>CM075650.1:25036205-27536205 GCA_037953625.1 Crotalaria pallida
CCATGAATGTGGAAAGCCCGGTCATCTCAAGTACTCATGCTCTAAGTATCTCAAGAAGAAGGAGAAAGAGAAGAAAAATGCAAAACACAAAAGGGCATACATAGTTTGGAATAGTGATGATGAACAAGACAAGAAAAGCACAACTAGTAGTTCTTCGGATGATGAACATGCCGTTTGTCTCAATTTGATAGCTCTAGTAAATGAAGAGGAAAGTTCAAATGATGAATCAAGTGAGCAAAGTGACGAAAGCGATGTAAGTCTTACTAAATCCGAAATTTCTTCAAATTATGAAATGTTATATAATGCTTATGAAAAAATGCATAAACAATTTAAGAAACTAGCTTTGAAAAACATTGAAAGGAAGAAGCTCATTTTGAAACATCAACAAGAGATTTTAGAACTTCAAAAACAAGTTGATGAGCTTAATCTTCAAAATGAAACTCTTGATCTTATATATGCTAGTTCTTCTTGTGATTGTGCTAGTAGATTGAATATTGTGGTTGATTGTGAGAATTGCAAGTTGCTTAAGGATGAAAATGCTATTTTGAAAAATAAGCTTGCAAGTTTCTCAAATGGTGACATTAGATTGCGCACATTGTTAAATTTTCAAAGAGAAAATTCAAACAAGTTTGGTTTGGGTTATACTAATGCTAAGAGTAATTCTCATAGAAATGTTGTTGATTTTTCTAAAGTTGATTTCTCAAATGCACCAACATGTTTCTATTGTGGTACTCATGGACATACTTCAAATGTGTGTTATATTAAAGTGCATGGTATACCTAAAGGAGATTTTGTTTGGATGAAAAAGGGTGAGAGTCCCTACACTAACAAAAATGGATCCAAAACCATTTGGATACCAAAAAGCAAAGCATGATTGTTTTTTAGGTATGATTGAAGAATCAAATGAAGGTCTATACACATTTGATACAATTGACATTATTGATCTTCTTCAATTGGTATCAAGAAGAAAATCCTACAAATTGGTAACATTTGATATTATACAATTGGTATCTACAATTGATATTGTTAGATATTGCTCATAGTTCTCTCAATTGGTATTATTTCTTATAATGTGATATTGTTTATACTATTGAGAAAATACTATTGGTATCAAATTCTTTCAATTGTTTTACAATTGGTATCATGCTTTGGTTGTTATATCTCATTAATCTCTCTATGTTGGCTTAGATCTTTTATTTCAATTGGTATATATTTCTTTTTGATAATGCCAAAGGGGGAGAAATATGATGTTTTGAAACAAAGGGGAGAAATATTTTTTTTAAATGGTATGTTTGGAGAAAGGTTGTTTTGTTGTTTTTATGTAGGTTGAGCAAAGTTGTTGAAGATAGGGGGAGAATCAAGCTTACTCAATTGGATTTCAAATGTCAAAAGCATTAATTGAGGGGGAGCAAGAGTCTCACCAAGTGATCAAATGGTTCAAGCATCAACAACTTCAATGAACTTCAAACGATTTCAAAACATGTTTGTCATTTTCAAAAAGGGGGAGATTGTAAGATCCATGAAGAATGTTTTGATAAATGCCAAAAGTTTTTGAACAAGCTTCAAGTGTGTTGATCAAGTTCAAGCTCAACAAGCAACAACAAACATCAAGTTAAGAAGAAAGAACCAACTCATGAAGACTTAGTTTGGTAGTTTATGTTTTATTGTTTTATCTTTTGCCTCACAAGTCTTTTAGTTTATGAGTTTGGGTAGAATTTATTAGAGGGTAGTGAATCTCTTTTGATTGCATGATTATATCATATTTTGAGTATTCACTTTTCCTAAAATCAATAGGTGGCTTAAAGGTTTGAAAGAAAAGGTTTAGTTTTTGAGAAAATAAGTTTTAAGTGATTTTTAATGTTAATAATCGATTAACAGATTTCGATAATTGATTAACAGTGTATTTATAACAGATAATCGATTAACAAACTTTTGATAATCGATTATCTGCACCTTTACTCGAGTATTTTTTTGTCTCACTCGAGTGAAAATTATCTTGCTTTCGGTTTACTCGAGTAACACTCATTTCACTCGAGTAACTTGATCAGATATGGTTTTTTAAATACGTTTTTCACTTCTCAAAAGCCATTCTAAGTGCTCTAACTTTTGGGTATTCTATATAAACCTTTTCCTAATCATTTCTATCAATGAGAATCAACTAGAATCATTTTGATACACAATTTTACAAAGAATCAAAGCCACACTATTCTCTCTCACTCTCTCAAGATCAAAGCTCTCATTTTTATATTCTTTGATCAAGAACCTTGAATCTCTCATGTTGATATTTCATAGCTTTTGAAAGAGATTCATAGGATTGTTATTGTTTTTCATTTGAGTTGTAATCTTTGCAAAAGGCAAGCTATCTACAACAAAGGAAGACTTGATTTTGTGAATCAAGCAAGTTTCATTGGAAGCCTTGGTGAGGCATTTCATCAAGCACTTGGAAGCCTTGTTGAAGAACAAGCATTTGGAACTCTTGTGAGTGAAGCAAGCAATTGGAAGTCTTGTTGTGAGGTATCGGCAAGCAAAAGAGAAGAGGTTAGATTAGATATCAATAGGGTTACAAGGCAAGGGTGTGGTATCTCTTGTAGGCTAGCAAGAAGGGAGTCTTGTGAGGCATTTACTTGTAATTTGAGAAACTCTAATTCCTCATAGTGAAGAATCTCTCTTGGTTGAAGAGGGGACTGGAGTAGCTTTCAAGTGGATGAAAGTGAACCAGGATAAATCACTGTGTCGTATCTCTAAACTCTCTACTCTTTACAATTCAAGTCTTTAATTGTGTTCTTGATTGAAAACCTAGAAAAAGTGATTTTTCTATATTTGATTGAATTGAATCTTTATTGTTCAAATTAATTTGTGGAAAATCATTTTCATAACTAGGTGAATCAATAAGAATATTGGTGTTGATTGTTTCTGCTTAATCTCTGATATAATATTTGTTAATTGATTGATTTTCATTGGTTTTAATCGTTTAGATTTATTTCTTGCGAAAATCTTTCAAAGTTTCTATAACACCTATTCAACCCCCCTTCTAGGTGTTCTCCTAGTGTTCCTATTTGTTTCACACACCGAGTGTAGTTTTCCAACAAGTAATTCCTAACATTTACTCTTGTCCTCATCAATCGTTAAAACGACGTATGTTTTTCCCCGTAACCCCCTAAGGTCCACCTTACTCCTTGAATGCACGTGTTTCTAGTTCATTTTATGTTGTTTTTGATAATCAAACCTTTAATACTTTATATCAATTTGGTTGGGTTCTCTAACTTAAGATTTGGCCATACTTTATACATAAACAATAACAATCATGCATAAAAATAACAATAATCATGACAATAACATTTATTCATTCATTTCATTCAATAACAATTAAAACAATCAATTACTAATATCAAACCCTAAGTTCATAACATATATTTTCATATTCAATCATAACAATATCAAGCATATAAATCAAACATACACATAAAATACATCTAGGTATAACCTATTACTATCATTAAATCCTTCCCCTAATTAAAACCAAAGTACTCCCCCTTACCTCTTGAAGAGAAGAGGAGAAATTGGGGTTTTGATGGAGCTCCCACACCAAGCTCCAATCCAAGCCTTTAAGCTTCCTATTCCTTGTCCCTTAACACTTTCTAAGCTCCCTTGCTTGTTTAGAAGGCTCTATGTGGTGGATTGCTTAATTGGGGTTTAACAATGAATTGGGGTTTGAGAGAAAGAGAGAGAAATAGGGAGTTTTAGAGAGGGTTTATGGTTGGAATTTGATGGGGAATTGATTTATAAACTTGATTTGATGTGATTTTGGGTGCCTTGGATGATTAGAGATGATCTAGGGTTGGGAAGGAAGAAACTCGTATGAAATAGGAAGAGAAACTATGAAAATGGCATCACAAAATCGTGTTTTTAAGGTTGCAGACTGCAGATTTTCGCTGGAGCGAAAAAGCACTCGCTGGAGCGAAAATGGCAATCAAACAGACCCAACTTTCTATGGGAAATTCGCTCGGGCTAGCAGAAACTCACTTGAGCGAGTAAAATTCAACATCAACATGCAAATTTCAAAATGTCATAACTTTTTCGTTAACCGTCAGATCTTGCTCAAATTTTGAGGCAATCTTCCTAAGACACTAATCTTCACATCCAACGGTGCGATTTGGGTTTAGAGCTATGGATATTTTATTCCTATTTTTCTAAGATCCTATGTTCTTTAGTTCCTAAATAACTCTTGTAAAACTCAAATCTACACTAATTCTACCTCATGTAAACCTACCCTTAGCTAAATCCTACATTCTAAACACATTATAAACACTTAATTTACATCTAATAACTATCCTAAACGGACATCGAAATTTGGGGATGTTACAGACAAGATAGGAATGATCGGGACCGAAGAATTCCTCCAAGGAATAAATTTCAGGAATACACTCCTTTAACTATTCCAAGGAGTCAAATCCTGAGGGAAACGATGCAGACCGACTTACGCTCTGCCCAAAGACCTCCGTCTTTAAGGAAGGGCGCACAGCGTGATAGGTCGAAGTATTGTGACTTCCATAAAGGTTATGGCCATACGACCGACGAGTGTATCTAGTTGAGGGATCTAATCGAAGAAATGATCAGAGATGGTAAACTACAACAATATATCAGGGACGCAGCCGGCCGAAGAGGTAGGAATAGATCTCAGTCGCCAGTAAAATCCAAACGCCAAAGAAGTAGGTCACTAGACGATAGAAACACTGGGAGACAGAGAACCGACCCCACTCCAGCTACTGATACAAACCCTACTAAAAATGAATTCTTAGTTAACACTATTGCGGGAGGTTTTGCTGGAGGCGGAGAGAAGAAGGCCGACAGAAAGAAGTACATTAATCAAATTTTAGCAGTCAGTCAGAAACCCATAGCCAAGAGATCAACAAAAAACGTTCCCATTATTTTTGATGATGACGATTTGGATGGAATCCTTCCAGGCCATAATGGCCCCGTGGTGATCACTACCCTTATTGGTAATTACGAGGTAAAACGAGTCTTTATCGATCAAGGGAGCTCAGCGGACATTATGTTTTTCCCTCTATTCAAAGCTCTTAAACTCAGGGAGTGCAATCTCACTCCTTTTGAAGGAGAATTAATTGGTTTCACGGGAGACACCATTGAGCCTAAGGGATACATCCAACTTCCTGTAACCTTCGGACAACAGCCTTCGGCCAAAACCGAGATAGTCAAATTTTTGGTGGTTGATTGTCCAGCGGCTTACAACGCCATTCTTGGGAGAACTTCTTTGCAAGCATTCGGGGCGGTTGTGTCAACAGTTCATTTAGCTATGAAGTTCGTCGGAACCGACGACAGAGTGGTAACAGTCAAGGCCGAGCAGGAGGCAGCGAGAAAATGTTACAACGCCAGTTTGGGGAAAGTTAAAAACAAGGATCAGAGAAATTTGGAAAAAGTCTCTTTGGGTAAGGGCAACATTAACTTGGCGGATCTGGATATGCGGGACCAATCCGACAGAAACAGACCAACCCCAAAGGGACAGTGGGAATTCCTGACAGTGTCCGACGATCCCGTTAGACAAGTGAAAATCGGGTCTGAGCTATCGACAAGTGTTAAAGATGAATTGACCGCACTGTTGATTTCAAATAAGGATCTGTTCGCATGGACCTCAGCTGATATGCCGGGAATCGACCCTAATTTTATCTGTCATAAGTTGAGTATCATTCCAGGTTCTAAACCGGTGGCACAACTCAAAAGGAAGGTTAGTGCTGAAAAGGTCGCCGCCATTGATGAAAAATTTGTTGAATTACTCCGAGCAGGCTTCATCCGGGAAATCGACTATACAGACGGGTTAGCTAACACCGTCTTGGTCAAAAAGCCCAATGGAAAATGGAGGATGTGTGTCGACTACACAGACTTGAACAAAGTCCGTCCTAAAGACCAATATCCACTCCCTGTTATTGACAAGCTCGTCGATAGTTCAGCTGGTTACAAACTCCTGTCGTTTATGGACGCTTACTCTGGTTACAACCAGATTCCATTGTTTCCTCCCGACCAAGATAAAACCACATTCATCACCGACAAGGCAACTTACTGTTACAACGTCATGCCTTTTGGGTTGAAGAATGCGGGAGCTACCTATCAGAGAATGATGAACAAGGTTTTTCAAGGCATGATCGGCTCAAACATGGAGGTATATATTGATGACATTATTGCAAAGAGCAGACAGCAAGAAAACCATGCCCAAGACCTCAAGACAATACTGGACCGAGTGAGAAATTATTCCATGAGGTTGAATCCTGAAAAGTGCGTGTTCGGAGTGCCAGCCGGTTCTTTCCTCGGTTTCATGTTAACCGAGAGAGGTATCGAAGCCAATCCAGATAAATGCAAAGCAATCCTTGAAATGAGGAGTCCAGCTAGTCTTAAAGAAGTCCAACAACTCACAGGCCGAGTGGCGGCACTCTCCAGATTCTTATCCCAGGCTGCTCGGAAAGCTTTGCCATGGTACCAGCTCCTTAGGAAAAACAAAGATTTCCTTTGGGACGAGCACTGTGAGCAAGCTTTTGTTCAATTGAAGGAGTATCTTTCCAGTCCACCGGTCCTCCACAGCCCTCTTCCTGTTGAAAACCTCATTCTATATATGTCAGTGGCAGAAGCAACGGTCAGTTCGGTTTTGGTACGAGAAGATTCGGGAACGGAAGCCCCAATATATTTTATTAGCCGAGCACTTCAAGGATCAGAATTGAGATATCAAAAGCTTGAGAAACTTGCATACTGTCTGGTCACGTCGGCTCGGAGATTGAGACAATATTTTCAAGCACATAGAATATTGGTAAGAACAGCTCAACCTCTCAGACAAGTTCTTCACAAACCCGACCTGGCAGGAAGAATGGTCTCATGGTCTGTCGAATTGTCTGAATTTGACATCACCTATGAACCAAGGAAGGTGATGAAATCTCAAGTTGTTACTGACTTCGTCACCGAGTTCACAGATATCCCTTCGGATACCACTCAGAATTTATGGTCAGTATATGTAGATGGTTCGAGCAACAGGAAAGGAGCTAGAGCCGGGGTCATCATTGAAAACCCCGAAGGATTGTGCATGGAATATTCATCGAAATTCGAGTTCCAAACATCAAACAATCAGGCCGAGTACGAGGCAGTTCTTGCGGACCTTAAGATGGTTCATGAGTTCGGAGCAGAGCGAGTGTCCGTTTTCAGTGACTCACAGTTAGTAGTTTCACAGATCAAGGGGCAATACTCGGCAAAGGAGCCCATCTTACAAAAATATCTTGAAGAGGTAAAAAGAATCATCTCTAACTTTTCAGATTTTGACATTTTCCATGTCCCAAGAGATTCAAATTCCCGAGCCGACATTTTATCCAAATTGGCAAGTACAAAGGGGTCGGAAAATAATAAAACATTGATACAAGAAACCATTCCCCAACCGAGTGTCATTTTGGCTATTTCATTATCTCAATCATGGATGGATCCCCTTCTTACCTATTTGTAACACGGGTTCGTTCCCAAGATCAGGCGGAGGCTCAGAAATTGGTTAAAAAGGCAGCTCAGTACACAGTTCTGAATGGAGTTCTGTACAAAAGAGGGTTTGGTTCCCCCATGCTCAGATCTGTCAACCCATCCCAAGCTGAGGAGATACTTGAAGAGATTCACGGTGGAGTTTGCAGCCACCATATGGGTGGGAAATCCCTAGCTAGGAAAATAATCCGAGCAGGTTACTTTTGGCCTACATTGCAAAAGGACACCATGGAACATGTTAAGAAGTGTGTTCAATGCCAGTTTCACAGCGACATTTACCAAAGACTTGCTGAGGAGCTACATTCCCTCGGTGCCCCTTGGCCCTTTTATCAATGGGGCATGGACATCATCGGGAAGTTTCCCACCGCATCGGGGCAACTCAAATTTGCGGTAGTGGCTATTGACTACTTCACTAAGCGGATTAAAGCGGTACCGTTAGCAACAATCTCTACGACCCATATTCAATCTTTCTTTGTGAAGGAAATTATCTCTCGGTTCGGAGTGCCTCATGCCATAGTTACTGATAATGGATCGCAGTTTGCAGCCTCTCACTTTCAACAACTAGCAGCCAACCTGGGAATCACTCACTATTTCAGTTCCGTTGAACACCCACAAACAAATGGGTTAGCCGAAGCTGCCAACAGAACCGTCTTGAATGGAATTAAGAAGAAACTCGGTAATGCAGCCGGCACTTGGGCGGATAAACTTCCGAGCGTCTTATGGTCACACAGGACAACTGTACACCCGTCTACAGGAGAGACTCCTTTTCGTTTGACATATGGCTGCGACGCAGTCATTCCGATCGAAAAGCGAATCCCTACCTTTAGGACGCTTGAACGTCCTTCAGAAACCAATGACCATTTGCTCAGCGAAGAGCTCATTTTACTTGAGGAAATTCGAAAGAACGCCGCCGCTCATGAAAGAAAAATGAAGGAACGACAAGCTCGGGAATACAACAAGGAGGTTCGTCCACGAAGTTTTGAAGTTGGAGATTTAGTCCTTCGCCGAGCAGATATCGGCAAAGGAAATGCTGGTGTTGGAAAATTGAAGCCAAAATGGGAAGGCCCATACCGAGTGAAGGCTAAATCTGGATCTGGGGCTTACAAATTGGAAACTCTCTCGGGCATGGAAATCAATAACAGCTGGAACGTGGCCAAGCTTAGAGCTTATTACAGTTAAGCTCCTATTTTATATTTCATTTTTTACAAATAGGATAGTCTATTGCTCAGAATTGTTTAGGTTGAATAAACGAAGGGTAACACCCTTCTTAGATTAGTGACAAATTGTTAGGAATTAGTTAGCAAACGAGCGACTTCATTTATTAGCGACAAATTGTTAGGAATTAGTCAGCAATGAGCAACTTCATTTTGTATTCTTTTATCAATAAAAATGCATCAATTTCTTTGAAATTCTCTTTCGAACATTGTGAAATGACATACGGCTCATTTGGTTCGGCTAGCCACCGAGCTAAATCGAGATAAAACTCTTTACGAGAGTTCAGCAACGTATTCATAGAACGCCCGAATTCAGGAAATTACTTTCCTTATTTCGCGGTGCGAGGGTCCCGCTTCGGCTAAAGTCGGCGATCCGATTTCTACTCACAATAAATTATACATATGATTGAAGCGATCCCTTACCCAATAAATTACAGTCCGATCGTTCAGAGATTAGCATTGCACTAAATATCAAGGGTCACGTGACAAACGAAACCCAAAAGTAACGAAAATAATTTACGCAACACAATTTGTATCCAAGGCAAATTGATTAACATTCAGTAAGAAAGTAAATTGTTCATAGCAGTCAAGGAGTACGCTCGAATACAACGAGCAACAAGTTAAAGAAAAGTTGTTCGAAAGGGCTAAGTGACAACGCTCGGTTACAAACGAGCAACAAAAATTAAAACCTACATAAAAGCAGCAAAAACTGAACACCAAAGCTTAGAATCACTCCTCAATATCAGACAAAACAATGTTGGAATCATCAAACTCAGGGGCTTCAGTCAAATCAACAAGAGGGTTAGGCAGATCCTCTACTTGTAAATCGACTTCGGCCTTGGTCTCAATATCAATCAGCTTCCCATTGTCGACAGTGTGAAATGGATGAGCTCCAACCACCCTGAACTCAGTCTCAGGATTCAGAAATTGAATTTGCTTAATTGCCGAGACAAAAGAATCATCAACACTCTTGCTCCAGTTGTAAAAGTTGCTTTCCACCTTTTTCTTGTGAAGAAGAGCTTTCTCTTTCAATTTCCGAGCAACAACAACAGACCTCTCAACTTCAGATCTCAACTCATCCATCTTCTGTCGGTTCTCCTGCAATTCTTTCTTCATTGCCTCCTCGACCTCCTTCTTCTTGTCCTCAGCAGCTTTTTGGGAAACTTTCAAAGAATCCCTCTCTCTGATCAGCTCAGATTTGTCAGCCTTCAAATTCTCTAATTCATTTTTTACTCGGACCAGTTCGTCCGAAAGGCTAGCCTCTTGAGCAGCAGACATGGCACGAGCCTCTTTCTGTTCAACATTCAAACCGGAAAAAAGATCACCCGCTTGCTTGGCCAAAAAGTAAGTAAGGTTGACACTTCGGAGAAGATATTTCATCAGAGTCATGTTGCATCGAGACCACTCGTCGGTGGTGAGAGTTCCAAACCGAGAACAGTCAGATTCAGTGCAGACATATTTCGCAAACCGTTCATCAAATTGTTGATCCCATATGGATGTTTCTGGTGGGTTTGCAGCAGAAGATGCAGTAGCGACAGAAGATGGAATAGCGGCAGCTTTAACACTTGGCCCCTCAACCCTCGGACTCGCCCTATCAGACACCTTCTCTTTTCCTTTATCCAGCCGTCGACGGCGAATTTGTTGTTGAGGGGGAGAAGTAACTTGGACTTGGCCACTAGGGCCCAATGAAACTGTAGCAGCAATAGCTACTACATTAGGAGTTGGCCGAGGAGATGCCTCGGGGGGAGAAGCAGTAGGTGCGGAAGTACTTAAGCTCGAAGACCCGGAAGCCACGCTCGTTGCAGGAGTCTTCCTCTTCTTTCCCCCTTGACCTTGAAGTAAAGCACCCATTCGAGAAGCCATTTTTTCTGCAAAGAAAACTTGGTTAGATCCAAATAAATCACAGATATAACAGCAAAGAAAACATAAACAGTTTACCAAGCTCAGCTTTGACATCCGACGAGGGAATGTTCACAATATCCTTAGTTTCTATCATCCCATTCTTTTTCAAATAACTCTCCACTGCTCGGCACACTTCCTTTTCGTATTCAGCAAGTTCTTTCCAATCTGATGCGTATGATGCGATCGATCGGTTGAAAAAACTTGCACACCACTGAAGAGGAAACCGAGGGAGTGGACGCCTTTCACCAGAATGAGTGAACCAGCAAATACTGTTTCCAACGAAATTGTATTTAAAAAAAATAAGGTTTAAACCCCTTCCAAGACTCGGAGTATTTGGTGAAAAGAGCATATCCATGGCGAGACTTCAGAGAAACCCAAGGTCGCCTTTCTGATCCTTTCTCAAAAGTGTTGCATTATGGGGCAAATAGATAGAAAAAAATCGGAAGAGTACAAGACCACTCCATGGCTGAACAAACCTGCTGAAAGCCCCTCACAAAGGCCCAAGCATTTGGATGCAGTTGGGAAGGGGCCACTCTCAAAGTACTCAAGACACCTATTTCAAAATCAGTAAAGGGCATTCTAATCCCTAGTCGAGTAATCACTTCTTCGTAAAAATAGAAACCAAAACTACCCTCTGGAATTTTAGTGCAAACCCTCTCGTTCAAACCCACTGGACTAACAGAATAGAGATTCCCAGTATTATCTACAGGACATGGTAAAATTATAGCCCGAGTTTGTTCTAGTGACCCTTCTTTTGAAAGCTCGGACTGAATACCGAGAACCTCCTGGTCCACCCAATCATATTCAGCTGCATCTGGTGGAAGTGGGTAGAGTTCAGGATTAGTGATACACTTTCTCTTCATACCTGAGGAAAAGGGGGGCACACTTGGAGTCAGAAGCAGAAAAACTTAATTATGTCGGATCAAATACTTACGGTTACGGTCGGTTGGGGAACACCTCCCTATCTGGGCAGAATTTCCCCAAACCAATTGAAATGTCTAATACCTCTCTGTTGCTTCCTTAACCTCCTCTTTTCTACCCTCTCGGTAATCCTATAGTGAATCACACCCTGTCTGAACTCTTTCAAAGATCGAGGAAAATGCATGGCTATCGGTTTAACACAAATTTCTGGGTTTCCTCCTTTATTTGTTCTTGATACGTCAGAGTTTACGGACTCCTCACTCATGATTAACGCAGCCTCAGTACCAACCCTAAGAAGTTAAGTGCAGCAAAACGTAAAGCAAACCTAAGAAATACTACAGCGATCACTCAGTAAATGTTAAAGGGGGATAAAGAATTTTGAAAGGCAAGTGGGGGTACCACAGCAACAAATTGGGGTTTGTTCGAACCCTAGAAAAGTCTATTCAACAAACAAGGGAGGAAGGACCAGAGTTGATACATAAAAAAGAAAATTCTAAGCACGTACACACAGTAAATAGCAGAAACAATCGCATGCAAAACAGCATAGAAGAAATAGAAAAAAGCCAGAGAAAGTAGTCAGAAACAAGAAGAGAGGTTCAGTACCTGATATCAAGAAACCAAAGGAACACGAAGATCACGAAGTGAGAAACGCACTCAAGGTAGAGAAGAAAAATGAAATAGTAACAAGAATGCCGTTGAAGAACCCTGGTTTTGATTATCACAGTCACTGAAATACGATGAACAAGGAAGAGAGAGAGTTCAAGATGTTTCTGAATTTCTAAATGGAAGTTCTGAATTATGAGAAATCGCCCTTTGATATTCGTCTAAAAACTTCCCTCCACTATCTCAAAAGACTTGGGTCTGAGTCAGAAAAAGCCCATTTACGGCAAAAATTAATACGTGGCACCCCCAGCAGGTTTGAAATCATAACGTTCCATTTGCCAGTAAAAGTGAAGGACACGTGTAGGCGCAAATAGAGTTGAAGGGTCACGTCTGGGTCAATCAAACGACAGCTCTGGTAGGATCACTCGAATAGTCGGATATCTTTTTCAACAAAACTTGGTCGGAAAACAATTCGCTCGTCTTATTAACTCGGCAGGGCTCAAATCAGCCTACCGAGCTTGGGGGGCTTATGTAGTGGACCTATAGTAAACCGAGTGCTACCCGACCTAATCTACCTTACTCCAACCGCCCAGACACTGGGACAAGGCCTATAGTCGGAATGTAACACCGAGCGAACTGGGTTTTTACAGAGATGTAATACGCTTATGAGATTAACCCTGAACGCGGGATTTTCATCCTTATCTCTATCACTTACAGTCTCATCAAGCTGAGCCACTTCTCTTAGATTCCCACGATACTTGGTTAGATAAAACGGTAATGGATAAAGACTTATCGCATACCAGATCTATGGATATGATCTTATCATGGCCTTAACGAATCCTATTCAAATTCTTCCTCTTTATAAGCCTTATCAGAACGGCCCATGACACACAGGTAATCCCCTATAAGAACCACCATGCTAAAGGGGCTAAGGTACGTCTTCTCATCCCTAAGTTGACACTTGCACAAACATTGTTGACTAGGGAGAACCTGTTTATCCCAACTGGATACGTATCGCCTTGGGGAGCTCCACTACTGTTTGTAAAGAAGAAGGATGGGAGTATGAGAATGTGTGTAGACTACAGAAAGTTGAATAAGGTCACTATTAAGAATAAGTACCCTTTGCCAAGGATTGATGACCTTATGGATCAGGTTAGAGGAGCTGCAGTATTTTCCAAGATTGATCTGAGATCGGGTTATCATCAGATCAGGATAAAGGAGGAGGATATACCCAAGACTGCATTTCGATCTCGATACGATCATTATGAGTATGTTGTGATGCCGTTCGGATTGACGAATGCACCTGCTATTTTCATGGATTATATGAACCGGATCTTTAGACCATATTTGGATTTATTAGTAGTGGTGTTTATTGATGATATTTTGGACTATTCTAAGAGTCCGGAGGAGCATGAAGAACATCTCAGGATAGTGTTAAAAGTCCTGAAGGAGAAGCAATTATATGCCAAACTTACAAAATGTGAGTTTTGGTTGAATGAAGTGAAGTTCCTAGGGCATGTAATCTCTAAGGAAGGAATTGCGGTGGATCCAGCAAAAGTAAGTTCAGTGCTAAGCTGGGAACAACCCAAGACTGTGACAGAGGTGAGAAGTTTCTTGGGGCTAGCTGGATACTATCGTCGGTTTATAGAAGGATTTTCCAAGATTGCATTGCCTTTGACTAAACTGACTCGGAAAGATCAATCGTTTGTGTGGGACGATAGGTGTGAGGTTAGTTTCCGTGAGTTGAAGGAAAGGTTAACTTCGTCACCTGTGTTAATCTTACTTGATCCTCACAAAAGCTTTGAAGTGTACTGTGATGCATCTAAGCAAGGTCTAGGGTGTGTATTGATGAAAGAAGTGTCGTGTCCTTAACCAAGATCAACCTTGAAGCTATGGAGAAACTTCAAAGAGTGATCCCAGCAAAGAGATTTATGTAGGACTCTTAGGATTTCTGAATATCCAGTTGGGATAATCAGGTTCTCCCTAGTCAACAATGTGTGTGCAAGTGTCAACTTAGGGATGAGAAGATGTACCTTAGCCCCTATAGCATGGTGGTTCTTATAGGGGATTACCTGTGTACGGTGGGCCATTCTCATGAGGCTTCCAAAGAGGAGGAATTCAAGTAGGATTCGTAAGGGTTATGATAAGATAACATCCGTAAATCCTGTATGCGATAGACTTTATCAAATGCTGTGTTTATCTAACCAAGAGTCGTGGGAATCTAGGAGAGGTAGTTAAGCTTGACGAGACTGTGGATGATAGAGATAAGGATGAAAATCCTGTGCTCGGGGTTAATCTCATAAGCGTATTACATCTCTGTTAGAACCCAGTTTGTCCGGTATAACATTCCGACCGTATGCCTTGTTCCAGTGTCTAACCGGTCGGTCCAAGGTAACTTTGGTCGGTAAATGCTCGGCCTATTGAAGGTCCACTACATAAGCCCCCAAGCTCGGTTGGGTGATTTGAGCCCTGCCGAGTTAATAAGACAAGCGAACTGTTTTACGACCAAGTTTTGTGGGAGAGAGAGATCCGACCATCTAAGTGATCCTACCAGAGCTGTCGCTTGATTGACCCAAACGTGACCCTTCAATTCTACCTGTGCCTCCACGTGTCCTTCACTTTACCGGGAAATGGAACATTATGATTTCAAACCTGTTGGAAGCACCACGTATTTAGTTTCATCATAAATGGGCTTTTTCTAATTCGGCCCAGTCCTTGAGTTAGTGGAGGGAAGCTCTAAAACGAATTTCAAAGGGCGGTTTTCTCAAAATTCAGAACTTCAGAAACCTCCCAGATTCTCTCTCTCCTTTGTTCATCGTTTTTCTACGATTTTTGAGACGAAACCAAAGTTCTTCAAAGGAACTCTTGCTTCCACTTCATTTTTCTATTGAGTGCACCTTTAACTTCGTGGCCTTCGTGCTTCTTTGGTTTCTTGGTTATTCAACAATAGCAGGTAACGAACCTCTCTTCTCTTCTCTGACTATTTTCTCTTTCTTTTTTGCTGTTTAAAATTCTTTGCATGCAATTGTTTCTACCATCTGCTGTGTGTATATGCTTAGAACCTTCGTTGTTATGTATTGACATTGGCTCTGCTCCCCTTTTTGTTTGATCTTGAAACAAATCCTAGGGTTCGACTAACACCCCATCACTGTACATGAGTGAAACCCTTGGTCTTTTCAAAATCTTTGACCTACATTATCATTTGTTGAGTGATCGCCGTAGTGTTTCTTAGGTTTGTTTTACGTTTGGCTGCACTTAATTTCTTAGGGTTTGTACCGAAGCTGCGTTAATCATGAGTGAGGATTCTATAAACTCTGATGTTCCAAGAACTCATGAAGAAAAAAACCCAAAAATTTGCAATAAACTGATATCAATGCATTTCCCTCAGACCTTGAAAGAGTTCAGACAGGGTGTGATTCATTATAGGATTGCCGAGAGGGTAAAACAGAGGAGATTAAGGAGGCAACAGAGAGGTATCTGATATTACAGTTGGTTTGGGGAAATTCTGCCCAGAAAGGGAGGTGTTCCCCAACCGACCCTGTTCATAAGTGTTTAACCAGAAATTAGTTTAACTGCTTCTGACTCCGCATGTGCCCCCTTTTCCTCAGGTATGAAGAGAAAGTGTGTTAGCAATCCCGAACTCTACCCACTTCCACCAGATAGCAATCGATATGATTGGGTTGACCGAGAGGTGGTGGGTACCCAATCCGAGATTTCAACAGAGGAAACCTTAGAGCAAACCAGAGCAATAATTTTGCCTTGCCCTGGTGATGATGTTGAGAACTTATATTCCATAAGTCCGGTGGGGCCAAACGAAAGAGTCTGCACTCGGATTCCTGAGGGTAACCCCGACTTTTACTTTTACGAAAAAGTGATTACTCGTTTCGGGGTTAGAATGCCTTTTACTAAGTTTGAAATAGATATTCTGAATACTTTAAGAGTTGCCCCTTCTCAACTGCATCCGAACGCTTGGGCTTTTGTTAGAGGCTTTCAACAAGTCTGCATTGCCATGAATTGGTCCTGTACCATTCCTATTTTCTTCTACCTGTTTGCCCCTCAATGCAATGCCTTTGAGAAAGGGTCAGCGAAGCGGCCATGGGTTTCTTTGAATTCGCGGAACGGATATGGTTTTTTAACTAAGTTTTCTGAGTCTTGGAAAGGATTTAAGCCTTTCTTTTTTAAATACAATTTTGTTGGTAATGGTGTTTGCTGGTTCACTCGGCCTGGCGATCAATGACCAATCCCTCGATTCCCTCTCCAGTGGAATGCCAGCTTATTTGATCAGAGAATTGCGTCATATGCCTCGGACTGGAAAGAGCTCGCCGAATATGAGAAAGATGTGTGCCTAGCTGTTGAGAGTTATTTGAAAACCAATGGAATGATAGAAACGAGGGATATAGTGGATATTCCTTCATCAAGTGTCAAGGCCAAACTTGGTAAACTGTTTCCCTTCTGCTTTTATACTTATGTTTTATCTAAATCTCATGTTACTTCGTTTTCTTTGCAGATAAGATGGCCACTCGTATGTCCGCCCTGCTTCATGGTGGCAAGAAGAGAAAAACTACTGTAACCAGTGCAGCTTCCGGTGTAGGATTCTCATGTTTTGATGCTAACAATCTCTCTCCAAGCAACAACATTGGCAACAAGCAAGCTACACCACATGAAGATTAGAATTAGGATTTTTATTAATTCTATTTCAATGTAATCTTTATTTTATGCAATGCATCTCATTGGTATGGGTAGCTTAGGTGATTTTTAAGAATATTTAAATAATGTCTGATTAAGAGTGAAGATACTTTAAATCTTGATTAAATAGCTTGTGAAAATCATTTTAGAAAAACTTTGTTTTTATTCAGATTCTGATCAGTTTACTCGAGTAATGAGTATTGGTTCACTCGAGTAATTTATGTTCTGACTGGTTAATCGAGTAATGGTTTACACATCACTCGAGTAACTTAATCTGACATGTTTCACTCGAGTGACGTTGTTTGGTTTACTCGAGTAATTCAATCAGTGTTGGGAAAATTTTAAAAGGACTTAATTTTCTATTTTCAGAAAAAGAGACTTTCATTCTTACAATTTTCTAATACACTTTGAAAAGTAATTCAAGAGCTATTTTACATCTTTCAAGAGCTATCAAGATTCAACAAAGAACTTTTCATTCTTCACTCTATTTTCTATCATTGTTCAAATATTCTTGAGATCATATTTTTGTTCTTAGTGGTTGTTGAAGATTTGCAATTTGTGATTGCATCATTGAAGTTTCAACACAAGTGAAGAATCTCACAAGGAAGACTTTGAGGATCAAATCAAAGCAAGAAAAGAGGATTGGTTGGAAGCATCTTCAATCAATTAGCAAGGAAATCTAGAATACTCAAAAGGGGTAGATTAGATCAAAGTGTTTGGTACACACTTTGAGTTGGGTTTTAAGATAGGAGAACTAAGAATCTAGTTGCATCTTAAAACATTGTAAAATCTACATTTGAAGATTTCTAGTGAAGAATCTCTCTTGATTTAAGAGGGGACTGGAGTAGCTTTCAAGTGGGTGAAAGTGAACCAGGATAAATCCTTGTGTCTCTTTTATTTTCATTCCTTGTATTTCATTAATTCATTAACATTTGCATTTTTAGGTTAGAATTGGGGTTTTCTTAATTCTACTCAATTGATCTAAAATTGCATGTTAATATTACTTGAAATTGTTCATATTAATCATTCATAATTTGTTGAATCATCATAGCATTGTTATTCTTGAAGAACTCCATTGAAAACAAAGTTTTAAATTGAATTTTACCCAGTTTACTCGAGTAAAGTTCTTGTCACTCGAGTAATCTGCTTTCAGTTTATAAACATTACTCGAGTAGGTTTTCTGTTACTCGAGTGATTTAAAATTTGCTTTCGTAATACTCGAGTGATTTGCTGAATACTCGAGTGAAATTATTTTTGGTTGCGTATTACTCGAGTGAAGGCTTGAGTTACTCGAGTAATCTGAACTGAATTCTTAAGAAAATTTATTTTCATAAAACCATTCTCTTAGGCGGACGAAAAATCTGTAATAAGGCTTCAATATTCTATTCACCCCCCCTCTAGACTATATTGAGCCGCTTGTTGGTTTCCAACAAGTGGTATCAGAGCTCGGACGAAAAATCCGAGCCTTAAAAAGCTTTTTCGAAAAGATCCTTTTTACTTGGAAACAATGGGCTCAATTTCAAATCCTTTCGGTGGTGAAGGAACTTCCATTAATCGTCCTCCACTATTTAGTGGTGAGGGTTACGCTTATTGGAAGGTCCGCATGAAAATTTTTATTCAAGCCATAGATATGGAAATTTGGAACGCCATAGAGAATGGACCTTTTGTTCCTCAAACGAAAGTAAATGATGTTGTTTCAATTAAACCTCAATCGAGTTGGGACAATGATGATAAGAAGAAAGTTGCATTTGATTTAAAAGCTAAAAATATCATCACGTCCGCTCTTTCTTATGATGAGTTCTTTCGAGTATCTCAATGTGTTGATGCTAAACAAATGTGGGACACATTACAAGTCACACATGAGGGCACTTCGGAGGTTAGAAGGGCTAGGCTAAATACACTCATGCATGAATATGAACTCTTTCGTATGTTACCTAATGAAAACATAGGTGACATGCAAAAGCGGTTCACTCATATCATTAATCATCTTTCTGCACTTGGAAAAGTTATATCTAATGGTGAAGTTGTTAATAAGATTTTGAGATGTCTTAGCAGGGAATGGCAACCTAAGGTGACGGCCATTATGGAAGCTAGAGACGTGGATCAAATTGATTTAGCAACTCTATTCGGAAAGCTTCAAGAGCATGAAATGGAGCTTGGACGGTTATCCATGAATGAAGATGCCGATAGGAAGAAAAAGGGGATAGCTCTTAAATCAACTTCAAAATCCCTTAAGGCACAAGAGGAAAACTTTCAAGTGGATGACTCGGACTCCGATATAGATGATGAGACCCTTGGCTTGCTAGTTAAAAAGCTTGGTAGGTTCCTTAAGAAAAAGGGGAACTTTAATAGAAATAGACAAAGAGATTCTAAGGACTCACAACCAAGAAATAAGACTAACAAGGATCACATCAAGTGTCATGGATGTGGAAAGCTTGGTCACTATCGATCGAATTGTCCAACTCATTCTAAGAAGTCGGAAGGTGACAACTCAAAATTCAATTCTTCTAAAGGAAAAAGGGCTTACATAGTATGGGATGAAGTGGAGAGTCAATCAACATCTAGCTCATCGGATGATGAAGAACTTGCAAATCTATGTTTAATGACAAAGCTTGATGAAGAGGAATCTTCGAGCATTAAATCAAGTGAGAACGTCAATGAGGTAGATTATCTTTCCGATGCTAGCTCAAGTTCTAATTCTCCTTCATTCAATGAATTGTACAATGTGTATGTAGAGATGCATAAAGAGTTGAAGAAACTTGCTAAAATAAATGTTGAAAGAAAGAATTTCATAATGAAGCAACATGAAAAGATAATTGAACTTCAAAAAGATTTAGAAGAACTTAAGCTTCAAAATGAAACTCTAGAACTCATTTATGCAAACTCTACATGCAATTGTGAATTGAAATCAAATGAGACTCCATCTTGTGAAAATTGCAAGTCTTTGGAAAAAGAAGTTTTTAATTTGAATGATCGACTTGCAAGGCTCATGAAAGGAGATACTTCTTTAGATCATTTGCTTTCAACTCAAAGGAACAATAGCAATAGATCCGGTCTTGGCTATACCAAACCTAAGAAACGCAATTATCGCAAAGTTGGTGGATTTTCAAAGAATAAAATTTCTAAAAACCCAACTTGTCATTATTGTGGAATCTTTGGGCATACCACGAATAAATGTAATATAAAGAAATTTGGTATACCAAGCGGTGAATATATTTGGATTGTTAAGGGGACTTCTCCTCATGCTAACAACAAAGGACCCAAGACCACTTGGGTACCTAAGTCAACCAAATGATATCTTTCTTGTAGGTGTGTCTTCGAACCAAAGAGCGAAAATGGTACTTGGATAGTGGTTGTTCGAGACACATGACGGGAGACAAAACGCACTTCATGGAACTTACTCCAAAAAATGATGGATTTGTGACATACGGCGACAACAACAAGGGCAAAATTCTAGGAGTCGGGAAAATCGGTAACGTATCTAATCTTGTCATAGAAAATGTTCTATACGTAGAAGGCTTAGAACACAACTTGCTTAGTATAAGCCAACTATGTGATATGGGCAATTATGTGACATTTACTCCGGAATTATGCTTCATTAAGTCTTCTATAGATGATAGTGTTAAGTTTGTTGGTCGTCGCTCTAATAACACTTACTTAATTGATTTGGATGAGATAACTTCACTATTTTCAAAATGTTTCAAATCTTTTGATGATGAAATTCGTCTTTGGCATAGACGAATTGCTCATGTGAATGTGAATCAATTGAACAAACTTTTGCGAAAAGATTTAGTGATTGGTTTGCCTAAACTAAACTTTAAGCTTGATGGCATTTGTGACTCTTGTCAAAAGTGCAAGCAAGTTAAAAGTTCTTTTAAACCTAAAAATGTGATAAGCACAACAAAGCCTTTGGAGCTAATCCATATGGATTTGTTCGGCCCTTCACAAATTAAAAGTTTAGGTGGCAATTACTATGGATTTGTTTTAGTAGACGATTTTACTAGATTCACATGGACTTTATTTTTATCCGCAAAAAGTGAAGTTTATAAATGTTTTAAAAAATTTGCCAAACTCATCCAAAATCAACTAAGTTTGAAAATTGTGTCTATTAGAAGTGATCACGGAGGTGAGTTTGAAAACACTAGGATTGATGCGTTTTGTGATAAGTTTGGTATTGATCATCAATTTTCGGCCCCTAGGACTCCGGAGCAAAACGGAGTTGTAGAAAGGAAAAATAGAATATTAGTGGAACTTGCTCGTACTATGTTGATAGAATCAAATGTTCCTAAATATTTTTGGGCTGATGCGGTAAACACCGCTTGCTATGTGCTTAATAGGGTTCTTATTCATCCGCATTTAAATAAAACACCTTATGAACTTTTAAAAGGGCGAAAGCCAAATATCTCACATTTTCATGTTTTTGGGTGTAAGGTGTTTGTTTTAAATAACGCAAAGGAACCGGTCGGCAAGTTTGACTCTAAAGCCGACGAAGGCATATTCATAGGTTATTCAACTCATAGCAAAGCATATAGAGTCTACAATAAAAGAACATTAACCGTTGAGGAATCCGTGCATGTTGTATTTGATGAATCTTCGAAAGGAGATTGTGTTGTTTCTTGTGATGATTATATAGGTACATTTTTGGATCATGAGAATTCAACACCACAACAAATGGAAGAGAATCAAAATGAAGATCGAGAGGTGCAAGCACAAGATAAAGACTTAGCACAAGAGATACAACCTCAATTACCAATAGCTTGGAAGTCCAACAAAAATCATCCGATTTCTAATATCTTAGGTGACATTGCGAAGGGAGTGGTAACCCGACGCACTTTAAATAATTTTTGTTATTATGTTGCCTTTGTATCTCAAATAGAACCTAAGAATATCAAAGAGGCTCTTCAAGATGATCATTGGATTATGGCCATGCAAGAAGAATTAAATCAATTTGAAAGAAACCAAGTTTGGGAGCTTGTGCCAAAACCCGATGATCGTCCTGAAATTGGTACTCGGTGGGTATATAGGAATAAGTTAGATGAATCGGGTATTATTGTTAGGAATAAAGCTAGGTTGGTAGCACAAGGTTATAGTCAAGAAGAAGGAATCGATTACGATGAGACATATGCTCCCGTTGCTAGATTAGAAGCTATTCGTATTCTTCTCGCTTTTGCTTCAATTATGAATTTTAAATTGTTTCAAATGGATGTTAAGAGCGCCTTTCTTAACGGATACATTCAAGAGGAAGTTTATGTGTCACAACCTCCCGGATTCGAGAGTTTTGAACATCCGGACTACGTTTTCAAACTGAAAAAGGCTTTGTACGGTTTGAAACAAGCTCCTAGAGCTTGGTACGACCGACTAAGCAATTTTTTATTACAAAAAGGTTTTAAACGAGGCACTGTTGACACTACACTTTTTATTGAACGTTCCGGTAAGGATATTTTATTGGTTCAAATATATGTTGACGATATTATATTTGGTGCTACTAACGATAACTTGTGTAAGAAGTTTTCAGAATTGATGCAAAGTGAATTCGAGATGTCGATGATGGGAGAGCTTACATTCTTTCTTGGCCTTCAAATAAAGCAGCTTAATGATGGCATTTATATTCATCAGAGTAAATATTGTAGAGAGCTTCTCAAACGTTTTGGAATGGATTCGTGCAAATCCGCTTCTACACCAATGAGCGTTGCATGCTACCTAGATCAAGATGAGGCTGGAAAAGCGGTAGAGGTAACGAAGTATCGTGGTATTATTGGTAGTTTGTTATACTTAACTGCATCTAGGCCTGATATCATGTTTAGTGTATGTATGTGTGCACGTTTTCAAGCAAAACCGAAAGAGTCGCATCTAACTGCTGTCAAAAGAATAATGAAATACTTAAAGGGTACAACGAATACTGGACTTTATTATCCTAGGGATGCTTTTCTAAAACTTATAGGATATTCGGACTCTGACTTTGCCGGTTGTAAAGTTGAGCGAAAAAGTACAAGCGGAACATGCCATTTAATTGGTAATTCACTTGTATCGTGGTTTTCTAAAAAGCAAAATTGTGTAGCTTTATCAACCGCGGAGGCCGAATACATAGCTGCAGGTAGTTGTTGTGCTCAAATTTTATGGATGAAGCAACAATTATCTGACTTTGGTTTAAATTTAACAAATATCCCTATAAAGTGTGATAACACTTCGGCAATTAATTTGACTAAAAATCCAGTATTACACTCAAGGACAAAGCATATTGAAATTAGGCATCACTTTTTGAGAGATCATGTTCAAAAAGGTGATTGTGTTATTGAGTTTGTTCAAACTTCGGATCAATTAGCTGATATCTTTACAAAACCATTACCAAGGGACACATTTTATAAGATTCGAAGAGAACTTGGTATTTTTGATGAATTAACTATTAGCTAATTGTATTTGATGCTTTTTATACTCACCTTCAAGCCTATTTAAATGTGACTTGTATTTTGAGTTGTTGTATCTTATTAAAGTGTTTATCATTTTTTTATGCAGTTATGTGTGTATGTTTTCTATAATATGCTAATTGCTTTATTTGTATGTGTGTTACTTGCTACATGCTAAGTGTTTCTCTGTGTTTGTGCATGAAAAATGATTTTGCATGAAAAATTGAAATTTTTGAAATTCTGGACAGTTCACTCGAGTAACAGAAATTTCACTCGAGTAATTTTAAAAACTCTTTCGTATTACTCGAGTAATTCTGTCTGTCACTCGATTAATTTTAAAATGACTTGCGTATCACTCGATTAAGTTCATCCATCACTCGAGTAAAATCTTTTTATCTTTCGGCATACTCGAGTAACATACTCTTTCACTCGAGTACTGCTCGAATCACTCGAGTAACCTATGAACATTACTCGAGTAACTTACGTGATTTTAAAAGCTGAACTGTTGAAATCTGCATCATTTTCCCGATTTTTTCTCTCTCTTGTTCGTCTTTCTCTCTTCTCTCTCATACGGGTCTTCATCAAATCATCATCTTTCAGCCACAAAACTCACAAATCATACAAATTTCTTCCATATTTCATCATTATATCATCATTTCTACTCCTTTCATTCATCAATTTCACCAATTTTATCCAAAAATCCGAAAACCCCAAATCAAAACCCCAAATCAAAACCCTAACCCCCAAAACCGAATTTGCTTTTTCTGAATCAATGGCTTCTTCCTCTCACTATCAACCTCCTCAAAAGAAAGCAAAGCAAGGAGCAGGTCGTAATGATACTTGGTTTTCTGGAATCAACCGAGATTTGCGGGAACCAGCATTTATCAATCGCTCTTTTGGTCTTACAAGGTATGTTAAATTTGCTTGGTTGCATAAGGAGCAATTTCCGTTTGTAGAGGATTTAGAATTTCAGAATTTGAAGAGGTTTTTGGAATTTGAGACTCATTATTACCCTAGGCTTGTCAGACAATTTTATCAAAATTTTACTAAGCTAGATGGTGAGTATCAAACAATGGTTAGAGGACATCATTTTGTTATAAAGCCTGCGGATTTGACTATGATGTTTGGTTTAGAAAACAAGGGAACTTTTATTGGTGATACTGAATGTCTGGATTTGGATGTGGATACTAATAAGATTTATACTGATTTGTTGCGTACTGGTGAATCTTGGGGTGATAGAACTACTAGAACTGTATCACCTTTGCATGCTGTGGATAGGGTGCTCATGTATATTATCTCTTATTGTTTGATTCCAAAATGCAATCAAAATTATGCTCAATTGGGAGATGATGATCTTACTTTGTTTCATGGGATTAAAAAGAGGTATGAGATGAATTGGAATAAAATGTTTTTAGCTCGTATGGAAGCTGCTGCTCAATCTCCTCCTACCCAATTCTTGCCATATCCTATGCATGTCACCAAGATCATGAGGTATTATCGTGTTCCAATCCCTGATGATGAGCCAGCTGAAAAGGAAAAGAAAAATAACTGGTGTCTTAATGATTCGCACATTAGTTATATGAAAATTGCTTGGCATAGGGACAGTCGCACTTGGTTATGGAAATCACAGATTAAGGAAATGGCTGAAGCTGCAAAGGCTGCAAGAGTTTCAGGTACTAGGAAAAGGAATTTTCTTGGTGATAGGGCTGGTGCATCCTCTTCTGTTCCTCCTACTTCTACTGATCCGATGGATACCGATCGTGTTGAGGACTATATCGATTTGGATAATCTTGGTATTCCATTTGATGCACAAGCTGCTCATGAGTCATTAGTTGAGCACATCAATGCTCAATTCACTCAGTTGGAGATGAGACAGGATGTGAAGAATATTGCCATGGAGCATCGTTTGATGGATTACATGTCTGGATTATTTTCTCATCATTTTCCTCCTCCTCCACCTGATTCCTAGACCTGTGGATGCTGATGATGTTTGCTGTTGATTTCTGTTGCATGTTTCATTTGCATATTCTCTGTTTATGTTTCTGTTTCATGTTTCTGACTCTGTTGCTACTATGACTTTAGGACCTTGTGTATGGTCTAGTTTGTTTAGTTTTCGTTTTGATTATCTGCTATGATTTGCTGCATAGTGTGATGCTCTGATACTCTGTTTTATGGTGCTATATTCGTTGTTCGTTTATATTCGTTGTTTATATACGTTGAGGCACTATTGTGGTTTATTTTGGTATTGTCTTTATTGTTATATATTTTCTATACCATTGTGAACTACTTACCTTCAACTTTTGGCAAAGGACTTTTCTCAAAAATATTATCTTTTTAATGATGCCAAAAGGGGGAGAATATTTTGTTGATGTTGTTCTTGTAGGTTAAGTTTTATTATATTTTTCCTAGATGTTTTACCTTTAGGGGGAGTATGTTAAAACTTAGTGCTTAATTTGAAAGGAGGTTTGTCATCATCAAAAAGGGGGAGTTTGTAGGATTCTCATGTTTTGATGCTAACAATCTCTCTCCAAGCAACAACATTGGCAACAAGCAAGCTACACCACATGAAGATTAGAATTAGGATTTTTATTAATTCTATTTCAATGTAATCTTTATTTTATGCAATGCATCTCATTGGTATGGGTAGCTTAGGTGATTTTTAAGAATATTTAAATAATGTCTGATTAAGAGTGAAGATACTTTAAATCTTGATTAAATAGCTTGTGAAAATCATTTTAGAAAAACTTTGTTTTTATTCAGATTCTGATCAGTTTACTCGAGTAATGAGTATTGGTTCACTCGAGTAATTTATGTTCTGACTGGTTAATCGAGTAATGGTTTACACATCACTCGAGTAACTTAATCTGACATGTTTCACTCGAGTGACGTTGTTTGGTTTACTCGAGTAATTCAATCAGTGTTGGGAAAATTTTAAAAGGACTTAATTTTCTATTTTCAGAAAAAGAGACTTTCATTCTTACAATTTTCTAATACACTTTGAAAAGTAATTCAAGAGCTATTTTACATCTTTCAAGAGCTATCAAGATTCAACAAAGAACTTTTCATTCTTCACTCTATTTTCTATCATTGTTCAAATATTCTTGAGATCATATTTTTGTTCTTAGTGGTTGTTGAAGATTTGCAATTTGTGATTGCATCATTGAAGTTTCAACACAAGTGAAGAATCTCACAAGGAAGACTTTGAGGATCAAATCAAAGCAAGAAAAGAGGATTGGTTGGAAGCATCTTCAATCAATTAGCAAGGAAATCTAGAATACTCAAAAGGGGTAGATTAGATCAAAGTGTTTGGTACACACTTTGAGTTGGGTTTTAAGATAGGAGAACTAAGAATCTAGTTGCATCTTAAAACATTGTAAAATCTACATTTGAAGATTTCTAGTGAAGAATCTCTCTTGATTTAAGAGGGGACTGGAGTAGCTTTCAAGTGGGTGAAAGTGAACCAGGATAAATCCTTGTGTCTCTTTTATTTTCATTCCTTGTATTTCATTAATTCATTAACATTTGCATTTTTAGGTTAGAATTGGGGTTTTCTTAATTCTACTCAATTGATCTAAAATTGCATGTTAATATTACTTGAAATTGTTCATATTAATCATTCATAATTTGTTGAATCATCATAGCATTGTTATTCTTGAAGAACTCCATTGAAAACAAAGTTTTAAATTGAATTTTACCCAGTTTACTCGAGTAAAGTTCTTGTCACTCGAGTAATCTGCTTTCAGTTTATAAACATTACTCGAGTAGGTTTTCTGTTACTCGAGTGATTTAAAATTTGCTTTCGTAATACTCGAGTGATTTGCTGAATACTCGAGTGAAATTATTTTTGGTTGCGTATTACTCGAGTGAAGGCTTGAGTTACTCGAGTAATCTGAACTGAATTCTTAAGAAAATTTATTTTCATAAAACCATTCTCTTAGGCGGACGAAAAATCTGTAATAAGGCTTCAATATTCTATTCACCCCCCCTCTAGACTATATTGAGCCGCTTGTTGGTTTCCAACATCCGGATCTTCAAACTTGAGCACACCAAGCTTAAGTACTTCTGCTCCCTCTGCTTCCCCGGTCGAGGTGTCTCCTCGGCCTTCTCCCACTGTGCAGGCTGTTGCCGCCACCGTTTCGTTAGGACCGAGCGGTCAAGTCCAAGTCTCTTCTCCTCCTCAACAACAGACTCGCCGCCGACGAATAGACAAAGGCAAGGAGAAAGTGTCCGAGGGGACGAATCCGAGGGCTGAGGAGACAAGTGCTAGAGCTGCTACCGCTCCTTCCTCTGCCGCAACTCCATCAGAAACTTCAATTTGGGACCGAGATTTTGATGAGAGGTTTTCCAAGTATGTCTGCCCTGAATCTGACCATTCTCGGTTTGGAATTCTCACCACCGACGAGTGGTCACGCTGCAACATGACTCTGACGAAATATCTTCTTCGAAGTGCCAACCTTACTTACTTTTTGGCCAAGCAAGCGGGTGATCTTTTTTCAGGTTTCAATGTTGAACAGAAAGAGGCTCGTGCAATGTCTACTGCTCAAGAGGCTAGCCTTTCGGACGAACTGGTCCGAGTAAAAAATGAATTGGAGATTTTGAAGGCTGACAAATCTGAGCTGATCAAAGAGAGAGATTCTTTGAAAGTTTCTAAAAAAGTTGTAGAGGACAAGGGGAAGGAAGTGGAGGAGGCATTGAAGAAGGAGCTGCAGGAAAGCCAACAGAGGGTTGATGAGCTGAGATCTGAGGTAGAGAAATCCGCTGTTCTTTCCCGGAAGCTTAAAGAAAAAGCTCTTCGTCATAAGAAGGTGGAAGCGACCAATTTTTACAATTGGAGCAAAGGTGTTGATGATTCTTTTATTTCTGTGATTAAACAGATTCAAATTTTGAACCCTGAAACTGATTTTAGGGTGGTTGGAGCTCATCCCTTTCACTGTGTTGAGAATGGGAAATTGATTGATCTTGAGACTAAGGCTGAAGTTGATCTGCAAGCGGAGGATCTTCCTAATCCTCTTGTTGAGCTGACTGAGGCCCCAGAATTTGATGATGTTAATATTGTCTTGTCTGATATTGAGGAATGATTTTGAATTTTGGTGGTCTATTTTTGGTTGCTCGTTGTATCCGAGCGTTGTTTCTTAGCTGTTTTGAACAATTTACTTTATCTTTTTGTTGCTCGTTGTATTCGAGCGTTATTCCTTGGCTGTCTGGAACAATTAACTTTATCTTTTGCTGAATTTATATTAATTTGCTGTGTATGCAAATTGTGCTTCGTTATTTTTGGTTTCGTTTGTCACGTGACCCTTTGTATTTTCTGAGATATAATTCTTAACAAATTATATTACTTGGGTGGGTAATGGATTGTGAGCAGAACTCGGATTGCCGACTTTAGCCGAAGCGGGACCCTCGGACCGCGAAATAAGGAAAGTGATTTCCTGAATTCGGGCGTTCTATGAATACGTTGTTGAACTCTCGTAAAGAGCTGTTTCACGATTTCGCTCGGTGGCTAGCCGAACCAAATGAGTCGTATGTCTTTTCACAATGTTCATAAATAGGAGAATTCCAAAGAAATTTACGAATTTTATTGATAAAAGAATACAAAGAAGAAATTGCTCATTTGCTAAATAGTTCCTAACAATTTATTTGTAATCTAAGAAGGAAGTTAACCTTCGTTTATTCATCCTAAATAATTCTGAGCAATAGACTAACCTATCTGTAAACAGAAATGAAAAATAGGAGCTTAGCTGTAATAAGCTCTGAGCTTGGCCACGTTCCAGCTGTTATTGATTTCCGTGCCCGAGAGAGTTTCCAGTTTGTAAGCTCCGGTTCCAGATTTGGCCTTCACTCGGTATAGACCTTCCCACTTTGGCTTTAATTTTCCAACTCCAGCATTTCCTTTTCCGATATCTGCTCGGCGAAGGACCAAGTCTCCAATTTCAAAACTTCGCGGACGAACTTTCTTGTTGTACTCCCGAGCTTGCCGTTCCTTTATTCTTCTTTCATGAGCTGCAGCATTCTTTCGAATTTCTTCAAGTAAAACCAGTTCTTCGCTGAGCATATGGTCATTAGTTTCTGAAGGACGTTCAAGCGTCCTAAAGGTAGGGATTCGCTTTTCGATCGGAATGACTGCGTCACAGCCGTTTGTCAATCGAAAAGGAGTTTCACCTGTTGATGAGTGTATAGTTGTCTTGTGTGACCATAAGACACTCGGGAGTTTATCCGCCCAAGTGCCGGCTGCATTACCCAGTTTCTTTTTAATTCCATCCAAGATGATTCTGTTGGCGGCCTCGGCTAACCCATTTGTTTGTGGGTGTTCAACAAAACTGAAATAGTGAGTGATTCCCAGGTCAGCTTCTAGTTGTTGAAAGTGGGAGGCTGCGAACTGCGATCCATTATCTGTAACTATAGCGTGAGGCACTCCGAACCGAGAGATAATTTCCTTCACAAAGAAAGATTGAATACGGGAGGGTAGAGATTGTTGCTAACGGTGCCGCTTCAATCCACTTAGTGAAGTAGTCAATAGCCACCACTGCAAATTTGAGTTGCCGTGGTGCAGTGGGAAACTTTCCGATGATGTCCATGCCCCACTGATAAAAAGGCCAAGGGGCGCCGAGAGAGTGTAGTTCTTCTACAGGTTTTTGGTAAATGTCGTTGTGAAACTGACATTGAACACACCTCTTAACATGTTCCATGGCGTCTTTTTGCAAGGTAGGCCAAAAGTATCCTGCCCGGATTATTTTCCGAGCTAGGGATTTTCCACCCATATGGTGGCTGCAGACTCCACCGTGGATCTCTTCTAGTATCTCCTCAGCTTGGGATGGGTGGACACATCTGAGCATGGGAGAACCAAACCCTCTTTTATACAAAACTCCATTCAGGACTGTGTATTGAGCTGCCTTCTTAACCAATTTCCGAGCCTCTGCTTGATCTTGGGGAACGAAACCATATTGCAGATAGGTAAGCAGCGGATCCATCCATGATTGAGACAATGAAACAACGAGAATGACACTCGGTTGGGGGATGGTTTCTTGAATCAGTGTCTTATTATTTTCCGACCCTTTGGTACTTGCCAATTTTGATAAAATATCGGCTCGGGAATTTGAATCTCTCGGGACATGGGAAATATCAAATTTAGAAAAATTAGAAGTAATTCGCCTCACCTCTTCAAGATATTTCTGTAAGATGCGTTCCTTTGCCGAGTATTGCCCTTTAATCTGAGAAACCACCAATTGTGAGTCGCTGAAAACTGATACCCGTTCGGCCCCAAACTCTTGAACCATTTTGAGGCCTGCAAGAACTGCCTCGTATTCCGCTTGATTGTTTGACGTTTGGATCTCGAACTTTAATGAGTACTCCATGCACAATCCTTCGGGGTTTTCAATGATGACCCCGGCTCCGGCTCCTTTCCTGTTGCTCGATCCATCTACATATACTGACCATAAATTTTGAACGGTGTCCGAGTGGATATCTGTGAACTCAGTGACGAAGTCAGCAAGAATTTAAGATTTCATCGCCTTCCTCGGTTCATAGGTGATGTCAAACTCAGACAATTCGACTGACCATGAAACCATTCTGCCTGCTAGGTCGGGTTTGTGAAGAACCTGCCTGAGAGGTTGGGCTGTTCTCACAAGGATTCTGTGTGCTTGGAAGTATTGTCTCAATCTCCGAGCAGAAATGACCAAGCAGTATGCGAGTTTCTCAAGCTTTTGATATCTTAACTCGGATCCCTGAAGAGCTCGGCTAACAAAATATATTGGGGCTTCTATTCCAGAATCTTCTCGTACCAAAACCGAACTAACTGCTGCCTCTGCTACCGACATGTATAGAATAAGATTTTCACCAAAAAGAGGGCTGTGGAGGACTGGTGGACTGGAAAGATACTCCTTCAATTGAACAAAAGCTTGCTCACAGTGCTCGTCCCAAAGGAAATCTTTGTTTTTCCTAAGGAGCTGGTACCATGGCAAAGCTTTCCGAGCAGCTTGGGATAAGAATCTGGAGAGGGCCGCCACTCGGCCCGTGAGTTGTTGGACTTCTTTGAGACTAGCTGGACTTCTCATTTCAAGGATTGCTTTGCATTTATCTGGATTGGCTTCAATACCCCTTTCCGTTAACATAAAGCCAAGGAAAGATCCGGCAGGGACTCCGAACACGCACTTTCAGGATTCAACCTCATGGAATATTTTCTTACTCGGTCCAGTATCATCTTGAGGTCTTGGGCATGGTTTTCTTGCTGTCTGCTTTTTGCTATAATGTCATCAATATAGACCTCCATGTTGGAGTCGATCATACCTTGAAAAACCTTGTTCATCATTCTTTGGTAAGTAGCTCCCACATTCTTCAATCCGAAAGGCATTACGTTGCAACAGTAAGTTGCTTTATCGGTGATGAATGCTATTTTATCTTGGTCGGCAGGGAACATTGGTATCTGGTTGTAACCAGAGTAAGCATCCATGAATGAGAGGAGTTTGTAACCGGCCGAGCTGTCGACGAGCTTATCGATGACGAGAAGTGGGTATTGGTCTTTTGGGCAGACTTTGTTCAAGTCTGTGTAGTTGACACACATCCGCCACTTCCCATTGGGCTATTTGACCAAGACGGTGTTAGCTAACCAGTCTGTATAGTCAATTTCCCATATGAAACCGGCTTGGAGTAATTCGACAACCTTTTCTTCAATGGCTGCAGCCTTTTCGGCGCTAACTTTCCTTTTGCGTTGTGCCACTGGCTTTGCCCCCGGAAGAATACTCAACTTGTGACAAATAAAATTAGGGTCAATTCCTGGCATATCCACTGAAGTCCAAGCGAACAAATCCTTATTTGAAATCAGCAGAGCGGTTAATTCATCTTTAACACTTATGGGTAGCTCAGAACCGATTTTTACCTGCCTCACGGGATCGTCGGTCAATGTCAAGAATTCCCACTATCCCTTTGGGGTCGGTCTATTTCTGTCGGATTGATCCCGCATATCAAGGTTTGCTAAGTTAATATTGCCCTTACCCAAAGAGACTTTTTCCAATTTGTTTTGATCCTTGTTTTTAACTTTCCCCAAACTGGCGTTGTAACATTTTCTTGCTGCCTCTTGCTCGGCTTTGACTGTTACCACTCTGTCATCTGTTCTAACGAACTTCATAGCCAAATGAACGGTTGACACTACTGCTCCGAATGCCTGCAAAGAAGTTCTCCCAAGAATGGCGTTGTAGGCCGCTGGACAGTCGACCGCCAGAAATTTGACTATCTCAGTCCTAGCCGAGGGCTGTTGTCCGAGGGTGACAGGAAGTTGGATGTATCCCTTAGGTTCAATGGTGTCTCCAGTAAAACCGATCAATTCTCCCTCAAAAGGAGTGAGATTGCATTCCTTGAGTTTTAGAGCTTTAAACAAAGGGAAAAACATAATGTCCGCCGAACTTCCTTGGTCGATAAAGACGCGTTTTACCTCGTAATTACCGATAAGGGCAGTGATTACCATGGGGTCATTATGACCCGGGAGGATTCCATCCAAATCATCATCATTAAAAATGATGGGAACATTTTTTGTTGACCTTTTGCAAATGGGTTTCTGACTGACAGCCAAAATTTGGTTAATATATTTCTTCCTGTCGGCCTTTTTCTCCCCTCCTCCAGCAAAACCTCCGGCAATCGTATTAACTAAAAATTCATTATTAGCTGAAGGGTTTGTATCAGTGGCCGGAGTGGGGTCGGTTCTCTGTCTTCCTGCATTTCTATCATCTGGTGACCTGCTCCTTTGGCGCTTGGATTTCACAAGTGAGTGGGATCTGTTCCTACCTCTTCGCCCGGCTGCATCTCTGATATACTGTTGCAGTTTACCATCTCTGATCATCTCTTCAATCAGATCTCTTAACCAAATGCACTCATCGGTCGTATGTCCGTAACCTTTGTGAAAGTCACAATACTTTGACCTATCACGTTGTGCACCCTTTCTTAAAATGGAGGTCTTTGGGCCGAGCGTAAGTCAGTCTGCATTATTTCCCGAAGGATCTGGCTCCTTGGAACAGTTAAAGGAGTGTGTTCCTGAAATTTATTCCTCGGAGGTATCCTTCGGTCTCGATCATTTCTGTCCGATTGTCTTCCACCAAAACGTTCGTCACGTTTTTGTTTGTTCTGACCTTGAGGGTCAGCTCGTTGCCTATCGTCTCTGAATTTTTGGCCTTTGTGGAATTCCTCCAAGTTGATGAACTTATTTGACTTTTGTCTCAACTCGGCCATATCCTTTGGAGGTTTCCCAATTAAAGATTTTCTAAAATCCCCCGGCTGTAAACCTTGTGTAAATAACAAGACTGCCACGCCAGGCTCTAGTCGGGGAACCGAACTAGCTTCTGTATGAAAGCGTGACAAGTAATCCTACAATGGTTCATCCTACTTTTGAGTGACTGCAGCCAGCGTGTGATCGGATTTGGGTTGGATGCAGCTGGCTGTGTATCTGTTTAGAAATACACGTTTCATCTCTTCCCAAGAATTAATGGAATGTCGAGGAAGAGACGAATACCACCATAGTACCGAGGGTTCGAGAGTCATGGAAAAGGCTCGGCATTTCATCCGATCACCACCTCCGTAATAATTCATTGCCCCCTCATAGGAAACTATATGATCTACAGGGTCGGTCAGGCCATTATAATGTGGGACATTGGATGGACCTAAGTATCCTTGTGGGGTTTCAAATTCCATGATAAATGGGGTAAAAGGATGGCCTAGGTGAGAATCATCTAGGCCTTGGCTAGTGGCTGGATTTGAATGGAAATTTTGTAGTGGGGGAAGTTGCATTACCGGAAGTGGTTGTGGGTCCATGGCTTGTGCCATTGGGTTTTGTGGTGATATGGTAGTCGGTTGACTTTGAGCAATTATCGCCATAGCTTGTTGTTGAAGGTCGGCAATAGCACGTCCTCGTTGTTCGATTAAAGCTGTTTGCCTATTAAGAATGTTGATCATCTCTTGCTCCCGAGCCCGAGCAGATGCAGATGTTGCATAGGATCTGCTGATGGAATGGCTATGACGAGAGTTTCCAGGTGCAGTTCTTCCTGGATTTAATCTGGTTCTAGGTATTGAACTTATATGGTCGGGGTTGGGTGGGATAGGAGGGGTGCGTTGGGTGTTTCGCCCATGGTTTGCTCGGGTTCCAGTGGTCCTAGATGTGTTTCGGGTAGTTGGGGCTGTGCTACTTGAATCACCATGGGTGGAGGGAGGCGGAGTAGGAGGGGGTGGTGGTGGTGGTGGTGGTGGAGGCAGTATGGTTCGTAAAACTTGGAGGGGTTGGGGATTGCTCCCAGCCCTAGGATGAGAAGATTGTGGTGTTTAGGAGTGGGTAGCGTGGTTACTACTATGATTTTGGCTACGATGAGGGGGTGACTGGCTTTGTGAATGGTTTGGTGGCTGGGGATTATTCCCTGCCCCAGAATGGGATGTTCATGGCGGTTGCCAGTTATTTCCACGATTATGGTTGAGAACGTCGCGCAGATCGCCCGCAGACTGAGGCTGTGGATCGTTGTTATCAGCGTTTCTGGGCCTGCCATGGGTGCGGGCGATGCGGTCACGGAGATCACCCACCTGACTTCTGGTGGGGACCATAGTGGTGGTGGGAATGATATGTTATTCAGTCCCCACAGACGGTGCCAATGTCGTGTCCTTAACCAAGATCAACCTTGAAGCTATGGAGAAACTTCAAAGAGTGATCCCAACAAAGAGATTTATGTAGGACTCTTAGGATTTATGAATATCCAGTTGGGATAATCAGGTTCTCCCTAGTCAACAAAGTGTGTGCAAGTGTGAACTTAGGGATGAGAAGACGTACCTTAGCCCCTATAGCATGGTGGTTCTTATAGGGGATTACCTGTGTGCGGTGGGCCGTTCTCATGAGGCTTCCGAAGAGGAGGAATTCAAGTAGGATTCGTAAGGGTTATGATAATATAACATCCGTAAATCCTGTATGCGATAGACTTTATCAAATGTTGTGTTTATCTAACCAAGAGTCGTGGGAATCTAGGAGAGGTAGTTAAGCTTGATGAGACTGTGGATGATAGAGATAAGAATGAAAATCCTGTGCTCGGGGTTAATCTCATAAGCGTATTACATCTCTGTTAGAACCCAAGTTTTGAGAAAACAAGTTTTTAATTGATTTGAATAGTGGTTAATCGATTAATGGGTTTAGTTAATCGATTAACACACATGCTACAGTGGTTAATCGATTAATGCATTGTGTTAATCGATTAACACCTGCAGTACTGGTTTTTAAAATACGTTTTTCACTTCTCAAAATTAGTTTTTAATGTTACTAACTTTTGGGTATTCTATATAAATCTTTTCCTAACCTTTGTGAATCATTAGAACACATTAGAACAATTTTCATATCAATTTTACAAAGATCAAAGCCATACTATTCTCTCTCACTTTCATAGATCAAAGCTTTTAACTTTCACATTCTTTGATCAAGAATCTTTGAATCTCTTATGTTGATATTTTCATAGTTCTTGAAAGAGATTCATAGGATTGTCATTGTTTTCATTGAGTTGTAATCATTGCAAAGGAGGCAAACATTCTACAACAAAGGAAGACTTGGTGGTTGTTCATCAAGCAAAGTTATCTTGGAAGTCTTGTTGTGTTAACAAGCAATTGGAAGTCTTGGTGTGAGGCATCATCAAGCAAGTGGAAGTCTTTGAAGCATCTCAAAGCAATTGGAAGACTTGTTGTGAGGATATCGGCAAGCAAGGGAAGAGGTTAGATTAGATTCAATAGGGTTGCAAGACAAGAGTGTGGTATCTCTTGGAGGCTATCAAGTGGGGTATCTTGAGAGGCATTTGCTTGTAATTTGAGAAATCTAATTCCTCATAGTGAAGAATCTCTCTTGGTTGAAGAGGGGATTGGATGTAGCTCTCAAGCGGATGAGAGTGAACCAGGATAAATCTCTGTGCAGTATCTCTATTCCCTTAACTCTTTACATTCAAGTCATTCATAGTGTTCTTGGTTGAAAACCTAGAAAAGATTGATTTTCATAATTGATTGAATTGAATCTTAATTGTGCAAATTGATTTGGGGAAAATCATTTTCATAACCTAGGTAATCAATAAGAATATTGGTGTTAATCAATTCCGCTTTATCTCTGATCATACGTGTTAATTGATTGATTTTCATATTTGATTGAAAAGTGATTTTTCAGTTTTAACAGTGATTAATCGATTAACTAAAAGTGTTAATCGATTAACCAAAATCAAGCTTTCGTAAATAATCGATTAACCTGTTTGATTAATCGATTAACTAAGTGTTTTTAAAGGGTTAATCGATTAATAAGTTTTGTTAATCGATTAAGTGCTGAAAATCTTGTAAAAATCATTTGTTTTAATGGTTTCGATTCGTTTCTTTCGAAAATCTTTCAAGGTTTCTTTAACACCCATTCAACCCCCCCTTCTAGGTGTTCTCCTAGTGTCTCCTAGTTATTTCACCCACCGATTGTAGTTCTTACATCTTGTATTAATCGATTACATAATGTTGCATCATTCAATTAACAGAGGCTCAGTAATCAATTATTTGATGAGTGATAATCGATTAAATGAGTTGCATCATATAATGAATGTGACGACCCGCAAATTCCTCGTATTGTTTTAAATACTAAAGAGATTTAATTTTTGAGAAAGTGTTTTTGAAAGGGTATTTCCTTGAATGAATTTCTTATTTCATGATTCCAAAGTGATGAATGAATTTTAAAGGAATGATTTTCATGAAATAATACAATGAGTTTTTAAATTGAGTTTTTGGAATGGTTGTGTATTTAATATTTTTATGCTCCAAAGAAATGGTTATTTTTACACATGAGTAATTGTATGAGAAAAATTTTATTTCCTATGAGTATGTGTAAGTGTGCTACGTGTATATGTATGCATGTATGTAAGCCTAGGATTTTATTTTTTTAAGACAAGGAGTTTATGGAATAGATTAGAACCCTAAAGAGATTAAATTGGTAGAAATAGTCACGCATGAAGTGACCTAAAGCCATAAGTTGCTCATCATTGTCTCCTTGCTAAAATCCACCCATGCAACAAATTGAAGTGCCAAATTTACCCCTTCTAAACACACCCATGACCGAATTTACCAAGGGCAAGATAGGAAGTCCACAAATTGCCTATATAAGGCCTTGGCCTTAGTTCACTTCCATTCATTTACATTCATTTCCTCATTTCACTTCTTCCTTCCATTTCCAAACTAAACACATTCTAAGAGTCCATTAAACTCTTAGAAAAGAAAGAGAGAGAGAGAGAGAGAGAGAGAGAGAGAGAGAGAGAGAGAGAGGGGCCGTGAGCTAGAGAGGAGGAAGAAGGGGGAGATCAAGCCTAAACCTAAGACCTTCCTTGAAGATCTAAGAACTTAGAAGCTAGAAGACCTTGATTTGGTGGGTGATTCGAAGATCTTAGAAGTTTAGAGTTAACTTTGACTTGTAACTTTGTAAATTTTCTTTTCTTCTCGCATGTCTATTTTTATGATTGATTAATGGTTGCATGTATTGATAATGTCTTGATCTTGAACTTTAAGAACTAAATGAACTTGTAAAACCCTAGATCATGAGCCAAGTGATTCGGCCATGACTAAAAGCTTAGGTCTTGATGCTTTTTAATTTGATCTTTGATAAAGCCTTAATTTTGTCTTGATCCTTGAAAAAGTTATGTTCTTGGACTTTGCATGTGATTTTTGAACAAAAAGATCTAACCTTTCTTAATGCATGTCTTGATTTTTGACTTGATCTTTGGAAAAGCTTTGACTTTGTCTTAATCTAAGAAAAGTTTTGATCTTGAAGTCATGCATGTTGTTTTTGAACAAAAAGCTTTAATCTTTTCTTAGTGCATGTCATGGTTTTGGTAAAGAACCAAGGAAACAAGCCTTTGAAAAAAAATGATTTTTAACTTGATCTATGTTCTATGTTCATGCATGTTAAAGATTTGAAATTTAACCTTGATTTATGATGATGTGCATTCGATTTAAGCTTGGAACCAAGAGATCATGTCTTGTTCCTCATGAAAAAGGCACATGCATGAAAATCTTTACTTGATTTAAGAACATTAAAGTGCATGATTAAATTCATGAATCTTGACATTTGCATGTTGAAAAGTGAACCAAAAACCTTGTCTTGATCATGATGAGTTTTCGGCCAATGCATGCTAATTAGACTAGGATTCTTTTCCATGAAGTGATATAAAAGTAATGAGTGTGTTTTGTGAAATAATGCTAAGTTAATGTGTTTGAAATTGTGTTGTGAATATTTATTTATTTTTTTTATTCGGTTTTGATTAAAGATAAAGGAATCTATACTTGATTCTCATTTTATGTGCATGCATGTTAATATTTATTTAATCTAAGGACTTTAAATGCATGCATGAAATTTCTAAGGCTTGGAAAATAAGACTTTGATGTGATACTTGATTTAATAAATTGATTTAAGTTAAGAAACTGAATTAAAGTTTGTCTAATTTTCTTCAAGAAGGGCTCACGGTTTTATGATCAAAAGAGGAAGAAATAATTTCATGATTTTGTGTCTTTGATGTGAGCAAATCTTTGTTTTGATATGTGCATATTTTCGGCCATAAATGAATTAAGTTGGTTTATGTGTTCTAGATTTGTAATTTTTGACTTGCTTTCTTTTATTCCATTCGGCCATGTAGTATAGATAAGTCTAGGAAATTTAGTTGCATGAAAATAAATTTACATAGTGACTTTTGAAATGAATTAAGTTGTTTAAAGTAAGAAAAACAAATATGCTTGGTTTACATATTTGGCTCAATTCGGTTTCATTGTGAAAAAAATAAGTAAATATTAAAATGAATCATTTCGGAAATGATTATGTGTTTTATGAGTGACTAAGTGTTGCCTAATTGATTTGGTGCTTAGATTTAATTAATTTAGTGTTGTCCTTGATGCTCTAAGGTTTGTTAGAAAATTTAAGAATATTGTTTTGTCCTTGTGTATCATTCGGCCAAGATAAGTTAAATGAGATAAGAATTTGTTTTGTTAAGTGTATTTGCTAATAGAAAAGTGCAAGACTTGTGTGAATTGATTGGTTAAGGTGTTGATGTCATTTGAATTTCAAACTAAGTTTGGAAAATATTTGGTTATGAAATAGCTTTGAAAACTAATTGATTTGAAGTTTAATTTTCTTGATTCGTTTGGATTTGATAGCCTTGTTTAGTGGCTGTCCTAAATTTGTACTTTTTGATAAAGCTTGAATTTTAAAATGAGAAAGCGATTGTTTTGAGCTAAAGAATTATTTAAAGCAAAAGGTACTTTTACGACGTTTTCGGGTTTTATTAGAGTGGATTTACAAAACCATTCTTTTGCTGTCCTGAATCGTTGGACTTGCTTCTTAACTTTAAAAGTGTGTACAAGTGATTTAAAGTATGGTTTTCAAGTGGCATTTGATTTAGAAAGAAGCCGGATTAAAAACGATGAATTTTTCGGTGTTTTTGGATATGTTTAAGGTGTTGTCCAAGACGGACCAGCAACCGAATCAATTGGTTTAAATTATTTTATCGAATGTTTTGAAATGGTTTTGAAGTACTTAAAGTACTAGAAAAGGTCAGAGTTGTTTTGAGAAAACAATTATGTTTTAAGTCTTCCAACGAGGGATGAAATGTATTTCAGTTAAGAGAAGATTTTCTTGACATAAGTTAATAACGTAAACGCATTTTGTTTAATACGAGGAATAGTATAGACGGGGGATTGGAGCAGCTGGCAGCGACAAGGATCCACGGAGACCGTGTACAATTCATTGCTGGACCTGAGGTTAGAGAGAAGCTTTCCTAAGACACCATGGTATTTAGGTGATTTATTAGGACATTCCGGATCATCTCAAAGATCGGAACTTGGTGGTTCTGAGTCAGTATTATAGTGGCAATTGTTTGTGTTGTGTGGCCACTTATATGAAGGAGACAAATGTAAGATCCATGGAGAATGTTTTGATAAATGCCAAAAGGTTTTGAACAAGCTACAAATGTGTTGATCAAGTTCAAGCTCAACAAGCAACAACAAACATCAAGTGATGAAGAGAGAGCAAGCTCATGAAGACTTAGTTTGGTAGTTTGTGTTTTAATGTTTTATCTTTTGCCTCACAAGTCTTTTAGTTTATGAGTTTGGGTAGAGTTTATTAGAGGGTAGTGAATCTCTTTTGATTGCATGATTATATCATATTTTGAGTATTCACTTTGCCTAAAATCAATAGGTGGCTTAAAGGTTTGAAAGAAAAGGTTTAGTTTTTGAGAAAACAAGTTTTAAGTGATTTTTAATGTTAATAATCGATTAACAGATTTTGATAATCGATTAACAGTGTATTTTGAACTGAAAATCGATTAACAAACTTTTGATAATCGATTATCTGCACTTTTACTCGAGTAAAATATTTTCATCTTTCGGCTTACTCGATTAAATCATGTTTTACTCGATTAACACTTTTTCTACTCGAGTAACACGATCAGATATGGTTTTTAAAATGCGTTTTTCACTTCTCAAAAGCACTTCTAACCATTCCTAACTTTTGGGTATTCTATATAAACCTTTTTCTAACCTTTGTGAATCATTATTACACTTTCATAATCAATTTTACAAAGAATCAAAGCCACTCTATTCTCTCTCACTTTCTCAAGATCAAAGCTTTCATTTTTACATTCTTTAATCAAGAACCTTGAATCTCTCATGTTGATATTTCATAACTTTTGAAAGAGATTCAAAGGATTGTAATTTTGTTTTCATTTGAGTTGTAATCTTTGCAAGAGGCAAGCTATCTACAACATTGGAAGCCTTGGTTTTATAAATCAAGCAAAGTTATTGGAAGCCTTGGTGAGGCATTTCATCAAGCACTTGGAAGCCTTGTTGTGTTAACAAGCAATTGGAAGTCTTGTAGTGAAGCAAGCATTGGAAGTCTTGTTGTGGGGTATCGGCAAGCAAGAGAAGAGGTTAGATTAAATATCAATAGGATTACAAGGCAAGGGTGTGGTATCTCTTGTAGGCTAGCAAGAAGGAGTCTTGTGAGGCATTTACTTGTAATTTGAGAAACTCTAATTCCTCATAGTGAAGAATCTCTCTTGGTTGAAGAGGGGACTGGAGTAGCTTTCAAGTGGATGAAAGTGAACCAGGATAAATCACTGTGTCGTATCTCTAAACTCTTACTCTTTACAATTCAAGTCTTTAATTGTGTTCTTGATTGAAAACCTAGAAAAAGTGATTTTTCTATATTTGATTGAATTGAATCTTTATTGTTCAAATTAATTTGGGGAAAATCATTTTCATAACTAGGTTAATCAATAAGAATTTTGGTGTTGATTGTTTCCGCTTAATCTCTGATATAATATTTGTTAATTGATTGATTTTCATTGGTTTTAATCGTTTAGATTTGTTTCTTGCGAAAATCTTTCAAAGTTTCTATAACACCTATTCAACCCCCCCTTCTAGGTGTTCTCCTTGTGTTTCTATTTGTTTCAACCACCGATTGTAGGTTTCTCACAATTGGTATCAGAGCTCGGTCGAAAGACACGAGCGTAGAGCTTTTTCGTTAAGATCCTTGAGGAAACTACAATGGGTTCTACGAATCCTTTTGGTGGTGAAGGTGCTTCAATAAATCGCCCTCCTATGTTTGGTGGAGAGGGTTATGGTTATTGGAAAATTAGGATGAGAATCTTTATAGAAGCCATAGATGTGAACATTTGGGAAGCCATTGAAAATGGTCCTTATATTCCCTCAAAAGATGTAGAAGGTGTGCTTACACTAACTCCCAAAGATAAGTGGACCGATGATGATAAAAGGAAAATTCAATATGATTTAAAAGCAAAGAATATCATCACCTCCGCTTTATCTTATGATGAGTTCTTTAGAGTCTCCCAATGTCGTGATGCCAAAGAAATGTGGGACACCTTGCAAGTCACACATGAAGGCACTAGTGAAGTTAGGCGTGCTAGATTAAATTCTTTGATGCATGAATATGAATTGTTTTGTATGTTGCCTAATGAATCTATATGTTTTATGCAAAAATGTTTTACTCATATTGTTAATCATCTCATTGCTCTTGGTAAAACTTTCTTGAATTGTGAACTTGTTAACAAAGTTTTAAGATGTCTAAGTAGGGAATGGCAACCTAAGGTTACCGCAATTGTTGAATCAAAGGACTTGGACACCATGGACTTAGCAACACTTTTCGGAAAGCTACAAGAACATGAAATGAAGCTTGAACGTTTGCATGTACATGAAGAGTCGGATAAGTATAAAGAAAGAAAAGGAATTGCTCTTAAAGCTCAAAGGTCATATAAAAAAGAAGAGAGTTCCGATAATGATGATAATGAAGATTCTGATTCGGACATTGATGAAGAGGAGATGAAGCTTCTACTAAGAAAGTTCAATAAGATTCTAAGGAGAAAAGGAAGGTTGAACAAGGACAAAAGTAAAGAGAAGGATTCCCCACACTACAAGACAAAGACTTCAAAAGAAGGTATAGTTTGCCATGAATGTGGAAAGCCCGGTCATCTCAAGTACTCATGCTCTAGGTATCTTAAGAAGAAGGAGAAAGAAAAGAAAACTAAAACGGCATACATAGTTTGGAATAGTGATGATGAAAAAGACAAGAAAAACACATCAAATAGTTCTTCGGATGATGAAGATGCCGCTTGTCTCAACTTGATAGCTCTAGTAAATGAAGAAGAAAGTTCAAATGATGAATCAAGTGAACAAAGCGACGAAAGCGATGTAAGTCTTACTAAATCCGAAATTTCTTCCAAATATGAAATCTTATATAATGCTTATGAAGAAATGCATGAACATCTCAAGAAACTAGCTTTGAAAAATATTGAAAAGAAGAAGCTCATTTTGAAACATCAACAAGAGATTTTAGATCTTCAAAAACAAGTTGATGAGCTTAATCTTGAAAATGAAACCCTTGATCTTATCTATGCTAGTTCTTCTTGTGATTGTGCTAGTAGATTGAATATTGTGGTTGATTGTGTGAATTGCAAGTTGCTTAAGGATGAAAATGCTATTTTGAAAAATAAGCTTGCAAGTTTCACAAATGGTGATATTAGATTGCGCACATTGTTAAATTTTCAAAGAGAAAATTCAAACAAGTTTGGTTTGGGTTATACTAATGCTAAGAGTAACTCTCATAGAAATGTTGTTGATTTTTCTAAAGTTGATTTTTCAAATGCACCAACATGTTTCTATTGTGGTACTCATGGACATACTTCAAATGTGTGTTATATTAAAGTGCATGGTATACCTAAAGAAGATTTTGTTTGGATGAAAAAGGGTGAGAGTCCCTACACTAACAAAAATGGATCCAAAACCATTTGGATACCAAAAAGCAAAGCATGATTGTTTTTGTAGGTATGATTGAAGAGCAAAAGGACTTTCATGTGATATTCATTCATTTGCTTCTTCAATTGGTATTAAGGAGAAAATTCTACAAATTGATAACATTTGATATTATACAATTGGTATTTTAAATTTGATATTGTTGGATATTGCTCATAGTTCTCTCAAGTGGTATTATTTCTCTTGATGTGATATTGTTTATACTATTGAGAAAATACTATTGGTATCAAATTCTTACAATTGTTTTTCTATTGGTATCATGTTATTGGTATACAATTTGTTATAATTGATATCATTGAGTGATTATTAGAAGATTATCATGCTTTGGTTATAAATATCTCTATTTTGGCTTAGATCTTATATTTCAATTGGTATATATTTCTTTTTGATAATGCCAAAGGGGGAGAAATATGATGTTTTGAATAAGGGGAGAAATATTATGTTTTGAATAAGGGGAGAAATATTATGTTTTTTTTTTTACCATTTTGGGGAGAAATGAAATGAAATGGTATGTTTTGGAGAAAGGTTTGCTTTTGTTGTTTTTATAGGTTGAGCAAAGTTGTTGGAGATAGGGGGAGAATCAAGCTTAACTCAATTGGATTTCAAATGTCAAAAGCATAAATTGAGGGGGAGCAAGAGTCTCACCAAGTGATCAAATGGTTCAAGCATCAACAACTTCAATGAACTTCATAATTTCAAAACATGTTTGTCATTTTCAAAAAGGGGGAGATTGTAAGATCCATGGAGAATGTTTTGATAAATGCCAAAAGGTTTTGAACAAGCTACAAATGTGTTGATCAAGTTCAAGCTCAACAAGCAACAACAAACATCAAGTGATGAAGAGAGAGCAAGCTCATGAAGACTTAGTTTGGTAGTTTGTGTTTTAATGTTTTATCTTTTGCCTCACAAGTCTTTTAGTTTATGAGTTTGGGTAGAGTTTATTAGAGGGTAGTGAATCTCTTTTGATTGCATGATTATATCATATTTTGAGTATTCACTTTGCCTAAAATCAATAGGTGGCTTAAAGGTTTGAAAGAAAAGGTTTAGTTTTTGAGAAAACAAGTTTTAAGTGATTTTTAATGTTAATAATCGATTAACAGATTTTTGATAATCGACTAACAGTGTATTTTGAACTGAAAATCGATTAACAAACTTTTGATAATCGATAATCTGCACTTTTACTCGAGTAAAATATTTTCATCTTTCGGCTTACTCGATTAAATCATGTTTTACTCGATTAACACTTTTTCTACTCGAGTAACACGATCAGATATGGTTTTTAAAATGCGTTTTTCACTTCTCAAAAGCACTTCTAACCATTCCTAACTTTTGGGTATTCTATATAAACCTTTTTCTAACCTTTGTGAATCATTATTACACTTTCATAATCAATTTTACAAAGAATCAAAGCCACTCTATTCTCTCTCACTTTCTCAAGATCAAAGCTTTCATTTTTACATTCTTTAATCAAGAACCTTGAATCTCTCATGTTGATATTTCATAACTTTTGAAAGAGATTCATAGGATTGTTATTTTGTTTTCATTTGAGTTGTAATCTTTGCAAGAGGCAAGCTATCTACAACATTGTAAGCCTTGGTTTTGTAAATCAAGCAAAGTTATTGGAAGCCTTGGTGAGGCATTTCATCAAGCACTTGGAAGCCTTGTTGTGTTAACAAGCAATTGGAAGTCTTGTAGTGAAGCAAGCATTGGAAGTCTTGTTGTTGGGTATCGGCAAGCAAGAGAAGAGGTTAGATTAGATATCAATAGGATTACAAGGCAAGGGTGTGGTATCTCTTGTAGGCTAGCAAGAAGGAGTCTTGTGAGGCATTTACTTGTAATTTGAGAAACTCTAATTCCTCATAGTGAAGAATCTCTCTTGGTTGAAGAGGGGACTGGAGTAGCTTTCAAGTGGATGAAAGTGAACCAGGATAAATCACTGTGTCGTATCTCTCAACTCTTACTCTTTACAATTCAAGTCTTTAATTGTGTTCTTGATTGAAAACCTAGAAAAAGTGATTTTTCTATATTTGATTGAATTGAATCTTTATTGTTCAAATTAATTTGGGGAAAATCATTTTCATAACTAGGTTAATCAATAAGAATTTTGGTGTTGATTGTTTCCGCTTAATCTCTGATATAATATTTGTTAATTGATTGATTTTCATTGGTTTTAATCGTTTAGATTTGTTTCTTGCGAAAATCTTTCAAAGTTTCTATAACACCTATTCAACCCCCCCTTCTAGGTGTTCTCCTAGTGTTTCTATTTGTTTCAACCACCGATTGTAGGTTTCTCACAACAAAGACCCCATATTGTTGTGTGATGAATTGATATATTGATGATGTGAATTAGCATGCTTATGTTTATTTGTTTAATTATGCATGATGACATTTAAATGGTTGAATAATATAATTAGCATGCTGATGGACGTCTGTTACGTCCTGAAAATCAAAACGAAATGAATAAATTTGTGAAGTAAAAGACACAAAAAGAAAAATGTAACCCCCTGTTTGGCCTAAGTCCTTATGGAATAAGGCAGCCCTGATAAGACATTAAGAAAAGAAATAATGATAAAAGATATGAGACTGATTAGAAAAGAGATATGTGCTGAGAAAGAGATAAAGAGTTGAGTTTGGGGAAAGAATTGATGATAATGATGAGGATGAGCCAGAGCTGGGGAAAGTAATGTTGTTGTTGAAACGAGATGTGATCTGAGTGGAGCTTGGCTCCTTTGTTGTTGTTCATTGGTATGAGATTGGTGTTGAGTTGAGCTTGCTCCTCCACTAATGCTCACTGAGATGAGATTTTTGAGGAAGTTTATGAAACGAGATTTTGAGAAAATTTTACGAAACGAGATTTTGAGAAAAGTTTACGAAACGAGATTTTGAGAAAAGTTTACAAAATGAGATTTTTGCGAAAGTTTATGAAAAGAGATTTTTGAAAAGGTTTACAAAACGAGATTTTTGAAAAGGTTTACAAAACGAGATTTTTGAGAAAGTTTACAAAAGGAGATTTTTGAGGAAGTTTACGAAATGAGATTTTTGAGAAAGTTTACAAAACGAGATTTTTGAGAAAGGTTTACAAAACGAGATTTTTGAGAAAGTTTACAAAATGAGATTTTTGAGAAAGTTTACAAAATGAGATTTTTGAGAAAGTTTGCAAAATGATGTTTTTGGAAAGTTTATGAAATGGGATGTTCAGAAAGACTGTGATTTCGAGAAATGTTATGAAACAAGATTTTGAGAAAGATTATGAAAGGAATGTTGAGAAAATTTATGAAATGATATTTTGAGAAAATTTTTGAAATGATATTTTGAGAGAGTTTTTGAAATGAGACTTTGAGAAAGAATGAAAGGAGATGTGGAGAAAGATTGCGAAATGAGATGCGAGTTTATCAATGTGATCCCAGCTCTGTGCTATGTTGAAAAAAGAAAGAAAAAGGGATGTTAAATGTTAGTGGTAGGGACTCGTTGAAGGGATGCACCAAGGATGGGCCGACCTTAGGTTAATTAAAAGATAAAAGACTTTAAAAGACATTGACAAGTGCGAACGCGGTGAGTCATGAGTGTGATATCGAAGTAGTGGAGAGGAAGGTACCCGAGATATCAGGGATATTCGGGTTGTGAATGCAATAGGGTAGGCTAGGGCGGTAAAACGTCATGATGCCTTGAGTACTATTCTGGGAGGAACGAATTCCATATGTGTTAACCAGACGTGGTGGGGACTGGGTCCTAATGCCGTGGTAAGTTCTGCACCCGGAACTAGAATAGTACTGTCACCCCTATGGCATTTCAGGAACAGTGAGAGGGACTGGAACGGGGCATCTTGATTTGCCACTGTACCCGATTTTTCTACAGTGTGCCTTGATATTACATGATTTGATATGATATGAATTGATTTGAGACTGTAGCCGAGTTTTCTACAGTTCTCCTGGCTTGGAGCCATTTGATTGTTGAGACAGCTGTCGTGCCCGCGTGGTAAAGGTCATGTACTCCTGTTTGCTTCCGACTAGGTTGGGTGGATGACCGAGGAGATGTAGACTTTAGACGTGTGTGCTAACTACGAAAGGAACGAGTACCTCGATGATATTATAATTTCCCCCGATCATTGATGGTTGTGATTCAATAAGACTTGATAAGAAAAGACTTATAATTATAAGAAGCAAAAGCTTATAAAATGTGGATAATGAGAAAGGGATCGAGAATGGAAAGTATGGAAAAGAGAATGAAACCCTATGAAGAGGGAAAGGAATGAAAGTGGAAGATTTACAAGTTAAGATTGAGAAAGTAATTGAGAAAGAAAGAACGATTATGTGGAGAAATGATAATAAGTTTGGCAAGATGATAATGAATGATGATAATGATAATGATGTTGATAAGGATGATATACTTGAATGTTATGTTGTATGTTTGTTGTATTGCTATGTTTGTATTGTCTTGACATCTTGCCTATAGTAAACCCACACCGTCGACGATGCGTCGTTCGGATCGCTTACTCTCTCCTGTTCGTTGGCATATCGGTGTTGCTGGTATCTCAACGGGCAGATGGAGCACCGTATGGAGATCACCACCTGGAAAAGGCACGGGAACGGTTGGAAGCCTACCCCCTATGGTTGGGTATGGACTAGCTACACCCAGATAGTGATTCAGGACCCGGAACACAGACTGAGCGGAGTCAACTTGGAACCGCATTTGGGACAATTCACTGTACGAGGATACCAAAGCTATGAAGAGAAGGTGCGGAGTGAGACTCTTGACAAACCCATCATTCTAGATGGATGGGAGTCGGAATCGAATGACAATGGGAAAGGAGCGGCAGGAATGGCATCACCGTCGGTAGTGAAGGTTGGGCGCAAAAAGAAAGGCAAACTTCATCCGGTTGTTTTCGATAGGAAGGTTTAAGGATAGTGGGATTAGTTTAAGTCTATGGTTAGTATTTTGAGTCAAGGATTACCGAGCAAAGAACCATTTATGTAATCAAGCTAAGTTTAAATTCTGTATTGTGGAGTACTTTATTTTGGAAGATCGAACGATGTAGTCTTTTGGGAACCGTCATGATGCTTTTGAAACAAGTCATTTTTTTGGAGATGAAAGTTTTATGTAAAGAACTGTTTTAGAAACAACTCGGTTTTCAGTAAAGGATTTTAAGTACATGTTTACAAAAAAAATTTTGGCCTCATTTTTGCAACTTTAACAAATGAAAAGTTAATTATTTTGTGTTACGAAAATCGGGCTGTTACAATGAACAGGGGTGATGTAATCGATTAACTATTATTGGTCTAATCGACTTCTTGTTTTTCAAAAGAATTTAAAAGTTTCTATTTTTAAAGGAATAATCGATTACCTTTATAAAGTAATTGATTACTTCAACTTTTATTGAAAAACGTGTCAGATTTGTTTTTATATATAAGATTCTGATTTATTTTCAAAAATTCGAAAATGATTTTAAATTTGAATTATTTCCTTATTTGTTTTAAGAATCAAATCTTTATTTTATTTCTTAAATCATTTTGATTTAGTTTTGATTTTAAAACTTATTACGAAATCATATTTTATTTTATTTTGATTTAAAATTGATTGTGATTTGTTGATTTAAAGCTTTTTGAATTATAAAAGTTATTTTTTCATAAATCACTCCAACATTCTTTCATTCTTTTTCTTCTGACAATTTTATGAAAATCACGTTCTCTCCTTCTCCTACTTTTCTCTAAACATAACGCTCATATTTTTGAAGAACTCTAAGAAACTCTTGTTGGCCATTTAGACTTCAAAAGAGAACTTCATTATCGTAGAGCATTAAATTGTTGTATCTGTGTTTTGAGAACACATCAAACTTGTTGTAATCACTCTCATTGATTTGTACTAAACCTTAGTGATTAGGGAGAGAATCCCATAGTTGAACGTTGAGGCGTTCGTAGGGTGAGGAACCCTGCTGTGTGTTGTTGAGGCCCCTAGAGAATGGAGGTTCCTAGTAGTGTGTGGGGTGCTCTCGGTTGTAATTGGGTGCAGCTCAATTGCTGGTTATAGAACTCTCAAGCAGGTCGCTTGGGGTGTAACATCCCAAAATTTAATTCCAAGTTAATTAGGAAAACCTAAGCTAGAATTTAGGATAAGAACCATAGGAAAATCATGGGTAGGAATTAAGTGTAGAGTCATAGAATTAGAATTGGCCAAATAGGAGTTTTCATTAGAGTAATCGATTATTCTGTAGGGGTTAATCGATTACTAGGCCTCTGATGAAAACACTTAAATGTTGCAGCATTGATAATCGATTAACTCATGGAAGTAATCGATTATCTGGTGAAGTAATCGATTACTTTAGGTGGATTAATCGACTATTTGCTCTCTGCTGAATGTAGTATAAAATGTTGCACTGAAGCGGTAATCGATTACCTGGCTAGGATAATCGATTACCAGTGGGTCTGATAAAAAAAAAGAAGAGTGTTCGTTGGAGGCTTTCAAGCCACATAAAGGGAATCTTTCCCTTTCTTCTTTATTTGGTGACCACACGTTTGCCTCTAAGTCAAAAATAAAACACCCTTCACTCCCATTCAATCTCATTCTCCACCACCCTCTTATCGCTCTCTTCTTCCTCCCTCCCTCATACGTGTTTCTCCTCCCCCTTCCACCAAGTTCATTGGTTGCTACCCTTCCTCCTCAAGCTTCTAAGATGTTGTCACTCACCATCATCAAGCTCTTGTGGCAAGTTCCATCTCTCTCTTTCCCTTTCATTTCCTATTTCTCTTCCACCTCCATGGTTCTCTCTCTCTGAGCACCCACATACACCAAACCAAACCCAAGCACCCAAAGTCCATTTTCATACCTCACCCATGGATCTAATCTTGATTTTTGGGTTAGATCCTACACCTAAACACTCCATCTCTTGAACCCAAGCTTTCTCTCTCATCTAGGGTTTCCTTTCTCTCTCCTCCAATCTCAAGACTCAAGTGGAATTTGGGCCTAAGGAGTTAGACTCAAGGTAGATCCGGAGTAGATTCATGGTCCCTGGAGCTTTGTGTGGGCTCTCTCCCTCTCTAAGGTAAGGGGAGTCTCTTTTCCACACCTTGAGTTAGGGATAGTTGGGGTACATAATAGGACTTTTGCTAAGTAGTTGAATTGGGTTGTGGGCAGCAAAATAGCACCTGTTATAAATTGGTTTAGGGAGAATGAATGTATTTTGATTTAATTTAATAATTTAATTTAATGTCATAAATTTGTTAAAAACCCCCCTCTAGGTATGTTGTAAATGTAGAAAGTGAAGAACCCTAGGGAGTTGACTTATATTTATGCACGCTGAGACATACCTGAGTATGTCGATTGATTCTGTGAATATATGTTGTTTGTTGAGAGTTGTTACGTTTGCAATGTGTGTAAAATGATTATATCAATGGCTAAGAGTTAACTAATGTGGTAAATTAATAATGTTGGCTATGAGGTGGAGTAATAACTAATGGACGTAGGGATAATACTTGAATGCTTAAATAAGAAGTGTAATATAATCGTTTATTTAAGGTTGATGATGATTATTGGGAATGCAAGGGATTGATTTCTTTAGTGTTAATTAATAGTATGAATATTAGTTGGGAAGGGAATGAGTTCTTGTTTTGAATTGGTGAATATTGTAAAATGATGATGAATAGTTGTGATTATGTGATGTTTGTAAATTTGAAGGATATAAGTACTTGACTGTGAATATTTGCTAATTGATGTAAAAGACTAAATGAATGATGTTGAATTAATGGTTGTTATGTGTGGGCGGAAAGTAAGAGTGATATAAATCTGTAAATGGTTATTTGGGTTATATGTATGAAGGTGGATGTTTGTTAATTGTTATAAATGGCTAATTGAATTGTATGCTTTATGGTGAATGTGTTTGTGTTGTTAAGGACGGTTGAATTGATCATTGGGACATTGGGACACTAGGTGTTCCTGCTAGGTGTACAAACGCCCCATTAGGGCCAAACGCCCCATCAGGCTAAAACGCCCCATTAGGTAAAAATGCCCCGTTAGGAGTCAATGTCCCAAAATGATCAATTCAACGAAAACTAAAAGAATGGAAAATGTGTAAAAGACTAAAGTTTGTAAATGGAATATTTTAATGAAAGAGATAAGTATGAGTATGAGATTATATGTATTAGTCCTAACGGGTGAGGCCTAGTGGGTGAAAGTCCTGATGGGTGAATAAAGTCCCTAATGGGTGTACAAACGCCCTAGCAGGAGCAACCAATTCCTAGTGGTACAAACTAAAAGAAATGAATAAAAGAAAACAATAAGTGGTATGTTGTCCTCTGACCGTGAGGAGACATGCGGTATTATGATGGGTGTGTTGTTCTCTGACCGTGAGAAGACACATGTTAAATGGATTATAATGGGATATGAAAATAATTTTGGAAATGAAAATGTAATGCATTTTGTTAGTAATGGCTTGGTTTGATTATGATGCTTAAATTGCTATTATGTGCTTTTTACTATCTTATAATTGACTGTGTCGTGAAAAGGTCTCACCCTTATGTGGTTAACATTTTAGGTGCTTGAGCAAGGAGTTTGAGGATCAGAGTGTCGCAGTGGAAGATTTGGAAAGAAGGAAATGTATTTGTTGCGCTACTCATATTGTAATTGAAATACCCGATTTCATATGTAAATTTGATTTAATGAAAGAAAATTTTAAGCTCACCAATTTAAATTATTAATCCTTTCAAAAGTGGTATTTTATATAAAAACTTGGGTGTTACATGGGGACTGGACTAGGCCTTTCGACAGGAAGGCTGAACCAGTATAAAATTTTCGGTGCAAGCTTTTCTATCCCTATCTCTTTTATTTTTCCACGCTACTCTTATATTTTCTATCAATCGTTTTCGTTCTCCTTCTCAAACATCTAATCGCTCCATCGCAAAATATTTTTTAATTTATAAGGATTTTTGCAATAATTTAATAAAACTCGATTCAGCCCCCCTCCCCCCTCTCGAGATTTTGAGGCCAAACCCAACAATTGGCATCAGAGCTAGTCTCTTGTGTTAAGACTTAACCGTCTCAAGAGTACGGCTTCAAACTCTCTGTTTGGTGGTGAAGGGAGTTCTATTAACCGTCCTCCCTTGTTTGATGGAGTAGGGTACGCATATTGGAAAGCCCGTATGAAAATTTTTATTCAAGGAGTTGGATTAAAGGTTTGGGATGCGGTCGTAAATGGTCCCTATGTTCCTACCTATGTAGTTAATGGTAACACCGTCGAAAAGCCTATGGCTGATTCGATGGAGGAGGAGGAACGTAGAGTCCAGTACGATTTGAAAGCGAAAAATATTATAACATCTGCTTTGAGCTATGATGAGTTTTTCAGGATATCTACGTGTGACACTGCTCAGCAAATGTGTGATACATTAGAAGTCATAGATGAAGGTAAAACTGAAGTGAAAAGGTCGAGAATCAACACTCTGACAGGTGAATACGAGTTATTCAGAATGAAAGATGGAGAAACAATCCAAGAGATCCAAAAATGCTTCACGATGATTGTCAACCAATTAACAACATTGGGGAAGAAATTCAACAATGAGGATCTTATCAACAAAGTTCTCAGGTGTTTGTAAAGAGAATGGCAACCCAAAGTGACGGCAATTGTTGAGTCAAGAAATCTTTCAACTATGACACTGGCAACTCTCTTCGGAAAGTTACAAGAGCATGAAAGTGAACTGAAAAGATTGGATCAACATGAAGAGGAGAGCAAAAAGGTCAAAAGTCTGGCATTCAAGGCTGAAGCACCAGCAACTGAAAGTGACTCGGACAAAGAACTGATCAATGATGAACACATGGGACTTCTGGTCAAAAAGTTTGGGAAGTTTCTGAGGAAGAAAAGCAACTTCAACTCCCAAAACAGAAAAGACAACAACAAAGGTGGAGGATCATCCATTACATGTCATGAATGTGGCAAGCCTGGTCACATCAGAGCGAAGTGCTACTAGTTGAAAAAGAAAGAAAATTCAGAAAGAAGTACCTCCAATCCAAGGAAAGGGAAGCAAGTATACCTGGCATGGCTAGACAACTAGGGGAGTTCAGATGAAGATTCAGACGAACAAGAAGAGACAGCCAACATATGCTTGATGGCACATGGAGATGAGGTAACTTCTAATCTAGAACATTCTTATGATGAATTACAAGAGGCTTTTGAAGAATTACATGAGGAATCAATGAGGTTATCTTTATTGATTTCTTTGGAAAAGAAAAATTCAGCTTCTCTTTTACAAAAGAATCAAGAACTTATTAAAGAAAATGAATTTTTGAAAAAACAAAATAAGGAGCTGAATTCGACTTTGAAAAATTCTTCAAGCACGTCGAGTAATGAAATTAAAATTTAAGCTAGTTCTTCTTCTTGTAAGTTTTTCAAGGGTTTAGTTAAAGAAGTAGAGGATTTAAAAGAAACACTTGCAAAATTTACGAAAGGTAGAAATACTTTAAATTTAATGCTAGGGAGACAAAAGTGTTTCTTTAATAGAGCCGGTTTAGGATATCAACCTGGTAGGCATCAAAAGAAATTAAGTACCATTTTTGTCCCTGCTAGCAATCATAAGAAACCTTTAATTATATGTCATATTTGTGGTAGAAAAGGCCATGGTGCACATGAGTGCGTACACCGGAAAGTGAAGTTCGTTAAATCGAACAATGAAACTAAAAGGTGGCATGATTCGAACTATGGCTACACTAACGCTCAAGGACCCAAAAAGATATGGGTACTTAAAAAGAAATCTTGAATCTTATGCTTGTAGGTTACTCCGGAAGAAAGGAAATCATGGTGGTACTTGGACAATGGATGCTTGAAACATATGACGGGAGACAAATCTAAATTTTCGCATCTCATTCCAAAGGACCAAAGACATGTGACTTTCGGAGATAACAACCAAGGAAAGATTCTTGGAGTCGGTAAAATAGGTACACCTCCTAACCCTTGCATAGATAATGTTTTACATGTTGAGGGCCTAAAACATAACTTGCTCAGTATTAGTCAGATATGTGATAAGGGCAATAGGGTTATATTTGATTCTGATAGATGTATTATCGAGGGTAAAGTTGATAATCTTATAAAGTTAATTGCTCGCAGGATAAACAATGTATATGTAATTGATTTTAACTCAATACCCTCAAATGATGCTAAATGTTTATTAAGTAAAGAGGATGAGTCGTGGCTATGGCATCGTAGAATAGGTCACATCCACATGAATCATTTGAACAAACTTTCTTCTAAAAACTTAGTAGTTGGTTTGCCAAAGCAAAATTTTTCTATTTCTGAAAAATGTGATCCTTGTTCAAAATCAAAACTCACAAGGGCATCTTTTTCTTCTAAGAATCTTGTTTTATCTCAAAGGCCCTTGGAACTTTTACATATGGATCTTTTTGGACCTTGTCAAACAAAAAGCTTTGGTGGCAACTATTATTGTCTGGTTATTGTGGATGACTATTCTAGGTATACATGGACATTATTCATTACTCATATAAATGATGCATACCATGAATATAAAAAGCTAGCTAAGATTGTTCAAAACCAAATGCATATGAGCATTGCATCCATTAAGACTGATCATGGTGGAGAATTTGAAAATCAATTTTTTGAAAAATTTTGCGAAAAACATGGAATTAAGCATTATTTTTCAGCTCCAAGAACTTCGGAGCAAAACGGGGTTGTGGAGAGGAAAAATTGTTCATTAAAAGAGCTTTCAAGAACAATGCTTAATGACATGAATTTGCCTGCATATTTTTGGGCCGATGCAGTGAGTACAGCTTGTTATGTTATGAATCGTGTTTTGATATGGCCTATTTTAAAGAAAACCCCCTATGAGCTGTACAAGGGGAGAAAACCAAATATTTCCCATTTTCGTGTCTTTGGGTGTAAATGTTTTGTGCATAATAATGGTAGAGATAATCTAGGAAGTTTTGAGGCTAGAGCTGATGAGGGCATATTCCTTGGGTATTCTGTTTTGAGCAAAGCTTATAGGATTTACAATAAATCTCGTAATACTATTGAAGAATCTATTCATGTATCATTTGATGAATCCTATCCCAGAAAGCTGGGAATGGTATTTGTTAATGACATTTCAGGTATCCTTGGAGATTTATACATTGATGAGGATGAAGAGTCCAATGCTAAAGGAAAGGAACAATCCAAATGCAATGAAAAGCAAAATGAATCAGTTGAGGATAATGATCAAGAACTATCCATGGAGCTTAATTCTGATTTGCCTAAGGAATGGAGAACATCACGGCACCATCCAATTGACCAAATCATAGGTGATATCACAAAAGGTGTAAGTACTCGCAATTCTATTAGCAATTTGTGTAACTATTTTGCTTTTGTTTCTCAAGTGAAGCCAAAAGAATATTTCTGAGGCTACACATGTTGAACATTGGTTACTGGCTATGCAAGAAGAATTAAACAAGTTCGAAAGAAACCAGGTTTGGGAACTTGTTCCTAGGCCTGATTCTCATCCGATTATTGGAACTAAATGCATTTATAAAAACAAACTTGATGAGGCTGGTTTAATTGTTCGAAACAAAGCTAGGCTAGTTGCACAAGATTACAACCAGGAAGAGGGGATATATTATGAGGAAACATTTTCCCCTGTTGCTAGGTTGGAAGCCATTAGGTTGCTTTTAGCTTTTGCATGCATTTTAGACTTTAAATTATATCAAATGGACGTAAAGAGTGCCTTTCTTAATGGCTTTATTAATGAAGAAGTGTATGTTTATCAACCTCCCGGCTTTGAAAATTATGAACACCCTGATTATGTTTTTAAATTGAAAAAGGCTTTGTACGGACTCAAACAAGCTCCTAGAGCATGGTATGAGCATCTGAGCAAGTTTTTACTTGAAAATAATTATGAAAGAGGAAAGGTTGATAGCACGCTTTTTATCAAAAAGAAAGGAAAGGACATTATTTTAGTTCAAATTTATGTAGATGATATTAATTTTGGTGCTACTAATGAAACCCTTTGCAAGGATTTTTCAAGTATGATGCAGGATGAGTTCGAGATATCTATGATGGGCGAGCTGAACTTCTTTCTAGGATTTCAAATCAAACAAGCAAAGGATGGAATTTTCATTAGCCAAAAAAAATACTGCAAGGAACTATTAAAACGATTCGGCATGGATAAGGCCAAGGCAGTAGCAACACCAATAAGCACATCTTGCAATCTGGATAAAGATGAAGGAGGTAAATCCGTAGAAATCACTAAATATCGAGGTATAATGGGATCCCTTCTCTATTTAACGGCAAGTAGGCCAGATATTATGTTTAGCGTATGTTTATGTGCACGTATGGATATGTGTATGTGTAATGTATGATGCATGAGTATGTGTGTGTAGGCATGGTACGTGTGAGTGTGAGTGTATGCATTATCCCATGAATTCATGCTAGGTATTGTGGTAAGGGAATGCAAATGAATCATGTGTGTATATGTGTGCATGTGAGACTCGGCCAAGTGTAGGACTAGAAGACCAAGTAGAGTGCACCTTCTTAAGCATTAAGAAAGTAGAAAATGTAAATAGAAAATAGGAGGGAGTAGGAGGCGTGACTCATGATGCCTAAGGAGAACTTTCTCCTCACCATGTGTCCTTGATAAGACCTATCCCATGCAAAATGGGCTGGACCGAAATGCCCTTAGTTACACACCTTGAACCAAGGCCAAAAGAGGAAATTGATCACCCTTGCATCTATTCTTAAAAACCGTGTGAGTGAGTGTTGGCTAGTCCCTTTTCTCCACCTCCTTCATTTCATTTCCCTTTACCTTCCACAAACCTAAACACTTTTCTAAGAGTATCATCAAACTCTTAGAGAGAGACATAGAGAGAGAGGGAGACCGAGAGCTTAAGAGGAGAGGAGAAGAAGAAGATTGAACCCAAAAGCCTTAGGATTTCTTGAAGATCACTTGAAGGTGGTTGAAGATCTACTCTTTTCTTTATTTATTCGAAGATCATGGGATGTTAAAAATAGTTCTTAATTTTCCAAGCCTTGTAAAGCTTCTTTGTTGTTGCCTGTCTATTTTCCTTATAGATCTATGTTTGTGAGTGATTATTTAGCCTTAATGTTGAGTTTTCGAGAGCCAAACAACTTGTAGAACCTCAAATCATGGACTCTACTATTCGGCCATGCCTAGAAAACTAGGTTGTGATGATTCTTATTTTGTTTTGAGTGCATGCATGTTGATTTGATGCTTGAAAAAGGTGATCTAAATGATTTGAATGCTTTGATTTTAACTTTGATTTTTCTAAGCTTGGATCTTTGTTTTAACCTTGAAAAAGATTTGATCCTTGCCTTGATTTTCCATAGCTTTGATCTTGAAGTGTTGCATGTGGTCCTTTTACTCAAGAAGTCTTGTTTCTTGGCTTGCATGTCACGGATTTGATGAGAAAACAAAGGAAAACAACTTTGGTAAAATGATTCTTCTTTGATCTAAGTTTATGTGTGTTTGAAAGTTGAAGGTTTAAGTTTTCTTCTTGGTTTTGTTAATTGGCTTTCGGGTAGGCTTTGAAATTTAAGAAATCATGATTGTTTCCATGAAAAGCTTCTTGCATTTTGTTCTCTTTTGATTTAAATGATTTTAAAAGCACATGCAAAAGAAAAATAAAAATGAAAATATGTTTGAAATGACCAAGAGGTCACGGTTTTGTGAAGAAAAAGGGAAGTAGTATTTTCTAAAACCATGTGTTGAAAGTGTGTGTTTGATTTGCAATTTTAAGGTTTTGCATGTAGAAAATCGCACCAAAGACTTTGTTCTTCCTATGATGATGATTCGGTCTACACTAGGATCAATAGGTTAGATTCCTCTTTGCATGTGATTGACCTGTAAAGTGATTAGGTTTGTGATTTTATTTTGAGAAAAATGTATTTGCATTGTGTTGTGATTTTGTCCAATTCGGTTTTGTAAAAGAACCAAAAGAAATAAGCTTTTGAAAAGTGATTTTTGTTTTGGTTCATGAACATGCATGTGAAAAATTTGAAAACAAAACCTTAACTTATGATGAGGTGCATTCGGCCTATACATGATTAGTAGACTAGGACTCTTCTAAATGAAGTGACCTAAAAGCAATAAACATGTTTTATGAAATATTGTTAAATTAAACTATTTGAGATTGTGTTATGAATATCTAAATCCTATTCGGTTTTTAATTAAAAATAAGGGAAATAAATAAACTAAATGATTTGGAAAAGTAGGGTGTTTAGATAATTAAATGTGTGAGTATGTGTATTCGGTTGAGAGTCAAAGAAAGAGTAAACGATTTTGCTTCCAAAAAAAATAAATAGGACTAAAGTATTTGAAATGAATTAAGTTGATGTATGTGCTTTAAATTGCAATCCTTAACTTGTTTTCCTAAATTCCATTCGGTTATGTAAAGTAAATAAGTTTAGGAAATTTAGTTGCATGAAAATGAATCCATTTAATGGTTTTTTAAAAGGATTTAAGTTGTTTAAAGTAAGAGAAATAAATATAAATACGCTTGGCTTAAATCCTTAGTTCAATGTGGTTTATGAATTTAAGCATGCCTAAGTGTTTTTGTTTTATAAAGATGAGAATGTTTAGAAGATAATTAAGTGAATAAGTGTTTGAATTGTAATTGAATTAAATGATTCATTTTGTGTTGTTTAAGCTGCTGTTTGGAAAATGATTGAGTGTGTGTGATTGATTGTGAAATTTATTGATAAATTGGTTTGATTTGTTTATAATTATTGGATTACGCTATGATTGTCCAAAGTTTGTTTGGTGATAAACTTGAGTTTTAAAGTGTTAATTTTGAATTAAAAAGTTAATTAAAGAGGAAAGTGTTTTTAAAATGTTTTCGGAGTTTTATTAAAGTAATTTCGCAAAACGACTCTTTGCTGTCCAGAATTAATTGGACTTGTTTCTTAATTCTAAAAATATTTTCAAATGATTTAAAGCAAAGTTTTCAAGTGGTTTTTGATTTAAGAGAAAACCGGATTAATAATGGTGCATTTTGCGGTATTTTTGAACTCAGTTAAGGTGCTGTCCAAGACGGACCAGCAACTAACCCAAATGAATTAAATTATTTTATAAGATGTCTTCAAAAGGTTTTAAAGAACTTAAAGTGTTAAAAAATATGGAAATCGTTTTGAGAAAACGATTAAGTCTTAAGTTTACCAACGAGGAACTAAACGTGTTTGAGTTAAGAAAATATTTTCTTAATACAAGTTAATGATGTAAAATATTTTATTTAGTACGAGGAATCTTAAAGACAAGGGATTGGGGCAGCGGGCAGCACAAAGGATACGCGGAGACGGTACGAATTTAATAGCTGGACCTCAGGTGAGAGAGAAGCTATCATAAGACACTGTGGTGTTTAGGTGATCTATTAGGACGTTCCGTATCATCTCAAAGATCGGAACTTAGTGGTCGGAGTTAGTAGTATAAGTGGCAATTGTTTGTGTCGTGTGTAAGATCCATGAAGAATGTTTTGATAATGAAAAAGGTTTTGAACAAGCTACAAAAGGTTTTGAACAAGCTTAAATGTGTTGATCAAGTTCAAGCTCAACAAGCAACAACAAACATCAAGTGATGAAGAGAGAGCAAGCTCATGAAGACTTAGTTTGGTAGTTTATGTTTATTGTTTTATCTTTAGCCTCACAAGTCTTTTAGTTTATGAGTTTGGGTAGAGTTTATTAGAGGGTAGTGAATCTCTTTTGATTGCATGATTATATCATATTTTGAGTATTCACTTTGCCTAAAATCAATAGGTGGCTTAAAGGTTTGAAAGAAAAGGTTTAGTTTTTGAGAAAACAAGTTTTAAGTGATTTTTAATGTTAATAATCGATTAACAGATTTTTGATAATCGATTAACAGTGTATTTTGAACTGAAAATCGATTAACAAACTTTTGATAATCGATTATCTGCACTTTTACTCGAGTAAAATATTTTCATCTTTCGGCTTACTCGATTAAATCATGTTTTACTCGATTAACACTTTTTCTACTCGAGTAACACGATCATATATGGTTTTTAAAATGCGTTTTTCACTTCTCAAAAGCACTTTTAACCATTCCTAACTTTTGGGTATTCTATATAAACCTTTTCCTAACCTTTGTGCATTATTATTACACTTTCATAATCAATTTTACAAAGAATCAAAGCCACTCTATTCTCTCTCACTTTCTCAAGATCAAAGTTCTCATTTTTACATTTTGATCAAGAACCTTGAATCTCTCATGTTGATATTTCATAACTTTTGAAAGAGATTCATAGGATTGTTATTTGTTTTCATTTGAGTTGTAATCTTTGGAAGAGGCAAGCTATCTACAACAATTGGAAGTCTTGGTTGTGAATCAAGCAAAGTTATTTGGAAGCCTTGGTGAGGCATTTCATCAAGCTCTTGGAAGCCTTGTTGTGTTAACAAGCAATTGGAAGTCTTGTAGTAAAGCAAGCATTGGAAGTCTTGTTGTGGGGTATCGGCAAGCAAGAGAAGAGGTTAGATTAGACATCAATAGGGTTACAAGGCAAGGGTGTGGTATCTCTTGTAGGCTAGCAAGAAGGGAGTCTTGTGAGGCACTTACTTGTAATTTGAGAAACTCTAATTCCTCATAGTGAAGAATCTCTCTTGGTTGAAGAGGGGACTGGAGTAGCTTTCAAGTGGATGAAATAAATCACTGTGTCATATCTCTAAACTCTTACTCTTTACAATTCAAGTCTTTAATTGTGTTCTTGATTGAAAACCTAGAAAAAGTGATTTTTCATAATTGATTGAATTGAATCTTTATTGTTCAAATTGATAAAGGGAAAATTATTTTCATAACCTAGGTTAATCAATAAGAATATTGGTGTTAATTGTTTCCGCTGAATCTCTGGTTATACTTGTGAATTGATTGATTTTCGTATTTGATTGAAAAGTGATTTTTCAATTTTGAAAGGGATTAATAGATTAAATAGTGTCATTACTCGATTAGATTGAATCAAGCATTCGAAACTAATCGATTAATAGCCTTTGCTAATCGATTAACATCAAGAGAATTTGCAAAAATCATTTGTTTTAATCGTTTTGATTTGTTTCTTGCGAAAATCTTTCAAGATTTATCTAACACCTATTCAACCCCCCTTCTAGGTGTTTTTCCTAGTGTATCCTAGTTGTTTCATCCACCAATTGTAGGTTTCCACATCGTGTGTGGCCACTTATACGAAGGTGACAATGGCCACATTACTATTATGAGTGCGTGATTGATAGTATGCTTTTATGTTTTATTTCATTATGCCCTATGACAATTATTGCTGTTGAATTAAATAAGTAAAATGTGATGGATACACCCTGAATGAGAAATGATAATGAGAAGAATAGGTTGAGGAAGTAATAAAAGTGAAAGTATAGACACGATGGAAAAAGGGTGATGATGAAGAACTGAGATTGGGGAAAGAACTAATGATGGTATTGAAAACGAGCCAGAGCTGGGGAATGTGATGTTGTTTGTGGAATGAGATGAGATGAGAGCGGAGCTGGGCTCCTTTGTTTCTGGTTTTAGTCTGGGACTAATGTTGAGTTGAGCTTGCTCCTCCATTAGCGCTCAGCAAAGTTGTAATTTCTGAAAAGGTTTTTGAAAAACGTTTCATTTGAAAAGGTTTTTAAAAAGAGATCTTGTGGAGAAGGGTGAAAAGAAGTTTTTAGAAATGAGTTTGTGAAAAGAAATTACTTTGAAAATGTTTTTGTAGAAAAAAAGGAGATTTTTGAGAAATATTATAAGAAGTATTTTCAGCAAAATTTTGAAAGGAAAATTTGTGAAAGGTTGTGAAAGGAAGTTTTTGAAACTTTGTGAAAAGAGGTTTTCGAGAAAATCTTTGAAAAGAGATTTTGAGCAGTTGTGGAAATAGATTTTTGGGAAATTTACAAGAGGGAATTTTGTGGAAATGTTTATGAAATGAAGTTTTGTGAAAGCATGCAAAATGGCATTTGGAGAAAGGTTGAGAAAAGATTGTTTTGAGAAAAGATTGTGGATTTTCAGGAGAGAAAGTGGAATGTATTTTGTGGGATGAGGTATCAGTTGAGATTTAGTTGATGTGAACCCAGCTCTGTGCTACATAATGAGAGAAAGATTGTGCGAAGTTAGTGATCGGGACTCATTGAAGGGTTGCACGAAGGATGGGCCGACCTTAGGATAATTAAAAAGACTAAAAGACTTTAAAAGACATGCGCGGTGAGGTATGAGAGTGCGAAGTAGTGGAGAGGAAGAAACGATAAGTATCTGCGGATACTTAGGACGAGATTGCATTAGGGGAGGACGATGACGGTGAAACGTCAAGAAGTCTAGAGTATGTTTCTAGGCAGAACGAACTCCACATGTGGCGCACTAACGTGGTGGGGACTGGGTCTAATGTCGTGGAAAGTTCTGCGGGCCCACTAGAAACATATTGTCGCCCCCTAGATTGCAAATCGAGAACAGTGAGAGGGACTGGAGTGGGGCATCTTGTTTGCCACTGCGAGGCAGTGAGCCATGATTATGAATTGATATTATTGAGGCTGAGTCCTCCTGATCTGGGACCATTTGTGTTGACAGCTGTCGTGCCCGCACGGTAAAGGTCTTGTACTCCTGTTTGCTTCCGACTAGGTTGGGTGGATGACCGAGGAGATGTAGACGTGAGTGATAGCCAAGAACGGTATGAATGTCCCGATGATGTTTTATGGATCATGAATGAAAAGAGAGGTGTGAACTGATAGGACTAAAGAAAGTAAGTTGATGAAGGAAGGAAAGATGATAATAAGAGTGGTAATAATAATATAAGACACTAGTAATACGGTGTTTGATTTTCGTATGCATGTATGCTGTATTGTGTGTTGTGTGGTCCTTCTATTTTACCTATCGTAATTCCACACCGTCGACGACTCGTCGTTCGGATCGCTTACTCTCTTCTGTTCGTTGGCATATTGGTGCTGCTGATATCTCAACGGGCAGACAGAGCATCACGTGGAGATCATCACTCTAAATGAATTGGAGCCGGAGCTTACGTCAATAGCAAAGCAATAGTGACTTCACTTTCGGAGATGAAGGAAGGGCGCAAGAAGGAAGAGAAGCTTCATCCGGTTGTCTCCATCAAGAGGAATGCAGCGGAAGCGATAGTAGTAAAACTAGTTTAAGTTATGGGTTGTGTTTTGCGTCAAGGATTACCAAGCCATGTGCCACTTATGTATTTTGCCACTTATGTAATACAGCTAAAATTTAACTTCTGTTTTGTAAGGTGTTTTACTTTGGAAAGGAGGTCAATGTAGACTTTTGAAATCTGTCATGAGTTTTTACTGTTTTTAAAACTAAATTATTTTACGAAGCAGAAAGTTTTATGAAATGGACTATTTTAGTAGCAACCTGGTTTTCAACAGAAGGACCTTCAGATATAACAGTGACCTTTCAACAAGGCGTTACAAAAAAAAAAATTGGCCTCAATTTTTGCAACTTTAATAAGTAGAAGTTAAATAATTTTTGTTTATGAAAATCGGGCTGTTACAGAATGGTATCAGAGCTATGGTAATCCTTAGTGGCCTTAAGCATGGGCTTACATGCTTTGTTCGTGTGACTCTGCGTGTTTGTTAGCATAATTATAGAAGTACCAGGTTAGGTTCTTGCCTTTGTGAGATATGAGACCCCATTCATAGCCTGGTGTCTGCTATATTAGTACAAGCACCCTATTTATCCTATAATTTGAGGAATGTAGACTAAGTAGAAGGCGAATAGATTGAGACCCCTTTGACCTTTGATGTCTCTTCAGTGTTTTATAAATCTCAGCTTGCCAACCTAGACGTACCCTTGTTCAAGGAGTAGTCGGTATCTTTGAGGGAATAGAATGTTATTCTTGGAACCCCTGTTTGTTGAATTGCTTCAACTAAACAGCTAGTATTGATAAGATTCGAACCTTTTCCTTCATAAACCCCTGTCGACCCATAGCATTACCGAACCTATTTAAGCCTCATTAGTCCTAATTATGGCATTAGAAGTGCCATGATTCCCCAGATGGTTTAGGCCTGAACGATTGAGGGAGGATGAAGGGTTTAAACTAAGTAGGGATACAAGGTCATAGTTGATTTAGTTGTAAGCTTGATCCAAGTTGGGGAGTCCCAAGGAAGAAAAGAGGTGTATGATGCCAGTTGATAAGAGAGGCTTCTGAGAAAGGTTTTGAGAATCAGAATTGCCATACACCATAATCGAAGGTTTAGATGATAGAAGTGATAGGCTTGGTTAATGATTAGGATGAATCTAAGGAGAAAAGTGAGGTTGTTTGAGGGAGTAAGAGAGCCCAAAATTGTAATAGAGTTCCCTGAATATAGAGAAAGGATAGACGAAGGCTTTCGAGTTAGAGGGGAATGAGAGGAGGGAGTTAAATTTATGAGTCAGTGAGAACCTAAGTAGTAGGGAATAGTGAATATTTAGGAATTCTAGGTAAAATCCCATACTTTTAGAGATGTGTGAATATTGTTTGCTTGATTTTCCCCAAGTCCATACCTATGGTTGGACTTTCTGTGACGACGATCCACTAAGGGAGCGACACCTTCTTCGGTTAGTCCGTTGGACTTAACCCGATTCGACAAGCAACCGATGGTATGTGTGGAACATTTTCGTCTGAAAGCAACAAACCCGGAGAACGGCAGAGTGAATTAGATCAGCAAAAGGGAATACGACCACGAAACGAAAAGAGGATGTTCTTATGGAAAGCAAATTGACGCGAGAATTTGTGCCCTGCTGCCCAATCCACGACGTATTTCTCGAGGACGAGAAATCTTTAAGTTGGGGAGAATGTAACACCCCGCAAATTCCTCGTATTAATTTAAAATACTAAAGAAATTTATTTTTTGAGAAAAGTGATTGAAAAAGTATTTTCTTAAACGATTTTAAAGAAATGATTTTCATGAACAAACTACTAAGAGTTAAGAAATTGAGTTTTTAGAAAATTTTATATACTTGATATTTTTATGTTTTAATTGTGACCTTTATGTATGAGTCCTTTTACAAGAAAAAGATCTATTTTCTATGTGTGTGTATATATATATATGGTACGCATATGTATATGTGTGTATGCCTACGTATATATATATATGTGTGTGTGCTACGTGTATGCATGTATGTGTGGATATGTGTATGTGTAATGTATGATGCATGAGTATGTGTGTGTAGGCATGGTACGTGTGAGTGTGAGTGTATGCATTATCCCATGAATTCATGCTAGGTATTGTGGTAAGGGAATGCAAATGAATCATGTGTGTATATGTGTGCATGTGAGACTCGACCAAGTGTAGGACTAGAAGACCAAGTAGAGTGCACCTTCTTAAGCATTAAGAAAGTAGAAAATGTAAATAGAAAATAGGAGGGAGTAGGAGGCGTGACTCATGATGCCTAAGGAGAACTTTCTCCTCACCATGTGTCCTTGATAAGACCTATCCCATGCAAAATGGGTTGGACCGAAATGCCCTTAGTTACACACCTTGAACCAAGGCCAAAAGAGGAAATTGATCACCCTTGCATCTATTCTTAAAAACCGTGTGAGTGAGTGTTGGCTAGTCCCTTTTCTCCACCGCCTTCATTTCATTTCCCTTTACCTTCCACAAACCTAAACACTTTTCTAAGAGTATCATCAAACTCTTAGAGAGAGACATAGAGAGAGAGAGAGGGAGACCGAGAGCTTAAGAGGAGAGGAGAAGAAGAAGATCGAACCCAAAAGCCTTAGGATTTCTTGAAGATCACTTGAAGGTGGTTGAAGATCTACTCTTTTCTTTATTTATTCGAAGATCATAGGATGTTAAAAATAGTTCTTAATTTTCCAAGCCTTGTAAAGCTTCTTTGTTGTTGCCTGTCTATTTTCCTTATAGATCTATGTTTGTGAGTGATTATTTAGCCTTAATGTTGAGTTTTCGAGAGCCAAACAACTTGTAGAACCTCAATCATGGACTCTACTATTCGGCCATGCCTAGAAAACTAGGTTGTGATGATTCTTATTTTGTTTTGAGTGCATGCATGTTGATTTGATGCTTGAAAAAGGTGATCTAAATGATTTGAATGCTTTGATTTTAACTTTGATTTTTCTAAGCTTGGATCTTTGTTTTAACCTTGAAAAAGATTTGATCCTTGCCTTGATTTTCCATAGCTTTGATCTTGAAGTGTTGCATGTGGTCCTTTTACTCAAGAAGTCTTGTTTCTTGGCTTGCATGTCACGGATTTGATGAGAAAACAAAGGAAAACAACTTTGGTAAAATGATTCTTCTTTGATCTAAGTTTATGTGTGTTTGAAAGTTGAAGGTTTAAGTTTTCTTCTTGGTTTTGTTAATTGGCTTTCGGGTAGGCTTTGAAATTTAAGAAATCATGATTGTTTCCATGAAAAGCTTCTTGCATTTTGTTCTCTTTTGATTTAAATGATTTTAAAAGCACATGCAAAAGAAAAATAAAAATGAAAATATGTTTGAAATGACCAAGAGGTCACGGTTTTGTGAAGAAAAAGGGAAGTAGTATTTTCTAAAACCATGTGTTGAAAGTGTGTGTTTGATTTGCAATTTTAAGGTTTTGCATGTAGAAAATCGCACCAAAGACTTTGTTCTTCCTATGATGATGATTCGGTCTACACTAGGATCAATAGGTTAGATTCCTCTTTGCATGTGATTGACTTGTAAAGTGATTAGGTTTGTGATTTTATTTTGAGAAAAATGTATTTGCATTGCCTTGTGATTTTGTCCAATTCGGTTTTGCAAAAGAACCAAAAGAAATAAGCTTTTGAAAAGTGATTTTTGTTTTGGTTCATGAACATGCATGTGAAAAATTTGAAAATAAAACCTTAACTTATGATGAGGTGCATTCGGCCTATACATGATTAGTAGACTAGGACTCTTCTAAATGAAGTGACCTAAAAGCAATAAACATGTTTTATGAAATATTGTTAAATTAAACTATTTGAGATTGTGTTATGAATATCTAAATCCTATTCGGTTTTTAATTAAAAATAAGGGAAATAAATAAACTAAATGATTTGGAAAAGTAGGGTGTTTAGATAATTAAATGTGTGAGTATGTGTATTCGGTTGAGAGTCAAAGAAAGAGTAAACGATTTTGCTTCCAAAAAAAAAAATAGGACTAAAGTATTTGAAATGAATTAAGTTGATGTATGTGCTTTAAATTGCAATCCTTAACTTGTTTTCCTAAATTCCATTCGGTTATATAAAGTAAATAAGTTTAGGAAATTTAGTTGCATGAAAATGAATCCATTTAATGGTTTTTGAAAAGGATTTAAGTTGTTTAAAGTAAGAGAAATAAATATAAATACGCTTGGTTTAAATCCTTAGTTCAATGTGGTTTATGAATTTAAGCATGCCTAAGTGTTTTTGTTTTATAAAGATGAGAACGTTTAGAAGATAATTAAGTGAATAAGTGTTTGAATTGTAATTGAATTAAATGATTCATTTTGTGTTGTTTAAGCTGCTGTTTGGAAAATGATTGAGTGTGTGTGATTGATTCTGAAATTTATTGATAAATTGGTTTGATTTGTTTAGAATTATTGGATTACGCTATGATTGTCCAAAGTTTGTTTGGTGATAAACTTGAGTTTTAAAGTGTTAATTTTGAATTAAAATGTTAATTAAAGAGGAAAGTGTTTTTAAAATGTTTTCGGAGTTTTATTAAAGTAATTTCGCAAAACGACTCTTTGCTGTCCAGAATTAATTGGACTTGTTTCTTAGTTCTAAAAATATATTCAAATGATTTAAAGAAAAGTTTTCAAGTGGTTTTTTATTTAAGAGAAAACCGGATTAGTAATGGTGCATTTTGCGGTATTTTTGAACTCGGTTAAGGTGCTGTCCAAGACGAACCAGCAACTAACCCAAATGAATTAAATTATTTTATAAGATGTCTTCAAATGGTTTTAAAGAACTTAAAGTGTTAAAAAATATGGAAGTCGTTTTGAGAAAACGATTAAGTCTTAAGTTTACCAACGAGGAACTAAACGTGTTTGAGTTAAGAAAATATTTTCTTAATACAAGTTAATGACGTAAAATATTTTATTTAGTACGAGGAATCTTAAAGACAAGGGATTGGGGCAGCGGGCAGCACAAAGGATACGCGGAGACGGTACGAATTTAATAGCTGGACCTCAGGTGAGAGAGAAGCTATCCTAAGACACTGTGGTGTTTAGGTGATCTATTAGGACGTTCCGTATCATCTCAAAGATCGGAACTTAGTGGTCGGAGTTAGTAGTATAAGTGGCAATTGTTTGTGTCGTGTGTGGCCACTTATACGAAGGTGACAATGGCCACATTACTATTATGAGTGCGTGATTGATAGTATGCTTTTATGTTTTATTTCATTATGACCTATGACAATTATTGTTATTGAATTAAATAAGTAAAATGTGATGGATACACCCTGAATGAGAAATGATAATGAGAAGAATAGGTTGAGGAAGTAATAAAAGTGAAAGTATAGACACGATGGAAAAAGGGTGATGATGAAGAACTGAGATTGGGGAAAGAACTAATGATGGTACTGAAAACGAGCCAGAGCTGGGGAATGTGATGTTGTTTGTGGAATGAGATGTGATGAGAGCGGAGCTGGGCTCCTTTGTTTCTGGTTTTAGTCTGGGACTAATGTTGAGTTGAGCTTGCTCCTCCATTAGCGCTCAGCAAAGTTGTAATTTCTGAAAAGGTTTTTGAAAAACGTTTCATTTGAAAAGGTTTTTAAAAAGAGATCTTGTGGAGAAGGGTGAAAAGAAGTTTTTAGAAATGAGTTTGTGAAAAGAAATTACTTTGAAAATATTTTTGTAGAAAAAAAGGAGATTTTTGAGAAATATTATAAGAAGTATTTTCAGCAAAGTTTTGAAATGAAAATTTGTGAAAGGTTGTGAAAGGAGGTTTTTGAAACTTTGTGAAAAGAGGTTTTCGAGAAAATCTTTGAAAAGAGATTTTGAGCAGTTGTGGAAATAGATTTTTGGGAAATTTACAAGAGGGAATTTTGTGGAAATGTTTATGAAATGAAGTTTTGTGAAAGCAGGCAAAATGGCATTTGGAGAAAGGTTGGGAAAAGATTGTTTTGAGAAAAGATTGTGGATTTTCAGGAGAGAGAGTGGAATGTATTTTGTGGGATGAGGTATCAGTTGAGATTTAGTTGATGTGAACCTAGCTCTGTGCTACATGATGAGAGAAAGATTGTGCAAAGTTAGTGGTCGGGACTCATTGAAGGGTTGCACGAAGGATGGGCCGACCTTATGATAATTAAAAAGACTAAAAGACTTTAAAAGACATGCGTGGTGAGGTATGAGAGTGCGAAGTAGTGGAGAGGAAGAAACGATAAGTATATGCGGATACTTAGGACGAGATTGCATTAGGGGAGGACGATGACGGTGAAACGTCAAGAAGTCTAGAGTATGTTTCTAGGCAGAACGAATCCACATGTGGCGCACTAACGTGGTGGGGACTGGGTCTAATGCCGTGGCAAGTTCTGCGGGCCCACTAGAAACATACTGTCGCCCCCTAGATTGCAAATCGAGAACAGTGAGTGAGAGGGACTGGAGTGGGACATCTTGTTTGCCACTGCGAGGCAGTGAGCCATGATTATGAATTGATATTATTGAGGCTGAGTCCTCCTGATCTGGGACCATTTGTGTTGACAGCTGTCGTGCCCGCACGGTAAAGGTCCTGTGCTCCTGTTTGCTTCCGACTAGGTTGGATAGATGACCGAGGAGATGTAGACGTGAGTGATAGCCGAGAACGGTATGAATGTCCCGATGATGTTTTATGGATCATGAATGAAAAGAGAGGTGTGAACTGATAGGACTAAAGAAAGTAAGTTGATGAAGGAAGGAAAGATGATAATAAGAGTGGTAATAATAATATAAGACACTAGTAATACGGTGTTTGATTTTCGTATGCATGTATGTTGTATTGTGTGTTGTGTGGTCCTTCTATTTTACCTATCGTAATTCCACACCGTCGACGACTCGTCGTTCGGATCGCTTACTCTCTTCTGTTCGTTGGCATATTGGTGCTGCTGATATCTCAACGGGCAGACAGAGCATCACGTGGAGATCATCACTCTAAATGAATTGGAGCCGGAGCTTACGTCAATAGCAAAGCAATAGTGACTTCACTTTCGGAGATGAAGGAAGGGCGCAAGAAGGAAGAGAAGCTTCATCCGGTTGTCTCCATCAAGAGGAATGCAGCGGAAGCGATAGTAGTAAAACTAGTTTAAGTTATGAGTTGTGTTTTGCGTCAAGGATTACCAAGCCATGTGTAACATCCTCATTTTTATTAATCTAATAATTATAATTATAACTACTTTATTTAGAATTGAAAGATGATTTCCCACTATTTTCTTATGTGTATATTATTATTATGTTGAATCTAAATACGTATATGCATAAGTGTTTGTAAACGTTTTCCTAGAATACGTGTATATTTGTATAAATATATCTTTGCGTAGATATTAATATTAGTAACTATATCCTCGTGTATATGTATGTGTGTATTTATGTGAGTACATCTATATGTATGTATGTATAGATATATGCACTTAGGTTAACTTAGGATATGTGTTTATGTGTATGTATATGTGTGTGCTCGTGTGTATTCTTAGGTGTTAGTGTTTGTGTTCGTGTCCTTGTGTGTATGCATGTATTCGTGGTGTGATCGCATCGTTAGGTTAGATAGGGAAGTGTCCTAGGGTCGTTGATTACAATTAAAGGGTAATCGGTCTAGATTCTGGATTGGTGCGGTTGTGGTCGAGTAAGTAAGTTTGTGTAAGTTCGGGGCTTAGGGTGTTCCATAGCCCACGTAGGTGTTTTTAGTGTGTTGATCTCATTAGAGTGAGTGAATAAGGATCCTATGATAGAGCCTCGAGTTAAAGGGTAGACTCTAAGGTCTATGTGCGGAGAATTCCCTCGAATACATGTTTCGAAGGAGTTCCGGAACTTAGTGAAGGTGTGAGGCAATTGGGATCGATTCGATCCTATTGATTGTGCCTCGAGAGTGGTTGGTTTTAGGGTTGAGTGGTTATAGAACATAGCTTAGATCGATCGAGTTAGATCGAGTGTTTAAGAATAGGCTAAGTCTAGATTTCGGGGTGTCGATTCGTTCGTCTTTTCGTGTATGTGAATTGTGTGTTTATTGTTGTGATTTATGATTGTGATGTTTTGTGTGTGTTAGGAGGTGTTTAGAAGGTGTTTAGATAGTGGTATTATGATAGGACAAGTTAGGGTGCATTAGGATCGGCTTAGAACTCTTAGGAGGCTTGAAAGAGAGGAAAAAGTAGTGCATTACTCGATTAATGGGTCTATTAATCGAGTAAATTTTGAGCACCATTCGGCATTACTCGAGTAAGGCATAGCTTAATCGAGTAGATCTTTGGGTACTTTCGGCATTACTCGATTAACACGTGAGTTAATCGATTAGCCCCTTTGTAAATTAAGCGAGTTAATCGATTAACCAAAGTGGTTAATCGATTAACCAAAGTGGTTAATCAATTAACCTACTCTGATCAGCTTAAAAAACACGATTTTACTGTGTGGCTGCCATTGTTTTCCCTTCCCATTCGAGTTCCTTCTCTCTTCTCTCATCCCAAACTCTTCCAATCTTCAAACCAACCTCAAATAACATCAACCCATCATCCCATAATCATTCCCCATCAACTCTCCATGATTTTCTACCAACAAAAACCCCAATTTCATTCTCAATCCCTCAAATCCCCAATTCCCAAATTCAAAACCCTAACTTCCCAGTCTTTCTCTTTTAATTGGGAAATCATCAAGGGAGCTAGAAATTGATACTGGAGCAAGGAACTAGGAGCTTAGGAGTGTGTCCCTAGAGCTTGGTGGAGCTCTCTCTCCCTCTCCCTCTCCTTCTCCTCTACTCTTCAACCGGTAAGGGGGGACTCTTTCCTCACTTTGAATTAGGGATAGTTAGAATTTATAATAGGATTTGGGTATAATAATTAAGTTAGAGTGTAGGTAACAATTAGTGTTGAATTAGAGTTGTTCTTTTTTGTATTTTAATTAGATTTGCCCCTTTTATAAATGTTTATGTTAAATTATTTATTTGTAAATATTAATGTAGGAAGTGAAGAACCCTAGGGAGATGATTTATTTTACTGCACCCTGAGACATACCTGTGTATGTCGACTGGTTGTTGTTTCTCTGTTGATTTGTTGTTTGTTATTGATTATTAAACAACCTAAGTGCTATATGTTCTAATTGTGATTTAATGTTTTAATTGTTAAATGGTGAGACTGAAAGTGGATTGTGGATTAACACATATATATATATATAGTTAAGGGAATAAAGAGAATGAAAGGTGTAAATGGTTAAGAGATAAAGTGTTAGAACGAGTAGTGGATTAAAATGGATAATGGGAGTCTAAAATAATTATGAATAGAAAGGGAATTGTGTGTGTGATAGGATGTTGTTGCCGCTATCTTTAGTTTGATTATTATTCTTATGTCTTTATTATGAATTGTATACTGTCCTTTTAGTTCACTGTGCTGTGAAAGATCTCACCCTTCGTGGATAACAATTTAGGTACATATTCAAGATGCTCAGAGAACAGAGTGGCGCAGCGGAACAAGTCGGAAGAAAGGAAAATTTATTTTGAATATAAATATATGTATATATATATATACTCTGTATTATATTGGTGCCCCACATTTTGTATAAATTTAATTGATAAATGGACTGTTAAAGCTTCCCGTTGTGTTTCCAAACTCTGATTTATATATTTTATTAAAGGAAATTACTATCAAAAGTTCTGGATTATTTTCCGAAACTTTTAAATTTTCCTATATTTTTATATTAAGATAATTGGGGTGTTACACCATGTGCCACTTATGTAATACAGCTAAAATTTAACTTCTGTTTTGTAAGGTGTTTTACTTTGGAAAGGAGGTCAATGTAGACTTTTGAAATCTGTCATGAGTTTTTACTGTTTTTAAAACTAAATTATTTTACGAAGCAGAAAGTTTTATGAAATGGACTATTTTAGTAGCAACCTGGTTTTCAACAGAAGGACCTTCAGATATAACAGTGACCTTTCAACAAGGCGTTACAAAAAAAAAATTTGGCCTCAATTTTTGCAAATTTAATAAGTAGAAGTTAAATAATTTTTGTTTATGAAAATCGGGCTGTTACAGATTCACCCCCAACCTTTTGAGAGCTACATTTAGTCCTCCCCTTCTTGATTGGGACATTTTTTAGCTTCATTATGAATTTAGAGTATCGTTCTGTGCAAACACGTTTCCAAGACTCCTCACATGACAAGCTAATTATGAGATCGCTCACTCTTGTTGTTGTACCTCTCACAATTTTCTAAACCCCTCTTGTAAATCCTGAATAAAGAGATTCATCACTCCTTATCCACGAGAAGATACCTCACTTCTTGATTTTCTCTTTACAACTTGGTGATACCTCACCCCTAAAGAACAAAACTCTTCTCTTTTTTGTTTCTTCTAATTACAATTTGAATGTGCTGCATAAACAAAACACTAATACAGCTCTAAATATCTTGAATCTCCTTCAATTCTATGATGAACAAATATGCTCAGAAATCTCAAGAATGAAAATGAGAATAAGAAAGAATATGCACTTTGTTGGAGAGTGCCCTAGTAGCAATCGCATTTTCTCTTTTATTTGTACTTATTTCATATTTATGGATTATTACTATTAATAATATTGAAGCATTTCATTTATTATATTTATGCTTAATTGTTTAATTAAAATAGATGTAACAAAGTCCTTAGGATAGTAAGTTCAATGTCATAAGAATATCAAGTACATGACTTGATAGTGAGATCTTATTGATTGGCAATTATCCTTAAAGATTCCATAGTCGATGTTGGTTTTGGCCTCAAAATCTCGAGAGGGGGGGTGAATCGAGTTTTATTATGTATTGAAAAAAATCGTAACAAATAAAAAATTGATTTGAGATGGAGAGATTAAACGTTCGACACGGATCACGAAAACGATAGAAAAATAATAAATGAGTAGCGCGGAAACGTAAAAATTGAAATATGCGGAAAGTAAAAGAGATAGGGATAGAAAAGCTTGCACCGGTGAATTTTATACTGGTTCAGCCTTCCCGTCGAAAGGCCTAGTCCAGTCCCCAAGCGACCCGCCTGAGAGTTCTTATACCAAGCAATAGAGCCGCACCCTATTACAACCAAGAGCACCCCGCACACTACTAGGAATCTCCGTTCGCTAGGGGCCTCAATCACACAGCAGGGTTCCTCGCCCTACGACGTATCACACGTCCACTAAGGGATTCTCTCCCTAACCACTAAGGTTTAGAACGATTACAATGATAGTGATTACAATAGCTTTTTGTGTTCTCACAACACGGATACAACAATATGCTCTATGATAGTGAAGTAGAAGTTTCTCTTAGAAGTTTACTCAGCCAATGAAAGTTTTGTTCTTCAAAAGATTATGAACAATGAAGATCAGAAAACTTGAGAAGATGAAGAAGAGAGAAACGTGAATGAGAATGAATGAAATGAAAAATTACGTTCTGAAATGTTGGAGTGAACTTTATTTAAAAAAGGAAAACGATTTTGAATCAAAACAGATTTTTAATAAGTAAAACAAAATCAAAATAGAATAAAATAAGATTTGAAATAAGTTTTAAAATCAAAACTAAATCAAAACGATTTACGAAATAAAATAAAGATTTGATTCTTAAAACCAAAAAGGAAATAATTCAAATTTAAAATCATTTTCGAATTTTGTAAAATATATCAGATTCTTTTATATAAAAACAAATTAGGAAATAATAAAAATGATTCTAACACGTTTTTCAACAAAACCTGAAGTAATCGATTACTTTATGAAGATAATCGATTATTCCTTCAAAAATAGAAATTCTTAAATTCATTTGAAAACCATGTAATCGATTAGGCTACTAATAGTTAATCGATTACACCACTCCTGTTCATTGTATGATGCAACTCATAATAATCGATTACACTAAGGAGTTAATCGATTACTGAGCCTCTGGTTTGCATATGATGCAACATCATGTAATCGATTACTACAAGGCTTGTAATCGATTACTAAGCCTTTGAAAAATATATGATGCAACAATGATAATCGATTACTTGACTAATGTAATCGATTACTTTCATAAGAAAGTAACTGATTAACAGAATTCAGTTAATCGATTACAACTTCTCTGATTTTTCTATGATGCAACAAAGTTAATCGATTACTTTATGAAATAATCGATTACTCCCTCTTGCAAACATACAAATATACAGAGTTTTGTAACATCAATTATTTTACTAAGGTTAAATGCAGAAAAACATTTTTATATGCAAAAACATGTTTTTCTTCTTCTCTCCTAAAATGAAAAACTTTATTGGCTTTGTAACTCTTAAGGAAACAAAAACTTCATTACCTTACATTTGAACTAAGGAGAAGGTTTCTATTCTTAAGCTTGCTTGAATCTTCAATCTTGACACTTGCACTTGTGAGCTTGAACTTGAGTTGGCTTGTTATCATCAAAACACATACTTGAATAAAACTTGAAGTCCATAGAGAGTTTGAAGTATGCCTTCCAACTAGCTTGACTTCCAACACTCCCCCTTTTTGATGATGACAAACAACCATTTTGATATGCTCTTTATTATCGGCATCACAAGTGTTATATCAAGCAGTATATACATATAAAATACTAAAACCTTCCTTAGAACACAAAATACAGGAAATATAATAGATCAATTCTTTTCCCCCTGTATAGATGCTTATTTTTGTGCATCATTCAGAGTATCTCCCCCTGAATGCAATTAGTCATATATAGGAAATATCAGAATATCTCTTCCCCTTTTGTAATCATCAAAAAGATGTGCTATCTCCGCCTAAAACACTAAGAAGATGCATCAATAATAACAAGAGAGATATATAGACTCACATACTCAAAAGAGGTGAGAGGCAGAAGTTAAACCAATTTCTCTACGAATGAAAAAGAAATTTTCTTTTGGAAGCGGTTTCGTAAAGATATCAGCCAACTGCCGCAAAGTATCAACATACTCTATAATGCAATCACCCTTTTCAATATGATCACGAATAAAATGGTGCCGAATCTCTATATGCTTCGTGCGAGAATGTTGCACTGGGTTTTTGGTAATACTAATAGCACTGGTATTATCACATTTAATGGGAATGTGATCTAGACTTACACCAAAGTCTAGGAGTTGCTGTTTCAACCACAAAATCTGTGCACAACAACTACCCGCGGTGACATATTCAGCCTCAGCTGTAGATAGGGCCACACTAGACTGTTTCTTGCTAGCCCATGAAACCAATGAATTGCCAAGAAGATGACAAGTGCCGTTAGTGCTTTTTCTATCTACTTTGCAACCAGCAAAGTCAGAATCAGAATACCCAACAAGATTACAAGAACCTTTGGGGTACCATAAACCCATATCAGTTGTGCCAGACAAATATTTCATTATACGCTTGGCAGCAACCATGTGCGTTTCTTTTGGATTCGACTGGAACCGAGCACAAAGACGCACACTAAACATTATATCCGGCCTACTTGCCGTTAAATAGAGAAGGGATCCGATAATACCTCGATACTTTGTAATTTCTACGGATTTACCTCCTTCGTCTTTGTCCAGATAACAGGATGTGCTTATTGGTGTTGCTACTGCCTTGGCCTTATCCATGCCAAATCTTTTCAGTAATTCTTTGCAGTATTTGGTTTCACTAATGAAAATTCCGTCCTTCGCTTGCTTTATTTGTAATCCCAGGAAAAAGTTCAGCTCGCCCATCATAGACATTTCGAACTCTTCCTGCATCATACTAGAAAATTCCTTGCAAAGGATTTCATTAGTAGCACCGAAAATAATGTCATCAACATAAATTTGAACTAAAAGAATGTCCTTTCCTTTCTTTTTGATAAAAAGCGTGTTATCAACCTTCCCTCTTTCAAAATTATTTTCCAATAAAAATTTGCTAAGACGGTCGTACCACGCTCTAGGAGCTTGTTTCAAACCGTACAAAGCCTTTTTCAATTTAAAAACATAATTTGGGTGTTCATAATTTTCAAAGCCAGGAGGTTGAGACACATAAACTTCTTCATTTATAAAACCATTAAGAAAGGCACTCTTTACGTCCATTTGATATAATTTAAAATCTAAAATGCATGCAAAAGCTAAAAGCAGTCTGATGGCTTCCAAGCTAGCAACAGGGGCAAATGTTTCCTCATAATCTTTCCCCTCTTCCTGGTTGTAACCTTGTGCAACTAGCCTAGATTTGTTTCGAACAATTAAACCAGCCTCATCAAGTTTATTTTTATAAATCCATTTAGTTCCAATAATCGGATGAGATTCAGGCCTAGGAACAAGTTCCCACACCTGATTTCTTTCGAACTGGTTTAATTCCTCTTGCATTGCCAAAAGCCAATGCTCATCAAGCATAGTCTCAGAATAATTCTTTGGCTTGAGAAACAAATGCAAAGAAGTTACACAGATTGCTAATAGAATTGCGAGTACTTACACCTTTTGAAATGTCTCCGATGATCTGATCAATAGGATGGTGCCTCGATGTTCTCCATTCCTTAGGCAAATCAGTGTTGAGCTCCAAGGATTGTTCTTGATTTTTCTCCTCAACAGGTTCGACTGATTTTTCTTTGCTTTTGGAATGCTCCTTTCCTTTAGCATTTGGCTCCTCATCCTCATCAATGAATAGATCTCCAAGAATACCTGAAATGTCATTAACAGATACCTTTCCCAACCTTCTGGGATCGGATTCGTCAAATGATACATGAATAGATTCTTCAATAGTATTACGAGATTTATTGTAAATCCTATATGCTTTGCTCGAAGCAGAATATCCAAGGAAAATGCCCTCATCAGCTCTAGCCTCAAAACTTCCTAGATTTTCTCTACCATTATTATGCACATAAGATTTACATCCAAAAACACGAAAATGGGAAATATTTGGTTTTCTCCCCTTGTACAGCTCATAGGGGGTTTTCTTTAAAATAGGCCTAATTAAAACACGGTTCATAACATAACAAGCTGTACTAACTGCATCGGCCCAAAAGTATGCAGGCAAATTCATGTCATTAAGCATTGTTCTTGAAAGCTCTTTTAATGAACGATTTTTCCTCTCCACAACCCCATTTTTCTCAGGAGTTCTTGGAGCGGAAAAATAATGCTTAATTCCATGTTTTTCGCAAAACTTTTCAAAAAGATGATTTTCAAATTCTCCACCATGATCAGTTTTAATGGATGCAATGCTTGAATGCAATTGGTTTTGAATAATCTTGGCTAGCTTTTTAAATTCACGAAATGCGTCATTTTTTTGAGCAATAAACAGTGTCCATGTATACCTAGAATAGTCATCCACCAAAACTAAACAATAATAGTTGCCACCAAAGCTTTTCGTTTGACAAGGTCCAAAAAGATCCTTATGTAAAAGTTCCAAGGGCCTTTGAGTTGAAACAAGGTTTTTAGAAGGAAAATTTGCCCTTGTGAGTTTTGATTTAGAACAAGGATCACATTTTTCAGAAAAAGAAAAATTTTGCTTTGGTAGTCCAACTACTAAGTTTTTAGAAGAAATTTTATTTAAATGAGCCATGTGGATGTGACCTATTCTACGATGCCATAGCCACGATTCATCCTCTTTAGATAATAAACATTTCGCATCATTTGAGGGAATTGAATCAAAATCAATAACATAAACATTGTTTATCCTGCGAGCAATTAGCTTAATAAGATTATCAATTTTTCCCTCGATAATACATCTATCAGAATCAAATATTACCCTATTGCCCTTATCACACAATTGACTAATACTTAGAGGATTGTGTTTTAGGCCCTCAACATGTAAAACATTTTCAATGCAAGGGTTAGGAGATGTACCAATTTTACCGATTCCGAGTATCTTTCCTTGGTTGTTATCTCCGAAAGTCACATGTCCTTGGTCCTTAGGCACGAGATGCGAAAATTTAGATTTATCTCCAGTCATATGTTTTGAGCATCCGCTGTCCAAGTACCACCATGACTTCTTTTCTTCCGGAGTAACCTACAAACAAAGATTTCAAGGTTTCTTTTTAGGTACCCATATCTTTTTGGGTCCTTGAGCGTTAGTATAGCCATAGTTTAAATCATGCCACCTTCTAGTTTCATTGTTCGGTTTAACGAACTTCACTTTTCGGTGTATGCATTCATGTGCACCATGGCCCTTTTTACCACAAATATGACAAATAATAAGAGGTTTCTTATGATTACTAGCAGGGACAAAAATGGTACTTAATTTCTTTTGATGTCTACCGGGTTGATATCCTAAACCCGCTCTATTGAAGAAACCTTTTTGTCTCCCTAACATTAAATTTAAAGTATTTCTACCTTTTGTAAATTTAGCAAGGGTTTCTTTTAAATCTTCAACTTCTTTAACCAAGTCCTTGCAGAATTTACAAGAAGAAGAACTAGCTTTGAATTTAATGTCATTACTCGAAGTGTTTGAAGAACTTTTCAAAGTCAAATTCAGCTCCTTATTTTGATTTTTCAAAAATTCATTTTCTTTACTACGTTCTTTATTTTTTTTCTAAAAGAGAAGCTGAATTTTTCTTTTCTAGAGAAACCAATAAGGATAACCTCATCGATTCCTCATGCAATTCTTCAAATGCTTCTTGTAATTCATCATAAGAAAAGTTTAGTTCAGTGGTTACCTCATTTTCGTGAGCCATCAAGCATATGTTGGCGGTTTCCTCTTGTTCGTCTGAACCTTAATCCGAACTTCCTTCATTGTCTAGCCATGCCAAGTATGCTTGCTTTCCCTTCTTTGAACTTGAGGTTCCTTTTTCTGAATTATCTTTCTTTTTCAACTGGTAGCAGTCTGCTCTAATGTGACCAGGCTTGCCACATTCATGACATGTGATGGTTGAGCCTCCACTCTTGTTGTTGTCTCTTCTGGTTAAATTCTTCTTTCTCAGAAATTTCCCGAACTTTTTCACCAATAGACCCATGTGTTCATCATTCAATAATTCTTTGTCCGAGTCACTTTCAGCAGCAGGTGCTTCAGCCTTGAATGCCAAACTTTTAACTTTCTTGTTTTCTTCTTCATGCTGAGCCAACCTTTTTAGTTCGCTTTCATGCTCTTGTAACTTCCCAAAGAGAGTTGCCATCGTCATAGTTGATAGATTTCTCGATTCAGCAATCGCTGTCACTTTGGGTTGCCATTCTCTTCCCAAACACCTTAGGACTTTGTTTATGAGATCCTCATTGGTGAATTTCTTCCCCAATGTCGTCAGTTGATTTACAATCATTGTGAAGCGTTTTTGGATCTCTTGAATCGATTCTCCATCTTTCATTCTGAATAGCTCATATTCACCAGTCAACGTGTTGATTCTCGACCTCTTTACTTCAATTGTACCTTCATGCGTGACTTCCAGCGTATCCCACATCTGTTGTGCTGTCTCGCATGTCGATATCCTGAAAAACTCATCATAGCTCAAAGCAGATGTTATAAATATTTTTCGCTTTCAAGTCGTACTGGACTCTACGTTCCTCCTCCTCCGTCCATTCAGCCATAGGCTTATCGACGGTGTTACCATTAACCACATAGGTAGGAACATAGGGACCATTTACAACAGCATCCCAAACTTTTAATCCAACTCCTTGAATAAAAATTTTCATACGGTCTTTCCAATACGCGTACCCTACCCCATCAAACATGGGAGGACGGTTAATAGAACTCCCTTCACCTCCAAACAGAGAGTTTGAAGCCATACTCTTGAGACGGTTAAGTCTTAACACAAGAGACTAGCTCTGATGCCAATTGTTGGTTTTGGCCTCAAAATCTCGAGAGGGGGGGTGAATCGAGTTTTATTATGTATTGAAAAAAATCGTAACAAATAAAAAATTGATTTGAGATGGAGAGATTAAACGTTCGACATGGATCGCGAAAACGATAGAAAAATAATAAATGAGTAGCGCGGAAACGTAAAAATTGAAATATGCGGAAAGTAAAAGAGATAGGGATAGAAAAGCTTGCACCGGTGAATTTTATACTGGTTCAGCCTTCCCGTCGAAAGGCCTAGTCCAGTCCCCAAGCAACCCGCCTGAGAGTTCTTATACCAAGCAATAGAGTCGCACCCTATTACAACCAAGAGCACCCCGCACTATACTAGGAACCTCCGTTCGCTAGGGGCCACAATCACACAGCAGGGTTCCTCGCCCTACGACGTATCACACGTCCACTAAGGGATTCTCTCCCTAACCACTAAGGTTTAGAACGATTACAATGATAGTGATTACAATAGCTTTTTGAGTTCTCACAACACGGATACAACAATATGCTCTATGATAGTGAAGTAGAAGTTTCTCTTAGAAGTTTACTCAGCCAATGAAAGTTTTGTTCTTCAAAAGATTATGAACAATGAAGATCAGAAAACTTGAGAAGATGAAGAAGAGAGAAAGGTGAATGAGAATGAATGAAATGAAAAATTACGTTCTGAAATGTTGGAGTAAACTTTATTTAAAAAAGTAAAACGATTTTGAATCAAAACAGATTTTTAATAAGTAAAACAAAATCAAAATAGAATAAAATAAGATTTGAAATAAGTTTTCAAATCAAAACTAAATCAAAACGATTTACAAAATAAAATAAAGATTTGATTCTTAAAACCAAAAAGGAAATAATTCAAATTTAAAATCATTTTCGAATTTTGTAAAATATATCAGATTCTTTTATATAAAAACAAATTAGGAAATAATAAAAATGATTCTGACACGTTTTTCAACAAAACCTGAAGTAATCGATTACTTTATGAAGATAATCGATTATTCCTTCAAAAATAGAAATTCTTAAATTCATTTGAAAACCATGTAATCGATTAGGCTACTAATAGTTAATCGATTACACCACTCCTGTTCATTGTATGATGCAACTCATAATAATCGATTACACTAAGGAGTTAATCGATTACTGAGCCTCTGGTTTGCATATGATGCAACATCATGTAATCGATTACTACAAGGCTTGTAATCGATTACTAAGCCTTTGAAAAATATATGATGCAACAATGATAATCGATTACTTGACTAATGTAATCGATTACTTTCATAAGAAAGTAACTGATTAACAAAATTCAGTTAATCGATTACAACTTCTCTGATTTTTCTATGATGCAACAAAGTTAATCGATTACTTTATGAAATAATCGATTACTCCCTCTTGCAAACATACAAATATACAGAGTTTTGTAACATCAATTATTTTACTAAGGTTAAATGCAGAAAAACATTTTTATATGCAAAAACATGTTTTTCTTCTTCTCTCCTAAAATGAAAAACTTTATTGGCTTTGTAACTCTTAAGGAAACAAAAACTTCATTACCTTACATTTGAACTAAGGAGAAGGTTTCTATTCTTAAGCTTGCTTGAATCTTCAATCTTGACACTTGCACTTGTGAGCTTGAACTTGAGTTGGCTTGTTATCATCAAAACACATACTTGAATAAAACTTGAAGTCCATAGAGAGTTTGAAGTATGCCTTCCAACCAGCTTGACTTCCAACACTCCCCCTTTTTGATGATGACAAACAACCATTTTGATATGCTCTTTATTATCGGCATCACAAGTGTTATATCAAGCAGTATATACATATAAAATACTAAAACCTTCCTTAGAACACAAAATACAGGAAATATAATAGATCAATTCTTTTCCCCCTGTATAGATGCTTATTTTTGTGCATCATTCAGAGTATCTCCCCCTGAATGCAATTAGTCATATATAGGAAATATCAGAATATCTCTTCCCCTTTTGTAATCATCAAAAAGATGTGCTATCTCCGCCTGAAACACTAAGAAGATGCATCAATAATAACAAGAGAGATATATAGACTCACATACTCAAAAGAGATGAGAGGCAGAAGTTAAACCAATTTCTCTACGAATGAAAAAGAAATTTTCTTTTGGAAGCGGTTTCGTAAAGATATCAGCCAACTGCCGCAAAGTATCAACATACTCTATAATGCAATCACCCTTTTCAATATGATCACGAATAAAATGGTGCCGAATCTCTATATGCTTCGTGCGAGAATGTTGCACTGGGTTTTTGGTAATACTAATAGCACTGGTATTATCACATTTAATGGGAATATGATCTAGACTTACACCAAAGTCTAGGAGTTGTTGTTTCAACCACAAAATCTGCGCACAACAACTACCCGCGGTGACATATTCAGCCTCAGCTGTAGATAGGGCCACACTAGACTGTTTTTTGCTAGCCCATGAAACCAATGAATTTCCAAGAAGATGACAAGTGCCGCTAGTGCTTTTTCTATCTACTTTGCAACCAGCAAAGTCAGAATCAGAATACCCAACAAGATTACAAGAAGAACCTTTGGGGTACCATAAACCCATATCAGTTGTGCCAGACAAATATTTCATTATACGCTTGGCAGCAACCATGTGCGTTTCTTTTGGATTCGACTGGAACCGAGCACAAAGACACACACTAAACATTATATCCGGCCTACTTGCCGTTAAATAGAGAAGGGATCCGATAATACCTCGATACTTTGTAATTTCTACGGATTTACCTCCTTCGTCTTTGTCCAGATAACAGGATGTGCTTATTGGTGTTGCTACTGCCTTGGCCTTATCCATGCCAAATCTTTTCAGTAATTATTTGCAGTATTTAGTTTGACTAATGAAAATTTCGTCCTTCGCTTGCTTTATTTTGTAATCCCAGGAAAAAGTTCAGCTCGCCCATCATAGACATTTCGAACTCTTCCTGCATCATACTAGAAAATTCCTTGCAAAGGATTTCATTAGTAGCACCGAAAATAATGTCATCAACATAAATTTGAACTAAAAGAATGTAATTTCCTTTCTTTTTGATAAAAAGCGTGTTATCAACCTTCCCTCTTTCAAAATTATTTTCCAATAAAAATTTGCTAAGACGGTCGTACCACGCTCTAGGAGCTTGTTTCAAACCGTACAAAGCCTTTTTCAATTTAAAATCATAATCTGGGTGTTCATAATTTTCAAAGACGGGAGGTTGATACACATAAACTTCTTCATTTATAAAACCATTAAGAAAGGCACTCTTTACGTTCATTTGATATAATTTAAAATCTAAAATGCATGCAAAAGCTAAAAGCAGTCTGATGGCTTCCAACCTAGCAACAAGCGAAAATGTTTCCTCATAATCTATCCCCTCTTCCTGGTTGTAACCTTGTGCAACTAGCCTAGATTTGTTTCGAACAATTAAACCAGCCTCATCAAGTTTATTTTTATAAATCCATTTAGTTCCAATAATCGGATGAGACTCGGGCCTAGGAACAAGTTCCCACACCTGATTTCTTTCGAACTGGTTTAATTCCTCTTGCATTGCCAAAAGCCAATGCTCATCAAGCATAGTCTCAGAATAATTCTTTGGCTCTACTTGAGAAACAAATGCAAAGAAGTTACACAGATTGCTAATAGAATTGTGAGTACTTACACCTTTTGAAATGTCTCCGATGATCTGATCAATAGGATGGTGCCTCGAATGTCTCCATTCCTTAGGCAAATCAATGTTGAGCTCCAAGGATTGTTCTTGATTTTTCTCCTCAACAGGTTCGACTGATTTTTCTTTGCTTTTGGAATGCTCCTTTCCTTTAGCATTTGGCTCCTCATCCTCATCAATGAATAGATCTCCAAGAATACCTGAAATGTCATTAACAGATACCTTTCCCAACCTTCTGGGATCGGATTCGTCAAATGATACATGAATAGATTCTTCAATAGTATTACGAGATTTATTGTAAATCCTATATGCTTTGCTCGAAGCAAAATATCCAAGGAAAATGCCCTCATCAGCTCTAGCCTCAAAACTTCCTAGATTTTCTCTACCATTATTATGCACATAAGATTTACATCCAAAAACACGAAAATGGGAAATATTTGGTTTTCTCCCCTTGTACAGCTCATAGGGGGTTTTCTTTAAAATAGGCCTAATTAAAACATGGTTCATAACATAACAAGTTGTACTAACTGCATCGGCCCAAAAGTATGCAGGCAAATTCATGTCATTAAGCATTGTTCTTGAAAGCTCTTTTAATGAACGATTTTTCCTCTCCACAACCCCATTTTGCTCAGGAGTTCTTGGAGCGGAAAAATAATGCTTAATTCCATGTTTTTCGCAAAACTTTTCAAAAAGATGATTTTCAAATTCTCCACCATGATCAGTTTTAATGGATGCAATGCTTGAATGCAATTGGTTTTGAATAATCTTGGCTAGCTTTTTAAATTCATGAAATGTGTCATTTATATGAGCAATAAACACTGTCCATGTATACCTAGAATAGTCATCCACCACAACTAAACAATAATAGTTGCCACCGAAGCTTTTCGTTTGAAAAGCTCCAAAAAGATCCTTATGTAAAAGTTCCAAGGGCCTTTGAGTTGAAACAAGGTTTTTAGAAGGAAAATTTGCCCTTGTGAGTTTTGATTTAGAACAAGGATCACATTTTTCAGAAAAAGAAAAATTTTGCTTTGGTAGTCCAACTACTAAGTTTTTAGAAGAAATTTTATTTAAATGAGCCATGTGGATGTGACCTATTCTACACGATGCCATAGCCACGATTCATCCTCTTTAGATAATAAACATTTCGCATCATTTGAGGGAATTGAATCAAAATCAATAACATAAACATTGTTTATCCTGCGAGCAATTAGCTTAATAAGATTATCAATTTTTCCCTCGATAATACATCTATCAGAATCAAATATAACCCTATTGCCCTTATCACACAATTGACTAATACTTAGAAGATTGTGTTTTAGGCCCTCAACATGTAAAACATTTTCAATGCAAGGGTTAGGAGATGTACCAATTTTACCGATTCCGAGTATCTTTCCTTGGTTGTTATCTCCGAAAGTCACATGTCCTTGGTCCTTAGGCACGAGATGCGAAAATTTAGATTTATCTCCAGTCATATGTTTTGAGCATCCGCTGTCCAAGTACCACCACGACTTCTTTTCTTCCGGAGTAACCTACAAACAAAGATTTCAAGGTTTCTTTTTAGGTACCCATATCTTTTTGGGTCCTTGAGCGTTAGTATAGTCGTAGTTTAAATCATGCCACCTTCTAGTTTCATTGTTCGGTTTAACGAACTTCACTTTTCGGTGTATGCATTCATGTGCACCATGGCCCTTTTTACCACAAATATGACAAATAATAAGAGGTTTCTTATGATTACTAGCAGGGACAAAAATGGTACTTAATTTCTTTTGATGTCTACCGGGTTGATATCCTAAACCCGCTCTATTGAAGAAACATTTTTGTCTCGCTAACATTAAATTTAAAGTATTTCTACCTTTTGTAAATTTAGCAAGGGTTTCTTTTAGATCTTCAACTTCTTTAACCAGTCCTTGCAGAATTTACAAGAAGAAGAACTAGCTTTGAATTTAATGTCATTACTCGAAGTGTTTGAAGAACTTTTCAAAGTCAAATTCAGCTCCTTATTTTGATTTTTCAAAAATTCATTTTCTTTACTACGTTCTTTATTTTTTTCTAAAAGAGAAGCTGAATTTTTCTTTTCTAGAGAAACCAATAAGGATAACCTCATCGATTCCTCATGCAATTCTTCAAATGCTTCTTGTAATTCATCATAAGAAAAGTTTAGTTCAGTGGTTACCTCATTTTCGTGAGCCATCAAGCATATGTTGGCGGTTTCCACTTGTTCGTCTGAACCTTAATCCGAACTTCCTTCATTGTCTAGCCATGCCAAGTATGCTTGCTTTCCCTTCTTTGAACTTGAGGTGCCTTTTTCTGAATTCTCTTTCTTTTTCAACTGGTAGCAGTCTGCTCTAATGTGACCAGGCTTGCCACATTCATGACATGTGATGGTTGAGCCTCCACTCTTGTTGTTGTCTCTTCTGTTGAAATTCTTCTTTCTCAGAAATTTCCCGAACTTTTTCACCAATAGACCCATGTGTTCATCATTCAATAATTCTTTGTCCGAGTCACTTTCAGCAGCAGGTGCTTCAGCCTTGAATGCCAAACTTTTAACTTTCTTGTTTTCTTCTTCATGCTGAGCCAACCTTTTTAGTTCGCTTTCATGCTCTTGTAACTTCCCAAAGAGAGTTGCCAGCGTCATAGTTGATAGATTTCTCGATTCAGCAATCGCTGTCACTTTGGGTTGCCATTCTCTTCCCAAACACCTTAGGACTTTATTTATGAGATCCTCATTGGTGAATTTCTTCCCCAATGTCGTCAGTTGATTTACAATCATTGTGAAGCGTTTTCGGATCTCTTGAATCGATTCTCCATCTTTCATTCTGAATAGCTCATATTCACCAATCAACATGTTGATTCTCGACCTCTTTACTTCAATTGTACCTTCATCCGTGACTTCCAGCGTATCCCACATCTGTTGTGCTGTCTCGCATGTCGATATCCTGAAAAACTCATCATAGCTCAAAGCAGATGTTATAATATTTTTCACTTTCTGTTGGAATAATTGGTGTAATTGGCGAGAATCACCCAAGAGGGGAGGGGGTGAATTGGGTGTTTACAAAACTTTGAATTTTAATCGAAATAAAACGTTCTTTTAGAAAATAACAGAGATTAAAACGAGCGGAAGACTTAAAGAACGATTTAAAATGTTTTTAAGCAATATATTGAATTATTATTATTATATGAACATAATATACACGGGATTGATTTAGACAATCATTGCATAGAAAACCATAATCCTAGTGTGATATAAATTAAAACTTGAAAATAGTTTTTATCCACGAAAATACAATTAAAACAATTTAAACGAGCAGAAAGTAAAAAGATAAGGGATAGAGAAATGTACACCGGAGAATTTTATCCTGGTTCGGCAAACCCAGCCTACTCCAGTCCCAAAGCGACTCGCTTGAGCTTTTCACTAAGCCAAGACGCAACTGCGTCCCCAATTACATCCAGAGCGCCCCCAAGCTACTAGGAATCCCACCGTTCGCAAGGGACCTCGAAAACAAATAGCCTAACTACTAGGAATCCCACCGTTCGTATAGCGCTACCCAATACACAAGGGTTATCTCACCCTATGAACGCAACACACGTTCAATCCTAAGGGAAACACACCTTAAACACTAAGGTTGTCACACCCCTTACAACGATTTGATTTTGCATGAAAGGATTTGTGCAACTAACATAAAGCTCTCTAATTAGAGCGGATACAACAATAACGTCCTATGACAATATAATATTCTAAAGCAAACTCAAAACTTATAACACTATGATGAGCATTTTATTTCCCATTTTTCCTTGCATTATTTTACTCCTATTATTGATACTTGTTGCCTATTTGACATTGTTTAGCTTGATTTAGTGATTTAGAGTTTATTGGACTATTATTCTGAATATTGTTTAATTTGGGATTATTTAGCCTAATTAATTCTATTTCTATTTTCAGGTCATATTTGGCACAAGGGCTTTTTGGACATTTTGGGAATGAAGATTTAATGTTGGAAGAGAAGATATATGATGAAGTGAAGATTGTAATCTATCTTTAGGATTAGTTGAGATTTAGTTATATCTTTTAAGATTTAGATTTTATCTATAAGATATTTTTAGATTTAATTTAGAGATAAGCTTTCCTTAGGATTTGGGCCCATGATTTAGGCTCGTTTTGTGATTTAAAAAGCCAAATTCGTGTAAACCCGAGGGGAGACCTTCCATTCACGTTTTTTTACATTCTCTCTCATAGAGAAGGCATAGTTTTGCTCTCCAAGCTTGTGGAGGCTGCTAGGGTTTCTCTCTCTTCCCTTTTCTACACGTTTTTGACTTGTTTCATCATGGAAGGCTAAACTCTTAGGTTAAATCCCTTTGGTAATGTATCACATACTCTTGAGGTTTTGTTCTTAATACTATTTCGTTTTTATTCACTGTTTTCATGCTTATTGATATGTTATGGTTCGCTTAGTTCCATTGTATAGAGATAATCCATGTGTATGAATGCTTAATTTATGCAAACTCGTAAAAACTCCATGCTTTGGCTTTTAATGCTTAATTAGAGGTTTGGGTTTTGGGGTGAGAATTGAATTTTCGCTTAGTATTTAGTTCTCACGAGTTGGACAGTGAAGAGGAAAGAAATTGATCTTTTGTGACCGATGATAGAGTTGTGAACGCGAGCCAAAGGGGTTTATCCGCTTTTCCTTATCTGTTTCTTCGTTTTAATTTAATTCTGTTTTGATTTCAATTATTCAATATTCAATATAAAAAAAAACCCCCCTGTTTTCTATGCATACTATGTGTTCGACCTTTTGCTTGATAAGATATTCCTTGGGAGACGACCTAGGAGTCACTTCCTAGTACTATACTTAAACTGTTTTTATTTGTATCGGGTACGGCCTCGATCACACTATGATGATGATGATGAACTTTTCTTCTCAAAAAGAATTTCAAAAAGGAATAGAGAAGGAGAAGAAGAAGAGCTTCTTTTTCAAAAAGAATGAAAGAGATTTTAAAGAGAAAGAAGCAGCCAACAATCAAAGCAGAATCATCCAGAAAAGGAAACAAATCATTCTGGGCATCATGTTTGATTTCAGCATGATTTTCAAAATTTGAATAAAATAATCGATTACTTTGGTCATGATAATCGATTACATGCTCTTAGGTTTTTCACAAAAGTTGCAGCATTGAAATATAATCGATTATTAGTTTCTGGTAATCGATTACTTACACCCAAATGACCAGTTCAAGGAAGTAATCCATTACAAGATCCTAAATAATCCATTACATTCTCTCTGGTTACAAGTTGCATTAAGTAATCGATTATGCCAGAAGGGTTAATCGATTACTCAACAGTAAAAATTGATTTTCATGAAAAAAAATTGTAACCAAAGGTTTTCGCAAAACATTTTTCGCAAATCAAATCCTGGAGCAAAAGATTTATAAAAGGCTTCTTCTAAGAAAAACAAGATCATCATCACATAGACTATAATTCTAAGTGCTTAAGATTATTAATTGCCTTACAAAGACTTCTAAGCCTAAAGCTAGATCTTCAACTAGAAAACCATCTTTGCAAACTTCAAATGTACCTGAACCTGTTAAGCATATATAAATTGTGTTGTGTCATCATCAAATCACTTAGAGGGAAACAAATGAGTTACAACACTCAGTTTCAACACTTTCAAGTCATACTGGACTCTACGTTCCTCCTCCTCCGTCCATTCAGCCATAGGCTTATCGACGGTGTTACCATTAACCACATAGGTAGGAACATAGGGATTATTTACAACAGCATCCCAAACTTTTAATCCAACTCCTTGAATAAAAATTTTCATACGGGCTTTCCAATACGCATACCCTACCCCATCAAACATGGGAGGACGGTTAATAGAACTCCCTTCACCTCCAAACAGAGAGTTTGAAGCCATACTCTTGAGACGGTTAAGTCTTGGCCTCAAAATCTCGAGAGGGGGCGTGAATCGAGTTTTATTATGTATTGAAAAAAATCGTAACAAATAAAAAATTGATTTGAGATGGAGAGATTAAACGTTCGACACGGATCGCGAAAACGATAGAAAAATAATAAATGAGTAGCGCGGAAACGTAAAAATTGAAATATGCGGAAAGTAAAAGAGAAAGGGATAGAAAAGCTTGCACCGGTGAATTTTATACTGGTTCAGCCTTCCCGTCGAAAGGCCTAGTCCAGTCCCCAAGCGACCCGCCTGAGAGTTCTTATACCAAGCAATAGAGCCGCACCCTATTACAACCAAGAGCACCCCGCACACAACTAGGAACCTCCGTTCGCTAGGGGCCACAATCACACAGCAGGGTTACTCGCCCTACGACGTATCACACGTCAACTAAGGGATTCTCTCCCTAACCACTAAGGTTTAGAACGATTACAATGATAGTGATTACAATAGCTTTTTGTGTTCTCACAACACGGATACAACAATATGCTCTATGATAGTGAAGTAGAAGTTTCTCTTAGAAGTTTACTCAGCCAATGAAAGTTTTGTTCTTCAAAAGATTATGAACAATGAAGATCAGAAAACTTGAGAAGATGAAGAAGAGAGAAACGTGAATGAGAATGAATGAAATGAAAAATTACGTTCTAAAATGTTGGAGTGAACTTTATTTAAAAAAGGAAAACGATTTTGAATCAAAACAGATTTTTAATAAGTAAAACAAAATCAAAATAGAATAAAATAAGATTTGAAATAAGTTTTTGTAGGGTTAACCAATAATAAATCCTACCGCTATAGGATAAGCATGAGCTCTCTAGTACAGGATAAGGGTGAATAACTCATCCTTCTTATCCTCTAAGAGCCATGTCAGCCCTACTGGGCCGAACAGGCCCATAAGGCATCACAACACAACTTCCCCTATAAGTATCGCCATGCTATGGGGGCTAAGGTATGTTCTCTCATCCCTACTCTCAAGAACTACGTGTGGCTTGATCCCCTTATCACTGGGGGTACGTAGGACCGGGGTCACCCTCGTCAGCTGCAACAACCCCAAACACACATCGTGGTGGATCTATTTCCCAGATCCACTACATTGGCGCCGTCTGTGGGAAGCGGTAAACTCCGATTCCCATCCACAATCCAAAAAAAAAAAAATAACGTTGAATCTAGATTGAAGAGGAGAGCACGACGTTGTTCGCGGGGTCGTTCACAGTGCCGGTGCTGATTTGGTGCTGGTCCCTGCTGACGATGCCGTTCCCGGGGCTGTTCATCTCTTCTATGACGTCGTACTCATCCCACTCTTCAACCAGCGATGCCACCGTCAACCTCTAGTGACAGTCACGGGTCACGGATCTTAAGGGCCATATCTGAAACGAAGGGGAGGGGGTTGTGTTCTCCAGATCCGTCCTCTGTCCTTCCTTCCATTAACGCGTTGCGATCTCACTCCATCTCCTGACCTTCGTCTTCTGATCACACTCTTCGAAATCACCATGATTCCACCAACAGCGAAGCCACCGCCATGTCATGGCACTCCGGTTACAGCAGAAACGCCGAGCGAGAACACGGGTTCGTTCGCGATCGCATCGGGATCGCTCTCTCTTCACCGACGCACATCGCCTCCCTCATTCGCTCACAAAGCTTACACCACCAAGCTTTCACGGGATCCCTCTGTCCGCCGCATGTTCTCCCTCGTTCGCGACGCTCCGGTGGGGAGGGAAGTCGTGACTGGGAACTGCTCCGATGGCCTGGGTCCTTCTCGCCGCCCTCGGCGATGGCGATTTCTGTTCCGCGTTTGGCACCGCCGCCGCCGTATCTTGCTTTTGGAATGAAACCCGCAGCAAGTGCAAGCTGCTGCTGCACTAGGGTTCCAAAGGGAACAGGCCACAAGGCCAACCAGGCCCAAATCAAAAAAGAAAAGAAAAGGGCCTCAACAGGCCCTAACAAAAAAAAAGAAAAGAAAAGGGCCTCAACAGGCCCTAAAAAAAAGAAAAGAAAAGGGCCTCAACAGGCCCTAAAAAAAAGAGAAAAGGGCCTCAACAGGCCCTAACAAAAAAAAAGAAAAAAAAGAAAAGGGTCTCAACAAGCCCTAACAAAAAAAAAAGAGAGAGAAAAGGGCCTCAACAGGCCCTAACAAAAAAAACACTAAAAGGGCCTCAACAGGCCCTAACTACAAAAATGTGGACGACAACAACAAAACAGGGAAGTAACTTTTTTATTCAATTATCAATATCATTTATTAGCGCATGATTAATTTATTAATTGCCAATAAATATTATAAATTGTCAATCTTGAACGACAATAACTAATTAATTATTGTTTTCATACACACATGCAAGGTACACACGTATGATAGCCCGAGCCAGGGAGTAAAAGGTCTAAATGGCCCAACCTATACGAGCTTATTCGATACGGGCTAAACAGGCCCAAATTAATTTGAAGAAAATGAAGGTCAGGCCTCGATACTCAACAAAAGCTCATTTGGAAAGGATTGATAGAAGACTTCAAACTGACGCTCCTCACCTCACTAAATCAGGGAAGGAATTCTCGTTCCCACGTTATTTTCCTATTTACTTGGCATTTTATGTGGTTACTTTGCACACATGTTGATATTAACTCAACTGACGCAATATTTCTGACATGTGCTTTTAATACTTAGTTCCTTATAATTCCTTTACATATCGCTTATTATTTGAGATATATATCGCGCATTCTCATTTTTCATGAGTTAATGCTTTCATCACTTGACTTGTTGTCATTAAATGCTTTGACATATTTATAAATGTCCTTCAATTACAATTATTGCGCATAATATACCTGAAATTATGCGTCTTTTCATGGGCAATCCTGGCTATTTGCACGATATTTAACTATTGTCTTTTCAGTCACGATATTATTATATTATTACGTGTGATATTACTAAATCATACTACCTCTATACCGATATTATACATCGTATCTTTGTCAATAATTGTCATTATTGTTGTTTGATTGCTATAAATTGTCAATTTAACGACGATTACCAATTATTTTACATATGCGAGGTACGAGTATAATAGCCCACTTCTCTAAAAGGCCCATTTCGAGTAGTGACCTTTTTAAACAAAGCCCATTCCGAGCTTCAGACCGCCAAAAGATATCCTCAAAATTAATTGGTGCTAAACTGCTCAGTCACTATTATTAGTATCTTCAACGTGCCAAAGCCTGCCACATCCTCGCACCTTCTGCCATGACACCCTTGCCTCTCACGGTTACTTGCAGCCAAAAGACATCCTTGTTAACATCCCTCCTCGGGATCCAGCGTTGCTCACACGAGTGCTACACAGTGATTCGCCCATAATGGCGTACAGGGGTTTTGGATGAAAAAGGGTGAGGAATACCGGCTAACCACACATTCTAGTGATAGAAGAAGAAAGGCCTCAATGCCAAAAGGATGTCGGGCATATCAACATTATTCAGAAATAGTCTAACCACGAAGACTAACAGGAAGGATCTTTCTCATTACCCCATTAATATTATTTCAATTTCATGGTTTAATTGTCATATTCTTTATTATTGAATCACTCACCACATGACATGTGTTATCTAGATAATAATCGTAATTAACAGTGAACTAATTCATACTTCGCTATTAATGTCATTACATATCATTTACTACTTGATATTCTAATAGTTGTTTTTATACATCATGTAAAGGTACAAATTTGATGGTCGGAACTACCGGGCGCAATAGCCCGAGCACGATGGCCAAAAAATGATTCGAGTGTTTCACGCATAACCAAGTCAGGATTCCTATCACCCGAAAACATGCACTTACGATCCAAGTCGACCACAGGTCTAAATCCACAAGCCCATTGTATTTACTGCTTCAATTAAATAAACGTTCTGTTATTGAATTCATTGTATCACGTACTTTTCCTCATAACCGATTAGCCACCGCTTATGACGCGAACGATTATAAACAGCTCCAACAAGAGCTTATAACTCGTCAAGTACTCCAAAGAAGATTCCCGATTCGAACATGATTTGTTATAACAATCATCGTATACATCGCGGATAGAGGAACCCACCTCGGCTAAAGTGCTGGAGTTCCGAGGTCTTAACACTTGAATTCTTAACAAAAAGAACAAAAAGAAGCACAAAATCATAACGGATATTATAAATATTCACTCATTTCGGATCACGTCCTGACGCACTTGCCTACGATCTCGGTTGGCCGACCAGATTGGCGTGGCTACAAGTAAAAACGGGAATTGCTACCTCGATAACTTGGCCATCGGCCAAATATGTCGCAGGATCGAGGAATGCACCTCGGCCAAGGCAGTCATTTCGACAGCATCCCCCGTAGACGTTACGATCCAATTCATGATATTACTTTTAACACACCCCGATAAGAGAGGTGTATGAATCTCCGAATCGCGATACTCTTCCGAGTAAAAGACCTTGGCTGCAAACATTCTTTTACGTCACCGCCAAGCCTCAGAAAAGAACGACTGATCGACCCAAAAGGGCTCTAAACTCGGCACAGTCTCTATGACTCTTCCCGAGCTAGGGGGCTTGTGTCGTGGACCGGACTCCGGTCCGACCTACACTCATAACTTCATCACCCGGAGCACCCCCAAATCCATTCTGGAACTCCCCCCGCGGGAACTCGGTTCGAGATGAGCCTCACCGAGCTTGTACTCGGTTCGAGATGTTCCTCACCGAGCTGGTGGCGGATCCCCCCCGCGGGACCTCGGTTAGAGATGAGCCTCACCGAGCTTGCACTCGGTTCGAGATGAGCCTCACCGAGCTTGCACTCGGTTCGAGATGAGCCTCACCGAGCTTTTACTCGGTTCGAGATGTTCCTCACCGAGTTTGCACTCGGTCCGAGATGTTCCTCACCGAGCTTGTACACGGTTCGAGACGAGCCTCACCGAGCTTGTACTCGGTTAGAGATGAGCCTCACCGAGCTTGCACTCGGTTCGAGATGAGCCTCACCGAGCTTGTACTTGGTTCGAGATGTTCCTCACCAAGCTTGTACTCGGTTCGAGGTGAGCCTCACCGAGCTTGTGGCGGATCCCCCCGCGGGAACTCGGTTCGAGATCGGGGTACTCTTTCAGTTTCATCATCCGAGCACAAAAGAGCACTATCAACCATCCGCAACACTCTTCCGAGCGGAAGACCACGCCTGCAAACAATGCTTTATGTCACCGCCAACTCCCAGAAGCTCAGCACAGGCTCTTCAAGCCTATCCGAGCTTGGGGGGCTTGTAGGGTTAACCAATAATAAATCCTACCGCTATAGGATAAGCATGAGCTCTCTAGTACAGGATAAGGGTGAATAACTCATCCTTCTTATCCTCTAAGAGCCATGTCAGCCCTACTGGGCCGAACAGGTCCATAAGGCATCACAACACAACTTCCCCTATAAGTATCGCCATGCTATGGGGGCTAAGGTATGTTCTCTCATCCCTACTCTCAAGAACTACGTGTGGCTTGATCCCCTTATCACTGGGGGTACGTAGGACCGGGGTCACCCTCGTCAGCTGCAACAACCCCAAACACACATCGTGGTGGATCTATTTCCCAGATCCACTACAGTTTTAAAATCAAAACTAAATCAAAACGATTTACGAGATAAAATAAAGATTTGATTCTTAAAACCAAAAAGGAAATAATTCAAATTTAAAATCATTTTCGAATTTTGTAAAATATATCAGAATCTTTTATATAAAAACAAATCAGGAAATAATAAAAATGATTCTGACACGTTTTTCAACCAAACCTGAAGTAATCGATTACTTTATGAAGATAATCGATTATTCCTTCAAAAATAGAAATTCTTAAATTCATTTGAAAACCATGTAATCGATTAGGCTACTAATAGTTAATCAATTACACCACTCTTGTTCATTGTATGATGCAACTCATAATAATCGATTACACTAAGGAGTTAATCGATTATTGAGCCTCTGGTTTGCATATGATGCAACATCATGTAATCGATTACTACAAGGCTTGTAATCGATTACTACAAGGCTTGTAATCGATTACTAAGCCTCTGAAAAATATATGATGCAACAATGATAATCGATTACTTGACTAATGTAATCGATTACTTTCATAAGAAAGTAACTGATTAACAGAATTCAGTTAATCGATTACAACTTCTCTGATTTTTCTATGATGCAACAAAGTTAATCGATTACTTTATGAAATAATCGATTACTCCCTCTTGCAAACATACAAATATACAGAGTTTTGTAACATCAATTATTTTACTAAGGTTAAATGAAGAAAAACATTTTTATATGCAAAAACACGTTTTTATTCTTCTCTCCTAAAATGAAAAACTTTATTGGCTTTGTAACTCTTAAGGAAACAAAAACTTCATTACCTTACATTTGAACTAAGGAGAAGGTTTCTATTCTTAAGCTTGCTTGAATCTTCAATCTTGACACTTTCACTTGTGAGCTTGAACTTGAGTTGGCTTGTTATCATCAAAACACACACTTGAATAAAACTTGAAGTCCATAGAGAGTTTGAAGTATGCCTTCCAACCAGCTTGACTTCCAACAGTCGAGTATTACATTTAATAAGGACAACTATAATATGTAATACCCGCAATTTTCCCATTTTAATAAATTGATTTTTGAAGATTTCTGATTGGTCAATTCTTTTAAAAATATTATTTAATTTATGATAACACGTGAAAATGAGGGAATTATTTTAAATTGATTAAATATCTTATTCTTGTATTTTATTAATTTAGAGGATTTATTTTATAGTGAGAAATTATCTTGTGTTTGTTGTTTCTCTTTGGTGGATCTTTGGACTGGAGGATAAGCAGACTACCATGGTGGTTATCCATTACCCCTGCCAGCACGAATGGACCTCGGAGATAAGGAGGTGGATGTGTATGAGGATTTGGATCCCATTGAGCCTCTTGACGATGCCTTTGAGGCTTTGCCCCAGAGTGACCCAGATGAGATTGAAGAGGACCCTAGTGAGGGGTCGTATCCAGCTGAGTATTCCGATGCTATTCCGATGCTGATGTTTGGGAATTCGATCCGAAGGAAGTGCCTGCTACAGCATCTAATGATGAGGATCAATAGATAGATATTTTCAGTTATGCTATTGTTGGTTATGTATGTCATCGAACTTTGATAACTTCGCTAGAAACCATGTAACACCCGTATTTGTAATAATGATTCTCAGACTTGATGATTGAAATAGTGCTTTGATAATTTTGAGTATGGTAAATTGGGTTCCAAAGCGCGATGTTGGTAGCATCTCGATTTGGAACTTGATGGATGATGTGGAACATGAATGAATAAGTTTTTTTTAAAAAAAATGACATACATGTGTTTTGAAGAATAAATGTTTTATGAAAGTTAGTTCATGTCCATGTCATCATTGAAAAAAAATTTGACCCGTATTTTTATGAATTAAATAAAAAGGAAATTTCAAGTTTCTAAATCGGGGTGTTACATAATACATCGAGACTAGTACGTGACAGACTGATGATTGTATCTCATCAGTCATGGATATGGGATATCAAGTCTTCACGGAAGTACACATTGAGACAATTGTGTACTGGATTGACGCCATGAGAATGCTACATGGGCTATTAAGTGAGTGTCATAAACGATTCTCATAGTGACAATGGTGTACATGGTCCTTTGACATGACGTCGCTACGGTCCCCAACATGAGGATGGAGTTATATGCTTTCACGCAATCAAACGTCATCTATAATCAGGTGATCATAACGATTGTAGTCGGGTATATGACAAATCATGTAGAGGGATGTGAGTGACGTAGATGGGATTTGTCCTTCCTTGTTAATAGGAATTATATCTCTGGGCCCCTTGAGTGAGACAGTGAAATGTATGGCCATACTCAAGACAGTCAATATGAGATTTTGACGAGACTTGTTTAGACGCGTCTGCTCAGGGATCAAGAAACCATAGGTTACACTGTACATGGGTGACACCTTCCATGCCATGAGTGTAACTAAGATATTTGGACAAAGGGATTAAATTTACACATGATCGTTGTCACACTAAGGTAATGTCAGATCACAGACATTCCTATCACTTGGGTAGAAATGACGTGTTGTTAGATACTGCTCATTGCTTGTAAACTTAAAATGGGATTTTAACTTTACTGCCAACGTTATAGGAACCTATAGGGTCACAACTAAGAACAGATAGATTGGAGATATCACATTTGATAAAAAAATACAATAGTTGTATTTTTATAAAATTTACGTCCGTGCGATGCATAGTATGACTGTGTGACGCATTCTGATATGTGCTACCAAGCCCAGCCCGCTAGTCTAATACTATTATAAATAATAGTATCAGCCTTAGGGTTTTGGTACGTGTGAGACAGAGAACAGCAACCCTAGCCGTGCATATGAGAGAGTGAGTGATACACTGAATCTCTCTCTTCTCCGCTAGCACTGAGAAGAGAGACGTGACTCCAATTGGGAATCTATTTGGATACCAATAGAGGTGCGACAACGTTACTGCGCTCGTGATTGACGAGGATTGTTCGTGGACAATCTGACCAGCGCTGTTCTCCTCTTCGCATAAAGAGGTAAACGTTTTTCTATTTCGAATCATGCTCTCTCGCATGGATCCTGTTCTGAAAATAGGGTATTTCGTTTTTTTCTGCTGCGTATTCTGATCCCTATTTGCAGCAGTTCTTTTGATTTCCTATGAAAATTGAATGGCTTCTATTTATGTAGAACAGAATATGAAAATTGTGTTGTTGAAACATTCTAGCAATCACATGTTATATATGATCAAGTCCCTTAAGCATTGGTTTAAAAACAAAATTGATTTTGGCCAAATAAAACAGACTTAACCGATTACAAAGAAGCCTTAACCGGTTATCGTGCAAAAACAGTTTTATATTTGGCCAATTTTAACTACCTTAACCAGTTACAATGCATACTTAATCAATTACAATAGTTAAACTGCATCAGACCGAATATGAAACAGTTGGTTAACTGATTATATTAACACTTTAATTGATTACGATAGTACAAATCAGTCAGCTAGAAAACTCAGATTTAAATGGAACCTTTAATCATGTATAGGTTTATACCTATGATTAGGCCATTATATGATGCATGAATGATGTTTAAAATAGTTTGAAACTTTAATGCATCATTTTTCAAAAGTTTAGTTAAAGTAATGATTCAATGCATGTTATTATTGAATTGATTTAGATTCATTATCAACCTAGACTCTACCCAAGCAATCATCTAAAAGGATCTTGAAAATGTAAATAGCAGTAAATGATGAACAAGTCATTTGAATGTTGCTCTTGAGTCTTCATTCTTCTTTTTATTCTTCTCTTCATTTGTTGCAATTTGTTCTTTTAGTTTTTGCCTTCATCAAAACACACAACAGTGAATCTCATTTGCTTCACACTTGTTTGGAATTTTAATAATCACAGGAACATATTTGACCGACGCCCACAATAATATGACTATTTACTCATTCTTTATCCTCACCACCTATAAGTTGAACAATTATCTGACTATTGACTCATTCTGTATCCTTACCACCTACAAGTTGAACGATTGATATTCTTCTTAATGTTATAGCTGACTCAAGAAACTTGAGTTTGTTGAGTTCTGATGGTGAGAAGCTAAGAGAGAGCACGACGTGAGTTGAGTTTAATTAAGTGACCAAATGAGCTCATGTTTTTAATTATTGAGATGAACAAATCTATCAAAATCAAACTAAGGCTTCCTCTCGGACAGCTCAATGCAATCGTGAATGATCTGCCGTTGTTTATCTAATTACTATTATCATTATTATTATAACGTGATAGCTGTGCTATATTTTTTGCTAATAGCATGCATCATCCATTATTTTTTAAATGTGTGAATGAATTATTACAACGCTGTCGCATGAAGTGTTGGTTCACACGTGAATGTAGTGCAACTGTGCAAGTCTTTGGCGATAACAGCAGTAGTACAACAAAATAAATTAATAGAGTTTATCTAGTATCGACGTACCGTTAATGGGTTCCAACATGGCAGAGAGCTTAACTAAAAAAAATGCTCTATACGTGTTATTGCCTTTATTTTATTTTATTCTTATTAACTCAGATGATGTAATATTAAATTAGAATAGGAGAAATATGATTTCTCACCCAGCCATCATCTATTTTTTTTTTCCCAAAAAGCTCTCATCTTTTTTCATAACCAAAGCTTTTTCAACTTTTTTAGAGTTCATAATCTTCCTATGACTACCACCTATGACTACCACCTGTCGCCACTTTTTTTACATTCATAAACATATTAAAAATGATATAACACATCAGAAAAAAATTTCTAAACCCAGAAAAAAAAATATCAACCATAATCAAAATTAAGAGAAAGATAAAGAGACAAATTGGAGAAGACAAAAGAGGGATCAAAGGGCGATTTATTATCGACAAAGTTTGCGACTCCGATCTGCAGTGGAGTAGTGGGACGATGGGTGATGGTTATAGAAAAATTATGAACATTGAAGATATATGTTAAAGAAGCTTTGGTTATGGAAAAACATGAATGATGGAAGAGAAACAAAGAGAGTAATATAATAAGAAATTACACTTGCATAAAATAAGAAAGGCTTAATTATGTCAAAGGCTTTAAAATTTGAGATACTTTTGTCAAATATCCTTATTTTTTTTAATGTCTGACTTCCCGAAATTATTTATAGGTTTGTAAGATACCCCTATTACCAATTCTGGTCAATTTTGCTGACATGTAATAATCCTGATCAGAAGCGGGAAGTTAAGCATCTTGTGCCCCGTCGACGAAGATCCTTTTTTTATAAAATTTAAAAAACTAAAAAATTTAATATTTTTATATTTTTAGTTAAATAAAAAAAAGAAAAAAAAGAATTGAAGAGAGAGGTCGTATTCGCCCGTGCACCACATGACCACCCTCCTGCGTCTAACTAGGATTCTGATGTTAGATGTCATCAAAATTGGTCAGAATTGGTAGTAGCGGTATATGACAAACATAGAAGTAATTTCGGGAAGTTAGACATTAAAAAAAATATATAAGAGTATCTAGCAAAAGTACCCCAAACTTCAGAAACTTGTGACATAATTAAGCCAATAAGAAACTATTGAGAATAACCCTTAACTAGCATCAACAATCACACTCAATTTGGTTCTTATAAAGACATAGAATAAATTTCGTTATTCTCAATAGTTTCGTATTATATTATTCTCTCCGTTTCATAAGTTATGTTTTTTTAGTCATTGCATATAGATTAATAAATGAATAAATAATGAATAATATTTGGTATATTTTGATTATATTACCCATAATAATCATTGAAAAGAGCATAATAATAAATGTATGAAGATTATATTGAAGAAAGATGAAAAAATGGATGATAAAAAAGAGAATTTGATAAATAAAGGTATGCTTGAATATATATATATATATATATATATATATATATATATATATATATATAAATGATTAAAAATACATAACTTATCAAGAGAGTATTAGACTAGATTTGAGAAGATATAAAGGATTAGTCAACATTTATATAAATACGTATGACAGGTATATTAGATAATTAATTAAGACTTAATTATGTCACAAGTCCTGAAGTTTGGGTGCTTTTGCCAGATATCTTTATTTTTTTTTCAATGTCTGACTCCTCGAAGTTACTTTTGGGTTTGTCATATACTCCTACTACCAATTCTGGTTAATTTTGCTGACATGTAAGGGTATATGGCAAAATACCCAAACTTCAGAACCTTGTGACATAATTAAGCTATTAAAAAATTAAGCGACTTCATGCATGTGCACCTATACATATTGGAGAGAGAGGATCTGGAATCCTTTTTCATGTGAACTCATACCAAATTAATAACTCCTTTTCATGTTCGGTTATGCCTAATGGAGAGAGTAGTTTTTATTACTGAAAAAGTAGTTAGTGAAAGGAAAAAGAGATTATGGTTAAAAATACAATTTAAGACAAGCTTAAAAAATCCAGATTAACATGTGAACAATATGAAAGGAAAAAGAGATTAAGAAGTATTCCAGATTAATAACATGTTTAGTTTGGAACATGGAAACACCACCTTACCCAGTTACCACTAATATCTTCCCCTAAATTAGGCTCAAGTTGTCAATTACATTTATTCATATTAAATTAATGGTCAATGATAACTCAGCAAACACCAATGCACTATTAATAAGTTCCACTATTCTTCCATTATATAGCCTTCAAATTTTCCATGACTCCTTTTTCTATCTCATTTATGATGATGCTAGTACTATAGCCTATAGAGAGTTTTCTATGTGAATGTGAATCTGAAAATCTTCTTTTGTTTCTAAAACTAGAAAAGCTGTAATGGACAAGGGACCAAAGAACCAAGTTGTTCTACAAATTCCTGAAATAGAAGAACCTTCCATTGCAAAGAGAGAAACTATGGATTATAAAGGTTCTCCAATTCCAACAATTGCTGCAAGCACTTCTAATTCCTTTCAGCAAAACACACAGAAGGGGTCTCCTGCAAGGTCCTACAAAGACTCAAGAAGCACTAACTCACAGAGTTTACAAATATACCAAGCAGAGTTCAGGTTTCTTCATTCACACGTTCCCCTTCACCAGAGACCAAATACTTGAGTCCAAAACCAAGTAAACCTCCGAAAATTCCGGCAGAGTCCATAATTAGACGCAGGTCACTGGCGAGGTCAGAATTCTCAAAGCCAAAGTCAAGATTGGTGGAGCAATCATACTTTGTTGAAGAAAATAACCATTTGACAAGTTCTAACTTATCCAATAGGACTTCTCCTAACACAGCTTCTCCAACAAATAAAGTTGTTGCTTCTAGTCCAAGGGGTAAACTTAGCCCACCTCCTGTAACACCGCGAACACCCTTGATTAATGCAGTGGCAGATGATGAAGAAGAAGATGATGATGATGAAGTGTACAAAGCTGCAGATCTTGAAGCAAGGCAAAGATCAGGTAAGAAGTGGAAACTGATGGTTTTGATTGAATGGATTTCGTTTGTCTGCATTATCGGAGTTTTGATTGTGAGCTTGACAGTGCATAAGTTTCAAAATGTTGGGATTTGGAGTTTGGAACTGTGGAAATGGTGCGTGCTGGTGTTGGTAATACTTTGTGGTAGAATGGTCACAGAGTGGTTTATGAATGTTTTGCTTTTCATAATTGAAAGGAACTTCTGGCTCAAGAAAAAGGTTCTCTATTTCGTTTATGGCGTGAAGAATAGTGTTAAGGTCTTTATCTGGTTATGTTTGGTTCTTTTGGCTTGGGGTCTTTTGTTCAACCATGGAGTCAAGAGATCGAAAAAGGCTAATAAGATTCTCAATGACATAACTAGAGCCCTTGCTTCTTGTCTTATTGGAGCTGCTATATGGCTAGCGAAAACTTTGATGATAAAGCTGTTAGCGTCTTCTTTCCAATGCACGAGATTCTTTGATAGGATTCAAGAATCTTTCATTCATCAATACATTTTAAGGACTCTTTCAGGGGCTCCCTTGATGGAGGCGGCTGAAATGGTAGGGAAAACTGGCCAGCTGAGTTTTATGACTATGGATGGAGGGAAAGAAGGGAAGAAGGAAGAGGTCATTGATGTAGACAAGCTCAAGAAAATGAAACAAAAGAAAGTTTCAGCTTTGACCATGAAAAGTTTAATTAATGTTATTAGGAGTTCAGGGCTGTCTACAATCTCCAATACACTAGATAGTTGTGATGAAGAGGAAGGAGACAAAGAAATCACTAGTGAGTGGGAAGCAAAAGCCGCTGCATATAGAATCTTCAAGAATGTAGCCAAGCCAGGAAACCACTACCAGTGAGTTTAATTTGCTTCCACCGAGTCCCTGCAGCGTTCTTTTTACTCATTCTTTCTGCAGGAATAACATCTGTTGTCTCACTCCCTCTGTTACTCATTTTGATTGGTCATGAAAATATATTTACTATCCAATAACTTAATAATTTCTTAACCAATCAGAGGAAGTGGCATGAAGTGAAATAATAAATGTTATCCCTCTTTCTGTCGATTATATAATCGTCAAATGGACTAGGTACATTAAAGAGGAGGATCTCTTGCGATTTATGAGTAAAGAAGAGGTGGAGAATGTGCTTCCTCTATTTAAAGGGGCTGCTGGAACAAGAAAGATTAAAAGGAAAGCTCTAAAGAACTGGCTGGTAATCTGTCATAGTATATTTCCTGCTCCACTAAATTTGATGTTTAAGTAAATTCAAACTGTTTCTTTTATCATAGTTACCATGTATATTTCATAATGCAATGCAGCATTGAACTATTATATAATATTCATGCTATTGTAGGGTATAAGATAGCTTCATGCAAGTCCAATTTGCCATGTTGAGACTTTAAAATTCCCTTTTTTGCAGCTGTGTATACTTGTTCCACTTTGATACTAATTAGTAATAATCTCATGCATAAAATACTTAATGCTCGAGTGTTTTTGAAGTAATAAATATATGGAAAATATTTTTAAACATTTGCTTTGGACACCCGGTATAAACACTTTATATTGCTGCGAGTGTGCGTGAGCGGCGAGGAATACTATATTTCGAGGTGAAATATATACACTTTATGCACATTTGAGAGATTTGAATGCTGAATTTAGTTGTACAGTTATTCGAATTGAAAATATAATACTCACTTTGCTGATCCAAGCATGACTCCGAAATATACTTCTTGTTTTCAGGTGAAAGTCTATCTCGAACGGAAATCACTGGTGCATTCCTTGAATGACAACAAAACAGCTGTTGATGAGTTGAATAAGCTTGCTTCTGCTGTTGTCCTTATTGTGATTCTTATTGTGTGGTTGCTTATGATGGGATTCTTGACAACACAAGTGCTTGTGTTTATTTCATCACAGCTTTTACTGGCAGGGTTTATGTTTGGCAACACAGCTAAGACCGTGTTTGAAGCCATCATATTTGTTTTTGTTATGCACCCATTCGATGTTGGTGATCGATGTGTCATCGATGGGACACAGGTAGTTTCTAATTCCTTAGGAGAATGTTGAAATCTAACTAATTATAATAAGCATTACCGATGACCATTCATACAACTATACTTTGCAGATGGTTGTTGAAGAGATGAATATTTTGACAACAGTTTTCTTGAGATTTGACAATGAAAAGATCTTCTACCCAAATTCTGTTTTATCCACCAAACCAATCAGCAACTTTTACAGGAGTCCAGAAATGAGTGACTCAGTTGAATTTGCCGTTGATGTTTCTACCACAGTTGAGACTATTGGAGCCTTAAAAGCTAGAACTAGAATAAAAGCGTATGTCTTTCACTTTTCTCAAACATTTTCTATGGTGGAATTAGGTATAACTCTTCAAATATGGTATTATATTGTGTCATTTACCCTCAGTCCTAAGATATCTAGTTCTGCTAACTTCATGATACAGATGTTCACTCTTAAGCATGAGGGTGAGGGGTGTTGTTAAGTGATAAAAACCCACATTGATAGTGCATAAGTATAAAGACCATGTATAATAACCTGAACAACTTTGAGGTGTAGTTAGCCCCTAATAATCTAATGAACCTGAAGAAAGTAGTCTAAAAAGACTCCTACACTTTTCTTGGGTTTATTGTAGAGATTATACCAAGGTTTATCGTTCAATTGGGGTTGTGCTTACCACAATTGTAGAAAAAATACAGCCAATGCAACTACGATTGCAATCACCATGCAGTTGCCGGGACAATTGCTGAAATGTGAAATCACATCATTGAAACCTGAACTGCGGTTCTGGATTGCAGTTTAAAATCCTGCTTTAAAGTCTAACCTTAATATTCTGCTTTCCATAATACTTTTTTTTATGCATTTCCATAAATACTTCATTATTTACATTGAGACAGATAGATTTCCGGGTGCATTATCATATGGAGAAGTAACAATAATTGTTTAAATTGTTATTTCAGATACTTGGAGAGCAAGCCTCAACACTGGCATCCCGTGCATAGCGTAAGAGTGAATGATATTGAGGATGTAAACAAGATGAAAATGGGTCTATGTGTTACTCACACCATAAATTTTCAGAACTATGGCGAGAAAAACAACCGTAGATCCGAATTAGTTCTGGAATTGAAGAAAATATTTGAAGATCTTAGAATTAAATATCATCTGTTGCCTCAAGAAGTTCATGTCAGTTATATAGGAGGAGCAGGTTCAACTGTACCAACGCAACCAGTTTGGAAATGATCTTTATTCCTTACAGTAGTAGATCTCTTTTTGTCTGAATAACCATGTAGCTTATTTTGCATAAGTTATGGTTGTTATGATTTATCTGAGGTAACCTTCCTCAGTTTCTCCAAGTCTATAAAGAATGCCTACTTGTTGCACTACACAAATGTAATGTAATACTAGCACTAATACTGTTGTCACAACTACTGAAAGCTACTTTGGCTTGGGGAAGCAAATGCTTTCAATAATACGGAAGCGCTTATTGACAAGTAATTAGTTATATTATATTATATTAGCATTGCTCTGGTAGAGTAAAGTGTTGATTTGATCTTCCAACAAGAAAATTATCATCACCAAATAATCTCAAAAATTTATAAAGTGGTTATTTTTAACTTTCAAAAACTTATTTAATAATCATATAAAATCATTTGGGAATAATGTGGTTGCCTTTTAAACTTTCGGATATTTACTAGGTGTTAAGACTGAAATTGAAATCCACAAAAGTAAATGGCTTTGACGACAAAGGTAAGGTCGAAGGTGGATGGACTTATATTTTATAAAATATTTTGTGACCCCAACGGATGTGTATATGTATTAAAGTAAACTTTTCATGATTTCGCAAGCATCAATTTTGTGTCGAAGATGAAAGATGCACATTTAACGAGGTTAGTCAAAAGAAATTAATAACATTAAATGAAAGAGTTACCACATTGGGTAGAATTAAGGCATCGCTAATTCCAAACTCAACTATTGTGTCTGAGGTTTGCTATAAAAGGCATAACCTTTATATTCATTATTCATGTATTTGGGTAAGTTAAAAACATCATGTTTTCACATTTTATTATGGCTTATTTATGGTTTTGGTTCCTAAAAGTTCATAACGTGTTTTGGTTTTAGTTATTTTGACCAGGACTAGTCCTTAATTTTTCAAACATTTTGGTTTTGGTCCCCTCCGTTACAAAAAAATCAGTTATTTGCTGACATGGTTAACGAAAATCCACATCAGCTGCCTCGGGGTGTGAGGTAGAACCAAATAGGTAACGTGACATGGATGATTCAGCCCTATGAACTCAAAATTTTGCGTACGGGACCATTTTGCGTTTCGGATCATTTTGTGTCCGCGGATTTGTATCATCCACGTTATATCACCTATTTAGTTTCACTTTAGACCATATGGACTGCTGATGTGATGTTCAGCTAGCTATACAAACAAATAACAAATTTTTGCAAACGGAGGGGACCAAAATCAAAATGTTTGAAATTTTAAGGACTAGTCCCGGTCAAAATAACTTCTAGGGACTAAAACCAAAACAAACTAAACTTTCAGGGATTTAAGACATAAATAAGCCTTTTATTATAATTCCATATTGGTATGAGTTTTTGAAGAAGTGAAGATAAAAACTGATGCCAAAAGGAATGGAGATAGGTCCAAAGTGTTTGAAGTGATAGTTTGTGGTTTAGATATGTGGAATTATAAAATTCTCTTAGAAAAGAAAATCAAATCAAAATTCTTTTATAGAGGTCTTTCATTTAGTGTCTATTAATTGGGGTTATAGATATAGGGAATTACGTTCCTTTGTCAAAATAACAACTTCTTGTTTGAAAGAATATTTTAGCTTGTGTGAAATATCTAAAAGATAAGTTGTATTTGTTTCGGCAAGGCAACAGACAAGTTGCTTAGGAAGCTCCAATAGCATAGGGTTTTTTAATCTTAAAAGCCACTTCTAATTCCTATATCACATAAATCTAAGTCGTAAAACAATAAGATATCACATTGACCTTAATAAAGGAAAATGGAAGTTAAAGCCCGACACAGGTTGTTATAAATTGGCAAAAAGAGCCAATAAATAGTGTGTCGGAGGTCCCCTTACCAAGTGATCAGAAAGTTACTTAGAAATCTGTCGAATTGGGGCAGTTGATGATCTCTTGTTCTAGAAATGACCAAGTGTTAGTGTAACACCCTCACAATTAATTAACCTAAATTAAGATTAGTTATCTAATTACTTGAAAATCTCATTTAAAATTTTGATAGAGTTTCCTCTATTTTTCAGACTTTCCAAAAATTTACATTTTTCACATGTTCAATCCTGAATATTTTAAAACATAAATATATATATATATATATATATATATATTAATTACAGTCAGCTTATCACTAATGCCCTGATTCACAAAATAATACAAGTTTTAGGGCTACAACTAGTGAATTGATTTTACATCAAAATGAGCTAACTAAAACATAATCTACTATGCTTCTCTCACATCTAATTTACACTCCACAGGGTGGAGAGTATTCCTGCTCGGCCTGCAATAGTGTAAGCTTCGTTCCTGCACATATATAAAAACAGCAAGAAGGATAGCATTACACAGAACTTAGGAAGATAGTTTCTAAGAAGGCATAACAATAAACTAAGTCAAACACATTTATCAATAATAAATCACATCATATAATACACAACCAATTACACACTTATTTCTAATCAGTTCATATACATTCAAGTTCATATTTTCATTATTTATTTCTCTTTCGGTTTCACTTTATTCTTGCATTTCTTCTCTATATTCTCCTCTTATTAGTTAGCCACAGGGTCGATATGACCTTCCTGTGCCAATTTCCTATCCACATGGTCTTATGACCTCATGTGCCAATTTCCTATCACAGGGTCTTATGACCTCATGTGATTAATCTCCTAGCTCACAGGGTCGACATGACCACCTATGACCTATTTTGACAGAGTCTAACTGACCTTCTATCTTATCTAGTTCTTCTCTCACTTTCTAATCTTAATTCTATTTCATTACTTACTTATTCTTTTCTCCCTTTTAAATTCTTATCTCTCTTTCCTTATTAACTATACTTAATCCTCTTTCATTTCAATTATTAATTATCCACTCTGCTACTCTTATTGTCTCCTAACTTACTATGTAATTAATCCATCATCCATTTCTTTATTACTGTTTCCTAAATTCTCTTACATCTTCCTGTTTATTGATTAGAACCAGATTCATGCTTAATTTCTTCCCACTAACCTCCATCAATTCTTAATTCACTAGACTCTACCTCAATTAATTCATTTATGCTTAAGACCTTTTTACTAATCCTCAATTATGTTTCATCTCTATTAATTTTCCTTATACTTAAGTCACTTTAGCTAGCCTCGATTAATTCCAATAAACTTAAGTCCCTTTTCTAACCTCAATTGATTCATCAATCTCAAAGAACAAGATTATCCATTAATTTCCCAATTCTATACCATCCACCTAGTGTCCATTTCCAACTACCCTAAGGTTCTATCCTATTCTATTTAGTCAAGTCCTTAACTATCCATCTATCGATCTCAGTTGATCCCTCTACTTTCACTTATTCTTTTGACACGTTTCCTTGGTGTTTCCAACTTGCTACTTAGCTATTCCCTTAGCCCAAACAGTCCCAATTATTCTATTATCATTTTATCAAGTTTTTCCGTCAAGCTTTTACTTAGTTTTATTACAAACCTAGCATACCTAGTGATTCACTCACCTTTTCATATTACTCATTATTTCGTATAAATCAATAAAACCTATTCAAAAAAAAATATCATATATATATATATATATTCAATCATCAATATAGTGGGTTCTCTCACCTAAGTACTAAATATTTAGTTTCTAACCAAATACAATACCCTAAGGTTTATTATTATTTATACCTATCTACTCTTAGTTATCACTATACTCTATTTTGAATCCACTCCCTAAGTAAAGGTAATACCACCTCCTTACCTAAAGGAGAGAGAGGAAGATAGAACCTTAAGTCCTCACATTATTTCCTTTCCTTTGAGTCCTTAGATCCTCAACCGTTTGATCCTAGCTTGTATCCCAATGATAGCTACCAACCAATATGTAGAAGTAGTGTCCAATAGAGAGCTTGATGGAGGGAGCGGCTTCACTTACACCAAAACAATTGTCCTTTTGTTTTTGTCTTCATCAAAATAATTGTCAAGCTCACTTGTGTTAAAATGCGTGTTGGAAACCGAGGAAATGGCGTAACAATCTACTAGAGGGGGGGTGAATAGTAGTTGGAAGCAATAATGCCAATTTTCGTGATGTGTTGAAATCGGTCGGATACTGCTAGTAGTTTTTAGAAATAAAAGACTGACTTTGAACTGAGCAGTTTCTAATAATCGATTATCTAGACCGACCACCGATTATCCGAGCTGCGTTACTCAAAGGATCAGGTTTGCAGCGGTAAATTTCTAGCACTATCCGAGCGTTAAGATTGAGTTAGAACAGTTCTACCAAAAGCTCAGAAAATAAATGAAAGCAGTAAAGAAAATGAGACGCCGAGATTTATCCTGGTTCACCCACCAACACGGTGAGCTACGTCCAGTCCCCCTTAGAACCTTTAAGGAGCTTTTAATAAAGTCAAATAGATAGAGATTACACGGGATCAATTAAACCCACCAAGAGAGTACCAAACTCTTGGCTTCTACCTACTGATACAAATGTCGAACACACGTTGGACTTGACAGTCTTGAAACCTTCAAGACACCTTGAATCCTTCAAGGATTTTTACCAACGAACCTCCTTGGATTTTTGCTCAGGAACCTCCTAAGACTTCAATCGCCAAGAACCTCTTGGACGAACTTGAAAACCTTCCAAGATTTTCACAGTACTTGAGAACAACTCAAGACTTGAAGAAATGATTGAGTGAAGATGATGGCTCCAACCCGAAACTCAAGTGTGTATGATTATGAGGGTTTAAAGAACAAATGAGTTTTCGGTTAAGTATTTGAGAAAGGATTTTGTGGGTAGAGAACGATTTTGAGACTTGGTTTCTTCAATGTAACAGTGTTTCACTTGTTCTCTCTTCTGCGTTTTGAGCACTTGAATTTTCAGAAAATGAATATGAAAGATTTGCTCTTGTTCTCTGGTTTTATTTTTCTTTTTCTATTTCATATATTTTTGGAGAATCTAAGACTCTCCTTTTATAGTGAAGCAACCACGTAGTGGTTAGGAAAGAGAGGAAAAATATCTCTTGAGATATGCCTTGATATTCCAACGGATATACCCAACATTTTCTGCCATTTTTCTGCAAGTTCTGGTTTGTCTATGCTTTTTCAAAACTGTCCAAAAATTTTACCACGCACAGTACTATGATACTGGTACAAATTAATGAGGTGCATGCGGGATTGTACTGCTGATGGTTGAAGACGATGAACAGTGTTGCCGAGCCCGACAATAGTTCGAGCTTGGCATCTATTCGAGCATGGGAACTTTGAGAGGTAAAATTTTATTTTCTTTGCAAAGCCGATCCCTCGGTGACTGCCCTTGATCTCAGACTGAGTTGAACTCTGACCGACTGATGTCCTTTGAGCGATAGCTCGAATTGATCACTTTCGAGTACGCCTAAGCTTTGACCTGTACATCAAACTGGTCGGCAACTGGTTGGATCCAATTGGCTTGACAATGGTGAGCTGATTGATACTTCATTGCTGATTCATTTGCCTCGTCAGATGACAAAGATGCTTCTAAACTAATCCTTTTAGCTTTGGCAGCACCTTGGCCGAGAGCCAAGCACATGGAATATTTGACATTATCAAAATCAACAATCTCCCCATCATCATCAAAATCTTTGATTCAACAATCTCCCCCTTTTTGATGATGACAAATGCTTGTTGATTTTGTATACTGTGACGAAGAATATGTTTGATGAATACTCCCCCTGAACATCAGCTATTCTTCTCTTTCTCTAGATATATGGTGGAGTTGAAAGTTTTCAGTAACCGAGCCATACCATGATCTTTCTCTTCAGTGATGGGCATCAAACAAATGACAATCTCCCCCTTTTGAAATTATAACTGAAACTACCTTTCTTCCCATTTTGGCATGATAAAAAAGGAGCCGAAAATTTAAGCATATTGCAAAAGAGTGTGATAAATGTGATATGTTTGCCTCACTCCCCTTGAAGGTAATGTACAACAAGTCGAGTTCCCTTCAGAAAAGAGTTAACGACAATTCTCTATACGGTCAATAAAGAAGCTATCCGAGCAGAAATAGTAACAAAAAGGAATTCGACCAAGACTACCATTGATCTATGACACTGTTTCCTGGTGATTGAGCAAATTTATAGGCACTAAGCAGCAATTATCTTATACTTGATTCATCCAAAATACCTAACTCCCTCCGAATATGATAAAAAGTTTCTCTCGGCAGGGGTTTTGTAAAAATATCAGCTAATTGATTTTCAGTGCGGACAAATTCTATAACACAGTCACCTTTTTGAACATGATCGCGTAAGAAATGGTGTCTTATTTCAATGTGTTTTGTTCGAGAGTGATACACTGGATTCTTAGTTAGATTGATTACACTTGTATTGTCACATTTGATGGGAATGTGATCCAATTGCAAGCCGAAGTCCGATAGTTGCTGTTTCATCCAAAGGATTTGAGCACAACAACTACCGGCTGCAATGAACTCGACTTCTGCGGTTGAAAGAGAAACACATGCTTGCTTTTTAGAAAACCAAGATACTAGAGAACTTCCCAAAAGATGGCAAGTCCCACTAGTGCTTTTTCGATCAAGCTTGCATCCCGCAAAGTCTGAGTCCGAGTAACCGATCAAACTAAGATTTGTATCCTTAGGATACCTAAGACCAGTGCTCTAAGTTCCTTTCAAGTATTTAAAAATTCGTTTAACAACAGTAAAATGATATTCTTTCGGATTAGCTTGAAACCGAGCACACATACAGACGCTAAACATAATGTCGGGCCGATATGCTGTTAAATATAGAAGACTTCCTATCATACCCCTATATTTACTTACATCTACGGATTTACCTGACTCATCCTTGTCGACGTAGCAGGAAGTACTCATCGGTGTTTCTGTAGTCTTGCAATTTTCCATGCCGAATTTCCTCAGGAGCTCTTTATAGTATTTTCCTTGATGTACAAAGATGCCTCTGTCGGCTTGCTTAATTTGAAGACCGAGGAAGAACGTAAGCTCTCCCATCATTGACATCTTGAATTCACCTTTCATTAGTGCTGAAAATTTCTTATGCAGGGACACGTTAGTAGCACCGAAAATTATATCATCAACATAGATTTGTACTAATAAAGTGTCCTTTTTAGATTTAAGAATAAATAAAGTAGTGTCAACCTTCCCTCTTTCAAAGCCTTGTTCTAAAAGAAAAGAACTCAGCCGATCGTACCAAGCTCTTGGCGCTTGTTTAAGCCCGTACAGAGCCTTTTTAAGTTTGTAAACATGATTTGGAAATTCATGGCTTTCAAAACTAGGAGGTTTCTTCACATATACTTCTTCATTTATAAATCCGTTCAAGAAAGTACTTTGACATCCATTTGATACAGAGTGAAATTCATGATAGATGCAAAAGCAAGAAATATTCGGATTACTTCAAGACGAGCAACCGGAGCAAAGGTCTCGTCATAATCGATAACTTCCTCTTGGTTGTAGCCTTGAGCAACTAATCTCACTTTCTTTCTTATAATTATCCCTGATTCGTCCATTTTATTTATGAAAATCCATTTTGTGCGATTATAGAATGATCATCAGGCCGAGGAACTAATTCCCAAACATCATTTCTGATGAATTGATTTAGCTCGTCTTGCATGTCAATGGCCCAATGTTCATCCTCAATTGCTTTACTAAAAGAATCAGGTTCAATTTGAGAAACAAAAGATATGAAATTGCAAAAATTTTGAATTGACCGACGAGTTAGAACTCCCTTAGATATATCTTCGAGCACATTCTCGATTGGATGGTTCTTGTTTGTTTTCCAAGCAGGAGGGAGGTCATCCCTCCGAGCTTCAACATCAGGTATTACAGTGTCGTCATGATGATTATCTTGTTCAACTATGATTGGCTCATCATCATTATGCTCGTTCATAGAGTGGTCATTGGATCCTGCACTTTTTACAAAACTCAAGGTATCCCCTTTCTGAGACTCATCAAATACCACATGTATAGATTCTTCCATAGTGGAAGTGCGTTTATTGAACACTCGGTAAGCTTTACTCCGAGCAGAATAGCCTAAAAATATACCTTCATCGGCTTTTGAATCAAATTTTCCAAGATGATCTTTTCCATTATTTAGAATAAAAACTTTGCATCCAAAGGCATGAAAATAAGATATGTTAGGCTTTCTACCCTTTTAAAACTCATAGGGCGTTTTCTTTAAGATGGGTCGAGTAAGAACTCGGTTCAAAACATGACAAGCAGTGTTAACTGCGTCCGCCCAGAAATAGTGAGGTACTTGAGACTCATTCAGCATTGTTCGAGCAAGTTCCTCAAGTACTCGATTTTTCCGTTCCACGACTCCGTTTTGCTCGGGAGTCCGAGGAGCTGAAAATTGATGCTGAATGCCGAACTTAGAACAAAACTTATCAAATTTGTGATTTTCGAACTCGCCGCCATGGTCTGTTCGGATAACAATTACCTTTTGGTTAACTTGGTTTTGAATTCTTTTGACTAGCTCTTTAAAACTTTGAAAAGTGTCACTTTTTGCAGCTAAAAAGAGAGTCCAAGTAAATCTAGAGAAGTCATCAACAATCACTAAGGCATAGTAGTTACCACCAAAGCTTTTTACTTGTGACGGTCCGAACAAGTCCATATGAAGCATTTCTAATGGCCTTGTTGTGGACACCATATTTTTGGATGAAAATTTATTTTTGGTTTGTTTACACTTCTTACAGGAAGTGCAAACTCCCTCTATGTCAAATTTAAGCTTTGGTAGACCGACCACTAAGTCTTTGGATTGAAGTTTCTTTAACTGATTTACATTTATGTGAGCCGTCCGACGACGCCAAAGCCAAGTATCATTCTCTCGGCATGTAGAAACCAGAGAAGAGATTTCATTTAAATCTACCAAATAAGTATTGTTTGACCTTTTTCCCACAAATTTGATCGAATTGTCTTTGTCACTTTTAATTAGACAGTGAGTGGAGGTAAAAACAACATGATTACCGATATAACAAAGTTGGCTTATGCTCAAAAGATTATGTTCCAATCCTTGAACGAATAAAACATTTTCGATAATCAGGTCGGAAGAGTTTCCGATTTTACCTTCACCCAAGATTTTACCTTTGTTGTTGTCTCCATAAGTGACAAACCCTTTCTCGATTGGATTAAGCTCGATAAAGTGCTGCTTATCTCCAGTCATGTGCTTCGAACAACCACTATCCAGATACCACCTAGTTCCCGTGTTCGAAGGCACACCTACAAAACAAGTTACTTGTTCATCTTGGGTACCCAAATAGTTTTGGGTCCCTGTAAGTTAGTGCTGCGATTTACTCCCTTAACAATCCAAACAAAAGAGCCGTCAGCCACACCATATCGTCGGATCTTACATTCATTAGGTGTATGTCCGAGCATGCCACAGTATGAACAGGTCGGCTTTTTAGCATGTTTAAAATTTGAGAATGAGGCGATTTTATAAAAAGTTTTCTTTTTGGCATTCCTGTAGCCGAGACCATTTTTGTTCGAACTGCTTCTCTGTTGAACAAGTAATCGGTCCAATATCCTATCACTTTGTGAGAAAGTTGCATAAGTGGTTTTTAAATTTTTAATTTCTTTTTCGTACTTAATGCAACCTTCACACTTTTGATTCTTCAGTGAAGTGATAGTTGATTCTAAGGAATCATTGCTGCTCTTTAAAGTTTCAATGCGTTTTTCTAGTTCGAGAGCTTGCTCTTTATGATTCAAAATATTTCTTTTCAACTTAGCATAGCTCTTTGCAAGTTTCTCGAACTCGTATTGCATTTCAAAATATGCAGTGTATAATTCCTCATAATCATCAAGTTCTGACTCAGTATTAGATTTGGTATCTGAGTATACCTCATTTTTGTGTACAGCTGAGCCGAACGCTGAGCTTGGTGAAGCTTCTTCATCATGTCTTCCCCTTAAGCACAAATGATTGATTTCATCTTTGGTGGAGCTGAGATTCGAGCTTATTGAGGCTTCCTCAGTGCATCTACCCATTAAGCACAGATTCGCCGTCTCTTCATCATCCGAGGAGCTTGACTCTGATGATTCAATTTGCTCGGGTGCATCCCAGATGATGGAAGCTCTCTTTGGTTTGGGGCCTTTTCCTTTCTTCTTCTCGGTACTGCTTCTCTTCTGTAACCTGGGACAGTTTGGTTTCATATGTCCCGGTTCTCCGCATTCATGGCACTTGACTTTGTCTTTTAAGCTTGTGCCTTGGTTTTTAATGTTCCTTCTGTTTTTGAAGAATTTTCCAAACTTCTTCACTACAAGACCGAGAGTTTCATCATCCACGTCCGAGCTAGAGTCGCTGTCCGAGGAGATTTTGCTAGACTTAACTGAGAGTTTGAGCGAGATCCATTTCTTCTTTTTGTCGGATTCTTCATGCATGGTTAGTCTTCCGAGCTCCATCTCGTGCTCCTGAAGTTTGCCGAACAAAGTTGCGATGTCCATAGTGTCAAGGTCTTTTGATTCCATGATGGCAGTGACTTTGGGCTGTCATTCTCTTCTTAGACATCTCAAAACTTTGTTAATAACCTCGACATTTTGAAAAGTTTTGCCGAGAGCAATAAGATGATTTATGATATGAGTAAATTGTTTCTGCATGTCATTTATAGATTCACTCGGCAGCATACGAAATAACTCATACTCATGCATCAAAGTATTTAATCGAGCTCGTCTAACTTCACTTGTCCCTTCGTGAGTCAGTTGTAGAATATCCCACATTTGCTTGGCATTTTTACAGTGCGATACTCGGAAAAATTCATCATAGGACAGGGCCGAGGTGATGATATTTTTAGCTTTTAAATCGTAAGAAACTTTTCTTTTATCATCATCATCCCAGCTTGTCCTAGGGATTTCTACAACATCGTCTCCGATCCTCCTTCTCGGAATATGAGGTCCATTTTCAATCGCATCCCAAACATCGATATCTATTGCTTCTATAAAAATTTTCATTCGAGCTTTCCAATAAGCATAACCATCACCATTGAATAGTGGGGGTCTGTTTATTGAAGATCCTTCACCTCCGAATGGATTGTTAGAGCCCATGGTTTCCTAGGATCTTTTCCGAAAAGCGGTTAAGCTCGATCTTTCAACCGAGCTCTGATACCAATTGTTAACATGCGCGTTGGAAACCGAGGAAATGGCGTGACAATCTACTAGAGGGGGGTGAATAGTAGTTGGAAGCAATAATGCCAATTTTTCGTGATGTGTTAAAATCGGTCGGATACTGCTAGTAGTTTTTAGAAATAAAAGACTAACTTTGAACTGAGCAGTTTCTAATAATCGATTATCTAGACCGACCACCGATTATCCGAGCTGCGCTACTCAAAGGATCAGGTTTGCAGCGGTAAATTTCTAGCACTATCCGAGCGTTAAGATTCAGTTAGAACAGTTCTACCAAAGCTCAGAAAATAAATGAAAGCAGTAAAGAAAATGAGACGCCGAGATTTATTCTGGTTCACCCACCAACACGATGAGCTAAGTCCAGTCCCCCTTAAAACCTTTAAGGAGCTTTTAATAAAGTCAAATAGATAGAGATTACACTGGATCAATTTAACCCACCAAGAGAGTACCAAACTCTTGGCTTCTACCTGCTGATACAAATGTCGAACACACGTCGGACTTGACAGCCTTGAAACCTTCAAGACACCTTGAATCCTTCAAGGATTTTTTTCAACGAACCTCCTTGGATTTTTGCTCAAGAACCTCCTAAGACTTCAATCGCCAAGAACCTCTTGGATGAACTTGGAAACCTTCCAAGATTTTCACAATGCTTGAGAACAACTCAAGACTTGAAGAAATGATTGAGTGAAGATGATGGATCCAACCCGAAACTCAAGTGTGTATGATTCTGAGGGTTTAAAGAACAAATGAGTTTTCGGTTAAGTGTTTGAGAAAGGATTTTGTGGGTAGAGAACGATTTTGAGACTTGGTTTCTTCAATGTAACAGTGTTTCACTTGTTCTCTCTTTTGCGTTTTGAGCACTTGAATTTTTAGAGAATGAATATGAAAGATTTTCTCTTGTTCTATGGTTTTCTTTTCTTTTTCTATTTCATATATTTTTGGAGAAGCTAAGACTCTCCTTTTATAGTGAAGAAACCACGTAGTGCTTAGGAAAGAGAGGAAAAATATCTCTTGAGATATGCCTTGATATTCCAACGGATATACCCAACATTTTCTGCCATTTTTCTTCAAGTTCTGGTTTTCATATGCTTTTTCATAACAGTCCAAAACTGTCCCTTTCCAATTTTTAAATTTGAAGCTTGATGACAGTTGGGTGCTGTTGAGAAGAGGACAAAAATTTTACCACGCACAATACTATGATATTGGTAAATAATTAATGAGGTGCATGCGGGATTGTACTGCTGAAGGTTGAAGACGATGAACAGTGTTGCCGAGCCCGCCAATAGTTCGAGCTTGGCATCTATTCGAGCATGGGAACTTTGAGAGGTAAAATCTGATTTTCCTTTGCAGAGCTGATCCCTCGGTGACTGCCCTTGATCTCAGACTGAGTTGAACTCTGACTGACTGATGTCCTTTGAGCGATAGCTCGGATTGATCACTTCCGAGTACGCCTAAGCTTTGACCTGTACATCAAACTGGTCGGCAACTGCTTGGATCCAATTGGCTTGACAATGGTGAGCTGATTGATGCTTCATTCCTGATTCATTTGTCTCGTCAGATGACAAAGATGCTTCTAAACTAATCCTTTTAGCTTTGCAGCACCTTGGCCGAGAGCCAAGCACATGGAGTATTTGACATTATCAAAATCAATAATCTCCCCATCATCATCAAAATCTTTGATTCAACAACTTGCTTCACAAATACTACATCCATTCCTTTATATCTACTCACTCCATTCCTAAATAATTGTTACTTTAGCAAAAAATAATTGTCACATTAAAAACCTAATGCAACACGAATTACTATTTTTACAACTCTACATTCATCTAATTAATAGGAGAGATAATAAGTGAAAAAGAAAGACCAATTATTATAAAGACAAAAATAGTAAAACAAATATTGAATTACTACAAAAAGACAAATTAAGTATATATTTCTTAATCCAGGTGTTATAACTTTAAACGTCAATTATTTAGGAACGAAGGGAGTATCGTTTAGGAATATAGCGCTTTGATTAAGAAGTATATTGTTGGACTACCGACATGTATATTGGGTCACAAGTAATATAGAGTAAGTAAAATTATCATTCCACTTGGGGAATGAAAATTGTTTCTAATAATTTTTAGGCAAATAGTAATTACTACGTGAAACTTGAATTTGGTTTAGATTTTGAGAAAGGAATGTAGAATAGATAGAATGAGACAAAACAGAAAATAAAGAGTATTTAGAACAATTTTGGCAAAGGTTAGGAACATGGTTTCATTGCAGGACCTAAGTTACTAATTATGAATCTTATTCTATTTTTCCCTAAATCCACGACATTCCAAAGGTAATAAAAACAAGATGTCTCTGTGAATTTATGTTTCTTATTCAATATGAGAAGCCTTAATGTCTTAAGTGATTTTGACATATAAATAACCACTAATTAAGCACACTAGAATATTCAAGTCATATAAGCCTTAAATGTATGTCTACAAACTAGGCGGTTATAATGTTTGGAAAAACGATCTATTCTAACCCTTAGATGTCTCTTATTGGATTAGAGATTCTAAACAAAACATAAATTAGCTACTTTCATGAATTGGAATTAAAACACAACTAAACAATAGATTTGAAGGAAAAACAGGAAACATAATTCAAATAACTATCCCTGCATCCATACAATTACGCCATATTCCTAACAAGAGGTTTAGTTACACATAATGGGAGAAGAAATTCAAGAATTAAGGGAAGAACTCATAATCATAGACAATAATGAATTTGCCCCGAGAGATCTTCAAACCTTCAATTGGATCCCTCCAACGTTGATCTTCAATCCTTCTCTTGCCTCCTTGCTCTCAATAATATGTTTCTAATCTCTCTTCTCTAATCCTAATTGTATTCAATATTCTCTAATTTATTTGAATTGCTACATAAACCTAATACTAAATCCTAGTATATATAGACAAAGCTAAATCCAAAATAAATCTTATCAAATAAATCTATCTATAAATAAACCTTAAAGATAAATCTTAAATAAATCTAGAATAAATAAAAGATAAATCTAGAAGATATATCTATCAGAATCTTTGAAATGTTCAATATAGATAGGTCCAACTCGTAGCACTCACGCCTAGGCGCACAGGATCCACGCCTAGGCACGAGATAAAAACTCTGATTCAACAATTTCCTTCGTGCACCACGCGCCCAGGCGTGGCATACCTCACGCCTGGGCGTGAGACTCCCTGAATTGGCTGAGTTTTTCATCATTAAATTCTGACTTTTTGCACCCCATCTCTTGACATTTAAACCCCATCTTGGGCCACATTTAAGAACATCATTTCTCTCCATCCTAGCTCCAATCTCCAGGTCTTCAAAACCCCTTTCCATTCCAAAGCATAAATCCTCATATTAAGCTTCAAATTCCTTAAATCAAACCCAAAACAGATCAAAACGTTCAAGGATTCTAAATTACGTAAACTTACTAAAAACATAATAAAATCCTAATATCTACTTAAGAAATATCATATATTAGTAAAAGGGAGTTAATTAATGCTCAGAAATATCATATATTAGATCTTAATCACTCCTTCAAACTTAGCATTTTTCATGTCCCAGACAAAAGTAAAATAAAGATTCTAAAACAAAGGACCAATTTCTAAATTAATATGCAAACACCTAATCTAAGGCTCCAGACTCATGACTCATACACTTTTCTTCACAAGCAATAACTTCAAACGTAAACTGGTTAGAGAAACAAACTTCAAAAGAACAAGGAACTAGTGAACACTCTCAAACTCAGTGTGTATATCTCTCACATGTGTATCAAGGGTTATAACAATTCACTCAAGTTCATCCAATGACAATGTGTTACCATATGCTTAACCATAGACCAATATCTCCAATGAAATTAGTGAATACATGCAAAAATCAAAAGGTCTTAATTTTGGTTGTAATGAGGTCATGACTAAAGATGAAAGGTGGGATAAAGAAACAAAGGATTAAAACAAAGACCTAACTCGCAAAAATATGAAATCAAACAACATCCCTTTAACATATGAATGGAGCATTGGTTTTTTTTTAATAACAAATATCAACTCCGATATTTAATTATCCTTCATTCTTTTTCATTCTCATTCTCTCTATTCTCTTCTCTTTTTCACTTTATTTTTTAATTTATTTATTTATTTATTTTTGAAGAGAAATAGAGATCACAATTAATACATTCAGCTCAACACTATCTGAATCAACATATTCCCAATTGCACCATTCTCATTTCAAAGGATACCAAAAATATATAATATTTATGAAAAGGGTACCAAAGAAATCATCTATCAATAGGCTCAAAGTGAGCCAATAAGGGATAATTTTTATCAAAAATTTGTTGAAGGCCAGAAAAATAATCCTAGGTGCATTAATCATCTTAATGCATGGAAACAATTATCAATCTCAAAATGGTCACAGGTCAAGTTCTAGAATACAAAACCAAAGTGAACACAAAGAAATAGGGGTCTCATTCACAAAATAAATTCAATAATTCACATACCCCTGTCAAGTGTTTAAGCTCAAAATCTCACAGGCTAGTTCACTAATAACTTGTTCCAAAACAATTTATCAAAATAACAAGTTCTCAGCAAAACGTAAAACTCAATCCAAAACAGTGTGGTACAATCAATGAGTCATCATCCTAAATCAAGTATTTACATATATAATCAGAAAAATAGTCTTACACCTAGAATAATCATCTACCTTTCCCCAAGACACAAACCAACACCAAATATTGGAGAATAATTCAAGTCTGAAAAATATTAATTTTAATTTTTATTTTGTCTCCTCCCTCAAACTTAGAGGTTGGCTTGTCCTCAAGCAAACAAATCTAATCTAAACTACAAAATAAAAAGTAAAAACAAAATCAAGGAGTTAGAGACTTCCCTTTGTAGTATAGCATTCTCTCTTGATGCACCATGGAGGAGTCTCTCCCAAACTTATTCACCTGTGTCACATGAACAACTAAAAATAGTGCTAGAAACACCTCATTAGCAGTTACATATAGAAAGCTCTAAACTCTTTATTAAACTAAAAATTCAAAACCTACACTACTATATAACTAAAGAGAATCCACTAGGATCCCAAATCCTATGACACAAATCCCATGTGATGCAGGAATAACAAGTTACTCCCATATCCTATGGGACAAAGCATGGATGATGGTGGAGGATGGAAGTTTTAAAAATAAGTGCAATCCCACCAGGGTTAAAAGGTACATTTCTTACTCCATACATCATCACATGGTGCTTGCCTTTTCCACCGTTCAATATGAAGGTATCAACTTCATGAATCAGAAAATTGAACTTTTCAAGTTCCCTATTATTTAACAATGACTTATATTGATTTGGTGAATTTTCATGAAAGCACAAAGGTTGAATATAAAGGAAAATTTTTGAATCATCCAAGCATGAAATAGATTTAATGCAATTTTTAAGTTCATGAAATTCATCATGCCAAGATAAAGCAAATTCTCCTACTATATTCATACCTTCTATTTTTTTATTTTGGTCCACTTCCTCCATCTTATTATGCACATTCTCTTTTTCTTCTTTAGTCACAACCATCAACACTATTTCTTCCTTTCTTTGCGAAAAGTCAAAAATCATTGGTGATGATTGTGACTCCTCAGATAACTGCTTTGAAATTTGCTGAATTTGTTATTGATGGTTTCTAATACCAGCACTTTGAATTTGAAAATTAATTTTTGTTTCCTCAACACATCTATTAACATCTTGAGCAAGTTTCTTTACAGCTACTTCACATTGAACTTTAATTTTTTCATCAAGCATCTCGCTCATTCGCTTTTGTAATTGCTCCATTTGAATTTGAAGATCTCTTATTATAACATCTTGGATCCGAAGCCGATTTCTAATGTCATCTTGCATGATAAGATCAGCTTGAGAAAATTTCTCTATAACTGCTTCCCATGGTTCTTTCCTACTACTTATGTTATGTGCATAATAATTTGAAGAAAGTGAATCCGAAATAAATCTCATACAATCTAAGTCATCATTAAAAGAATAGTTATACATGAAAAGGGCACAAGTTACACAAATAATTACAAATAAAACCTAACAATTACTAGAATCGAATTTCAATCCCCGGCAACGGCGCCAAAAACTTGTTGGACTACCAGCAAGTATACCGGGTCACAAGTAATACAGAGTAAGTAAAATTATCATTCCACTCGGGGATTGCAAATTGTAACACCCCTCAAAATCCTCGTACAGTTTTAATTTCTAAAAAGAATTGTTTTTGAGAAAAGTACTTTTAAAGAATATTTTCTTAAATAAATTTCTTAAATCGCGTTTTCAAAGTGATAAGTGATTTTAAAGAAATGATTTTTCATGAAATAATGCCATGATTTTTTTTAAGTTAATTTTTAGAAATGATTATATGATAAGAATTATTTTATGAAAGTGTGTTTTGTGTTTGATATTTTGGTGTAATTATAATTTCTTATACATGAATGATTTATTTTTCTATGAATGCATGAAGAGGTATATATGTGCGGTTTTGTGTGTGTATGCTTAGTATCATGTGGAATTTGATTAGTGAATGAATGTGATTATGTGTGAATGTATGTATGTGTGTAACATGTATGTGTTGGCATGATGTATATTTGTGCATGAGTGTAGGTGTGAGGCGTGAGAGTGAGTAAATGTATGCATGAAGGTATGTGTGAATATATATATATATATATATATATATATATATATGCATGTATGTGTGTGTGCAACGTGTGCATACATGAAGGAGGGTGTGATTAAGGTGTATATGTGTGAGTCCATGAGAGTGCCGTGTGTGTGTGTTGTGAGAAGCCTAGAATTTTCTAAGAGTGGAGACTAAGTAACCAAGTAACTAAATCCCAACTAAAACCCAAACTAAACCCTAACTAATAGTTGAATCCTAAGGAGAACCCTTAAGTCAAAAGCCTAGTATGAAACCCTAACCCCTTATGTCCCCTACCTTGTCTCCTTAAGAAATACTAACCTCCACCCATGCAATTTCTTGGAGCACCGAATTTACCCCTCCTAATTATGCTAGGACCGAAACTCATCAAGGACAAAATAGGAAACCATGAGTTTTTTTTATAAGCTTAGCCTTTGGTGCATTTCATTCTTTTCCCATCCCATTTCTTCACTTCCTCCGTCCAACACCAACACAATACACAAGTCTAGGAGTTCACTCAACTCTAAGACTAAGAAAGAAAATATAGAAAGAGAGAAAGAAGAAGAGGAAACCGTGAGGTAGGAAGGAAGAAGGAGAGGAGATCAATCCCAAATATAGGAAACTCTTTGAAGATCAAGTACTAGAAGACCCTTTTCCTTGGTATAACCGAAGACCCTAGAAGAATTAGACTTAGTTTTGTTTGTAATCTTGTAAACTTTCTTTTCTTCTCTTGCATGTCTAATGTATAGTTTGATCTAAGCTTGCATTTGATGCTTTTGCTTTGATCTTGATTTTTAAGACCTAAATGAATTTGTAATGAACTAAATGATGGACTTTGTAATTCGGTTGATGTTGTTTATGTTGGATCTTGATGTTTTTCTTTTAGATCTAAAGCTTTGTTTATGATCTTTGAGAACTTGATGTAGACCTTCTTGCATGTTAGGTGTTGATGCCTAAATCGTGAATCATTAAGTGTTTTATGTGTTTATTTGATAAATATATGTTTGATCTAAATTTATTTTTAATTTTTAGTCTTGCATGTTGTTTGAGGATGACTTTGAACCTTTGCATGTCTTGGTTTTTAGTTTGATCTTAAGAAAAGCTTTGATTTATGTCTTGATCTTTGATTTTGTTTGGATCTTGAATTTTCTATGTGATCTTTGAACCAAAAGCTTTAATGTTTTCTTACTATATGTTACGGTTTTTGCCTTTCTCTTACTCAAAATGATTTTGAAACAAAAGCTTTTTATTTTCTTGGATTATGTCTCGGTTTTGACCCCTTTTGTTACCTAAGATGATTTTGTCTCCTATTTGTGTTTTTATGTGTGATTCCATAATTTGATCTACATGATTTATATGCATGCATGTGAGTGTTTGACTTTGGAAAGTTATTTTTATGATTCCCTTGAAAACGAATTGAAAGTGTTGTGTTGATCTTGTATGTGATGCATTCGGCTTTGTTTGATTCATATTCATACTTTGTATTTTGTGAGGACTTGATATATGCTTTATATTCTTTCATGATCTTGATTTGATTTAAGAAAATAAATTAAAGTTTGATGGGTTTTTCTAATAATTAAGCTCACGGTTTTTGTCAAGAGAAAGAAGAAAATAATTGCATGATTTGGTGTGTTTGATGATAAGTGAATGTTTGTTTTGATTTGTGTGAGAGATTCGGTTCATGCATGTGAATTAGGTTAGGAATTCTTTCTCATGAAGTAACCTAGGAATAATGAAGATGTTTTGTAAAATAATTAATTAGGAATGAGTTTTGTATTTGAATGATTATGTATGTGTGTATTCGGTTTATGTATTTAAATATGTTTAAGTGATTTTGTTTTACAAAAATGAAATGTTTTTGGAATCAATTATGTGTTGAATAATTTGAATCAAGTGTTTGATTTGTATAATGTTTATTTGAGAAAGAGTGTTTGTTTGTGATTTAAGTGAATACTTGACTAGTTGTTTATGTGCCTTGTTTGATTAAAGTGCGTTGCTAATTGTATGTGTGGTTTTGAAACTTATTTGAGTTTGATTTGATTTGATATTTAAGATTTATTTTATCATGAAACTTGAGTTTTTAAAGTACTTGAAACAAAACGAGTTTTACGATGTTTTTGGATGTTATTAAATTAATTTGTGTAAAGTATTTCTTTGCTGTCCAAGTTTATTTAAAATAGTTTTCTTGATTTCTAAATTGAGTTCCTGAGACTCAAAGTTTGGTTTTTGATTGGTAATTGATTTGAGAAAAACCCGGATTGAAACTGGTGAATTTTTCGGTGTTTTTGAATGAGGTTAAGGTGCTGTCCAAATCGGACCAGCAACCTAACCAATTGATTTAAATTGTTTTATTTGATGTTTTCAAAGTGATTTTTAATTATTTGAAGATCTAAGAAACGTTTGAGTCATTTTAAGAAAACAATCATGTTTTAATATCTCCGACGAGGAACGAAAAGCATTTTAAGTTAATAAAAGTTTTCTTGATAAAAGTTGGTAATGAAAATGTGTTTTTTTTAATTAATTCGAGGGACGTTACAGACGAGGGATTAAAAGACTATGCACATTCAATTGCTGGACCTCAGGTGAGAGAGTAGCTTTCCTAAGACACCGTGGTAGTAGGTGTTGTATTAAGACGTTCCTTATCAGCTCAAAGATCGGAACTAAGTGGTTCTGCGTCAGTAGTATAGTGGCAATTGTGTGCTTTGTGTGGCCACTGACACGAATAGGACAAAGACCACATTGTTGTGTGTGATGTGTGATGATGAATTGTTTATGTGTGGTTATCTATGCTTGCTGGTATTATTTATATATCGTGAGTATGTGATAATGAGAAATAATTAATAATGATAATAAAAGAGATGAGAATTAAAAGACACCAAGAAGAGATAACCCTTGTTTGGCTTAAGTCCTTGTGGAGCAAGGCAGTCTTAGCATGATAAGACTTGAGAATGGAAATGATGATAAGAGAGTTGAGATGTTGATTGAGAAGAGATGATGAGATGAGAGTGGTAAAGATGTAATGATGTGATGTGAATGAGCCAGAGCTGGGAAGGAATGATAATGTGACACTGAAAGTGAAGAGTTGATGAGAGTGGAAGCTGGATTCTTTGGTTTTGTTTCTTGGATTGAGACTGGTGTTGAGTTGAGATTGCTCCTCCACTAGCTCTCAAGAAGAGAAAGTTTTTGAGAAAGGCTTTTGAAAAGAAATTTTTGAAAAGGTTTTCAAAGATGAGATTTTTGAGAGGACTTGTGAAAGGAGTTTTTTTTTTAAAAGAGTTTGCGAACTGAAATTTTGAAAAAATAAGTTTTTGAAAATGTATTTTGGAAAAGGGTGTCCAAAATGAGATTTTTGAAAGGAGTCTACAACATGTATATTAAAGGGGTTCCCAAAATGAGAAAAAATTTTCCAACATTGATTTTCCGAAAGAGATTGTGAAAAGATGTTTTGAAAAAGGATTTCGAAAGGAAAATTTTTGAAATGAGTTTTTTAAAGGAGATTTGGAAAAAAAAATTTATGGAATGAAATATTTTTAGAAAAGGTGGTGAACTAAAGTTTTGAAAAAGATTTGTGAAATGAAAATTTTAGAAAAGGATTTATGATTGGAAGTTTTGAAAGAGTTTTGAAGAGGAATTGTGAAGTGAGATTTTTGAAACTTTATGAAAGGAGATGTTAAGAGAAGGTTGTTTGGAGATAAGTTTTGTGATGAGATTCAAGTTGTGATTGTGATCCCGCTCTGTGCCAAGTTTGAGTAATGAAAAGTGATGCAAAGATAGCGGTCAGGACTCATTGAAGGGATGCACGAAGGGTGAGCTGACCATTAGGTTAATAAAGATAAAAGCTTTAAAAGACATTAACAGCGAACGCGGTGAGGAATGAGAGTTAACCCGAAGTAGTGGAGAGGAAGGAACCATAGGTATCTACGGATACTTAGGAGGAGATTGCATTAGGGGAGGACGATGACGGTGAAACGTCAAGAAGTCTAGAGTACTTTTCTAGGCAGAACGAACTCCACAAGTAGCGCACTAACGTGGTGGGGACTGGGTCTAATGCCGTGGCAAGTTCTGCGTGCACACTAGAGTTGTATTGTCGCCCCCTAGTTTGCAAATCGAGAACAGTGAGAGGAACTGGAGTGGGGCATTTTGTTTGCCGCTGAGAGTGTGCCTTGTTATATATATTGATATGATTTGAGGCTGGGCCTCCTGGTCAGGGACCATTTGTTGTGTGACATCTGTCGTGCCCGCACGGTAAAGGTTCTGTACTCCTGTTTGCTTCCGATTAGGTGGATGGATGGCCGAGGAGATGTAGACCCGAGACGCGAGTGCTAACTACGAACGGACGCGTACCTCGATGATTCCTTAAATCCCCTTCATCATCGATGGTTGTAATTTGATAAGACTTATAAGAAAAGAATTATAATTAAGAAAAGTAAAGTTTATGGAGTTTTGATGATGAGGATGAGTGTAACATCCCCGATTTTTCCCCAATTATTAGATGCCTTAATTAATAGGATTTTGATAAGAGTAGTGTTATTTCCAAGTTTTTGAGTATGTATAGAATGTGTTTAGGATGTAGGAATTAGCAAGAGTAGGTTTGATGAAGTAGAATTAGTTTAGAAGGGAGTTTTAGAAGTGTTGATTAGTTTTAGTATTGTAAGTGTTTAGAATTATTATGATTGTTTAGAATTGTTTAGACTTGTTTAGGATTAGAAATCTAGCTAAGTGTAAGTTGAATTGAGTTAAGAATAGGTTAGATTGTGTTTAGAGTGTAGGTTTTGGTGTTAAGTTAAGTTAGAAAGAGTTGTGAAAGCCTAAGAGTCTTAGAAGGGTGAAAGAAAGCCATTTTGCACTGAGTTAATCGAGTAATAAGGGCCTTAATCGATTAGAATTTAAGCACCTTTCGGATCTACTCGAGTAGAGAGCAGATTAATCGATTAAATTTCATTGCTCTTTCGGCCTTAATCGATTAATGGCCTTGTTAATCGATTAAGGGGTCGAATTAATCGATTAACCCCTGTTATATCAGTCAAACAGCACGAGTTTTCAACATTATTTTCATTTGTTTCTTCTCCCTCTTCTTCGAAGCTCCTTGCTCTCTCTGCCCTAGGGTTTTACAAACCAACAAAACAACACAAAATAACAAAAAATCATCAACACCAATCATCTCCCTAATGATTCCCTACTAATTTCCCTCTCTCAAATCTCATTTTCCCTCTTTCCCTCAAAATCCCCAAATCAAACCCTAAACCCCAACTTCTTCAATCTTGCACATAGAGCCTTCTAATCTTCATGAAGTGTTGGAAAGTGTGCTAGGACAAGGAAATAGGAGGCTTGGGAGCTTGGCTAAGGCTAGGTGTTGGTGCTTCATGAAAACCCCATTGTCTCCTCTTCTCTTCAAGAGGTAAGGGGGAGTACTTTGGTTCTAATTAGGGAAGGGATTTAATAATAGTAATAGGGTTATAATTGGATGTATTTTGTGTGTAGGTTTAATTTATATGCTTGATATTGATGTGATGGAATACGAAAATATATGTTATGACTTAGGGATTTGCTTAGTAATATTGACTATTGAATTGACATCGAAATAAATGATTAAATGATTAATATGAGTATGAATATTGATTTTGGTATGATTGGTGTGTTCTCTATGTTGAATGTGAGCACATATATGTTGTGAACTTAAGTTATTGCTAGAAATAAGTTGCTAAAATTGTTAGGAAACTAATTAAATAAATGGTATGATTGTGATCCTTATGGTCGTTGATTGTGATGGTCTCCCTATATGTATATTATGGCCAAAGCTTTAAGTTAGAAAACCCAACCAATTGGATATAATTATTAAAGGTTCAACTAATGAAAACCACATAAAATGAATTAGAAACACGTGCATTATGGAGTAAGGTGGACCTTAGGTGTACGGGGAAAAACACACGTCGTTCGCGATTGATGAGGACAAAAGTAAATTAGGAGGATTATTATGGAGGACTTTGATCTTGCACAGGACATGGGTTTGATTCCCATGTTGCGGATTGGTCCTAGGCAAACCATAATAATTCTATTTACTTTGGTTTCTTTGGGCCAGTCGAGGGTGATTTCTGCTAAAGCCAATTCGGGAAAATCAATCCGAATTACATGAGGGACCTTCCTAAGTGGAGGTTAAGTGTTGTGCAAGCGGGTGAGTGAGAGACCTTCCTAAGTGGAGGTGAAGCACCCAACTATAGGTTGAGAAATACTTACTCCTGGTCGGTTTTTTCCCAGAGTGGAGGGTGGGTTTGTGAGGTGGTTGTGTTGTTATTACAAAGGGAAAAGTGTTATTGGTACATTGTGTGAGGAACCCTCCTTCGGGGAGAATGTGAAGCACAATGTACCCGATTGTTAAAAGTGTTATTGTTATTGGATATGGAGAAGTACATACATGGATATATAATTGGTTTAATTCACTGAATCCAATAAACGTGTTAAAGTGTTATAGTGGTTAAAGTTAAATGGAAAGTGTACATTGGATTCAGGAATTAAATCATAATAGTATAAAGTGCATTCATACTCATATGATTGAGCATAAAAGCATTGTTATGTATTTGGTATTGTATAAGGAAATGTATTGGCTTAGTGTGATAAAATAGTTGAATGCTAAGGTATAGGAATATATAGTTAATTGGAATAATGTGAGTATGAATATATGTGTGTGGGTATGTCTAGTTATATGCTATTACTGTTATTTTAAGTGTCTTCCTTGATTATTTCTCAAATTACTCACCCCTTAAGTTGACCATTTTAGGTACCAGTGGAAAAGAAGTTCATTGCTCCAGCGCCGAGAAAGTGTACTCTCACATGATGAGAGTGCCCTAATTGTTGAGACCTTGGTGGTCTCATTATGAATTGCAAACATTGTTAGGATCATGTAACGAAAAATGTATTATTAATTAAAGTTGTTTTAAATGTAAACTTTTTATTTATTGTAAGTTAAGAACACTTCTGTTTTTGTAAAAAGAACCCTATAAGGACATTTATTTTGATAAAATGTGTTAAAGGTTGTGAAGGATATATAAATATCCTTTTTTTTAAGTTGTTTCATAAATAAGTCACAACCTTTTATAATGTATTACAATTTTGTTTTAAATAAACTATTCTGGACTGACAGGTGAATTATGAACTTGGGGAAAATCCATATTTTAGACGAAACTCCGCCAAAATTTTTATAAAACCCCAAGTATTTTAAGATTAAATCCTAGAAAAAGTAATATATTTTAAAGTATAAAAATTGAGGATGTTACAATGAGAAGTTTGGAACAAGTGATGGAAACCCTTGAAGGGTGAAAGGGAATAAGTGAAAGATTGGAAATGGTGCATGAAGATGTGATTGTGAAAATGATTGAAATAAAAGATGTTTATATAAGAATAGTAAGAAGTTGAAATAATAATAAATAATTGTGATGTTATGTATGAGTGTTGTATTGTGTGTGTCTTGTTTGTATTGTGTGTGTTGTCTTGATATTCCGCCTGCGGTAAATCCACAACATCGACGACTTGTCGTTCGGCTCGCTAACTCTCTCCTGCCCGTTGGCATACCGGTGTTTCTGGTACTCCAACGTGCAGATGGATTATCGCATGGAGATTTCAACATGGACCAGACATGGATGTGGCTGGAAGCGTACCCCATATGGCTGGGTATGGATTGGATACACCCAGATTGTGATTCCAGATCCTGAGCATCCACTTTGCGGAGCCAACCTAGGACCACTGCTGGGACAAGTATCTGTCCGAGGATACAGAGATTACGAGGAGAAGGTGCGATGTGAAGTTCAGAAGATTGCTTCTGCTCCAACTAGGATGCAATGGGTACCCAAGAATAGTGGGTTAGCAGCGACAGCAGTGACGTCTTCTTCTGGAGTTAAGAAAGAATGTAAGGAAGATCGGGAGCTTCACCCGATAGTTTTCGTTAGGAAGAGTCGTAGGTAGGGTAATTAGTCTAAGTTGTTGTAAGTGTGAGTCGAGGACTATCTTAGCAATGTATCACTTTTGTAACTATGGCCTACCTTTATTTTGGTGAACTGACTGAATCTTTGAAACTGTTTTGAAGAATTTGGAAGGGAAGGTGCAGAACGGTTTTTTAGTAACGACCCGATTTTCAAGTAGAAACATGAACATGCATCAACCGCTTTGCAACAACGTTTTTTAAAAAAAATGGCCTCATTTTTGGCAAACTTTTTAAATAAATGATGATTGTTTTTGGGAGATGAAAATCGGGGCGTTACACAAATTGTTTCTAATAATTCTTAGGCAAATAGTAATTACAACGTGAAACTTGAATTTGGTTTAGATTTTGAGAAAGGAGTGTCGAATACATAGAATGAGACAAAACAGAAAATAAAGAGTATTTAGAACAATTTTGGAAAAGGTTAGGAACATGGTTTCATTGCAGGACCTAAGTTACTAATTATGAATCTTATTTTGTTTTTCCCTAAATCCACGACATTCCAGAGGTAATAAAAACCAGATGTCTCTGTGAATTAATGTTTCTTATTTAATATGAGAACCCTTAATGTCTTAAGCGATTTTGACATATGAATAATCACTAATTAAGCACACTGGAATATTCAAGTCATATAAGCCCTAGATGTATGTCTACAAACTAGGCAGTTATAATGTTTGGAAGAACGACCTATTCTAACCCTCAGATGTCTCTTGTTGGATTAGAGATTCTAAACAAAACATAAATTATTGACTTTCATGAATTGGAATTAAAACACAACCAAACAATAGATTTGAAGGAAAAACAGGAAACATAATTCAAATAACTATCCCAACATCCATACAATTACAGCATATTCCTAACAAGAGGTTTAGTTACACATAATGGGGGAAGAAATACAAGAATTAAGAGAAGAACTCAAAATCATAGACAATAATGAATTTACCCCAAGAGATCTTCAAACCTTCAATTGGATCCCTCCAACTTTGATCTTCAATCCTTGTCTTGCCTCCTTGCTCTCAATAATATGTTTCTAACCTCTCTTATTTAATCCTAATTGTATTCAATATTTTCTAATGTATCTGAATTGCTACCTAAACCTAATGCTAAATCCTAGTATATATAGACAAAGCTAAACCTAAAATAAATCCAAAATAAATCTTATCAAATAAATCTATATATAAATAAATCTATCTATAAATAAATCTTAAAGATAAATCTTAAATAAATCTAGAATAAAAAATCTAAAATAAATCTAGAAGATAAATTTATCAGAATCCTTGAAATCTTCAATATAGAAAGGCCCAACTCGCAGCACTCAGGCCTACGCGCACAGGATTCCCGCCTAGGCACGAGACCAAAACTCTGATTCAACAATTTACTTCGTGCACCACACGCCTAGGCGTGGCATACCTCACACCTGGGCGTGAGACTCCCTGAATTGGATGAGTTTTTCTTCATTAAATTTTGACTTTTTGCACCCCATCTCTTGACATTTAAACCTCATCTTGGGCCACGTTTAAGAACATCATTTCTCTCCATTCTAGCTCTAATCTCGAGTTCTTCAAAACCCCTTTCCATTCCAAAGCATAAATCATCATATTAAGCTTCAAATTCCTGAAATCAAACCTAAACAGATCAAAACGTTCAAGGATTCTAAATTACCTAAACTTACTAAAAGCATAATAAAATCGTAATATTTACTTAAGAAACAAGTCAAATCCATAGTAAAAGGGAGTTAATTAATGCACAGAAATATCATATATTAGACCCTAATAACTCCCACAAACTTAGCATTTTGCATGTCCTAGACAAAAGTTAAATAAAGATTCTAAAACACATGACCAATTTCTAAAGTAATATGCAAATACCTAATCTAAGACTCCAGACTCATAACTTATACACTTTTCTTCACAAGCAATAACTTCAATCAAAAACTGGTTAGAGAAACAAATTTCAAAAGAACCAGGAACTAGTGAACACTCTCAACCTCACTCTGTATATCTCTCTCATGTGTATCAAGGGTTATAACAATTCACACAAGTTCATCCAATGACAATGTGTTACCATATGCTTGACCATAAATCAATATCTCCACTAAAATTATTGAAACACGCAAAAATCAAAAGGTCTTAATTTTTATTGTAATCAGGCCATGACTAAAGATGAAAGGTGGAATAAAGAAACAAAGGATGAAAACAAAGGGCTAACTTGCAAAAATATGAAATCAAACAACATCCCTTTAACATATGAATGGAGCATTGGTTTTTTTTTTATAACAAATATCAACTCCAATATTTAATTATCCTTCATTCTTTTTCATTCCCATTCTCTCTATTCTCTTCTCTTTTTCATTAATTTTTTTTGAAGAGAAATAGAGATCACAATTAATACATTCAGCTCAACACTTTTTGAATCAACATATTCCCAATTGCACCATTCACATTTCAAAGGATACCAAAAATATCTATCATTTATGAAAAGGGTACCAAAGAAATCATTTATCAATAGTCTCAAAGTGGGTCACTAAGGGATAATGTTTATCGAAAATTTGTTGAAGGCCCGAAAAATAATCCTAGGTGTCTTAATCATCTTAATACATGCAAACAATTATCAATCTTAAAATGGTCACCGGTCAAGTTCTAGAACACAAAACCAAAGTGAACACACTCATGAAAGAAATAGGGGTCTCAATCACAAAATAAATTCAATAAAATTCACATACCCCTGTCAAGTGTTTAGGCTCAAAATCTCACAGGCTGTCAGCTCACTAATAACTTGTTCCAAAGCAGTTTATCAAAATAACCAGTTCTCAGCAAAACTTAAAACTCAATCCAAAATAGTGTGGTACAATCAATGAGTCATCATCCTAAATCAAGTATTTACATATATAATTAGAAAAATAGTCCTACACCTAGAATAATCATCTATCTTTACCCAAGACATAAACCAACACCAAATATGGGAGAATAATTCAAGTCTGAAAAATTTTAATTTTAATTTTTATTTTGTCTCATCCCCCAAACTTAGAGGTTGACTTGTCCTCAAGCAAACAAATCTAACCTAAACTACAAAATAAAAATTAAAAACAAAATCAAGGAGTTAGAGACCTCCCTTTGTAGCATAGCATTCTCTCTTGATGCACCATGAAGGAGACTCTCCCAAACTTATTCACCTGTGTCACATGAACAACTAAAAATAGTGTTAGAAGCACCTCATTAGCAGTTACATATAGAAAGCTCTAAACTCTTTATTAAACTAAAAAACTAAAAATTCAAAACCTACACTACTACATAACTAAAGAGAATCCACCAGGATCTCAAATCCTATGGCACAAATCCCATGTGATGTAGGAATAACAAGCTACTCCCATATCCCATGGGACAAAGCATGAATGATGGTGGAGGATGGAAGTTTTTTTTTAAAAAAAAGTGCAATCCCACCAGGGTTAAAAGGTACATTCCTTACTCAATACATCATCACATAGTTCTTGCCTTTTCCATTATTCAATATGAAGGTATCAACTTCATGAATCAGAAAATTGACCTTTTCAAGCTCCCTATTATTTAACAATGACTTATATTGATTTGGAAAATTTTCATGAAAGCACGAAGGTTGAATATAATGGAAAAATTTTCAATCATCCAAGCATGAAATGGATTTAATGCAGTTTTTAAGTTCATGAAATTCATCATGCGAAGATAAAGCAAATTCTCCTACTATATTCATACCTTCTATTTTTTTTTATTTTGGTCCACTTCCTCCATCTTATTATGCACATTCTCTTTTTCTTCTTTGGTCACATCCATCACCACTATTTCTTCCTCTGTTTGGGAAAGTCAAAAATTATTGGTGATGCTTGTGACACCTCAGATAATTGCTTTGAAATTTGCTCATTTTGTAATTGATGGTTTCTAATACCAGCACTTTGAATTTGAAAATTAATTTTTGTTTCCTCAACACATCTATTAACATCTTGAGTAAGTTTCTCTATACCTACTTCACATTGAACTTTAATCTTTTCATCAAGCATCTCGCTCATTCGTTTTTGCAATTGCTCCATTTGAATTTGAAGATCTCTTATTATAACATCTTGGATTCAAAGTCGATTTCTAATGTCATCTTGCATGATAAGATCAGCTTGAGCAAATTTCTCTATAGCCGCTTCCCATGGTTCTTTCTACTACTTATGTTATGTGCATAATAATTTGAAGAAGGTGAATCCGAAATAAATCTCATACAATCTAAGTCATCATTAAAAGAATAGTTATACATGAAAAGGGCACAAGTTACACAAAAAATTACAAATAAAACCTAACAATTACTATAATCGAATATCAATCCCCGGCAACGGCGACAAAAATTTGTTGGACAACCGGAAAGTATACCGGGTCACAAGTAATACAGAGTAAGTAAAATTATCGTTCCACTCGGGATTGCAAATTGTTTCTAATATTTCTTAGGCAGATAGTAGTTACTACGTGAAACTTGAGTTTGGTTTAGATTTTGAGAAAGGAGTGTAGAATAGATAGAATGAGACAAAACATAAAATAAAGAGTATTTAGAACAATTTTGGAAAAGGTTAGGAATATGGTTTCATTGCAGGACCTAAGTTACTAATTATGAATCTTATTCTGTTTTTGCCTAAATCCACGACATTGCAGAGGTAATAAAAACCAAATGTCTCTGTGAATTTATGTTTCTTATTCAATCTGAGAACTCTTAATGTCTTAAGCGATTTTGACATATGAATAACCACTAATTAAGCACACTGGAATATTCAAGTCATATAAGCCCTAGATGTATGCCTACAAACTAGGCGGTTATAATGTTTGGAAGAACGACCTATTCTAACCCTCAGATGTCTCTTGTTGGATTAGAGATTCTAAACAAAACATAAATTAGTGACTTTCATGAATTGGAATTAAAACACAACCAAACAATAGATTTGAAGGAAAAACAGGAAACATAATTCAAATAACTATCCCAACATCCATACAATTACACCATATTCCTAACAAGAGGTTTAGTTACACATAATGGGAGAAGAAATACAAGAATTAAGGGAAGAACTCATAATCATAGACAATAATGAATTTACCCCAAGAGATCTTCAAACCTTCAATTGGATCCCTCCAACGTTGATCTTCAATCTTTGTCTTGTCTCCTTGCTCTCAATAATATGTTTCTAACCTCTCTTCTCTAATCCTAATTGTATTCAATATTCTCTAATGTATCTGAATTGCTACCTAAACCTAATGCTAAATCCTAGTATATATAGACAAAGCTAAACCTAAAATAAATCTATCTATAAATAAATCTTAAAGATAAATCTTAAATAAATCTATAATAAATAATCTAGATTAAATCTAGAATAATTAATCTAGAATAAATCTAAAATAAATCTAGAAGATAAATCTTTCAAAATCCTTGAAATCTTCACTATAGATAGGCCCAACTCGCAACACTCACGCCTAGGCGCACAGGATCCACGCATAGGCGCGAGACCAAAACTCTAATTCAGCAATTTCCTTTGTGCACCACGCGCCCAGGCGTGCCATACCTCACGCATGTGCGTGAGACTCCCTGAATTGGTTGAGTTTTTCTTCATTAAATTCTGACTTTTTGCACCCCAGCTCTTGACATTTAAACCTCATCTTGGATCACATTTAAGAACATCATTTTTCTCCATTCTAGCTCCAATCTCCAGGTCTTCAAAACTCATTTCCATTCCAAAACATAAATCATCATATTTAGCTTCAAATTCCTGAAGCAAACCCAAAACAGATTAAAACGTTCAAGGATTCTAAATTACCTAAAATTACTAAAAACATAATAAAATTCTAATATTAACTTAAGAAATAAGTCAAATCCATAGTAAAAGAGAGTTAATTAATGCTCTAAAATATCATAAATTAGACCCTAATCATATATTTAATGTATATTTTTGTAATAAATAAATGTTTGGCTAGTTTTGCCTATTTTGTTATTTATCTATCTATAGTAATTAATTATTTTTTTCACTACATATTATCTCTTTTATTAATTAAATGAAGTGAATTAAAAAAAGGCTTAAATACCAAAATGATCTCTGTAAATATTGACTTTTTTAAAATTGGTCCCTGCAAAAAAAATTGGTATTGGTCCCTACATTTACAAAATGTTTTGGTTTCTGTTCTTACTGTTAAATTTTGGTCCCAATAATTATATTGACAGTTTGTTTAGGTCCCTCTGTTATTAGATTTCATAGGTTTTGGTTTCTCTACTGTCATGATTTTTGAATCGGTTCTCTTGCGTAATGAAAGTTAACTTTTTATCCTTGAGAATTAATGTAAGAATATCAACCTTAATTGGTCATAGAATGTAATAGATCACGTTTTCGGTGTTTTCCATCTACATTTAATAAGATGGACCAAAACCAAAACGTTTTATAAATACAAGAATCAAAACCAAAACTTTTATTTTTTTTTACAAGAACCAATTTAAAATGGGTCAATGTTTATAGGGACCATTTCAATACTTAAGCCTTATAAAAATAGTAATTAATTTTGTATTGAGTTTCTAAAGTGATAGTTAAATAGATTTTTATCTTAAAATAACAATTATTTAGGAAAGTAATCTCTTAATTGATCAAAATGATAAATTAGCCAAATGTACATGGTTGTAAAGTGAGATTTAATTGGAATATATTTGCGGCACTAAACCTAACCTGGTCTCAAATTAAGACCATCTTAATATATTTAAATTTTTTAATCTCAATTCCTAGTTGAGGATGGGTTAATTTATTTAAAATATACTTTATCACAATTTTTTTAGAAAAAAAATTAGTCCTATAAAAAAAATTTAGTCTTATTTGTAAGATATTATTCTCATTTTCAATAATATTTAATTACTTCATTCCAAAAAAATATCTTCATTAAATCAACATTTTTTTAGAATTTCAATAGCAATTATTGGAGTAATTTTGAAAAAGTATATTAAATATTTACATTTTGAATGACAATAACAACATTAATATACTTTGTTGATAAATGTACTCCCTCTTATCTTGTTTATTAGCAAAAATAACTACCAGAACAAATATTAAAAAAGGTAGTTGAGTACATTTAATTTTTTTAAATTCATAGAAAAATTGACTACTTGAGGTATCGGGAAGAAACAAAAATTAAACATTATAACCACTTTGTAGGGATATTTTAAGAATGAGGTTGTATTGTGAATAAAAAGTTGGTTAATTTTTGCTTATATTTGAGACCATTAATGTGATTTTTTTCTTATAAATGAGACCGGAGGAGTAAATTATTCCAAAAAAAAATCTTACACATAAAGCCGAAAGGAGTGTTTTTTTATTTAAAATTACTTTATAAAAAAATTAAAATATTTAGCTTTGTAGGTAGAGGCAAAACTCACTTCGATCTTTACGTCTCGGAGGGAATTTAGTCATTGACCGTCGGCGGGAGAATATCTTGATGTACAAAAAAAATAAAAAATTTATATCTTTAATTAAAAAAAAAATACTTTCTCATTTAAGTGTTTTTTCTGAATTCTACAAAAGCCCAGTACTTTAGTCGCTGTTACCGAGCTTTAGAGAGTAGAGACGCAACTTGGTAACGTCATGAGGATGATTCTGTCTTTGTAAGTACTGTATGTCAAGAAGTGGAAAATAATTTTCTTTTCATATACGTATAAATAGACACACTCACAACATATCATCAATTGAAAAGCATACTATATATATTATCTTCTATGATGTTTTGTTGACCGGAGTTTGTGACATCGTATATATATTTAAAAAATTATTAGTTGTACATTTATATTTAATATTTAAGTCTAATATTTATTATTTTAAATAAGAAATTGATGGATCTTAAATTTATTTTTTTTATTATTTTTAATTTCTTTACCTAAATAAATACTAATATTAAACTTAAATGTTAAATATAAATGTGTAAATAACATTATATAAACGTGTAGGATAGGTGTTAGGTGGGCGGTGAGTGTAGGATAGTTGTACCATAGACCACATTCTTAGTAGTTAGTACTGTAGTAAAGTTGTTCCAAGTAGAGTAGTAGACCCACCTAATTTGGGAACATTTTGGTTCTCGGCCCCGTTTTTTAGAATATTTATACCATGCAACCAAATTTTGGATGGTTGTACAACAATCTTCTAAATAAACTAATGGTTGATTGACACGTCAGCTAATGAAGTTTTAAATCACTGCCATGTCAGCTCATATTAGCTGATTTGTCAAACAACCATTGATTCACTAAAAAATTGTTTTGCAACCATCCAAAATTTGGTTGCATGTAAATAGTACTTTTTTTTATTCTGGTCTCTATTTTTTAGCTTTAAGCCTTCAATTATTTTATGGGTTTAATTAGTTTGAACAGTTTTAAATTGAAAAATGCAATTTTACAACTATCTTTATTAAAAATATATATTTTTAAAGAAAAATAATATACTTTTTAAATTTGAAAATATCGAAAATCATTTCGATTAAACCCATCAAAAGAAAACAAGAGTTGAGGATAAAAAATGGCAGCAAGAAACTAAAGCTGTTAGCCTGTTACCGTAATTGTTGTTGCAACGTCAAAGTTTCTAGAATTTCCAAAACTGTTTTCGGCGAGTTCAATTTTCCCGCAATAGTCCCTAATGTCAAGATTACCCAATGTGTTGTTGGTTTGGAAACCGCAAACACGCTGCAATTTAAAATTTTAACACTAAAAAACTATTCCCTCCTTCTTTAAGTATAAGCACACTTAGACTAACTTTTTACGAGAATAAGGAAGTTAGTTAATATTGTTGGTGGTATTGGAATTGATAATATTGATGTACTTTTTCAAAGTTATTCCAACAATTATTATTGAGACACTAAAAAGTATTGGATAAATGAAAAAGTTTGTGAAAAAAAAGTAATTAATAGCATTAAAAATTTGAGCTTACTAAAAAAAACCAAGACCAAAGCACTAATGCTTATATTCAGAGAAGGAGGGAATAAGTCGGAAAAGAGCAGCTTCTTTTTCTTTTAAAAATTTCAAGTTGTTCTTTACTCAATATATTTTTTCCTGTTATTGCCGGTCATATAAATTATTGTCGGTGAGAATGTGAGATATCTGAACTATATTTGTAATACAAAAATTTATTCTTATCACTTTGATGATAACTAAGGTTTTATATAGCATACTACGGCTATTATATCATAAAATCTTATACAGTATATTTTTTTTTCAAATTCAAACCAACAAAATTAATTATTTTCACTTATTTACATACTACAAATCAATAAATCTATATATTTTTGGTGTGAAGATAGAAAATATTGGTTTCAGGTCAGAACCAAGAAATTATGTTCAGCTTCAGCATATGAAAACACCCTTAAAGAGCACAGAACAAATCTGATTAACTACTTCTTCCATCACCTTGAACAAAATCTTATCAAATAGTTGACCAAGCATCGACAAGGAGCTTAACCATTGAATGTGAATCTAAAAATCTTCTTTTCGTTTCTACACCAATATGCTGAAATGGATAAGATACCAAAGAACCAAGTTGTTCTTCAAATTCCAGAAATAGAAGAACCTTCCTTTGCAAAGAGAGAAACCATTGATTACAAAGGTTCTCCAACTCCAACTGCAACAGAAACCACTTCTTATTCCTTTCAGCACAACTCACAGATAGGGTCTTCTGTAAACTCCTACAAAGACAAAGACTCAAGCAGCACTGAACTCAGAGAGTTTGCAAATGTAACAGGCAGAGTTCAAGTTTCTTCATCCACAAGTTCCCTTTCCCCAGAGACCAAATACTTGAGTCCAAGACCAAGTAGGCCCCCAAAAGCTCCATCACAGTCCCTAACTAGAAGAAGATCACTTGTGAGGTCGGAGTTCTCAAAACCAAAGTCAAGATTGGTAGAGCCATCATACCCAAGTGAGGTAAGCTTTGTTGAAGAAAAGAACCATTTAACAAGTTCACCAGTTAACTTGTCTACTAGGAATTCTCCTAACACAGCATCACCAGCTAATAATAAAGTTGTAGCTACTGCTACTACTCCAAAGGGTGGTGTTAGCACAGCTCCTGTAACCCCTCGAACGCCTTTGATTAGGACGATAGCCGATGAAGAAGACGAAGATGAAGACGAGGAAGTGTACAAGACTGCAGATATTGAAGTGAGGAAGAGATCAGGTAAGAAGTGGAAAGTTATGGTTTTGGTTGAATGGTTTGTTTTTGTTTGCCTTATGGGGGTTTTGATAATGAGCTTGACCTTGCATAAGTTGCAACATGTTGTGATTTGGAGCTTGGAACTGTGGAAATGGTGTGTGCTAGTGATGGTTATAGTATGTGGTAGAATGGTCACCGGGTGGTTTATGGATATTTTGGTTTTCATGATTGAAATGAATTTCTGGCTGAAGAAAAAGGTTCTTTATTTCATTTATGGTGTGAAGAAGAGTGTTAGGGTCTTTGTTTGGTTTGGTTTGGTTCTATTGGCTTGGGGTCTTTTGTTCAACCGCGGAGTCAAGAGATCCCGAAAGACTAATAAGATTCTCAATTACATAACAAGAGCCCTTGCTTCTTGTCTTATTGGGGCCGCTATATGGTTAGTGAAAACTTTGTTGATAAAGTTGTTAGCTTCTTCTTTCCAATGCACCAGATTCTTTGACAGGATTCAAGAATCTTTCTTTCATCAATACATTCTAAGGACTCTTTCGGGGCCTCCCTTGATGGAGATGGCTGAAATGGTAGGGAAAACTGCGAGTACTGGCCAGCTAAGTTTTAGGACTGTGAATGGAGGGAAAGAAACGAAGAAAGAAGAGGTCATTGATGTTGACAAGCTCAAGAAAATGAAACAAGAGAAAGTTTCTGCTTTGACCATGAAAGGTTTGATTAATGTGATTAGGAGTTCAGGGCTATCAACGATCTCCAATACACTAGATAGCGTTGATGAAGAGGAGGGAGACAAGGAAATCACTAGTGAGTGGGAAGCAAAAGCGGCTGCGTATCGAATATTCAAGAATGTGGCGAAACCAGGAAGCCAGTAAGTTTAACTTGCTTACAACAAGTTGTTCTTTTTATGCATTCTTTCTGCGGGACAAGATCGGTTGGCTCACTCTCTTTGTCACTCTTCTAATTGGTCAACAAATTGAAATTTATGATAAACTTGATTGAATATCAAATAACTTAATGATTTCTCGACGGATAAGAGAAAATGACACGAAGTGAATCAGCAAATGTTATTCCTGTTTCAGCTGCTTATTGCATTGTCAAATGGACCAGGTACATTGAAGAGGAGGATCTCTTGCGGTTTATGAATAAAGAAGAGGTGGATAATCTGCTTCCTCTATTTGAAGGAGCTTCTGGAACTGGAAAGATTAAAAGGAAATCTCTGAAGAACTGGCTGGTAATATAGTGTGTCATATATTATATTTCCGGATTCAAAAGCTCTAAATTTGAGGTTTCAGTAGATTCAAACAGTTCCTTTTTTTTTTTTTTTGTTTTATCAGAGATTCAAAACAGTTTCTTTTATCATAGTTATCAAATCCTAATTCACATTTACCTTTCTTATTTCCTGATCCAGTGCAGCATTGAACTATAATATATTTATTTGTTCATGATGTACCATTTTAGTGTCATAAGATAGCTTAGCTTCATATGGGCCGTGTTGAGTTTTTGTGACATTTTTGCTTCATATTACCTTTTGAGAGTAGGCAGAATGGTAAAACAAGGACATAAAAGGATGTTCTGTTTTGTTCTCTTATGGTCCACCTTTTTAGTAGAACCAAAATGTTTTACATTTTAGTCCCTTTTGTTATGTTATTTTCTGCTTATGGAGTGCACCAACAGAGCTTATATGTTCTGTTGTGACAAGTCCATCAAACGCTACTTAATATTCACAACATAATCCTTGTGTATTCCAGCAGTAGTGAATGTAAAACTCAGCTTGGGGAACCAAGTCTTACACTCTTACACTGTCATTCTTGTTTTCAGGTGAAGGTCTATCTTGAACGTAAATCGCTGGTGCATTCCTTAAATGACACCAAAACAGCTGTCGATGAATTGAATAACATTGCTTCAGTGGTTGTCCTTCTTGTGATTCTTATCGTGTGGTTGCTTATGATGGGATTCTTGACAACACAAGTGCTTGTATTCATTTCATCTCAGCTTTTACTGGCAGGGTTTATGTTTAATAACACAGCTAAGACTGTGTTTGAAGCCATCATATTTGTTTTTGTGATGCACCCATTCGATGTTGGCGATCGTTGTGTCATCGATGGGATACAGGTAATATCTAATTCTTCAGGAGTATTTTTAGATATTCCAAGATTAAGAACTAGGAAGTGTCAAAACTCAAGATCATTGAAAAATTTATTATACTTTGCAGATGGTTGTTGAAGAGATGAATATTTTGACAACGATCTTCTTGAGATTTGACAATGAAAAAATAATCTATCCAAATTCAGTTTTATCAACCAAACCAATCAGCAACTTTTACAGGAGTCCAGAAATGAGTGATTCAGTTGAATTCGCCGTTGACTTCTCTACCACAATTGAGACTATTGGAGCCTTAAAAGGGAGAATAAAAGCGTATGTCTTTCACTCTTGTCTAACCTTCCGAGTCTTTAATTGCACATTTGATTTGTTAACACATGAGTGATCACATACACAACACAAAAAGAAAAGTCAAACATTATTCGATTTTCTCTGTTATGCTTGAGCATTCCAGTACAAAATCTGTTAGTCCTTTGTATTAGTAATCAATAGCCATTGGTCACGGAATAGCTAATAACAGATAAACTTGTCCAATAACTCATTCACCTATTCTGTGCTGTTCTGCTTGTACGATCATTCGATATAAAAAAACTGATATCTAAGAAACTCTGAAGAGTTGATCAATTTTGTACTTCATTACATAACCATGGACTGATTGATTTCCATGTGCATTATCATTTGGTGAAGTTACCATTAATGTTCAAATTATTAATTTCAGATACTTGGAGAGCAAGCCACAACACTGGCGACCCGGACATAGTGTAATAGTGAAGGAAATTGAGAATGTAGACAAGATTAAAATGGGTCTAAATGTTACTCACACCATCAATTTCCAGAATTATGCAGACAAAAACAGCCGTCGATCTGAATTAATTCTGGAATTGAAGAAAATATTTGATGATCTTAAAATTAAATATCATCTGCTGCCTCAAGAAGTTCATCTCAGTTATACTGGAGGAGCAGCTTCAACAATGCCACAGCAACCAGTTTGGAAATAATCATCTTAGATCTCTTTTTGTCTGGACTCTGTAGTAAGCATGTTACATGTACCTTTCTGTTTTTGGTAAAAGAATGATGAGTTGTGGTTGTTATGATTTGTCTGGGTTATCTCTCCCATCAAGAGTATAAAAAAGGCCAAGTTGTTACTTGCCAGCTTGTAAAAGAGGTTCAGTTTTGGTTGATGTGGTTGATTTGTAGTCCTTATCCCTAAATATATGCACAATATAATGGGAGTTCTTGTCATTTTTATAAGCATTTCATCTAATTTTTATGTTTTATTTATGTTTTTAGTCCTTCAAAGTTGAAGGTGTCTTGATTTTGGTCCTTAGAAGTTATTTTGATCATGACTAATCCTTAATTATTTTGAAATTTTGGTTTTAGTTTGTCGTTAAGAAAAATTTAACTGCTGATGTGGTTAGCGGAATGTCAAATCAGCATACATGTGTACAAGTATTGCATGTCATCGATGATGTGGATGATATGGATCCGCATGAGCAAAAGGGTCAAAACCCAATTCACAAACACATTTGGACCCAAATCATCTATAAAAAGGTGTGTATTATGATACTCCAAACCATACCTCCAAATAATTGTCATATTGGAATTGATACCCCATCCATTTCATACGCACTGTTCACAAGTTTTCTCACCTTGTTTCTTATGTATTTCTTTTATAAACTCAATGTATAATTAATACTGTTTTTTTTTCAATTATAACTTATTTAATGTAAAAAATTTCAAGGGTCGAACAGTATCCGAAGGGTTAGTCACTCTGCTCGCATCGGTGGATACCTGGGAAACCAAAAAAAAAATTATACCTTATTTATCACAACATCTTTTTCATTTTGATTATGGTTCTCACTTCAATAATAATGAGAGTTATAAAGACAAAATAGTCAAAAATTTTACGTCATTTAAATATTTGAGAAAAAGAAGAACTACCTCCATTTCTATATATATATATCCCAAAAAGATGACCGTAAGTAGATTAAGGAAGTTAAGTTAATATTGTTAATGGTATTGGAATTGATAACATTTGATATAATTTTTTTTCAAAATTACCATTATATATTATTTAGACTAAAAAAAGTATTAAGTAAACAACAATGTTTTTGAAAAATAAGTAATTAATATTAGGCTTAATTGCATAATTGGTCCTTTATCTTATTTATTAGATTCATTTTGGTCCTTTATCTTTTTTTTTTGCAATTTACTGGTCCTTTATTTTTTTTTAAAGATTCAGTTTGATCCTTCCGTTAAAATAAAGTTAAATGAGAAGGAATATTCCGAGAATATTCCTCCTTCTAGGCTTAATTGCATAATTGGTCCTTTATCTTGTTTATTATATTCACTTTGGTCCTTTATCTTAATATTCCAAGAATATTCCCTCTTCTTCTTCCTCTGCTCTCTCCTTACAGCGGCGGCAGCCACCGTGGGCTCACACCCTCTTCTCTCGAAAATCATCAAATTTCTTCAACATTCTTCAATTTTTCACGGTTTTTAAGCTTTATTTTCATTATTCCTCAAACAAATTCGTGTTTTTCGTTCTTTTTTCCTCAAAATCCGAATTCTAGGGTCCCTTTTCTAAAACTTTGGTTATTAACAATGGTCTCCTTCTCTGAACCTGCTGAAAAACGTGTGAAAACACGTGCAAAACGCTTCAACAACTTCGATTAATTTCTAAAAATGGCGGCGACGATGGCATGGGCGATGGCGGCGGCGCCCATGGTGGCTGCCGCCGCCGTAAGGAGAGAGCATAGGAAGAGGAAGAAGAAGAGGGAATATTCTTGGAATATTAAGATAAAGGACTAAAGTGAATCTAATAAATAAGATAAATGACCAATTATGCAATTAAGTCTAGAAGGTGGAATATTCTTGGAATATTCCTGGAATATTCCTTCTCATTTAACTTTATTTTAACGAAAGAACCAAACTGAATCTAATAATATTATTAAAAATTGGAGAAAATACTTATAAAAATAACCAAGAAACTTCCACTATGCGGGGCTGCGCACAGTGTAGTTAAGAACTTGCACTATCCTGTCCAACAACTACTGGACAAAGAATAGAAGCAGGAAGGGTGGATGATGAATGCGCGCCAATTAGATAACCTTATCCGTCAAATTCCAATGGGGAAGTAGCCACATCAGACACAAACAGATATGCCCAAAATTTCCACCTCTCATTCTCATGCCACTACTTCAAAACTCAACACACAATACCCCTTGCCTCACTCTTCATAGAAAGCTTTAAGCAAGTAAACAACTAGCAAAAGAGAACATAGAGAAAAGGAATGGCTTCCACTTCAGCAGTTTCAATGACCATGCCACTTACTTATGCCACCCAGAAGAGGGTGGTTCCCACCTCTGAGGCATTCTTCAAGCCACTGCCTCTAAGGCCTTCAAAGGCTGTGGCAGCATCAAAACCCAATGGAAGGTTTCAAGTCAGGGCCTCCTCCATGAAGGAGAAAGTTGTGACAGGGCTCACAGCAGCTGCATTGACAGCTTCCATGATTGCTCCTGATGTGGCTGAAGCTGCTGTTTCACCTTCTCTCAAGAACTTCTTGCTCAGCATTGCAGCTGGTGGAATTGTGGTCGGAGCCATTATTGGTGCTGTTGTTGGTGTATCCAATTTCGATCCTGTCAAGCGAGGTTGAAGAAGTTCTGAGGCAACTGTGGGGACTTTTAGCCATTAGTCCATTACATGCATCTGTGTTATATGTATCTGTAATTTTCTTCAGTAATGCACTGAAACTCTCGTGTACTAATATCTGACACTTGAGCAGAATCTATTCAATTCTTCAAATGTATTTTTCATTTTGGTATATCATATAAATAGATTGATTCCATGTTTCTGCTGCATGGGTATGAAGTTAACAAGCAGACCCATGATATATTACATTCTTGAAATAATCATAATCCAACACTAAACTTTCTGGAATATGAATTTACTATAAACAAAGCTAACTGGATAAATGAACAATAGTGCAATTACATATACGCCCTATGTAAAGGCTCATTTTTAAAATATTACATGATTTCCATGTGATATAAAGGAAAATCCACCCAATAAAGAAAACAAAAATTCAGAGAACATGAATGTATCTAATTATATGTTTTAAAATGAACATACAAATTAAACAGCAACTCATAATCACTAATGACCAGTTGTGTTAGCTCGTGCACTAATACTAATAGGCATGGTTCATCCATGAAGAAAAATGCTGAAACCAGGCATTGACTACTGCTTACAAATCTTCGAAATCAAATCAAGCATGTATCTACTCTCAGAAGAATAATTAACCTTATCTGCCTTGACTACTGTAATTTTCACCCTTTGCTCATCAGCATACAATTCCTCTTTGACTTTCAGTCTAAACATAAATTGGTTGAAGAGTCTACTCTTGATTATTTCTCCAAACCTCTCATCATCCTGTTCTTCATACTTCATCAAGTACAGCTCCTTCGCTGGGCACCCCATAATCTCTTCCCCTGATTCCTGGAAAGCAGTTATCCAAGTTATTCCCGTATGATCCGCAATTTGAGCTTGAAGAAGGTATCGGTAATCACACTCCTCAAACTCTTGGTTGCATCTATCACATTGCCATCTTGAGTTTCCTGACCTAGTCACTTTCTTATTGCACTGTCGATCTCCGATCATCAAAGGGCAAGCTGTATAACAAAATGAATCTGTCTTGATGAATTGTATAGTTGCTCTCACTGCTATAAAGTCTGGCTTATTTGACCGTCCCAGACCTTCATCCTTGATCTGAGAAACAGTTTTACGTATTTCATTTTTTGGTCCTCCGGACATAATGTCCTTGGAAATGGATAGAGAAGCAGAATCTTTTCCCACTGTATCAAACCAGTCTCTTAAGCTATGAGCCTCGGGGAAATCTGGATTTATAAAAAGCTGTGTAGCAGAAATAGTCCCTATAGACTTTCCACTGAAGTCATTAACCTTCCCAGCTTTGATTGCCAGAATGGTGGAAAGCCCGGCATCAACCATCTCCTGCAGCTTTTGTCCTTCCTTGTTGCAGAATTCACCCCAAAGGGTTACCTCAACACTCCTGCCAGATGAGTCCTTTAGATTCAAAGTTCTTCTCTGAGTTTCCATTCCATTCTTCCTCATGATGGGAACCGAAGGATTTACAGATGTAACAACCCCAATAATGTCAAGGATGGAGTCGTTGTCAACACTCTCAATATCACTGATAGGCCTGAAGGAGAACTGCTGTCTAGGTATAGAATTATCTTCATCTGCACATAGCTCAATAGTTGAAGTTGAATCCAAAAATATTTCCCATTCATTCTTCAAATGGTTGAAATTCTTCTTTGCGGGTTTCAAGCTACCTTTCGACATCAAATAAACTTTGCCAACCTCAATTGCATCGTAGAAGCGATCAACAACAGCATTAAAGCAGGTTACACGTATTTCACCTCCATCAGAATCAAGGAGATCAAACGAGAAGACTTTTCCATCTCCACGAGCATTATTATAGCGGCGCAATTCCCCTTTTGCAGTTACACGTGCCTTGATGGCCCACCGACCTTGATAAGGATTTAAGGCAGCTATAGGAATGATGCGTGCTGGAGCCTCATTTTTCACAATTGCACCACGGCTTTTGTAAACCGGAGGTGGTTGATATGCAGGTTGAACTGTTGGCCGGAAATTCTGCACATTATGACTCGCACTTTGAGCAACCAGGTTGTTATTACTACTCCTAGACGAGTTCTCTGTGCTGTTAGAAGGTAATTCTCTCTGAATTGGCAAATCAGATCCCACAAACGACTTCGGATTCCCAATGATCTCGCAATCAGGTATTATCGTTTCCATGTTGAGCACAACAATAATCCTACACAGCGACAAACAGACATAGAAGTAGGTAAAATTAATTTCAAAGGATAAACGTAAAGTTAAAGATGCTAGATTCTATCTGCAGCAGGTTTTTGAAACTCTAGCATCCCTCTATATATGCAAACACCTAACAACTACTGTGCCAATCTACAATGACGTAGTTATTCTTAACTCTTATGCTCACCATTTACACGGGAAACGAAACAATTCAGGAAAAATGTGAAGTAAAATTGGTCTCTTTAATTATTCTCTACTCACGTTTTAGTTATTGAATTTAGTCATGTATACAAGTTCATTCCTCCATTCATATATTTTGCATTAATTTAATTCTTTCTGCATCTCACTTCAGTACCTAAAAAGTACTAACATGATAAGAATTTTGGAAATCCTTGGACTACTTCTGCAATAATGATTTAATGAGTAAACCACCATTTCAATCCCTGAAATTGTAAGTGCCTGTCATATCGTCTCCAACTATAGATTATTATTTTAGTTCCTATAACTGTAAATAGCAGTGATATTAGTCTCTAAAATCATAGTCCGTCAATCGAATAGGTCCCTATAATATATAATTCCTAAGGTATGATTAAATGACAAGCTAACCTGACTGGTTTTTATAATATCAGGAACTAGATATTCAATTCTTCTTGGGTTCATCACTTTTTAAGTATTTTTTATAAGACATTCTTTAAGGCAGACCCGATACGTGGTATGCGGTACGGTGAATTCGGTACGCGGTACGTGGGGTAAATGAGAGAATTATGTGACTATGACTAAAATGATTATTTCCAAAATCAAGAACTAATGTAACAGGTGCTGACAATTTCGGACCTGAAATGGTGATTTACTCTACAAGAATAATTGATTTCAGGACTGAACCGTACAATGTTAATCTACCCGCTGAAAAGTTAACTATTTTTATGAGTAATCAGGGATTACTTTGTGGCTTAGTGCATAAATTTTTTTAAATGGATAACGCACAACAAGAATGATAACAAGATCCAAATTCGAATGACAGAAAATAAAATTCAAATCAATAAACAATCATGTATTATAGTTTCCATGTTGAGCATCTCAATAATTCTGCACAAGGACAAACAGACATAGAAGAACATTAAAATTAAATTAGTTTTAAAGGTAAAGTTGAAGGCGCTAGATTCTATCTGCAACATGTTTTTGACCCTCTCTAGAATCCATCTATATGCAAACACCTAATAACTAATGAGCCAATCAACAATCAGGTTATTTTTCTTAATTCTTGCACTCACACACAAAGGACACAAGCAAAACAATTCAGCGAAGAAAGTGAAGTAAAAATAGGTCTTCAATTTAATTATGCATAGTTAGTTCCCAAATATAGATTTTTAAGCATCTCACTTTAGTGCCTAAAAAGTGCTAACATGATAAGAGTTTAGTAAAACCAGGGACTACTTCTACATGTACAATAATGATTTAAGGAGTAAACCACCATTTCAATCTTTGAAATTGAAAGTGCTCATCATTAGTCCCCAACTCCAGAAATTCATTACTTAGTTCCTAGAATTATAAATACCAGTCATATTAGTCCCTGAAATCGTAATCCATCAATCGAACAGGTCCCTATGATATATAAACTCCTTATTTCCTGGAAGACAAGATTAAATATGACCGGTGCTCAAGGAAGCACAGACAATTCAAATAGTCATAATCTCCGTGTCATGCCTAACATGGATACATATCAGTATTAGAAAAATTTTAGACAATCCTAACCATAATCTATAACATTTCGTATTTTTTCTATGCCACATCCTTGTGTCCAGGCTGTGTCTCGTGCCGCACATGTGCTTCCCGATAATTCCCTAATTCCCTAAAACCCTAATTCCCTAAAATCAAGAACTAACGTAACGCGTGCTTACAATTTCAGTCGTGAAACAATGATCTACTCTCTAAGAAGAATTAAATTCACGGACTAAAGTGCAACTGCTAATTTTACCCTATTTTTTTCTCTGAATCATCAGCGATTACTAAGTTCATAAGATTCAAATTCGAATGACAGATAAATTAAAATTGACATTAAAGTTAATTTGACTCAAGCTATTGCATAAATTAGTTTAATAAATTAAATTAGATTATAGAGAGAAAGAAAGTGAGAGAGACTAACTTGCGATTTTGGAGAGGAGTGCAGATATATTCGAGAAGCTGAACAACGGAACCCTTCTTAACTCGCCCGGTTTTGACTCGGTCGTTGAGCTGAGTCGCAAGCATAGCGTGGTAACTCGAAACGGCGTCGGATATCAGAAAACGGTACCTCTGCTGCTGCGTGTTATTGCTATTTGAAATCAGCGCTATATCCACGACCTGAACCAGCGGCTTCGAGTTCACGTCGCCGGCAACTATCGCCGGAATCGCGTTCGGCGTTAGGTTCACCGACATGTTTGGTCGCCGCTCCGATAATCGATTTCGCAAACAAACAATCCCAAATGAAGAGCGAGGGATTTTGGAGGGAGCGGAAGAAGGAAACCGGGTTGATTGTAAAGACAATTACACCCCCGCTCAGAGAGTGCTTTTCAATTAATATCACCGCTCAGAGACAATTACACCCCTCTTCCCCTTATTTATGTCTCAATTTTAAAATAATAAAATAAAAACATCCTTTTTTTTTTTAATTTTTACAAAAATATAATAATAGCTTTGAGTTTCAATAAAATGATTATGTTTTTTCTATTAGATCCTTTGTCAAACTCTATATTTGTGAAACCAATCAAACTTTATCTATTATCTACTATACTTATATAAAAAGATCAGTTTTCGAGGCGAAATACTCGTACGAGAACATTTGTTGATAAATAACATTATTTCTAATCAAAATTATAATTTGAAATTAAATAAATTATCTATGTGTAAAATCATTATCCTCATTTTAATAAAAAAAAGCAATCATTATCCTCAAAAAGACAAACCAAAAAAATTAGGCTTCAGTTTAAATTTATTTAATCTTATCTGCATATGAAATCATTATCTTTAATTTTATAAGTTTTTCAAGTCATTATAGATAGATATATATATATATATATATATATATATATATATATATATATATATATATAGAGTACGCATTGGATGGCTCCTCAACAATATTTTAACATTTATGCGAACTGGAATTGGCTCACAAACTTATGGATATTCAGATAAACAACAATCTCACAATTATATTCGCCTTCAATTTTTGTATTTTTCGTCGTTAAGTTTTTTTTAATTCTAATAATTCGCTCTCATTTTAATTTATATTATTTGATTCTTAAGTTTCTCTCTAAATACTTACTTTAATTCAACAATTTGTGTGCACCATTGATCAAAATGTAGTTTGTTCAAAATTTTGATCTGGGTGTAACCAATTGTGCGGTTAGGGAGTGGAGAAAGACAAGTGGAGGAGTCCATTCCGACAAAGTAAATAATGTTCAACCAGATTTTTTTTTAGTGATTATTCTTCAATGACAATAGAGTACATTAAAATCTAATATTGCATTAGTTGTTTCGGGTTGACTATCATAAACTATTAAGGAAGATGATTATTTATTGTTATTTGCACTAATGACCTACACCAGTGACCTCTTCAATCACGCAAACACTGGAAGATAGCGTGTGACAATGACCGATATACCCAATTCTACCGTTTCATTTTCTTGAGAGATTCAAGTTTTAATTTAAGAAGACTTCATTTATAATAATATGATTTGATTTATTACATTGCAGCAATATAATAATAGGAGTTGATTTTTTTTTCTATAATATATTTTGTATATTGTAATAGATAAAAATCATCCAATATAAAAATAGGATTTGATTTTATGTTTGATGTAAATATTTTTTGTTTTTTATTGTGAAAAGAAAATTACAACTATTAATTACAAACTAAATTTTTTAACAATATTATCTTTCTATTTTTTTTTCCTCATATGATATGGACCATCAGTCCGAAATCAATTAATAATTTTAAAAATCAATTGCAAAAATAACTAAAAATTATGTTGATAAACTAAATTTATGTTTAGTCACACACACCGCTAACTAAGATTTTTATTCTCCATATTTATAAAGGTAAGATAGGTAATACTACTTATTATGTAGAATTGTGAGTATATATAAAAATTCCAATAAAAGTTTATTTTTCTACCATATTCTTACCTTATCCCATTGTTGTTTAGGTATATAGAGATTACGACGACTTATTTCAAAAAAAATTAATTAAGCTAAGAGCCCATCTTCTTTGCTATTGGCATATGTCTCCATTTTTTAATATTAAGATATGAGAAGTGTTAAAAAAAAGAAAATAAAGATTAAGATCCAATAAGATAAAGATAATAAAAATATTTAGCTTGAGATAAGATAAATATTTTTCAGATTCAATTTAAAAAAAATACTAATTGTACAAAAAAAACCTACTTCATTCATCACATAAATATAAAAAAGATCATGTTCAATTCTGATTTAATATTTATTTATCATAATAAATTTGATAATCATATATAAAAATGTCAATTTATCCATAAAATAAATAAGGAATATTTCATATAAAAAGTGTTACATTTTTTACTCATATGAAGAAGTACTCATATGAGGAAGTACAAAATTTATCAACAAGATCATTTTGATTAAATTTTTTTAAGTATAGGGTTTAGTTTGAACTCCTACCTTTTTATATAATTATTTTTTGTTGTTGTTTAATAATAATCTTTAATTTAAAATATTTAATATAAAAAAATTAAAATATCAATAACACGTGCATTGCACGGGGTAAGAGCTAGTTATATATTTTTGAAACCAAATGTTGTGATTATAGAGCTTCACATGAAATGGAGGCTTCACAGACAAAGTTGAGAGAATAAAGACTAACCAGATATGTCACATGTCGTTATGTCTTTATTTACTTCAGTTTGAATTAAAACATAAAAAATAATATTGGAAAGATGCATTTGTTGAATTGAAACGAAGAGACGCACTTGCTAAATTGAAACCACAAGATGCACTTATTAATATTGGAAAGATGCATATGTTGAATTGAAACGAAGATACGTACCTGCTAAATTAAAAACAAGAGATGCAAGTTATATCAGAAAAGGTCGGAGTCGACGAAAACCAACCTGTCTAAAGCTACTTTGTTGTGGGAAATCCTCGTATAGCTACTAAACAGGTATCAACTCAACACCTTAACCGGAAAGGGCAAAGTTGCTTCTTAGGTGAAACTACTTTGTAGTGGCTACGAGCCTTTGCTGGGATGATTCCCCGTTTGGAAACTCGAGACATATAACCTTACTTATGAACTGATAGGGCTCACTAGCTCCAGCAGCAATCTCAATGAGATTATCAATTCTATCTTTGATGCTATCAAAATACCAACGAGTAGCAGCTTCGTAAGTACTAAACTTTTGATAATGAAAACTCACAGCCGCTCTGACCATACGATGGGATCTAAGATCATCTACTTCATACTTATTCAGTTATATAGCTTTATCAACAGTACGCGAGGCAAATACTGTGAAACTTCTTGCTAATCATGTTCATGGAAATGTAATACCCCTGCGCGATCAATCCTACCTCGGAAGTCAACGAATGCAGGCAAATAAAATTCATACCCAGCGTAAGCTGACGCAATTTTTAGTGTAAAACTTTCATAAGGTTTGATACGCAACAAGAATTCTTTTCCCTATCCTGTATACGTATCTTTCAAATTTTGATTTGATTTATCATCATATAGGAACATATCCCTTAATAGATTGGTTGTCACGGTGATATTGAAAGAGGCTAGAAACTCAGGCATAAGTAGGCCGTTTTTTAATTATGATGAATATAGTTTCATACATAAGTGTTGATCTCAAATGCCTCCTTCTGTAACAAGTTCATGGTATCACACATTTCCCTGTATTTAGAATCCAAGACTCTATTCAAATTATTCATATCCCGGCTTGTTAGTAGGTTATAGTGATTATATAAATAGTCCACCCTAAAAGGTTCTCTCCAGTAATGTCGGATAGTGATTGTGGTTTCTCCCCCTTTTGGTACTACATCCCATTCTTTTGGCCATTGGAAGATTGAATTGGATCGGAAGAAGGTCCATTTCCCGCTCGGTTTCAAGTCTATTCCTTAGCGACTGCCCCAGGTCCCCCTCCCAACTCATGGCAGTTGGTACATTAGTGAAAGATGCAATTCCCTTACCTATTCGTTTTAGATATTTTAGCTTCAGCTAGAATCAACCCCCAATATAGAGGGCACCCACATTCCATTCCTAATTTTCTTTGTTGTTTCACATGTTCTCACTCTTTTAAAAACTAACCTCTGGAGTGCCTGAAGTACGAGAAGTCCCTTCCAACGACAGTTATACTATAAGTACATCCACCTGCACCATTCGACTTCCGGCCCGGAGTACACTTTACTTTGGGTTAGAAAACAGGGCGAGCGACATAGAATGTATTCCATTGGTCCTTGGCTTCCACCTACAACGAATTAGAATATCTTTCCCTTGCGGTACTCTAGGGCCGGTCGTAAAAATACTTGTTCTTTTGTTATGGGAAAGCGAAAGCCAGCACCTAAGAAGAGATAACCTTCTTGTCCTATAGCGTGGAGATAGAGGAAGCACCTTAGGGCGGATCAGAAAGAAGGAACTGAAACTTAAGTTCAATGCAGAATTCCTTTTTTGAGTTAAGTGAAAGTTAAGTTGACTATAGCTTTTTGGCAAGCGAGGGGTACAAGTGTCGCAGATCAAATTGCCGACATTAAAGCATACTATAGATGTTCCGGAACTGCCAAAGGAAGTGATAGTAGAAAGGACAACTAAGCGAAAGGCGGTCCAGACATAGCATTAGCCATTGATTCAATACCAGGCAAAAAGGAAATTAATTATGTCTTTCCCAAGTCCCATCAAGTTTGTTGTTGGTGGTCCATTCTAGACTTGTTGAGCTGAACCCGATTCAAAATTTTTTATGGGCCTACATCTACATAGAGGCTTCAGCTAAACTGAGACCAGATAAAGCTTGCTCCATCTAGTTCTATAAGTTGCAAGTATCTGGGTGTGAGAATGTCTGACCAGCATGCTGAGCCCTTCATAGCATAGGACCCACAGTCCATTTATCTGAATCTCACGCTATGGTCAAACGACTCTCATTTCTAACTTAGAGTGAGACTACAAAAATTGATAAAAAAGAGGGATGGCTAGACCCTTGTACAAAAAAAAACCTATTTCATCCATCACATAAATATAAAAAAGATCATGTTCAATTCTGATTTAATATTTATTTATCTTAATAAATTTGATAATCATATATAAAAATGTCAATTTATCCATAAAATAAATAAGGGATATCTCATAAAAAAAGTGTTACATTTTTTACTCATATGAAGAAGTACTCATATGAGGAAGTACAAAATTTATCAACAAGATCATTTAGATTAATTTTTTTTAAGTATAGGGTTTAGTTTGAACTCCTACCTTTTTATATAATTATTTTTGGTTGTTGTTTAATAATAATCTTTACTTTATAATAAAAATAATAATAATCTTTAATTTAATATATTTAATATAAAAAAATTAAAATATCAATAACTCGTGCATTGCACGGGGTAAGAGCTAGTTATATATTTGCGAAACCAAATGTTGTGATTATAGAGCTCCTCATGAAATGGAGGTCTCACAGGCAAAGTTGAGAGAATGAAGACTAAGCAAATATGTCACATGTCTTTATGTCTTTATTTACTTCATTTTGAATTAAAAATAAAAAATAATATTGGCAAGATGCATCTGTTGAATTGAAACGAAGAGACACACCTGCTAAATTGAAACCAAGAGATGCACTTGTTAATATTGGAAAGATGCATCTATTGAATTGAAACGAAACGATGCACCTGCTAAATTAAAACCAAGAGATGCAATTATTCTGTGGAACTACTGTCCTACTAAATTGACCTACGTAACACTGACTCCAAACTACCCACATAAATTGAAGTGCTGAATTCCAAAGTGTTCGGTCTCTTTCTTAGTCTCTAATCAGTTGTGATTCTACTACTAACACAAAATGGGAAATCAAATAATCAAATAAGGAAACAAAGACACCCGTGAAGAAGTATCTGGCAAAGATATGTCAAATCTATACTCACAGATTCAGCAGTTATCTAATGAGGGCAAAATTTAATCACAAAAAAAAACAAGGATATTCAGGAAATTAGCACTCAATAAAAAAAGAGGTTATGAACCCGATCATGGTATGCAAAAGTGCAAGAATTTCAATAAAGAATTGAAACAGGCTCAAAGAGATGCAAGGCTTAGGAAAATAGAAATTGTAACGACCTAAGTTGTTACTGAAATGATATTATGTTAAATGCATATGATTAGTGTGTTTTAATGAAAAAGTGTTGATGTTTTTATGATGGTGTATAAAAATAGGAAATAATTTGAACCGGAAATTATTACATAACTGCTTCTTTTATATTACACATAAAAGAGTTTGATATAATGTACATCATGTTACATCATTTCAGCCAAAAATGATACTATCTCGTAGCTCCGAGTTAACTGATTTCCCTTAGTACTATTATATATAGACAAAATGTAACTCAGAGCGGTCCACCAAAACTCAAAATATGCTAAGAAGTTACATAACATTCATCTTAACCAGGAAAAAGATGAATGATAAAGATCACAGGAATTCTGGTTCTGAGGGAACACATATGCGGGAGAGGATTAAGATGGCGGATAGTAACTTCCACCACTCCCTCAAGAACTATGCTATGTCCCCTTCGGTGCCATTCTCCCTCAGGGAGAAACCTTATCTTTATGCAGATGGGATTCTGCGCCATGACCTACAAACAATTAGGGCAAAGGGAGTAAGACAGTGTCATTCACGTACAAATGAATAATTAAATGAATTAAGAATAAACAAACACAATTAGTCAAGTAGCAATTAAAGCCACGTAAGCATATAAGCAAACTTAAATAATCAATCAATAATTATCAAACAATAATGTATGTTTTCTAATGCATGTGCAATGCAATGCGATGCGAATTCTCAATGCAATCTCCTCTGTGATATTCTACGAATATCATGCACTTTAGCAATTTACGTTTTATTGAAAATGTACCAAACGATTCAATTTACATTTTATCGAAAACATACCAAATGATCCGATTTACGTTTTAACGAAAACGTACCAAAACGCTCCATGACGTTTGACGACAATGTACCAACTATACTAAATAGGAAAAGCAACTGGGAGTAAACGTCTTTCCACCAAGTATACAATTACAACTTGTGTGTAAATTATACTAAAGACCGTCCTCCGCAATCACGAAATACCCCTAGAGATCGATAGAATTAATTATAGTCATTGTAAAATTATCCCGAGTCAAGTCTGCAGAACCCACGCATCATAGGACCATTTTACCTATAATTAATTCCCACGGTTATTTGATGTATCACCGTCACAAACCTAATCTCCGCGTATTCTCATACCGATTTAATAAAATCGAATGTGTCTTTTCCTACTGTCCTATCTTAACTACTTAACACCATGCATGATTCAAATCACAATCAATACATTGATGTTGATTTTAAATTCTTTACTTGGTATTATATTGATGCTAAAAGGAAGTAACTCCAAAAATAACCTTTTTAATAATAAAAATAAATTTTAAACTTAAAAATATTATGTAAAAACAGTAGGGAAATATTAGATTTGAAAAATGCACTTTTTAGATTTTTCTACAGTGACTAACTGATTAGCAGATCCAGTAACCGGTTACTCCACTGTACCTGTTAATTCAAATTTCCCTCTTTTTCAGTTCTGGAGTGATCTAACCGGTTAGAAAACTCAGTAACCGGTTAGATTATGCAGTTCACAGTTTTAAAATGCCACTTTTAAGCATCAATTCAATATCCTTTCAATTTCAATCTTAATCAACCATTCATCAAACATTCTTGGGCATATTTAAACATGTTTACACCAATAATAAACATCAATTTTAGGAAATTCATACACAATCTACCAAGTATGCACATAATCACATAGTTGGCATTCAATATAGGAAAATCATTTCCAGAACCATTCAAGTCATATTTTCAGTTTCTTTAGCTCATATTGAGTTATTATGACATGTTCAAATTAGTTTTATACCCTATTATGGCCTCCAAGCCAAAGTCCCAATTCAAAACCTATTGCCCTTGAGCTTGTATAGCTCTTCTACATTCCAATCCATTTAATAATCATTCTAGAAAATGAATATCTTCCCCCTTACCTATTGAAGCTTTTGAGACTGATTGGAAAGCAAGAAATTAGGATTGACACATTTTGGAACAAATTTGGTTCAGCTGCAATATTCTATTTTCAGTTTCAACAAGGGTTAGTTATCAGAGATTTTCAATAAGAATCAGCTAGATAAACTCGTGAATAAGGATTGGAACTCAAACTAGGATACATGAACTTGAGATTAATACAAATTTGAGACTCAAAGGTAGCCTGAGCTTACCAAACGAAATAGAGAAAGAGAGCCCCAGAGACAAACTCGTGCTCTATTTTTCAGCACCATAGGGTCAAGTTGCAAGGCTTATAACTTCCTCTACAGTTCACCAAATCAAGTGGGGTTTGTTTCTACTTCAAGAGGGATGAGAGAGCTTCGTTTTGGTATGGAATTTTTTAGGGTTTATGGGGAGAAGAAGGGTCCACGAACTCACTTTCAGCAACACCAGAAACTGGGTTCTGAAACTTGGTTCATGATATTTTTATGAGGAGATTAACTCAATTTACCTTTGTCTAAGTTAAATTTCGTCCACAAGTCATGAAATGACTAATTTCAGGCATTGTTGGAACGCTTTTGTGGTAAAAACGTGGCCCTCATTCAGTGATTTTTGATATCACCGCCTCAATTTTTGGACTTCAGAGACACACTAACCGGTTACTCATTTCACTAAACCGGTTAGTGAGTACAATTCTGAAAAAAATCTTTGAATATTTTATTTTATTTCCTTTCTTTTCTCAATTCCTTTTAAATACTTCTTTTATCTTTATAAAATGGAATATTTTAATTAATGAAATAATTTCCTTTAATTATTTCTTAATTAATTTCACATTATAATTGTTACAATTATATTCTAATAATCACAATCATATTATAATTACGTTATAATTTTCATAATAATTAACATAATTACATATAATTATAATTTCTAATCGGGGATTTAAATTTTGGTGTGTTACACTTTCTCCCCCACTTACAGGAATTTCGTCCCCGAAATTCGACTTACTAAAATAACTCAGGATACTCTATGAATACGATCCTCTAATTCCCAGGTTGATTCAGACACATCACCTTGATTCCACAAAACCCTAACTAATGGAATCTCTTTTCCTCTCAGCTGTTTCATTCTTCGGTCTTCAATTCGCACAGGACCAGCTTCAAACGTGAGATTCTCCTTGATCGGCAAAATATCCGGTTGAATTTGAATTACAGCTTCAGGATCATGCACATACTTCCAAAGTTGCGAGACATGAAAAACATCGTGAAGATTTGCAAGAGAAGGGGGTAAGGCAATCTGGTAGGCGACTGGACCTACTCTCTTCAGAATTTGATATGGTCCAACAAATTTTGGCGAAAGCTTCTTTGGTTTAAGGGAACGATCAATTCCTTTTGTTGGTACCACCCTGAGAAATACGTGATCACCTTCTTTAAATTCTAAAGAATCTCTTCTTCGATCCGCGTAGCTTTTCTGGCCACTCTGAGCTGCCTTCATCTTATCTTGAATTATCTTGATCTTCTTTGTGGTCTCTTGCACAATATATGGACCAATAATTGAGTTCTCCCCCACGTGAAACCAACATAGTGGGGTTTGACACTTCTTTCCATATAGCACTTCATACGGTGTCATTCCAATGCTTGCATGGTAGCTGTTGTTGTAAGTGAATTCCACTAACGACAACAACTTTTCCCAATTTTCTTGATATTCCGAGACACAAACCCTTAGGAGATCTTCTAATGTCTGAATAGTCCTTTCCGTCTGCCCATCTATTTGCGGATGGTATGCAGAACTCAAACTCAGCTTCGTTCCCAAAGCCTAATGCAAACTTTGCCAGAATCTTGAGGTAAACCTTGGATCTCGATCAGAGACGATATTAGAAGGTACGCTATGCAAACGAACAATCTCCTTTATATAGAGTTGAGTTAGCTTCTCTAAGGAATAATGCATATTCATCGGTATAAAATGTGCCGATTTGGATAATCTATCTATGACTACCCAAATAGCATCATGACCCAACGAAGTTCTAGGCAATCCAGATACAAAATCCATAGAGATGCTATCCCATTTCCACTGGGGAATCTCCAAAGGTTCCAATTCTGCACCAGGTTTCTTATGCTCGATCTTTTCCTTTTGACAAATTACACAAGATGCGACATAAGAAGCTACATCTTTCTTTAATCCCGACCACAAGAATACCTTCTTCAAATGCTGATACATCTTGGTCGATCCTAGATGGATACTCATCTTGCTTTTATGTGCCTCTTCCAAGATCATTCTCCTCAACTGATGGTCATTCAGAATGCAAATTCGTCCTTTGAATCGAAGGATTCTGTCTGATCCAACTTGAAAGTCTGGTTCTTTTCCTTCGGATGATAACTTCTTCTTCTCTTGGAGATCTACATCTCTTTGTTGCATTTCACCGATTTGAGTTAAAAACTCACTAGTAATCTGCAACATTCCTAACTTGATGCTGCCATCTTCCAGTTGCATCACTAAACTCAAATCTCTGAACTCTTCAATTAGTGCTAACTCCTTAATCATCATAGCACTCATATGAAGGGTCTTTCAGCTCAACGCATCTGCTACCACGTTGGGTTTGCCAGGATGATAATGAAGTTCAAAATCACAATCATTTAGAAATTCCATCCAACGACGTTGCCTCATATTGAGCTCTTTCTGATCAAAGAGATATTTCAAACTCTTGTGATCACTAAACACTTAGAATGTGGTTCCATAATGGTAGTGTCTCCAAATCTTCAATGCAAACACTATTGCTGCCAATTCCAAGTCATGAGTAGGATAATTTTATTCATGTGCCTTCAATTGTCTTGTCGCGTAAGCAACAACTTTACCCTCCTGCATCAGTACACATCCTAATCCTTTTTTTGACGCATCGCAAAATACCTCAAAATTTTTATGTGGGTCACGTAATATTAATACAGGATATGATGTCAACCTTTCCTCAAAGTCTGGAAACTATCTTCACACTTCTCGTCCCAGACGAAGGGTTTCTCTATACGGGTTAAACGCGTCATAGGAAGGGCAATTTTCGAAAATCCTTCAATGAATCTTCTGTAGTATCCAGCTAATCCCAAGAAACTACGTACTTCTGTAACTGACTTGGGCCTTTCCCATTTCAACACAGCTTCAACTTTAGCTGGACCCACCGCTATTCCATCTTTCGAAAACACATGCCCTAAGAAATTCATCTTCTCCAACCAGAATTCACACTTCGAGAATTTAGCATATAACTGTTTTTCCTTCAACACTTCTAACACCATTTGAAGGTGAATTGCATGTTCTTTCGGATTCTTTGAGTAGATTAGTATATCATCAATGAATACTACTACAAAAGAATCGAGATAAGGTCGGAAGACTCTATTCATATAATCCATAAATACTGCAGGAGCATTGGTTAATGTTGGAAACCAACAAGCGGCTCAAAATAGACTAGAGGGGGGTGAATAGTATTTTGAAGCCTCAATACAAATATTTCGATTGCTAAAGAGAATGGATTTGAGAAAACAAATTTTCTAACAAAAAATATACTGTTTAATCGATTAACTTCAATATTAATCGATTAATACCGAAGCTCACTCCTGTACTAATCGATTAACTAAGACGTTACTCGATTAAGACCGAATGATGCTTAAAAACTAATCGATTAATTAATCACTTAATCGATTAATAAGTCTTATTGAGAATTCAATGGAGATTACAATTCAATGATGCACTAACAAATTTTTTATGAATGAATGAACAAAACTACGTAAAATTACCAAGTCAATTTAGGTTTATTATCTAGGAATTGAAAAAGCCCCAAATTAAACCTAATTAATTGATTGTTCTTGATTAATGAAAGCTTGAAGAAAAGAAAACAAAGAAGACAAGATTTTATCCTGGTTCACTCTCTACCACTTGAGAGCTACATCCAGTCCCCTCTATCAAAGATAGAGAGTTTCTACTAGATACACAATTGTTAGATTACAATGGTTAAAGATGCAGCTCACTCTAGCTCTCCTATCTTAACCCCTTCAAAGAGAGTACCAAACTCTTTGAAAATCTACCCAATTGTTTCTTGTATCTTGTCCTCTTGAATTGTTGAAGGATGTTCTCCAATCAATTCCTTTCCACTTGCTTTGAGATGCTTCAAAGACTTTCAAGTTGTGAATTCTTCACTTGTTTGTTGAATGCTTGATGATACAACATCTTGTTGTAGATTGCTTCAACACAAAGTAATAAGATCTAGAAATTTGAATCTCAATAAATCTAAGAATATTGAATGATTGAAAGTGAAGAAAATTGAAAGATTGTTGAATCTTGATAGAACAATATGAAAATAGTAATAGCTCTTGAAAGATTATGAAAGTATGATTCTCTATAGAAAAATGTGAAAGTGAAAGTAACCTTGTAAAAGTAGAAATGAAAAGCTTTTAAACAAAATATAATTTTTCTGATACAACAGTAATTAATCGATTAATGTACAAGCCACTAATTGATTAACCTTTGTTAACTCGTGCTAATCGATTAACGTATAAGTCACTAATCGATTAACCTTTGTTAACACAATCAGTGTTGTACAGTTATAACTTGTTAATCGATTAAGCCTATCGTGCTAATCGATTAACCATTGTAAAAAGTGATTAAAAATTAAGCTTTTCAAAAGTACTTTGATCAAGACTTTAATTAGAGCTATTTTCTATCAAGATAGATTTTCTTCACTATTAATCAAACAATATTAAAAACCTAATTGAGATTCCTAAGCTACCACCCACTCTCATGAAATGGAAAATTAAAATATTACATTTGATTAAGAATAAAATAAAACTTAATCTAATGCTCCATGAGTGGTGCTCTTGTTGTTGATTGTTGTTGCTTGTCTTTTGGTTTGTTAGCATCAAAACATCATCAAACCTACAAAGTCCCCCTTTTTGATGATGACAAACCCTCTTCACAATAAAGCACCAAGTTTTTAAATACTCCCCCTAAATGTAACACACTTAGGAAAAATACATAAAAACTTAACCTACAAAGCCACAACATCAACAAACATTTCTCCCCCTTTTGGCATCATTAAAAAGTAGTGAATAGTTAAAAGATCTTTTTCCAAAAGTGAGAGGTAAGTGCTAGACAATGGTATACATAATAATAAACACAATGTAGAGGCTTAATATGCAGTAAAAGAAATAGAATTAGGCCATAACCGAGACCATAAAGCATACCACATAATAAGTCCATAACACATAGTCCATAGCAGTGCAAAAGACATAGTGCAGACATCAATGTCATAGTAAAAATACCATAGTTCAGCAGCATAATAAGTATCATAAAGAAACTAAGGCCATACACAGACCCTATAGAATGTCAACCATAGCAAAAACATAAACAGTGCAGCAAGTTAGTTAAGTCCCAAAACCATAAAACCAAAAAAAAAGTTCAGCATCAGAGAATGATAAAAGTGCAGCAAAAAACAGTGAAAAACATCATATGAGCATAATGGGCTAAGGGTTGGATGGAGGATGGGTAAAAAGGCTAGATAAGTGATCCATGAGTCGTTGCTCCATTGCACGATTCTGAATATCAATCCTTTGTTCCATTGCATCAAACCGATTATCTATGTGCTGAATAAGTGAATCATGTGCAGCTTGAGCATCAAAGGGTGCCTCTAAGTTGTCAAAGTCAATAAAATCTTCAACATTTACCCCTTGATCAGTGTCCATGGGATCAACAACCGGTGGAGCAGCTTGTGGAGCGGGAGGAGCTTGTTGTGCAGCTTGCTCTAAAGCCTTAATCTGCGAATTCCACATCCAGGTTCTTGTTGGCTTATGAAAACCAATTTGCATGAGATTGATGTGATGTATGTTCAAGCACAACTTACCCTCCGGATCTTTCTCACACGGTTCACCATCTGGAATTGGCACACCATAATGACGAAGAAGTTTAGTCACATGCATAGGATATGGTAAATACTGAGTTTGAGCAGACTGTGCAGCAGTGAGCATTCTAGCCAAAATTATCCTATTCAATTTATCTTAACATTATGCTTAATTCCATAAAACAATGTCAAGTCATCCTCCTGGACTTGAGCATAATTTTGAGAACCTTTAAGAATCAGACAATAAGCAATAATGTATAATAAGACCCTATCTTCAGCATGAAGCAAAGAAACTCTCTTTGTACCATTGTCCCAATTAAGTTCATCTCTAACAGCCTCTTGATAAATAGTAGCAAGATCAACATTAAGTTCAACCGATTCATCATCATCGAAAAACGTACCCTCATTTTCCAATCCAAACAAAATTTTCATATCATTAGGATTAATAACAAAGTGATGACCCCTCACTTGGCTTTGATAAACCCCATCAATTTTAGTAAAATTAGCATAAAATTGCCTAACAAGCTTAGGGTAATAGTGAGTATTAAATTCCAAAAACTTCTTAACATTCTGTGAAACAAGAAGATCATGAAAACCAAACCTTTCCTTCCTTAACCATGCAAAATTAAGGTACCGAATGACTCCAAAGATTCTGTTATCAAACTTCGGTGCCCGTTCTTCGCGTTCGGCTTGAGAAAACCATTTATTGTTGCGATCCTTATGTGGTGGACGCTTCTTACATGGAGGAGGAGTCAGATCAGAGGAGGAGGAGGCCATATTCCAAGGATTAGGGTTAGGGTTTTCGGATTAGGGTTAGGGTTTGAAGAATGTGGGGAAAATAGGATTTTTGGTGATTTAGGTTGAAATTGATGAAATTTCTGGTGAATATGATGTTAGAAAGAAGATTTGTGGGAAGAAATTGGGTTAAAATCGAGTTTCAATAGCCCATATGATCCATGAATGCATTTCAAGTTGAGAGAAAAATAGAGAGAATCGGAGAAGAGAGAGAAAAGAAAGAGGAAAAATGAGCAATTGTGCTGAAAATTCGCTTTTATAATTCTGTGTCAGATACCCTTAATCGATTAGCGAAGTCCTTAATCGATTAAGTTCGAAAGTAATTTTAAAATTAATCGATTAGCGAATGCCTTAATCGATTAAGTGCGAAAGAGGTTTAAAAATTAATCGAGTTAAAGCTTCGTTAATCGATTAAGTGCGAAAGAGGTTTAAAAATTAATCGATTAATGAATGACTGTTAATCGATTAATGTGCACAAAACTCAAATTTTTGAAATTTTGAAAAATATTTTCATACACAAAAACACAAATAGACATTTAGCATTTAGCACACACATTTACACAAGCAAACATATCATAGAAAAATACTCACATAACTACTAGTTTAGAGAATTATGAAAAGTTTCAAATTACAACAACTCAAACAACAAAGCATAATGAAATAGACTTAAAGGTGATGAACAAAAAAAAATTCAAATACAATTAGCTAATAATTGATTCATAAAAAATGCCAAGTTCCCTTCTAATACGATAGAAAGTATCTCTTGGTAATGGTTTTGTAAAAATGTCAGCTAATTGATCTGAGGTTTGAACAAACTCAATAACACTATCACCTTTTTGGACATGATCCCTTAGAAAGTGATGCCTTATTTCAATATGTTTTGTCCTTGAGTGCAATACCGGGTTTTTAGTTAAATTTATTGCGGATGTATTGTCACATTTAATAGGAATTTTTGACAAGTTTAAACCAAAATCTGAAAGTTGTTGCTTCATCCAAAGGATTTGAGCACAACAACTTCCGGCCGCAATATATTCGGCTTCCGCGGTTGATAAAGCTACACAATTTTGCTTTTTTGAAAACCATGATACAAGAGAACTTCTAATTAAATGGCATGTTCCACTTGTACTTTTTCTTTCAACTTTACAACCCGCAAAATCAGAATCCGAATAGCCTATTAAATTTAAAAGGGCATCTCTAGGATACCATAATCCGGTATTGGTTGTACCTTTCAAATATTTCATAATCCTCTTAACAGTAGTTAAATGTGATTCTTTTGGATTAGCTTGAAAACGAGCACACATGCACACACTAAACATAATATCAGGACGAGAAGCAGTTAAGTATAATAAACTACCTATCATACCACGATACTTTGTTACCTCTACTGGTTTTCCGATGTCATCCTTGTCTAAGTAACATGTGACGCTCATTGGAGTAGACGCTTCCTTGCACGACTCCATGCCAAACCTTTTAAGAAGTTCTCTACAATACTTGCCTTGATGAATGTAGATCCCATCATCAAGTTGCTTGATTTGTAGTCCAAGGAAGAAGGTGAGCTCCCCCATCATAGACATTTCAAACTCACTTTGCATTATTTCTGAAAATTTCTTGCACAATTTTTCATTAGTTGCACCAAAAATAATGTCATCAACATATATTTGGACTAAAAGTATGTCCTTACCGGATCTTTCAATAAAAAGCGTTTTGTCCACGGCACCTCGTTTAAAACCTTTTTGAATTAAAAAGTTGCTGAAACGGTCATACCAAGCTCTAGGTGCTTGTTTAAGACCATACAAAGCCTTTTTCAATTTAAAAACATAATCCGGATGTTCAAAATTTTCAAATCCGAGAGGTTGTGAAACATACACTTCTTCTTGAATGTAGCCGTTAAGAAATGCACTTTTAACGTCCATTTGATACAATTTAAAATTCATTATTGATGCAAAAGCGAGTAGAATTCTAATAGCTTCTAATATAGCAACGGGAGCATACGTTTCATCATAGTCTATCCCTTCCTCTTGGCTATACCCCTTTGCTACCAACCTAGCCTTATTCCTAACAATAATACCCGACTCATCTAGTTTATTCCTATAAACCCAACGAGTACCGATTTTAGGACGATCATCGGGTTTTGGCACAAGCTCCCAAACTTGGTTTCTTTCAAATTGATTTAACTCTTCTTGCATTGCCATAACCCAATGTTCGTCTTGAAGAGCCTCACTAATATTCTTAGGTTTTAGTTGTGATAGAAAAGCAACATAATAACAAAAATTATTCAAAGTGCTTCGGGTTACCACTCCCTTAGCTATGTCACCTAAGATATTAGAGACCGGGTGATTTTTGTTCGTTTTCCAAGCAATTGGTAGTTCGGGATGCGGCACTTGTACTAAGTCTTTGTCATGTGCTTGCATTTCTCCATTCTCAACTTGATTTTCTCCTTCTTGTTGTTGTGTTGGCTTCTCATGATCCATAAGTGTACCTACATTATCATCATCACAAGAAACAACACACTCTCCTTTCGGAGATTCATCAAACACGACATGAACTGATTCTTCAACGGTTAAGATTCTTTTATTAAAAATACGATAAGCCTTGCTATGAGTTGAATATCCAATGAAAATACCTTCATCGACTTTTGAGTCAAACTTGCCGACCGGGTTCTTACCATTATTTAAAATAAACACCTTACAACCAAACACATGAAAATAAGAGATATTTGACTTTCGCCCTTTTAACAACTCATAAGGTGTTTTATTCGAATTCGGACGAATAAGAACCCTATTAATGACATAACACGCAGTATTAACCGCATCAGCCCAAAAGTAAGAGGGAACTCTAGATTCCTTAAGCATAGTACGTGCAAGTTCCTCTAAAACTCTATTTTTCCTTTCTACAACTCCGTTTTGTTCCGGAGTCCTAGGGGCTGAAAATTGATGACTTATTCCATACTTTTCACAAAACGCATCAAACTTTGAGTTTTCAAACTCACCACTGTGATCACTTCTAATAGACACTATTTTCAAATTTAATTGGTTTTGGATGAGTTTGGCAAACTTTCTAAAACTTTTATAAGTGTCGCTTTTGGCGGATAAAAACAAAGTCCATGTGAATCGAGTAAAGTCATCTACCATAACAAAGCCGTAGTAATTACCTCCTAAACTCCGAACTTGTGATGGGCCAAACAAATCCATGTGGATTAACTCCAATGAATTTGTTGTGCTTACCACGTTTTTGGGTTTAAAAGAGTTTTTAACTTGCTTGCATTTTTGACATGAGTCACAAACACTATCAAGTTTAAAATTAAGTTTTGGTAAGCCAATCACTAAGTCCTTGCGTAGTAGTTTATTTAATTGATTCACATTTACATGAGCAATGCGACGATGACAAAGTTGAACTTCATCATGAAAAGATTTAAAACATGTTGAAAATAATGAAGTTATCTCATCCAAATCAATTAAATAGGTGTTATTAGAGCGTCGACCTACGAACTTAACACTATCATCAATACAACTCTTAATAAAACAAAATTCCGAAGTAAAGGTCACATTGTTGCCCATATCACATGGTTGACTTATACTAAGCAAGTTGTGTTCTAAGCCTTCTACGAATAGGACATTTTCAATGATAAGGTTAGATACGTTACCAATCTTACCCACTTCTAGAATTTTGCCTTTGTTGTTGTCGCCATAGGTGACATGACCACCACCTTTTGTAGTAAGTTCGATGAAATGCGATTTGTCTCCCGTCATATGCCTTGAACATCCACTATCCAAGTACCATCTACGCTCCTTTGTTCGAAGGCACATCTACAAAACAATGTCATTTACTTGACTTAGGTACCCAAGTTATCTTGGGTCCTTTGATGTTAGTTTGGGGTGTAGTCCCCTTCACAGTCCATACATACTTTCCACTTGGTATACCAAATTTCTTAATATTGCATTTATTTGTAGTATGCCCAAAAATACCACAATAATGACAAGTTGGAGTTTTTGAAAAATCAATTTTAGAGAATGTACCAACTTTGCGAAAATTGCGATTTTTGGGTTTGGTATACCCAAGTCCGGTTCTATTACTATTATTCCTTTGATTAGAAAGCAAATGATCCAAGCAAGTGTCTCCTCTTGTGAGCCTTGCAATTCTATCATTCAAATTAAAAACTTCTTTTTCAAGAGATTTGCAATTATCACAAGTAGAGATATCATTTGTTTTCAAATCACAATTGCATGTGGAATTTGCATAAATGAGTTCAAGGGTTTCATTTTGAAGCTTTAGCTCCTCAAGAAAGTTTTATAATTCCAAAAATTTTTCTTGTTGCTTCAAAATGAAATTCTTTCTTTCAACATTTATTTTTGCTAATTTCTTCAACTCTTTATGCATTTCCACATACACATTATAAAGTTCATTGAAGGAGGGAGAATTAGAATTAGAACTAGCATCGGAAAGATAATCTACCTCATTTGCGTTATCACTTGATTTCATGCTTGAAGATGCTTCTTCATCAAACTTGGTCATCAAGCAAAGGTTAGCAAGTTCTTCATCTTCCGATGAACTAGTTGAAGATTGATTTTCCGGTTCATCCCACACTATATATGCCCTTTTTCCTTTAGATTGATTGGGTTTCCCTTTGTCACTTTCGGGCTTATTTGAATTGGTTGGACAATTTGATCTATAATGGCCCGGCTTCCCACACCCATGACATATGATGTTGTCTTTATTTGTCTTGTTCCTTGGTTGAGCGTCCTTAGAGTCTCTTGATCTATTTCTATTGAAATTACTCTTCTTCTTAAGGAAACGTCCAAGTTTTTTGACCAACAACCCGAGCGTCTCATCATCGATGTTGGAGTCGGAATCATCCACTAAAGAGAGTTCTTCATGTGCATTTAGGGATTTTGAATTAGTTTTAAGAGCTATCCCCTTCTTCTTTTTATCGGCATCCTCGTTCATGGATAATCTTCCTAGCTCCATTTCATGCTCTTGAAGCTTCCCAAATAGTGTTGCTAAATCCATCTCGTCTAGATCCTTAGACTCCATGATGGCAGTGACTTTGGGTTGCCATTCCCTGCTAAGACATCTCAAAACTTTATTAACAACTTCACCATTAGTTAGTCTTTTTCCAAGAGCAGAAAGATGATTAATTATATGAGTAAAGCGCTTTTGCATGTCGCCTATGTTTTCATTTGGCAACATACGAAAGAGCTCGTACTCATGCATGAGAGTATTAAGCCTAGCCCTTCTAACCTCATTAGTGCCCTCATGTGTGACTTGTAGTGTGTCCTACATTTGTTTAGCATTAGTGCATTGTGATACTCTAAAGAATTCGTCATAAGAAAGTGTCGAAGTGATGATGTTTTTGGCTTTTAAATCATATTGAACTTTCTTCTTATCGGCATCATTCCAGCTTGATTTTGGTTTCAAAGAAACAGTATCATTGACTTTTGTTTGCGGAATAAAAGGCCCATTCTCTATGGCATTCCAAATTTCTATATCAATAGCTTCTATAAAAATTTTCATTCGGACCTTCCAATAAGCGTAGCCCACACCATTGAATAGTGGAGGACGATTAATGGAAGCTCCTTCACCACCAAAAGGATTAAAATTTGAGCCCATGATTTCCAAATCGGATCTTTGCGAAAAAGCGTTTTAATGCTCGGATCTTTCGACCGAGCTCTGATACCACTTTTTGGAAACCAACAAGCGGCTCAAAATAGACTAGAGGGGGGTGAATAGTATTTTGAAGCCTCAATACAAATATTTCGATTGCTAAAGAGAATGGATTTGAGAAAACAAATTTTCAAACAAAAAATATACTGTTTAATCGATTAACTTCAATATTAATCGATTAATACCGAAGCTCACTCCTGTACTAATCGATTAACTAAGACGTTACTCGATTAAGACCGAATGATGCTTAAAAACTAATCGATTAATTAATCAATTAATCGATTAATACGTGTAAAATCTGATAAAAATTCAGTCTTATTGAGAATTCAATGGAGATTACAATTCAATGATGCACTAACAAATGTTTTATGAATGAATGAACAAAACTACGTAAAATTACCAAGTCAATTTAGGTTTATTATCTAGGAATTGAAAAAGCCCCAAATTAAACCTAATTAATTGATTGTTCTTGATTAGTGAAAGCTTGAAGAAAAGAAAACAAAGAAGACAAGATTTTATCCTGGTTCACTCTCTACCACTTGAGAGCTACATCCAGTCCCCTCTATCAAAGATAGAGAGTTTCTACTAGATACACAATTGTTAGATTACAATGGTTAAAGATGCAGCTCACTCTAGCTCTCCTATCTTAACCCCTTCAAAGAGAGTACCAAACTCTTTGAAAATCTACCCAATTGTTTCTTGTATCTCGTCCTCTTGAATTGTTTAAGGATGCTCTCCAATCAATTCCTTTCCACTTGCTTTGAGATGCTTCAAAGACTTTCAAGTTGTGAATTCTTCACTTGTTTGTTGAATGCTTGATGATACAACCTCTTGTTGTAGATTGCTTCAACACAAAGTAATAAGATCTAGAAATTTGAATCTCAATAAATCTAAGAATATTGAATGATTGAAAGTGAAGAAAATTGAAAGATTGTTGAATCTTGATAGAACAATATGAAAATAGTAATAGCTCTTGAAAGATTGTGAAAGTATGATTCTCTATAGAAAAATGTGAAAGTGAAAGTAACCTTGTAAAAGTAGAAATGAAAAGCTTTTAAACAAAATATAATTTTTCTGATACAACAGTAATTAATCGATTAATGTACAAGCCACTAATCGATTAACCTTTGTTAACTCGTGCTAATCGATTAATGTATAAGTCACTAATCGATTAACCTTTGTTAACACAATCAGTGTTGTACAGTTATAACTTGTTAATCGATTAAGCCTATCGTGCTAATCGATTAACCACTGTAAAAAGTGATTAAAAATTAAGCTTTTCAAAAGTACTTTGATCAAGACTTTAATTAGAGCTATTTTCTATCAAGATAGATTTTCTTCACTATTAATCAAACAATATTAAAAACCTAATTGAGATTCCTAAGCTACCACCCACTCTCATGAAATGGAAAATTAAAATATTACATTTGATTAAGAATAAAATAAAACTTAATCTAATGCTCCATGAGTGGTGCTCTTGTTGTTGAATGTTGTTGCTTGTCTTTTGGTTTGTTAGCATCAAAACATCATCAAACCTACAGTTAATCCAAACGGCATCACAACATACTCGTAGTGGCAATATCAGGACCGGAACGCCATCTTGGGAATATCCTCTTCTCGAACTCGTATCCGATGGTACTCCGACCTCAGATTGATTTTAGAGAAGATTAAGGCTCCTCGAACTTGGTCAATTAAATCGTCGATTCTCGGCAATGAATACTTATTCTTAACTGTGACTTTGTTTAATTGGCGATAGTCCACGAACATCCTCATGCTTCCATCTTTCTTCTTAACAAACAATACCGGTGCACCCCAAAGAGAAACACTCGGTATGATAAATTGTTTCTGTTACAATTCTTCTATTTGCTTCTTTAACTCAGCCATCTCTGGTGGCGCCATTCAATAAGGTGCAATTGAGATCGAACCAGTTCCAGGAATTAACTCAATGCTAAACTCAATTTCACGCTTGGGTGGCAATCTTGGTGTAAGACCCACAATTTTACCCAATTTATTTGTGTGATTATCTTTTTAATTTTAATTATATTTTTTTTATCATTTTATTTTATTTTATTAATAATGTGTGAATATAATTAATTTATTGGGTGATGATTTGTTGTACCTTGATTTTTATATACTTATAAAGTTATAATTATGTGAATTTAATGAATTATGTGTATTTATGTATATATGTATATACGTGGGGTGTATATATATATATATATGTATATAATAATATATTTTCTTTGAATAATTTAGAATGTACTTTTGGACTTAAAAATATTTTATAAAGAATAGTATTTTATTATGAAAATATTATTTGATTTATATTTGGAAAATAAAAGGATTTTTTTGAAGGGTTATAGTGTTATAACTTCAAATTTCATATCTTTTTAACCGTAAGTCCAAAAATTACAAACTTTATGTCAAAATGATCGTATTGAAATTTAGATTATGAAAATACAAAGTTTTGGATTTAATTTTGGAGTTTTCGAAATTTAATCTTTGTTACTGTAAAGTATGATTTTTGGTATTCTAAAGTTTGAAAATGTAACTTAAATCATTTAATGGCTCTTTGAATGGTTGCAAAATTCTCTTCTCTCTACCTATGGTGTACACGGTTCATATACAGTCTAGGAGGGAGATATTTGGTTCAATTAAAACACATGTTACATGAAGGCATATGAAATATGAAAAGGCATATGTTACATAAATGCATAGGAAATATGAAAAGGCATTATTAATTCTACACTTTATTAGATTATCATTAAGTGGCCTAGGAGTTACGTTTTGATTTTTGTTAGAGGCAGTAGAATGAAGTGTAATGGTAAGTGAGATTATGGAGTTTTAAGTATGAAGTTAATGCACCATGAATGGAATGGAATCTTTGAACCAAAAGAATTGTGTGACTTTGTAACCAAGTTTTGTTTAAATGAGAATTAAGCCTTGGAGTTATGTGAGGATTTATTTTGCAGTTATGGAAATCGGAGAGTTATGTGAGGATTTATTTTGGAATTATGGAATGGAAGAGTCTCAATGTTGGATGAATGAACCTTGGAATATTCCCTAAACCAAGTAGGAGTTGAAAAGTTTTCTAGCCATATACCCCCTCCAAATTTGTCCCTTTAGTTCCATTTGTGGGGTGAAATGACAAAAATTCCTATTAGTATAAATAGAGTACTTAGGAGCTGAATTATTTTTATTGTTACATCACTTTTGATACTTAGAAAAATTTGTGAGAGATCCTTAGGAGGGAGAAGCCAAAGCCGTGGAACTTAGAGGGAGGGGGGAATGCCTTTTGAGTCAAGAGCTTAAAGGTTTTTAGTGCATGCAAAGGATAAGAGGTGATTCTTTAATCTTGTTTTTCATTTCTTAATCTTTCACGAGTATTCTATCATCTCAAAAAGGGAGTATATTGAGAGGCTCTTTGTTATGTGGAAATATTCTATTTTGAACTCTTTCTAAAGTATTTCCAATGATAACTCAAAAAGGTGATGATAGAATATGAATGTTGATTTTCTTTGTATGATTAAAACCATTATGAAATAAAAAAATTCTATTTTCTTTTCCTCTTCTTCTCTTTTTCAGTAATACCACTGAATTTAAAAAAAAAGATATAGTTAAGTTATAATGATTATTTTTGGTTAAGGATGCATTGCTTTGATTTGAGAAACGATTTCAAGTTTTAAAATAATTTTGATTAATTTTAACATTGGCCGAATGGCCTAAGAAATAAATAAAAATATATTGAGTTCTTTACTTGGATGAATTTATGTGATAATGATTTATTTATACACCTTGTTCATAAGAATTAAATTCTATGTTCAAAGAAAGGAATAAACTTTGGTTATATGTATTAATTAAAAATAATTATTTGTGTAACTATGTGCTTTTGTGCAATATGTGTGTGATATGATAATCTTGTTCGGTTGTTGTCCAAAAGATTATTTTTACTCTAAGAATGTTATTTGTTAATTGATTTAGTGTTGGTATAATTGTTTCAAGGATTAGAAATTATATGAGTATATGTTATGATTGTTTTAAATATTTTTCGTCACTATTTTAATTGTATTATTTTAGTCGAATATTATATGGACATGAATGAATGATTTTTGATTTTTCCTAGTTGTCTAAGTGTTATATGATAATTATATTGTATTTATTTGAGGTGTTTGAATGAAAATAAGCATTTTATTGAAATATATTTATTTTGGAAAATTAATTTTTTATTCAAGAAAATAAAATTTATTTGGACTGTGGGTCCCCAAAATGTTATTTTTGTGTCTATTTGTGATGTTTAATTGTAAATGTGTGTATATTAAAATTATAGCATGAAAGTATGTGATTTTAGGAAATAAAATGAATTTTTAGAAATTAATTGGCTGCTGTCCAGAATTGAAGTAAAAAAAAGGAAAAATATTATTTTATTAATTTTAATTTTATTTTTAGACTTGGGATGTGTACCTTTTTGTAGGAAAATGAAAAAGATGAATTTTTTTGGTAAATTTAAGTTGATGCAACCATGCTTTGCTTTGCTGTCCAGAATTGATTTTGTTGTGATTATATGATATTTAAATGTTATTTAGATAGTAGAACTTGTAACACCCTATATAAATTTTACCCTTAACCGAGAGTTAGGACTTAAAATTTTCTTATTTAAACAGTTATGTTAATGGTCAAAGTAATAATTCCTTTCATTAATACAGAATTCGTCAGAGTTTTTAGCGGAAGACTTAATTCAAACAAAAGGTATGAAAGCCAAAACAACATAGTTACATCGAATCAATTATACAAAATATAAAATACATAAGCAGTGTTTTGGCTCGGTCAACTGGCCGAGGCCTAACCTAATTCACCGACTCAATGACTTACTCTCTTTGTGAGGGAGAGTGAACCTGCTCGGCCGGGGACTGCGTCTGCTCGGGCTCAGTACCTGAAAAATGGTAAGGAGGTGAACATTACACAGAACTTATGTAAGCAGTTTCTAATATGACATACCGAACTACCAAGCCAAACACAAGTAATCAATTAGCATGTTAACAGATAATCAAACAGATACATATCACATGCACACAACCTCATTTTGCTCGGTCTATGTTGTTGTCCAGTATATTCCTTATTTACCAGTTTTACCTCTACTTATCTGATTGGTTCCCTCTTGTACTCCTTCCTCAATTCCTACACTTAGTTACTCGGCCATTACTTTCCCTTCTCGGTGTTCCCTTTTTCCTCTCTCGGTTTCATTATTCTTTATTTATCTTTTACATATTTTACAATCTTTTACTCTTCTCGGCTGCATACACCTAGTGCATGTCTTACACCATTTAGGGTCGGATTCCGGAGTGTCCATAACTGCGAGTACCCAGTACCCGTCTTACAGCTGCACATACCCAGTATGCGTCTGATGCGATCAATGCACGCACCCAGTACGTGTCTTCTATGACCAGGAGCACTACCGCCGATTCTTCTATGGAGTTAAGGAGTGTCTATAACTGCGAGCACCCAGTACCCGTCTTACAGCTGCGCCTCTCAACGTCTTACGTGATCAATGCACGCACCCAGTACGCGTCTTCTATGACCAGGAGCACATCCCACCGATTCCGTGCTCGGAACCTCGTGTGAATCATAACTGCGAGTACCCAGTACCCGTCTTACAGCTGCACATACCCAGTATGCGTCTGACGCGATCAATGTACGCACCCAGTACGCGTCTTCTATGACCCGGTCACACAACCATTTCTCTTTAATTCCCTTTATCCATTTAACCATCTCTTACTCGGCCTCTCTCGGCTCATAACCTTAGTTACCCCTTTTTCCACTAGTTTCTCTCATCACTTAACTCTTTAACTTATATTTTCTTCCTTTAACATCTAACCACATATCTCACACCCATTCTCAGTCTCTCACGCTCGGTCACAGACGGGTTTTCATATACAACATAAGCAAAGAATATCACAATTCATAAACATTGATACAGTAATACAATATGGTTAAAATCACTTAGCAAGTAAACAATTATTTCAACTTATCTCATGACTACATAACCTTAGTTCATTTATTGGTTTTCCTTACTCTTCATCTTTCCCTCTAATATTACCCTAAATCTCTTCCCTAATCTAACATCCACTCTTAGCACCCGTTATGCACACACTAGCAACCCAAACCTAAGCAAAGGTAACACTCACTCCTTACCTCAATCCGTGAGAGATAAGAGTTTGAGAGCTTGAGTGTAGTTTCCTTGTTGTTTGACCTCGTGATCTTAGAACCCCCCTTGTACCACTTCTCTTCTTGCTGCTCGCCCAAACACCGAATGCTCCAGGAACGTCCGACACGGGGGAGGAACGGAAAGAAGAAGGGCTTCCAGTTGGTGAGTCTTGGTGGAGGAAAAGTGAAAGAGAGATATGCGTGAGTAAGAAGAGAGTATGTTGGATTTTGGTGTTGGAGTTTCAGAGAAAATGAGAGACGAAAGAGAAATAGAATAGAAAGTGTTGTTGTGTTGTTTGTGGGTTTTCTTTTATTCTTTTATGGGGGTTATTTGTGTGGCTCTCATTGGACGCTTCTTTGAGAAGCTTAGAATATGTGGACAGGGTTCATTGGCTTCTAAGGGAAGCCACCAACAGTGACTTGACAAAGACATATAGTGATGGATAGGACATCTGTACGGAAGGCGTGAAAACCAAGGAATTAGCAACTCAGTGTGAGCTGTCACGGAGGAGCAAGGAGACTTCGGCTTGATACGGAGAAGCAGTAGTAGTCCGAGTCTGTCCTCGGTCAACACCGCGAGGTCTTGTTGTGGTCGGCTAATCCGGTTTAGACTTTCTCGTTCGTTCCTTATTTTGCTCGGCTGGGACCAGTCTGAGGTCCAACATTTACTTATCTGGTCGGCCCACGCTTCCTAGTTCGCTCACGACAGTATACAACTTCTATGACTTAATTGTATTCTTAAATAAATTTATATTTAAATCTATTATATTAAACATTAAATTTCGGGATGTTACAGGACTTGCGTATTGTGAATAGGAAAAACTGGTATGATTTTTAGAGGTATAATTTAAGAAAAAAAGTAAATTTCAAGTTTGTATGTAAGTTCTGTTCAGATATTTGTAACTAAGCTAAATGGATTTTGTAAATGATTGTTATATTAGGAATATATGTGTTTATGTGTATTATGTACATGTTTGGAATAGAAATCTTTTTAAATGATTTATTGAATTATTTTAAGCTAAAAGAAATAATAGTATCAAAGTGAAATGATTTTGTTAAAATATACTTTAGTAACTTGGTAGTTGTTATATAAGCATTTGGTTAGGGTAATCAAATATTATATTTATTTATCAAATTTCGTTATCATTTGATTAAATTATGTGTGAATTTAAATTACTTTCTCAAAGTTTTAATCGAATTAATTATGTAATTCCAAATAATTTGGTTTTGAGTAAAATGAAATGAAGTCTTGTTTTACAAAAGTATTAAAGAATCTTTGAGCTTGGTTTAATTAAAGTTAATATTAGTTAGTTAGTAATAGTATTATTATTTGTTTGAGGATAAAGAGTAGTTTCAAGGAGACATCAGGAACAACAAAGAACAAGGAGTAAAAATTGTCATTTCGCATCCACGTGAGAGAGAAGCTTTCCTAAGACATATTGGCCCTTTGGGGTAGCATTAGGATATTCTTGATCATCTCAAAGATCAGAACTTCGTAGTTATTTGTCGAAATGCATGACTGCAATTGTTTGTGTTTGTTTAGCCGATCTACGTTGAGACGATAACTTTTATTTATATGTCTGATATTGGTTATTAGTTGGTATTGTGTAATTTGAGTTATTTATTTTGATATGATCATATAACATGAATTAATCTGATGAGATTGTTATTGTACTGATGTTATCTTGTGATAACTGATTATCTGTTGGAAAAAGAAATATTGGAGAAATAATTATATGAAAATATGTTGGAATTGTTAAGTTTGTGATAAGTCCTTACGGTTAAGGCATTGATTATTTTGTGGACCCCTGGTGGGTATAAGACCTTGGTTAAGGTAATATGGTTATAATATTAAGCATCTTGAATGGTGTAGTGTACAGTGAAGGTGCGCGGAGCACTAATGACTTTTGATGTATATCCCTAATCGCATTGTCTGGTAGACGTGCTTGATTTTAAGTAGCTGGCCACGTGAATGACATGCCATGGTTGCGAGCATTGTGGAACCACCGTACTTAGGGAGGTGTTTGTTTTGTTTTTCCCTTAGAGGTTGAGGCCCGTTAGAAGCAAGACTTAGAATGGGTCGACCAAATTAATAGGTGTTAAAACTAAACCTTTTTATAAAATGCTTTAAGACTTTAAAAGCTTTAATCCTTTTCTAACTTTACATTGAGAGAGAAGTAGTGGAGAGGAAAGATACCGTATGCTTGGAGGCCGGAGTCCCTTCAAGTGGTGATTGTGATAGGGGAGGGCAAGGACGGTGAACGTCAAGAAGCCTCGAGTGCTTCTCTAGGCGGGACAGGACTACAATGACCAAGTTCACCGGAGTCTGGACTTGTAACACCTAGAATAATTACTCATAATATTAAAATAGTGACTTGAAAATTTCTTGATGAAAACCCCTTGATTAGTTTCAATTCATATAAAAACTCGTAATCCTGTTGTTCATTTATAAAACTTCTCCTTAAAATCGAACGGAGTTTGTGACGCTCTCTTTTTAACTTGAAAATAATTAATATTTCCAAATAGATTACTACTTGCTATCAAAATTAGGGCTAGAAAATTTTTCCTTTTTAATACTAGTACTTGCTTAATTGAAAACCTCGTTTCAACATAACCCATTATATGAATTCGGCATAGTAATAACTTAGCTTTGAAAAGACTTTCGAGAGCGCGTTTTCGTGATCAGAAAGAATGTTACCAGCACTTATCAGTTGAATGCATTATTTGCCTCTCGAATGAAATTTGAATATATGAAATATAAATTTATCGCCGAATTCCTTCGTCAATTAAAATCAGAGTTCGCGGAAGTAAAAACAATAGTCATGGGGCACTGCTGAGGAAAATAAAGCATATATATATATATGTGATAAAAGTCATGACATATAACCCCATCAGTACTAACAGTAGCAAGTGATAAAAGTCGAGATAGCAAGTTTTGATAAAACATATACAGACCAACTGTACCAAAATAAAGGCTCACTCTAAGACCTCTCAATATATACAATATATAACAAAAGTCCAAAAGCAGAAGTCCCAGAGCAAGTCCTCCGTGTCCTCAGCAGCTCCTCAGATCCTCCACAGCTCTATCCCTAGGATCTAGGATCCAAAACCCCTATGCTATGCAGGTTCCTATGAACCAGTGGGTCCACCTCTAGCAGAAACAGTCGGCTCAGCATGCACCTCCTCCTCGCTCTCATCCTCCTCAGGGTCCTCCTCGACCTCTCCTGACTGAGTAGAGACCCCACCACTGGGTCTAGGGTCTGCAGAAGCAGTCCTATCATATTCAGTCGGACCAGGAGAAGGAGTCTCCTCAGTGACAACTTTATGGGATGAAGGATGGGAACGAGTGGCAGCTCTAAATCTAAAACTATGAAAGCGACGCATAGGTCGAGCTGGGGGTGGTCCTCTATATGTGTAAAAAGGTGGAACATGCATAGTATAGACTAATGGGATCCTAAATCGACGAGGTCGCACACGCACCAAAGGGTTAGGGTGGTAGAGAGTGATCTCCACCTCCCCCTCAAAGGTGGCACGGTTCTCCTCATACGTCCATATACCGCGAGGGATAGGGCGTATCTCGATGCAGGCTAGGTACCTGGCCATCACCTAAACAGGGCATAGGGAGTAAGTTTACACATATACATAATGGATAAAGACTAAAGTTACAATCACAAATATATCATGGACAAATCATAATGCAAATACATATGAGCACACCAATTTTTCAACATTATAACTCTTATAATGCAAGTGGCATGATGTATGATTTTCTATCCACAACTGAGGCCTCTAAAAGTCCATCTTGGACGTCCATCCATTACACCCTTGTGTTCCCAGAACACCGACATTAGTTCCCAAAACATAATGCCGAACCATACTTGGATAAAAAGCATCACTCTCGGAGTGTGCACCACGTTCCCAGAACGCCACGTTCCCAGAACGCCACGTTCCCAGAACGCATAAAAAACCAGGTCCCGGACACTGGCCACATATCTATAATGTGTCATCAAGTAGGTTATACTTTGGTACTCCCGGAGTACCCTCCTCATATTCCCAGAATATGATAAACGTTCCTACCAACCAGACTTCCAGTCTATATGTATGCACAAACATCGGGGTTGGTTTTATCTTTATATTAATTTATGTGATTTAGAAACATTCCAATTTCTACTTTTGAATGATTTAATTGAGGTATAATATTTGGCATAAAATTCCCCTTTGAATTTTCTCAAATTATGCCTTTTTAAGACCCAGATTGAGTAATATAACTTCAATGGTATTTAAAACTTAACTTTTTATTTTTCAGATTCAGGTACTAACCGGTTACAGTTTCAGGCTAACCGGTTAGAATTACAGACCTGAACTGTTTACCATTGCAATTCAGAAAAACCCTTTTTCTTGAATTCTCTACTCAATCCAAAACACTTTTAACTTTATTTTTATACCTCAAAAACCATTGTTTCATCATTCAAAAGTCCAAATCACTTATTCTTTTCCAATGAACATAATTTCACTTGAAATTATTCCATCAATTTAAGGCATAAATAGCAATCTTTCCAATCTGAATTTTTGCATGATAACAACTCATGTTTCACACTATGCATACTGAATTTAAGGCTTAGATTTGAGTAAAGACCCTTTAAGGTTTCAGAACTGATTTGCAACTAATTTTTCTTTGAAAATTTTACAGTGTCTAACCGGTTACAAAAATCGTGTAACCGGTTAGATTATGCAGTCTGACCACTAAAACAAGAGTTTTAACAACTGATTTTCTTCCTTTCTCAAATCTAACCAAATTCCAGTATACACCAAGTTCATATGCCTTAAAGTAAACATGCTTCCACCCAGAAACACATTCACATTGCATGCATCAAGTTTATTGAATCAAATTGCATGAAAATTCACATAAACCCAATTTAGCACAACAAAACTGAAATCAAACACTTAAACTCAGAAATCAGTCTTCATTTAGCTTGCATGCATCAATTGAAAATTGCTCAAAACCACAGTGAGCAAGAAATTGGCCTCCAAGCCTTTGTGCTTAAAAACACATAATGCCCTTTTGAGTTTCATGAACTCAAATCCTAATTCATTTGATTTTTAGTCTAAATCTAGTATAGTATAGACTTCTCCCTTACCTTACAACAGAGTTTGATGGAGATTTGACACTGGTTTGAAGAAAACTCCACAGATTCTCACAAATCCTCAAGTCTGCCCTCAACCACGAATTTCCCCAACAGGGTCCAAAGACCAGAAGTTTTGACATAGAAATTGGCCAAGAAAATTGGGGAAAACGATTAGACAATGATCTAGGCAACATGTACTAACGAAAGAAAGAGATTTGAGGCCTAGAGATTACCTGAGCTACTCAAAATCAAGGTTCCAACACAGCTTCCAGAATCAGAGAGGAACAGAGTTCAGTTTTCAATCCTGAACTTTGATTGCTGATTTCTCCTCACACACACACTCTTGACTCAAAATCTCTATATCAACACAAATCTCTTGATGTGAGCTTTGTGAATGTGTATCACTTGATTACTATCACTCAAAGACGAAGGAGAATCGAAGGAAACGATTCGGAAACCCTAATTCAGCTTCTTCAACAAGAATCCAGAGGAACAACCCCTAATCCATCAACAATCCACCTATTTATAGCCAAATCCAGGTTACATGCAGCTGGACGCGTGTGTTGCCACTCAATTCATGCAGCAATCGTGGCGATTAAACGAGTAATCCAAGTGATTACTCATCAAAATCCACTAAACCAGTTTCTGAGTTCATCGTCTAACCGGTTACAAGGCATTACTAACCGGTTAGATTAGTTCAAAATTTAAAATTTATTATTTTTAAATCTTTCCCTCCAAGAACCTTTCTAATATTGCTGTTTAGTCCTCACCCAGGGACCAGAATGCAATTTCCTTATACTTTGCATTTATTTGCCATATAAAAATATTTCCACTTATTTTTATATTTAGGGCTAATTAAATACAAAACATAAATTTAGAAAAATTCTAAAAATTAATAATAAAACTTTTTATTATTAATTTCCTATTATTCGGGAGACGAAAATTAGGGGTGTTACACTACTCCCCCACTTAAAAGGAATTTCGTCCCCGAAATTCTAGATTACAAAAATAACTCCGGATACTCTTGACGCATCTTCTCCTCTAATTCCCATGTAGCTTCCGATACGTCAACATTCTCCCAAATTACCTTGACCAAAGGTATTTCCTTTCCTCTGAGTCGCTTGACTTCACGATCTTCTATCTGAACCGGTCTGGTCTCAAAGGTCAGGTTTTCTCTCAGAGTTAGGTCATCAGGTTGAAGTTTCAGAACAACAGATGGATAATGAACATACTTTTTCAATTGCGAAACGTGAAAGACGTTATGCAAATTGGATAAAGAGGGTGGTAAAGCCAGTTGATAAGCAACAGGACCAACTCTCTTAAGAATCTGATATGGACCTATACACTTAGGCGAAAGCTTTCGGGTTCTCTAGGCTCTACTAATTCCTTTCATCGGAACTACCCGAAGGAACACATGATCGCCCTCAGAAAACTCCAATTGTTTTCTCCTCTTATCTGCATAACTCTTCTATCGACTCTGAGCCGCTTTCATCTTAGCCTGAACCATTTTGATCTTTTCAGATGTCTGTTGAATCATTTCTGGTCCAACCATCAAGTTCTCCCCCACTTGGAACCAACATAGCGGGGTCTGACACTTTCTTCCATACAACGCCTCGAACGGTGCCATTCCAATGCTCGCATGGTAGCTATTGTTGTATGTGAATTCTGCAAGAGGTAACACTTGATCCCAACTTCCTTGTTCTTCAAGTGCACACGCTCGCAACACATCTTCCAAAGATTGAATTGTTCTCTCCGTCTGGCCATCCGTCTGTGGATGATACACAGAACTCAATTTCAACCTTGTTCCCATAGCATCATGCAAACTCTTCCCGAATTGCGATGAAAATCTCGGATCTCGGTCTGGCACAATGCTCGAAGGCACTCCGTGAAGACGAACTACCTCCTTAATATAGATCTGGGTAAACATGTTCAAAGAATAGCGCATATTTATCGGAATAAAATGCGCCGACTTTGTTAACCTATCCACAATCACCCAGATTGCATCATGATTTGCTGCGGTCCTCGGCAAACCAGACACAAAATCCATTGAGATACTATCCCATTTCCACTGGGGAATCCTCAGAGGTTGCAACTGTCCTCCTGGTTTCTGATGTTCTACCTTCGCTTTCTGACAGATCAAACACACCGCCACATATTCTGCCACATCTCTTTTCAATCCCGACCACCAAAATATCTTCTTCAAGTTCTGATACATTTTGGTCGATCCAGGATGCATACTCATCCGACTCTTATGGGCCTCATCAAGAATTAGCCTTCTAACTTCTTGATCCCTTGGTACACAAATCCTTGTCCTGAAACGAAGGATTCCATCCTGCCCAAACTTGAAATCAGGTTCCTTTCCTTCCGAACCTAGTCTCATCTTTTCCATTAACTCTTCATCTATTCGTTGCAACTCCCGAATTCTTTCCAAGAACTCGTTTGTGATCTGCAACGTCCCCAGCTTGATACTTGATGACTCCACTTGTGTCAACAAGCTCAAGTCTCTGAATTCTTCAATTAACGCTGCTTCCTTAACCATCATCGCACTGATGTGAATTGCTTTCCGACTCAACGCGTCTGCAACCACATTCGCTTTACCCGGATGATAATGGAGTTTAAAGTCATAATCCTTCAAGAACTCCATCCATCTTCTTTGCCTCATGTTCAACTCTTTCTAGTCGAACAGATACTTCAAACTCTTATGGTCACTAAATACTTGAAATGTAGTGCCATAGAGATAATGTCTCCATATTTTTAAGGCAAACACGATCGCCGCCAATTCCAAATCGTGCGTCGGGTAATTCACCTCATGGTTCTTCAATTGCCTTGATGCATATGCCACTACTCTTCCTTCTTGCATCAATACACAACCCAGTCCTTGCTTAGATGCATCACAGTAAACTTCAAAGCTCTTGTGAGGATCAGGTAAGATTAACACAGGAGACGATGTTAATCTTTCCTTCAACTCACGAAAACTAGCTTCGCACCGATCGTCCCACACAAACGATTGATCCTTCCGAGTCAACTTAGTCAAAGGCAATGCAATCTTAGAAAATCCTTCTATGAATCGACGATAGTATCCAGCCAGCCCTAAGAAACTTCTCACTTCCGTCACCGTCTTAGGCTGTTCCCAACTTAGTACTGAACTTACTTTCCCTGGATCCACCGCAATTCCCTCCTTAGAGATTACATGCCCCAGAAACTTCACTTCATTCAGCCAAAACTCACACTTCGTAAGTTTGGCATAAAGTTGCTTCTTCTTCAGGACCTTTAACACAATCCTGAGATGCTCTTCATGTTCTTCCGGATTTTTAGAATAGACCAAAATATCGTCAATGAATACCACCACAAACAAATCCAAATATGGTCTAAAGATCCGGTTCATGTAGTCCATGAAAATAGCAGGTGCATTTGTCAATCCGAACGGCATCACAACATACTCATAATGACCGTATCGAGATCGAAATGCAGTCTTGGGTATATCCTCCTCCTTTATTCTGATCTGATGATAACCTGATCTCAGATCAATCTTGGAGAATACTGCAGCTCCCCTCACTTGATCCATAAGATCATCAATCCTTGGCAAAGGATACTTATTCTTAATAGTGACCTTATTCAACTGTCTGTAATCCACACACGTCCTCATACTTCCATCTTTCTTCTTTACGAACAATAATGGAGCTCCCCAAGGCGAAACGCTTGGCCTAATCATCTGTTTCTGCAACAGCTCCTCGATTTGTTTCTTCATTTCTGCCATTTCTGGTGGTGCCATCCTATAAGGAGCAATAGAGATGGGACCAGCTCCAGGGACTAAATCGATCCCAAACTCTATCTCTCGCTTTGGAGGTAATCCTGGTATCTCCTCAGGAAATACTTCCGGAAATTCCCTCACCACTGGAATTTCTTCGATCGGCATCGACTCTTCTTCTCCAGAAGTCGAGAATAAACACATATAGCCCTCCGGTTCAAGGGTCCTATATTGAATTGTCTTTTCCTCACAATTAATGATCACTTGGTTCTTTATCAACCAATCCATTCCCAAGATCACATCCAATTGTAACTTAGGAAGACAAACCAAATTTACCTGGGATGAACGACCCATAACTTCTACATTACACCCTAAACAGACTTTAGCGGTGTAGATCGGTATACCCGTAGGGGTAGCTATACTAAGATAGCAGGGTGAATTAGAAACACTAAGATTCAACCTACTCACACATTCAGGGGAAACAAAAGAATGTGTAGCTCCAGAATCAAACATGATTTTGCAAGGTTGATTATTGAGCAGAAAATTACCTTGCACGAGATTCGGGGTTTGAGTTGCTTCACTACCACTCAGGGTAAATACTCGTCCTTGTACCACAAGCTTTCCAGCAGATCCCTTTGCATCCCCCTTTGCAGATTCCTTGCATTCACGAGCAAAGTGACCTTGCTTCCCACACTTAAAACATCCTCCTGTGGACCAACAAAACTGGCCATGATGATAACGCTTGCACTTTTCGCAATAAGGAGCATTATCGCGAGGCTTGTTCCGGTTATCCATCACTGCCTTGCCTTTCCCTTTGTTCTTAGGATATGGACCATTGTTCCGATGGTCAAACTTCTTCTTTCTCTGGGGTCCATAATTCTGTCCAACCCCCTTCACTTGACTTCCTAACAACTCCGCCTTCTTATCATCTTCATACATTCTGCACATGTCCACCAGTGCAGGGAAACTCAGAATCCTTTGATAACTGAAGATAGACTTCAGCTCCGGCCTTAGCCTACCTTCAAACTTCACACACTTACTTCTTTCATCAGGGTTATTTAAGTAATAGGGAGAGTACTTCATCAATTCCTCGAATTTGGCAGCATACTCCCCTACACTCATATCCCCCTGCTTCAATTGCATGAATTCCACTTCCTTTTTCCTCCGCAAATCTTCTGGAAAATATTTATTGAGAAACTTCTCCATAAATACTCCCCAGTTGATTGCCCTTCTTTCGAAATTCAGCAACTGGACCGTGTGATCCCACCAGTTTTCAGCTTCCCCATGAAGCATGTAGACTGCATAGGTCACATTCTGTTCGTCAGAACACTCCAGAGTTCGGAAGATCTTATTGATCTCGTACAACCACTTGTTTGCCTCATCAGGTCTATATCCTCCCTCAAATCATGGTGGATTGCACTTCCTGAACTCCGACAGAGTTTTAGCATCATGATTCACCATGCTACTAGCAGATGGGTTACCAGCTCTCCCTTGAGATGCTTGATGCCTCTGCTGCTGCTGCATGCCTTCCAGCACGGTTGTGATTCGTTCTAACATTTCGTTAGTAACATTTCGATTTCGGGTTGCCATAGAAAGACCTACACTATGGGCTTTGGGTTACTAAGAAGGTCTTTAAAACATAAATGCTACTACTAACTTACTCAAACATATTCAATCAACATTGAATACCACACTTAGCTGCATCTTCGAGGCCATGAGGAACAGGACCAATGCTCTGATACCACCAAAGGTGTGACGCTCTCTTTTTAACTTGAAAATAATTAATATTTCCAAATAGATTACTACTTGCTATCAAAATTAGGGCTAGAAAATTTTTCCTTTTTAATACTAGTACTTGCTTAATTGAAAACCTCGTTTCAACATAACCCATTATATGAATTCGGCATAGTAATAACTTAGCTTTGAAAAGACTTTCGAGAGCGCGTTTTCGTGATCAGAAAGAATGTTACCAGCACTTATCAGTTGAATGCATTATTTGCCTCTCGAATGAAATTTGAATATATGAAATATAAATTTATCGCCGAATTCCTTCGTCAATTAAAATCATAGTTCGCGGAAGTAAAAACAATACTCATGGGGCAGTGCTGAGGAAAATAAAGCATATATATATATATATATATATATGTGATAAAAGTCATGACATATAACCCCATCAGTACTAACAGTAGCAAGTGATAAAAGTCGAGATAGCAAGTTTTGATAAAACATATACATACCAATTGTACCAAAATAAAGGCTCACTCTAAGACCTCTCAATATATACAATATATAACAAAAGTCCAAAAGCAGAAGTCCCAGAGCAAGTCCTCCGTGTCCTCAGCAGCTCCTCAGATCCTCCACAGCTCTATCTCTAGGATCTAGGATCCAAAACCCCTATGCTATGCAGGTTCCTATGAACCAGCGGGTCCACCTCTAGCAGAAACAGTCAGCTCGACATGCACCTCCTCCTCGCTCTCATCCTCGTCAGGGTCCTCCTCGACCTCGACTGACTGAGTAGAGACCCCACCACTGGGTCTAGGGTCTGCAGAAGCAGTCCTATCATAATCAGTCGGACCAGGAGAAGGAGTCTCCTCAGTGACAACTCTATGGGATGAAGGATGGGAACGAGTGGCAGCTCTAAATCTAAAACTATGAAAGCGACGCATAGGTCGAGCCGGGGGTGGTCCTCTATATGTGTAAAAAGGTGGAACATGCATAGTATAGACTAATGGGATCCTAAATCGACGAGGTTGCACACGCACCAAAGGGTTAGGGTGGTAGAGAGTGATCTCCACCTCCCCCTCAAAGGTGGCACGGTGCTCCTCATACGTCCATATACCGCGAGGGATAAGGCGTATCTCGATGCAGGCTAGGTACCTGGCCATCACCTAAACAGGGCACAGGGAGTAAGTGTACACATATACATAATGGATAAAGACTAAAGTTACAATCACAAATATATCATGGACAGATCATAATGCAAATACGTATGAGCACACCAATTTTTCAACATTATAACTCTTATAATGCAAGTGGAATGATGTATGATTTTCTATCCACAACTGAGGCCTCTAAAAGTCCATCTTGGACGTCCATCCATTACACCCTTGTGTTCCCAGAACACCGACATTAGTTCCCAGAACATAATGCCGAACCATACTTGGATAAAAAGCATCACTCCCGGAGTGTGCACCACGTTCCCAGAACGCCACGTTCCCAGAACGCATAAAAAACCAGGTCCCGGACACTGGCCACATATCTATAATGTGTCATCAAGTAGGTTATACTTTGGTACTCCCGAAGTACCCTCCTCATATTCCCAGAATATGATAAACGTTCCTACCAACCAGACTTCCAGTCTATATGTATGCACAAACATCGGGGTTGGTTTTATCTTTATATTAATTTATGTGATTTAGAAACATTCCAATTTCTACTTTTGAATGATTTAATTGAGGTATAATATTTTGCATAAAATCCCCCTTTGAATTTTCTCAAATTATGCCTTTTTAAGACCTAGATTGAGTAATATAACTTCAATGGTATTTAAAACTTAACTTTTTATTTTTCAGATTCAGGTACTAACCGGTTACAGTTTCAGGCTAACCGATTAGAATTACAGACCTGAACTGTTTACCATTGCAATTCAGAAAAACCCTTTTTCTTGAATTCTCTACTCAATCCAAAACACTTTTAACTTTATTTTTATACCTCAAAAACCATTGTTTCATCATTCAAAAGTCCAAATCACTTATTCTTTTCCAATGAACATAATTTCACTTGAAATTATTCCATCAATTTAAGGCATAAATAGAAATCTTTCCAATCTGAATTTTTGCATGATAACAACTCATGTTTCAGACTATGCATACTGAATTTAAGGCTTAGATTTAAGTAAAGACCCTTTAAGGTTTCAAAACTGATTTGCAACTAATTTTTCTTTGAAAATTTTACAGTGTCTAACCGGTTACAAAAATCGTGTAACCGGTTACATTATGCAGTCTGACCACTAAAACAAGAGTTTTAACAACTCATTTTCTTCCTTTCTCAAATCTAACCAAATTCCAGTATACACCAAGTTCATATGCCTTAAAGTAAACATGCTTCCACCCAGAAACACATTCACATTGCATGCATCAAGTTTATTGAATCAAATTGCATGAAAATTCACATAGACCCAATTTAGCACAACAAAACTGAAATCAAACACTTAAACACAGAAATCAGTCTTCATTTAGCTTGCATGCATAAATTGAAAATTGCTCAAAACCACAGTGAGCAAGAAATTGGCCTCCAAGCCTTTGTGCTTAAAAACACATAATGCCCTTTTGAGTTTCATGAACTCAAATCCTAATTCATTTGATTTTTAGTCTAAATCTAGTATAGTATAGACTTCTCCCTTACCTTACAACAGAGTTTGATGGAGATTTGACACTGGTTTGAAGAAAACTCCACAGATTCTCACAAATCCTCAAGTCTGCCCTCAACCACGAATTTCCCCAACAGGGTCCAAAGACCAGAAGTTTTGACATAGAAATTGGCCAAGAAATTTGGGGAAAACGATTAGACAATGATCTAGGCAACATGTACTAACGAAAGAGAGAGATTTGAGGCCTAGAGATTACCTGAGCTACTCAAAATCAAGGTTCCAACACCGCTTCCAGAATCAGAGAGGAACAAAGTTCAGTTTTCAATACTGAACTTTGATTGCTGATTTCTCCTCACACACACACTCTTGACTCAAAATCTCTATATCAACACAAAGCTCTTGATGTGAGCTTTGTGAATGTGTATCACTTGATTACTATCACTCAAAGACGAAGGAGAATCGAAGGAAACGATTCGGAAACCCTAATTCAGCTTCTTCAACAAGAATCCAGAGGAACAACCCCTAATCCATCAACAATCCACCTATTTATAGCCAAATCCAGGTTACATGCAGCTGGACGCGTGTGTTGCCACTCAATTCATGCAGCAATCGTGGCGATTAAACGAGTAATCCAAGTGATTACTCATCAAAATCCACTAAACCAATTTCTGAGTTCATCGTCTAACCGGTTACAGGGCATTACTAACCGGTTAGATTAGTTCAAAATTTAAAATTTATTATTTTTAAATCTTTCCCTCCAAGAACCTTTCTAATATTGCTGTTTAGTCCTCACCCAGGGACCAGAATGCAATTTCCTTATACTTTGCATTTATTTGCCATATAAAAATATTTCCACTTATTTTTATATTTAGGGCTAATTAAATACAAAACATAAATTTAGAAAAATTCTATAAATTAATAATAAAACTTTTTATTATTAATTTCCTATTATTCGGGAGACGAAAATTAGGGGTGTTACAGAGTTTTTCTTGTTTGTAAGGCATTTCCAAAATATTACTTTAACCTGTAAAATTTATCCGAAGCAGATTTAAATACATCAAAGACCAGCAGGGCCCAAAGTATTGTTCAGTCCACTTAAGACATTAGTTCCAAAGAAATACAAATGACTCCTCAAACTCTTAGTTTTCCAAAAAGACAAAGTAATTGAAATACAATAAAGCTTCCCAAAATAACCCATGACCGATAGATGGTCGCTAAATACTATATACATTCCACGTGGTGGAATGTACTCCTGCTCGACGAGACTTTGTATGCTCCTTCGGTACTTGTAAAAATATAGCAAGAAGGGTAGCATTACACAATACTAAGGAAAATAGTTTCTAAGAAGCATAGCTGACAAACTAGACCCTATCACAATAGAATTTATCTATTAACCTAATATCCCTTTTCAGGTAATTACATACAAGCTCATTTTCAATAAAATAATCCTATGTCCATACTACCTTCCTAGCAATTCTACATTCAACCTTAAATTACTTTTCAATTCCACTTGCATTAACATTTTCTATATTCCAAATTCCATTCTCATAAATTACCAATTCACGTTTAGATATATATATATATATATATATATCATTATTTTCATAAAGCCTTTTATTCTCTTTTCTTCCATTAAATTCACATTTCTCTTTTCATTTTGTCCCTGGTCACGACCTACTGCGTCCGCACCCATGCGCGGTCACGTCTTACTGCATCCGGGTATATTTCATTTACATTCTCCCCTGGTCACGACCTACTGCGTCCGCACCCATGCGCGGTCACGTCTTACTGCGTCCGGGTATATTTCATTTACATTCTCCCCTAGTCACGACCTACTGCGTCCGCACCCATGCGCGGTCACGTCTTACTGCGTCCGGGTATGTTACTTTTCATTCTTGGATCATAACAACATCACATCTCATGAATATTCAAGCACAAACATCATTTCAATATCACATATTATCATACAACTGTTACTGTCACATTTGCACTTAACAAATTAAATCAAGCACAACATCCATCAAGTTCCTAATCACTCAATCACCATTCTCTAACTTATGATTCATTTAATAATATACATCACTTTCCTTTTATCAAGCCACTTGTCCTTAATCCATTCATTAATTACTCGTTCGTAATTTGCCATCCTTCGCACCTTACTTAGCCCTTTCTATATGACTTGCCTACGTCAACACTTAGTCCATTATTTGCTTTAAGAGCCTCCAAACCAAGCACGATATGAACATACATCAATGACGAGTAACAATCAACAGATGGTAAACACAACAGTCGACATACTCAGGTATGTCCCAGGGTACTATAAATTAATTCATCTCCCTAGGGTTCTTCACTTCCTACTTAATTAACATATATTCTACACATTTAGTAGCAATTATATCCTAAATTTCATTCTCTAAATTCATTATCTAAACCTAGTCATCATTACAACAACCTAGAAACTATAACCTGAGCAAAGGTAATACAAACCCCTCTTACCTTCTTAAGAGGTGGTGGTGAATCTCAAGCCCTAGCCCATTGATCCTTGGGGTTGAGCTCCCTAATCCTTGTCTTGTACCCACTTGGCCCTTGAAACCCCAGCTTAAACTCCTATGTTTTGACTTTGAAGCTAAAGGTGTGCTCATGAGGTGTTCTCCCTAGCCACTTGAATTAGAGAAACCCATGGAGAGGAAGAAGCACACAAATTTCAAGGGAAAGAGGAGGGAAGTTGTGGGTTATTAGTTTCATGCTTGATTCTTGATGGAGATGATGATTAAAGGTCTTGATCATGGATTTATGGAGGAAGATGGTGCTAGCTCTTTGGTTGCTTGATATTTGATGATGATTTGGTGCTTTATCCATGATGGGGGTGATGGTGATGAAGATCAAGGTTGAAGGTGCCTTGATCATGGTTTTGGGTATGGTTGATGAGGATGAGAAGCTCTTGGGGCCTTGAGAGGGAGGTGGAAGGGATGATGAATAGTGAGTGTTGATGGTGATTTTGGGTTCATGGTGCTTGAGAGAGGATGGGAAGAAGTTGATGGAAGAAGGAATGATGTTGATGAAAGAGTGTGTGTGAGTGTTGTGTTTTACTTCTCTTATTTTTGCCTTGAACCAGCCACAAAATCTTATTTTCTTAGCAGCCTATAATAAATTCCTAATTTTCTATTTTCGGTTGATTTCTAACATCCAAAACGCCGACCTAAACATCACTCACTATTTTAGCTCTGTTGAACATCCACAGACAAATGGTTTAGCCGAGGCGGCCAACAGAACCATCTTGGATGGGATCAAAAAGAAGCTCGGAAATGCTGCTGGTACTTGGGCAGATAAACTTCCGAGTGTCCTATGGTCACACAGGACAACAATACACTCGTCCACAGGTGAAACTCCTTTTCGTTTGACATACGGCTGTGACGCAGTCATTCCAATCGAAAAGCGAATTCCTACCTTCAGGACACTTGAACGTCCTTCGGAGACAAATGACCATTTGATCAGTGAGGAGCTTGTTTTATTGGAAGAAGTTCGGAAAAATGCCGCAGCCCATGAAAGCAAAATGAAGGAGCGGCAGGCTCGGGAAAACAACAAGAGGGTTCGTCCAAGAAGCTTTGAAGTTGGTGACTTAGTCCTTCGGCGAGCTGAAATTGGCAAAGGAAATGCTGGAGTCGGAAAACTCCAACCAAAATGGGAAGGACCATATCGAGTGAAGGCTAAATCCGGATCTGGGGCATACAAATTGGAGTCTCTCTCGGGCACAGAAATCGGTAACACAGGGAACGTTGCCAAATTCAGAGCTTATTACAGTTAAGCTCATACTTTGTTAGGTAAATTTATTGCTCAGTAATGTTTAGGTCGAATAAACGAAGGGTAACATCCTTCTTAGATTAGTGACAATTGTTAGGAATTAGATTGATAAGAGTTTGTTAACAGATGAGCAACTTCATTTTTTGTTTTCATTTATCAATAAATGCATCAATTTATTCGAAATCCTCGTTTGAACATTGTGAAGTAACACGCGACTCATTTGCTTCGGCTAGCCACCGAGCCAAATCGAAGTTCAACTCCTAACAAGAGTTCAGCAACGTACTTATAGAACACCCGAATCCAGGAAACTACTTTCCTTATTTCGTGGTCCGAGGATCCCACTTCGGCTAAAGTTGGCAATCCAAGTTCTACTCACAATGAATTGTATATTTATAAATTCTCAAAACTTATCTTACACCTCGTTAATTGGCAAACACTGGAAGCGTGACGAACGAAACCAAAAGCAATGATAATACGTCAAATAAAGATGTCATTATCATAAATCGCAAGTTGATATAAACTGTTCAAAATGACGCTCGAATAGCACGAGCAATCGAAAGACATAGCAAATTGTTCGGCGTAGCAAAAGGTTAAAGACAAATTGTTGCAACATTAGCAAGTTAAAAACGCTCAGAAAACAGCGAGCAAAAGGAAAATCAACAAAACAGCAAAGATTAAAAAGTTCAACATCACTCCTCAAGGTCAGATAAAGCTACGTTTGAATCATCAAAATTTGGCGCCTCAGTCAACTCCTCAAGGGGATTGGAAAGATCTTCTGCCTGCAGATCTACCTCGGCCCCGGTCTCAAGGTCGACCAACTTCCCATTTTGAACAGCATGAAATGGATGAGCCCCAACCACCCTGAACTCTAATTCAGGGTTCAGAAATTGAACTTGCTTGATGGCCGAGACAAAGGAGTCATCCACTGCTTTTCCCCAATTGTAGAAGTTAGTTGCTGCCTTCTTCTTGTGGAAAAGTGCTTTCTCCCTCAACTTCCGAGAAACTGCTGCAGACTTTTCAACCTCAGATTTTAGTTCATCCATCTTCTGCTGATGCACTTGGAGTTCTTTCTTCAAAGTCTCCTCGGCTTCCTTCTTCTTAACTTCAGCTGCTTTTTGAGAAACCTTTAAGGAATCTCTCTCCTTAATCAATTCCCCCTTGTCGGCCTTCAAGTTCTCCAGTTCATTCTTCACTCGGGTCAACTCATCCGAGAGACTAGCCTCTTGAGCAGCTGATACCTCATGAGCTTCCTTTTGCTCAACATTGTAACCAGAAAAGAGTCCCTCAGGGTGCTTAGCCAAAAAATAGGCGAGATTGGCACCTCGAAGAAAATATTTTGCAAAGGTCATATTGCAACGAGACCACTCATCAATACTCAAATTTCCAAACTTAAAACAGTCCGTCTCAGATAAGATATATTTCCCAAACCTCTCATCAAACTGCTGATCCCATATGGATGTTTCCCGAGGGATCGCAGCAAAAGTTGGAGCAACATCAGTAGGAGTAGCAGTAGTTCGAACACTTGGTCCTTCAGCCCTTGGGTTGGCACCCTCCGGCACTTTCTCTTTTCCCTTATCCAGTCGTCGGCGACGGATTAAAGGTTGGAGAGGAGAAGTAGCTTGAACTTGACCACTAGGGGCCACTGAGACAGTAGAAGCAACAGCAACCACGTTTGTGGCTTGGTGAGGAGAAGCCTCGGGAGCCGAGGCAGAAGGAGTAGGGGTGGAAACACTCAGGCTTGGAGTGCTCAGACTCGAAGATCCTGAAGTAGCAGGTGTCTTCCTCTTCTTGCCACCTTGAACAAGAGCTGCTATACGCTCAACCATTTTTTCTGCAAAGGAAACAAAGAAACATTAGAGCCGATCAAATCACAAATATAAAAGCAAAAAATAAAGCACTATACCAAGCTCGGTCTTAACGTCCGAAGATGGGATGTTCACGATATCCCTCGTCTCTTTCATGCCATCTTTCTGCAAATACCTTTCAACCTCCCGACACACATCCTTTTCATACTCAGCAAGTTCTTTCCAGTCTGATGAGTATGAAGCAATCGATCGGTTAAAGAAGCTGGCACTCCATTGGAGAGGAAATCGGGGAAGTGGTCGTCTTTCCCCCGGCCGAGTGAACCAGCAGACGCCATTACCAGTAAAATTATACTTAAAGAAAAAAGGTTTAAAGCCCTCCCAAGATTCAGAGTATTTTGTGAAAAGAGCGTATCCCCTACGAGATTTCAGAGAAACCCAGGGTTTCTTTGCCGAACCTTTCTCGAAGGAATTGCACTGAGGAGCAAAAAGGTGAAAAAAGATATTAAGGTTGCAACTCCAATTCATTGCCGAACAGACTTGTTCAAAGGCTTTTACAAACGCCCAAGCATTCGGATGTAGTTGAGAAGGAGCCACTCTTAAGAAATTCAAAACGCCCATCTCAAAATCGGTAAAAGGCATTCTTATCCCAAGCCGAGTAATCACTTCTTCGTAAAAATAGAAAGTTGTACTACCGTCCGGAATTTTGGTACAAACTCTCTCGTTCTCACCCACTAGAGTAATGGAATACAAACTCCCAGCATTGTCTCCTGGACATGGCAAAATTATAGCTGGAGTTTGATCTAGTGATCGTTGTGTTGTAAGCTCAGATTGTGTACCAAGAACCTCTCGGTCCACCCAATCATTGTAACACCCCGATTTGGACTTAGAATTTTGACTAAAAATTTGCGCCATTTTTTTTATTAAACATTACCAAACCATTTCATTTTAATTCCTTTACATAAAGGTTTTCATAAAACAATTTGATTCACTTGGTTTCAAAATATGTTTTGATACTTAGACTCACGTCATAAAATTCTATTTCCAAAAAGAGATGTTATCATCCAAAAACTCATTTTATCAACGTCATATTTAGTCGATGGTTAATTTGCGGAAAATAGTTTAATTACTTTAAATGAACTTTATACATAATCAAAAAGAACTTCTTTTATTCCATTTAAAATAATCCATATTACAACTGGGGTTACATTCGGGACAGATTAATTATGCCCTAATCACCTTAAGATAGGATACAAAGCAAAGACTATCCTATCTTATACTACGAGTCTTCATTCCCATCTCCCATCACAAGTGTCTAGAAGATTCCTCGATTGTCGCTTCTGCTTCCTCCTTGCATGTGCGTCATCTCAGGATCCTCTTCCAGGTCTTAAGCTACCACTCCTTGATCTGCCATCTGTGGACATGGTTCCCCAATGTCCACAGGAAAGGGAAATAGAGAGAGTAAGCACTTCCGAACGATGTTAACGTCGACGGCGTGGGCTTACCATAGGGGAATATTAAGACCACACAAAATGTACATCATTATTATCATTATCTTATTGTACCATAAAATCTTTTCCCACTAAATGGGTATACCTCTTAAAAACTATAGTCGTTATATTTAATTATCTTTAGTCTCTAAGTTTCATACCATCGGTAAATCAAAAGGGGTACCATTACCGAGGTTCAGGGTATGGATATCACACACGTTACATCTCCTACACAAGTCCAACCATATCCTAGTTCGGAAAGCAGATGGGACGCACAGGAACCCTAGCCACACTGGCATCGAAGTCGGTAAACGAAAAGGCTATACCATCGCCAGTGGTCAGTAAGATATAAAAATTCATGTGACCAACACCGGCGGTCAACAAGATTCATTTCATAAAAGTTTCCAAAAACCCAACCCTTACCGAACTTCTAGCCCTGTTCAGGTTCCCTCTCACCATCTATGATTTGCTCAAGGGGGCGACAGCACTATCTCCAGTTGGCCTGCAGTCCTCGCTACGACGAAAGCCCAGACTCCTGCGTGAACCTTGTCATTGTAGTCCCGTTCCGCCTAGAGAAGTACTCGAGACTTCTTGACGTTTCACCGTCCTTGCCCTCCCCTATTGCAATCATCGCTTGAAGAAATCCTATCTCCAAGCATACCTGAGTATCCGTAGATAAACAGGGTGTTTTTCCTCTCCACTACTTCACTCTCAACGCAAGGTTTAAAATAAAGGGTTCCTATGTCTTTTAAGTTATCGGAGAGCTTTTACAAAGTTTAACATTCCTAGTTGTGGTCGACCCATTCTAAACCTTGTTTCTAACGGGTCTCGACCTCTAAGGGATTAGCTTCTCATGGACACTTCCAGGTCACAGGGGATTCAACACTTAAAGATCAAGCATGTCATCATAACAATGCGATCCGGGGGTAGTATTATAACTTTCATAAACCTCTGTAAAGGTTCCACATTAATTCCTTAACCATAAAGCCTTTAATCAATTTCCAAAAATTATCCACCATGACATCTTATGAATCAATTATTTTCCAATATTAAGTTGATATATCATATTCGCCAGACATGTTATCATTAATAATTTAATATTATGATAGATCCAGCATCATAATAAAACAAGATATACAACACATACAATTATATCCGAGGGATCGTGTTTTCGTATGAACGGCGGGGCATACACACACAATTGCCGTTCTACTATTCACCAGATAGATCCCTAGTTCCGACCTTTGAGATGATACGGAATGTCCTAATATTACACTACATGCCACTATGTCTTAAGAAGGCTTCTCTCTCACCTGAGCTCCACGCTTATTCTGTTTTCAACCCTTTTGCGTCTACAACTCCAGCAGCTCGTTCACTTTTGATTCCTTATGATGAACGACATACAATTAATATCTAATTGAATACCTTATACTACCTTTACGTAAAGACTAACCCAAAGTCCCTTAAAATAAAAATCCTCTTTAAAACATAAATCCTTTTTAAGACATCAGATATTCTGTAAAATAATTCTTTTTTTAAAATTCAATAAATCCTCTTTACAAAACATAATTTAAAACTCACTCCAATATTTGAAAACCTTTAAGAATACATTTTTATTTTCATAAAAACCACAATACATTGTTTATATAACAACTACCATGTTTAAACTAGCATGACTTTAAGGTATTTTTCTTTTGATGCAAGCAGTAAACCAGTTTTGCAAAAATCATGTTATATATATACTTAAATAAGAAGTAAACTCAAGCATTCAAGTCCAAAATACTTTTTCTATCATAAATTAGATTAAGTTAAGGACCACAACTAAATTACAGCAAATTCACTCTCAAATATCCGTATATTCACATAATTAATTTTTTTACAAAATAACCTTTACAGATATTCACACTTTATCCAAGCACATACAAAATCTTACTTACAAATACTTTTAAAAATCCACTTTTTGTCCTAAACATTCATACTTAAAAAATTAACATATACTTAATCATTTAAGAACAACTCATAACATGAATTTCATACACTTTTCTTAGTTTTGGACAGCATACATACACAAACTTAAAAATTCAATTCCTCTTAAACAGAACATCGAAAACACATGCCGATTTTTCCTAAATTCTTATTATTATTTCTACTATAATAAAATAACTAAATTAAATAAAACAAACTAGTTGCATCTTCTGTACAGTCACAGAAAAGTTGCATCAATTCAAATAAAGTTCAAGCAAACAATCCAAAACAATTCAGATACAATTCCTACTTATGCCAAAGACTTACAACTATAATTATTTCTAATAAAATATAACTTTTTCATTAATTCTAAATTTCTGGACAGCAACTTAATATTTTTATAAAATCAAAGTAATTAATCAAAAACACTTATTTCTATTTGTTTCTACCTTATATTTGCACATACAAACAAGGTATCAATAACATCTTCAAAAATAGTCATTTGGGATCCTAAATAATTAAATTTTTCAGATTTAAAAATAAATTTCCATAATAAAAATGAAACTTTTTAAAATTAATCTTTTCCATACAAACATATAATATATTCTATAAACATACTAAAGCAATCATCAAATCAATTAGAAAAATTTAATAAATTTAATTTCTTTTTCTAAAAAAAATTCGACTAACATGTATAAAAATCAGAAAAATATTTTCAATTCCTAAAACATCCATATCATATAATTACATCATTTCATATACTAAAAACAAAACAATATAAGAGATCTAATCATTAACAAAATATAAAATAGACTTCTTTTTAGAAAATAATTCATTTTTTTCCAGCAAATAACATGTACAAATATATCAACCACATACTCATAAAATAAATCAAAAACACATGTTATTATAGGTTTATAACAACTACCATTTTTCCTATTTCTTTTAAACAATCAACTATAATTTAACTACAAATCATGCAACAAATAAATTACAAAAATTTCTTAGAATAGTACAATAGACCTCACGGTCTATAATTATTATTTTTCCAGAAAATTTATTTTTTATTCATATTCAATTACTAATTGTTCTTATCAAACTCAAATCCAGACAACAGAAAATCAAATAAAATCAAACAATAACAATTACATAGAAAAATTCCATAACATATAATTCCATATACTTCATTTGCATTAATATTTTCCAGAATATTATTTTATTTTCAAAAACCATTCTTAGTTCCATTAAATCACTTTAATTTTACTTCTACTTTAAGGAAAATACTCATTCTTTTTAGAGATTAACCAAAACTCAAGTACATATTCAATACAACATATAATATAATCTAATTATATACATATACGTATATATATATATATATATCATACGCCCAGAAAAAAGAAAATACGAAGTCCTTTTTAATTCTTTTACTTATTTTCTATTCCTTTTTATTTTAATAAACACAATATAATACACATACTAAAATACACAAATAAATCCTTAATTTTTTTAATATGTGCTATGGTCCATATATATACATAAATACCAGAAATTGAAATTTTTCTATTATTACTTACTTATTGCTTATTATTCATTAACACAAAGAAGTAAAACAATTAAAAAGACAATGAATAAAAACTTATCTAACCATTCAAAATTTCTATACTTCATATGATATTAGAACTAAAATAAACCCAGAAATAATTAAATTAAACTCATCAAAAACAATTAGCCATCTTAAGAATTTAAGAAAAGGGGATATGAATCCCTTTAAACACTCTTTTTGGTGTCCCTTTTCTTATTCTTAATTCATATGACTTAAGAATAATTTCATATATTCAAGAACAACATTAAAATGAAAATAAAATTTTAGAACTTTAACTAAAGAAGAATTTGAGAAGGTTTAAACAAAATATAAACAAAACAACTTAAAATAGCTTAATTAAATAAGTGATTATGGGTTACCTCTACTCCTTAAGCTTTTTAGAAAACTTCAAGCAACAAAGCAACCAAGCAAATTTCCTTCCTCCCTCCTAGCTTTACACGTCCCTCTCTCTCTCTTTCTCTCTTAGAATTTCATTTTTTTCTCTTGTAAAACTATCAAGTGTTGGTGTGTGAAAAATGTGGAACTAAGGTTCTCTATTTATAGGTGTTTGGAGATGCATTTCCCTTCATTTTTCTGACCTAATTTCGTGCCCCCTTCATCAAGTTCCATTCAAAAATTTTCAAATACTACTTGGAACATGAACTAGCATTAAATGTAACTTTGTTGATTCCTAAAGCATTTTAATTCAAGGATTATTCTCACAAACTTCAGAACTATTCTTCCCCTCTTTCCTCTAATTTTTTGGATGGTGCATATATTAAAAATAGGAGAGAAAATTTCTCATTGGTTCATTGTGGAGGTGCCTACATAATTACCCAATCACTTAATTATTTAAAATTTGATTTTCTACCTACTGTACAAAAATTTTCGCAAACAGCAAAATAAAAATTTTATTTTTACATATTAAGATTCTACATTTCAATACGATCATTTTCATATAAATTTTGTAATTTTTGGACTTACGGTTTGAAAGTTATGAATTTTTGAAGTTTTAAGATCATTTCTTCCAAAAAAATACACTTTCTAAGTTTTCCAAAAATTTAAGAAATACTAAAAATACGAAAATACATTTTATTTAAATAATAGTACCATATACAACTTCATAAATGTATTTTTCATTTTTAAAATAAAATAAACTATAGTCAAAAGGTTATTAAATGCATTAAAACCATACATTGGTTCTTAAAACTCAAAAATTCGTTTCTATTGCAGCAGTAATAAAATTTCTAAAACTCAAAAATAAAAATCAAAGCTTTAAATTTTCATAATCTACGTTTCGATACGATCGTTTTGACATATCATTTGTAATTTTTCGACGTACGGTTGAAAAGATATGAATTTCTAAAGATAGGATACTCTAATCCATCAAAATTCATTTCATCTTTTAAAATCATTTAAATCAAATACTTTACCTTAAAATATTTTATTTAAATAGGCTAGGGAAAACATTGGTATATAATATATATACCTATATATGTCACATGTATATATATAAATATATATATTTTTAATTAAATCCAGACATCAAAATCAAGCATAATTTCCTAATTTCAATTATAAAGTCACAAATAAATTGCGTAAAATTGCGGGTCTCACAATCATACTCAGCCCAATCTGTCGGAAGTGGGTAGAGATCAGGATTAGTAACACACTTCCTCTTCATACCTGAGGAAAAGGGGGCACACTTGGAGTCAGAACCACAAAAACTTGATTATGTCTGATCAAATACTTACGGTCGGTTGGGAAACACCTCCCTTTCTGGGCAGAATTTCCCCAAACCAATTGAAATGTCTAATACCTCTATGCTGCCTCCTTAACTTCCGCTGTTCTACTCTCTTGGCGATCCTATAGTGAATCGCACCCTGTCTGAACTCTCTCAAAGTCTGAGGGAAATGCATGGATATTGGTTTAACACAAATTTCTGGTTTCCCTCCTTTATATGTTCTTGGCACATCAGAGTTTACGGATTCCTCACTCATCGTAAATGACGCTCCAATACCAACCCTAAGAAGTTAAGTGCAGAAAAGTATAAAGCAAACCTAAGAAATACTACAACGATCACTCAATAGGTGATAAAGCGGATAAAGAATTGCGAAGGGCAAGTGGGGGATCACAGCAACACCAACAACAGCAACGATTTGGGGTTTTCACTAAACCCAGAAAACAAACCCCTGAACAATCTCAACCCAGAAAAACGAACAACACCCGCAAAACCCAGAAAAACAAACAGCACCCACAAAACCCAGAAAAGTGGACAAACTCAATAAACCCAGAAAAATAAATAAACCCAAAAATGGAGAACCCAAGAACGATCTTTTCAAAAAATCAGAGAAGAAGGGCTGTTAAAAATACTTGAAAAAAAAATCCTACATATACAAACACAGTAAGAAAGCAGAAGCAATCGCATGCAAGACATCACAGAAGGAAGAACATGCAAGACAACATTCAGAGAATAAAAAAAGAAATTAATCAGAAAAAGAAAGAGTACGGTACCTGCTAGCCAAGAATTATCAAGTGACAAGAAAAATACGAAATCAACACCGAGAAGCGCACTCAGTATGGTGAAGAGAATCGAAGCAGTGAATAAGAACATCCTTGGAAGTTTCTGGCTTTGTTTGACAAAGATTTCAGAGAAATGAAGAAACAAGAAGAAAGAGAGTTCGAAAAATGCTTGAAGAAATGAGTAAGTGAAAAAACCGCCCTTTGATATTCTTTCTAAAACTTCCCTCCACTATCTCAAAAGGTTTGGGCCTAAGGCGGAAAAAGCCCGTTTAGCGTTGAAAATGGAGTACGTGGCACCTCTGATGGATTTGAAATCATAACGTTACAGTTTCCAATAAAGTTAAGGACACGTGTAAGCACAGGGAGAAGCGGAAGGTCACTCTAGGGTTAATCAAACGACAGCCTTGATCAAAGTACAAAAATGCTCGGAACTCTCTTTCAATCATCAAAAGTTCAATCGGAAAAAGATCCGTTCGTCTCAGAAGCTCGGCAGGGCTCAAATCACCCAACCGAGCTTGGGGGGCTTATGTAGTGGACTTGTAGTAAACCGAGCGTTGACCGACCGAAGCCTCATTGCTACGAATGGTATGATACTACAATAGGGTAAACGGTCGGACACTTACACCGAGCAAACTGGGTTGTTACGTGTAGGGTACGTACTGATGAGGTTACCACCGAGCACAGGACTCACAATCTGATCCTTATCGTTTACAGCCTCATCTAGCCGTAACTACTCCTAGATTCCCATGACTCTTGGTTAGATAAAACAACATTGGATAGAGTTTATCACTTACAGGGTTTATGGATATTATCTTATCATATCCTATACAAATCCTAGTTGAATTCTTCCTCTTTAGAAGCCTTATCAAGACGGCCCATAGTACACAGGTAATCCCCTATAAGAACCACCAGGCTATAGGGGCTAAGGTACGTCTTCTCATCCCTAAGTTGACACTAGCACACACATTGTTGACTAGGGAGAACCTGATTATCCCAACTGGATATTCAGAAATCCTAAAGAGTCCTACATTAACATCTTGGCTGAGATCATTCTTCAAGGCTCTTCCATAGATTTAAGGTTGATCTTGGTTAAGGACACTACATTTCCTAATACCTTAAGTACGTCAAAACCATTTGAAAACGTCATATAAAACAATTTAAACCATTTAATTAGGTTGCTGGTCCGTCTTGGACAGCACCTTAACCATGTTTGAAAATACTGAAAGATTTACCGTTTTTAGTGTGGGTTTTTCTTAAATCAATTATCACTTAAAAACCACACTTTAAATTTCATGAAAACGTTTTTAAACATAAGAAGCAGGTCCAAAGAATCTTGGACAGCGAAGGTCATTTCAAAAATTACTTTGATAAAAAACCCCGAAAACATCGTAAAAACACTTTTCGTTTTGAACAACTTCTTTATTCAAAATTAACACTTTAAAAAGTCAAATCTTTATCACAAAAAAACTTTGGACAGCCAGGAACATAATTCAAAAATCTCAAACAAATCAATTTTAAAACCAATAAATTTCAAAATTAATTATACACTCAATTGTTTTCCAAATATCAACTCAACATACAAGCAACCAACAACACTTTATTAGAAATATATAACCAATTCAATCAATCATCAAAGAAATCATACAACTCACAAATAATTTATTTTCATAAAACAAAACATTTAGTCATGCATGCATTCACAAACCAAGTTGAACCAAGGATACAAACCAAACATGTTAATATTTATTTTCCTTACTTTAAACAACTTTATTCCTTTCAGAAGTCACTATGTACATTCATTTTATGCAACTAAATTTCCTAGACCTATCCTCACTATATGGCCGAATAGAATGAAGGAAAGCAAGTTAGGAATCACAAATCTAAACACATAGATCAACTTGATTTATTTCAAATACTTAAATTCTACTTTCTTTTTCATGAAGTAAAATTATTTATTCTTCCTTTTACTCTTACCCGAATGCACACACATATATCCAATTAAACACAAAACTTTTCCAAAATCATTTAATTCATTTATTTCCTTTATTTCTAAATCAAAATTTGATTAGAAAATAAATATTCGCAACACAAATTTCAAACAATTTCATTTAACATAATTTCACAAAACATACTCATTATTTAATTTTTATGTCACTTCATTGAAAAAGGAATCCTAGTCTAGCTAGTATGCATGGCCGAATCCTACTTTGACAAAAATAAGGTTTTTGGTTCACTTTGTCAACATGCAAAACACAAGATTCTTAAATCAAAAGAAATTAATCATGCATGTGTCCTATTTCATGAAAACAAAACGTGATCTCTTGGTTTAATGCTTAGGCCGAATGCTCACCATTACAAATGATTGAACTTCAAATCTTTAACATGCAAGAATACAAAACATGAATCAAGTTAAAAATCATTTTCCAAAACTTGTTTCCTTGGTTTCTTTATAAAACCGTGAGGATCATTAAGAAAAATAAAATCTCTTTTCTCAAAAACCACATGCATGCACCTAGATCTTGTAGATCAAGTTATGAAATCAAATACGATAGTATAAATCAAAGATTAAAATCATTTTGGGTGAGAAAAGATCAAAACCGTGATGAACATTGAAGAAAATCAAGTCTTTTTTTGGTTTAAAACAACATGCATGGCTTCATGAGTATAACTTTTTCATAGATTAAAACAAGAGTTAAAGCTTTTAAAGGTCAAAACTTCACAAATAAAAGTTTTTATCAAAACCAAATCAAAATCAAACAACTTACCCGCCGCCGTTCCTTGTTTCTCCCGGTGTCTCCACCGTGCCGTCATGGCAAAGAAACGGGGAAAGCAGCACTCAACCCCACCTAAACCTCCCTCTTCTTCTAAGCCTTCTTCTAAAACCCTCTCTTCCCCTGATAACAAATCGAATGATGGAAAAGTTGTTAAATCCCCTATAAACCTTGACTTGCTTGATGACCAAGAAACTGAATTTGATGACTTGGTTCAAAGTATTGATTCCTTGGATGATTCTCAAGCGTTGTCAGTCTTGGAAAAAATTGATAGACTGCATGAAAAACTGAAGGGTAAGAAACCTATGCATGCCATGCATGAAAACCCGAGCCCTATTGTTGATAAAGATGCACCAGGTCCTAGTGACCCTAACCCTAATGCAAAGTTCACCAAAAGGGCCTCAGTATGGGATTCATTCGATATATCAAAGCTGCGTAACTCTGGCGAAAAGCTATCCTATAAACCTCCTGTGATGAAAGATGGTATTTCGGTTGGGAAAATTGAATTGGAGGACATCAAAGATGAACTGAAATTCTGGGAAAATGCGGTGGTATGCTTCGTGTTGGGAGCAAACCCTCCCTTTCCTGTCATCAGTGGTTACATTAAGAGAATATGGGGACAGCATGGCATTGATAAAATAGTCATGGACTCTGAAGGAAATGTTATTGTGCGTTTCACAACTATTGAAGCAAGGAACTCGGTCCTGGAGATTGGGGTTTTCCACTTTGACAAGAAATTCTCTGTTCATTCGACCTTGGCATGAGAAGCATGTTGGAAAAAAGTATTCAGATCAGATTCCAATTTGGATTCAACTTCACAATCTTGATGTCAAGTACTGGGGTGCAGCCTCCCTAAGTAAAATAGCCAGCTTGATTGGAGTCCCTATTATGGTGGATAGTATGACACAGGCAAGGGATAGGATTAACTATGCTAGAATCCTAGTTGAAGTGAATCCAGATACTTTGCCAGATGAAGTATTCTTTGAAGATGAAAAAGGAAGAATCATTACACAGCAAATAACTTATGAATGGAAACCACAGTTTTGTGAGAATTGTGAAAAGTTTGGCCATGATAAAAAGATGTGTAGAAAAGATGCCAAAGTTGTCAGAAAAGAGTGGGTGGTTAAGAACAAGCCTACTCAAAAGGAGGTTAATCATGTGGTAGAGTCAATCAAGGTCCTGGATCAAGTTGAGAAGGGTATCATACCTGCAGATAGAGTTGAGGACTCTGAATTGCACCCAGCAGTGGTAGAGGAAATTGGAGTCAAGCATGCTCTTTAGGTTATTGAGGATCCAATTGAAACTGAGATGAGGACTGTGATTTCCCAAAATGTTGTGCCTTCAAAGAATGGTGAATGGCAGACTGTCATGACGAGAAAGAAGGTTGCTCAAATGAAGAAGGATGGTACTGGTGGTGAAAAGATAGGGGATGAGGGTGTTTTACCTAAATCCTCTAATGGATAGTCTGGCCATATGGAATATAAGGGGTTTCAACCACCCTCAGAAGCAGAAAGAACTGCAAAGGTTGATAAGTAAGTATAAGGTTGGTTTTTATCTATTCTTGAAAATAAAGTTAGGACTCCTTCTTATGATTATTTGAGGCAGAAGTTGTTCCCTGGTTGGGGCTCAACAATTAATCTTGATTCCTGTCCAATTGGTAGAATATGGATAGTTTGGAAATTGGACATGTTTAGAGTAACAGTGATTCATTCTAAACCTCAATACATTCATTGCCTTGTTCACTCAAATCAGAATCAACAGGAATTCTATATTACTGTTGTATATGCAAGTAATGATTCAGAGGGTAGGGTGGAATTATGGAATTTTTTGATATCGGTTAGTCAGGGGATTAACATTCCTTGGTGCATTGCTGGTGATTTCAATACTGTGCTTGAGCCTCAGGAGAAGCTTGGAGGTCTCCCTGCCTATCCTGATCAGCTGATGGATTTCAGAAATTGTGTGCAACACATTTGTGTAGAGGATATGAAGTTTTCAGGTTGCTATTACACTTGGTCCAATAAGCAAGAACCAGAAAATAGGATCTTTTGTAAGCTTGACAGGGTGTTGGTGAATCCTGAGTGGATTAATATGTGGCCTAATGCTGAAGCTATGTTCTTAAATGAAGGAATTTCATATCACTCACCTATGTTGATTGATTGGAGAGACATCTGTGTTCAGAAAACTCATTCTTTTAAATTCTTTAACATGCTGACTAAGGATGATGATTTCTTACACATTGTGCAAGAGGTTTGGAGGAAGGAGGTTGTAGGGTTTGAAATGTTCAAATTGGTTCAGAGATTAAAAATGTTGCACGGTCCTCTCCAAGATCTGAACAGGAACAAGTATTCAGATATTGAAAAAAAGGAATTGGTGAATAGGCAAAATTTGGAAAGAATTCAGAGTCTCCTATCTGATGATCCTAGCAATTCTCATTTGCAAAAATTGGAGATTGAAGCCAGACATGAATACATGTATATTGCAAAGGCTGCTGTGAGTTTTTTGCAACAAAAAGCTAAAGAAAGCTGGCTTAAAGAAGCTGATCAAAACACAAAATTCTTTCATGCCTCAATCAAAGCCAGAAGATATAGAAATAGGATCTTGTCAATCACTGATGCTAATGGTTCTCTTCAAACGTCTCACAATGGTATTTGTAAAGTGTTTAAAGACTATTTTCAGGATTTGTTCAAGCCTAATGCTTCTGTGTGGAATTTCAATGCTAATGAGATTTTGCAAGGTAAAATCTTATCTTCTGGTCAGCAGCTATCCCTTATATCTCCTGTTTCTGATGCTGAAATTAAAGATAGCTTTATGAGTATGGGTAATAACAAAACTCCTGGTCCTGATGGATTTGGAGCTGAATTCTATAAGGCTGCTTGGCCTATTATTGGTAGTGATGTTTGCAAAGCTGTGAGAGAGTTTTTTAACTCTGGTAAATTGCTGAAAGAGATTAATGCTACCTCCTTAATCCTTGTTCCAAAGGTGGAGTGTCCTAACTTAGCTGCTGATTTCAGACCCATAGCATGCTGCAATTCAGTGTATAAATGTATTGCTAAAATTCTGGCTAAGAGAATGCAGGTGGTCCTTCCAGAGATTGTGCAAGGGAATCAATCTGCTTTTGTGAGTGGTAGGAATATTGTTCAGAACATCCTTATCACACAAGAGCTGCTCAGATTGTATGGTAGGAAGTATGTCTCATCTAGGTGTCTTTTGAAGATGGATTTAAGGAAAGCCTATGATGTAGTCAGCTGGGATTTTATTCAGAACACTTTACAGGCTCTTAATTTCCCTTCAAAGTTTGTGCAGTGGATTATGACATGTATCTCTACTGTGACCTTCTCTTTGGTTGTTAATGGTTCTTCTTTTGGCAAAATTAAGAGTCATAGAGGCCTGAGGCAAGGGGACCCTATGTCCCCTCTGCTTTTTGTTTTGGTGATTGAAATGCTAACAAGAAGATTGCAAGCTGCAACTGATGATAGGTGTTTCAGATTTCATCCTCTTTGTAAATCAACTAAGCTTGTTAATTTGGCTTTTCTGATGACATAATGCTTTTTTGTAAGGGGAATGAAAGGAGTGTCAAGGTTCTGATGGATGCTTTCCAAAACTTCTCTGAAAACTCTGGTCTCTATGCTAATCCATCCAAATCTCAGATTTTCTTGGCTGGCATGAACTCTGATCAGGAATTGAGGTTGCAGGCAATGACTAGTTTCACCAAAGGCTCATTTCCTTTTAGATATTTAGGCTTGCCAATATCTGTGAGGAAGTGGTCTACTCACTCTTGTCAGGTTCTGGTTGATAAAGTAACTCAGAGAATACAAACTTGGAAGTCAAGGCACTTATCCTATCATGGGAAGGCTCAGTTGGTTAATTCTGTCCTCTTAACTCTCCATGTGTACTAGGCCAGTGTGTTCATAATCCCAAAGTCTGTGATGCAGAAGATTGATCAAAAGTGTAGGCAATTCTTGTGGGGTGAAAATCATTTAGGGAGAGCTAATTCAGTTATTGCTTGGGATACTTGCTGCAGGCCTAAGAAGTGTGGGGGATTAGGCTTTAAGAATACTGTGACATGGAATTATGCATCTCTTGGTAAGCAGGTTTGGCAATTAGCAATGAAGAAGGACTCTTTATGGGTTAAATGGATTGGTTCGGTATATCTGAAGGACCATGACTTTTGGGAGTATCAGATCAGCACTCAAGCTAGTTGGCATTGGAGGCAAGTGATTAAACTTAGAGATAAACTCAGATCAGCTTATGTTAATGGGTTATGGAGAGGTGGCCCTTCTTATTCAGTCCAACAAGGCTATCATCATTTACTTTGGCAACAAGGCACTGTCTTCTGGCACAAGGTGGTGTGGAATGCGGTTTCAGTACCAAAGCATTGTTTCATTCTTTGGTTGGCGGTTCATGATAAGCTGAAAACAAAGGCCAACTTAGCTATGTTTGATGAATCGGATCCTACTTGTGTCTTATGCAATGATAATTATGAAGATCGTGATCATTTGTTCTTTGATTGTGGATGGAGTAAGGCATTGCTAGAGCTGATCGCAAATTGGCTAGAAATTGATAATTGGCGTACCAGTTTTCAATCCTGGCTCCACTGGCTCGCGTTTGGGTTTAAGCACAAGAAAAAATGTTTGCCAATTTATGCTTCTATGGCTGCGTGAGTCTACTTCACATGGTTGGAAAGGAATCGACAAATTTTTGTTGGAAAGGAAAGGCTTCCTCAGCATGTCTTTATCATTCTTAAGAAGGAGATTGCTACCAGATTTTTTGTTGTTTTTGATTCTATTAGTAATAACTTTGATAATGTAATAGCTAATAGAATCCTAGCAGAACTTTAATTTCTTTTTTTGCTTGAGTTTGCTTACTTCTTAAACCCTACATAGTAGGTGGGAAGAGTAAGTTTTACTCGTATTTTTTTTGTTTGATGTATAATTTCGTTCTGTTGGTAATGAATTTTTTCGTTCTACCAAAAAAAAAAATCAAACAACTTAAATTAATTTTTCTAAACATGAGATCAACATGCAACCACATAGATCAAATCAAAAAGCATCAAGAGTTAGTTTTCTACTCATGGCCGAATTACTTAGTTTAGGATCTAGTGTTTTATAAGTTCATTTACTCTTAAAAATTTAAGATCCAAGTATAAATAACACATGCAAGTACACAAAGCACTAAGACCAACATCAAATCAACATGCAACACCCAAAATCTTTAGATCTCACTTTCATTTAGCAAATCATCTCTTAGAAAATCATAATTCACGGTTTAAGAAGGAAAATTTATCATGCAAGGAGATTTACTTTAATCTTTACAAAAATCTCATCAAACCTTTAGATCTTTAGGATTTATGTTGAAAAACTTTAGGATCTTTCATGAAAAAGAAGTTTACAAGTTTCTTTAAGTCTTAGGAGTTCATGATCAATCATAAATAGAACATGCAAAAGAAGAAAAGAAAGGAAAATTACAAAATCAAAGAGAAAATCTATACTACTACAATTCTTCATGCTTATTCGAACTACCCACCAAAAAGGGTTGATCTTCTAGCTTCTAAAGTCTTGGATTCTTCAAGGAAGTCTCTAGAGTTTTTGCTTGGTTTTATCCTCCTTCTTCCTCTCTAGCTCACGGCCTCTTCTCTTTTTCTTTAGGTGTTGAGAGCTTGATCTTTGGCTCTCAACAAATGTGTTTGGAAAGGGAAGGGAAATGAAAGAAATGAAGGGTGGAAATGAGTAAATGAAGTGGCCAACACTTCACCCACTTGGCTTTATATAGGCAAAGGCAAAAACATGAGGTTTTCCCTCTTTTGCCCTTGATCACTTCGGCCTTAGGTGCAAATGGGAGGGGCGATTTTGGTTCTTCAAGATTTTGCATGGGTGGAGATTATCACTTCTAAGGGGACAATGTAGGGTGGATTAGGGTGCTAGGGTCATTTTAGGTTCAAGGGCTTGTTAGTATATACTTAGGGTTTTTACTAACTTAGTTAGGTCATGGTTAGGACTTAGTTCATTTGGTTTCTTGTCCAACACTTAGAAAATTCTAGGCTTGCATACATATACATATACATACGGCACACACATACATGCACATGCACATACACATATCATACCACACATACATGTTGCACATATATATACACATACATGCATTACCTTTTTATTTCTTAATCAATTCTATTTTAGAACATATAATCACCAATTCACATAATAATTCAAACATTTCAATGAATCATACTCACACAATCATACATTGAACACATATCAACTAACATATAGGTTTAGAAAACAAATCTCTTAAAGATACCCTTGTTTAAAAATCTTCATCTCTTTAAGGCATAAAAATATCCAACATATAATTATTTCTCAAGACTCCACTTTAAAACTCATAATATTTTCTTATGAAAATTATTTCTTTAAAAATCACTCATCACTTTGAAAACGTGAATTAGGAAATTCCTTTAGGAAATATCCCTTTGAAACACTTTTCTCAAAAATAAATCTCTTTAGTATTTTAAATTAATACGAGGAATTTGCGGGGTGTTACAAAGTACATCTCTTTCTTATTATTCTTCTTGGTTTGATTCAACCTTGAAGTGGCAACTTTTGATCACAACCAAAGGTTTTCTCGATCCAACCGATTAAAGATTGTGAACTCGCGATCTTCTCCTTATTTTTCATCTTGGAATATTAATCGCTTCTGAAGTCTTGGTCTTATTTATTTATTCAATTCATTTCCTCATGAATGATGAGATGTTTTGCCATAAGTTGTTGCATTCTACGAAAAGTCTTTGGATCATGTGGTCTTAGGCTATTGTTCTTAAAGCAAAAGCGCAAACCCTTCATGAATCCTAAGAATTACAATCCCTTTCGGTGTAAGAATGATGATCGAAAGCTGAAGCATCCAATCTCTTAATTCTTGGCATTGATATAACCAGGTATGTCGATGCCAAGTGGGGGAGAACTTAGTTACTCAACTAGGGTCTTATCGGGGTAACAAGCGGAAGCGATAAGGAAGTCGGGCGAGAACAAGACGTAGGATGTTCTAACCTAAACCCGAGCGCGTCAAAGAGGATGGACTTGGAAGTATCCTGAGAGGAAAAAACGAAATCAAAGGGAAGTAAGACCGCAGCCTAGAAGCCTTGCCAATGGGATGGTTCTCCAATTGCGGACTTGAACGGAATTTCGTCGGGGACGAAATTCCTGTAAGTGGGGGAGAATTGTGTGACACCCTCTTTCTATACAATGTAATTAGTACAATAAATATACTATTACTCGTCTTAGATATAGACTTGTTAGTGTTTAGAAAATGTGGAAAATAAAATTTTCTTATTCTTTTCTATAGGGCGGGTGCACAAACCAAAACATGGAATTCTTGGAGAATATAGTTCATATCATTTAAGCACTGTGTTGAATTCGGCATTCTCTAAAACCTTTTCACAAGCTAGATAGCATCGGTATTTTGAAATCGTACTTACATAATAGAAATTAAGCGATTCCATCCACTCTTTTCGTTTCGCAGAACTGATACCATTCTTTTATATCGTAGCCAAATTCTTTAAATAATTTAAATCAGAGTAAGCGGAAATAGTGCAACTATGCATAATTGTGATATAAACATAATATACATATATATAAGTAAGCCATGAAATACATAGTTCCAAGGTCATGTCTCCAAGATCCAAATACAAGTCCATATAGGATCTATATGAAAAGTAAAACATAACTCTAGAGTGCTCAAAGCATATCTACAATATAAACATATCAAAATATAGAACTCTAGAGCTAGTCACATAGATCTGGTAGCAGCAGTAGTAGTAGTAGTAGAAGTCTCCAGGTAGTAGTAGTAGTAATCATCATCAGACATCATCAACAGCAGCAGCGGCAATATCTCCTCCACAGCATCCCCACACCGGATCCCCCGATCCCCCGATCCTCATCATTTACCATACGCACGTACCTAGGGATCATCGTCCTTCCACTGACTCCCTGTAGAATGAACGACTGGCTCGCCTCCGCTCTCGTCCTCCACTGGGTCCTCCTCGATCTCATCCGATGGAGTGGGTACCCTACCACTAGGTATCGGGTCAGGAGACGGTGAGACCCTAACTGGGCTCCTCGGATCAGATGGGGGAGTCTCCTCGCGAACGACTCTCGAAGAAAAAGGGTGTGAGCGGGTAGGTCGAAAACGAAAACTGTGATACGAGCGAGCTGGTCGTGTGGGAGGTGGTCCATGATATGTGTAAAAAGGTGGTACGTGCATAGTGTATATGATGGCAATCCTAAATCTATGAGGACGAAACCAGATCACCGGGTTCGGGTGGTAGAAGGTAACCTCTACTTCTCCCTCGAACACCGCGCGGTGGTCCTCATAGATCCATGTGCCACTAGGAAGTGGCCGGATCTCGATGCAAGCGATGTAACGTGACATCACCTACAAGGGAATAGGGGTAAGCAATTCTATACACATAATCAATAGAGCATAAATATAGGTACAACATGACATGCAACAATAATCAACCACATTTAGCATTTAGCAAATACTAGATGCAGGTAGGATGCTCATACTTATTTCATTTATCAACTTTTAGGTTAAATGAGTGGCATGATGTATGAATCTAGCTCTCAAGCCTAACTCCATCATTCTATGTCACTCTCTGACGTCCATCCTTTACTTCCCAGCACTCAACAGTGCGTTGTACTCCTAGGTGTACAACATTCGTACATTCACCAAGAATGTACATGACAAGCTTGGAATTCGTGCCACCCGAGAAACGTCTCGTAATCCAAACAGTATAACCATATCATCAGCATCTCACAGTACTGACCACGTCGTCAACCATAACGTGTCATCAAGCGAACCGTCAATTGGCACTCCCAGAGGCCCTCCTCATGTTACAAAAACATGATTAACGATCTAACATCCGAACTCCAGAATGGATGCATTATCTTGAGTTTAAAGGAATTGATTGATGTATATATTTTTTTTTAATAAAACATTACGTGCCACCCGAGCAACGTATCGTATTCCAATGGAAATCACCATATCATCAATCAATTTCTTTTTAAGTCTAAGATCACTTGGATTATTATCATTTAAGTATTAACATTATGATTTAGAATTAAGAATGGTATATTTAAGTTTCTGGTTAAAATACTCGAGTATTCTTCATTATACTCGAGTAGTTCCTCAGTTTTCAGTTTTACTCGAGTAGTTCATAATTATACTCGAGTCGTTCTTACTTTCTCAGAAAGTCAAGTTTCAGGTTTTCTAAAAATACTCGAGTAGTTCATGAAATACTCGAGTCATTCATCAACCCAGAATACTCGAGTAGGTTCATGCATTACTCGAGTAGTTCATCAGACTATACTCTTGCTGCATCTGTTAATACTCGAGTCCCAGACCTAATACTCGAGTCGTGGTGCCAAAAGACACTCTGTTGCATCACGAAGTACTCGAGTATCGAGCCATCTACTCGAGTATTATCAGACAGAACAGACTGAAAACTTGGTTTTTACATACCATTTTCAATTCTAACCATTTCTAATCCAATCCAATGATCAACAGAGTTCACATACCATATATTAAACATGTTTAAACACTTGGAACACATCAAATTACAGATTTGACAGAGAATCTCAAGATTATGCATAAAACATGAAAATTCACAACTCAACATACCAAATTGCAATATACTCAATAAACTTGTGAATTTAAACTCAAAACAGCTTGCATGCAGCACATGGGACTTGCTCATAACCATTTTAGAGAACAAGTTGGTCTCCAAACCAATTTCCCTATTCAATCTAAGCCCTTAGAGCCTCTTGGTGGATCTCTACTTAAAATCATGGAATTTAAACTCTATCTAGTGAATAGAAAGCTTCCCCCTTACCTCAAAATCGTGAAACAACAGGAGATTTGCAAAAGAAAACTCCACAGCACCAAGAACCTCTTCAAGCATCACATGCAGGACAGTTTGAGTGGAGTACCAAGATTGAATTGGTTGACATAGGAAATAGAGATAAAAATTGGGGAAATTAGTATTTCTAAACTCTATGCAACCTCTACTAACTATAGAAACCAATTTGAGACTCAAAGAACTCGTGAGCTTACCAAAATCAGGGGTCAAAGTAAGCTCCAGAACCAAAATGACAGAAAACAACTCCAACTTCCAAGCTCCAATTCTTCCACCACACACACTCTCAGCTCACGATTTTTATCTCTATACAAAGCTCAAGATGTGAGCTTTGTATTGGTGTATAATTTGTTACTCAAGTCCAGACACAGAGGGAGAATCGAAGGAAACGATTCAAGAACCCTAACTTAAGAAACAAACCCAAATTTGACCAAATGCCTCCACAATTCGAGTTTAGATGGCTTATATAGACGAAGAACAGATCCATGCGAGTCGACACGAAGCTGACGATGTGTTGATGATGGAGTATTCGTGTCACCACGGCAGAATCGTTGGTGGTGACTCACCAAACGCACTAACTCGTGCAACTCTGACCAGAATACTCGAGTAGTCACGATAATACTCGAGTATTTTGGCCAATTTTTGAAAAATAATTATTTTATTTTCTTTCCCTCCAAAATCTTTGCCATAATTACTTCTAGGTCCCAAATCAGGGACTAATATGCAAAATGTTTATTTTATGCATAAATATACTTACAAAATAAATTCATACATCCACTAATAACATAATCGCAGATTTTAATCAAAGATTAAAAATAGAAATGATTAATTATAATAAATTTTATAATTAACTTTCCATTAATCAGGGATTAAAATTTTGGGGTGTTACAAATTGTAACATCCCGAATTCTAATTCCAAGAGTAATTAGAATTATAATAAGACTTGGAAGTAATAATTTTGCTAAAGAGGATTTAAGACGATGGATTAGGATTTATTTGAGTGCCATAAAGGAGTTAAGAAGTATTGGCATCGGTTAGAAGATATAAAGAAGAGAAAATGAATGTTGAAAATGGTGTTTTCGGTGTTAGAAGCTCCTTGAATTAGGAAATTGGAAATACAATATCTACAACCTTAAACACAAATTCCACCGTTGGATGTGAAGAGGAGTGTCTTAAGAAGCTTGTCTCAAAATTTGAGCGAGATCCAATGGTTAATGAAAGAGATATGACCTTTTGAATGCAAGCTGGTCCACTAAAACTTGGCTGTGCGCCCAGGTGCCCCGTGCCCTGCGCCCAGGCACGCAATACGACCTGAAATTCCCAGAATACAGTATTTTGTAAGGAGTGAGTATTACCCTATTTTAGGAATTGGTTTCTAGTATGTATATAATACTTGCTAAGAGTTGGATGTTAGTTTAGGATACTAAACATTAGGGTAGTTGATAGATCTGATAACTAGAGCTTTGAAATTAAGAAAATAATGGTAAATGTGAAATTATTTGTGATGATGATATGTGATATTATGTGTACTGTTGTGAAGTGATTGAATGTGAATTGAGAATAATAAATTAATTAGAGACTTGGAACGTATAACCATAAAAAATTAGTAGTTGATTGGTGAAAATGGATAGGTGAAAGAAAGAATTACATGGGTTAGAGAACAGTTGAAACATAATGATAATGAACTGATGAGTGAGCATGGGAATGGAAAAAAACCATAGATTAAAAGAGAGAATTATGAGTTAATGATAAAAGAGGTGTGTGTGCCAGGTCGACTGCGATAAGCCGCGAATCGACCAGGCATGATAATAAAAATAAATAATAATGCGAGGTCGACTGCGATGTGACGCGAATCGACTAGACGCAATAATGAAAACATACATTAAATTTGTGCGACCGACTGTGGCAGACGCAAATCGGATCGTACATCGACCGGCAGTGGCAGACGCGAATCAGATCGGGTGAAAGATAAATAAATATTAAATTTGTACGACCGACTGTGTAACAGCCCGATTTTCGTAACTCAAAAGTAACCAGCTTTTATCCATTTATGTTGCAAAATGAGGCCAAATTTCTTTTTTTATAAAACATTGTGGAAGAGTTTGAAACCGTTATTGAAAAGGTCTTGATGTTCTTCCACACTTTCTTTCGAAAACCGAGTTGTTACTAAAACTATTCTTTTCCTAAAACATTCGCTTTCATAAAAGAAATTGGTTCCAAATCATCTTGACAATTCTCAAAAACTTTTCATGAATGAATTAACTTTGAATAAAGGTAGGCTCCACAAGTCAAATTAAAACTTAGCTCGATTACATAAATGGCTCATGGCTTCGGTAATCCTTAAATCAAAACAATCAACCCAATCTAAACTAGCCACACTAATCTTAAACTATCCTATTGAGAACTATGGGGTGAAGGTCCTCCTTCTTCTTGCGCACTTCCCTTGCTCTCGAAGATGATGCCCTCCTTGTTGTTATCTCTTCGTTGCTAATAGATTCCAGCTCCGCTCCATTGGGAAGGGAAGAATTCCTCTGGGTCTCGTACCGAGACTTCTCTGCATAATTCCTATGCCCTCGTACGGTGACTTGTCCCAGGTGTGGCTCCAAGTTAGCTTCACTAAGTTGATGTTCCGGGTCTGGGATTACGATCTGGGTGTAGCCGGTCCAGACCTAACCACCGTGGGTGTGCCTCCATCCTCTTCCATACTTACTCCATGTAGTGACGTCCATCCGATACTCCATCTGCCCGTTGAGATATCAGCAGCACCAATATGCTAACGAACAGGAGAGAGTAAGCGATCCGAACGACGCATCGTCGACGGTGTGGAATTACGATAGGCAAGATAGAAGGACCATACAACATACAATACCACAAACAAGCACACAACAATCAAGTGTATCCTCATCATTATTATCTTGTGGTATTATCATCAGTCTTACCAACATTATTATTATCCATCCTTATCTTTATAAACTTAATGTCACTTCCCATTTTTTTAAATTTCCTCTCATTCAGTCTTATCATTTACATCCTTCTTGGATTCGAGAATTTACGAGATATCATCGGTGTATCCATTTCTTTCTCGGCTATCACTCACGTCTACATCTCCTCGATCATCCACCCAACCTAGTCGGAAGCAAACAGGAGTACAGGACCTTTACCGTGCGGGCACGACAGTTGTCTCAACAACAAATGGTCCCAGACCAGGAGGACTTAGCCTCAAATCAATTCAATTCATTCAATTCATATATATATGGCACACTGTCTCACTACAGTGGCAAACAAAATGCCCCACTCCAGTCCCTCTCACTGTTCTAGATTTGCAATCTAGGGGGTGACATTATGTTTCTAGTGGGCCCGCAGAACTTACCACGGCATTAGACCCAGTCCCCACCACGTTAGTGCGCCACATGTGGAGTTCATTCTGCCTAGAAACACACTCTAGACTTCTTGACGTTTCACCATCATCGTCCTCCCCTAATGCAATCTCCTCCTAAGTATCCGCAGATACTTATGGTTTCTTCCTCTCCACTACTTCGCACTCTTATACTCACCGTGTGTGTCTTTTAAGTCTTTTATCTTTTACTTAACCTAAGGTCGGCCCGTCCTTCGTGCAACCCTTCAACGAGTCCCGACCACTATCTTGCACAATCTTTCTCTCATCATCTCTCACATAGCACAGAGCTGGGATCACATCAACGAACTCGCATCTCATTTCTCAAACTTCCTCAGCATTCTCCATTTCTCGTAATCATCTCATTTCCAAAATCCTTTCTCAAAACAATCTTTTCAAAAACTATCTCAAAACACCATTTTATAAACTTTCACAAAAGATTCTTTCATAGCTCTTTCATAAAAATTCTCTCTTGTAAACTTTCTCAAAAATCCAGTTTCACATCTTCTAAGAATTCCTTTTCAAAACTCTCTTGAAAGTCTCTTTTCTCAAGTTTCTGAAAATCTCCTCTCACAGCCTTTCGCAAAGTTTCATTTCAAAAACTTTTTCGAAAAACACTTTTTATAATCTTTCTCAAAACCTCCTTTCAAAAGAATTTCTTTTCAAAATCTTTTCAAAAATCTCTTTTCGAAAATCTTTCCAAAATACCTTCTCAAAAATCTTTTCAAAAATCTCTTCCAAAAATCTTTTCAAAAATCTCTTTTCGAAAATCTTTTCAAAAACCGTTTCAAAAATCACATTTTTGCTGAGCGCTAATGGAGGAGCAAGCTCAACTCAACACTAGTCCCAGACTAAAACCAGAAACAAAGGAGTCCAGCTCCGCTCAAACCACATCTCATATCAACATCACTCTCCCCAGCTCTGGCTCGTTCTCAGCATTAACATTACTTTCTTTCCCCAATCTCAACTCTTTATCTCCTTTCAAATTCATCCTTTCATTATTCTTTCATCAATATTCCTTTCTCTTCCCATCTTTATTTCCTTCAACTTATCTTATTTTCATGTTCTTATTCATGACGTAGCAGACGTCCATCAGCGTGTTACCCCTTCAATCTAACAGTATTCAATTTCATCAAACATAATTAAATCAGTAAATATAAGCATGCCATCAACACATAAATATCACACAACAATAATGTGGTCTTCGTCACCTTCGTATAAGTGGCCACACAACGCAAACAATTGCCACTATACTACTGACTCCGAACCACTTAGTTCCATCTTTGAGATGATACGGAACGTCCTAATAAATCACCTAACTACCACGGTGTCTTAGGAAAGCTTCTCTCTCACCTGGACTGGCGGTAATTCACACGATACGCTCCTTGGTTTCCACTGCGACGCCCGTAACTGCTCCCCGATTGTTACTGGAACTCAAATAATTTCTCTTATTAAAATTTGTTCTTATAGAATTATTTAGAAAACAAGACACCCTTATCAAAACTCCTTTTTGAAAATCACTTTGATTTTTAATTCACAACTAAGTAAATACATTTCTTTAACCATATAATTAGGAATTTAAAACTCATAACATTCATTTTAAAAACTTGCTTAACAAAACATGAATACTTCCTTGGCTCTTATAAAGGCCACATTTATCTTAAGGTTTTCTTAAAAAAATCATTTGTTTAATTAAAAACCATGAACTTTAGAAATCATATAAAAATCCTTTAAAACAATACCTTTCAAATTATTTTATTCATTTTATTTTCTTTAAAACCGAGTTAAATTAGAAGAAAATAACACAAGAATTTAATCAAAACCTTTTAGAAATATTAAACACTCAAATCATTCAAACACACCCAAACAATTATAATGTCACAAACTATTCATCATTTATGCACATAGAACAAGAATCAGATACATGCACCTAATTTCTATGCATGGCCGAGTCTCATCCTACATGAGACAAGGTTTATATTTCAAACACTAATGATTACTTACACATGCACTTAACACACATCACCCTATTTTCAAACATCATATTCTAAATAATGACTTGATGAAAAGAGCACACTATCTTAGAATAATGCCAATCATCATATCAAACCAACTTCCTTTTATACAAGCTAATTCAAATAATGTCACATAAGAAAGCAAAATGGCTTAAGATTTTTTTTCCCTAAACCGAATGGGATTATGAAAAATTTACTTTTAAGTTTGGAATCAAAAGATTCAAGTCCCATAGGTTTAGAAATCCCTAATCTTAATCATAAAACACACATGTAAAATGAAATGAATCATCTTGATCACTTATACATGCAAAAACCGTGAGCTTCACAAGGAATTTGGCAAACAAGAATTTTGTTTCTTAACATAAAAAAATCAAGAAGCACATCGAGATCTCTATTTCTCAAACCTTAAACAATTTCATGCATTTACCTAAAATCTCTAGATGGGACAATTTCAACATGCAAGTAAATGAAATGATGACTTAGCATGGTTTCCTATTTTTCCTAGACTTGACCGAATAAGGACATGTAAAAAAGCAAGGTCTTACAAATTCATTTTCTCATGCAAAGATCAAATCGTACAAAACTTCAAAACAACACTTTCTTTCTTAAAGCACCAACCGAATCATCATCATTACACACACAAACTCTTGATTTAAACTCTTTTTACAAAAAGATTATTTCTATGTTTGTTTTCTTTTGAAAACCGTGACATGCATATAAAGAAAATTAAGATTTGCACTCAAAACAAACATACAACTCAAACTTCATGTTTTCTCAAAGATCAATCATAGATCAAGACATGAAAAGAAAGATCAAAGCAAAAATATAAACTTAAATACAAAACCTAGACAAAACCGTAAGGAAAAAGTCAAAGATTAAAACATCTAAGTGCAAAGATTCAAGGTCAAGTCATAGAATTAACATGCAAGGCAACAAAACTTCAAGATCATAAAAATAAATACATGCATCATGAAAATTTAAACTTAGATAGAGTCCATCATAAATTCCTTTACAAAACCAAAATTATTATACTAAGCTCTCTTAAACAACTACCTTAAACAAAATCCTAATCTTCAAGCTTCAATTCCTCTTGTCCTCCTCCTCCTAGGTTTTGCTTCCGCCTCCTCTCTTTTAGGGTTGATGGGTGGCTTTTCTCTTCTAATCCTTGAAGAAGAATGTGGTTGGGAAGAAAATAAAAGAAGTTTTGGGTTGAAAACTATGGATTTTTACTCTTCTTTCTCTCCTCTTCCTCGCGGTCTTACTCTCTCTCTCTCTAAAGTCTCAAGAGTTGATGGTACTCTTGAAACTAAGTGTTTATGTTGGTGGAAATGAAGGAAATAAACTAACCAACACTCCTCCTACTCACACGGTTTTAAGAGCAAAACAAGGGCATGGAATTTCCTCTTTTAGCCTCGGTTCAATGGATGGGTTCATGGGCCATTTGGTCAACTCAAAAATTTGCATGGGAGAGGTCTCATCAAAAGGGAGACAAGGTGGAAGAAAGTCTTCCCTAGGAATCATGAGTTACACCACCTATTTCCTCCTATTTTCTATTTAATTTTGCATTTTCTTACCCCTTAAGAAAATGCACTCTTCTTGGCCTTCCTATTCCTAAATGGTCGAACAACACATGCACACATACACACATAATTTCTTTTCATGTTGTTATAACAACACATAGAATTAAATCATGGAATAATGCATGCATTCAACACATATATAATTTCATTTCATGATGTCATGATAAGCACATAGCATAGAATCATGGAGTAATGCACCTATTTGGTCATGCACATAATATTCTAGGATATCATGTTTCCTCTCAAAGCATACGGCACACATATACATACATCATACATATATTCACATTCACATAATTCATGCATTCATTCATTTAAATTTCTAATTAAATTGCATATATAATTTATTACACAAAAACACATATTTACAAGTCCAAAAATTCCAAAAATACAAGCTTTAAAGAAAATCAATCCACCTTATCAATTTAATTGTAACATAAACCTAACTTTGAAATAAAAGCATATTTTCACATAAATCAAAGATTTTCAAAGAAGCCGTGTATTAAACCTCAAATCATTTTGATAACAAAAATCATAACTTAGCTTTCATGAAATCAAACTTCATAAAAAAAATCCTTTTGCTAAAACACTTTGACTGAAAAATCTTTCTTAAATTCTGAAAAATTCATTTTAAGTAAAACCTTTTTGATTTATTTGAGTCCAGAAAATGCGGGATGTTACAGACTGCGGCAGACACGAATCATATCGTACGCCGACCGACTGCGGCAGACGCGAATCAGATCAGGTGAAAGATATATAAATCTTAAATTTGTGCGACCGATTGCGGCAGACGCGAATCAGATCGGGTGAAAGATAAATAAACATTAATGTGGTGCGACCGACTGGGGTAGACACGAACCGGATCGTACGCCGACCGACTGTGGCAGAGGCGAATCGGATCGGGTGCAAAATTGATAAACAATAACTTAAAAAGATATGAAACATGTGACCGAAAGGAAGAGCATTATTATGAAAGACACTAATAAAGAAAAAGTTAAAAGAGATGATAAGACATGAGAATGAGAGACAAATTATAAAGGGAGATCAAATGCATGATGAAAACATGTGTATGCTTACTATCATCGAAATTTTGAAGTCCTATATGTCATGACAATAATAACATATTCAATGCAATTTAATTAGCACAAAATGTCATGTAGCACATATCACAAGTAGAAGTATCATGAAATGATTAAAATAAATAAAGGATCAATGATACTTATAGTGATGATTTAGAGCTTTGGAGTTCCTTCTATTGATAATTTCATCATGTATCATTTTGAAGGATGTCTCCTCTTGTTCGATGTGTCACACTCCTTCCATTCCAAGAAATTGTGTTAATATTGCAGTATCACTTTCAAGTGCTTGAATATCATCAAGTTCTCTTTTCATTTGAGTCCATCGAATCATAGATTTTTAGAGAACATTGCATCATTGAAACTTGTAGTAATATATGCAAGACTACATTTTCTTGGTATCCAATAAATTTGGATCCTTAAGAATTAGTAACACATGAATATATCGAGCATGATGAAAAATAATTTTTCCTTCAAAAAGATTTGTACAAAAAAATATTGAAGAAGGAATAAATCATTTAAAAACATTTCAGCATCAAGATAAACATATGTATCACAAGGATAAGTAACATAAAATAGTTAAGAAAAAAAATAAGAGTGGTGATACTTATCGTTTGTGACACTTTCTCAAGTTATAATGTTTGTGAAATTGTGAAGTTCTTCCTTTAGGTCTCTCATCCTTATTGAATAAATTGATAAGAGCTTCACTTGTGTCTAATCATGTCACAGTTCCCTTGATTCAATTCATATCCCTCTTTGGTATCCGTTCGTTTAAGTCCATAGTGCATGAATCCTCTTGTGCTTGAAATATCACCTGCAATACTACTTAAGATAATACTTTTGGTATCCAAAGTCTTGGATCCTTAAGGATTAGTTGCATCTCTTCACTAATATCAAGGATATTGTGAAGGTAAAATATGAATAAGCAATTTAAACTTATGCACTAATCACAAAGACGTAACAACATGCTTATGTTATAAGTCCACGTCATACCAAACATGTCCTTACAAGTATATGCATGTCCTCATATATCAATGCAATATGACAACATCATCACATATAAAGTGTAATCATGTGTTAAAAGATAACAAAAAATTTTAATCATGTGATAAAAGTGTAATCATATTAAAAGCAGTTAAAACTATCCCAATGCTGCCAATCTGTAACGGATCTTTAACTCAGGCTGTTAGGCCTTTACCAGAGCACGAAGCTTTGATACCAATTGTTAGGATTGGAAGCTGTCACCCAAGAGGGGGGGGGGGTGAATTGGGTGTTTACGAAAACATTGCAAAACGTTGGTTTCAAATCGTTTTTATCAAACTTAAAGAAATACAGCAGCGGAAAACTATTATAACGATGAAAAACGATTGCGCGAAAGCGGATAATAATAATACTAATATGAAAAACTAATATGCACGGATACGAATTAAATCAATAACAACCAAAGTGTTATGCGCTTATTACTTTAAATTCATTTAAAATAGATTATTATGAAAGTAGTTGTTATGATGCACAACGGATAAGTAACTACGAATAGCAATAACAACAATAACAACGAAAATAAAAGAGATAAGGGATAGAAGATTGTGCACCGGAGATTTTATCCTGGTTCGGAAAAACAGCCTACATCCAGTCCCCCTTGAGCTTTTCTAATAACCAAAGACGCCTCGCGTCCCTAATTACAACCAGAGTGCCCCTCACGCTACTAGGAACCTCCGTTCGCTAGGGACCTCAAAACACAACAACTAGGAAGACCCTTCCTAGATTTTCCCAGATAGCCTAACTACTAGGTGTCCCATCGTTCGTCTAACACTACCCAATACACAAGGGTTCCTCACCCTACAAACACGAACGCCGCACGTTCGAACTAGGAGATTCACTCCCTAGTCTCTAAGGGTCACACACCCCTTTACAACAATGGTTACCATATGGTTGCGTACAATAACTATCGTGCAGTCTTAATAGTGCTGATACAACAATGAAAGGCCACTCTAACAAATATGTGTTCTAAACAACACTAATACAACAATATAGCTCTAATGATAATGAAGTCTTGAGAAAGTAGTTACAAGGCCAACACAAGGTTTTGTTTTTCTTCAAAAAGATATGAACGTGAAAAACAGAGAATAAGAGAAGAAGAGAAAGAGAACCTGATGATCAGAAGTGATGTAGGAGTGAGTTCTCTTTTTTTTTTTTGTTTAAAAAAAAAGAGAAAACTGAATTTGTAAAAAGATAAGATTTTAAAATCAAAAACAAATAAAAAAGATTTATAAAATAAATCAAGGATTTGATTCTTAAAACAAATAAGGAAATATTTCAAAAACAAAATCAATTTCGAATTTTGGAAATAAATCAAATTCAAAATAAGAATCAAAATCAAATCAGGAATATATAACAAATTGATTTTCTGAAATCAAATAAAAATAATATTTTTGAAATCAAAATCAAATCAATAAAAGATTTAAATCTTAAACCAAAAAGGAAGTATTTCAAAATAATATTTAAATTCGAATTTTGAAAATAAATCAGAATCAATTAAGTAAAAACAAATCTGGAAATAAATCAAAATGATTTTGACACGTTTTTCAATAAAACTTAAGGTAATTGATTACTTCAGGGAAGGTAATCGATTATCCCCTTTAAAATGGAAACTTTGAAAACCTTTTGAAAAACAAGTAATTGATTACATCATATTAATTAATCGATTACTTTACTCCTGTTTAATATATGTTGCAACTCATGTAATCGATTATCACTAATCTAATAATCGATTACTGAGCCTCTGGAATGTATACCATGCAACATCATGTAATTGATTATCTCAAAGCAATAATCGATTACTTTGCTTCTGGAAAATGTATGATGCAACAATTATAATCGATTACTTGATCCAGGTAATGGATTACTCTTATTCAAAAAGTAATGGATTAGTCAAGTTCACATAATCGATAACACACACTCTGGTTTTTTTGTGATGCAACAAAGTTAGTCGATTACTTTAAGAAGGTAATCGATTACTCTTTCTTGCACTTGTAAAAATAGATTTTCATAACATAAAAACATCCAGAGTTGTTTCATCAAGCATTTCCACTGAAACTAAGTTTAAAAACTGATTTTCACAAAATCTCTTTTTCTTCTCCTTTAATTGAAAAACTCATTTAGAAAAACTCTTATTGGCCTTTTAACATATTATAAACCTTGACTTCGTTACCTTACATGATGTCCTAAGGGAAAAAGGGATAACAACTTCATTTGCTTGTGTCTTCAACATGAAGCTTGGAGTTGAAGCTTGAAGTGCTTGTGATTGCACTTGATATGAGCTTGAGAACCTTGAGTTTGTTATCATCAAAACCATATTTATCTTGAAGTCCATAGGAAAGCTTGACTTACAACAAATGGCTGGTAGACGGGTTGATAATGATGCGATCCGAGCTATTCTGGAACATCTGGTGCAGATGCAACAGAATCAAGTTGCTAATAATGCACAGTTGCATCAAAATCTGGGAGAGAACATAGCAGCAGCAGCTGCAACAACAGCCACAGCGGCAACCATGCAGCCTCCACCCCCATTTCCTATGGAAATCGACTGGATAGCGCAGTTCAGAAAAAGTGAGCCACCCAAATTCGAAGGAGGCAATGATCGTGACAGACAACAGAAGTGGATCCTGGAGATCAAAAAGATTCTCCGTTCTCTGCAGCCACCTGCTGAGCATCGGGTGCGGCTGGCTGAATATATGCTGACTAGTAAGGCCGAACACTGGTGGGAATAGAAGAGGAAAGGATTCGAGGCGACGAATCAAGCAGTAACTTGGGACTTGTTTAAAGTCCGCTTTCTTGGGAAATATTTTCCCGAGGATGTTCGAAGGGAGAAGGAGATCGCTTTCCTCCAGCTGGCGCAGGGGTCTACGACTGTTGGTGATTATGCAGCACAGTTTGAGGATCTGATCCGCTACTCGGGCAGTTATAAAGATGCAGACGAGCGCACCAAGTGCATTAAGTTTGAAGTTGGTCTTCGGGATGATGTTCGTCTCTCTTGTGAATATCACAATATTGATAATCTTTCTCAGTTGGTAAACATGGCGAGCACTTATGAGAAGGGTCTCAAACGGAAGTCAGCCAATGATCGAAACAGAGCAGCTGAGAGATCTGGTGGTCCGACTAGGGACAAGAGTTCAGTGCAGTGATCAGGTCCTTATGTTCAGTCAAGAGCAGCTGCTCCAGGGGGAGCAGGCCCAATACCTGGTCCTATTCCGACTTGTCCACACTATGGAAGGCAGCATCGAGGAACTTGCTGGAATATGAATCCGAACAGGAGAGAAATGCTCTGTTTCCAGTGTGGTCAGGCTGGTCGTATTGCAATAAACTACCCCAGGAGTGCAGTAAAGAAAGAGGTGAATGGGGCTAAGGTGCAGGAAGCTGGTAGCAGCCAACCACTTCAGAGGGGCAAGGTGTATACACTTGATGGTGAGGAAGTGACAGATGTTGATGAGCTGACCAGAGGTACATGTTTAGGTGTCGCGTTCCTTTAGGGTGTACTATTGGACTATGAAATTACGCATTCTTGCACTTCTTTTTCAAAGCATGACAAGATTAGGAACATTCTATAAGGGTTAGGTATCTATCTTCATTAGTTCTTTAGTAAAGACATATGAAGTGCACCCTTTTTATCCTTCCCAATCAGTTGGTCAATAGTTTCGAACCAAACTAAATACGGGACCAACTGAACGAGAATAAATAATCAGTACCCTTAGATGTTTCTGGGAGTGACTCTATACAATGTAGTTTCTGACAACTACATTCCCTAGATTGCGTTTCTGATCTAAGTATCGTCCTAGAAGTCATAGGTGATAGGAAAAGACTTGGGATTCCTGACTCTTTATAGCAAGAGATTGCGAAGAGTGGGTGATACACGGAGGTAAACCAAACTTGTAGGACATCATGAGGGACCGTAGAAAGAACCAGCAAACGTAGGATTTTAATTAAATCTAACCAAAGACCGCGATGATGTGGTTGCTTAATAGAATGTAAGGTAGAACTGATCACTCTAATCCTTGCATCTGTTAAGTGACGATATTATCAGCAAAACCAGACAGTGATGTGCTGTTGATAGACGCGAGGTTGGGATTGATCACCTCAGTCTTTGCATCTATTAATGGACGATATCATTGCAGCCTTTTATGTGGAATCGAGACAACCGAAGTAGTGACTCCCAAGGAATAAATCCTTTTTAAGAAAATCAACTGACCGGAAAGCAATCTTTCCAAAACTTCTTGTAGAATCAGGGAATAGACTTAGAATAGAACTGAAGAACTAAAACCTTTAGTTGTTCTACCCGTTTCAAAGTAGTATAGCCAAATACTAAATCCTGGAATGAGTTAAGCAAACTTTATGGAAATCATCTTTAACCACCATAACCACTAAACCAAATTTAGGCAACCTAAAATTACTGGGAATCTTACCAAGGTTCCTAAATGATCACATTTAGAAGAGCGAATCTTGACAACTTCGTGAATTCTCCACACCAAGAGCAACTAAGTTGAACAATTGACTCGTACTCTTTGTTTAGTATAAGAACCTAGATATGTATGAAGGCGAGATGTTGCAAACCTTAGGAAATTTGGTCCGAACCATCGACTATCAACAAGTAGTCGAATCAGCATGACCCTCGATCATGGAAGTGTTGTAGATCTCAAGAGCGCCTGTCTACTTTAATTCATAACCATCCAAAAAAATCCTTTAAGGCTTTTATTGGTGTTGTGGTGAGCCTTAATTAAAGTTTCAATTCGTGCAAGTACATCTCTTTCTTCTTATTCTTCTTGGTTTGATTCAACCTTGAAGTGGAAACTTTTGATCAACACCAAAGGTTTTCTCGATCCAACCGATTAAGGATTGTGAACTCGCGATCTTCTCCTTATTTTTCATCTTGGAATATCAATCGCTTTTGAAGTCCTGGTCTTATTTATTTATTCAATTCATTTCCTCATGAATGAGGAGATGTTTTGCCATAAGTTGTTGCATTCTGCTAAAATTCTTTGGGTCATGTGGTCTTACGCTATTGTTCTTAAAGCAAAAGCGCAAACCCTTCGTGAATCCTAAGAATTACAATCCCTTTCGTTGTAAGAATGATGATCGAAACCTGAAGCATCCAATCTCTTAATTCCTGGCATTGATATAACCAGGTATGTCGATGCCATGTGGGGGAGAACTTAGTGATTCAACTAGGGTCTTATCGGGGTAACAAGCGGAAGCGATAAGGAAGTCGAGCGAGAACAAGAAGTAGGATGTTCTAACCCAAACCCGAGCGCGTCAAAGAGGATGGACTTGGAAGTATCCTAAGTGGAAAAAACGAAATCGAAGAGAAGTAACACCGTAGCCCAGAAGCCTTGCCAATGGGATGGTTCTCCAATTGCGGACTTGAATGGAATTTCGTCGGGGACGAAATTCCAGTAAGTGGGGGAGAATTGTAACATCCCGAATTCTAATTCCAAGAGTATTTAAAATTATAATAAGACTTGGAATTAATAATTATGCTAAAGAGGATTTAAGATGATGGATTAGGATTTCTTTGAGTGTCATAAAGGAGTTAAGAAGTATTGGCATCGGTTAGGAGATATAAAGAAGAGAAAATGAATGTTGAAAATGGTGTTTTTGGTGTTAGAAACACCCTGAATTAGGAAATTGGAAATACAATATCTACAACTTTAAACACAAATTCTAACGTTGGATGTGAAGAGGAGTGTCTTAAGAAGATTGACTCAAAATTTGAGCGAGATCCAACGGTTAACGAAAGAGGAATGACCTTTCGAATGCAAGCTGGTCCACTGAAACTGGGCTGTGCGTCCAAGTGGCCCGTGCCCTGCGCCCAAGCGCGCAATACGACCTGAAATGCCCAGAATGCAGTATTTTGGGTGCCCAGGCGCCCCGGAGCCTGCGCCTCGGCGCACAGGTCAAAATAAAGCTCTCCCAGCCACACGTTTTGGAAGCCATTGCATGTCAACCACTCATCTCTTCCTCTTGGCCAAGAAACATGAAATTGGCAACAAAAATCAAACAAAACAACACAACACAACACCAACAACATACTCACCATCAACTCCTCCATTCTTTCCCTCTCAAGAGAAAAACCTCATCACCATCATCATAAACCTTAACCAAAAATTAAGAGCACCCATCATCTTCATCATCAACCATCTTCACCATCAAACTCCAAGTATGTGATTAAGCTCAAAAGTCACTTCCCTTCCTCCCCATAAACTCGTGACCCACTCTCTCTCTCTCTCTAGCTCCATTGATTTTTCAAGCTTATAACCATGGAGATTCATTCACACATATGCCTCATAATCAAGGACATGTGAACGATACAACACTTCCATCATACAACTCTCACCAAACGATAATTCATACTCATGGGATTTTGGTTATTCTGAGGTGGCAATCAAGGCTTAGAAGGCTTAAATTCTAAAGGGTACAAAGCTAAGGAGAAGCAAAACATTAAGGTTCCTTACCTCTCTTGACACTTTGAGGTAAGGAGTGAGTATTACCCTATTTTAGGAACTGATTTCTAATGTATATAATACTTGCTAAGAGTTGGGTGTTAGTTTAGGATACTAAACATTAGGGTAGTTGATATATCTGATAACTAGAGCTTTGAAATTAAGAAAATAATGGTAAATGTGAAATTATTTGTGATGATGATATGTGATATTATGTGTACTGTTGTAAAGTGATTGAATGTGCATTGAGAATAATAAATTAAATAGAGACTTGGAAAGTATAACCATAAAGAATTAGTAATTGATTGGTGAAAATGGATAGGTGAAAGAAAGAATTACATGGGTTAGAGAACAGTTGAAGCATAATGATAATGAACTGATGAGTGAGCATGGGAATGGAAAAAAACCATAGATTAAAAGAGAGAATTATGAGTTAATGATAAAAGAGGAGTGTGTGTGCCAGGTCGACTGCAATAAGCTGCGAATCGACCAGGCACGATAATAAAAATAAATAATAATGCGAGGTCGACTGCGATGTGACGCGAATCGACCAAACGCGATTATGAAAACATACGTTAAATTTGTTCGATCGACTGCGGCAGACGCAAATCGGATCGTACGCCGACCGACAGCAGAAGACGCGAATTAGATCGGGTGAAAGATAAATAAATATTAAATTTGTGTGACCGATTGCGGCATCCGCGAATCGGATCGGGTGAAAGATAAATAAATATTAAATTTGTGCGACCGACTGCGGCAGACGCGATTCGGATCGTACACCGACCGATTGTAGCAGACGCGAACCGGATCGGGTGAAAGATAAATAAACATTAATGTGGTGCGACCGACTGGGGTAGACGCGAATTGGATCGTACGCCGACCGACTGCGGCAGACGCGAATCGGATCGGGTGCAAAATAGATAAACAATAACTTAAAAAGATATGAAACTTGTTACCGAAAGGAAGAGAATTATTATGAAAGACACTAATAAAGAAAACGTAAAAAGAGATGATAAGACATGAGAATGAGAGACAGAGAACGAACAAATGGCAAGTAAGAGAGGGGTAATATTATGAGAATAGATAGATTGTTAAGGCGAATAGAACGAGAGAACATATAACCTGTTTCTGATATGCATGTGAGCATGATATGGATGATTAGATGATTATGGGAATTATGTGTGTTTGGCTTAGTCGGTTATTATGTCATATCAGAAACTGCTATTTCTACTTTATGTGTAATGCTCACCTCCTTACCATTTTTTCCACAGGTATTGAGCCTGAGCTAGCACATAGTCCGACCGAGTAGGAGTACTCTCCCTTCCAGGGCGAGTAGGGTTTATTTAGTAGGACATGGAAATGTCCTGGGCCTTTGATTATTATGATGTGATTCGTTTTGATTATGTAAATAGTTTTTGGGTGGGCCCAGGACATCTCCTTTGGGAAAAGGGGTATTTTGGGAAAGAAACCAATCTCCGAAACTTGTTTATAAGCTGCTACTCTGATGTTTTATATGTTGATGCTGAATGTGTGCATAGTGATGCACTATGTTATGTTTTATGCTTAAAAGCCCTGCTGGCTACTGGTTTTATAAATCTGAATGTTTTGAACAGGTGCAGGAAAAATCTAATTTTTGGAAAAGTCCGAAAAACAAAGGAAACTCCGTCCATTTGACGGGAGATTTTTATAAGTTAAAAAGGAATTTTTAATTTCACTATTTTATAAATGGGTATAAAAGGGTGGATAAAAGTAGGTGTTACAACTTAGGATATAACTTCTAAGAAGTCATAGTAATAAACTATGCCTAACCCTATTATTAGCTCAAAACGATCATACACCTTCATACATTCGATTCATTCATACATTCAATTTCTTTCCCTTATTGGTTAACTCTTTTACTCTTTTCACCATTCTTGATTCTCAATCCCTTTTATCTCATTTCTTATATTTACATTCTTATCCCTGGAGCACATGGGTCGTCCAGGTTATGCTTTCTCTTTTCTTTCAATCTTACATTTCTTTTCTTTTCTTTTCTTTTCTTTCCCAGTCCTTTTATTTTCTTTTCTCATCCCTAGAGCACATGGGACTTCCAGGTTGAGTTAAATCATCCTCGGAGCACATGGGTCATCCGAGTTTGCGCTAATAATCCCCAGAGCACATGGGTCGTCCGGGTCCTCGGAGCACATGGGTCGTCCGAGTTGCCTTCGACAGAGCACATAGGCCATCCGCCGATATTCATTTTAATTGTCCTCGGAGCACATGGGCCGTCCGAGTTGCGCTAGTAATCCCTAGAGCACATGGGCCGTCCAGGTTGCGCTTCGACAGAGTACATGGACCGTCTCCGATATTGCTTTTTCTTTTATTTCCAAGTCTTATTTCTATTTCTTTGTTCTTTTTCTCTTATTACTTTATTCTCCCCGAGCACATGGGCCGTTAGGGTTGTGTTTTCTTTACCTTCGGAGCACATGAGCCATCCGAATTGGGTTTTCTTCCTCTTTCTCATTTAGTCTTTTCTTGCTTTTCTCATTAAGTCTTTTCTTCTTTTTCTTTACTTACTTCTTTACTTACTTGTTCTCTTTCTCTCTTTTAATTTCTTAATTATTTATCCTTTCTCTTCTTTGTGTTTCTATTAGTTATTCTCTTTCTTTTACTTTTAATTTATCCTAATTATTCTCCTCTCTCCTTCCTTTCATTAAAAACTTATTATCGCTTTCTTTTTATCCCATTGTGGGTTTATAAAGAATCCAAACATCCACAATCGACACACATTCCTAATCATTTCCATGTTACAACTTCTTATTTCCTTTTCTATCTTCTTTATTATTAACTTGATCCCAATTTTTGTTTTCACATCTTATTATCATTCTAAGTTTCCTTAACATTATTTCCATTATCTATAATTCTCTCGTACATCACATACACATACATCCCGAGACAACCCTTAATTTATGCTTCTCATTACTATATATAGATATATCTTAGGTTCATTACAAATTCCTAATCCCTCAAACTATCCAACATACACATCATTTATCCATACATTTACACACATCTAGTTAGTTTCTTTTTCCTTATTTTCCTAATTAGTTGACTAACCACAACTTCCCAAACATCATTATCCAACACATACATTCACAACCTTCAAGAGATTTCTTTATCCTCATTTTCTTACTTAACCTATTATCAACATTTATATTGTATTTCCACACATTACCAACCAAATCATAACACACACATTTTATATCATTCAGTTGGTTTCATTTCCCTATTCTCATCCCTAAATTATTGTCAATATCCACTACCCTATTGTTTGTCATCCTTTCTAATCTTCTCTACTCTCAGCCATCACCATATTCGACCTAGAAATCACAGCCTAAATTAAGGTAAGGCAACCCTCTTACCTCAATGAAGAGAGAGATGAAAACCTTAAAGCCCTAGCCTTGTGTCCTTGTCCTTGTGACTCCTCTAACACTTGATTCTCCTAGCCTTAGTGTGTCCCCACAATCCCTAGCTTCTTCTTCTTGGTTCCTAGACTCTTAAGCTTGCACCTCTCTAATTCCTTTTACTTGATCTTGAAAGAAGAGGCATGAGGGAGTATTGGGTTCTATTGTTATGGAGCTTAAAGAGAAAAGCCCCAAGGTGTGTGGTGGGGGTGATAATTTCGTGTGGTGTAGAGGGGGAAGGGGTGATGATGTTGTGGTTGGCTCTTGTGTTGGCTATGGAGATGGAAAAATAATTGATGATGATGATGAGTGTGTGCTTATAGTTCTTGGGCCCTTGATGAAGATGAAGGTGCTCTTGAGAGAAAGAGAGCTTGAAGATGATGTTAATGGTGGTGATGATGGAGTGGTTCTCTCAACACTTTGAAGAAGAGGAAGAAGAAGTGGAACTTGGCCTTGGTATGGTGGTGGAGTGGCGTGTGGTGGTGTTGGGTGGTGGTGGATGGTGCTCTTTGTTCTTGAGAGGAGAAGGGAGAATTGGAGAAGAAGAGGAAATGAAGAAGTGTTGTTGTTGTTGTTTATTTGTTTGGGGAGAAAAAAAAATGAGTGGTGGAGGTGAGTAGCTTCTCTTAGAAGCTTGGTGATATGTGGTTGAAATGGGAAGCTTCCTTGAGAAGCTTCTCATGTGTGGTTCTCATTAAACTATTTTTTTTTGTGTCAGACCTTGAGGTAATCGATTACCTTCACAAGTAATCGATTATCTCATGAATTTCGTTTCATTTTTCCCATTCCAGAGAGGAGGTAATCGATTACCTTCAAAATTAATCGATTACCTATCTAGATTTTCATTCCTTGCATTTCAAAATGCTATATCTCCTTCGTTAACAATTGGATCTTGCTCAAATTTGAAAGCAAGCTTCCTAAGACCCGTATCTTCACATCCAACGGTGGAATTTTCACTTTAAGTTGTGAATATTTTATGTCTAATTTCCTAATGTAGGGTGTTTATAACACCAAAAACACTGTTTCTAACACTCTTTTATTCATCTTTAAATCTCCTATCCGACGCCAATGCTTCTTAACTCCTTTATGGAACTTAAAGGAATCCTAATTACATCACCTAAAACCTCCTTTAGCATAATTATCCTTTGAGAGTGATGAGTGAAATGTTGTTGGTGTGTTTTGCTTTGTTCTTGTTTATTTGCACATGTGTTTGAAACATGTGGCTCACATGGAAAGCTTCCTTGAGAAGCTTGGTGAATGAGTGGTTGAGAAGAGAAGCTTCCCTTAGAAGCTTTTACTATTGGCTTATAATTGACTTGTATATATATATATATATATATATATATATATATATATTGTAAGAATAGGACATGTAATCGATTACATCCCAAAAATCACATTCTTAGGATTTTCCACAAAAAGTCAGTAATCGATTACTTTCCCAAAGGTAATCAATTACATCCCTTGATTCAATTCTTAGGGCTTTTCACATAATCATGGTAATCGATTACTTCCCAAAAGTAATCGATTATCTTTCCGAATTTTCAAATTTTGACGGTTTCTAACCCTAAGGCATTTCCCTTAACTCCTACATGCACTTTGGCCATGATTAATTCACTTTGTCCTTGCTTACTCTAATCATTTCCATTAGCTTAACCTAGAATTATTCTAATTAAGCTTGAAATTAAAATCAGGGATGTTAAATGGCTCGGTGAAGGTTTCATCGAGAGTGGCTGGTGAAGGTTTCACCGCAAGAGGAGGAGCTATTGAAGGTTTCAAGGAGCTCCGTATGTGGAAGTTGTAACACCCCAAAATTTTAATTGCTGATTAATGAAATGTTAATTATAAAATTTATTATAATTAATTATTTCTATTTTAATCCTTGATTAAAAATCCGTGTTATGTATTTAGGGAATGTGTGTGCATTTATTTAATAAGTATAATCATGCATGAAATAAATATTTTTACATATTAGTCCCTGGATTGGGACCTAGAAGTAATTATAGGAAAGGTTTTGGAGGGAAAGTAAATAAAATTATTATTTTTCAAAAACTGGGTAAAATACTTGTTGATATTCCAGCAAGTGTACTGGGTCAACGAGTAATATAGTCAATGGAAGACCGAATATCGTCCCACAGGGAGTTGTGTTTTTAATCTACTTTCACCTAAGTGTAATTAGAAATAAATCCTATAACTAAAAAGTTGTTTTAAATTAAAATTCAGATTTGAAACTAATAATTAACTAAACTAATTAATTGCTGAAATTAAATAAAAACTTGAGAACTATGGGAGAAAGTGGTTAGGAACTTCGGTTGCATTGTAGGTTTCACTTATTCAATTATGGTTTAGGTTTTCCTTTAATTCAAGGACAATTTCTCTTTAGTAGTAACTATTAGATCTCTCTATAATTACTCTTTATTCTCTAAGTTTGTAATCCTTGATCTCTCAATAAATTACAGCATTGGAAAATAAGTTATTTAGCACAAGGGAATTACCAATTCATATAATCATCCAATTATATCTCTATGCTTGAGTAATTATACCGTTAATTGCAAGGCCTATTCAAAATCCCTAACTTTCATTAAGAATTAAGAAGATCCAAAACATAAAGTGATCAGTTTTACGTATTCAATAAAAAAAACAATCAACGCATGAATTAAAAAATGGAAAACACTAAACTATAAATTGAAATAAGTTATGCCATACAAATTCACCGTGTTCCTAACATGAGGGTTTTATTTACACATAGAAATAGGAAGAATAAAAGACAAATTAGGGAAACTCATAGACAAATTACCCCAAATTCTTCAATCCTCCACTTGTGTTTTCCAAAGTGATGTAATCTCCCTCTTCAAACTATTCTAATCTGTGTTTTCTGACTCTAGTTGGCTGCTTAACCTAAATCTAAATCACTAATTTATATTTACAAAATAACCCTAGTAGAATCCTCATCAATATCTGAAGTTTTGGCCCAAATGGGCCTGGTCTGATGCACGCGCGCCCCAGGCGCACGCGTCCTCGCGCCCCAGGCGCGCAGGTCTGATGTGTGCTTCTTTTCTTGAATCAGCGCGCCCCAGGCGCGCCCGTCCCCGTGCCTCAGGCGTGCGGGGTAGGTCCCGACTCCGATTTGCTCCGTTCTTTCTCCTACTTCAAGGTCTTTACGTGTCCTTTCCAGTTTCACAATTATTTTTTGCATTTGAGCTCCAAATGTACCTGAAACAATGAACAAACGGATCAAAAAGTTCAAGGGAAACTACAACTACTAAAATTCCTAAAAACTAATAAAAAGATCCTAAGTTTGTTATGAAAACAAGCCAAATCAAAGTAAAAGAGGGTAAAATGAAGTCCAGAAAATACATATATCAGACCCAAATCACTCCCTCAAACTTAGCATTTTGCATGTCCCAGGCAAAAGTAAAATAAAATTCTAAAGAAAAGACAAACTCCCTAAATCAACATATATACACCTTCATCTAAGACTACGACTCATGACTCCAACACATATTATCACAAACTATTTACACAATCACAAACTAGTTAGAGTAACAAGCCCAATCAGAACTCAGGACTAGTGAACACTCTCAACCTCTCAAATGTTTCTCTCAAAAGTGTATAAGGGTAATATTTCATTTAAGCACACAAGTTAATCAATGATAAAGTGCTACCATATGCTTGACCATAGACCAACATCTCCATTGAAATTATCTATTGCACACAAAAATCAAAAGGTCTTAATATTGGTTGTAATGGGGCCTGGCTAAAGTGTTAGGTGGGATAAAAGAAAGAAGAAATAATGCACTAAGGGCTAAATGCAAAAACAAATTCCCCTAGAAATCATGAATGAGCACTAAATAAATTTCAATAAACACAACTCAATCACAACTTTATTCTTCTCACTTTTCAATTTTTCCTCTACTTTCTTCCTTTTCACTTTTATTTAATTTATCTTTTTTTTTCATTGGAAGAGGAGTAGGCACATAACATTTTTCATTTTTTTTCTTTTCTTTTCTTTTCTTTTGCATCACATTCCACTTAATTGCTCATCCAAAATTCCTAAGGTACTCACAATAGAATTAATGCAACAGTTACAAGGCACCAAAGAAAAATCATATATCATTATAAGGCTCAAAGTGGGCAACTAAGGGAACAATTTTCAATGCAACATTCTGAAGGCCTCAAAAACACAACCTAGGTGCCTTAATCATTTTCATGCATGCAATCAATCATCAATTTTGAAATGGTCACAGGTCAAGTTCTAGAGCACAATCATCAAAGAGAACACACTCATGAAAGAATAGGGGTCTCAATATCAGAATATTTCAATAAAATTCATACCCCTCAATATAAGGCTCAAAACCTCACAGGGCTAAAGTCAGTTCACTAATCACAAGTTCTGAAAGCATTTGTCAAAATAACCAGTTCACAACCATATTTACAGCTCAATCAAATAGAGTCAAAAGTCAATGAGTCTAATCCTAAACTAAGTATGTACATGCATCAAAAGAGAAAAAGTCCTAAATCTAGAATAATCACCTACTTTCACTAGAGACACAACCAACACCAAATATGGAGAAACAACTCAAGTCTGAAAAATCAATTTTTATTTTGTATATTCCCCCAAACTTAAAGGTTGGCTTGGCCTCAAGCAAACTACTCTACCTAAAAACTACAAAATAAAAATTAAAAACCTATACTAAAAAAAAAACTAACCAAAAATGACAAGGATAAAGATTAAGAATACTACTTATCACATCCACATAAACAGCACTAAACACAAGTGAGATGTTGCTCCCCCAAACTTAAAACCTGCAATGGTTAGCACTAGTGCAACAAAGCACCACTAATGGTAAGAGACATCATTCACACCTGCACAAAACTCAGCAATACAGATGCAACAAGATAATAGTCGAAATAAATATCCATGCATTAAAAAGAAATTAAGACCTAGAAAATGCAATACATGTTTTTGGTATCACTAGTACAGAGCGGGGACAGGGAAAATACATCAGATATAACAAATAAGAACATCCCCCAGGCGCGCTGGCCATATGGCCATCAGAATACGCGCGCCCCAGGCGCGCTGGGCCTTGCGCCCCAGGCGCGTCTAGGTCTGTACAGTCTATTTTTTTTTAATGCAAAATTAAAAATGCAGACACAATAAAAATTACCTAAGACCTATCCTAAACTAAAAATCACCTATCCTAAAGGAACTATCCTAAGGGAGAATTACTTAAAACTGGGTTGCCTCCCAAAAAGCGCTTGTTTAACGTCACGAGCCTGACACATTGCCTCTAGAAGGGGCTTAAGGGCGATTGGTTTCAAAAGGGTTCACAAGCTCTCAGTTATTAATTTGTTCATCAGAGCTTGAAAAACACAATTGATTTGGGGGAAGCAATGTGAGACCCGCAATTTTACCCAATTTAATTAAATTATAATAATTGTATTTTTGCTTTATTTTATTTGGTAGTATTTATTTTAGGGATAATTTAATGAAATTTGTTAAAAAGTTGGTTTTGGTTATATAATTATATATATGTGGCGTTAATACATATATATGTGCATAAAATTATAATTTCTAATTAATAAAAGAGAAAATTATTTTTGGGATAGAAATAATTAGTAAGTATATTTTGATCTTAGAAAAATAATTTTTGGAGTGATTTTTATTAATGTTTGGACAAAAATGTGAATTTTCAAGTTATAGTGTTTTTAACTTCAAAAATGCATATCTTTTAAACCGTACGTCGAAAAATTACAAACGATATATCAAAACGATCGTATCAAAATCTAGATTATGAAAATGTAAAGCTTTGATTTTTATTTTAGAGTTTTCGAAATTTTATCACTCCTACAATGTTAAACGAATTTTGAATTTTAAGTATGAATGCATGGTTTTAATGCATTAAATAACCTTTTGACTCAAGTATAATTTATTTTGAAAATGAAAATACATTTCTGAAGTTGTATATTGTACTACCATTCAAATAAAGTGTATTTTCGTATTTTCTTATTTTTTAAAATTATTTGAAAACTTAGGAAGTGTATTTTTGAAGGAAATGATATTAGGACTTCAAAAATTCATAACTTTCAAACCGTAAGTCCAAAAATTATAAAATTTATATGAAAAAGATCGTATTAAAATTTAGTATCTGAACATGTGAAAATAAAATTTTTATTTTAGTATTTACGAAAAAGTACTGTACAGTAGGTAGAAAATCGAATTTTGATAGTTTTAATTAAGAAAAATTATTTTGGGGCATAAAATAATTTAATGAACTATAAAATACTTTTATTGGTATATTTAAATATTTATCTTAGTGATGTTTGACTGCACAGTCCATATCTAAGTATTTTCCTAATTATTTTCTGATTTAATTAAAATAAGAGTTTAATATGATTGGTTGTTTTGGGAGGCAAAATTCAAATGAACCAATGAAAAATTTTCACTCCTTATTTTTATTATTGCACCGTCCAGAAATTAGGAGAGGGAGAGAAGAGAATTTTCTGAAAATTGTCCCAAGTAAATGTATCATAGTTTTTGCAAAACTCCATTTAATGCTTGTTTTGTTTCAAGTAAAAAAAATCAATGTGGATGACTAGACCTAGACTAAGGGGACCGAATTTTCTAGAGGGTTGGAGGGAATATGCTGCATTTTTTTCACCTATAAATAGATGGCCTTAGTTCTCACATTTTCCACACACATTCACTTGTTACTTTGAAAGAAAAAAAAATCAAAGAAAGGCTTAGGAAGAGAAGGAGACTGGCGAGTGGCTAGAGGAGGAAGGGAAAATTTTCTTGTCATTCTTGAAGCTCTTTTTGGCTAGGAGTAGAGGTAACCCAAAATCACTTATTTATTTAATCTCTTTTTAAGTTGTTTTGTTGTTATTAGTGAACAAAAACTTCTAAATTCTTCTATAGTTAAGTTCTAAATTTTCCTTTTTATTTTAAAGTTATTGTTGAATATGTGATATTGTTCTTGACTCATATGAATTAAGGATGAGAAAAGAGACACAAAAAAGGTGTTTAAAGGGATTTATCTCCCCTTTTCTTCAATTCTTAAGATTGCTAAAAGTTTTGATGGGTTTGAATAATTTAATTTCTGGGTTTATTTTATTTCTTAGACTATATGAATTATAGAGAATTTTGTATAATTGAATGAGTTTTTATTCTTTGTATTTTAAAGTGTTTTTGTTCTTTGTATTAAGGAATAAATAAGAAATAAGTAAATAACAATGGAAAAATAATAATTTCTGGTATATATATATATGGACCGTGACATATATTAAGAAAAGTTGAGGATTGATTTGTGTATTTTAATATGTGTTGTTTAATATAATAAAAGAGAATAGAAATTAATAAAAGATTTAAAATGGATTTGTTGGTTTTTATTTCTTTTCTTTTCTTGACCGTGTATGTATGTATGTATATTGTGTGATAATTGTTGTTATTTAATGTATATTTGAGTTATAATTAAGTCTCTAAAAAGAATGAAAACAAATAAGTATTTTCCTTAAAATAGAAATGAAATGAAAATGACTTAAAGGAACTAGAAATGATTTTTTAGAAATAAAATTAATTCTGGAAAATTTTGATGTTCTTGAAGTGTATGGAATTATATGTTATGCAATTTTTATGTAATTGTTATTGTTTGATTGTATGTTATTTCCTTTTGTTTGATTTAAGTAATTGAACAAAAAAATAAATTTCTGGAAAAATAAAAATAATAGACCGTGAGGTCTATGATGTTGTTTTGAAATTATTTTTGGTAAATTGCTTGTTGTTTGATGTGTAATTAAATTATAGTTAATTGTTTAAAAGAAATAGGAACAAATGGTAGTTGTTATAAACTTATAAGAACATGTATTTTTGATTAATTGTATGAGTATGTGGTTGATGTGTTTATAAATGTTAGTCGCTGTAAAAAAAAGAATTATTTTCTAAAAGAGATATATTTTATATTTTGTTAATGATTAAAACTCGTATTTTTAGTATACAAAATGATGTAATTATATTATATAGATGCTTTAGGAATTAAAAATATTTTTCTGATATTTTTCTATGCTAGTCGAATTTTAGAGAAAAAGGAATTAAATTAATTGAATTTCTCTAATTGATTTGATAATTGCTTTAGTATGTCTATGGAATGAATTACATGTTTTTATGGAAAAGATTAATTCTGGAAAATTAATTTTAATTCTGGAAATTTAATTTTTAATCTGAAAAATTTGTTTATTTAAGACCCCAAATGATTATTTTTGAGAATGTTAATGATACCTTGTTTATATGTGCAAATGTAATATAGAAACAAATAGAAATAAGTATTTTTGAGTGATTAAAGTAATTTAAATAAAAATATTAAGTTGCTGTCCAGAATTTAGAATTAATGAAAAAGTAATGTTTTATTAGAAATAATAGTGTTTTAAAGTCTTTGGCATGCGTAGGAATTGTGTATAATTGTTTTGGATTGTTTTACTTGAACTTCTTGAATTAATGCAACTTTTTCAGTGGCTGTACAGCATATGCAATCATTTTATTTAGTTTAATTTTAGTCATTTTATTATAGTAGAAGTTTTAATAAAAACTTAGGAAAAAACGACATGTATTTTCGACTCTCTGTTTAAGAGAAAATGAATTTATAAGTTTGAGTATGCATGCTGTCCAAAAATGTGAAATGTGTGGCATTGATGTTATGACTTGTTCTTGAATGATTAAAAATGTAAATTTCATGCTAATCTTGTAGTATAAGTATTTAGGATTAAAAAGTAGATTTTTAAAAGTAATTTTAGAATACGTATAAGAAAGGTTGTATATGTGTTTAAATGAAATGTTGTTTGTGCTTGTATAAAAATGCGAAGAATGATTTTTATTAAAGTAATTTGGCTACTGTCCAGAATTGTTTTATAAAGTAAAAATATTATTTTATTTAGTTTAACCTTACTTTTAGACCTTAGTGTATGTATCCTTGAGTAATAAATTGAAATAGATGTTAGAACTTTAGTTTGATGAAAATTGTGGGTAAATGCAATTGTTTGAGTGGCTGTCCAGATTTGTTTTATATTGACCTTAGTAGTATGTCTAGAAGATTTAAGGTGAATTGAAATAATTTAAGTGCCGCCCATAATTGAATAAGTGTAGAAAATATTACTTTCTTAAGCTTAATCTCATTTTAAGAATTTGGTATGTGAATCTTGTAGAAGGAAATTGAAAAGAATGAATTTTTGGGTAACTGTGAAGTAATGCAACTTTATTTTGTATTACTGTACAGAAAAGATTTTTATATAGTTGCATAATATTTAAATGTAATTAGATAATGGGACTTGTAATTAAGTTACAGGAAAAAGTAGCATGAGTTCTGAATAAACTAACTATAAGAAAAGTGATTTTTGAGTTTGTATTATAATACTGTCCAGAATTTTAGTTTGAGTTATATCAACTCTAGAACTTGTTTTGATTTGATAAATGAATGAGTTTATATTTTAGAATGATTGTTGATGTGTTAAGTGTTTATGTAAATGTTAAAATTGATTTTTAAAGAAGGTGTTTCTGGGCTGTCCAAATGATTAAAAATGTTGCATCAAGTTTAAGTTATTTGTTTTAAGTGGCTTATGTCAATCCTTGAGCGGTAGTTGTTATTGATTTTCTGAGTTAATGAAAAGTATGAAATAATCTCTTTTGATTTAATAATTAGTTCTAAAAATTTCCATTGACATTTTAAAAGGTTTTGATTTTGTAAAGTGTGATTTATTTTAAGTATTGGAAGTTTTGGTTCAAGTCTTTTAGATTCCTAAAAGTGATAAAGGAAATTGTTGTTAAGGATATGTGTCTTGTGGTTTGCTTAATTGTAATTGAGTAGTTATTTATGAAATTATTTTGTAAATATTATTTGGTAAAGGCTTTCGTTCGGATTTGGGTGACGTGACTTCAAAGCAAGAGGACAATAAATTTGTAGCTTCAACTCAAGGTGAGAGAGAAGCCTTCTTAAGACATAGTGGCATGTAGGGTAATATTAGGACGTTCTGTATCATCTCAAAGGTCGGAACTAGGGATCTATCGGGTGAGTAGTAGAACGGCAATTGTGTGTGTATGTCCCGTCGTTCATACGAAAACACGATCCCTCGGATATAATTGTATGTGTTGTATATCTTGTTTTATTATGATGTTGGATCTATCATAATATTAAATTATTAATGATAACATGTCTGGCGAATATGATATATCAACTTATTATTGGAAAATAATTGATTCATAAGATGTCATGGTGGATAATTTTTGGGAATTGATTAAAGGCTTTATGGTTAAGGAATTAATATGGAACCTTTACAGAGGTTTATGAAAGTTATAATACTACCCCTGGATCGCATGGTCATGATGACATGCTTGATCTTTAAGTGTTGAATTCCCTGTGACCTGGAAGTGTCCATGAGAAGCTAATCCCTTTGAGGTCGAGGCCCGTTAGAAGTAAGGTTTAGAATGGGTCGACCACAACTAGGAATGTTAAACTTTGTAAAAACTCTCCGATAACTTAAAAGACATAGGAACCCTTTATTTTAAACCTTGCGTTGAGAGTGAAGTAGTGGAGAGGAAAAACACCCTGTTTATCTACGGATACTCAGGTATGCTTGGAGATAGGAGTTCTTCAAGTGATGATTGCAATAGGGGAGGGCAAGGACGGTGAAACGTCAAGAAGCCTCGAGTACTTCTCTAGGCGGGACGGGACTACAATGACAAGGTTCACGCAGGAGTCTGGGCTTTCGTCGTAGCGAGGACTGTAACATCCTAAACTTTGATTTTAAGTGAAATAAATATTAAAACCTTAGAAAAATTGGAAAAGTGATTTAATGAATTTTGCCAGATATGTGGGTGGTGATTATAGGTCCTAGGAGTTGTATAGAAGGTATTTATGGCTTTGGGCAGGGTCATATAAGCGAGATCGGGAGTAAAATCGGCGTTTTAGATGTTAGAAATCAACCGAAAAGATAAAATTAGAAATTTATTATAGGAAGCTAAGAAAATAAATTCCACCGTTGGATGTGAAGTTTATGGGGTAAAGAAGCATGTCTAAAAATCTGGACTCGATCCGACGGTCGACGAAAAAGTTACGGCGAATCGAAGGTTGGAAACCCTGAAACTCGCCCAGGCTCATGAGTCACTCGCCCAGGCGAGTCACTGTTCATTTTGGTGCACCATCCAATGAGATTCCCGCCCAGGCCAGCCCACCATTCGCCCAGGCGAGTGTGGCACGCACCAGCCGCACCATTTCCGTTTTCTGGCGCGCCAATTCCCCTTGTGCCAACATCTGACCACATCAGTTACGCACCAACTTGGTTCTGGTGCAGATTTCTCGCCCAGGCGAGGGATTGGCTCGCCCAGGCGAGGGATTGGCTCGCCCAGGCGAGCGGATGCGTACACCAGCGCACCAGGAATTCCGTGTGGCGCGCCAATTCTCCAGCTGACCATGTGAGTCATGCACCAGTCTGGTGCTGGTGCAGGACGTGCGCCCAGGCGAGCCTGGCATGCGCCCAGGCGCGTGGCGCAGACCAGATTTGATCTGGTCCATTGATTTTCAACTTGGTGGCTAAGTTTTCCCCACCAGCCCTTGGATCCTCCTGCACCAGCCAAGGTAAAAATAAAAGAAATAAAAACAAAGCTCTCCACCACCATTCAAACCCACACAACTCCATCAACTTCATCAAATTCTCTCAACTCCAAGAACATTCCAATCACCAAATCCACCAAAACACATTTGATTCTTGGGCACCTCAACCCAAAATCAAACAAGACCAACCAACCTTGCACCATGGATGTTGATTGAAGCTTCATCCTCTTCTCCCTTGGACCTCACGAGTTGCACCCACCTTCTCACTCTTTGGTTTTTCATTTTCATCATTTATTTGAGGTAAGCTAGCTCTATTTAATGATGTTATTCCCTTTCCATTTCAACTCCTCTTAGTTCATGGATTTTGTTCTAAAACCCTAGGGGTTCTTGCACCATGATCATGTAGGAATTGAGTTTCATGCCTTCCAACTCAAACCAAGGCAAGGATAAGGATAGTTCTTCTTCTGCTCTCACAAATAGGGTGGTATATCATCATTTCATCATTTCCTTATTGAGGTGGCAAGCTAGACTTAGGAAGTTCAAGTTTCCAAGATTTTGAGCTAGGGCTCACTAAGGTTCAATTTACTCTTTGCTAATTTAAGGTAAGGAGTGGGTATAGTGAGTATTACCTTACTCTGGGGTTGAGTTTACATTATGTATATAATGGGTGCTAAGATTTTTGTGTTAGTTTAGGTTGATATAATATAGAATAATTGTTAGAATATAATTTATAACTTAGGGAATTTATATTGATGTTGATGTGTTTAATTTTGAAATTTGATAATTGATGATGATTTGAATGCTTGATTGTGAAATGACGAAGATACTAAGTTGGTTAGAATTTAAGGTAAAGAATGACAATAATGAATGAAGTGAATAATAATGGAATGTGCAGTTGAATTGAGGATCGGTGCATTGATAGACTAGGTGCCCCTGCCGGGTGTACCAAAGTCCTAAGGGCCAAGTGCTCAACCAGGCCAAAATCCCATTAGGTACAAACTTCCTGTTAGGCATCAATGCACCAAGACTCAATTCACTGCCAAGATAAAAGACATAAAATTTGTTGAGAATGTGAAAAGTGAATGAATTCAATTAATTGAACGTAATTGAATTGTGGAAATTATATGATAGCATAGCCTAATAGGTGAAGCCTTTTGGGTGTAAAAGTCCTGGTTGAGCGAGAGACCCTTGGGTGTACCAAATTCCTGGCAGGAGCGTTAAATTCCTAGTGATGCAAACCGGTTGTAACCGGGAGTGTTGTCCAGACGTGGTAAGTCGTTATCGCGCTGTGGGTGCGAACGCAATAAAATCGTGACTGGAATACACTGATTGAGAATTGTGATTATAAATGATGAAATGAGAGTGAAAGACATTATGAGATTAATGTATAATAATGCTGAGATAAAATCGACTTAAGAAGCCAATGAACACTTGAAATTGAATTGTGATGAATTGTCTCTTATTTATGATGTTGTGATTGAATTGTTATATGTGTTTGGCTTAGTGTCACATTATGTCTTATTTGGAAACTGCCTCCCCATTTTATGTGTAATACTCACTCCTTACTATCACCACAGGTACTGAGGAAGAGTTTGCACTAGATCAGGCCGAGCAGGAGTACTCTCCCTCACAAGGAGAGTAGGTTACCTTTTGTGGTGTAGGACAGGGGAATGTCCTAGGCCCAGTGAATCGATGTGAATCATTTTTGTTGTACATAGAATGTAAATAGCTTTTTGGGGCCCCAGGACGACTCCTTTTGGGAAAGGGGTCTATTTTGGGGAAAAACTGACTTCCTAAAACTTGTTTATATTCCGCTATCTCTGATGACTATGTTCTGATGTTTTAAAACTTGTTTCTGATGCGTGCACGAAGATGCACTAGCTGGTATATATATGTGAATAGCCCTGCTGGCTTTGTTATGTGAAAATGTTATTGTTTATCAGGTTGCAGGGAAACAAAAATTTTGGAAAAGTCCAATAAACAAAAGAAACTCCGTCCGTTTGACGGGAGATTTTCATTTGAATTAAAAGTAACTAAATGTTTTTCCTAATCAATCCATAAGTTAAAAATGAAGTTTTCAAGTTGCTATTTTTAAATTAAGGGTATAAAAGGGTAAATAAACTTAGGTGTTACAAGGACCGGAGGCCAACTGGAGATAGTGTTGTCGCTCCCTTGAGCAAATCATAGATGGTGAGAGGGAACCTGAACGGGGCTAGAATTTCGGTAAGGGTTGGGTTTTTGGAAACTTTTATGAAAGGAATCTTGTTGACCGCCGGTGTTGGTCACATGAATTTTTATAACTTCCTGACCACTGGCGATGGTATAGCCTTTTCGTGTACCGACTTTGATGCCAGTGTGGCTAGGGTTCCTGTGCGTCCCATCTGCTTTCCGAACTAGGATATGGTTGGACTTGTGGAGGAGATGTAACGTGTGTGATATCCATACCTTGCACCTCGGTAATGGTACCCCCCTTTTTGATTTACCGATTGTATGAAATTTAGAGACTAAAGATAATTTAATGGCTATGGTTTTAAGAGGTATAGCCTTCTTGGGAAAAGATTTTATGGTAACAAATGCAATATGGTAATGGTAATAATGATGTACATGTTTGTGTGGTCTTAATATTCCCCTATGGTAAGCCCACGCCGTCGACGATAATATCGTTCGGAAGTGCTTACTCTCTCTATTTCCCTTTCCTGTGGACATTGGGAAACAATGTCTACAGATGGCAGATCAAGGAGTGGTAGCTTAAGACATGAAGAGGACCAGGAGATGACGCACGTACAAGGAGAAAGCAGAAGCGGCAATCGAGGAATCTTCTAGACATTTGTGATGGGAGATAGCAATGAAGACTTGTAGTATAAGATAGGATAGTCTTTGCTTTGTATCCTATCTTAAGGTGATTAGGACATGATTAATCTGTCCCGTATGTAACCCCAGTTGTAATATGGATTATTTTAAATGGAATAAAAGAAGTTCTTTTTGATTATGTATGAAGTTAATTTAAATAATTAAATGTTTTCCGCAAATTAACCATCGAATAATTTTAGCATCACGAAAAGGAGCTTTTTGGAAAAGTGTTAGTGACATCTCTTTTTGGAAAGGAATTTTATATTGCGAGTTATGAACCAAATATTAAAAACCAAATGAATCAAATTGTTTTATGAAAACCTTTTTGTAAAAGAATTAAAATGAAATGGTTTGGTAATGTTTATTTAAAAAAAAAATGGCGCAAATTTTTAGTGAAAATTCTATTTCCAAATCAGGGTGTTACAAGCAATCCGTCGTGCATGGTGGTTTTTCAAAAATATTTATCACTGATTGCTCACCATTGACATAGAGAATAACTTCTCCTCTAGGAACATCTATGATTACCCCTGCTGTGGCCAAGAAAGGCCTTCCAAAAATTAAAGGAATGTTATCATCCTCTTCTATGTCAAGCACCATAAAATCAAGGGGTAATATAAAATCTTTCACTTTCACCAAGATATCTTCCACCACTCCATAAGGGCGGAGGGCAGTGTTATCAGCAAGTTGCAATAGAATCGGGGTCGGCTTAATTTCTCCTATCCCTAACTTATTGAAAAGTGACAAAGGCGTGATATTAACACTGGAACCAAGGTCACAGAGGGCCTTAGCTGTATAATCCTTGCCGATGCTTATAGGTAGATTAAAGCTTCCTGGATCCTGCAACTTAGGTGGCAGATTGGATTTTATGATTCTGCTACACTTCTCAACAATTGGGAATGTCTCTCCAGTGAGCATCTGTGTCACACCCTCTCCTTTAATTACAAAATATGGACTCTTTCTAAAATTATATAATATGTATGGACTTGCGTTTAATGGAGGAGTTGGAGAAATACTGAAAATTCTTTGATATCATACATAAGATAAAAGTAACCTTTGTTAGCATAAGTTGGGTTTTCATTTATGATTATTAAAACTTCCCAACTCAGCAACGATCTTTCCAGTTTAGAGTAAAATGACATAATTATCAGAGTAAGCGGAATTTAAAATAAAATAGTGACTTTGATTTGATACTCCACATACCAAGTCATATAAAGATAGATATATATCCATATCATAACATAACATAAAAGTACCAAAAGACATCAAGGTCAAAGTCGAAGTAGCAGAAGTTTGTAAAATACAAGTCCATGGTAAAATACCAAAATAAAAGACCGCCTCACTGAGATCTCTCAAAAATATATACAATATATCAATAGAGCAAAATATGAAATCCCAACGGTGGTCTGATGATCCTCCTCCATAGCATGAGCCTCCAGAATCTCCAGCAGCTGCTCCACATGTCCCACATCCTAACCATCTATACTATGCATCTCCCAGTGGATCCCCAACTCCCCACTGACTCCCAGTGGAGTGCTCGACTGGCTCGCCCTCACTCTCCGCCTCCTCAGGATCCTCCTCTACCCCGTCCGACTGAGTGGGTGCCCTACCACTGGGCACTGGGTCAGCTGAAGGAGTCCCATGAACCGGACTCATCGGACTAGGCACAAGAGTCTCCTCACAAATCACTCGGGAAGCAGAGGGGTGAGATCTAGTAGCAGCTCTAAAACGAAAGGAATGAATCGACGAGCTGGTCGAGTCGGGGGTGGTCCATGATAAGCATAAAACGGGGGTACATGCAAGGTATAGATAATAGGGATGCGAAACCTACGAGGACGGACACGAGCCAAAGGGTTAGGGTGATAGAGAGTCACCTCTACCTCATCCTCAAAAGTGGCTCTATGGTCCTCGTAGTACCACACTCCACTAGGGAGTGGGCGCAACTCGATGCAAGCTAGATAGCGAGCCATCACCTAAAATGGGCATAAGGGGTAAGCAATATAATTCACATAATCGAATAAGTATAAATAATGCAAGTAACATCCACAAGTACCAAGTAGTCATGTGCATAAATAAATGAGCAAGCATGGTTCATTGATAAATAGTCCCATCATATATGTGTCATGATGCATGCTCCCCATTTCCATTATTCATTGAACGTTCAATCCATCAATTCGTATACATGACCAACATGTATTGTGAAACTGCTCGAATAGTGTTCACACAACGTCACCAAGACGTAACAGCATCCCACAATGCTTCCCACATTACCAAAATGTGTCATCGAGCCAGTTACCACCGAATTAATTATCCATCTCCTTTCTCCATGTATGAATGCACATAAATTGATCCATTAAGATTAACCAATAATCTTATTATGTGCAACCAATAATATTTCATCAGTGTATCTTAATGTTGTTCTTAATCATCCCATTCTTTTTATTGGAACATGATATTTTCCCCATAAGCATAGTTGATTCAATTGGAAATAATTTAGGTATGATAAAAAAATACTTTTCTGTCCCTGGACAAAAGACTCGAGTTAAATTTCCTGGACTCGAGTGAATCATACTTTTCATAAAAATACTCGAGTAATTCATGAATACTCGAGTGTTCTTCATTTTCCAGAAATTCATTTTTCAGGTTTTACCAAAATACTCGAGTGTTCCTCAGATTTAAAAAAATACTCGAGTGTTCTTCATGAGTACTCGAGTGTTTTTCGTTTTCCAGAAATTCATGTCTCAGGTTTGGTCGAAATACTCGAGTATCAACCCCAATACTCGAGTGTTTTCTGTCAGATAACAATGTAAATTGCATTTTAACATACCATTTCCAATTCTAGCCAATTCCAGTTAAAACCAATGATCAACAGAGCTTACATTACACATATTAAACATGTTCCAATATAGAATTAACAACATATTACACTGAATCAAACCATAGCATCAATTATGCAAAAAATCCACTTTTCCAACAACTCAACATACCAATTCCAATTCTAAGCACATTTAGCAGGAAAACAACTTTGGTACAGCTTGCATGTAACATAAGAAACTTGTCCAAAACAACTTTTGAACTCAGAGAGGCCTCCAAGCCTTAAACCTATTTCAAACTATGCCCATAGAGTCTCTTGTTGACTCTCAACCTAAATTCAATTGATTTAAACTTATTCTAGTGAATTGATAGCTTCAACCTTACCTCTAGGCCGTGAATCAACACAGAGATCGCAAAGAAATTGGTTGGAAATGCTAAACCCCAGAAATCCTTTGCATGCAGCCATAGTTGAACAGAGTACCAAAACAAGAGGATTTGACATGCAAAATCGTTGTAAAAATTAGGGAAAGAGGTTAGGAATTATTCTCTGCAACGTAAAATAGAGGTAAGAACGAATTTGAGGTTAAGAGAGCTCATAAACTTACCAAAATTCTAGCTCCAATTAAGCTCCAGACCTCAGGAACTTGGTTGGGCAGCAAAAATCCTTCTCCTTTCGATCTTTGATTCTTTTTCCACACAACACCCCCACTCACGAATCTTATATCTTTGTAAAGCTCATGATGTGAGCTTTACAATGGTGTATAACTCTCGAATCAACACTCAGAAATGGATGAGAACAGAGGAAACGAAATCAGGAACCCTAAGTTGCTATCTCCAGAGAAATTCGACCAAAATAGTCAATTTCCTTCAACCATTCGCTTAAATACCCATTTCCATTGATCATGCAGCTCGACACGAAGATCATTAACGTGTCCTTGAAGTGTTTTTGTGTCAACGAAAGAGAATCATCGAGTGTTGACTCATCAAACGCACTCACGAGTTCGTCACTGTCCAAAATACTCGAGTGTTTCTTGGAATACTCGAGTGTTTTGGCCAATTTTTCAAAAATATTTATTTTAATGTCCTTCCCTCCAAAACCTTCCTAATATTGCTTCTAGGTCCTAATTCAGGGACTAATATGCAAAAACATTATTTTTACATATTATATTTTATCAAAATACTTTTCCACCTCATACCGGCACCAATACCAACACATAATTAATCCAAATTAATTATGAAATATATAATTATGATTAAGGAAAATAATTATGAAATAACCTTTCATAATCAACATATTCATTAAATCAGGAATGAAAATTTGGGGTGTTACAATCTGCTTCTTTTTGGTCAGAAGATCCTTCATAAACCTCGCATACAGAGGCATCTGTTCAAGAGCCTCCGCAAACGGGATGTTAATATGGACCATCGTGGCATTCGTGTGCAGCAAAGAGGAAAGGTTTCAAGGGTGTGAAGCTCACAATGTCAAGCATCAAGGAAAACCATTCTCAAACTCTCAACTCTTATCTCTCACGGTTTGAGGTAAGGAGTGAGTGTTACCTCTACTTGAGTTTGGGTTTCTAGGGTGTTCATAACGGGTACTAAGAGTGGGTGTTAGATTAGGGAATGGATATAGGTTAATATTAGAAAAGAAATGGTAAGAAGGGTAAAGGGAACCAATGAATGAACTAGAAACATGGATTTTAGGTGAAGATGGAACCATTATTTTCGGTTATAAGCTATATTTTACATGATGGATTGGTTAAATGCTTTATTCATATTGTTGTTGTGGTATAAGTGTTTATGAGCTTTGATATTCACTATTTATATCTGTGGCCGAGCTAAGAGAGGATGAGAATGGGAAGTGAGAAAATGGTAACCAAGGAGAAACGAAGAGATAAATTAATAAGTTAGATAATGAGAAAGGATAATGGAAAAGATAAGAGGAGTTAAAGAGATGTTGAGCCGAGATAGGCCGAGCTCAAGAAATGGTTAAAAAGACTAAGAGGAATTAAAGAGAAATGGTTGTGTGATCGGGTCATAGCAGACGCGTACTGGGTGCATGCATTGATCGCGTAAGACGCCGAGATGCGCAGCTGTAAGACGGGTACTGGGTACTCGCAGTTATGATTCACACAAGGTTCCGAGCACGGAATCGGTGGGATGTGTTCCTGGTCATAGCAGACGCGTACTGGGTGCGTGCATTGATCGCATAAGACGCCGAGATGCGCAGCTGTAAGACGAGTACTGGGTGCTCGCAGTTATGGACACTCCTTACTCCATAGAATGATCGGCGGTAGTGCTCCTGGTCATAGAAGATGCGAACTGGGTGCGTGCATTGATCGCGTCAGACGCATACTGGGTATGTGCAGCTGTAAGACGGGTACTGGGTACTCGCAGTTATGGACACTCCGATATCCGACCTTAAATGGTGTAAGACATGCACTGGGTGTATGCATCCGAGAAGAGTAAAAGATTATAAGCTATGTAAAAGTGGAATAATGAGTAATGAATCCAAGATAGACATGGTTTACCAAGGTAAGAGAATAGTGGCCGAGAAGCTGAGTGTAGTAATTAAGAAAAGGGTATAAGGGGAATTAGTAAGTTGTGCTGAGGTATAACTAATAGGCAATGGATAAACTGGGTAATGATGTGAGCCGAGCTAAATGAGATTGTATGATGTGAACCGAGCTAAATGATGATATATGCATTTGATATATGGTTTGATTACTTGTAATTTATGTGCTAATTGACTACTTGTGTTTGGCTTGGTAGTTCGGTATGTCATGTTAGAAACTGCTTATTTAAGTTATGTGTAATGCTCACCTCCTTACCATTTTTCAGGTACTGAGCCCGAGCAGACACAGTCCCCGGCCGAGCAGGTTCACTCTCCCTCACAGGGAGAGCAAGTTATTTAGAATCGGAGAATTAGTTGGGCCTCGACCAGTTGGGCCGAGCTAAAACACTTTTGAATTTTTGACTTCGGATTGCCTAGATGGGCCTCGGCCAGTTGGCCGAGCTAAACTTTTACTGAACTTGTATTTTGAATATGAACTCGGTGTAACTATGCTGTTTCACCTTTACTTGTTGATGTATTAAGTCTTCCGCTTTATAACTCTGATGTTTTTGTATTAATGGAAGGAAAAATTACTTTGGCAATTATCATATTCGTTTCAAAAGAAATTTTAAATCCTAATTTTCGGGTTTATGGGTAATTATTATATAGGGTGTTACATTTTTGGTATCAGAGCAGTTTCTCCTCGGCCTATTGGAGTTGCAAGGGACTTCAGTGGTTACTCACCAAGAGAGTGAAAAATAAGTAAAGTCTAGAAGTCTAAGTTAGACAATAGAGCTTATAGATGTATATATATTTAATTATTCGATGGTTAATTGGATTTCTCTCCATGACCAAGCAGTATGGCTGGGAGAAGAGCTGATAACGATCGGATTGCTGCTGTGTTGGAAACTCTGGTTCAACTACAGCAGAACCAAGCGCAAGCTCAGCAGAACCAGGCTGAGAACCTTGCTCATAACATCGCCGCAGCTGCAGCTGCTGCAGCTGCAGCCTCAACCTCCGGCTCCGGTCGAGATCGACTGGATGAGCCGATTTAGAAAGAACGAACCACCTCGGTTTGAAGGGGGTTATAATCCAGATGGAGGTCAGAGATGGCTCCAGGACATTGAGAAGATTTTCCGATCTCTGCAACTGCCCTATGAGTACAGGGTGAGGTTAGCTGAATTTGTGCTGGCGAGTGAAGCCGAGCACTGGTGGGAGCAGTAGAGCCGTGGACTGGAAGCGGCTAATGAAGCCATTACTTTGGATTTGTTCCGAGCTCGATTTCTCGGAAAGTATTTTCCCGAAGATGTCAGGAGAGAGAAGGAGCTCGCTTTTCTCAAGCTGGGACAGAGGAACTTGAGTGTCGGAGAGTATGCCGCTTGTAACACCCCGCATTTTTCCCGTACGTGCGAGAACGAATTTTGTTAAAATAAACCCTGAAGTTCGGTTTTATAAAAGATTTTTGGAAAAGCATTTTTCGTGAATAAGAAATATAGTGATAATTTTTAAACAAAATGTTTTATGAAAGAGGAGTGAATGATTTTGTTGAGTTGATTTTGAGAAGTGAATTATGATTTTCTTAAAAAGTGATTTTTGTTTGAAATGGAGTTTTGGGTATGTTAACTTGAAAAATTTGTAACTTTTTAACCGTAACTCGGATTTTCATGATCTTTATATCAAAACGATCAACGTAGATTTTGAAAATGTGGTTTTCAGATTTTTCTGGGTTGTTATACAAAAATTTATTTTCAGAATGGTAAAATACGAATTTTGGGGGATTTGTGTTTTAAAGAAAATGAATTTATTGGTTTGGCTTGAAATTTTTATGTGATGAGTGCTTGGTTTGATGTGTGTCTACTGTGTGATACATGAAATTAATTGTGTGAACGTGATTGTTTGAATTTATTGCATTATTGTATGAATAGGTGGTTATGAGTAAATGTGATAAGAAAATAAAAATATAAGGCAAGTATGTATATGTATGTATATGTGTATGTTTCGGTGTGTATGTGTGTATGTATAAGCTAGGAAGATAAATTTCTAGAAGAAGCTTAGAGATTAAGAAATTAGTAACCAAATGAACCAAACCAAGTTAGTGTTCTAACCAAACCAAGTGCAAAACCCTAACTATTTTCTAACTAGTACTTAGACCTAGATGACCCCTAAAACACTAGCCATGCAACCTTGTCCCCTTGGTTTTGATAAACACCACCCATGCATATTTTTGTGATGCCAAAACTGTCCCTCCCTCCTTGTACATGACTAAACCATCAACCAAGGGCAAATAAGGAACTCGTGGGTTGCCTATATATATATATGTGACCTTAGTTCATTTTCCTTCCACCCATTTCATTTCTACACTTTCACACTAAACACCTCCCTAAGAGCCCATTCCACTCTTAGAGAGAAAAAGAAAAAGAAATATAGAGAAAAAAGAAAGAGGGAGCCGTGAGGTTGAAGAGAAAGAAGGGGGAATTCAAGCTCAAAACCTAGGAGTTTTCCTTGAAGATCAAGAGCTTTAGGAGCTAAAGAACCAACCCTTTCATGGTAGGAATCGAAGATCAAGAAGAAGATTTTGTAATAGTTTAGTTTTCCTTTTTAGTTTATAGATCTTCATTTCTTTCTTCTTTGCATGTTGATTTTTATAAGTTTAAAGATAATCTTATGTGTTTTTCATCCTTGATCTTGGACTTTAAGGACTTGAACTAATTTGTAATATGTTAAATTTATGTTTTATGGCTTTTCTTGTTAGATCTAGTATTTTTCTAACTAAAAACTTAAAGATCTAAAGTATTGTTAAAGATTTTGTGAAAGCTAAAATAAATCTTCTTGCATGTTTAATTTTCTTGCTCTAACCGCGACCTATATGTATGTTTATGTGATTATTTGACATGAAAATCCATGATCTAAGTTTGTTTAATTATAAAGTGAGATTCTTTGATCTTGCATGTTAGATCTTTTTGTTTAAATCATGATCTATGAGTATTCTCATGATTCTTTGATGAGTGAAAGTATGATCTAAACTTGATTTGTAAATCTTTGGTTTTGCATGTTAAAAATTGTGATGATCTTAATATATGCATGTGATTATTTTTGTTGATAAATAAATAAGTTAAAACCTGTAATCTTGTATGTTATTTTTCAAGAAAAGATTATGTTTTTCTTTTTATATGATTCGGTTTTTGGGAAAAGAATTAAAGTAACAAGTTTTAAATTGATTTCTCTTAGTATAAACATTATTTGATTTAAGTGTTAGATTTTGTGTGTTTTATTTGGTGATAGGCCTTCGGCCAAGTTGATTTATTTAAGATCCATGCTTTTTATGTTGTAAAAAGTAAATGCATGTGTAGATTAAAGCTAGATCTAATGATTTATAACACATGCATGTTGTTTTCATAAAGTTGAAATTAAATCTTTATGGTCGTTTTGAGAAAATGATGAACTTAAGTTTATGTTTGAAAAAGATTTTTTTGATGCATGTTGTTTGATAAATAGTCTTGAAGCCTACATGCTTGGTGTTGATTTTGTGACTTTTGTGTGCATTGAGAAATAAATGAAAAGCCTTGTTTCTTTGCATCATGAAATTCGGTCATGACCCATAAATAATGAAACTCATGCTTTTCATTTTGAAGAAAGTCATGCATGTTATTTTCATGAGGTTAAAAATTAAATCCTTGTTTTTGTTTTGAGAAAAGTTATGATCTTGAATTTGTTTGTGTATGAGATTTGGTGTGTTGTTTAGGAAAAAATACTTTTGAACTTCTACATGATTTGCTTTGACTTTTGTGATTCATGCATGTTGAAAATGAATGAAAAGCCATGCCCTTTTTCATGATGATGTTTCGGCCAACCAAGGATTAGGTAGGTAGCCATGTTTGTTCCCCATATAGGTTACATGCATGATAAAGAAAATTGACTTTAAGGTTTAAAAAGGTACATGCATGAGGTAATTGGAATTAAAGGACAATAAAATGACTTTTTTGAAGTAGTTTATGATTTAAATTATTATTTGATTTAAAGCCTTGAAAATAAATTAAAATTGTTGATTTTCTTTACTGCATGCTCTCGGTTTTTACACATAAAGGAAAGAAAATGATCTTATGTTTGTATATTTTTAATTGTGCCTTAAATCCTTGCAAATTGTATGTATATTATTCGGCCAATGTGTGTTTAAATGGTGGGAAAATTATTTTCATAAAATGACCATAATGATAGCTATATTCCTAGGTGCATGATGTGTGTTTCTTTTAATTCTTTTTAGTTTCATGTGATTATGTGAAAAGGTTTTTGGTAAAATTAATTCAATGGTTTTAGTTTAAAAATTATTTGTGATAAGGGATTGTTAAGAATATGTGATTCGGTTTGTGTTAAACTATTTAAAAGGATTAAATTAAATTATTTTTTTTTGTGTAATTAAATTAATTTATTAAGATTATAATATGACTAATGATTTTAAGTGATTAAAAATATGATTTATATGATGTGTACTTTGTATGCTTTAAAACTTGTGTATGTTGTTTTGTGCCAATTGGATGTACTGAATTGAAATTGTTTTGGAATCTGTTTGTGAACTTTGTTAGTGAAAGATCTATGTTTGGGTTTTACGGGAATTGAAATGTTTTATTTAAAAAAGAATGATTTAAACAATTTAAATTGATTTGAAATTTTTATATGGCTTTTTTTTTTTGGTAGAAGAAAAAATCTTATTACCACAATCAAAAGTAAAAAAAAAAAAACCTACATAGATTAATAAAACTGCCACCTTCTAGGAAGGGTTCAGCTTAATAACCTATGAAACAAAGATTAAGAGCCACCGTCAGCTTAATAACCTATGAAACAAAGATTAAGATCCACCTTCTAGGAAGGGTTCTCTTAATCAATTAATGACCATTAATCTCATTACAAATTTTGCTGACTAGGTCCACATTTGACCAGCTCCTAAAATTCTTACAAAAAAATAAAATTCTAAAAGACAACTCTTTCATTATTAAACTAAATCTATACTCTAAAGATCTAGAACAATTTGCAAAAGTTCTGGAATTTCTCTCAGCCCAGGTATGATATTGAACAGCAACTACCATAGCTCTTACCACTCTCCAATACTCGCTTCTTCTTCCTGTGTATAGAACCCATCTTCTCCATCGCTCAACACGCAGAGGGAAACCATTCAAACCAAGCCAGGCTGCACAAGTAGACATCAACCTTCCACTCCAAGAACACTCGAAGAAGAGATGGCGATGCGTTTCAGCTGAACCCAAACAGAGGCTGCAAAAATTTGGTAAGTAACTCCACCTTAGCTTATCCCTTGTAAGAAGTTTATTATGACTAGCTAGCCAAGATATAAAACTATGCTTAGGCACATTCAATCGATTCCATATCATCTTTGACATAGGAAAAAATTCTAGGTTCCCTTTCAGAAATCTATAGCCTGATTGAACTGTATAAGCTCCATCAGGACATGCAAGCCACTGGTTCGCTGCAAAACCCCCTCTTAATTTATCTCTGATTTTCAAAATTTGTTTCCAATGCTAGCTTTGCCCTTGACTCCATTCACAGTCCCAAAAATTTTGATTTTGCAAGTACACACTATGAATCCATCGCACCCACAAACAATCTTTTTTACCTGCCACATTCCACACTTGTTTACCAAGGGCAGCTTGATTCTAGATCCCACAATCTTGAATTCCCAAACCACCATAGCCCTTATTATTACAAACTAAGGTCCATGCTACTTTTGCCTGATAATTACCATTTTCATTTGCATTCCACAGAAACTTTCTACATTCTTTTTGAATTTCTTTGATCACTGCAGCAGGAATAATGAACATAGATGCCCAATAGACATGGAAACTCATCAATACTGAGTTTATTAAGAACCACCCTGGCCTGATAGGAAAGGTTTCTGGTTCTCCAATACCTTATACTTTTTAGGACTTTTTCTACCAGTACAGTACATGTAGAGGCATTCCATTTCCTAGAGGAAAGAGGAACACCCAAATATCTGCAAGGAAAACTGCCTTCCTGATAATTCATGATGTTTAATAGCTCCCTTTTAGTATCATCTGTAGTTCCATCCATGAAAATCTGGGATTTTTCAGTGCTAAACTGAAGCCCTGACCAATCTGAGAACTCACTCAGTGCACGTTTAACAATTCTTAGACTAGCAGGATGAGCCTTACAAAAAATCATAAGGTCATCCGCAAAACCTAGGCTAATCAATCTGACCTCTTTACAATAAGGGTGAAATCTAAAATTCCTCTCCTTTGCAGCAAGCATTAAGTTCCTAGTTAGCATCTCCAAAGACAACACAAACAATAGAGGGGACAAAGGATCTCCCCGTCTGATACCCCTAGTTGCCCTGAATCTCTTCCCCTGTTGACCATTTACAACAATTGAGAAAGATAGCGTCCTGATGCAAGCCATAACCCACAATATAAACTTTGAAGGAAATTTCAAAGCTAACAAAACTTTCTCAATATAGGACCAGTCTAGTGTGTCATAGGCTTTCTTGATGTCTAGCTTTAACATGCATCTTGGAGAAACTCTCCTTCTCCCATACATTCTAACTAGTTCTTGAGAAATCAGAACATTATGTAGAATACTCCTTTCTTTGATGAAAGCTGACTGATTATCCTGCACCACATGATGAATCACCTCTGCCAATCTCTTGCTGATGATCTTAGAGATACATTTGTAAATAGTTGAACAACAAGCAATAGGTCTAAATTGATGCACCTGAGTAGGAGACTCAATTTTAGGGATTAGGACCAGATTTGTATGATTTAGCTCTCTGAGAATAAATCCATTCTGAAAAAAGTCTTTTACTGCACTACAAAGATCCTGACCCACTATATCCCAAGCATTCTGAAAGAACCCAGCTCCAAAACCATCAGGCTCTGGGGCCTTATTCTTGTCAATTGAAAAAATGGCTTGTCTAACCTTTTCACTAGTAATTGGTTTAATTAAGCTCAGTTGCTGAGAAATAGACAAGCAATTCCCTTGCTCAACAACCTCTTGAGAAAACATCCCATTCCTCTGTCTGGCCATAAAAAGCTCCTTATAAAACTCCTCAAAGCAATTAACAATATCCTCTGGATCTGTAACAGGCTCACCATTTCCATTTAATAACCTGAGAATCCTGTTCTGGTAATTCCTTTTCCTTATTGACTCATTAAAATACCTTGAATTGCAATCACCATCTTTTAACCAATCAAGCTTAGCCTTTTGTCTTAGAAAGGATAGAGCATCATCCTGAATTCTGCTGTATTGCACTGAAATGTTCCTCTCAGCCTCATGAAGAACTGGATCTAAAGGATTCTGAATCAACTCTGCTTGAATATCCTCTAGCTTCAATCTGAGTACTTTTTCTCTTTCAGTAATATTTGAATAGAATTGTCTATTGAACAAAGATAAACTACTCTTAAGGTAGCCAAGCTTCCTACAGATAGCAAACATACTACTACCCTCAACATTTCTTTTCCAATCATTTTCAACTAAAGCAGTGAAATTTGGATGATTTGCCCACATGTTGTAAAATTTAACGCTAGCTTTGACTTTATTCATTTGCATACCCCAGTCAATCATAATAGCTGAATGGTCAAACAAACCTGGTAAGGTGAACTCTGCTGAGGCCATAGGCCAATCCCTACACCAAATCTCATTTACTAGGGCCCTATCAAGCTTTGAAACTATTCTATCAGCACCAATTTGTTTATTACTCCATGTAAAGTAGCATCCCTTTTGCTTCATATCCAAAAGCCCACAATCATCTACACAGTGCTGAAAATCTCTGGCACTATTAACATCAATAGGGCAGCCACCAATCTTCTCCTGTTGACTTAGACAAGTGTTAAAGTCCCCTAGAATGAGCCAAGGGATATTTATGTGCGACTGCATACCCTTCAACACCTCCCATAACTCTTTCCTTTCATTCTGATCATTACTAGCATAGATGAAAGTCACAAATATTTGTTGCTGATTTTGTTTGATAAGAACATGGCATAGAACATACTGCTCTGATCTAGCAACCACTGTAACTTCAAAAACATCCATCCTCCATAAAACCCATATCCTGCCAATCAAGCTAACATCCACATTTATAAAAGAACCCCAACCTAGTGCAATATTGTTCTGAACCTGTTGATAGGAATTTCCTCTCAACTTATTTTCTAGAATAGCAAATAAACCTACATTATAAGAATTCAACATCTCTTGAACCTTTTTTTGCTTTTGAGGGCTGTTTATATGGCTTTCTTTTATCAGTATTTGATAACGATATGAAGTTTGAGATTTCAATAAATTAATTTGATTTGATCTTATTTTCTGGTTCAAGAAAATTATTTTATAATCAGAGTGTTTTTGAAATGAGAAAAAGGGATTTGATTTAATAAAAGAGATTATTTTAAATTGTTTCAAAGTTTCCCTGAAAACCTTTTATTAGAAATCTGATTTGGTTTTGGAGTCTTGGGATATTGGTAATGTGTTTTAAAGGAATTATTTCAAAGAGTTTTCAAAACGAAACTAAGAATTTATCGAAAACGTTCTAACGCACGGGGAAAAATGTTCTAGTTCGGGTGTCGGACGCGAAGGAAACGTGGCAAGGTTAGCGACGGGGAACCTTGGAAAGCTTTCGGATGATTCGTCATCCAGGTGAGTGAGATTGCTGTGATCCCGTAACGCGGTTGCCCGCAATCCGAATGGATGGATTGCGAATGTATTGCGAATTAGGCAATATAGATATGTGTGCTAAATGCTTATTTGTTTTATCTGCATACTTCCTGTTTAATTGTTGAGCATACTTTATTCTGTTTGAAATTGTTTGATTATGTTTGAGTAGTGAAACCACAATAAGGAAACCGTGAAAGTGATGAGATGAGATTGAAAAGAGAAAAGAGAATGCAAATGCGAAACATGAGTATAATTAAGTGAAAGATGAGCGATAAGTAAGACTAAAGAAAAGGTTGTTGGAATGATTGAGAAAAGATAAAGCATGATGTGAATGGAATGCAAAAGAGATAAAGAATGAAAGAAAGAAATTGATATTTGAGTTGGAAAGAGAAAAGAGAAACGAACAAGAAACATGAGGAATAACTATGAAAGGAATAAGATGAGTGAATTGTAAAAGAGATACAGAGTTGAGACTTGAAAGAGAACATGATTGAGAAAGTTAGATGTGGTTTGAGTGGAGATGTGATTCCTCGTTCATGTTTTTGGAAAGAAGCTTAGTGTTGAGTTGAGCTTGCTCCTCCATTAACACTCATCCAAAAATGTGATTTTTTTTAAAACGGTTTTGAAAAGAGATTTTTGAAAAGTTTTTGGTGAAAACGATATTTTGTGAAAGTTTTTGGAAATATTATCTTTTGAAAAAGTTTTGCGAAAAGGTTTATGAAATGAGGTTTTTGAAAATGTTTTGTGAAGTAAAGTTTTGTGAAATCATGTTTTCGAAAAGTTTTGCGAAAAGATATTTTAAGAAAGACGAGGAAAAGATACAGATGATGATGATGATGAGAAAGATGCTGAGGAATACTGTTGAGCATGAGTTGTTGAGAATAATGCTGAGATGCATGAGGTTTGATTTTGAGGCCAAGGGCCATTGAGATTTAGGGGGAATGGATTGCGTTTAGTGGTCGGGCTTCGTTGAAGGGATGCACCAAGGACGAGCCGACTGTTAGGATTAAGCCGCTAATTAAAACGTAAAACTTTTAAAGACTTTAAAAGACATGTACAAACGCGGTGAGGTATGAGTGTCGTATCGAAGTAGTGGAGAGGAAGGAACCATAGGTATCTGCGGATACTTAGGAGGAGATTGCATGAGGGGAGGACGATGACGGTGAAATGTCAAGAAGTCTAGAGTATATTTCTAGGAGGAACAACTCCACATGTGGCGTACTAATGTGGTAGGGACTGGGTCTAATGCCGTGGCACGTTCTGCACTGCAGACTAGAAATATACTGTCGCCCCCTTGATTGCAAATCAAGAACAGTGAGAGGGACTAGAATGGGGCATTTGTGATTGCCGCTGAGAGCGTGCATTGATATTATGTGAATTATGATTATGATTTGAGGCTGGGCCTCCTGGTTTGGGACATTTGTTTGTGTGACAGCTGTCGTACCCGCGTGGTAAAGGTCTTGTACTCCTGTTTGCTTCCGACTAGGTTGGGTGGTTGACCGAGGAGATGTAGACGTGTGTGAGCTCAATGATGTTTCCCCCTCATCATTGATGCTAACCGAGATAATAAAAACTTAATAAACAAAGATGTTTCACAGAAAAGCATATTAAAGTATCAAGTATCGAACAAAAGTTTATAAGACAAAATACGAAAGAATTCTTGGATTAAAAGATAAGTGTGGAAATTGTGATGGAAGAAGGATTGAGAAAAGTTATGAAAGTTCACGAGAAAGTTTCTGAGAATGTGATCATAAGAACGTGAATGAATTAATTGGTTAAGAATGATGGTATTGATGTGATTAGAATGTTTTGACATGTTTTGTTCTAGATGAATCATATATACTATGTGCATTACATGTTATGTATGTTGATGATGTTATAGTTAGGTCGTTTTATTATATTATCTGTCTATCTTTATATTTAACCTACCCTGAGACCGAATGGTCAACCCGTTGGTGTTCGGAACACTGACTCTCTCCTACCGTGTTGTCGTATTGGCAAATGCTGATATTGCAACCGGTAGACGGCGCAGTGCCAGGAAAGGCAAGTACCCGACGACCCTCTGAGTGAGACTCCTGAGATGGTTGGAGGCGACAACTCTGCTGGTGGACCGAGAGTGTGGGCTGCCAAGATGCGAAGATAGAAAGATAGTTTTGGTGTGCATGACTAGAAGTTAGGCAATCCCCTCAGAGCTTTGTACTCCATTGTAAGTACTTAGTTACCTAGCTCTATCATACTGTGACCCGGCAACTGTTTTATGCAACACGGATGATTTGGAAACAAGTAAACAGGCTAATGTTTTAAATGATGTTTTGAAAACGATTTTCAAAGTGCGGTGTCTTGTGACATCTCGGTTTGGAACTTGAATGATTTATGCAAAGTGAGAACATTAGTTTTGATTGTAACTGTGTTTTGAAAATCTAAATGTTCTCATCTTGTGTAACACTTGGTTTAAAAAAAATAAAAAAAATGGCCCCTAATTTTCACTATTTTGAGTTTAAGTTTTCAAGTTGCCAAATCGGGGTGTTACACCGCTCAGTTCGAGGATTTGATCCGCTACTCAGGAAGCTACAGAGATGCTGATGAGCGTACTAAGTGCATCAAGTTCGAGTCAGGTCTCCGTGATGATATTCGGCTCGCATTCGAATATCAAAACGTGGCCAATCTCTCGCAGTTGGTGAACATGGCTAGCACCTATGAGAAGGGGCTCAAGAGGAAAGCCGACAGAAAGCGGAGCAGGTCGGCACAGAAAGCAGTGGGTCCAATCAGAGGAAAAGGTAGTTGTTCAGAGATCTGCTCCCTATGTGAATCCGAGCTCCAGAATGTTGACAGCTCCGAGGAGTGGTGGTCAGATGGTGGTTGTCCCTGGTCCCTATCCGATATGTCCACACTGTGGGAAGCAGCACAAGGGAGAATGCTGGAGTCTGGATCCGAGCAGAGCAAGAGGATCCTGTTTTCACTGTGGCAAGCCTGGTCATTTTGCAGCTCGGTGTACCGAGAACATTGTGAAAGAAGAGGTCAATGTGACCAAGGCTCATCAGACTGGTGTTAACCGACCGATGCAGAGAGGCAAAGTTTACACTATGGATGGTGAAGAAGTAACCGATGCCGACGAGCTGATCCGAGGTACTTGTCAAGTAAACAGTATTCCATGTGCCGTGTTATTTGATTGTGGAGCCACACATTCTTTCATTTCCCTTGACTGTATGAACAAGCTAAAACTATCCCCAGTAGAAATGCCTTACAAATTATCCATTTCTACCCCAACCAATTCTTCTGTAATTACTTCCCAAATGTGTCTAGAGTGTCCTATCCAAGTATTAGGCCGAGAATTTAAGGTCAATTTGATTTGCTTGCCCCTAACCAAACTAGATATTATCCTCGGCATGGACTGGATGTCCCAACACCATGTCCTGCTCGACTGCCGAGAGAAAACTTTCATCTTTAGTGGCTCTTCTGTTGCAAAGTTAGAGGCAACAGAGGAACCGACCTTAAACCGAATTCCTGTAGTCTGAGAATTTCCAGAGGTTTTCTCGGACGAAATGTCTGGCTTACCGCCGAGAAGAGATTTAGAGTTTAGTATAGACCTCGCCTCGGGAACTGGCCCAATTTCAATTGCTCCGTACAGAATGGCACCTCCCGAGCTAGAAGAGCTTAAGAAGCAGCTGGAAGAACTTTTGGCCAAAAAGCTAATCAGACTGAGCGTATCACCTTGGGGAGCTCCGATTTTGTTTGTTAAAAAGAAAGATGGTAGCCTCAGAATGTGCACTGATTATCGGAAGCTCAACGCAGTAATGGTGAAGAACAAATATCCCCTTCCTCGGATTGATGACCTATTGGACCAACTTAAGGGAGCATCGGTGTTCTCTAAGATAGACCTTTGATCTGGATACCACCAGATCCGTATCCGAGAAGAAGACATTCCGAAGACAGCCTTCAGGACGAGATATGGGCATTTTGAGTATGTGGTTATGCCCTTCGGACTTACCAACGCACCTGCCATCTTCATGGACTACATGAATAGGATCTTTCGACCCTACCTGGATTCGTTTGTGATAGTTTTCATCGACGACATCCTCATCTACTCTCGGAGTCCAAGTGAACACGAGCAGCACTTGAGAACGGTGTTGCAGGTTTTGAAGGACAAGGAACTATACGCCAAGCTTTCTAAGTGCAGATTTTGGCTCAAAGAGGTTCATTTCCTCGGACATGTGATATCCGAGCACGGTGTAGCAGTTGATCCCTCTGTAACACCCTCACAATTATTTAGTTAATTTAGGATTTTAATAAAAATGGTACTTGAAAATTTCTTTTTAAATTAAAATACTTAAGAATATTTTTTCCGGAAAAACGGACAGAGCTTCCTCTGTTTTTCGGATTTCCCAAAAATTACATTTTATAACCTGTCAAACCAGTACAGTTCAGAAAATATTTATAATTATACTAATTTGATTTTCATGCCCTGCTAACAGAGTAAAACAAAACTCAGGGCTTACAAAGAATTATTTCAACACCAAATTAAATTAATTATAATAAAAAGAATATAATTCCCTCTTAACTAAGTTACACTCCACGGTTTGGAGTGTACTCCTGCTCGGCCGGAAACTGTGTCAGCTCAAACTTTGAACCTGTAAAAATGGTTGCAAGGGTGAGCTTTACACATGAAATAGAAAGTAGTTTCTAACTAGACATAATGACCTACCAAGTCAAACATAATTAGTACATAGCACACATAATTCCATTTAATCAAACCAGCATGCTCAAACACAAACATCAATCTCATTTCTTCATCTCTGGTTCATTATGTCCATATTAGTTTTTCCATATTTTCTCATTAATCTCATTCTTCTATCAACTTTCTAGTGAATAACCCTCTCACACACATTATCAGTTATCATCCAGTTACAAATTTCACTTATTCCAAACACATCACTTACTTACTTTTACATTTCACATTCTCTTCGTCATTTATCTTTCACGTTCTAATTTAACATTTTACAATTCCATTTATATTTCTCATTCTCTTTTCAATTTCACTTCTACGCTTACATACATACATTCATATTTCCATTCTTTATCCGTTTTCCATTATCCATATTCCTTTCCTTAATCCTTTCCATTTCCATTACATTACCTTGACCATTTATTTATTTCTTTTTCCTTTAATTCCTTTTCCTTTTATTTATGGTGTATGTATGTCTCCACCAAATCGAAGGCCTACATACATACACCATCTACGATGTATGTCTCCACCAAATCGAAGGCCTACATACATCGCTCTCCATTACCATTATCTTATCCAATTTTATCCCCTTTTTCCTTTATTCATTTCCTTTTACTTTCGGTGTATGTATGTCTCCACCAAATCGAAGGCCTACATACATACACCAATCACGATGTATGTCTCCACCAAATCGAAGGCCTACATACATCGCTTGTCCATTACCGATTACCTTATTTTATCCATTGTCATTTCCTTTTTCCTTTTACTTAGGGTGTATGTATGTCTCCACCAAATCGAAGGCCTACATACATACATCATTGACGATGTATGTCTCCACCAAATCGAAGGCCTACATACATCGCCCCAGTTACGTTGTATTATTGTCTCCCCCAAATCTAAGGCCTACAATACAACCCTTATTTACGATGTATTGTCTCCCCCAAATCGAAGGCCTACAATACATCACCAATTACGATGTATATCTCCCCCAAATCGAAGGCCTATATACATCACCATATTTATCCAGTATTAGTTATCCATATTATATGTCATTATTAGTTGACCAATTCCGTTTATTTTCACCTAGCCATGTCAATCACAAATATCATCACATGTATGACCAAGTAACCACAAATTTCACTTTCATAATTATCACCATTCCAATGTTCAAGTAATGCTAAGTATAACAAGTATTCACATTTCACACCCTTAATAACAATTTACCATTTATTTATGGACAATTCATCATGCGATACACATTTAGCACACTAACATCACAATTGAACCATTCAATTTACCAAGTTCCTACTTTTCCTTTTTAATTTTTCTCTTCCTCAAATTACCACTGATATTATACACATATATTTCTTTAAATTAACAAAGCATACAAACAATAATCACTTATAATCATTCACAATTAACAACCAGAGTTTATGTCCTTCAACAAACATACATGATAACATATAGCATTTAGCATGCATATTCATTCACAAGTATCAATTTATGGCTCATTTCGTTTATTTTCCTACTTTATATTTAATCTAAATTAATTACCCGAAAAATCAGTCGCAAGCACACCCACGTATTCTTAGCAAGTATTATAAACTAATAAGAAAATACTCTCTAAATCAAGGTAAAGAACCCCTTACCTCAGGGTTCTATTAGAACCCGGTTTACGACTCGGTGAGGTGATCCCGCTGCGGCTTACGTCGAACTAGTCCAATTCCACCAGCGGCAACTACGGCTTACACGGCTGGGGTCGGTTTGACTCCTCGACTATGTTGGTGATGACGGTTTGGATCGAACCCGTAACCGTGGCCGATGACGATAATAGCGTCGGTGAGATCGGAGGCTCGCGATTCGCGAGCTTCCTTCAACAACCACAGCAGCGGCGGTGCAACCAAGAACAAGGGAGGGAGAGGCGGTTTTGCAGGCCCCAAGTCACGGCGGTGACTGGACCACAAGCGGCGGCGCTTAGCAACGGCAACAGGAACCCGGAGCACCACGATTGCTGGACGGAAAGAGAGAGAACACGAACAACGATCATAGCTTTATGGGTGGCCGCGAGTGGCGGCGAGCGTCCCCACGCCGATTCAGTTCGATCGCGCCAAGGCTGAAGCGAGTCCAACCAATCGCAGCCCTTGGTGGTTCGGTTTGCGATTCTCCCAATGACAAACCGAGAGGGACAAAAGTGGAGGTGCTGGCGACTGAGTTGGATGGTGGCGGCGCGACGGGAACAGAGGGAGTTCGTGGTTATTTGATGGACGAAGAGGAGAAAGGTTGAAGTGGGGAGAACGGTTTACGAAAGGAAGGATCGTCGTAGCGGTTCGCGACGGTGGAAGAAAGGGTGGTCGCGAACGGAGAAGGAGGAGGAGGAGTGTTCGACGGCTTGGGGTTGTATGGTTGTTGCTGGTGGTTGGCATGGCGGGCGGCAAGGTGGGTGGCGACTGGAACGGAGGGAGAGATCGAGCATCATGAGGAAGAAGAATGGGGGGGGGGTCTTGGCGGCTGCTGGTAAGGGAAGAGGAAGAGCAACAACATACAAGACCTAGGGTTTTCCTCTTTTGTTCTTTTTTTTATTTGTTTATTAACTCATAAAAATTACTAACAATAAAATCTAATGACCATATAAATACATATAAAAATCATGACAAGAAAATTTGGATGTATTTAAAATTATTTAATGTTGACCATATTAATATCAAAGGAAAGAATAGAAATTATATCTTTTAGGTAGGGTCTTTGTTTTAAATAAATCCACTTTAAAATATAGAAGTAAGACGTACTTTCGTAAATACCGCAGGGTATTTTAAGATGTTCAATGTTCTAATGATTAATTTTAAGGGTTAATCATTTAATTTAGAAAACTCAAAGTTTATAATACAAACGAAAATCAGGATGTTACAATTCTCCCCCACTTACTGGAATTTCGTCCCCGAAATTCCGACCAATTCCATAAATGGAGAACCATCCCTTGACGTGATTTTCAACCATACTGTTTATTTTCCCCATCAATTTCGTTCTTCTACTTAAGATACTTCACAATCCATTCTTCTTAGCATCTTTATGTTCGCCCTTGAATACTATATGCCTCATTCGCGCTTGACTTTCCTTCTTGTTTCCTCTTAACATCCCCTCAATTCATGGTTACTTGGACTAGATTCCCATTGGGTTACTATGTTCTCCCCCACTTGGCATCGACATACCTGGTTATGTCTATGTCAAATAATAGGCTTAGTCAGTTCTAAGGATCTGCTATCTAACTTCTTGACGGTTCTTCGAGATTGAAGGTGGCACCTGTTGAGAAGCATTGGGTTATACTGAATTTCTACGATTTGGCGAATTCTCGTGTCTACTTCTAAGCTCTCCCACTTGATGCCGGAGGCTCGAAAAGAGTGAAGATGAGAAGAAGAAACACGAAGCACTCAAGGAGAAGTTTAATGATCTTTGCAAGGTAATCAAGAATGTGCTGGGTGACAAGGTTGAGAAGGTCCATTGTAACACCCCGATTTGGAAATAGAATTTCCCTAAAAATTTGCGCCATTTTTTTTTTAAATAAACATTACCAAACCATTTCATTTTAATTCTTTTACAAAAAAAGTTTTCATAAAACAATTTGATTCATTTGGTTTTCAATATTTGGTTCATAAACTCGCAATATAAAATTCCTTTCCAAAAAGAGATGTCACTAACACTTTTCCAAAAAGCTCCTTTTCGTGATGCCAAAATTATTCCATGGTTAATTTGCGGAAAACATTTAATTATACATAATCAAAAAGAACTTCTTTTATTCCATTTAAAATAATCCATATTACAACTGGGGTTACATTCGGGACAGATTAATCATGTCCTAATCTCCTTAAGATAGGATACAAAGCAAAGACTATCCTATCTTATACTACAAGTCTTCATTGGTATCTCCCATCACAAGTGTCTAGAAGATTCCTTGATTGCCGCTTCTGCTTTCTCCTTGTACGTGCGTCATCTCATGATCCTCTTCCTATCTTAAGCTACCACTCCTTGATCTGCCATCTGTAGACATTGTTCCCAATGCCCACAGGAAAGGGAAATAGAGAGAGTAAGCACTTCTGAACGATATTATCGTCGACGGCGTGGGCTTACTATAGGGGAATATTAAGACCATACAAACATATTATAATCCCACATATACATTACCATTACCTTATTCCATTTGTTACTATAAAATCCTTTCCCAAAAAGGGTATACCTCCTAAAAACTATAGCCGTTATATTATCTTTAGTCTCTAAGTTTCATACCATCGGTAAATCAAAAAGGGGGTACCATTACCGAGGTTCAAGGTATGGATATCACACACGTTACATCTCCTCCACAAGTCCAACCATATCCTAGTTCGGAAAGCAGATGGGACGCACAGGAACCCTAGCCACACTGGCATCGAAGTCGGTAAACGAGAAGGCTATACCATCGCCAGTGGTCAGTAAATTATAAAAATTCATGTGACCAACACCAGCGGTCAACAAGATTCATTTCATAAAAGTTTCCAAAAACCCAACCCTTACCGAACTTCTAGCCATGTTCAGGTTCCCTCTCACCATCTATGATTTGCTCAAGGGGGCGACAGCACTATCTCCAGTTGGCCTGCAGTCCTCGCTACGACGAAAGCCCAGACTCCTGCGTGAACCTTGTCATTGTAGTCCCGTTCCGCCTAGAGAAGTACTCGAGGCTTCTTGACGTTTCACCGTCCTTGCCCTCCCCTATTGCAATCATCACTTGAAGAACTCCTATCTCCAAGCATACCTGAGTATCCGTAGATAAACAGGGTGTCTTTCCTCTCCACTACTTCACTCTCAAGGCAAGGTTTAAAATAAAGGGTTCCTATGTCTTTTAAGTTATCGGAGAGTTTTACAAAGTTTAACATTCCTAGTTGTGGTCGACCCATTCTAAACCTTGCTTCTAACGGGTCTCGACCTCTAAGGGATTAGCTTCTCATGGACACTTCCAGGTCACAGGGGATTCGACACTTAAAGATCAAGCATGCACTACAGCATTTTTGGACTTAGACCACGCTCTAAAACCGTGGTATAAGGTCAAAAAACCGTGGCCTAATCGTTACACCACGGTTTTACGTGCGTAGTAGTAGCTGGCGTGGACTATTCTAATAGGCCACGGTTTTTTGAGTTTAGGCCACGATTTTTTAAAACCGTCGACTAAAACTATGAACAGACTACAGTTTTATGTAATGCATTTAGTCCACGGTTTTATTTAGGCCACGGTTTTCTCTATATTCTTTTGGCCACGGCTCGGTACCTGTGGTTCTTTCTTTAAACCACGGTTTAATGTCAAGTATTGAAGCCACGGTTTTTCCTTCTATTTTTTGGCCACAGTTTTTTTAGAATATTTTTCCACGGTTTTCTTCCATAGTTTTAACCACGGTTTTCTTTACATTGTTTTGGCCACGGTTTGTACATCCTTTTGGCCACAGTTTTCTTTACTATTCTAGCACTATTTTTTTTACATCGTTTTGGTCACGGTTTTCTTTACATTGTTTAAAACCTATAAATGATGAGAATGCAAATTTTATATAAAAAAAATTCATCCATCCCAAAACCAAAAGTACACACACAGATTATTCATGGATAAGAAAGAACAATAAAAACATAAGATCCAAACACAATACTATAATATATATTAGAATAGTTAAGAATCTTATCAAAATCAATATTCCAAACAAAACAAGCCAACCCCACCCAAAAATACAAAGGCATACAAGCCTCGCATAAATGGCTAGATTGTAGTAACAAAACAAATACGAATAGTTCTTTCTGACATCATAAAACAATAGGTCAGCATCACTCAAACAGTAGAAAAAGGATTAGCAAAACAACTATCCGAAGTATTATTGGATAGAATAGCAAAAATTTCTACATTAATATTCTTCATCAATATCTTCATCATGGCCTTCCTCTCCAACTTATATGTGTACGTAACCTTTCTGACAACCCTCTCATTATTATTTTTCATCATCAATATCTTGAACATAACCTTCCAATCCAACCTACATGTGTGAAAATATAAAATACCATGTTATGACTAATAATAAAAGCAAAGAATAGTAACATATTCGAAACTAGAATTTAACATTTTCCATGTACAGATAAATGGATCACAAATTATACCTTGTCAATATTAGGAATATTGGTCGATGTAGAAGAATAAAGTGATACACTATTTTCATTGGCTATAGCATTTTCCACCATAATATCCAAAGCCTTATCATCCAAATCTGAGTTGTTTTGCTTCAACAAACTTCTTACAAGCATCTTCATTTTATTCATCTCATTTTCATGTTCCTTCTTCTCTTCTGCATATTGCTTCTTTAGAGCAGCAATTTCTTCATTTTTTTAAAACTGTGACGGTGTGACAGTTCTTCCATAGCAACGCACTCTACCGGACCTTTCCTTGATTTTCAGAGTTAATGAAAAGTATGAAATAATCTTTTTTTGATTTAATAATTAGTTCTAAAAATTTTCATTGACGTTTTAAAGGTTTTGATTCTGTAAAGTATGAATTGTTTTAAGTATTGGAAGTTTTGGTTCAAAGTCTTCTTGATTTCTAGAAGTGATAAAGGAAATTGTTGTTAAGGATATGTGGCTTGTGGTTTTCTTAATTGTAATTGAGTAGTTATTTATGAAATTATTTTGTAAATATTATTTGGTAAAGGCTTTCGTTCGGATTTGGGGTGACGTGACACAAAGCAAGAGGACACTAATTTTGTAGCTTCAACTCAAGGTGAGAGAGAAGCCTTCTTAAGACATAGTGGCATGTAGTGTAATATTAGGACGTTCCGTATCATCTCAAAGGTCGGAACTAGGGATCTATCGGGTGAATAGTAGAACGGCAATTGTGTGTGTATGTCCCCCCGCCGTTCCTACGAAAACACGATCCCTTTATAATGATTGTATATGTTATGGATTCTGATTTATCATGATGTTGGCTTTATTATTATGAGGTATATATATTGTTGAATGCATAATGATAACATGTCTGGCGTATATGTTAAAAATCTGGTTATTGGAAGTAAATGAGTTTATATGATGTTATGGTGGATAATTTTTGGGAATTGATTAAAGGCTTTATGGTTAAGGAATTAATGTGGAACCCTTACAGAGGTTTATGAAAGTTATAACACTACTCCCGGGTCGCATTGTCATGATGACATATAACACCTTGAAAATAAATCTAAATTTTTCTTTTACTAATAATCTTACTTCTCAGCACCTTATAACAACTACCCTGTTCAGACTATTCATACAGCATGACTTTAAGGTATTTTTCTTTTGATGCAAATCTCAATCAGATCAAGCAGTAAACAAGTTTTGCAAAAATCATGCTATAAGCATATATAATTAAATAAGAAAGTAAACTCAAGCATTCCAAATCCAAAATACTTTCTCTATCATTAATTAGATTAAGTTACAGACCAAAATCAGATTACAGAAGATTCACTCTCAAACATCAGTACATTCACATAAAACAACAGGTCAACATCACTCAAATTAGATTCACTCTGAGGAGATGATTGTGCATTCAGTAATAATGAGTCATTGATTGGCATAAAAGGCTCACATAGGGAAAGTTGAAACCCCCTTTAACATAAAAGAGAAAAGAAAGTGGTGATGGTCCATCTTTTTGTTAAGGGAAAATGCAACTAATTTATCAGACTGAAAGCTTTAACACTGTCAGAACCCAGACAAGAAAAAAGGGTGGGTATGGGGTGAGGTGGGGAATCTTTCCATATTTTTTGAAAACAAATTGTAACAGCATTTGGATAATTTTGATTTGATTTAATTTCAGATAATGCTAGTTATAAAATGTTTACTATCTGCTCATGAGGTTATCTATAAGTTTAGGACTGTTACTAGTGGTTGGTTAGGACTGTTACTCCAAATTGTTGTGCAATTGGTAGCCAAATTGGAAGTATTTGCACTATAACCTGCTATTATAGTGTTGATTTTTGTCAGAATTCCAGTCCTACCTCCAATTATAGTGTTGATTTTTATTCAATTTTTATAGTTACTGATTGTAGATTGTCCAACATATCTTACTTTATACACCATTTCTTGCTTTTTATACAACTTCCCTTTTGGTCCTCTTTTGGCTATGATTTATTGCCAGCCTATTCTAATGTTTGGGGAACTTACTATTATGGCTTTATTTTTTCTTTGACAGCATGTTATTGCTATTTTGTTTGTCTAATTTGTAACCACTTGATGCTAAATATTTTGCAGGCACGTGCCATATCTACTTCAAACAAAAAGGAAGGTATTTTTTTTCTTTCTTTTCCTTTACCTTAACTATGTTTATATTGGAAAATATAGAAACTCTTGTCATATAAGTTCAAATCTATCAATATGCCTTTCGATGCTTCTTTGTTGTACCTAGATTTATCAGCTTCAATCAGTTGAGAAGCTAGGGTATATGACTGTGCTCATGTAGAGGTATGTCTAATTGTAGGGTAGAGTCCCTCGTTTCCATATTCAGCTTGAAAAAACTGCACTTGTTTTTAACTTCAGTTTTCCATATTCAGCTTGAAAAAACCTTGAAGTGTCATTTGGTTGGTTTTGGGGGCATTTCTTTGTTTGAAATGTGGAGGGATCGGAAGGCTTTTGGTGTTGATGTGCTCTTTTTAACATGTGTTGCTGGTTTTTCTTAGGAAGATAATCTATGCTTCGTGCTTTTTAATTATTCTTTAAAGGAAATTTCATCATCCCTTCCCTTAATTTGTCTTTTATTATATTCAGTTTTTCTTGCCAAGATGCCATCTCGTCTTATTAGTGTACACCCCTTTAGTTCTATATTTCTGATATGAGATATGTTACTGTAGGTGCTATGCTTATTGTGAAATGTGAAATTAAATTTAGGTTCTTTGGTGCGGCTAAAATTTGTTTTTCTTTCTTCTACCTGACTGATTGTTTGGAATCCTTGGCTTTTGTAGTTTTTACCGCAGGACAGAGTCTCTGAGTTTGCAAAGTTAACTCCTGTGCAACTTCTTAAAGAGACTGAAAAGGCTGTTGGTGATCCACAGCTTCTAGAGCAACATGCAGGCTTGGTTCACAAAATTTAAAGCTCTTGACAATGTTAAGTATCCATCCATGAATCTTGCCTACGCTGCTGGCTGTGCTGAAGGCACCATGAAAGGAGTTCTTAGTGCAGCAAATGAGAAACTTATAACATACCTTTCCAAGTTGTATTTTTGAATGACCTCAGATGGTCGAATGAGAAACTTATAACATACCTTTCCAAGTAGTATATAGAAAACTATTGTATTATATCTCTTGTATATTGAACAAATATATAGAACACTCTTCCTTGACTTCATATGATTGGATTTTTAGTATATCGCTTGCCTTTAGAGGCTTTAGAGTCCAACAATGAATATGGCATGTTATAAAATTTGGGTTTGATGAAAAAAATATAGCCACAACTCAAGCTGTGCATATTTTAAAAAAAAAATCTATTTTGGCCACAGTTTAAAGTGTGGCTAAATATTTTTTTTTAAAAATATCTTCTTATTTAGTCACGGTTATAACTGTGGCTAACTAATAAAACCAGATTAAAGGGGGCAGTTCTGAATAATCTTTTTTGAAGACAAAAGAGGGTGGTTCAGAACCAACCTCATTGAAAAAAAAGAGGGTGGTTCCGAACCTCCCTCATTTTAATAAGTATTTTTAAGGGCGATACATTTAAGGGGGTTCGGAACCGCCCTCTTTTAGCTTAAATAACCTCCTTCAAAAGGCTTTTTTGTAGTAGTGTTTGCAGATATTCACACCAACTTAACAGTAATTAACCAAATATAACCTTTGAAAACATTAATTTCTCAAAGTCTTTGAAGTTTTGGAACCATGTAAATACTTAGAAAATAAATCATTTCTAAAATAAAAACTAACAAAACTTTAAAATTAAATATCAAATCAATATTTCTTTTCAAGAACCTCCCTAAATCATTCTTAACATCTCCATGCAATTACAAACACATTTCATTCAAACACATATACAACCTTACTTATAATTATTATAAAATTACTTTTAAAAAAATTCACTTTTAATCCTAAACATTTATACTTCAAGATTAACATGAATTTCACGTATCTAATCATTCAAGAACAAGTCACAACATGAATACTGTACATTTCACACTTTTGGACAGCATGCATACATAAACTTAAAAATTCAATTTCTCTTAAACAGAAACTCGAAAACACATGCCGATTCTTCCTAAATTCTTATTACAACTTCTACTATAATAACATAACTAAAATTAAAAAAAATAAAATAGTTGCATCTGCTGTACAGCCCCAGAAAAGTTGCATCATTTCAATAATTTCAAGTAAAACAATCCAAAACAATCATATATAATTCCTACTTGTGCTAAAGACTTATAAATACAATTATTTCTTAATAAAACATTACTTTTTCATACATTCTAAATTCTGGACAGCAACTTAATATTTTTATTTAAATTACTTTAATCAATCAACAATACTGATTTCTATTTGTTTCTACATTATATTTGCACATACAAACAAAGTATCACTAACACTCAAAAAAATAATCATTTGGGATCTTATCAAATTAATTTTCCAGAATAAAAAAAAACTAAATTTCCAGAATTAAACTAAATTTTCAGAAATGAACCTTTTCCATAAAACATGTAATTCATTCCATAGACAAACTAAAACAATTATCAATTCAATTAGGAAAATTCAATTAACTTTATTTCTTCCTCTAAATTTCGACCAGTACTAGAAAATTAGGAAAAACATTATAATTTCTTAAAACATCTATACAATATAATTACATTACTTTATATACTAAAACAAAAGTTATAAATCATTAACAAAGTATAAAATAGATCTCTTTAAGAAATAATTCACAATTTTTCCAGCAACTAATATTTACAAACACATTAATCACATACTCATATAATCACTTAAACATACATACACTTATAAGATTATAACAACTACTATTTGTTTTTATTTCTTTTAAACTATAAACTATAATTCGACTACACATCAAATAACAACAAATTACAAAATTATTTTAAAGACAAGACCTTAGGCCTCACGATCTACTATATTTTTTTATATTTCCAGAAAAAATTTCATTTTTGTTTATTATCTTAAGTCATTGTTCTTATTTAACTTAAATCCAAACAAAAGAAAATCAAATACAATCAAACAATAACAATAAAATAAAATTTCCATACAATACAATTTCATACACTTTAAGAACACCAAAAATTTTCCAGAATTATTTTATTTCCAAAAATCATTTTTAGTTCCTTTAAATCATTTTTATTTCATGTTTACTTTAAGGAAAATACTTATTCTTTTTAGAGACTTAACTATAACTCAAATACACATGAAATAACTACAATTACCATACAATATAATTATATATATATATATTTACACGTCCAGAAGAAAATAAAATAAAAAAATCCGTTTTAATCTTTTATTTATTTTTAGTCTATTTTATTTTATTAAACAACAATACAATTCATATATTAAAAATACACAAATCAATCCTCACTCTTTCTAACATATGTCACGGCTAATATATATATACATATACCAGGAAATTATATTTTTCCATTTCTATTTACTTATTTATTATTATTCCTTACTACAAAGAAACAAAAACAATTAAAAGACAAAGAACAAAAACTTATTTAATCATACAAAATTCTTTATAATTCATATGGTCTAAGAAATAAAATAAGCCCAGAAATTAAATAACTCAAACTCATCAAAACTTGTAGTCATCTTAAGAATTAAAGAAAAGGGGAGATAAATCCCTTTAAACACCCTTTTTGTGTCCCTTTTCTCATTCTTAATTCATATGACTCAAGAACAATATCACATATTCAATAATAACTTTAAAATGAAAATGAAAATTTAGAACTTAACTATAGAAGAATTTAGAAGATTTACTCAATAATAAACACAAAACAACTTAAAAAGAGATTAAATAAATAAGTGATTTTGGGTTACCTCTACTCCTTTAGCAAAATAAACTTCAAAGTGAGTATGCCAATTTTCCTTCTTCCTCTCCTATGTCACGCCCCACTCCTTCTTTTTCTTAAAGTTTCATCTTTTTTTTTTCTAAGTGTATGTTGTGTGTACAAGGTATGAAGGCATCAAGGATTCAAGGTCTCTATTTATAGGCTTAGGAATTTTGTACTCCCACCCCACAACCCCATGAAATTTTCGGCCAAAAAAAGAGAGAGGGTGGTCAACATTTTCAATTTTTTACACTTAATAGGATCTAGAAACATGTACCTCTCATTAAATCATTTTTTTTAACTACTAAGCAATTAATTCTCATACATTCACCATGAGTTGAATTCAGAAAATATCCCCCTCCTAGTCTTCTATTTGGACGGTGGGAATCATCAACATGGGAGAAGGAAAATTGCATTGAATTTATCTCACTTTGGTCCAATCAAAACAATACTTTAATTTAAACAAAATTAGAAATAAAAAGAAAATATGAATATCTGGACGGTGCAGCCTATCATAGGCCTCCAAAAATATATATTTTTCAAATAAAATTTATTCTTAACTTATATAAATAATTATAGGTATAAACATAATTTCTTTCAATATTATAGACATAAATTCGTTTTTTATTGCTACAGATATAAAATTTTCGAAGCACACAAAATAAAATTACAATTTATACATTTTTGAAATCTACATTTCAATACGATCGTTTTCATATAAAGTTTATAATTTTTGGACTTACGGTTTGAAAGTTATGAATTTTTGAAGTCCTAAGATCATTTCCTTCAAAAATACATTTCCTAAGCTTTAAAATAAGAAAAATACGAAAATACACTTTATTTGAATGGTAGTACAATATACAACTTCAGAAATGTACTTTCATTTTCAAAATAAATATACTTGAGTCAAAAGGTTATTTAATGTATTCATACTTAAAACTCAAAATTCGTTTAACATTGTAGCAGTGATAAAATTTCGAAAACTCTAAAATAAAAATCAAAGCTTTACATTTTCATAATCTAGGTTTCGATACGATCATTTTGATATATCGTTTGTAATTTTTCGACGTACGGTTTAAAAGATATGCATTTTTGAAGTTAAAAGCACTATAACTTGAACATTCACATTTTTGTCCAAACATTAATAAAAATCACTCCAAAAATTATTTTTCTAAGATCAAAATATACTTACTAATTATTTCTATCCCAAAAATAATTTTCTCTTTTATTAATTAGAAATTTATAATTTTATGCATATATATATGTATTAACGCCACATATATATAATTATATAACCGAAACCAACTTTTTAATAACAAATTTCATTAAATTATCCCTAAAATAAATACTACCAAATAAAATAAAGCAAAAATATAATTTAATTAAATTGGGTAAAATTGCGGGTCTCACAATCCTCCCCAACTTAGAGATTTCTCGTCCCCGAGAAATATTATGCTATTGAAAATAAGGCATAACTTTTTATGAAAATAACTGCAAATCTTTAAAAATTCCAACTTAAAACATCAAAGTACGAGAAGGAAAACTCCTTCAAAACAAGTCAAGTAACAAACAATCAAAAGACTAGACAAGACGAGTGGATAAACCCACTTCGTTCAAACAACATTTGATACAAAACATCAATCCTAAGAACGACTAGTAGCATTAGCATCCTTATTCCCAACCATAGCGAACATTCTTCCGTTTCCTTTTGGTCTATCAGAACCTATTTCACGCTTTGGTTCCCAACAGTTCTTCGCAGTGTGTCCTGGTTTGTTGCAGTTAAAGCAGTTGGGATTTTCATAAGGACAGTTGGGTCCATAATGATTCTTGTTGCACTTGTTGCAAAATGGAGGTGCAGTAATTTGTCCTCCGTCAGCATCTCCATTGTTACCACTAGCATTCCCATTGTTCCCTCGGTTCCCACCATTGTTTTGATTATTCCAATTGTTGTTACGATCATTCCCAAGCCTGTTCCGATTTCCACTACCACGATTGTTACTTCTAGCCGAACTGTTACCTCCAAATCTGTTGTCTCTTTGTCCACTTCCCTGTCCATAAGGACCTTGATGTCTTGTTCCACTGTTCGGGTTTCCATGTCCTGAAGAGTGTCTCATCGGACCACCACTTGATACTTGTATAGCTAGCTTTCCAGTAGAGTTCCTTAATTTCAGGCCGCTTTCCACAATACTTCCTTTGTTCACCAGAGTTGTGAACACCGCAATCTCCATAGGAGCTAAAGCTTGCTTAATTTCCGGCTTCAGTCCGTCCAAAAATTTTGCATACTTAGACCTTTCATTCGCCGCTTCCCCATAGTAAGGCATAAACTTTGCTAGATTCTCAAATTTTGCAGCATACTCCCCCACAGTCATTTTACCTTGTTCCAATCGCAGAAACTCTAACTCCTTAGCTGTCTTCAGATGTTCCGGAAAGTATTTTACCAATAGTCTGTCCTTGAACCGATTCCAAGTCAGTGCTCCAAGTTCTCCTCCTAAGGCTTGTTTCTCATTGTGCCACCAGTCGGCCGCTTCTCCTACCATCATGTATCCAGCATAGGCGATCTTTTGCTCGTCGGTGCACTGCACCATTCCTCCAAAAATCCTTTCCAAACTTGCTACCCATACTTCCGCTTCTTCCGATGCGAAACCCCCAGCGAATTCCTTTGGATTCCTATGACAAAATTCGTCGAGTCCTCTGATTCCTTGCCCACCAGCATTCGCATTCTGATTTTGTTGAAGTTGTTGAAGCATAAGGTTCATGTTATCCCTTACTCCTGCCAAAACTGCAGCTATCTGAGCCATCATAGCAGCTTGTTGTTGAGCGTTCATCGGTTCCTCATTTGCTTGTCGACGTGCCATTGTGATTCTTCTACATACGTGGAGTTTTAAGTCTTAGACTAAGCAGAGGGTCATACAAGAAAAGCATATAAGGCTATGCTTTAAGCCACAAAGGACATTCATCCTACATACTAACAAACAGAGTCACACAAAGAAAGCTTGTAAGACTATGCTTAAGGCCACTAAGGACAACCATCGCTCTGATACCACCAAATGTAACACCCCAATTTGGAAATAGAATTTTCACTAAAAATTTGCGCCATTTTTTTTAAATAAACATTACCAAACCATTTCATTTTAATTCTTTTACAAAAAAGTTTTCATAAAACAATTTGATTCATTTGGTTTTCAATATTTGGTTCATAAACTCGCAATATAAAATTCCTTTCCAAAAAGAGATGTCACTAACACTTTTCCAAAAAGCTCCTTTTCGTGATGCCAAAATTATTCGATGGTTAATTTGCGGAAAACATTTAATTATACATAATCAAAAAGAACTTCTTTTATTCCATTTAAAATAATCCATATTACAACTGGGGTTACATTCGGGACAGATTAATCATGTCCTAATCTCCTTAAGATAGGATACAAAGCAAAGACTATCCTATCTTATACTACAAGTCTTCATTGCTATCTCCCATCACAAGTGTCTAGAAGATTCCTCGATTGCCGCTTCTGCTTTCTCCTTGTACGTGCGTCATCTCATGATCCTCTTCCTATCTTAAGCTACCACTCCTTGATCTGCCATCTGTAGACATTGTTCCCAATGCCCACGGAAAGGGAAATAGAGAGAGTAAGCACTTCCGAACGATATTATCGTCGACGGCGTGGGCTTACTATAGGGGAATATTAAGACCATACAAACATATTATAATCCCACATATACATTACCATTACCTTATTCCATTTGTTACTATAAAATCCTTTCCCAAAAAGGGTATACCTCCTAAAAACTATAGCCGTTATATTATCTTTAGTCTCTAAGTTTCATACCATCGGTAAATCAAAAAGGGGGTACCAATACCGAGGTTCAAGGTATGGATATCACACACGTTACATCTCCTCCACAAGTCCAACCATATCCTAGTTCGGAAAGCAGATGGGACGCACAGGAACCCTAGCCACACTGGCATCGAAGTCGGTAAATGAAAAGGCTATACCATCGCCAGTGGTCAGTAAATTATAAAAATTCATGTGACCAACACCGGCGGTCAACAAGATTCATTTCATAAAAGTTTCCAAAAACCCATCCCTTACCGAACTTCTAGCCCTGTTCAGGTTCCCTGTAATATCCCAATTTTTGTTCCCAAATAAATAAAAGGAATATTTAAATAAAACTAATTATATGGAATTAGTTAGTTTTATTTATTAATTTATTGTTATATTAGAAGAATTATCCAAGGAAAAGTGAGAGAAAATAATTTGGGCTCTAAAAATAAGGATTTTTGCAGTTTAGTCCTTGGAAAGGACCTAAGAGGTAATATTGGAAAGATGTTTGGAGGGAAAGTGAATAAAATAATAATTTTTGAAAATCTGAGTGCGTTACTGGAGTAGCCCGATCAATTTACTCGAGTAACAGTGGTGCTGAAGCTGAAGATAGTGCGTTTGATGATTCAACAAGTTGAGTAATTCAATTATTTACACCTAGCACCGACTGGAGTTGATGGAAACACGTGTTGGTGTGCATGATAGCCATTCTTGGCTATAAATTCATGCTTTTGGGTTGAGGAAATCATAAGAAAATAAGAAAAAGAAGGGAAACTCTGCTGAATTTTAGTTTGAACACCCTCTGTTCTTCATCTTCGTTCTTAATCCCTACCCATACACCGTTGATGAGCTTGATACCTTCTTCAAGCTTGTCACAAGATCTTTAAGTTGAGACAAGAATCGTGTGTTTTGGTGGCTGGAGCAAGGAGAACGAATTGCTTGAAGTTGGACTCTTGAAACTGAAGTTGGGAAATTTCAGTGGTAAGGAGCTAAGTTGGAGGCTTCGATTTAGGTATGTAGAGGACTCCAAATCGTGCCATTTTGATTTCTATTTAGAGTTTGAAATGTCTAGTTTCCTTATTGACCAAATTTGCTCATTTTCATGCACGTTTGGTTTGTCAAATCATCACCCGAACTTGCTCTGCTGAACCTGTTTTGGAACCAAAAACAGAGCATTTGGAGTTGGTGGATTCTGTGAGTTTCTTTACTGCCTTTGCATTCAAAAAGCTTAATTGAGGTAAGGGAGAAGCTTTACTAATGCTAGAATAGATTGAGGTGTTGAATTGAGTATTGGTTGAACCACCATGAGGTTCAAAGGGCACTAGGTTAGGGGACAATGGCTTGGAGGCCAATTTGACCATAAAACTGAATTGGAACATGTTAGATGTTGATATCTAAAGCTAAATGAACCTTCAATTTGATCTGAAATTGAGTAATTAATGAATTGGTATGTGAGGTTGTGTTTTAGGTTAAAATTGGGGGAAATTGTGATGAATCTGTGATTTTGATGTTAATCCCTGAAATTGATGCTATGAACAAGTTTAGTATATTGTATTTAAGTTGGTTTGAAGCTTAGTTTTGTAAAAAATTGGATTGGCATGAGTTTGGCATATAAAAACCAGTTCAGCAGTGTTTTTCTGCACAATTTAATCGAGTAACCCGAGCTGTTACTCGAGTAATGCGTGAAAATTCTGATCAGTCTGATGGGTACAAGAGGATTACTCGATTAAATCTGATGTATTAATCGAGTAACATCTTAAACTTTGAATAATTGGAAATATATGCAGTACTACTCGAGTAATAGATCTGTTAATCGAGTAATGCGAAAGGTACAAAAAGATTACTCGATTAATCTAGTGCAATACTCGATTAATGGACTCTGTTAATCGATTAGTGATTGAATTTTTTTGTGAAAGGATCAGAATTTAATGATGTGATTGATTATCAAAGGGTTTGAATCAATTAAAGGACTGAACTGAAATTGATTGAAGTCAGAGAACGTTAAATAAAGTTCAACTATGCCAAGTCCCAACTTCAAACAACTTAAATGACACTGAATTGTATTGATGGTCAAACCATGCATAGCATCCGCATTATTTGAGTTCCCACATGAGTGGAGACACGTCCGAGAGGCGTGGGCATATCCTTTCGGTTGAACTCGAGGGACCTGAGTGTCTGCTTCAAAGGGTTCACGGGGGAGTGTCGGTGACCGGGGTTGCACTTCTGTTTCCGGAAATACACACGTGCGTGTGGGCATGTCATTGGGTGCCGGACTCGATGAGGCGTAGTCCTACGGGATACATCGACAACATTTCTAAGAGCTCTAGAGGTGTTGGTTTATTTGTGGGCCGAGTTCGATGAGATACTCAGTATGGGTATCGGGCATGTTTATTTTAAGGTGCCACGGAAGCCTATTTGTTGTAGTTGGCCAACAATCATGCATTGATAAAATTAGATGCATCACGACTGCATATTCTATTGATTTATAATTAAGTCTTGATGTTGGTGTTTAACATGGTTGACTAAAAATTTATAAGTTATATTAATTGCAATAAATAAAGTCTTACTTGATTAGAACTGTACCCTGTCTATTTTATTATGTGTTAGTATTTGCTAACTCCCTATGCCCTTGCAGGTGATGGCTCGTTACCTGACATACGTGGAGTTACGCCCGCTCCGTAGAGGAGTGTGGGACTACGAGGAGCACCGAGCGGTGTTCGAGGGTGAGGTTGACGTGATCTTTCGTCATCCTAACCCCCTTGCTCGAGTGCGACCTCGTAGGCTTCGCATCCCCATGATCTACATACTGCACATTCCACCAGCTTACACTTATCGTTTTGGTTCTCCACCCCCACATCATGGACGTCGTTTTTATAACCTACGTGTCCGACGCCCTGCCACCCGTACACGTCCCTCTACTTCTGATGAGGCTACTGCTACGGCCACTCCTCGTCTTGGTCCGACCACCAGGGTACGCTTTGCACCCTCCCCGGAGCCGGTGCGTCGCGTTGCTACCCCTGTGGTGTCGGACGAGGAGGAGGAAGAGGACCCCGTAGAGGACGTGGATGAACCAGCTGCGGACAATCAGTGATGTGGTGTTTTGTTTTGACAGTATGTGCAGTATGGGGATCATGTTAGGATGTGGTGTTTAGCTTTTGGAAGACCAGGGATCAGACATCAGCGTGGGTGGATCATGGCTCAGCTCTCGAAGACTCTTTATTTTGATTTGTGTTATATTGTATATAGTTGAGAGGGTCTATGAGAGTTGTTATTTTATATCTGCTGGTCTGTATCCTTATATTTTGCTACCTCGACTTTTATCTCTGATATTTGGGTACCTGAGTTTTTATATATATATAGATGGGCTATGGTTGTGTAGATATTATGATCTTTAAAAAAAATTATTCCAATTACAACCACAGAAATCATTTTGAAAATCGTTTCCGCTGAAGGTACCAAACCGGTACTCAACCGATTATTTTTGAAAAGTAATGTATTTTTGAATCAAAGCTTTTGGGATGTGGAACTTGTTGTATAATAAGAAAAAGTTTTTCCATAAAGTTCCTATACGAACAACGTTTATTATATAAATAAAGCTACGTTTTGAGAATATCATATAATTTGTTATTATACATTGAGTCACCACACTTGTTGGTATCAGAGCTGTGATCCTGCGAACTGATGTTGATCTGTGATCTCCAAAAGGTAATATCTGTTTTAGATACTTGCTTTAGCGTCTATTTTAGTTAGTTTTAGAATTGAAAAGAGGTGTGATATGCATACTTCCTGTTAGAATCTTAGCTTGATGTAGAATCTTCAGTGCAGGCTTAAGATGTCTACTAGAAACAATAACAATCATATGGCCGAGGCCATAGAGAGGTTGACTGAGGTGTTAGTTAATATGCGTCAGCAACAATCTAATCCGCCCCCTCAGCCTATGCAAGCAGAGAAACAGGAGTCGAAGACTTTCTCGGAATTTCGACGCTTTAGACCTTCAAAGTTTGAAGGAGGTCACAAACCTGAGGAAGCGAATCGTTGGATTCAGGAGTTGAACAAGATCTTCCGCACTATGGAATGCACTGATGCTCAAAGAGTGAAGTTTATAGTTTTCATGTTGTGTGATGAAGCTGAGAATTGGTGGCATCACACCATGCAACTTCTGAATTATGAAGGAAGGCTGATTACTTGGGAGGTGTTCGTTGAGAAATTTCTCAATAAATACTTTCCTGAGGATCAAAGGAGGAAGAAGGAGTTAGAATTTATGCAATTGAGACAAGGAGACATGAGTGTGGGGGAATACGCAGCAAAGTTCGAGGAGCTTATCAAGTATTCTCCGTACTACCAACTCAACCCGGACGAGAGGTCCAAATGCATCAAGTTTGAAAATGGGCTCAAGCCGGAGATAAAGTCTGCTTTTGGATATCAGAAGGTGAGAAGTTTTCCTGCTTTAGTGGAGATGTGCCGAGTTTATGAAGATGATAAGAAAGAAGAAGAGGCTCAAAGGAGGAATCAATCAGGGGTTGGACCCATCAGGAAGAAGAATTTCAACAACCGGAGTAAGGGTCCTTATTATCATAAAGGAAAAGGGAAGGAAATGAATGGTGGTAAAGGTATTTCTCCAGCAAGCAATCGTAAGTGCGAGAAGTGTAACCGTTTCCATTTCGGAACCAATTGTTATGCTGCTCAGCATGGTCTTTGTTTTTGTTGGAAAACAAGCGGGTAGTACTATTCCCTATAAAGGAGGTGAATAGGCGAAGAGTACGAATCTTCACCAATTAAAAATTTATCGCTTACTAAGGCCTTTAAAATAATCAGAGTAAAAACATATAAAACACATATACTTAAATATATGAAAATTAAGCACGCGGAATTGTAAAGAGATAATGAAAGAGAAGCGAACACAAGGATTTTATCCTGGTTCACATTAGTGTGTTAACGAACACTAATGCTAATCCAGTCCTCCCTCTCTGAGATGGGAGATTTGCTTCACTATGAACAAGAATTGTAAGTACAAGTAGTGTAAGAGGAAACCTTTCCCTTAGACTAGTCCCTCCAAAGAACCTCTTTGGAACTTGTGTCTTCGCAAACAATTCCTCGAACCACAGCAAACCTTGTGCTTGAAGAAACCTTCTTCAATTCCACTTGAAACCTTCAAGTATACTTGATGAAAACCTTTCACCAATTTGCGTTTGTCAATGTCTTGTTGTTGGCACTTTACACCTTGTTGTGCGTATGAACAACTCCAATGAAGATCAATGGTACTTGCACCTTTCTTGTGTGGATTAGCAACTTACTTAAGAACACTTTTAGTACTGAATCAAAATCTAGATCAATGAGAATGAATGCAAGTGTATATCAAAGTTGGTATTTGTGAAAATTCAATGCAACACTTGAATGTTCTTCTTGATCATATGTGAAAATGCAATTGATTCATGAAGAACACTTGAGAATTCTGTAAAAACGTGTTTAGGAGAAAGTTCAGAAGTGTTAGAAGGTTGTAAGAACGTTGTCTCATGTTTTGAAATCGTTTGGAACATATATATATCAGTTAGGACAACAAACGGCTATGTTTATGACAGTTTTAACTGTTTGTATCCGGATACTTTTGAAAGTAAACACTGTAATTTATTAGAAAAATATTTTCAAATTATTTTATCAATATTTTTCTTATATTTATAAAATCACATATTTTTTTTTTAATTTTGAAAAGCACCCACTTATGATTATACTTAGCATGCATACCATATCTTTTAGATTATGATTAGTTTTTCCTAACTTAGACTCTAACCATTATGTATCTAGGGGACTTAATAAAGAATAAATAATACATTACATTACAATAAAAAACCCCTTTGTTGACTTTGTTGAGCCTTAAGTTGAGTTGTGAACTTTTGCCTTGACTTGCACTTTGTAATCATCAAAACTATCTATGCTTGGGCATTTTCTCAACAATCTCCCCCTTTTTGATGATGACAAACTTTGTTGATTTGTGCTCCCCTTAGTATGTGCATTAGATAATTAGATAATAATAAGAAGCTTCAATCAACCTGCAAAAGTCAACAACATACCTTCTCCCCCTTTTGGCATAATCAAAAAGAGAGTTATATAAATAGGCAAGAAAATTATAAACCTTCTCCCCCTTAACATTTGAGCTCACTCCCCCTTAATGTTAAGCCAAAAATACCTTGCATGTTTTAGGTAACTTGGGTACCTAATTGATTAGCATTAGGATCAAACCCTTTCTTAATCCATACAAATGAACCATTTGGAATACCTTTAAGTTTAATATTACAAGTATTTGAAGTATGCCCAAAAATTCCACAATAATGGCAAGTTGGTGTTTTAGAGTAATAGACATTTGAAAATGATACCAACTTGTTGTAATTGCAGTTTTTGGGTTTTCGATATCCCAAACCAGTTTTATTTGTATTTCCTCTTTGATTGGCAATTAAATTGCTTAAGTGCATATCACCTTTAGTGAAGCTTGCAAGCTTAGTTTTCAAATTATGTACTTCCTTTTCAAAATGCTTGCAACTTTCACATTCGGCAATAGGATTAGTTTTTAGTTCACAATCACAAGAAGCATTTGAATAAATGAGATCAAGAGTTTCATTTTGGAGTTGAAGTTCATCGATATATTTTTGCATTTCTAAAATTTTAGTCTCATACTCCAAGATAATCCTCTTGCTTTCAATGTTAATTTTAGCTAGCTTCCTTAATTCCTTATACATTTCTACATAAGATTCATATAGTTCATTATAAGTTGAATTTTCAGAATCAGAGTCGGAGTCAGAATATGTTACCCGTTTGGAGTTCATTGGCTCAGATGATTCTATGCTTGATGAAGTTTCTTCATCAAACTTTCCCATTAAGCACAAGTGATTAACCAATTCCTCCTCATCTGAACTGCTAGCATCTTGCTTCTCTGAATTTTCAGGCAAATTCCATACAATATAAGCCTTCTTGGATTTGAATCCTTTTTTGTCATTCTCTTTTCTCTTGAGATATGCAGCACATTCAATTTTCACATGACCTATATTACCACATTCGTGACATTGAATTTTGTCCTTTGGAGACTTTTTTCTTGAAGTTCCTTCATTTTCACTTCTTTGTTGTCTATTCTTAAGGAACTTGCTGAATTTACTAACTAAAAGCTCCATGGTCTCATCGTCGATATCGGAATCTGAATTTTCATCATTGGATAATTCTTCAAGAGTCTGCAGCATCTTGAATGAAACCTTATCCTTTTTGCACATGTCCGAATCTTCATGCATTTTTAGCCTTCCCAATTCCATTTCGTGCTCTTGCAGTTTTCCGAACAAAGTGGCTAGGTCCATATCACTTAGATCTTTTGACTCCATTATTGCTGTAACCTTTGGCTGCCACTGTCTGTCTAAACATCTCAAAACTTTGTTAATAATTTCACCATCAATAAAAGTTTTGCCAAGAGCAAGTAAATGATTTATAATATGTGTAAACCGTTTTTGCATATTCGAAATTGGTTCATTGGGAAACATTCTAAATAATTCATACTCATGCATGAGGGCGTTTAGTCTAGCCCTTTTGACTTCACTAGTACCTTCATGGGTCACTTGTAAAGTGTCCCACATCTGTTTGGCACTAGTACATTGAGAGACCCTAAAGAATTTGTCATATGAGAGAGCAGATGTAATGATATTTTTTCCTTTTAAATCATAACTTACTTTTTTCTTATCATCATCATTCCAACTCCCCTTGGGCTTATCAAGAACAGAGTCATTAACCTTATGTTGTGGTACAAAAGGGCCATTTTCTATAACATTCCAAATTTCTACATCTATTGCTTCAATGAAGATTTTCATCCTAACCTTCCAATAGGTGTAACCTTCGCCCGAAAACATAGGGGGGTGATTAATGGAAGAACCTTCACCACAGAAGGGATTACTAGAACCCATTGTTTACCAAACTAAGGATCGTACGGAAAAGCAGTTATGCTCGATCGTTTCCGACCGAGCTCTGATACCACTTGTTGGAAAACAAGCGGGTAGTACTATTCCCTATAAAGGAGGTGAATAGGCGAAGAGTACGAATCTTCACCAATTAAAAATTTATCGCTTACTAAGGCCTTTAAAATAATCAGAGTAAAAACATATAAAACGCATATACTTAAATATATGAAAATTAAGCACGCGGAATTGTAAAGAGATAATGAAAGAGAAGCGAACACAAGGATTTTATCCTGGTTCACATTAGTGTGTTAACGAACACTAATGCTAATCCAGTCCTCCCTCTCTGAGATGGGAGATTTGCTTCACTATGAACAAGAATTGTAAGTACAAGTAGTGTAAGAGAAAACCTTTTCCTTAGACTAGTCCCTCCAAAGAACCTCTTTGGAACTTGTGTCTTCGCAAACAATTCCTCGAACCACAGCGAACCTTGTGCTTGAAGAAACCTTCTTCAATTCCACTTGAAACCTTCAAGTATACTTGATGAAAACCTTTCACCAATTTGCGTTTGTCAATGTCTTGTTGTTGGCACTTTACACCTTGTTGTGCGTATGAACAACTCCAATGAAGATCAATGGTACTTGCACCTTTCTTGTGTGGATTAGCAACTTACTTAAGAACACTTTTAGTACTGAATCAAAATCTAGATCAATGAGAGTGAATGCAAGTGTATATCAAAGTGGGTATTTGTGAAAATTCAATGCAACACTTGAATGTTCTTCTTGATCATATGTGAAAATGCAATTGATTCATGAAGAACACTTGAGAATTCTGTAAAAACGTGTTTAGGAGAAAGTTCAGAAGTGTTAGAAGGTTGTAAGAACGTTGTCTCATGTTTTGAAATCGTTTGGAACATATATATATATATCAGTTAGGACAGCAAACGGCTATGTTTATGACAGTTTTAACTGTTTGTATCCGGATACTTTTGAAAGTATTCGGATACATCGTGTTTGATTTCAAAAATTTGACTGTTGTTTTAACGAAGTATCCAGATACTTTCAGATGTATCCGGATACTTTTCAAATGTATCCGGATACTTTCAGATGTATCCAGATACTTTCGTTCAAAATTTTCAAAAACAACATTTTTACTTGTTAACACTTATAGTATTATATTTAAAGCATTTTCTTCACTTCCAAAACACTGTAATTTATTAGAAAAATATTTTCAAATTATTTTATCAATATTTTTATTATATTTATAAAATCACATATTTTTTTTTTAATTTTGAAAAGCACCCACTTATGATTATACTTAGCATGCATACCATATGTTTTAGATTATGATTAGTTTTTCCTAACTTAGACTCTAACCATTATGTATCTAGGGGACTTAATAAAGAATAAATAATACATTACATTACAATAAAAAACCCCTTTGTTGACTTTGTTGAGCCTTAAGTTGAGTTGTGAACTTTTTCCTTGACTTGCACTTTGTAATCATCAAAACTATCTATGCTTGGGCATTTTCTCAACAGTTTTAATTGTGGAAAGAAAGGGCACTATTCTCGTGAATGCAAGGAGCCGATAAAGAAGGAGGGAGGAAGCAAGCCCACTGTTGCTGGAAAGGTGTTTGCTTTAAGTGGAATTGAATCAACCCCATCATCTGGCCTGATCCAAGGTATCTATCTTCTTAATGACCAGCCCTGTGTTATGTTTGATTCCGGAGCCACGCACTCTTTCGTGTCTTATGAGTGTGTACATCGCTTAAAGTTAGTAGTATCTGAGTCACCCTATCATCTACAGCTTGAAACCCCCACCAACAACCCTTGTGTTGTTTCTAAGATTTGCAAAGACTGTATGGTAATGGTCTTAAACCATATATCCTCAGTAGATTTAATCTGTTTACCCATGCTTAAGATAGATGTGATCCTAGGAATGGATTGGTTGCATCGAAATCAAGTTATCTTAGACTGTGATGAAAAAACGATCCAGTTCTGAAACCATGAATCCCTAAGTTTTGAACCCAAGGGGTATGTTTGTCTATTCTCCTCAATTGTGGAAAAGAAGAAGGAAGTGGAGATTGAGGATATTCCGGTGGTTAGAGACTTTCCGGAAGTGTTTCCAGAAGAAATTCCAGGATTACCGCCAAAGCGTGAAATTGAGTTTGGAATCGATCTCGTACCTGGAACCGGACCTATCTCTATTGCTCCGTATAGGATGGCACCACCGGAGATGGCCGAGATGAAGAAGCAAATTGAAGAATTGTTGCAGAAGCAAATGATAAGGCCGAGTGTTTCGCCATGGGGAGCCCCATTGTTGTTTGTTAAGAAGAAGGACGGAAGCATGAGGATGTGTGTGGACTATCGTCAACTGAATAAGGTCACAATCAAGAACAAGTATCCTTTGCCAAGGATTGACGATCTGATGGATCAAGTCCGAGGAGCTTCAGTGTTTTCTAAGATCGATCCAAGGTCGGGATATCATCAGATTCAAATTCGGGATGAAGACATTCCGAAGACGGCTTTCAGATCAAGATATGGTCATTATGAGTATGTGGTTATGTCGTTTGGGCTAACGAATGCTCCTGCTATCTTCATGGATTATATGAACCGGATTTTCAGACCCTATCTGGATTCGTTCGTGGTAGTGTTCATTGATGATATTCTTATCTACTCCAAGAGTCCCGAGGATCATGCAGAACATCTCAAGATCGTGTTGGGGGTCTTGAAGGAGAAGCAATTGTATGCCAAACTTGCTAAGTGTGAGTTTTGGTTGGACAAGGTGAACTTTCTGGGACATGTTATCACCAAGGAAGGCATCGCTATAGATCCAGCCAAAGTTGGAGCTGTGATGAAATGGGAACAGCCAAAGACTGTGACAGAAGTTCGTAGTTTCTTGGGTTTAGCTGGATACTATCGAAGATTTATCGAAGGATTTTCGAAGATTGCCTTGCCATTGACTAAGTTGACTCGTAAAGAGCAACCTTTCTTGTGGGATCTTAAGTGTGAGGAAAGTTTTCAGTTGTTAAAGGAAAAGTTAACATCCTCACCAGTGTTGGTATTGCCTGACCCACATAGAAGCTTCGATGTTTATTGCGATGCTTCGAGGCAAGGACTTGGATGTGTTTTAATGCAAGATAGAAAAGTGGTAGCATACGCATCCAGGCAGTTGAAGGTGCATGAGGTCAACTATCCGACGCATGATTTAGAGCTCGCTGCTATTGTCTTTGCTTTGAAAATTTGGAGACACTACCTCTATGGCACTACCTTCAAGGTATTTAGTGACCATAAGAGTCTGAGGTATCTGTTTGACCAGAAAGAGTTGAATATGAGGCAAAGGCGTTGGATGGAGTTTATTAAGGATTATGATTTCGAGCTCCAATACCATCCCGGTAAAGCAAATGTAGTAGCTGATGCTTTAAGCCGGAAGACTCTCCATATAAGCTCAATGATGATCAAGAAATTTTCTCTAATCGAGAAGTTTCGTGATCTAAGTATGACGATGCAAGTGGAAGGATAATGCATTATGCTTGGAAAGTTGCAAATTACCAATGAATTCCTGATTCAAGTTCGGGAATCTCAGCAGATAGATGAAGAACTGCAAGAGAAGAGAAGGCTCATGTTGGAAGGGAAGGAACCAAACTTCCAGGCTGGAAGTGATGGAATTCTCCGATTCAAAAATCGGGTTTGTATTCCAAAAGATTTGGAGATAAGAAGATTAATCTTAGACGAAGCACATAAAAGTCGGATGAGTATTCATCCGGGATCAACCAAAATGTATCAAGATTTGAAGAAGCTGTTTTGGTGGTCTGGGTTAAAGAAAGATGTTGCTTCATATGTTGCTTCTTGTTTGATTTGCCAGAAGGCAAAAGCTGAGCATAAGAAGCCAGGTGGTGAATTGCAACCATTGGATATCCCTGTGTGGAAATGGAATGGCATATCAATGGATTTTGTGTCTGGATTACCAAGGACTGTTGGAGGACATGATGCGATTTGGGTAATCGTTGATAGATTGACCAAGTCGGCGCATTTCATTCCAGTTAATATGCGCTATCGCATGGAAAAGTTTGCTGAGTTGTACATCAAGGAGATTGTTCGTCTACATGGTATACCTTCAAGTATTGTTTCGGATCGAGATCCGAGATTTACTTCGAAGTTTTGGAAGGGTTTGCAGCAGTCTCTGGGATCAAAGCTGAGAATGAGTTCTGCTTATCACCCTCAGACTGATGGTCAGTCGGAAAGGACTATCCAGTCTCTTGAGGATTTGTTAAGAGCTTGTGTGTTGGAAAGTCAGGAAGGTTGGGATAAACTCTTGCCTCTGATAGAGTTTACCTACAATAACAGTCATCATTTCAGTATTGGAATGGCACCGTTCGAAGCTTTGTATGGAAGGAAGTGTCAAACTCCCCTATGTTGGTTCCAAGTGGGGGAGCAAACAATTATTGGACCTGAGCTTATTCAAGAAACCTCTGAGAAGATTCAAATGATCAGAGAAAAGATGAAGACAGCGCAAAGCCGACAGAAAATTTATGCGGATAAAAGGAGAAGATCCTTGGAGTTTGGAGAGGGCGATCATGTTTTCATTCGCATAAGACCGACAACTGGTGTTGGGAGAGCTTTGAAGACAAAGAAGTTGTCAGCACGGTTTATTGGTCCTTATCAGATACTCAAGCGTATCGGTCCTGTCGCTTATCAGCTCGCTTTGCCTCCGTCTTTGTCTAATCTCCATAATGTGTTTCATGTTTCGCAATTACGGAAATTTGTGCCAGATCCTAATTCAATAATTGAAGTTCAACCTGATGATGTGGCTTTGAGAGAGAATCTCACTTTTGAGACAATCCCTGTCAGAATTGAAGATCGAAGAATGAAGCAGTTGCGGGGAAAAGAAATTCCATTAGTCAAAGTTATTTGGGAAAATGCTGATGTATCAGAAGCAACTTGGGAATTAGAAGATAAGATGAGAAAAGATTATCCTGAGCTGTTTTTGTAAGCGGAATTTCGAGGACGAAATTCTTGTAAGTGGGGGAGAAATGTAATATCCCAATTTTTGTTCCCAAATAAATAAAAGGAATATTTAAATAAAACTAATTATATGGAATTAGTTAGTTTTATTTATTAATTTATTGTTATATTAGAAGAATTATCCAAGGAAAAGTGAGAGAAAATAATTTGGGCTCTAAAAATAAGGATTTTTGCAGTTTAGTCCTTGGAAAGGACCTAAGAGGTAATATTGGAAAGATGTTTGGAGGGAAAGTGGTGGATTTGATAGGACCAGTTGCGGACAGTCAGTGATGTGGTGTTTTGTTTTGACAGTATGTGCAGTATGGGGATCATGTTAGGATGTGGTGTTTAGCTTTTGGAAGACCAGGGATCAGACATCAGCGTGGGTGGATCATGGCTCAGCTCTCGAAGACTCTTTATTTTGATTTGTGTTATATTGTATATAGTTGAGAGGGTCTATGAGAGTTGTTATTTTATATCTGCTGGTCTGTATCCTTATATTTTGCTACCTCGACTTTTATCTCTGATATTTGGGTACCTGAGTTTTTATATATATATAGATGGGCTATGGTTGTGTAGATATTATGATCTTTAAAAAAAATTATTCCAATTACAACCACAGAAATCATTTTGAAAATCGTTTCCGCTGAAGGTACCAAACCGGTACTCAACCGATTATTTTTGAAAAGTAATGTATTTTCGAATCAAAGCTTTTGGGATGTGGAACTTGTTGTATAATAAGAAAAAGTTTTTCCATAAAGTTCCTATACGAACAACATTTATTATATAAATAAAGCTACGTTTTGAGAATATCATATAATTTGTTATTATACATTGAGTCACCACATTCCCTCTCACCATCTATGATTTGCTCAAGGGGGCGACAGCACTATCTCCACTTGGCCTGCAGTCCTCGCTACGACGAAAGCCCAGACTCCTGCGTGAACCTTGTCATTGTAGTCCCGTTCCGCCTAGAGAAGTACTCGAGGCTTCTTGACGTTTCACCGTCCTTGCCCTCCCCTATTGCAATCATCACTTGAAGAACTCCTATCTCCAAGCATACCTGAGTATCCGTAGATAAACAGGGTGTCTTTCCTCTCCACTACTTCACTCTCAACGCAAGGTTTAAAATAAAGGGTTCCTATGTCTTTTAAGTTATCGGAGAGTTTTACAAAGTTTAACATTCCTAGTTGTGGTCGACCCATTCTAAACCTTGCTTCTAACGGGTCTCGACCTCTAAGGGATTAGCTTCTCATGGACACTTCCAGGTCACAGGGGATTCGACACTTAAAGATCAAGCATGTCATCATGACAATGCGATCCGGGGGTAGTATTATAACTTTCATAAACCTCTGTAAGGGTTCCACATTAATTCCTTAACCATAAAGCCTTTAATCAATTCCCAAAAATTATCCACCATAACATCATATAAACTCATTTACTTCCAATAACCAGATTTTTAACATATACGCCAGACATGTTATCATTATGCATTCAACAATATATATACCTCATAATAATAAAGCCAACATCATGATAAATCAGAATCCATAACATATACAATCATTATAAAGGGATTGTGTTTTTGTAGGAACGGCGGGGGGACATACACACACAATTGCCGTTCTACTATTCACCCGATAGATCCCTAGTTCCGACCTTTGAGATGATACGGAACGTCCTAATATTACACTACATGCCACTATGTCTTAAGAAGGCTTCTCTCTCACCTTGAGTTGAAGCTACAAAATTAGTGTCCTCTTGCTTTGAAGTCACGTCACCCCAAATCCGAACGAAAGCCTTTACCAAATAATATTTACAAAATAATTTCATAAATAACTACTCAATTATAATTAAGAAAACCACAAGCCACATATCCTTAACAACAATTTCCTTTATCACTTCTAGAAATCAAGAAGACTTTGAACCAAAACTTCCAATACTTAAAACAATTCATACTTTACAGAATCAAAACCTTTAAAACGTCAATGAAAATTTTTAGAACTAATTATTAAATCAAAAAAAGATTATTTCATACTTTTCATTAACTCTGAAAATCAATAACAACTACCGCTCAAGGATTAACATAAAACAAATAACTTAAACTTGATGCAACCTTTTTAATCATTTGGACAGCCCAGAAACACCTTCTTTAAAAATCCACTTTAACATTTACCAAAAACACCTAACACATCAACAATCATTCTAACATATAACTTTAAAAAAAACATAATCATAACACCTTGAAAATAAATCTAAATTTTTCTTTTACTAATAATGTTACTTCTCAGCACCTTATAACAACTACCCTGTTCAGACTGTTCAGACTATTCATACAGCATGACTTTAAGGTATTTTTCTTTTGATGTAAATCTCAATCAGATCAAGCAGTAAACAAGTTTTGCAAAAATCATGCTATAAGCATATATAATTAAATAAGAAAGTAAACTCAAGCATTCCAAATCCAAAATACATTCTCTATCATTAATTAGATTAAGTTATAGACCAAAATCAGATTACAGAAGATTCACTCTCAAACATCAGTACATTCACATAATTATTTTCACACAATAACCTTTGCAGATATTCACACCAACTTAACAGTAATTAACGAAATATAACCTTTGAAAACATTAATTTCTCAAAGTCTTTGAAGTTTTGGAACCATGTAAATACTTAGAAAATAAATCATTTCTAAAATAAAAACTAACAAAACTTTAAAATTAAATATCAAATCAATATTTCTTTTCAAGAACCTCCCTAAATCATTCTTCACATCTCCATGCAATTACGAACATATTTCATTCAAACACATATACAACCTTACTTATAATTATTATAAAATTACTTTTAAAAAAAATTCACTTTTAATCCTAAACATTTATACTTCAAGATTAACATGAATTTCACAAATCTAATCATTCAAGAACAAGTCACAACATGAATACTGTACATTTCACACTTTTGGACAGCATGCATACATAAACTTAAAAATTCAATTTCTCTTAAACAGAAACTCGAAAACACATACCGATTCTTCCTAAATTCTTATTACAACTTCTACTATAATAAAATAACTAAAATTAAACAAAATAAAATAGTTGCATCTACTGTACAGCCCCAGAAAAGTTGCATCATTTCAATAATTTCAAGTAAAACAATCCAAAACAATCATATATAATTCCTACTTGTGCTAAAGACTTATAAATACAATTATTTCTTAATAAAACATTACTTTTTCATACATTCTAAATTCTGGACAGAAACTTAATATTTTTATTTAAATTACTTTAATCAATCAACAATACTCATTTCTATTTGTTTCTACATTATATTTGTACATACAAACAAAGTATCACTAACACTCAAAAAAATAATCATTTGGGATCTTATCAAATTAATTTTCCAGAATAAAAAAAAACTAAATTTCCAGAATTAAACTAAATTTTCAGAAATGAACCTTTTCCATAAAACATGTAATTCATTCCATAGACAAACTAAAACAATTATCAATTCAATTAGGAAAATTCAATTAACTTTATTTCTTCCTCTAAATTTCGACCAATACTAGAAAATTAGGAAAAACATTATAATTTCTTAAAACATCTATACAATATAATTACATTACTTTATATACTAAAACAAAAGTTATAAATCATTAACAAAGTATAAAATAGATCTCTTTAAGAAATAATTCACAATTTTTCCAGCAACTAATATTTACAAACACATTATCACATACTCATATAATCACTTAAACATACATACACTTATAAGATTATAACAACTACCATTTGCTTTTATTTCTTTTAAACTATAAACTATAATTCGACTACACATCAAATAACAACAAATTACAAAATTATTTTAAAGACAAGACCTTAGGCCTCACGACCTACTATATTTTTTTATATTTCTAGAAAATTTCATTTTTGTTTATTATCTTAATTCATTGTTCTTATTTAACTTAAATCCAAACAAAAGAAAATCAAATACAATCAAACAATAACAATAAAATAAATTTTCCATACAATACAATTTCATACACTTTAAGAACACCAAAAATTTTCCAGAATTATTTTATTTCCAAAAATCATTTTTAGTTCCTTTAAATCATTTTCATTTCATGTTTACTTTAAGGAAAATACTTATTCTTTTTAGAGACTTAACTATAACTCAAATACACATGAAATAACAACAATTACCATACAATATAATTATATATATATTTACACGTCCAGAAGAAAATAAAATAAAAAAATCCATTTTAATCTTTTATTTAGTTTTAGTCTATTTTATTTTATTAAACAACAATACAATTCATATATCAAAAATACACAAATCAATCCTCACTCTTTCTAACATATGTCACGGCTAATATATATATACATATACCAGGAAATTATATTTTTCCATTTCTATTTACTTATTTATTATTATTCCTTACTACAAAGAAACAAAAACAATTAAAAGACAAAGAACAAAAACTTATTTAATCATACAAAATTCTTTATAATTCATATGGTCTAAGAAATAAAATAAGCCCAGAAATGAAATAACTCAAACTCATCAAAACTTTTAGTCATCTTAAGAATTAAAGAAAAGGGGAGATAAATCCCTTTAAACACCCTTTTTGTGTCCCTTTTCTCATTCTTAATTCATATGACTCAAGAACAATATCACATATTCAATAATAACTTTAAAATGAAAATGAAAATTTAGAACTTAACTATAGAAGAATTTAGAAGATTTACTCAATAATAAACACAAAACAACTTAAAAAGAGATTAAATAAATAAGTGATTTTGGGTTACCTCTACTCCTTTAGCAAAATAAACTTCAAAGTGAGTATGCCAATTTTCCTTCTTCCTCTCCTATGTCACGCCCCACTCCTTTTTCTTAAAGTTTCATCTTTTTTTTTTCTAAGTGTATGTTGTGTGTACAAGGTATGAAGGCATCAAGGATTCAAGGTCTCTATTTATAGGTTTAGGAATTTTGTACTCCCACCCCACAACCCCATGAAATTTTCGGCCTAAAAAAGAGAGAGGGTGGTCAACATTTTCAATTTTTTACACTTAATAGGATCTAGAAACATGTACCTCTCATTAAATCATTTTTTTAACTACTAAGCAATTCTTTCTCATACATTCATCATGAGTTGAATTCAGAAAATATCCCCCTCCTAGTCTTCTATTTGGACGGTGGGAATCATCAACATGGGAGAAGGAAAATTGCATTGAATTTATCTCACTTTGGTCCAATCAAAACAATACTTTAATTTAAACAAAATTAGAAATAAAAAGAAAATATGAATATCTGGACGGTGCAGCCTATCATAGGCCTCCAAAAATATATATTTTTCAAATAAAATTTATTCTTAACTTATATAAATAATTATAGGTATAAACATAATTTCTTTCAATATTATAGACATAAATTCGTTTTTTATTGCTACAGATATAAAATTTTCGAAGCACACAAAATAAAATTACAATTTATACATTTTTGAAATCTGCATTTCAATACGATCGTTTTCATATAAAGTTTATAATTTTTGGACTTACGGTTTGAAAGTTATGAATTTTTGAAGTCCTAAAATCATTTCCTTCAAAAATAAGAAAAATACGAAAAATACACTTTATTTGAATGGTAGTACAATATACAACTTCAGAAATGTACTTTCATTTTCAAAATAAATATACTTGAGTCAAAAGGTTATTTAATGTATTCATACTTAAAACTCAAAATTCGTTTAACATTGTAGCAGTGATAAAATTTCGAAAAATCTAAAATAAAAATCAAAGCTTTACATTTTCATAATCTAGATTTTGATACGATCATTTTGATATATCGTTTGTAATTTTTCGACGTACGGTTTAAAAGATATGTATTTTTGAAGTTAAAAGCACTATAACTTGAACATTCACATTTTTGTCCAAACATTAATAAAAATCACTCCAAAAATTATTTTTCTAAGATCAAAATATACTTACTAATTATTTCTATCCCAAAAATAATTTTCTCTTTTATTAATTATATATTTATAATTTTATGCATATATATATGTATTAACGCCACATATATATAATTATATAACCAAAACCAACTTTTTAATAACAAATTTCATTAAATTATCCCTAAAATAAATACTACCAAATAAAATAAAGCAAAAATATAATTTAATTAAATTGGGTAAAATTGCGGGTCTCACATCCATGCTATCTGTTGAACGACGAGTATGGGTAGACCGCCAACATGGAATGATCATGAAACCATAGGCATTGAGAGACAACAGCATGGCTAGGTATACATAAAGCGAGAAGACCACGAAAATTATCCCGGAGAACGCATTTTCAATAAGGAATTTTCGAAAGACGCATTTTCTAAGGAGTGATGGTTGACTTGATTAGTCTTGGTAATGGTACCTGATGGCTTGCTGAAATCTAATGTAGCTCGATTCTCTCGAGGATTCTAACACCTATTACTCTACTCCTAACGAGCATGGGGGCTTAGGATCCTTAAATTAGACAGTAGAACAACAATATGGGATAACAGTTGGTGGTATCCAAACTTTGCAGAAGACAATTCGAGTCTACGACGGTCACGAGGCAAGTGGAATTGGAAAGAATGACAAGATAATCAAACCTCTTGGTGTATAAGAGATTGTAAGGATTAAGAACTAAAGATAGATTCAGGTGTCGACTTATCAAGTCATAACTGTAGGTTGCCTTCACGAACCGGTACATGATTAAAGGAAAAGGACTAACAATTCTCTAATTATATTTGAAACACAAGAAGTCAGTCTTGTTCAAAATAAGAAATTCCATTGTTAATGACAATAGAGAAATCTCATTTGATCTCGAAAGGCCATGGGGGTATGTAGGATCCAACCCATGCAAAATAAGAAGAGGCAAACTTTTGGTTTGTATTCAAGAGTTCAATTGGATTGGAAATGAAGGGTATAATGTACTTAAGAAGTTGTACATTAACGAGTGTATCATGAATTAATAAAATTCATTCACAATCAATCGATATTCGCAAAAAATGAAATCTAGATTCAACAATTTATATCTAAGATGTCAAGATTTAGACGAAGAAATAAAGGTTCAAGACGCTAAGAAAATATTAAGGTTCTGCACAACCGAATCAACGCTCCAAATTCGGGACACCGTCTGTAGATTTGATACGTGAAGGGAAACAAAAGACCTATAGAATGAGTGGCACGACATCAATCACGGTTTTTGATGCATGGAAATGCTATTGAAATTATTTTGTCTAAAGTGTCATATTTGGAATTCGTGCTTTTGGTTCAATCTCAAGGGTTAATCCTTCCCGTTGGGGTGGCAACTAGCATGCCCTAGCCCGTTGGGGTCTTTCACTGCCCTTAGTCTTGATAATTACACGTTTTCCAAATATGACAATACCACAAATGGGGAAATTGGATTTGAACACTTTATGAAGTTTGAAACACAGGCCAATAATTCAACTACGAATTAAGGGATATTATTCTAAGTCCACTAAATTCTAATTCCTAAGGTTTCGGCATGCAATATTCCGACGTAACGCTTTTCACGAGTACAGGAAAAATCGTATCACCATACAACCACACCCTAGGATTTCTCTCCTCACAACATTTCCTCGCAATTCATAAGAGCATCCATACCTATCGCCAAAGCACTCAAACATAACCACCTGTTCAAGGTGCTAAGGGACTTGTAACAATCTTATCTACTATACACATAACCACGAAAGATTTTTCCTCCGAGTTTTAACAAAGATCACTAAGGTCGTTGACGTGACACACTCAGTTAGTCATAACCCTCTTTACTCGTCTTTTTCACCCGGCTCACTAGTCCGAAGTAATTTTATAAGAAGACTTACTCACAAGGGTTTGGTCAACTGGTTACTCCTTCTAAACATTGACACCTGCAAGAACTAATTTTTGGTTTTTAGGGAAAATTCCCTTAGCTAAGAGCCAGATAAGCTAGCTGTCACGATAAACCACCAGTTAGAGATTAACATCTCATAAGGGAATTTACTCATCTCACTCTATGGGTGACAACTATATACCCAGGTAGACAACAACTTATGCCAGCAAACTTATACTTCTAAGTCATGCAACACATATAGAGCAAGCAGAATGTATTTATCCAATTGATAAGAACTCTTAATTTTCAGTATAAAATTACTAAACTTACACACATTTAATACCATCTCACCAATAAGCATATACATATATATACCCTATCAAACTAATTTAAACATTTCAATATCTAACGGTTACTCGCTTGGTGAGTAAACCATAGGAGTTGTGAGTCCAAACTCCAAAGGCCGAGGGAAACTGCTTTGATACCATATTAATGTAACACCCTCACAATTATTTAGTTAATTTAGGATTTTAATAAAAATGGTACTTGAAAATTTCTTTTTAAATTAAAATACTTAAGAATATTTTTTCCGGAAAAACGGACAGAGCTTCCTCTGTTTTTCGGATTTCCCAAAAATTACATTTTATAACCTGTCAAACCAGTATAGTTCAGAAAATATTTATAATTATACTAATTTGATTTTCATGCCCTGCTAACAGAGTAAAACAAAACTCAGGGCTTACAACGAATTATTTCAACACCAAATTAAATTAATTATAATAAAAAGAATATAATTCCCTCTTAACTAAGTTACACTCCACGGTGTGGAGTGTACTCCTACTCGGCCGGAAACTGTGTCAGCTCAAACTTTGAACCTGTAAAAATGGTTGCAAGGGTGAGCTTTACACATGAAATAGAAAGTAGTTTCTAACTAGACATAATGACCTACCAAGTCAAACACAATTAGTACATAGCACACATAATTCCATTTAATCAAACCAGCATGCTCAAACACAAACATCAATCTCATTTCTTCATCTCTGGTTCATTATGTCCATATTAGCTTTTCCATATTTTCTCATTAATCTCATTCTTTTATCAACTTTCTAGTGAATAACCCTCTCTCACACATTATCAGTTATCATCTAGTTACAAATTTCACTTATTCCAAACACATCACTTACTTACTTTTACATTTCACATTCTCTTCGTCATTTATCTTTCACGTTCTAATTTCACATTTTACAATTCCATTTATATTTCTCATTCTCTTTTCAATTTCACTTCTACGCTTACATACATACATTCACATTTCCATTCTTTATCCGTTTTCCATTATCCATATTCCTTTCCTTAATCCTTTCCATTTCCATTACATTACCTTGACCATTTATTTATTTCTTTTTCCTTTAATTCCTTTTCCTTTTATTTACGGTGTATGTATGTCTCCACCAAATCGAAGGCCTACATACATACACCATCTACGATGTATGTCTCCACCAAATCGAAGGCCTACATACATCGCTCTCCATTACCATTATCTTATCCAATTTTATCCCCTTTTTCCTTTATTCATTTCCTTTTACTTTCGGTGTATGTATGTCTCCACCAAATCGAAGGCCTACATACATACACCAATCACGATGTATGTCTCCACCAAATCGAAGGCCTACATACATCGCTTGTCCATTACCGATTACCTTATTTTATCCATTGTCATTTCCTTTTTCCTTTTACTTAGGGTGTATGTATGTCTCCACCAAATCGAAGGCCTACATACATACACCATCGACGATGTATGTCTCCACCAAATCGAAGGCCTACATACATCGCCCCAGTTACGTTGTATTGTCTCCCCCAAATCGAAGGCCTACAATACAACCCTTATTTACGATGTATTGTCTCCCCCAAATCAAAGGCCTACAATACATCACCAATTACGATGTATATCTCCCCCAAATCGAAGGCCTATATACATCACCATATTTATCCAGTATTAGTTATCCATATAATATGTCATTATTAGTCGACCAATTCCGTTTATTTTCACCTAGCCATGTCAATCACAAATATCATCACATGTATGACCAAGTAACCACAAATTTCACTTTCATAATTATCACCATTCCAATGTTCAAGTAATGCTAAGTATAACAAGTATTCACATTTCACACCCTTAATAACAATTTACCATTTATTTATGGACAATTCATCATGCGATACACATTTAGCACACTAACATCACAATTCAACCATTCAATTTACCAAGTTCCTACTTTTCCTTTTTAATTGTTCTCTTCCTCAAATTACCACTGATATTATACACATATATTTCTTTAAATTAACCAGGCAAACAAACAATAATCACTTATAATCATTCACAATTAACAACTAGAGTTTATGTCCTTCAACAAACATACATGATAACATATAGCATTTAGCATGCATATTCATTCACAAGTATCAATTTATGGCTCATTTCGTTTATTTTCCTACTTTATATTTAATCTAAATTAATTACCCGAAAAATCAGTCGCAAGCACACCCACGTATTCTTAGCAAGTATTATAAACTAATAAGAAAATACTCTCTAAAGCAAGGTAAAGAACCCCTTACCTCAGGGTTCTATTAGAACCTGGTTTACGGCTCGGTGAGGTGATCCCGCTGCGGCTTACGTCGAACTAGTCCAATTCCACCAGCGGCAACTACGACTTACACGACTGGGGTCGGTTTGACTCCTCGACTATGTTGGTGATGACGGTTTGGGTCGAACCCATAACCGTGGCCGATGACGATAACGGCGTCGGTGAGATCGGAGGCTCGCGATTCGCGAGCTTCCTTCAACAACCACAGCAGCGGCGGTGCAACCAAGAACAAGGGAGGGAGAGGTGGTTTTGCAGGCCCCAAGTCACGGCGGTGACTGGACCACAAGCGACGGTGCTTAGCAGCGGCAACAGGAACCCGGAGCACCACGATTGCTGGACGGAAAGAGAGAGAACACGAACAACGATCATAGCTTTATGGGTGGCCGCGAGTGGCGGCGAGCGTCCCCATGCCGATTCAGTTCGATCGCGCCAAGGCTGAAGCGAGTCCAACCAATCGCAGCCCTTGGTGGTTCGGTTTGCGATTCTCCCAACAACAAACCGAGAGGGACGAAAGTGGAGGTGCTGGCGACTGAGTTGGATGGTGGCGGCGCGACGGGAACAGAGGGAGTTCGTGGTTATTTGATGGACGAAGAGGAGAACGGTTTACAAAAGGAAGGATCGTCGTGGCGGTTCGCGATGGTGGAAGCAAGGGTGGTCGCGAACGGAGAAGGAGGAGGAGGAGTGTTCGACGGCTTGGGGTTGTACGGTTGTTGCTGGTGGTTGGCATGGTGGGCGGCAAGGTGGGTGGCGACTGGAACGGAGGGAGAGATCGAGCATCATGAGGAAGAAGAATTGGGGGGGGGGGGGTCTTGGCGGCTGCTGGTAAGGGAAGAGGAAGAGGAAGAGGAACAACATACAAGACCTAGGGTTTTCCTCTTTTGTTCTTTTTTTTTATTTGTTTATTAACTCATAAAAATTACTAACAATAAAATCTAATGACCATATAAATACATATAAAAATCATGACAAGAAAATTTGGATGTATTTAAAATTATTTAATGTTGACCATATTAATATCAAAGGAAAGAATATAAATTATATCTTTCATGTAGGGTCTTTGTTTTAAATAAATCCACTTTAAAATATAGAAGTAAGACGTACTTTCGTAAATACCGCAGGGTATTTTAAGATGTTCAATGTTCTAATGATTAATTTTAAGGGTTAATCATTTAATTTAGAAAACTCAAAGTTTATAATACAAACGAAAATCAGGATGTTACACCCTCCAAGGTGGAAGCTGTGCTCAAGTGGGAGAGACCCAACTCGGTAACCGAGATCAAGAGTTTCCTCGGTCTTGCAGGGTACTACAGGAGATTCATTGAAGGGTTTTCTAAACTGGCCTTTCCGTTGACTTCGTTAACCAGGAAGGATACACCTTACCATGGTCCAAAGTGTGCGAACAGAGCTTCCAAGAGCTAAAGAAAAGGTTGACGAGTTCGCCCGTGTTGATTTTGCCCGATCCGACCAAAGCCTTTGACATGTTCTGTGACGCCTCAAAACAAGGTCTCGGCTGTGTGCTGATGCAACAAGGAAAAGTGGTGGCTTACGCCTCTCGACAGCTCCGACCTCATGAACAGAATTATCCCACGCATGATCTCGAATTGGCAGCTGTGGTGTTCGCCCTTAAGATTTGGAGAAACTACCTATATGGCACGAAGTTTGAAGTGTTCAGTGACCACAAGAGTCTCGGCTATCTGTTCGACCAGAAGGAACTGAACATGAGACAGCGCATATGGGTGGAATTTTTGAAAGATTATGATTTCAACGTGCACTATCATCCCGGAAAAGCCAACGTGGTGGCCGACGCACTGAGCAGGAAGAGTCTTCATTTGAGAAACATGATGGTTCGAGAGATGCAGCTAATGCAGAAGTTTAGCGATCTTAACCTCGGCATACAGAAGAAGGAAAATAGTGTTGTGCTGGAGATGCTGCAAGTAACAAATGAGTTTGTGGGATTTATCAAGGAAAGACAGGCTGCCGACCTAGAACTCCAGAAGCTACTAGAAAGAGCAGGAGACAAGGATGAACCCGACTTCACCAAAGGACCTGATGGTCTCGTACGGTTTCGGGGCCGAGTTTGCATTCCTATGGACTTTGAAGTCCGAAGAGAGTTAATGGAAGAGGCTCATAAAACGAAGATGAGTCTTCACCCAAGAGCCACAAAGATGTACCAGGATCTGAAGAGGTTATTTTGCTGGCCGAAGTTGAAGACCGATGTGGCAGATTATTTGTCTCGGTGTTTGACATGCCAGAAAGCCAAGATCGAGCATCAGAAACTAGGAGGATTACTCAAATCCTTGGAGATTCCGCAATGGAAGTGGGACGGCATTTCGATGGATTTTGTGTCGGGTCTACCAAGAACGAGATCAGGGAAGGAAGCCATTTGGGTTGTGGTGGACCGACTTACAAAGTGTGCTCACTTCCTGCCGATCAGCATGAAGTACAGCCTAGAGAAGCTGACGCAACTGTACATAAAGGACATTGTCAGACTCCACGGTGTTCCGAGCAGTATTGTGTCGGACTGTGACCCTCGCTTCTTATCCCGATTTTGGCAGAGCTTACAGCAAGCCATGGGTACAAAGTTGAGGTTTAGCACAGCTTATCATCCTCAAACCGATGGACAATCCGAGCGCACCATTCAGACTCTTGAGGACTTGCTGAGGACATGTGTGCTCGAACAGTCAAAAAGTTGGGAAGCACTTCTGCCCTTGGTCGAATTTACCTACAACAACAGCTTCCATTCAAGCATTGGGATGGCTCCTGTAACAGCCCGATTTTCGTAAACCGAAAATGATTGACTTTTATTCATTAATGTTTTAAAAATGAGGCCAATTTTTTTTTAAACAGTTTGAAGTGTCCATGTTACGTGTCCCACTCTTTAATGAAAATCGAGTTGTTACTTAAAACTTTTACTTTCGTAGAACTTTCATTTTCAAAAAAGGCTTGTCTCCAAATCGTCCTGATAATTTCCAAAAGGTCACATCGTTCGATTTTCAAAAATAATGAGACCTCAATACAGAATGTAAAAGCTTAGCTTGATTACAGGAGTGGTACATTGCTTGGTAATCCTTGTCTCAAAACACAATTTACAGACTTAAACTAAATTTGCTACTTTCGCTTCCGCTGCGCTACTCTGATGAAGACAACCGGATGAAGCCTCCTTTTCTTATTGCGCCTTTCCTTCATCCCCGAAGATGTAGTCATCTCTGTCATTGCCTTCTTGTTGTTGATAAGATCCAGCTCCACTCCGTCTTGAATAATGATCTCCACGGGTTGCTCCGTCTGCCCGTTGAGATATCCGCAGCACCGATATGCCAACGAACAGGAGAGAGTAAGCGATCCGGACGGTGTAGCGTCGACGGTGTGGAATTACGGTAGGCAAAATAATAGGACACACAACAAACAACACACAACATGCATACACAAGATAACAAGCAAACATACTATCATCATTATCCGCAATCTACGTTCATTCCATCTTATCATCATTCCCTTAACACTTCTCCACTCTTGTTTCTATTCTCTTTCACAGAACTCCATATCCTTCCCACATTTCCATTCTCATTCTCCTTCTCATTCTTTACACTTCTCAAACTCTTACTCTCAAAGTTATGATTCTTTTCTTATAATGTTTTATTAAATTATAACCATCGATGATCAGGGGATTTGAAGAACCATCGAGGTACGCGTTTCTTTCGTAGTCAGCACTCACGTTTCAAGCCTACATCTCCTCGGCCATCCATCCACCTAGTCAGAAGCAAACAGGAGTACAGGACCTTTACCGTGCAGGCACGACAGTTGTCAACACATATGGTCCCAGACCAGGAGGACTCAGCCTCAATCAATAATATCAATAAACATTCATGGCTCACTGCCTCGCAGTGGCATACAAGATGCCCCACTCTAGTCCCTCTCACTGTTCTCGATTTGCAATCTAGGGGGCGACAATATGTTTCTAGTGGGCACGCAGAACTTACCACGACATTAGACCCAGTCCCCACCACGTTAGTGCGCCACATGTGGAGTTCGTTCTGCCTAGAAACATACTCTAGACTTCTTGACGTTTCACCGTCATCGTCCTCCCCTAATGCAATCTCGTCCTAAGTATCCGCAGATACTTATCGTTCCTTCCTCTCCACTACTTCGCACTCTCATACCTCACCGCGTTAATGTCTTTTAAAGTCCTTTATCTTTGTTAATTAACCTAAGGTCGGCCCGTCCTTCGTGCAACCCTTCAACGAGCCCCGACCACTAACTTTGCACAAACTTTCTCTCATCATTTCTCACATAGCACAAAGCTGGGATCACGTCACAATCGCATATCTCATTTCTCAAACTTTCCCAACATTCCTCATTTCTTGCAATCATCCCATTTCAACATCTTTTCTCAAACCAGCTTTTCAAAAACTATCTCAAAACACCATTTCATAGCTTTCGCAGAAACATAGTTTTCCAAACACTCCCTTCGAAGTACGTCTTTTCACAAAACTCTTTCAGAAAGATTGTTTCACAAAGCTTTTCTCAAGACATAACATTTCACGGAACCTTTTAAAAGAAAATATCTCTTGATAAGCCTTTTCCAAAAATCCCTCTTTTCAAACCTCTTTCCAAAAATTTCCTTTCATAAACCTTTCTCAAAATTTTCTTTACTTAGTTCTTTCACAAAGATTGATTTTCACAATCTTTCCCAAAAGTTCCTTTTCAAAAATCTTTTCAAAAACTGCTATTTGAAAACCTTTTCATAAATCTCTTTTCAAAATCTTTTTCGAAGATTTCTTTTCAAAAACCGCATTTCAAAAACCTTTTTAAAAGTTACAACTTTGCTGGGCGCTAATGGAGGAGCAAGCTCAACTCAACACTAGTTCCCAGACTAAAACCAAAAACCAAGGAGCCCAGCTCCGCTCAATTCACATCTCACTTCAACATTACTTTCCCAGCTCTGGCTCGTTCTCAACATCAACACTCGTCTTTCCCCAATCTCAAATCTTTTATTTCTTTCTATTCTCTCTCATATCTTTCATCATTGTTTCTTTCATTTTCATTTTCTCATTCAGGACGTAACAGACGTCCATCAGCCGTTCACTTATCATAATTATCAGCGATCGATAAACATTTTTAAACATAATTAAATAAAAGCATACTATCAACACACAACATCACATAAGAGCATTGTGGTCTTTGTCACCTTCATATAAGCAGCCACACAAAGCAAACAATTGTTGCTTATACTACTGACTCCAACCACTGAGTTCCGATCTTTGAGATGATACGGAACGTCCTAATAAATCACCTAACTACCACGGTGTCTTAGGAAAGCTTCTCTCTCACCTGAGGTCCAGCTATTAAATGCGTACCATCTCCTTGGATTCTGGTTGCTACCGGCTGCCCCAATCCCTCGTCTTTAAGATTATTCCTCATACTAAATAAAATACGCTTACGTTATTAATGTGTAATAAGAAAATCTTTTCATATCTCAAAACACTTTTTTTGTTCCTCGTCGGAAAACTTAAAACATAACCGTTTCCTCTCAAATCATTCTAACATTCTCTAATGCCTTAAAAATTATTTGGAAAACATTTGGTAATATAATTTAAACCAATTTATTTGGTTGCTGGTCCGTTTTGGACAGCACCAAAAACGTGTTCGAAAACACCGAAAAATGCCCCGTTTTCAATCCGGATTTTTCTTAAATCAAATATCATTTGAACACCACACTTTAAATTACATGAAAACATTTTTAAATACAAGAAGCATGTCCAAATAATTCTGGACAGCAAAGAGTTACTTTATAAAAATCATTTTGATAAAATCCCGAGAACATCGTAAAAATACTTTTTCGTTTAAAACAATTTCTTCATTTAAATTATCCTTTTTAAAACTCAAGTCTTCATCTCAAAACAACTTTGGACAGCCATAAACATAATCTTGCATACTCAAATAAATTAAGTCCAATAGATTTCAAAACCTCATACACACACACGATTGACAACATACTTTGGTAAATCAAGGCACATAAACAATTAATCAATTATTCAATTTAACTACAAAACAAACATTCATTCTTAAGCAAACATTCTTACAATTGAACACTTAATTAAATTATTCAACACATAATTAATTTCAAAAACATTTCACTTTTATAAAACAGGAATATTTAAACACACTTAGATTCACGAACCGAACACACACACATGGATTTATTTAAACACAAAACTTATTCCTAATCAATTATTTTACAAAATACATGCATTATTCCTATGTTACTTTCATGGAAAAGAATTCTATCCCAAGTAACATGCATAGACCGAAAGTTATCACAAATTAAGGCAAGCTTCATACATCATCGAACACACTAAATCATGCAATCATTTATTCTTTTTCTTAGCAAAAACCGTGAGCCACAACTTTGGAAAAATAATCAATCTTCAATTTATTTTTTTTTCTTAACTTGAAACAGGTCAAAAAATTACGCAAGAACATAAAGCACATATCAAGTTCTCACAAAATAAAAAGTATGGATCTTAAATTAAACATAGCCGAATATAACATGCACAAATCAACACTTTAATTTATCTTCCTTAAATCAAATCAAAGCAAAGATCATACAAGGACATGGAACATAGATCAATTTAGAAAAAGCATTTTGTTCTCCCTAATTTCTTCAAAAACCGAGACATACAAGAGAACACCTAATCTTTTCATTTAAAACTAACATGCATAAATGAATCCTAAGCTTTGCTAACAAAACATGTAAAAATCATGGATCATCACAAGCACTTTTAATTTATTTTAAAAGGAATCTTAAAAATAACTTTTCAAAGTTCAACATTCACATGCATGCACTTAAATCATGTAGATCAAGTTAGGAAATTAAAGCACAAATAGAAACAAAAATTATTTTAGATGAAAAGGGGTCAAAACCGAGGCATAATCCAAGAAAGTAAGAAAGCTTTTGTTTCAAAAAAAAAATCCCTTACAAAACTCAAGACAAAAATCAAGATCAAAACAAAAATCAAAGGATCAAATCAAGAATCAAAGCTCAAATCAAAGCTTTTCTTGAGATTAAACCAAAATTACACATACACGGTTCAAGATCAACATCATAACAAACATGCAAGACCAAAATTTAAAAACAAGTTTAGATCAAGCATTGATTTACCAAATAAACACATAAACACTTCTTGATTCACGGTTTCAAGCATCAAAACCAAACATGCAAGGAGATCTATTTCAAATTCACAAAGATCACCAACAAAACTTTAGATCAAAGAGAAAAACATCAAGATCTACCATGAAAATCATCAACCGAATCATCAAACATAAGTTACATATATTACAAATTAGATTGAGTCTTTAAAAGTCCATGGTTAAGAAAGATCAACACATAGAGTCATCTTTCAAAGGATAAAATGAACATGCAAAGAGAAGAAACAAAGATTACAAGATTTCAAAATAAAAACTAGGTCTACTCTTTTAGGATCTTCGGTTTATACCAAGAAATAGGTCTTCTAGTCCTTTCGAACACTTGATCTTTAAGGATTTCCTAGGTTTAGATCTTGATCTCCTCTTCCCTTCCCTTAATGGTTTGCCTCGGCCTCCCTTCCTCTAGAATTGATGGGTGGTTTTTCCTTGATCGTTGAAGAAGGATGTGTGTGAAGGAAGAAATCAAAGGTATTTGATTGAGAGTTTGGGTTCTCAATCTTATTTCCTCTTCTCTTCTCTCGGCCTAACTCTCTTTCTAAGGTCTCAAGAGCTTTTGTGTTGCTCTTGGACTAAAGGTGTTTATGTTGATGTGAGAATGTGAAGGAAATGAATGAAAGAAGTGAGAAAGTGAATCAACTAACCTAACACACCCACACACACACGGTTCTATATGCAAAGGCAAGGGAATGGAAATTTTCCTTTTCCACCCTTGGTTCAAGGTGCTAACTTAAGGGCAAGTTGGTCCACTCCAAATGTTGCATGGGGGTCTCTTTCTCGTGGGGGACAAGGAGGGAAGAAAAGTCTCCCTTAGGCTTCATTAGTCATCACTCTAGGTTTCCTCTTGTTTGCCACCTAAATTTCTATTTTCTTAATTTTTAAGGAGGTGTATCCTACTTGGTTCCTTTCATGGCCGAACAACATGCACACACATGCACACCATACACATATTTTCATTTCATCATAGCAAGAACATAGCATAGGATCATGGAATGATGCATACATATATTTAACCATGCATATTACATTTCACACACGACACACACACACGCATCACATATCACATTAACACCTACATCCATGCATGCTTTCTCATATTCATTCACTAATTAAGTTTCCACATGATCTTAAGCATACATTCATGCAAAACCGTACACATGCACACCCATAAACAATAAATCATTCATGTATAGAGGTTAGAATACCAAAACATCAAACACACATTTATAGAAAATAAATCACCTTTTCATCAAATAATTTCTTAAAAAAAATTCACCATTTCTTTAAAATCATCATTTCTCAATAACTCAACTTAAAAACGTATGATATTATTTCATGAAAATCATTTCTTTTAAAGTTACTCATTACTTTGAAAGCATGAATTAAGAAAATTTTTTAAGGGAATACTCTTTTCAAAACACTTTTCTCAAAATAAATCTCTTTAGCATTTTGATTTAATACGAGGAATTTGCGGGGTGTTATAGCTCCTTTCGAAGCATTGTATGGTCGGAAATGTCGGACGCCGTTATGCTGGTTCCAAATAGGAGAAAACTTGTTGATTGGTCCTGACATTGTTCATGAGACGATTAAGAAGATCCGAATGATACAAGGAAAGATGAAAGCAGCTCAGGATCGACAGAAGAGCTATGCCGACAAGAGAAGAAAACCCTTGAACTTCATTGAGGGAGATCATGTATTCCTTCGGGTATCCCCTGTAACAGGTATCGGCCGAGCTATCAAGTCAAAGAAGTTGACCCCTCGGTTTGTCGGACCGTACCAGATATTAGAGAAGGTAGGACCAGTAGCTTACAGAATTGCTCTACCTCCGCACTTGTCTAAGCTCCATGATGTATTTCACGTCTCACAACTTAGGAGGTACATTCATGACCCCTCGCATGTGATAGCAGTGGACGAGCTACCGCTAAAAGACAACCTGACTTTCGAAGTTCTTCCAGTCCGAGTTGAGGACAAACAGGTCAGACGGCTCAGAGGGAAGGAAATATCCTTGGTCAAGGTCGTCTGGAATCGGAATAATATGGAGGAAGCTACTTGGGAACTCGAGGAGAAGATGAATCAGTCATATCTGCAACTATTCAATGCCAACTAAATTTCGAGGACGAAATTCCTGTAAGTGGGAGACGAATGTAAGATCCTAGAAATTAAAAGTAATATAATAAAATTATAAAATGATATAATATAAATATTTATTTAAGGATAGGATTAAGCCGTAGAAATTGTATAAGGGTAGTGAAGTAATAAGAAGCATAGGCCGACCTGGTATGTAAGTATTGGACCTCAGACCGATCCCGGCCGAGCTAGATGGGAACCGAATGCGGAACCTGTTGTCAAGCTCGGTTTAGCCGACCTCAGCGCACCTCATATAGTTATCCGAGAAGGAAGCTCGGACAACTGCTGTTCCTATATACCGAGCCGACGTATCCTAGCTCCTCCGTGACAGCTCATGTTGAGCTGTTGGCCCATTGGGTTTCGCACCGTCCGTACTATGTACTATCATTCACTTTATGTCACTATCATTGCTTTATGTCCTTTTCAAGTCACTATTCATGGCTTCCTCTAGAAGCCAATGAATCCTATCCACATGTTTTGACTTCTCAAAGAAGCCTCCAATGAGAACCACACAAATCTTTCCCCTAAATGAATAAAAGAAAATCCAAATACACAACACATAACACTTCTCACTCTCATTCTCTTTCTCCTTCGAATCTCTCTCATTTTCTTCTCTGAAGTTCCAGCAACCCACAAACCCCAACATACTTTCTTTCTTTCTCTCTTCTCACTCACGAACATCTCCCTCTCTTCCACCAAGTTCTACTAACCGGAAACCCTCCTTCTTGTCGTTCTTCTTCCCGTTTCGGACGTCCCGGGACTGTCGTGGCATTCGTGTGAAGCAAAGAGGAAAGGATTCAAGGGTGTGAAGCTCACAAGGTCAAGCATCAAGGAAAACCATTCTCAAACCCTCAACTCTTATCTCTCACGGTTTGAGGTAAGGAGTGAGTGTTACCTCTACTTGAGTTTGGGTTTCTAGGGTGTTCATAACGGGTACTAGGAGTGGGTGTTAGATTAGGGAATGGATATAGGTTAATGTTAGAAAGGAAATGGTAAAAAGGGTAAAGGGAACCAATGAATGAACTAGAAACATGGATTTTAGGTGAAGAGGGAACATTATTTTCGGTTATATGCTATATTTTACATGATGGATTGGTTAAATGCTTTATTCATATTGTTGTTGTGGTATAAGTGTTTATGAGCTTTGATATTCACTATTTATATCTGTGGCCGAGCTAAGAGAGGGTGAGAATGGGAAGTGAGAAAATGGTAACCAGAGAGAAACGAAGAGATAAATTAATAAGTTAGATAATGAGAAAGGTTAATGGAAAAGATAAGAGGAGTTAAAGAGATGTTGAGCCAAGATAGGCCGAGCTAAAGAAATGGTTAAAAAGACTAAGAGGAATTAAAGAGAAATGGTTGTGTGATCGGGTCATAGCAGACGCGTACTGGGTGCGTGCATTGATCGCGTAAGACGCCGAGATGCGCAGCTGTATGACGGGTACTGGGTACTTGCAGTTATGATTCACACAAGGTTCCAAGCACGAAATCGGTGGGATGTGTTCCTGGTCATAGCAGACGCGTACTGGGTGCGTGCATTGATCGCGTAAGACGCCGAGATGCGCAGCTGTAAGACGAGTACTGGGTGCTCGCAGTTATGGACACTCCTTACTCCATAGAATGATCGACGGTAGTGCTCCTGATCATAGAAGACGCGTACTGGGTGCGTGCATTGATCGCGTCAGACGCATACTGGGTATGTGCAGCTGTAAGACGGGTACTGGGTACTCGCAGTTATGGACACTCTAATATCCGACCTTAAATGGTGTAAGACATGCACTGGGTGTATGCATCCGAGAAGAGTAAAAGATTATAAGCTATGTAAAAGTGGAATAATGAGTAATGAATCCGAGATAGAGATGGTTTACCGAGGTAAGAGAATAGTGGCCGAGAAGCTGAGTGTAGGAATTAAGAAAAGGGTATAAGGGGAATTAGTAGGTTGTGCCGAGGTATAACTAATAGGCAATGGATAAACTGGGTAATGATGTGAGCCGAGCTAAATGAGATTGTATGATGTGAACCGAGCTAAATGATGATATATGCATGTGATATATGGTTTGATTACTTGTAATTTATGTGCTAATTGACTACTTGTGTTTGGCTTGGTAGTTCGGTATGTCGTGTTAGAAACTGCTTATTTAAGTTCTGTGTAATGCTCACCTCCTTACCATTTTTCAGGTACTGAGCCCGAGCAGACGTAGTCCCCGGCCGAGCATGTTCACTCTCCCTCACAGGGAGAGCAAGTTATTTAGAATCGGAGAATTAGTTGGGCCTCGACCAGTTGGGCCGAGCTAAAACACTTTTGAATTTTTGACTTCGGATTGCCTAGATGGGCCTCGGCCAGTTGGCCGAGCTTAACTTTTACTGAACTTGTATTTTGAATATGAACTCGGTGTAACTATGTTGTTTCACCTTTACTTGTTGATGTATTAAGTCTTCCGCTTTATAACTCTAATGTTTTTGTATTAATGGAAGGAAAAATTACTTTGGCAATTATCATATTCGTTTCAAAAGAAATTTTAAATCCTAATTTTCGGGTTTATGGGTAATTATTATATAGGGTGTTACATAAGGTGAAGCCTTAGTCCCACATCGGCTGGTAAGGCGAATGAAGCATGCCTTATATAGGGTGTGGATACCTTACCTCACGTGGACGCGTTTTGGGGCTCACTGTTAGTGTGAGACCAAGAGAAAAACCGTGAGGGTGAGCGTAACCCAAAGCGGACAATATCCATGTGGCGGTGCGCTGGGCCCCAGTGCCCAGTACCGTACGGCTGGCTGGGGCTGGGCTGTTACATTTGGTATCAGAGCCAGGGCCGGGCCGGTGTGCCAACGGGGACGTTGGGCCTCCAAGGGGGGTGGATGTAAGGTGAAGCCTTAGTCCTACATCGGCTGGTAAGGAGAACGAAGTATGCCTTTTATAGGGTGTGGATACCTTACCTCACGTGGACGCGTTTTGGGGCTTACTGTTAGTGTGACACCAAGAGCAAAATCGTGAGGGTGAGCGTAACTAAAAGCGGACAATATCCACGTGGCGGTGCGCTGGGCCCCAGTGCCCAGTACCGTACGGCTGGCTGGGGCTGGGCTGTTACACCCACCACCGTGGCCGCCACTATAGCCACCAGCCACCACGGCCAACCACCACGCCGGCCACCCACCACCCTCACGAACCTCTTTCACTCTCTCTCTCCCTTTGACCCTTACTCTCTTTCTCCTCTTCCTTGAGATTTCTCTCTCTTTCTCTCCTTCCACCGGATCTCACCGGCTTCGTTACCGACCGTGGTCGCTCCGGGCTTGTGTTGGGTACTCCGAGGCTTCAAGCTTTGGCCTCGATCCGGCCGCGATCGTTCTCACTAACGAGGAGCAACACCGACGCCGTCATCGACACCGAGCCACAACCCAGGTTCCTTTTAAAAAAGAAAGCCCGAGGTAAGAGGGTTCGTATTACCTTAGCTTAGGAAATAGATTCTCTTTAGTTATAGTGATGGCTAGGGGTAGAGGATGAGTAGAGTACCAAACTTTAGGGTAGTTGATAATGAAATAAATGGAGTAATTGGTAGAGAATAGAAAGGCAAATTAGTTGAAGTATATGAGAATGAGTATATATATATATATAGTAATGGTTAGAAAGGGAATTATTGATTAAATGAATGGTAAACCATGGAGTGAGGAGACCACTTAAGTTAATTTCCTATAATGAGACTATAAAAGAGAAATAGGGGTGGATAACAAAATTTTAAGTGGATAAAGAAAAGGGAAGAGTTAGCATTAGGCTTGTTTTAATTGATGAGGTTGATGGGAAATAAATATGGAAAACATAGTAAGTGTATGCTAAATAAAAACGATGAATGTATGCTAGAGGAAAATGATGGTTGTGTGCCAATTAAATAATGCAATTGATAAATGAATATGTTAGGAAACTCTGGAACATAGAATGGTTTTAGAAGGGGGAAACACGAATGATAAATGTGTATGAAAGTGAATTAATAACGGAAAGGGTAACTGTGACTAAAATGGGCAAGAGTGATAAAGCTTGAAATGGATTTGAAAGGAAATTAAATATTGAATGGATTAGTTTACGATATGTACATGATGGGTACTAAGAAATAATTGTTAGTTTAGAATATTGCACCATAGAGTGGTTAACAATTAGAGTTTGGATATTAAGGACAATAGTGATGACAAAAATAATATGATTGAGAGGTGATGTTGCTATAAAAAAATAAAAGAGAAATATGCCCGGACGCAGTAAGACGTGACCAGCACGAGAGTGCGGACGCAGTAGGTCGTAACCGGGGCAAAATAAAAGGGAAATATAACCGGACGCAGTAAGACGTGACCAGCACGAGTGTGCGGACGCAGTAGGTCGTGACCGGGGCAAAATAAAAGGGGAATATAACCGGACGCAGTAAGACGTGACCAGCACGAGAGTGCGGACGCAGTAGGTCGTGACCGGGATAAGATGAAGGAGAAATATATCTGGACGCAGTAAGACGCGACCTGCACGCGAGTGCGGACGCAGTAGGTCGTGACCGGGACAAAAGGAAAGAGAAATGTGAATTTAATGGGAGAAAAGAGAATAAAAGGTTTTATGAAAATAATGACTAAGAACGAAGCGAGAAAAATTGAATTGAGAAACCAAAGGATATTTTGAGCGTGATAAAATATATAATAAGACCCTCCAATATGGAGTGTGTAAATGTGATTAGAACCCGCCCTTGTGGTGTGTGAATAAATGGTAATAAGACCCACCGAAAGGTGCGCTAAAGAATGGAATTGAATGGAAAGACTAGAAAGGCATAGGAAAATTATGTAACATAAACGATAAGGAAAGGTGGAAATTAATAAACGGAAAGCAAAATTAGTATATGAATGGGGTATAATGGTATAGGGTAGGAACTTGGTTTGTTACTATGCTTTTGTAGAAGCTATATTTCTAAGTTATGTGTAATGCTACCCTTCTTGCTATATTTTGCAGGTACTGAAGTAGAGCTTACATAGGACATGGCCGAGCAGGACTTCATTCCACTACGTGGAATATATATTTATTATTATGAGTGGACAATTACTTTTTGTAATTTATAATATGAAATAGTTGTCGCCCTGAAACTTGTACTAGGCGGGCGTTAGGATCTGTTATGACTATTAAACTGTCGTAGTTTATGTTTTAAATATCTTTGGACTGACAGGTTTTAAGAAGAATATTTTTGGGAAGTCCGGAAAACAGAGGAAACTCTGTCCGTTTTTCCGGAAAAATATTTTTTAGTATTTTAATTTAAAAAGAAATTTTCAATTACCATTTTTATAAAATCTTAAATTAACTAATAAAAGTGAGAGTGTTACATTTTGGTATCAGAGCAGTTTTTCCTCGGCCTTGGAATTTGGACTCACAACTCCTGTGGTTTACTCACCAAGCGAGTAACCGATATGTATAGTCAAGTGTCTAAGTTAGGCGAATAGGATACATATTAACTACCTATTTATATATGTGTTCACTTGCTAACTTCTTCAGAATTAGGTTGTGACAGCAATAGACTATAGGACGTTAGTTTAAACTCAACTGGATCCCTCGATGGTGTTGTCGTTTAATAGAGTGTAAGGGTAGGATTGGTCATCCTTACTCTTGCAACTATTAAGTGATGATATCGTCAACAAACCTGACGATGATGTTGCTATTGATAAATGTGAGATTGAGACTGACCATCTCGATCTTCGCGCTTGTCGATTGTCAATGCCATTGAAAGCTTCGAAGTAGCACAAAAACCAATCCGACATAAGATTTCTTGAGGAGTACCACCATTTGAAGAAAGTAAGTCGACTTGAATGGTACCTTCTTCGGATCCTTCACGCGAAGTTCTTGAGGGAATCAAGCTCACCCTAGAAACCATCTCTAGCTTCCCTGAAAAGCTAAACCAGACTTTGGCAGTCTGAAACCTACAGGGAGTCTTACCAACAAGATTCCTGAGCAGTCGCCCGCGAGAAAAGCAAATCTTGACAACCTTACCAAGTATCCACGCCGAGATCAACCAAGATTGAACGATTGAACAATGGTCTTTGTTGAAAATAAGAACCCAACAATGGTGCGCTGTTGATAGACGTAAGATTGAGATTGATCACCTCAATATTTGCAACTATTAACGGATGGTATCATTGCAATCCTCTTAATGAAATTGAAACAATAGAAATGGAAACTCTCCAAGGGAGTAGATCCTTTGGAAGCAAAGAAACCAACCTGAACGGTGTTCTTTCCAAGTTCCTTAAACGGAAGCGGATAGTAGACCCAAAACAAAACCAAAGCATAAGAGCCTTAAGCCATCTTATCTATCTAAGAATAGCGTAATTGAATACCCTATCTTAGAAAGGATGGAATAAACTCTATAAGAACCACCCCTAACTATCAAAAAGCCAAACTAAAACTTAGGAAACCCAAGTCTTATCGGGAATCTTACCCAGGTTCCTGAATGGTCATCCATTAGAAAAGCTTAACTGGTAACCTCTTGAAGTCTCTACACAGAGACCAAACAAATTGAATGAATGACCACCAACGGGTCGTCCACCCAACACGAATCTCGATTTCGAGAGTAGTGCAAGTCTTAAGGTGATAAAAAGGTCAGATTCCATTAGCTTTCTTGTTCTGTATCAAATTCATTTAAGCTTTCCTTAAGATCCAACTCGAAATAGGTTGTAAGGGATTGCTGACATACACCCAAGGTATGTCTCGAGTGTCATTGATCTAAAATAGTGCTTAATAGAGCGTTCAAAAGTCAAGAATGTCTGCCAACCACGATTCGTGACCATCAAAAATCGTTTAAAACTTTAATAGTAATTCTGAAAGGCTTAGTTAGTACCTCAATTCGTGCAAGTAGATCTCTTCCTCCTCACTCTTCTAGGTTTGACTTTACCTTGAAGTAGCGACTTTTGATCACGAATCAAAGATTTCTCGCTCTAATCTACTGAACATTGTGAACTTACGATCTTCTCCTTGTTTCTTATCCTAGAATACCCATCGTTCCTGGAGTTCCAGTCTTATTTATTCGATATGATTCCTCGTGGACGAGGAATTTTCTAGTCATAAGCTGGTACATTCTACGAAAGGTCTTTGGATCGCATAATCTTAGGCTATTTTTCTTAAAGCAAAAGAGAAAATTCCTTGTGAATTCCAAAGATTACGTTTTCTGTTGTTGTTAGATTATTACACTCTTCATTGAAAGTCGTATGAAAGACAATCAGAAGTTGACACGTTCGATTCCCTGCTTCCTGGCACCGGCATAATCAGGTAAGTTGATACTAAGTGGGGGAGACTTAATGACTCAATTCGGATCCTATACAAGTGACAATAACTAGTAATCATACCATAAGCCATAGGACTACTAAACAGATAATTCCAAACGCTTCGCGGAGGATCGAATGAGAGATGGAACTTTAATAATAAGAAAACTGACGATTCCGTGTAGAAAGAGATAGTACGTAGTACTAGAAGACAGACGTTGAATGGGAAATAAATATGGAAAACATAGTAAGTGTATGCTAAATAAAAACGATGAATGTATGCTAGAGGAAAATGACGGTTGTGTGCCAATTAAATAATTCAATTGATAAATGAATATGTTAGGAAACTTTGGAACATAGAATGGTTTTAGAAGGAGGAAACACGAATGATAAATGTGTATGAAAGTGAATTAATAACGGAAAGGGTAACTGTTACTAAAATGGGGCAAGAGTGCTAAAGCTTGAAATGGAATTGAAAGGAAATTAAATAAAGAATGGATTAGTTTACGATATGTATATGATGGATACTAAGAACTAATTGTTAGTTTACAATATTGCACCATAGAGTGGTTAACAATTAGAGTTTGGAAATTAAGGACAATAGTGATGACAAAAATAATATGATTGAGAGGTGATGTTGCTATAAAAAATTAAAGAGAAATATGCCCGGACGCAGTAAGACGTGACCAGCACGAGAGTGCGAACGCAGTAGGTCGTCACCGGGGCAAAATAAAAGGGAAATATAACCAGACGCAGTAAGACGTGACCAGCACGAGAGTGCGGATGCAGTAGGTCGTGACCGGGGCAAAATAAAAGGGAAATATAACCGGACGCAGTAAGACGTGACCAGCACGAGAGTGCGGACGCAGTAGGTCTTGACCGGGGCAAAACAAAAGGGGAATATAACCGGACGCAGTAAGACGTGACCAGCACGAGAGTGCGGACACAGTAGGTCGTGACCGGGATGCAGGACTTCATTCCACTACGTGGAATATATATTTATTATTATGAGTGGACAATTACTTTTTGTAATTTATAATATGAAATAGTTGTCGCCCTGAAACTTGTACTAGTCGGGCGTTAGGATCTGTTATGACTATTAAACTGTCGCAGTTTATGTTTTAAATATCTCTGGACTGACACGTTTTAAGAAGAATATTTTTGGGAAGTCCGGAAAACAGAGGAAACTCTGTCCATTTTTCCGGAAAAATATTTTTTAGTATTTTAATTTAAAAAGAAATTTTCAATTACCATTTTTATAAAATCTTAAATTAACTAATAAAAGTGAGAGTGTTACACGAAAATCTCTAAGTTGGGGAGGATTGTAAGACCCATAATTTTACCTAATTTATTTGTGTGATTATCTTTTTAATTTTAATTTTATTTGTTTGATCATTTTATTTTATTTAATAATAATAATAATGTGTGAATATAATTAATTTATTGGGTGATGATTTGTGGTACCTTGATTTTTATATATTTATAATGTTATAATTATGTGAATTTAATTAATTATGTGTATTTATGTATATATGTATATACGTGGGGTATATATACATATATATGTGTATATAATAATATATTTTATTTGAATAATTTAGAATGTACTTCTGGACTTAAAAATATTTTATAAAGAACAGTATTTTATTATGAAAATATTATTTGATTTATATTTGGAAAATAAAAGGATTTTTTTTAAGGGTTATAGTGTTATAACTTCAAATTTTCATATCTTTTTAACCGTAAGTTCAAAAATTATAAACTTTATGTCAAAATGATCGTATTGAAATGTAGATTTGAAAATATAAAGTTTTGGATTTAATTATTGAGTTTTCGAAATTTAATCTCTGCTACTGCAAAGTACGATTTTTGGTATTCTAAAACTTGAAAATGTAACTTAAATCATTTAATGGCTCTTTGAATGAATGAAAAACTCTCTTCTCTCTACCTATGGTGTACACGGTTCATATACAGTCTAGGAGGGAGATATTTTGTTCAATTAAAACACATGTTACATGAAGGTTTAGGAAACATGACAAGGCATATGTTTCATGAATGCATAGGAAATATGAAAAGACATTATTAATTCTACACTTTATTATATTATCATTAAGTGACCTAGGAGTTATGTTTTGATTTTTATTAGGGGCAGTAAAATGAAGTGTAATGGTAAGTGAGATTATGGAGTTTTAAGTATGAAGTTAATGCACCATGAATGGAATGGAATCTTTGAACCAAAGGAATTGTGTGACTTTGTAACCAGGTTTTGTTTAAATGAGTAAGTCTAGGAGTTATGTGAGGATTTATTTTGCAGTTATGGAAATGGGAGAGTTATGTGAGGATTTATTTTGGATTTATGGAATGGAAGAGTCTCAATGTTGGATTAATGAACCTTGGAATATTCCCTGAACTAAGTAGGAGTTGAAAAGTTTTCTAGGCATATACCTCCTCCAAATTCGTCCCTTTAGTTCAATTTGTGGGGTGAAATGACAAAAATTCCTATTAGTATAGATAGAGTACATAGGGGCTGAATTATTATTATTGTTACATAACTTTTGATACTGAGAAAAATTTGTGAGAGATCCTTAAGAGGGAGAAGCCAAAACCGTGGAACTTAGAGGGCGGGGGAATGCCTTTTGAGTCAAGAGCTTAAAGGTTTTTAGTGTGTAACATCCTCAATTTTATTTTCATGAAGAATTGTTAGAAATAAGAAGTTTAAGGTGTATAGGCTTAGAATTGAGTAGTTGTATCTTAGAAATCACTAGAAAACATCTAAGAGTGAATTTTGTAGGCCATTAATCGATTAAGGCTAGGGCTAATCGATTAAATTTTGGGAGACTTTCAGGCACTACTCGATTAACATCTAGACTAATCGATTAACAGATTGAAGACTGATAGGTCTTAATCGATTAACCACTTCGGTTAATCGATTAACCCCTGTAGAAACCGACTTATAACTCGTGAAAGGAGGATATTTCCATGAAAATCAACACACACAACACACGGCTTCTCCTTGGCTCTCTCCTTAGGGTCCCATTATCTCATCCAAAATCTCACTCAAAACTCCATCAAATCCTCTCATCCACTCTCATAATCAAGTCTTCATCTCCTCCTAGGCATCATTATCATCTTCTTCTTCCTCAAGGGCAAGGTCTCCTTCTCTCTCTTTTCACTTCTCACTCCACCACCTTGAGGTAAGAGAGGAGATATTCTCCTAATTAGAGGAAGGGCATAATTATAGTAATAAATGCATGATTTTATGTATGTTATGGATTGTGTTTTGGTGTTAGTTTAGTGCTATAAAGACCCTAGGTTTCAACCCCATAAATAGATTAGTGCTATGTGTAGCTTGGTTATGAATTATGTACTAAATAAATTGATAATTGTATGGCCTTGTTGATGATGACTTTGTTGATGTCATGGTTGTTATTCAAACTGGAAAGGGGTAATGATATAAGTGGGTTTTATTAGGATTTCTCAATTTATAATTGTATTTTATAAAATAATCATGTAATAATGGTTGGATAAATTAAATCTTTAAAAGAATTAGAAACACGTAAATAATGAAGTGACGAAGGACGTTTGGAAATTGGAAAAAGATTCATGATCATTTTATGAACCGAAGGACGGATACGCGATGGTTCATAGAATGGACGGACGAGAATGGTATAGTGGCGAGATTGTTTTAATCACACAATCACTAGAATTATCATAGTTGGACTTTGATCTACTAGAGAATGTGGAAAATGCACCATGTTGGGGATTGGTCCAATGCGCCCTATGATAATTCTATTGGTCACTTAAACATTTCTGGACTAGTTGAGAGTGGTTCCCGCTATAGCCAATTTGGGTAAAACGGCCCAAATTGTACGAAGGACGAATACGCGAAGTACTGTGCAAGCACTGGTTGGGGAACACTAACTCCTAGTTGATCTTTTCCAATAGTGTGGAGGGCGATGTGAGGAATTGGAAATGGAAACCAAGGTGATATGGTATATATATGGAAAATGGACATGGAAATTGATAACAATGGAACATGGCACTATTGTGGGTTATTGCATTATTACATGTATGTATTTGTGTGTCATGTATACTATTATGTCTTATTATTGTTTTTATGTATTTCCTTTGATTTTGAGCTATATCTCACTCTCTTTGTTGACCATTTTTAAGTAATGTGGAAGGAGATGCTTCTGATTTCCTTATGGGCGAGGATGGGCACACATCTCTAAAGGAAGTGTAACCTTATATAATAGGAAACTCTTTCCTGCAACCGACCTTGCTCTTATATCATTCGGACATAGGACTAGTTTGTATTTTGGCCTTTTAACATAACTGTCTGGGTATCACCACTTGACTCATGTTAGAAAACTTATATGTACATCCTTTTTGGAAATGGTGATATTCCCTTTTTGGTTTGTAAAACTTAAATTATTTTGGTGTAAACTTGGTCTACGATTTTGTAAACTTTTATATCATGATGTAAATGAATGGATATATATATATATATATATATATTTCTGAATTATCTGGCTGACAGGTGACAGGTTTCTTAAAAAAGGGAAAAGTTACAAATTTAAAACAAACCCTGTCAAAATTTTCTTAAAATTTATATTATAAATCTAGGTGTTACATTTATGGTATCAGAGCAATGGTTGCATTCCTCGGCTGTGAGTATGGGATTACCATACTCCCAGAGTATTACTCACCAAGCGAGTAATTACTTATTTTTTTAAGTCAATAGGAAATAGTGATTTAGTAGAGCTTTAATAGTAATGGGTTATTTGTTATTTAGTGGTGATGGTTGTACTCATCACACCTAAATTTCAGATGGCAGGCCGTACTAATCAAGTCCTTGAAAGAATCAAGGAAGTTCTTGGGAATCTAACTCGATCCAGTGATCGTCAAGCTGCTGTCTTGGAAAACTTGGTGCAAGCTAGTGCTAACCAGGCCAACCAAAGACAGGAGCCAGCTGCTGCTAATGGAATTTCCGAATTCAAGAAGATGGATCCTCCCTGATTCGAAGGTGGCTTCAACTCTATGGGAGCCCAGCTTTGGCTGCAAGAACTGGAGAAGATCTTTAGATCTTTCACTTGTTCTGATGATGAGAAGGTGACCTATTCTACATATATGCTAGTTGGAGATGCTGAATCCTGGTGGGAGGATACCATGAGATTCTTGGAGGCTGAAGGAAGGCATATTTCTTGGGAACTCTTTAAGGAGAGATTCCTAGAGAAATATTTTCCGGAGGATGTCCGCCGCAAAAAGGAGATTGAATTTCTGGAGCTAAAACAAGGGTCGATGAGCGTAGGTGAATATACAGCAAAATTTGAAGAGTTAATCAGATTCTCTCCCTATTTCCAGTTCAATCCGGATGAAAGGTCCAAATGTATGAAACTTGAAAGTGGTCTTCGCCCGGAGATAAAGATGGCTTTCGGATATCAGAATATCCGCAATTTCCCTCAACTGGTTAATATGTGCCGTACATATGAAGATGATAGGAAGGCTGAGGAAGCACACAAGAAGAGTATGCAGGTGGCTTCCAAGGCATATGGACCAGTCAGAGGTACGGGCAAAGGACCGGTGGTTAGGAAGGATCCTTACCCCATTCCAAAGGCTGCAGAAGTGAAGGCACCGGGAGTTGCTGCAGGGAAGGCAGTTCCTGTTATCCAAGGTTCTTTTCCTTTGTTCCCTCATTGCCATAGGCGCCACATAGGAGTTTTCTGGGGACTGCAGAATAAGGGGAATGAGATTGTTTGTTTCTTATGCCAGCAACCAGGGCATATTGTTAGCAATTGCCCTCAGAATCAGAATGCAAGAAAAGGAGGAAGTATGGTCAAGTCTGGAGCCAACCCATCTACTGCTTATGGAAAAGTGTTCACCCTATCTGGAGCTCAAGAAGAAGAATCTGAAGATCTTATTAAAGGTACTTGTTATCTAAATGGTTCTCCGTGTAAAGTGTTGTATGACTGTGGTGTAACCCATTCCTTTATATCCTTAGACTGCGTGCATAGACTAAAACTATCTGTCGTAGGAATACCATATAAACTAATAGTGTCGACCCCCACAAATCCTTCTGTAATCACTTCAAAGATGTGTCCCAATTGTAACCTTAAAATCCTGGACCATGAATTCCAAATTGACCTTATATGTCTACCCTTGACCCAATTAGACCTAATCTTAGGTATGGATTGAATGTCTAGTAACCATGTAGTCATAGATTGTCATAATAAAACCATTATCTTCAACCAACCCAAAGAACCAAACCTGGAGTTAGCTACCATGGAAACTGAATTAGTCCCCTCTCTTTCTCAAATCCCAGTAGTGAATGAATTTCCAGAAGTTTTCCATGATGAAGTTCCTGGGTTACCACCCGTCCGAGAAGTGGAGTTCAGCATTGACTTGGTGCCAGGGACTGGACCAATTTCTTTGCCTCTTTACGGAATGGCTCCAGAGGATCTGGTTGAATTAAAGAAGCAATTAGAAGATATGTTGGAGAAGAAGTTTATTAGGCCGAGTGTCTCACCCTGAGGAGCGCCAGTACTTTTTGTAAAGAAGAAGGATGGAAGCCTCAGATTATGTGTAGACAATCGGTAGCTTAATAAAGTAACCATCAAGAATAAGTACCCTTTGCCTCGGATCTATGATTTGATGGACCAGTTGCGTGGAGCAGCAGTCTTTTCTAAGATCGATCTTCGATCTGGCTATCATCAAATCAAAGTTAAGGAAGAAGACATCCCCAAGACTGCATTTAGATCACGGTATGGCGATTATGAATATGTGGTGATGCCGTTTGGTCTAACCAATGCACCAGCTGTGTTCATGGACTATATGACAGGATTTTTCGACCTTACATGGATTCTTTTGTGGTAGTCTTTATAGATGATATTTTAATCTACTCAAAGGATTCCAATGAGCATCAAGAACACCTCTGGATAGTCCTAAGAACTTTGAAGAAGAAGCAGCTATATGCTAAGCTTTCCAACTGTGAATTTTGGCTTGAGAAAGTGAAATTCTTAGGCCATGTGATTACTAAGGAAGGCATTGCAGTAGATCTCGCTAAAGTAGAAGCTGTGTTGAAGTGGGATCAGCCCAAGAATGTAACGGAGGTCAGAAGTTTTCTTGGTTTGGCAGGTTATTACAGGAGATTTATCAAGAATTTCTCTAAAATAGCTTTGCCACTGACAAAGTTGACCAAGAAGGAGACTCCATTTAGGTGGACTCCCAAGTGTGAAGAAAGTTTCTTGGAGTTGAAAAACAAGTTGACTTCTTCACCAGTCTTAATCTTGCCGGATCCTCATAAGAACTTTGATGTTTATTGTGATGCATCAAGGCAAGGTCTAGGCTGTGTTCTGATGCAAGAAGGAAGGGTGATTGCCTATGCCTCCAGACAATTGAGACCGCATGAGGAGAATTACCCTACTCACGATCTGGAGCTAGCAACTATTGTTTTTGCTCTTAACATATGGAGGCATTACCTGTATGGTTCAAGATTTGAAGTGTTTAGTGATCATAAAAGCCTCAAGTACCTGTTTGACCAAAAGGAGCTTAACATGAGACAAAGGAGGTGGATGGAATTTATGAAGGATTATGACTTCAGTTTGCAATACCATCCGGGAAAGGCTAATGTAGTAGCTGATGCACTTAGCCGCAAAACCCTCCATATTAGTAGCATGATGATAAAGGAATTGGAGTTGATTGAGGAATTCAACAACCTCAATCTTGGAGTCTGTTGAGGTACCAGCAAGTGTACTGGGTCAACGAGTAATATAGTCAATGGAAGACCGAATATCGTCCCACAGGGAGTTGTGTTTTTAGTATACTTTCACCTTAGTGTACTTAGAAATAAATCCTATAACTAAAAAGTTGTTTTAAATTAAAATTCAGATTCGAAACTAATGGTTAACTACACTAATTGATTGCTGAAATTAAATAAAAACTTGAGAGCTATGGGAGAAAGTGGTTAGGAATGTTGGTTGCATTGTAGGTTTCACTTATTCAATTATGGTTTAGATTTTCCTTTAATTCATGGACAATTCCTCTTTAATAGCAACTATTAGATCTCTCTATAATTACTCTTTACTTTCTAAATTTGTAATCCTTGATCTCTCAACAAATTACAGCATTGGAAAAATAAGTTATTTAGCACAAGGGAATTACCAATTCATATAATCACCCAATTATATCTCTATGTTTGAGTGATTATACCATTGATTGCAAGACCTATTCAAAATCCCTAACTTTCATTAAGAATTAAGAAGATCCAAAACATAAAGTGATCAGTTTTACGTATTCAATAAAAACACAATCAATGCATGAATTAAAAATGGAAAACACTAAACTATAAATTGAAATAAGCTACGCCATACAAATTCACCGTGTTCCTAACACGAGGGTTTTAGTTACACATAGAAATAAGAAGAATAAAATACATATTAGGGAAATTCATAGACAAATTACCCCAAATTCTTCAATCCTCCACTTGTGCTCTCCAAAGTGATGTAATCTCCCTCTTCTAATCTGTGTTTTCTCTTTTAGTTGGCTCTCTAACCTAAATCTAAATCACTAATTTACATTTACAAAATAACCCTAAGTAGAATCCCCATCAATTTCTGATGTTTTGGCCCAAATGGACCTGATCTGGTGCACGCGCGCCCCAGGCGCACGCGTCCTCGCGCCTCAGGCGCGCGGGGTAGGTCCCGGCTCCGTTTTGCTCCGTTCTTTTTCCTATTTCAAGGTCTTTACGTGACCTTTCCAGTTCCATAATTATTTTTTGCATTTGAGCTCCAAAAGTACCTGAAACAATGAACAAACGGATCAAAAAGTTCAAGGGAAACTACAACTACTAAAATTCCTAAAAACTAATAAAAAGATCCTAAGTTTGCTATGAAAACAAGCCAAATCAAAGTAAAAGAGGGTAAAATGAAGCCCAGAAAATACATATATCAGACCCAATTCACTCCCCCAAACTTAGCATTTTGCATGTCCCAGGCAAAAGTAAAATAAAATTCTAAACAAAAGACAAACTCCCTAAATCAACATGTATACACCTTCATCTAAGGCTACGACTCATGACTCCAACACATATTATCACAAACTATTTACACAATTACAAACTAGTTAGAGTAACAAACCCAATCAGAACTCAGGACTAGTGAACACGCTCAACCTCTCAAATGTTTCTCTCAAAAGTGTATAAGGGTGATATTTCATTTAAGCACACAAGTTCATCAATGATAAAGTACTACCATATGCTTGACCATAGACCAACATCTCCACTGAAATTATCAATTGCACACAAAAATCAAAAGGTCTTAATATTGGTTGTAATGGGGCCTGGCTAAAGTGTTAGGTGGGATAAAAGAAAGAAGGAATAATGAACTAAGGGCTAAATGCAAAAACTAATTCCCCTAGAAATCATGAATGAGCACTAAGTATATTTCAATAAGCACAACTAAATCACAATTTTATTCTTCTCACTTTTCAATTTTTCCTCTACTCTCTTCCTTTTCACTTTTATTTAATTTCTTATTTTTCTTTTCATTGGAAGAGGAGTAGGCACATAACACTTTTCATTTTCTTTTTTCTTTTGCATTACATTCCACTTAATTGCTCATCCAAAATTCCTAAGGTACTCACAATAACATTAATGCAACAATTACAGGGTACCAAAGAAAAATCATATATCATTATAAGGCTCAAAGTGGGCAACTAAGGGAACAATTTTCAATGCAACATTCTGAAGGCCTCAAAAACACAACCTAGGTGCCTAAATCATTTTCATGCATACAATCAATCATCAATTTTGAAATGGTCACAGGTCAAGTTCTAGAGCACAATCATCAAAGAGAACACACTCATGAAAGAATAGGGGTCTCAATATCAGAATATTTCAATAAAATTCATACCCCTCAATAATAGGCTCAAAACCTCACAGGGCTAAAGTTAGTTCACTAATCATAAGTTCTGAAAGCATTTGTCAAAGTAACCAGTTCACAACCATATTTACAGCTTAATCGAATAGAGTCAAAAGTCAATGAGTCTAAGTCCTAAACTAGTATGTACATGCATCAAAAGAGAAAAAGTCCTAAATTTAGAATAATCACCTACTTTTACTAGAGACACAAACCAACACCAAATATGGGGAAACAATTCAAGTCTGAAAAAATAAATTTTTATTTTGTATACTCCCCAAACTTAAAGGTTGGCTTGTCCTCAAGCAAACTACTTTACCTAAAAACTACAAAATAAAAATTAAAAACCTATACTAAAAAAACTAACCAAAAATGACAAGGATAAAGATTAAGAATACTTCCTATCACATCCACATAAACAGCACTAAACACAAGTGAGATGTTGCTCCCCCAAACTTAAAACCTGCAATGGTTAGCACTAATGCAGCAAAGCACCACTAATGGTAGGAGACATCATTCACACCTGCACAAAACTCAGTAATACAGATGCAACAAGATAATAGTCGAAATAAATATCCATGCATTAAAAAGAAATTAAGACCTAGAAAATGAAAAACATGTTTTTGGTATCACTAGTACAGATCGGGGACAGAGAAAATACATCAGATATAGCAAATAAGAACATCCCCCAAACTAATCCTCATCCATCCCCCTAACTTCAGGCTCAGGCACATCTACAGGATAATCTAGCAAACTCCTCTCATAGTCAGAATAAGGGCGCAGATCAAAAGAGTAACCATGATCAGCACTCCAGGCCCTCATAATATCATCCCGGACCTCGTCCCTGTGTAACTGGACACGTTGGAACTCAGCCTGATGTCTTAAATACCGCCCCTGCAGTGCCTGCTCCCTCATCATAGACTGCATCATAACCCTCAGGTCCTCCACACCATCCGACGATTGTGACGGTCGGCGAGAAGATCCTGCTCTATCCTGGACTGGTGCCTGGGGTGTAATAATAATCGGTGGGTGTCTATCCTCTCTAGATGTTTTAATAGCAAGCAGTACATAATTATCCCAGACAGCTTTAGTCAACATAGTGGCCCTCTTAATATCAGTCATCTCAACACTCTCAGGCACTACCCCCACAGCAGCACATAATTGGTGTATCACCCAAGGGAATCCCACATATCCCTTATCACTCAAAGCAAAGCGGTGTAACTGATCAGAAATCAGCGATGCCGCATCAACAACAACACAGGACTTACGGGCATACACTAATCGACAAATAGCTGGGGCAATCTCAGTGTCATGAGAATGAGGGTACAAGTTGTGCATAATAAACCGGACCCAAAATCGGGCAGCTCCCTTCATATTCCTCTGAAACACATGTTTTGGCCTATTATTAATATTAAAATTCCAAGTTTTTCCAGCCAAAAACAAGTGTTTTTGAAGCATATCCAGAGGATACATACCCTCATCCTCAAAGCTATCAGTGTTGAAGAAAGCGGGGGCCATATCAGACGAGTAGCTAGGAAGGCTCAGGACGCGTGCTATAGTAGCAGCATCATAAGGCACTTCCTTGCCCCTCACGTAAGCAACCCTCCTATGCTCAATTGTACCATGCAACTGCTCTTCCTTTTTCTCTAATTGAGCACGCCACCAAGCATGCGAATAAAACTCCCACACCAGCTTCTGACTCAAGTACTCAGGTGGACCCATAACCCACGGTTCCCATTTGTTCACATTAAGAACCTCCATCACCTCCTCCACTGCTCTAAGTCCCACTACTTGCTGACCGGAAACGGCCTCATCAAGGACCATACCCAGTTCCGGCTGCACTCTCCTCTTAACCATCTTCCCATCATAAAACTCGGAGACTTTCGGATGCTCAAAAGTCGTCCCTACCTCTCCACTACTGTCCACCATAGGCCTCTTACCTCTTCTCAATGTAACACCTTGCCTTTTAGAATAATATGGTTAATTTAGGAAAATAGCGAGTCCATAAAAATTTTGACAGGGTTTACTTTAAAAATTGAATCTTTCCCTTATAAATCAAATCACCTATCAGATTCCAGATAATATGTAATATAATAAACCAGATATAAAAGTTCCTTTTTAAGGAAATCTCAAAATACAACCTAAAGTCCTTGTAAAATTTTAACGTAATTATAACTTAAAAGACAATATTTGAATACCTTATATAAAAACATAATTAGTTGTGCCATTTATGATTACAGAACTAAAGGTTGCATGGATGTGACCCTTGGGTCGTAAATATCAGTTACACTCCATCATTTGGAGTGTAATGCTCCTCGGTGGCGGACTTGCCGTTGACTCCATTGTGTACCTAAAAATGTCCACTAAGAGGGTGAGACATTTAAACAGAAATTAAAGAAAAAACATAATAACAATAATAGAATATAAGTATATACACATCACACCAATACATGATTCCATATAAATAAAGTTTCCATATATTTTCCATATTATAATCCAAAATGCACAAATGCATATGATGCAATGCAACTCCATAACCCATAATGATCCATATGCCATATGTTTCCATTTATCCATATTTCCATAATTCCATGATTCCATATGTCCATATATCCATAATTCCATATATCCTCACATCACCCTCCACACAATTGGAAAAGATCAACTAGGAGTAAGTGTCCCTCAACCAATGCTTGCTCAATACGATGTCGGGTGGATTTCCCCATAGCACTGTGGGAAGCTACCCATTCAGTGTACACCGTACAACTTGGGCCGTTTTACCCAAATTGGCTATAGCAGGGACCATCCTCAACTAGTCCAGAAGTGCATAAGTGACAGATAGAATTATCATAGTGTCCACGGACCAATCCCCGACTTATCCCAGTACTCGTATCCCTTTGTAGAATACCTCATGTTGTATTAGGTCCTCTAGTGGATCAAAGTCCTCTATGATAATTTCCCACAATTGTATTAGTAACACAATTGAGCCACTATGTCACTCTCGTCCGTCCATTCTACGATACCCGTCGGTCCATAAAATGTTCACGGATCTTTTCCAGTTTCCTAACGTCCTTCCTCACTTCTGAATGCACGTGTTTCTACTCATTTTAATTTAATTGGAATAGTCAAACCTTTATATAATTATATTCCTTTATATATATCCTCTAGCTTAGGGTGTTTGTCCATGATAATGCAATAATTTCCATTTAAGTATACACAACAATAATAGTGATCATAATGTTTATCCATCCATATCATTAAACATATATTCCATAGTTTAAACATAATTGTCACCAACCAATTAGTATAGAGTCATAACAAAAGAAACCACACAATTCATAACTAACACAAACCATTATCAAGCCATTTACATAAACTATAACTTGAGAAATCATGTAATTCATGACAACCATACACTCAACTTAAATCAAACATAATCATTAATAAATCAATTAGCACAAAACCCTAACTCAAGAAATCATACATAATTCATACAAGTATAGACCAAACACATGTACATAATTATATTTCTATGATTATTACTATACCCTTTCTCTAATTTAAGCCAAATGTCTCCCCTCTTACCTTTTAGAGAGAGAGAGAGGAAAATAGGGTTCTCTTGGAACCCACTTACAAAACTCCAAACCTAGCTCCTTAGCCTCCTATTCCATGCTCTCCAACCTATTCTAAGACTCCTTGAACAATTAGAAGCTCCATGGCAGTGATTGCACAAACCTAGGTTTTGGTGGGTGAATTGGGATTTGAATGAAAGAGGGAGATATATGTGATTTATGTGAGGGAAAATAGCTAGAAGTTGATGGGGAACCGATTTGTGATGTTGATTTCATGTAAGTTGGGGTGGTTTGGTCGATTGGAAACATTAGGGTTGAGGGAGGGAGAGAGCTCGTGGAAGGAGGGGAAGAAAACCATGAAAAAATGAGTGAAAAATCGTGTTTACTGACTTAAAAATTGGTGCAGCAGAGTCGTGGATATCGATATCCACCTATGGATATCGATATCCATCATCGATATCCCTATGTTGGATATAGATATCCAATGTTAAAAATGACAGCACCTTTCGCACTTCAAATGGCCATAACTTCTTCGTTAACCGTTGGATCTTGATCAAATTTGAATATAACCTTCCTAACATACTTATCTTCAAATCCAACGGTTGGTTTTGGGTTTTGAGCTCTAATTATTAATCCTAATTTTTCTCCCTATTAGAAACTTTAACTATTTCCTGGCTATTCTTGGTTCTAATAACTATCACTGGGTTTTTCCTACCCCTCTTCACCTCTTATGTCCACTAATCTCCTAATTAAACTTGAGAATTAAATTAGGGATGTTACACTCAACATGTTTAAGTGCAAAAACTCAGATGGGCAATATATCGAACACCTGGTAAGCAGCAAAAAGCTTTCACAATTTTAAGGAGAGAGCTCAATCCTAACCTTCCAAATCCAAATAAATCAGACCAGAGAAGGATAAAGAAGAGATTCTTACCTTAAAGCAATGAAAAATTCGTGCTCCTTGGCCCTTTTTAATGAAAACCGAATTTGAGAAGAGTATATAGAAGAATGGGGTTTTTGAAAAATTTTGATGAAAAGAGAGAGATAATGATGATGGGAATGATAATTAATGGAAGAATGAGTGTATAATTTGATGAAATTTGGATTGATTTGATGAACTTTTTGAATTGGGGATAAAATTGGGGTTTAGGGTTCTTAATTTTTGAATTGGGGATGAAAGGAAGTGGGGGGGGGAATGTGATGGCTCCCCCCAGGCGCGCTGGCCATAAGGCCATCAGTGTACGCGGGCCCCAGGCGCGCTGGGCCATGCGTCCCAGACGCTCCTGGTCTGTACAGTGATTTTTGTTTTTTTTGCAAACATAAATAAAAAAATGCAGACTCAATAAAAAATAAAACTACCTAGACTATCCTAAACTAAAAAATCACCTATCCTAAGGGAGAATTACTTAAAACTGGGTTGCCTCCCAGAAAGCACTTGTTTAATGTCACGAGCCTGACACATCGCCCCTAGAAGGGGCTTAAGGGCAATTGGTTTCAAAAGGGTCCACAAGCTCTAAATCATTAATTTGTTCATTAGAGCTTGAAACACAATTGATTTGGGGGAAGCAATCCGCCGTGCATGGTGGTTTTTCAAAAATATTTATCACTGCTTGCTCACCATTGACACGGAGAATAACTTCTCCTCTAGGAACATCTACGATTACCCCTGCTGTGGCCAAGAAAGGCCTTCCAAAAATTAAAGGAATGTTATCATCCTCTTCTATGTCAAGCACCATAAAATCAAGGGGTAATATAAAATCTTTCACTTTCACCAAGATATCTTCCACCACTCCATAAGGACGGAGGGCGGTGTTATCAGCAAGTTGTAAAAGAATCGGGGTCGGCTTAATTTCTCCTATCCCTAACTTATTGAAAAGTGACAAAGGCATGATATTAACACTGGCACCAAGGTCACAGAGGGCCTTTGTAACATCCTGAAAATTAATATTAAAAAAATATAACTTTAGATATATATATATATATATATATATAGTATATAAATATTTATTTAAGGGTAGGATTAAGCCGTAGAAGTTGTATAAGGGTAGTGGGGTAGTAAGAAGCATAGGCCGACCTAGTATGAAAGTATTGGACCTCGGACCAATCCCGGCCGAGCTAAATGGGGTCAAACGCGGAACCTGTTGTCAAGCTCGGATTATCCGACCTCGTCGCACCTCACATTATCATCCGAGAAGAAAGCTCGGACTACTGCTGTTGTTCCTTTAAACCGAGCCGACGTATCCTAGCTCCTCCGTGACAGCTCATGTTGAGCTGTTGGCCCATTGGGTTTCGCACCATCCGTACTATGTACTATCATTCACTTTATGTCACTATCATTGCTTTATGTCCTTTTCAAGTCACTATTCATGGCTTCCTCTAGAAGCCAATGAATCCTATCCACATGTTTTGACTTCTTAAAGAAAGCCTCCAATGAGAACCACACAAATAATTCCCCTAAAAGAATAAAAGAAAGCCCAAACACAACACATAACACATTTTGCATTCCCACTCTCTTTCTCCTTCGTCTCTCTCATCTTCTCTGAAGATTCCAGCAACAACCAACCCAACATATTTTCCCTCCTTCTTCTCACTCATGAACATCCCTCTCTTCCACCAAGGTTCACCGGTTGGAGACCCTCCTTCTTTCCTTCCTTCTCTTCTTCTTCTCGTTTCGGACGCCTCCCTGGGCCGTTGTGGTGTGGTGGTGGCAGCAAAGAGGAAAGGATCCAAGAGGTGTGAAGCTCACAAGGTCAAGCATCAAGGAAAGCCATTCTCAACTCTCAACTCTTATCTCACACGGTTTGAGGTAAGGAGTGAGTGTTACCTCTACTTGAGTTTGGGTTTCTAGTATGTTCATAAAGGGTACTAAGAGTGGGTGTTAGATTAGGGAATGGATATAGGTTAATGTTAGAAAGAAAATTTAAAGAGGATAACGGGAACCAATGAATGAACTAGAAACCTGGATTTTAGGTGAAGAAGAAACATTATTTTCGGTTATATGCTCATATTTACATGCTGGACTGGTTAAATGCCTTATTCATATTGTTGTTGTGGTATAAGTGTTTATGATGCTTTGATATTTGTTCTTTATATCTGTGGCCGAGCTGGGTGAGGTTGAGAATGGGTATGAGAAAATGGTAAATATGGAAAGTAGGAGAGATAGAGTAATAAGTCAGATAATGAGAAAGGTTAATGGAAAAAGGGAATGGTTAAAGGGGTGAGCCGAGAGAGGCCGAGTTAAAGAGATGAATAACGGGGTGAGCCGATAGAGGCCGAGCTAAATGTGTAACATCCTTATTTTTCGTATTATAAATTTTGAGTTTTATTGAATTAAGTAATTAATTCTTTTGATTTATTCTTAATGTGTGGGACACTTTCATAAACTACACTATATTATTTACGAAGGAATATTTCAATTATGTGTTTCAAAGAAGATTCATTTAAAATAATTATCCTATCTGAAAAATATTAAACTATTAAACATACTCAATATTAAACTATTTTTTTATATATCTCTAAATTTCTAACTTTATGATTTTCATATATGTATAGGTGTTAATTAGATGTTAAATTATTATTAGTAATTCCTTTAGTTGATGTTAATAAAAAAAATATATATATATATAAAATAAATAAAAAAAAGTAAACAAATAATAAGTGTTGTGTGTGCTGAAACCCTAAAAAAAAGAAAAGAAAGAAGAAGAATGCAGCAGCTGCCGCCCCCCCCCCCACCTTATTCCTACCATCTTCTTCTCCTTCCCCATGAAACCCGCCGGCCCTAGCCCCCATATCCCTCCAATCGCGTTTTGCTCCCTCTCTTCCCTGTCACCGGTGCCGCCTCGGTCTCTCTCTCCTCCGTCCTGATCTTTCTCTCTTGCTCTCGTCCGCTCTCCCCTGCGTCGAAGGTGCTGAAGGACCGTCACCACCCACCTTGCCGTCGTCGCCATCGTGACTCCCTCCTTCAGATCGGGTCGCCGTTCGTGGAGGATGCCGCTGCGTCGCCATCAATCAGGAGCCACAGATCTCCAGCCGCCACGCGACGTTTCTTCTCCCTCCAGTTTGAATCCCGACTCCTTTGTGGTCAAGAAGCTGATCTCCGCCACCGCTCTCCTTCCCTGGTTATGAAAATGAAGCCGCCGCCGTTCCTTTCTCATTGATGTCGTTGTCGTTCGAAGCTTATGAACCAGGGAGACATGGACCAGCCACGGTCTTTGCTTCTCGCGTCGCCACTGGTCCGCTGAAGGTTCAGACCGAACCGCTAGTCCTTTCCTTGCCATGATCGCTGGGTTGATGGTTCAAACCGTTCGGACTCATGTGCACCGAACCAAACCGACGCCGTTATCGTCATCGGCCACGATTGCGGGTTCGATCCAAACCGCCATCACCAACGTAGTCGAGGAGTTAGACCGACGCCGGTTGTGTAAGCCGTAATTGCCGCTGGTGGATTTGGACTAGTTCAACGTAAGCCGCAGCGGGATCGCCTCACCGAGCCATATGCCAGGTTCTAATAGAACCCTGAGGTAAGGGGTGTTTTACCTTGCTTTAGAGAGTATTTTTTGATTAGTTTATAATACTTGCTAAGAATATGTGGGTATGCTTGTGACAGATTATTCGGGCAATTAATTTAGATTAAATATAAAGTAGGAAAATAAATGAAATGAGCTATAAATTGATACTTGTGAATGAATATGCATGCTAAATGCTATATGTTATCATGTATGTTTTATTGAAGAACATAAACTCTGGTTGTTAATTGTGGATGATTATAAGTGATTATTGTTTGTATGCCTGATTGATTTAAAGAAATATATGTGTATAATATAAGTGGTAATTGAGGAAGAGAACAATTAAAAAGGAAAAGTAGGAACTTGTAAATTGAATGATTGAATTGTGATATTAGTGCGCTAAATGTGTATCGCATGATGAATTGGATAATAAATAAAAGAGGAGTATTTTGTATGAGATGTAAACTAGATTGAGAATAAAGGAAATAAGACCACTAATAAGTTTGTGATTAAATGTGTATGTTAATTGTTCAATGTCGTCATGAATACTTAATTGAAGAATATGAAACCTTGGTTGATATTGGTGAGTTATGTGTTGAAGTACTTAATTGATAAGTGAAAGAATAAAATGAAGTAGAATAAGAGCATAGATGTAGAGCGTTAAACTGGATTATTTTGTGAATTTATCGTGATGATTGGAAGTTGTACGTATTTATTTATTGATTTTTAATTTGATGGTGTATTTGGAAAAATATGACAAGATTAAAGGAGATTGTGGAATTAATAAAAGTTGACACAAAAAGAGAATGATAATTATATAATGTGGAAATGTGTGAAAATTAATATATATATATATATATATATATATATAAGGAAGAGAAGAAGAAAAAGGAAAAGAGAGAGAAATATAGAAAATAGTGGAAAATAAATAATGTGATAATAGGTCCCTAAATAAAGAAATGAGAGAAAAGAGAATAATTCAGTAAACCAAAAAAAGAGAAATGATATATGATTAAGAAGGAAAAAGAAAAAGAGAAAGAAAAAGAAAGATAGAGAAAGGTAGAAGATAAAAGCCCGATGCGGGCCTGAGAAGGCGTATCGGCATCGATGCGAGCCTGTGAAGGCGTGTCGACTTAAGGGAAATGGAAGCCCGATGCGGGCCTGTGAAGGCGTATCGGCATCGATGCGAGCCTGTGAAAGCGTATCGATTAAAAGAAAAAGGAAAGCCCGATGCGGGCCTGTGAAGGCGTATCGGCATCGATGCGAGCCTGTGAAGGCGTGTCGATTAAAAAGAAAATGGAAGTCCGATGCGAGCCTGTGAAGGCGTATCGGCATTAAAAGGAAAAGAATGGAAATGAAATAAAGAAAAGAGAAAATGAAAAGAGAAATGCATTAGAAAATAAAGAAAGAAAACAAGAAAGAAAAGTAAATGGAAAGAATAGAATGAAAATGGAAAAGAATGAGACTTAACGAAGATATTGGAAAGGTAATATGATTGGAAAAAACGACTGGATACTAATAAGACTGTTGGTTGTGTATGATGCATGTTGGGTTGCCTAAATGAAATTATATGTGCTATGTGCTAATTGTGTTTGACTTGGTAGGTCATTATGCCTAGTTAGAAACTACTTCTCTACTTCATATGTAAAGCTCACCCTTGCAACCATTTTTACAGGTTCAAAGTTTGAGCAAACACAATTTCAGGCCGAGCAGGAATAACACTCCACCACGTGGAGTGTGCTCATTCATTATTTTATGAGTGAACTGATGTGATAAACTGTTATTTTTTTAATTTAAAATATGTAGTAGTTGTGCGCTCGAAACTTGTATTGATAAGGGCATTAGGATATAATCGAATATATAATGTGCCTGTTTATATTTTAAAATGTTCTTGCCTGAACAGGTACAAACAGGAAATTTTGGGAAAGTCCGAAAAACAGAGGAAACTCTGTCCATTTTTCCGGAAAAATATTCTTACGTATTTTAATTTAAAAAGAATTTTTTTAAAGTACCAATTTTTTTAAAAATCTTAATTTAACTAAATTATTGTGAGGGTGTTACATTATGGTATTAGAGCAGTTTTTCCTCGGCCTTGGAGCTTTGGACTTACAACTCCTATGGTTTACTCACCAAGCGAGTAACCAATAGACATTTATATGCCTAAGTTAGTTAGATTAGGAATTAGGACTTAGAATAATATCGCTAATTCATAGTTGATTTCTTGGTGTTTGTTTCAAACTTCACCAAGCGTTCAGATCCAATTTCCCCATTTGTTGTATTGTCATATTTGGAAAACGTGTAATTGTCAAGACTAAGGGCAATGAAAGACCCCAACGGGCTAGGGCATGCTAGCTGCCACCCCAACGGGAAGGATTAACCCTTGGTATTGAATTAAGAGCATGGATTCCAATGGTGACAATTTAGACAAAATAATTCCAATGGCATTTCCATACATTTAAAACCATGATTTAAGTCGTGCCACTCTTCTTAATGGGAATAGCAAGTTTCCTACCGTATGGTAAAATTCGATCATATGGAAATGAATTCACCACCAATGGAATGTAAGGTTGGACTTGCTTACTCCAATGTTACACCATTGAAGTTTCTAGGTTTAGGAGTACAAACTTATAATTTGAAATCCCCTGTAGATTTGAAATTCTCTAAAATCAGAATGCGCAGCGGAAATACCTGGATGATTATTCTACAAAATCCTATAGGTCTTTCGTTCCTCTTCACGTATCAAATCTACATATGGTGTCCCGAATTTGGAGCGTTGATTCTGTTGTGCAGAACCTTAATATTGACTTCGCTTCTTGAACCTTTATTTCTTCGTTTAACTCTTGACATCTTAGATGTTAATTGTAGAATCTAGATTTCATTATGCTTTGAATATCAATTGACTGGGAATTGTTTTTATTAATTCGTGATACATTCGATAATGCACAACTTCTTGAGTACATTGCGTCCATTATTCTCAGTTCTATGCAAACACTTGAATTCAGAACAAAAAGTTACCTTTTCTTATTTTTGCATGGATTGGATCTTACATACACCCATAGCCTCTTGATATCGAAGAATACTTCCCTGTTACCATTGACAATAGTTTTTATTCTGAACAAACTTGTGTCCTTGTGTTCCCAAAATCGTGACCTAGTTTATAATAACAAAAATGTAGTTGTGATTTGAGGAATTGGCACTTGAATCTATCTGCGGTTCATAATCCTTAACATCTCTTATACGTCAAGGAGTGTGATTACTCGACATTTCTTTTCAATTCCAATTGCATCGTGACCGTCTTAGAATCGACTTGTCTCTTGCAAAGTTTAAATACAGGCTTGTTAGTTTGAAACACTCCAAGTAACATGAAATTAATTTCATGAGATCTAATGATTGCATGACCATGTTTACTTTGGTCATAACGCTAACACCTTTGATAGTGATGACTCTTGAGATTCTATCCTTATTCATTGTTATAAACTGAAAATGATTTTTGATAATCTCTTTATTTATAGTATCCGTAGACTTGATTGACATTTTCATAAGTCTATTATATCGTGTCCTTCTAATATGCAATCATCAGAATCTCCTATACCCAGAATAATGGTGTCATCCAAGAAAACCAAGGAAATCTTGGTTTTGCTAATCCATATTCCATATTATTGTGCTATTGCCTAGTGGACAATCCTTGAATCAATCAACTACTTTATTTGTTGATAATTTACTCCAAAATCTCCCTCTCTTGATTAGCTATTTTGCGCCTTGCGAAAAGTTCAGCAAACTCGTGGAATTTGACATCGGAATGGATCAAAACTTTGTTCGGAACAACGAAGACGCGTCGAAGACTAGACAATGCAAGACTGATCTCCGCAAAAGGATGAAGTTTACATCTCAGCTTGAGTTAGACTAAGTATCTTGTATGTTGTATTTGTCTACGTTCAATGGGATGATGGTCAAGGGTTCTTAAACCCTAACCTTACGGTTTCCCTAATCAAATTTCGAGGACGAAATTTCTTTTGGGGGGGAAGGATTGTAACATCCTTATTTTTCGTATTATAAATTTCGAGTTTTATTGAATTAAGTAATTAATTCTTTTGATTTATTTTTAATGTGTCGGACACTTTCATAAACTACACTATATTATTTACGAAGGAATATTTCAATTATGTGTTTCAAAGAAGATTCATTTAAAATAATTATCCTATCTGAAAAATATACTTTTTATATTTTACCTTAGTTTTAACATACTCAATATTAAACTATTTTTTTATATATCTCTAAATTTCTAACTTTATGATTTTCATATATGTATAGGTGTTAATTAGATGTTAAATTATTATTAGTAATTCCTTTAGTTGATGTTAATAAAATATATATATATATATAAATAAAATAAATAAAAAAAAGTAAACAAATAATAAGTGTTGTGTGTGCTAAAACCCTAAAAAAAAACGAAAGAAAGAAGAAGAATGCAGCAGCTGCCGCCCCCCCCCCCCCACCTTATTCCCCCCATCTTCTTCTCCTTCCCCATGAAACCCGCCGGCCCTAGCCCCCATATCCCTCCAATCGCGTTTTGCTCCCTCTCTTCCCTGTCACCGGTGCCGCCTCGGTCTCTCTCTCCTCCGTCCCGATCTTTCTCTCTTGCTCTCGTCCGCTCTCCCCTGCGTCGGAGGTGCTGAAGGACCGTCACCACCCACCTTGCCGCCGTCGCCATCGCGACTCCCTCCTTCAGATCGGGTCGCCGTTCGTGGAGGATGCCGCTGCGTCGCCATCAATCATGAGCCACAGATCTCCAGCCGCCACGCGACGTTTCTTCTCCCTCCAGTTTGAATCCCGACTCCTTTGTGGTCAAGAAGCCGATCTCCGCCACCGCTCTCCTTCCCTGGTTGTGCAAATGAAGCCGCCGTCGTTCCTTTCTCATTGATGCCGCTGTCGTTCGAAGCTCATGAACCAGGGAGACATGGACCAGCCACGGTCTTTGCTTCTCGCGTCGCCACTGGTCCGCTGAAGGTTCAGAGCGAACCGCTAGTCCTTTCCTTGCCATGATCGCTGGGTTGATGGTTCAAACCGTTCGGACCCATGTGCAGCGAACCAAACCGACGCCGTTATCGTCATCGGCCACGGTTGCGGGTTCGATCCAAACCGCCATCACCAACGTAGTTGAGGAGTCAGACCGACGCCGGTTGTGTAAGCCGTAATTGCCGCTGGTGGATTTGGACTAGTTCGACGTAAGCCGCAGCGGGATCGCCTCACCGAGCCATATGCCAGGTTCTAATAGAACCTTGAGGTAAGGGGTGTTTTACCTTGCTTTAGAGAGTATTTTTTGATTAGTTTATAATACTTGCTAAGAATATGTGGGTATTCTTGTGACTGATTATTCGGGCAATTAATTTATATTAAATATAAAGTAGGAAAATAAATGAAATGAGCTATAAATTGATACTTGTGAATGAATATGCATGCTAAATGCTATATGTTATCATGTATGTTTTATTGAAGAACATAAACTCTGGTTGTTAATTGTGGATGATTATAAGTGATTATTGTTTGTATGCCTGATTGATTTAAAGAAATATATGTGTATAATATAAGTGGTAATTGAGGAAGAGAACAATTAAAAAGGAAAAGTAGGAACTTGTAAATTGAATGATTGAATTGTGATATTAGTGCGCTAAATGTGTATCGCATGATGAATTGGATAATAAATAAAAGAGGAGTATTTTGTATGAGATGTAAACTAGATTGAGAATAAAGGAAATAAGACCACTAATAAGTTTGTGATTAAATGTGTATGTTAATTGTTCAATGCCGTCATGAATACTTAATTGAAGAATATGAAACCTTGGTTGATATTGGTGAGTTATGTGTTGAAGTACTTAATTGATAAGTGAAAGAATAAAATGAAGTAGAATAAGAGCATAGATGTAGAGCGTTAAACTGGATTATTTTGTGAATTTATCGTGATGATTGGAAGCTGTACGTATTTATTTATTGGTTTTTAATTTGATGGTGTATTTGGAAAAATATGACAAGATTAAAGGAGATTGTGGAATTAATAAAAGTTGACACAAAAAGAGAATGATAATTATATAATGTGGAAATGTGTGAAAATTAATATATATATATATATATATATATATAAGGAAGAGAAGAAGAAAAAGGAAAAGAGAGAGAAATATAGAAAACAGTGGAAAATAAATAATGTGATAATAGGTCCCTAAATAAAGAAATGAGAGAAAAGAGAATAATTCAGTAAACCAGAAAAAGAGAAATGATATATGACTAAGAAGGAAAAAGAAAAAGAGAAAGAAAAGGAAAGGAAAGATAGAGAAAGGTAGAAGATAAAAGCCCGATGCGGGCCTGAGAAGGCGTATCGGCATCGATGCGGGCCTGTGAAGGCGTATCGATTAAAGGGAAATGGAAGTCCGATGCGGGCCTATGAAGGCGTATCGGCATCGATGCAAGCCTGTGAAGGCGTGTCGATTTAAGGGAAATGGAAGCCCGATGTGGGCCGGTGAAGGCGTATCGGCATCGATGCGAGCCTGTGAAGGCGTATCGATTAAAAGAAAAAGGAAAGCCCGATGCAGGCCTGTGAAGGCGTATTTGCATCGATGCGAGCCTGTGAAGGCATGTGGATTAAAAAGAAAATGGAAGTCTGATGCGAGCCTGTGAAGGCGTATCGGCATTAAAAGGAAAAGAATGGAAATAAAAGAAAGAAAAGAGAAAATGAAAAGAGAAATGCATTAGAAAATAAAGAAAGAAAACAAGAAAGAAAATTAAATGGAAAGAATAGAATGGAAATGGAAAAGAATGAGACTTAACGAAGATATTGGAAAGGTAATATGATTGGAATAAACGACTGGATACTAATAAGACTGTTGGTTGTGTATGATGCATGTTGGGTTGCCTAAATGAAATTATATGTGCTACGTGCTAATTGTGTTTGACTTGGTAGGTCATTATGCCTAGTTAGAAACTACTTCTCTACTTCATGTGTAAAGCTCACCCTTGCAACCATTTTTACAGGTTCAAAGTTTGAGCAGACACAATTTCAGGCCGATCAGGAATAACACTCCACCACGTGGAGTGTGCTCATTCATTATTTTATGAGTGAACTGATGTGATAAACTGTTATTTTTGTAATTTAAAATAAGTAGTAGTTGTGCGCTCGAAACTTGTATTGGTAAGGGCATTAGGATATAATCGAATATATAATGTGCCTGTTTATATTTTAAAATGTTCTTGCCTGAATAGGTACAAACAGGAAATTTTGGGAAAGTCCGAAAAACAGAGGAAACTCTGTCCATTTTTCCGGAAAAATATTCTTACGTATTTTAATTTAAAAAGAATTTTTTTAAAGTACCAATTTTTTTAAAAATCTTAATTTAACTAAATTATTTTGAGGGTGTTACAAAATGAATGGTTAAAAAGACTAAGAGGAATTAAAGAGAAAGGGTTGTGTGATCGGGTCATAGTAGACGCGTACTGGGTGCGTGCATTGATCGCGTCAGACGGATACTAGGTATGCGCAGCTGTAAGACGGGTACTAGGTGCTCGCAGTTATGATTCACACAAGGTTCCGAGCACGGAATCGGTGGGATGTGTTCCTGGTCATAGCAGACGCGTACTGGGTGCGTGCATTGATCGCGTAAGACGCCGAGATGCGCCGCTGTAAGACGGGTACTGGGTGCTCGCAGTTATGGACACTCCTAACTCCATAGAATGATCGGCGGTAGTGCTCCTGGTCATAGAAGACGCGTACTGGGTACGTGCATTGATCGCGTCAGACGCATACTGGGTATGTGCAGCTGTAAGACGGGTACTGGGTACTCGCAGTTATGGACACTCCGAAATCCGACCTTAAATGGTGTAAGACATGCACTGGGTGTATGCATCCGAGAAGAGTAAAAGACTGTAAGATATGTAAAAGTGGAATAATGAGTAATGAGTCCGAGATAGAGATGGTTTACCGAGGTAAGAGAGTAGTGGCCGAGAAGCTGAGCATAGGAATTAAGGAAAGGGTATAAGGGAGAATTAATCGGATGAACCAAGGTATAAATAATAGGTAATGGATGAACTGGATTATGATGTGAGCCGAGCTAAATAAGATAGTATGATGTGAGCCGAGCTAAATAAGATAGTATGATGTGAGCCGAGCTAAATAAGATTGTATGTATGTGAACCGAGTTGAATGATGATGTATGCATGTGATATATGGTTTGATTACTTGTTAATTACGTGCTAATTGACTACTTGTGTTTGGCTTGGTAGTTCGGTATGTCATGTTAGAAACTGCTTATTTAAGTTCTGTGTAATGCTCACCTCTTTACCATTTTTCAGGTACTGAGCCCGAGCAGACGCAGTCCCCGGCCGAGCAGGTTCACTCTCCCTCACAGGGAGAGTAAGTCATTTAGAGTCGGATTATTAGTGGGGTCTCGGCCAGTTGGGCCGAGCTAAAACTTTGCTTTTGTACTTTGCTTACCGAACTGAATGTAATTAAATTTATGCTTTCTGCTTTTGATGTATTAAGTCTTCCGCTTTATAACTCTGATGTTTTCGCATTAATGAAAAGAAGTATTGCTTTGGTAATTTATCATATTCGTTTTCAAATAAAATTTTAAAATCCTAATTTTCGGGTTTATGGGTAATTATTATATAGGGTGTTACAATTTTTGGTATCAGAGCAGTTTCTCCTCGGCCTATTGGAGTTGCAAAGGACTCCAGTGGTTACTCACCAAGAGAGTGACAAATAAGTAAAGTCTAGAAGTCTAAGTTAGACAATAGAGCTTATAGATGTATATGTTTATGTATATATATATATATATTTAATTATTCGATGGTTAATTGGCTTTCTCTCCATGACCGAGTAGCATGGCCGGGAGAAGAGCCGATAATGACCGAATTGCTGCTGTGTTGGAAACTCTGGTTCAACTGCAGCAGAACCAAGCGCAGGCTCAGCAGAATCAGGCTGAGAACCTCGCTCAGAACATCGCCGCAGCCGCAGCAGCTGCAGCTGCAGCCCTTCGGCCTCAACCTCCGGCTCTGGTCGAGATCGATTGGATGAGCCGATTTAGAAAGAAAGAACCACCTCGGTTTGAAGGGGGTTACAATCCAGATGGGGCGCATAGATGGCTTCAAGATGTTGAAAAGATCTTCCGATCTCTACAACCGCCCTATGAGTACAGGGTGAGGATGGCTGAATTTGTGCTGGCGAGTGAAGCCGAGCACTGGTGGGAGCAGTAGAGCCATGGACTGGAAGCGGCTAATGAAGTCATTACTTGGGATTTGTTTCGAGCTTGATTTCTCGGAAAGTATTTTCCCGAAGATGTCAGGAGAGAGAAGGAGCTCGCTTTTCTCAAGCTGGAACAGAGGAACATGAGTGTCGGAGAGTATGCCGCTCAGCTCGAGGATTTGATCCGTTATTCTGGAAGCTACCGAGATGTCGATGAGCGTACTAAGTGCATCAAGTTTGAGTCAGGTCTCCGTGATGATATTCGGCTCGCTTTCGAATATCAGAATGTGGCCAATCTCTCGCAGCTGGTAAACATGGCTAGCACCTATGAGAAGGGGCTCAAGAGGAAAGCCGACGGAAAGCGGAGCAGGTCGGCACAGAAAGCAGTGGGTCCAATCAGAGGAAAAGGAGTTGTTCAGAGATCTGCTCCCTATGTGAATCCGAGCTCCAGAATGTCAACGGCTCAAAAGGGTGGTGGTCATATGGTGGTTGTCCCTGGTCCCTATCCGATATGTCAGCATTGTGGAAAACAGCACAAGGGAGAATGCTGGAGTCTAGATCCGAGTAGAGCAAGGGGATCCTGTTTCCGTTGTGGAAAGCCTGGTCATTTTGCATCTCGATGTACCGAGAATCTGGTGAAATAAGAGGTCAATGTGACAAGGGCTCAATAAACTGGTGTTAACCGACCAATTCAGAGAGGCAAAGTTTACACCATGGATGGTGAAGAAGTGACCGATGCCGACGAGCTGATCCGAGGTACTTGTCGAGTAAACAACATCACATGTGTTGTGTTGTTTGATTGTGGAGCCACACATTCTTTCATTTCCCTTGACTGTATGAACAAACTGAAACTATCCCCTGTAGAAATGCCTTACAAACTATCCATTTCTACCCCAACCAATTCTTTTGTAATCACTTCTAAAATGTGTTTAGAGTGTCCTGTACAAGTGTTAGGCCGAGATTTTAAATTCAAACTAATTTGTTTGCCCCTAACTAAGCTAGATATTATCCTCGGCATAGACTTGATGTCCCAACACCATGTCCTGCTCGACTGCCGAGAGAAAATTGTCATCTTTAGTGGCCCTTCTGTTGCAAAGTTAGAGGCAACAGAGGAACCGACCTTAAACCGAATTCCTGTAGTCGGAGAATTTCCAGAGGTTTTCTCGGACGAAATGCCTGGCTTACCGCCGAGAAGAGAAGTAGAGTTTAGTATAGACCTCGTCCCGGGAACTGGCCCAATTTCAATTGCTCCGTACAGAATGGCACCTCCCGAGCTAGAAGAGCTTAAGAAGCAACTGGAAGAACTTTTGGCCAAGAAGCTAATTAGGCCGAGCGTGTCACCTTGGGGAGCTCCGATTTTTTTTGTTAAAAAGAAATATGGTAGCCTCAGAATGTGCACTGATTATCGGAAGCTCAACGCGGTAACGGTGAAGAACAAATATCCCCTCCCTCCGATTGACGACTTATTGGAACAACTCAAGGGAGCGTCGGTATTCTGAATGATAGACCTCCGATCTGGATACCACCAGATCCGTATCCGAGATGAAGATATTCCGAAGACAGCTTTCAGAACGAGATATGGGCATTTTGAGTATGTGGTTATGCCCTTTGGACAAACGCTCCTGCCATCTTCATGGACTACATGAATAGGATCTTCCGACCCTATCTGGACTTGTTTGTGATAGTCTTCATCGATGACATCCTCATCTACTCTCGGAGTCCGAGTGAACATGAGCAGCACTTGAGGACGGTGTTGCAGGTTTTGAAGGACAAGGAACTCTACGCCAAGCTTTCTAAATGCAGTTTTTGGCTCAAAGAAGTTCATTTCCTCAGCCATGTAATATCCGAGCACGGTGTGGCAGTTGATCCCTCCAAGGTGGAAGCGGTACTTAAGTGGGAGAGACCCAACTCGGTAACCGAGATCAGGTGTTTCCTCGGTCTTGCAGGGTACTACAGGAGATTCATTGAAGGATTTTCTAAACTGGCTCTACCGTTGACTTCGTTAACCAGGAAGGATGCACCTTACCAATGGTCCGAGGAGTGCGAACAGAGATTTCAAGAGCTAAAGAAAAGGTTGACGAGTTCGCCCGTGTTGGTTTTGCCCGATCCGACCAAAGCCTTTGACGTGTTTTGTGACGCCTCGAAGCTGGGTCTCGACAGTGTGTTGATGCAGCAGGGAAAAGTGGTGGTGTATGCTTCTCGGCAACTTCGACAACACGAGCAGAATTATCCCATGCATGATCTCGAATTGGCAGCTGTGGTGTTCGCCCTTAAGATTTGGAGACACTACCTGTATGGCACGAAGTTTGAAGTGTTCAATGACCACAAGAGTCTCGGCTATCTATTCGACCAGAAGGAACTGAACAAGAGACAGCTCAGATGGGTGGAATTTTTAAAAGATTATGATTTCAACTTGCACTATCACCCCGGAAAAGCCAACGTGGTGGCCGACGCACTGAGCAGGAAGAGCCTTCATCTAAGCAATATGATGGTCCGAGAGATGTAGTTGATGCAGGAGTTTAGCGATCTTAACCTCGGCATACAGAAGAAGGAAAATAGTGTTGTGCTGGAAATGCTGCAAGTAACAAATGATTTTGTGGGATTTATCAAGGAAAGACAGGCTGCCGACCTAGAGCACCAGAAACTACTAGAAAGAGCAGGAGACAAGGATGAACCTGACTTCACTAAAGGACCCGATGGTCTCGTACGATTTCGGGGCCGAGTTTGCATTCCTATGGACTTTGATGTCCGAAGAGAGTTAATGGAAGAGGCTCATAAAACGAAGATGACCCTTCACCCAGGAGCCACAAAGATGTACCATGATCTGAAGAGGTTATTTTGGTGGCCGAAGTTGAAGACCGATGTGGCAGATTATGTGTCTCGGTGTTTGACATGCCAGAAAGCCAAGATCAAGCATCAGAAACCAGGAGGATTACTCAAATCCTTGGAGATTCCGCAATGGAAGTGGGACAACATTTTGATGGATTTTGTGTCGGGTCTACCAAGAACGAGATCAGGGCAGGAAGCCATTTGGGTTGTGGTGGGCCGACTTACAAAGTGTGATCACTTCCTGCCGATCAGCATGAAGTACAACCTTGAGAAGTTGACGCAACTGTACATAAAGGACATTGTTCGGCTTCACGGTGTTCCGAGCAGCATAGTGTCGGACCGTGATCCTCGCTTCTTATCCCGATTTTGGCAGAGCTTACAGCAAGCCATGGGTACAAAGTTGAGGTTTATCATAGCTTATCATCCTCAAACCGATGGACAATCCGAGCGCACCATTCAGACTCTTGAGGACTTGCTGAGGACGTGTGTGCTCGAACAGTCAGAAAGTTGGGAAGCGCTTCTGCCCTTGGTCGAATTTACCTACAACAACAGTTTCCATTCAAGTATCGGAATGGCTCCTTTCGAAGCATTGTATGGTCGGAAATGTCGGACGCTGTTATGCTGGTTCCAGATAGGAGAAAACTTGTTGATTGGTCCCGACATTGTGCAAGAGACAACCGAGAAGATCCGAATGATACAAGGAAAGATGAAAGCAGCTCAGGATCGACAGAAGAGCTATGCCGACAAGAGAAGAAAACCCTTGAACTTCATTGAGGGAGACCATGTATTCCTTCGGGTATCCCTTGTAACAGGTATCGGCCGAGCTATCAAATCAAAGAAGTTGACCCCTCGGTTTGTCGGACCATACCAGATATCGGAGAAGGTCGGACCAGTAGCTTACAGAATTGCTCTACCTCCGCACTTGTTTAAGCTCCATGATGTGTTTCATGTCTCGCAACTTAGGAGGTACATTCACGATCCCTCGCATGTGATAGCAGTGGACGAGCTGTCGCTAAAAGACAACCTGACTTTCGAAGTTCTTCTAGTCCGAGTTGAGGACAAACAAGTCAGACGGCTCAGAGGGAAGGAAATATCTTTGGTCAAGGTCGTCTGGAATCGGAATGATGTGGAGGAAGCTACTTGGGAACTCGAGGAGAAGATGAAGCAGTCATATCCGCAACTGTTCAATGCCGACTAAACTTCGAGGACGAAATTCCTGTAAGTGGGAGAGGAATGTAACATCCTGAAAATTAATATTAAAAAATATAACTTTAGATATATATATATATAGTATATAAATATTTATTTAAGGGTAGGATTAAGTCGTAGAAGTTGTATAAGGGTAGTGGGGTAGTAAGAAGCATAGGCCGACCTAGTATGAAAGTATTGGACCTCAGACTGATCCCGGCCGAGCTAAATGGGGTCAAACGCGGAACCTGTTGTCAAGCTCAGATTATCCGACCCCAGCGCACCTCACATTATCATCCGAGAAGGAAGCTCGGACTACTGCTGCTGTTCCTCTATACCGAGCCGACGTATCCTAGCTCCTCCGTGACAGCTCATGTTGAGCTGTTGGCCCATTGGGTTTCGCACCATCCGTACTATGTACTATCATTCACTTTATGTCACTATCATTGCTTTATGTCCTTTTCAAGTCACTATTCATGGCTTCCTCTAGAAGCCAATGAATCCTATCCACATGTTTTGACTTCTTAAAGAAGCCTCCAATGAGAACCACACAAATAATTCCCCTAAAAGAATAAAAGAAAGCCCAAACACAACACATAACACATTTTGCATTCCCATTCTCTTTCTCCTTCGTCTCTCTCATCTTCTCTGAAGATTCCAGCAACAACCAACCCAACATATTTTCCCTCCTTCTCACTCACGAACATCCCTCTCTTCCACCAAGGTTCACCGGTTGGAGACCCTCCTTCTTTCCTTCCTTCTCTTCTTATTCCCGTTTCGGACGCCTCCCTGGGCCGTTGTGGTGTGGTGGTGGCAGCAAAGAGGAAAGGATCCAAGAGGTGTGAAGCTCACAAGGTCAAGCATCAAGGAAAGCCATTCTCAACTCTCAACTTTTATCTCACACGGTTTGAGGTAAGGAGTGAGTGTTACCTATACTTGAGTTTGGGTTTCTAGTATGTTCATAAAGGGTACTAAGAGTGGGTGTTAGATTAGGGAATGGATATAGGTTAATGTTAGAAAGAAAAGGTAAAGAGGATAAAGGGAACCAATGAATGAACTAGAAACCTGGATTTTAGGTGAAGAAGAAACATTATTTTCGGTTATATGCTCATATTTACATGCTGGACTGGTTAAATGCCTTATTCATATTGTTGTTGTGGTATAAGTGTTTATGATGCTTTGATATTTGTTCTTTATATCTGTGGCCGAGCTGGGTGAGGTTGAGAATGGGTATGAGAAAATGGTAAATTTGGAAAGTAGGAGAGATAGAGTAATAAGTCAGATAATGAGAAAGGTTAATGGAAAAAGGGAATGGTTAAAGGGGTGAGCCGAGAGAGGCCGAGTTAAAGAGATGAATAACGGGGTGAGCCGATAGAGGCCGAGCTAAATGAATGGTTAAAAAGACTAAGAGGAATTAAAGAGAAATGGTTGTGTGATCGGGTCATAGCAGACGCGTACTGGGTGCGTGCATTGATCGCGTCAGACGCATACTGGGTATGCGCAACTGTAAGACGGGTACTGGGTGCTCGCAGTTATGATACTCACAAGGTTCCGAGAACGGAATCGGTGGGATGTGTTCCTGGTCATAGCAGACGCGTACTAGGTGCATCCATTGATCGCGTAAGACGCTGAGATGCGCCGATGTAAGATGGGTACTGGGTGCTCCCAGTTATGGACAGTTCTAACTCCATAGAATGATCGGCGGTAGTTCTCCTGGTCATAGAAGACGCGTACTGGATGCGTGCATTGATCGCGTCAGACGCATACTGGGTATGTGCATCTGTAAGACGAGTACTGGGTACTCGCAGTTATGGACACTCCGAAATCCGACCTTAAATGGTGTAAGACATGCACTGGGTGTATGCATCCGAGAAGAGTAAAAGACTGTAAGATATGTAAAAGTGGAATAATGAGGAATGAGTCCGAGATAGAGATGGTTTACCGAGGTAAGAGAGTAGTGGTCGAGAAGCTGAGCATAGGAATTAAGGAAAGGGTATAAGGGAGAATTAATCGGATGAACCAAGGTATAAATAATAGGTAATGGATGAACTGGATTATGATGTGAGCCGAGCTAAATAAGATAGTATGATGTGAGCCGAGCTAAATAAGATAGTATGATGTGAGCCGAGCTAAATAAGATTGTATGTATGTGAACCGAGTTGAATGATGATGTATGCATGTGATATATGGTTTGATTACTTGTTAATTACGTGCTAATTGACTACTTGTGTTTGGCTTGGTAGTTCGGTATGTCATGTTAGAAACTGCTTATTTAAGTTCTGTGTAATGCTCACCTCCTTACCATTTTTCAGGTACTGAGCCCGAGCAGACGCAGTCCCCAGCCGAGCAGGTTCACTCTCCCTCACAGGGAGAGTAAGTCATTTAGAGTCGGATTATTAGTGGGGTCTCGGCCAGTTGGGCCGAGCTAAAACTTTGCTTTTGTACTTTGCTTACTGAACTGAATGTAATTAAATTTATGCTTTCTGCTTTTGATGTATTAAGTCTTCCGCTTTATAACTCTGATGTTTTCGCATTAATGAAAAGAAGTATTGCTTTGGTAATTTATCATATTCGTTTTGAAAGAATATTTTAAAATCCTAATTTTTCGGGTTTATGGGTAATTATTATATAGGGTGTTACAACCTTACCTGTATAATCCTTGCCGATGCTTATAGGTAGATTAAAGCTTCCTGGATCCTTCAACTTAGGCGGCAGATTGGATTTTATGATTCTGCTACACTTCTCAGCAATTGGAAATGTCTCTCCAGTGAGCATCCCCTTCTTCTTGGTCAGAAGATCCTTCATAAACCTCGCATACAGAGGCATTTGTTCAAGAGCCTCCGCAAACGGGATATTAATCTGGATCTTTTTGATCATATCCAGAAATTTCTGAAAATGCCTTTTATCTTCATCTTTCTTCAACCTTTGAGGAAAAGGCACCCTCAAAGGCAAAGGAACTGGCCTAGGCTGAACTGGCATGTGATCCGCAGGTGGTGTGATGTCCTAGACGGCGAGGACCTCCGAGGGTGTAGGAGATGACCTTCGAAGGAGCCTCTGTCTAGGGTTGATATGTGATGTTTGGGGGGAAGTCCTCAGATGGCTAAGGGAAAGAGCCAAGAAGCAACCCTAATCACTGGTGTGTGAGGGTGGCTATTAGGGTTAGAGGACGTACCTGAGCCCCATGTAGTACTGAGCTACTTATAGGGGGGAGCTGGTTGCCCTAATGGGCTTGCTTTAGGCCCAAGTAGGGCCAGCCTGTACTGAGCTAGGAGCGGATAAGGTTGGATGAGCTGTCCTTGTGGATAAGGTAGTGAGCTGTCCTTGTGGATAAGGTAGTGAGCTGTCCTTGTGGATAAGGTAGTGAGCTGTCCTTGTGGATAAGGTAGTGAGCTGTCCTCATGTCCTAGATGTCGGACTTGTGGAGGTGTCGGACCTGGGTGTCGGAACTGAGTGGGAACACGAGGTTGGTCTGTATCTGGCATCTGTTCGGCCGTTGAGCATTGAGCTCGGCCAAGCGCTCAGAAGACTTCCTGAAGGGTCCTCAGGACTTCGGCGAGGCGGTTTAAGGACCTCGGCCAGGCCGAGTCCACCACATAAGCCCCCCAGCTCGGTCAAGGCTATCTGAGCCTTGTTCCGAGGTTCTGGTTCATGTCCTTTTCCCAGGTCCACCCCACAAGGGCCGAGTTCACCACATAAGCCCCCCAGCTCGGTCAAGGCTATCTGAGCCTTGCTCCGAGGTTCTAGGGAGTTCGGACGATGAGTTGACGGTGCGTCGGATCTAACTGTCTCTGATGTCCTTTTATTATGACAGAGTAGGTTTGACAGTTGTCAAGTTACCAGTACCGAAATGACGTTCGCTCTTATGAGATCTGACACGTGTCAGAAATCGCGATCCTCGAGGCGTCACCATCATTGTGGCGTTGCTCGAGGTCCACACTTTTCTCTGCTGTGCGCCACGTGTCCAAGTATATGCGGCCACACGCGTTGGGCTGAGCCGCCTAGGCCAGGCCCATAATTCAAAATGGGAGGGAAAACGGTTCTCTTTTCTCCTCGACCTAACGAACCATTATCTTCTCTCTCAGCCAAATATTCCCCTTTTGAAAACGCCTCTTCCTATCTCCCACGAAACCCTGCATCTCCCCCAAGCTCTTTCTTCTTCGAAAACTGCTTTCTTTCTCTCACAGTTCCAGTGCCTTCAATTTCCTTCGCCCTTTATTCCGACCGGGGATCTGTTGCCGTCGGCGCTCTCTCTCGAACACATATTCATCCGGTATTTCTCCTTTCTCTGCCTCTCTACTTATTTTCTTTTCCGCTGTTCTTACAATTTTGCAGTTCATGCGGTGAGATTTTGGTGTTTCTTCCCTTTTATTTTTGTATCCGCGGACTGGGGTGTATTTTGGCAGAATTTTGATTAGTGGTTTTAGGGTTTTTGGTTTTGGGGTTTGTTCCTGGGGTTTAGCCTTCTTTAGGTTAGGCGTATTTTGAGTCTTTTGGAGGGTTTTTGATTCCCGTTTTTTTTTGTTGTTTATTTTTCAGAAAGTCAAAGGAGTGGATTGAATTCAATATGAGTAGGGAATGGTTTAGGAAGTGGGCTGGGGTAGTTTCCCTGTCATCTAGCAGCGGTGAGGAGGAGGACGGCTCATCCTCCTCGTCCTGTTCGTCTACTGAGGTAGACGAGGCGTTCCGTCGCCAAAGGGAGTATACTTGCACCTTTCACAGGTACCATGCCGCTCAGAAAGTGCGTCCGTCAACCTAAACTTTACCCTGCACCTTTCGACGCCGAACAGTATGAGTGGGTTGACGTGGAGCCCAAAGGAATTCAGTCCAATCTTTGCTCCGAGGACAAGCTTGCCGAGGTAAGGAGGGTCGTGCTGCCTTGCCCAGGGGACACCACCGGAACTTCTTACGAAGTGCTCCCCTGTTCGGCAAATGACAGAATATGCAGTCGGACTGACAATAATTCTTTTTTCTTTTATGCCGATCTGATCCACAATCTCGGCGTGACCCTCCCCTTCATCGACCTAGAAATGAGAGTCTTAAACGAGCTCGGACTAGCTCCATCCCAACTTAATCCTAATACTTGGTCATTCCTCCGAGCGTTCCAGAAGTACTGCGGTGCCAGACGTTTGGTGTGTACGGTTCGATTATTTTTGTGGATGTACAACCCGTTCGTCAGTAATAAAGACGGGGTTACTGGTCGTCTTTGGGTGTCGGCCAAAGCCCGAGCTCATTGTGGGCTGTTTGGCATGTTTTATGAGTCTTGGAAGCGCTTCAAACCAAGATTCTTCAAATACAAGTATGTTGGGGCGGGGCTGCCTTGGTTTCGGTCTGAGACAGGACCGAAGTTCCCTCTAGAGTGGACCTCCGAGTTCTTCAATCGTCATTCCAGTACACCGCAGAGGTGGTCGGGTGTAACACTAGATGCCGATGAGTCTGTAACGGCTCACCATTTTCAAACAGAGTACCGCGCCCGGAAATTTCAACTCGATGTTGGAGTTTTCCTAAAGTGTCTTGACGATGAAGTCTTAACAAAGATTGGTAGTTACTTTTGCTCTTGCATTTGTGCCTTTTCTTTCAATTCTCTTATACTAATATATATATATATATTTTTTACAGAAGAACATTGGTCCGAGATGTCTTCCAGGGCGCTGAAAGCTGCTTTTGAAGCTCGGAGGAAGAAAAAGCCCGAGGTCTCTTCTGCCGACGCCGTGTCGTCCGAGGTTTCTACGGATACGCTATCGGCCGACTCTGGTCCCCTCCATCCTACCCCTCCTGCCGTTATTATTGCTCCTCCTCCTCCTACCTCGCCGAGTCCCAGCACCGAGGTAGCCCTTGTTGCAAATGTGCCGCCTCCAAGCACTGAAACTCAATCAAGGCTGCCAGCTACCCCTACCAAACCATCACTCAAAGACACTCTTGTCAAAATGTCAGGTGCGGAATGAAAGAAGAAAGCGGAGGAAATGGCTTGCCAGCTGAAGAGAGCCACTACTATGTTTAATGTGCTGGCCGAGGTAGCTGATGATGTGGCGGACGGTCTTTCGCCTGCTAAGAAAAAGGCTCGGTCGGCTATGGCGGCCGAGGTGAAAGAGCTGAAGAGTAGCAAGAGGTCAGCCGAACAAAAATTGGCTGAGGCTGAGGAGGAGCACCGTCGACAGATGGAAGAGCTCCGAAAAAGGCATGAAGAGGATTTGGCCCAAGACAAAGCAGATGCGAAAGAGGTTGGTCGGCAGGAGGGCCTAGCCGAAGTGGAAAAGGTTAGGGGTCTGCTGAAGAAGAGGGCTGCCCAGGCTCTAAAGCATAAGGTAGCGGCTCGGGAGTCGGACTTCGACCTTGAAAGGGTGGCTGGCAAGGTTTTCACCAATGCGGTTGAGCAGGTTCTTCACATGAATCGGGGGCTCCGCATTTGGTACATCGGCGCATCTGCCGGATTCGGAGTGGAGAATGGAAAGATGGTTGACTATGAAAATGGTGGAGCCGAGGTTGATTTGGACCAGCTTGAGGATAATCTGCCCAACCCACTGGTTGAAAGGATGGATGAGGAGTTCGACCCGCGGACGGTCTTCCTTTCTGATGTTGAGGAAGATGTAGCGTAAGTCCCTTATGCTAGGCAGCTTATACTTTGTCTATGTCCTTTTATAACATATCTGACAATGTTGACATCTATTTACTTATTGTAGCTCGTTTATTTTTAAAGCAAACAGTTTTAGCCTGTTGCGTGCCGTCGTATTTATGCAAGTTTATACACTAACTTGTTGCATACATCCGATGTCCGAGGTCGGAATTATGTCCGCCTTTTTGGGAACTCGTTGCGTGAATGCGAGTTTATCATAATACACTATTGCATGTTTATTCGTTCGACCTCGGGCTCGGTCTTTGATTGATTAGGTGGCCCCTAGGGAGATTTTTAAGAAAAGATGCAAGTGTTTGGAACTTGTTGCATGCTGAAACTTTTTATGCAAGTTCTTGTTTTAACTTGTCGCATATATATTGCATCCGAGGTCTTTTTTTATAAACAAAGCTACTTTTGAGAATACAAGTCTTTTTGCCGGCTTGTTGTATTTCGGCCTGATCGGACCTTAGGAAAACTTGTACCCAATCATTGGTGTTTGAAATATTAATAAATCAGAAGGCTCAGTAAGTGCAGTAATCTTATAAGTTTTCCTCTGAATAAAGGTACTGTATATAAGTGCATACGGTAGGGAACTCGGATCTACCCACCTTAGCCGAGGTGGGTGTCCTCGGCCCCGATGTAAAAGAGAGTGCTGAGTGAAGCTATGTATAAACATTTCACAGCAGTCTGTTCTTTACCGGGTGTCCCTTGTACACTGTGCATATGAGCCGATCTTATCTGGGAGATGTTGGCTGTGCATAGCGCCATGCAACATTTAGGTGGCTAGTGCTAAATGAGAAGCTAGTACGTACGTATATAAAACTGTGGCACTTGAGTATGAGCAAGTTTGTACTTTTCATTGAATAAAATTATGAGTACATTGCTTTTTTCTTTTGGGAGGTGAATATCTCACAATGAAAATTAAAGACATGAACGATAATTAGCAGGAAGGGAATTGAAAATAAAAGGAAGTTAAAATTGAAATCCTCAGGGAGGGTGCTGGTGACTGCTGAGATGTCTGAGGTAAACCTATTTGAACAGGTTCTCAGTGTTTTGAAGTTTTTTGGGAATCCTTGAGTTCGGTAATTACCCAGAGTATGTTTTTAGAACGCCTCTGTTGGGGGTTATCGATCTCGGGCTCAGTTCCCGCTTTTCTGGTCGTTAGGGCCGATGTCCGATCCTCGGGGCGCGAGGTGATCAGATTCAGAAGACCCGGGTTGCTTTGCTTTCTTGTCGCGGTCGGCTGGCTCTTTCATCGCTATCCTCTTCGGACCAGGAGCGTCTTGTCGGATTTCCCTGTTATGATCCTCTGAGATGGGCTGATAGGAAAGGCTGCCGAGACTGTTGATAGTGTTGAAAAGTGAGGACATTTCCATCTTGAAGTACCCGAGCTTGGGGGTCTGGAAAGCTCGACTGAAGACATGGGCAAGAAAGTCACCTCGGCCCTCAATTCGGAGATGTACCGAGCGGAGGGCGGGGTTAATGAGAACTAGATGGAAGAGCAAATTCTCCCCGTGCAGGGAGTAGGAGAGGACTGAAAGAGAGAGAAGATCTCCTTTGACTGCATCTTGGATTTTTCGAAGGGGTTTATCATTCACGATAGCATCTTTGCTTAGGGGAGAGGTGAAGGGGGGAATTACCACCCGTTCTTCACGAAGAGAGGACACATAGGAGTTTCCTTCAGACTGGAGTTCGGCCAATAAGACTCTTCCCTGGGACAGTGTCGGATCGGTGAGCTCTTTTTGCTTCTTTTTTCCTTCCCGTAGGCTCGCATTGTAGCAGAGCCGGGCCTTCACTTGGTCAGCTTTTACTGAAACCACTTTATCATCAGATCCGACAAACTTCATTGCCAAGTGCACTGTTGAGACTACTTCCCCAAAAGCTTGTAGGCAAGTTCGTCCCAATATTACATTGTACGGGGAATCGGAGTCAACAACCAAAAATTTGATGATCTTCGTTCGGGCCGAAGGCTGGTTGCCTAGGGTCACCGGGAGATGAATGGCTCCCTGTGAAGCTGATGAGATTTCCTTCGAATCCTACGAGGTCGGCGGACCTCAACTTCAAAGCTTGGAAGGTATGCAGAAAGAGAATGTCGGCCGAACTCCCTTGGTCAACGAAGACTCGGGCGACCTCAAAATTGCCAATCAACGTCGTTATCACCATAGGATCATTGTGATCTGGGATGACGTTTTCCATATCCTGGTCGGAAAAGATGATAGGAATATTCCGAGAAGGCTTTTTGGGGACGGGTTTGTGATGAACTGCCAAAACCTGGTTGATGTACCTTTTTCTTCCCGCCCTCATCTCACCGCCGCCAGCGAAACCTCCCGAGATGGTTTATACTCGGAAGTTTTCTGGCGACTTATCGAGGTCCTGAACCACGACCATGTTTACCCGTGGTGGCTCCTCTTCCTTCTTCTCTGAGGACGGGTCGGCCTTGGCTTTTCCTTTATCATTGTCCGGGCTGCGAGATCTTCTCCGACCTCGTCTTTCCACTGCCTCTCGTACATACTGCTGTAGCTTGCCTCTTCTTACCATATCCTCAATGACATCTCGAAGCCATGTGCATTGGTCGGTATGGTGGCCGTACCCATCGTGAAAATTGCAGTATTTGGACTTGTCTCTCACATAGTTTTGATTTATGAGGAAGGGGGGGGCGGGGTACACTCCTCAGTTCGGTCTACATGGTCTCCCTCCAGACTTGAGACCTCGGGACCGTGAGGGGGGTGTAAGAGTCATATTTGGTGATGTATGGACGTTGGCGGTCCTCTTGTTAGGAGCGGCCTCGGTCTCCCTGATCTGCTCTTCCTCCTCTTTCATCCCTGTTGCCCCGAGGACAGCCTCGGGGGAAGGCATTCTGCGAGGTGGCCTGAGCATTTTCCAGTCTGCTCGACTGTCCCTTGCTGAATTCTTCAAGGTTTATATACTTGTTTGATCTCTGTCTCAGTTCGGCCATGTCCCTTGGTGGCTTTCCAATAAGTGAATCTTTGAAGCCTCCTTCGGCCAATCCCTGGGTCAAAAGGAGGACGGCCACCTCGGGAGACAGATTTGGGACCGAACTGGACTCGCTGTGAAACCTGTGCAAGTACGCACGTAAGGATTCATCTGGCTTCTGGGTCACTGTCGCTAGCGTGTGGTCCGACCTAGGTTGCACACAGCTGGCCGTGTATCTGTTGAGGAAGACACGCTTCATTTCTGCCCAGTTGTTGACAGAGTTTTTAGGAAGCGTTGAATACCACCGAAGGACTGGGGCCTGGAGGGTCATAGAGAAAGCTTGGCATTTCAGCCGATCTCCTCCTCCGTGAAAGTTCACGGCTCCTTCATAGGAAAGGACATGTTCCTGAGGGTCAGTAAGGCCATTATATATGGGAATGTTACTTGGCCCTAGGTACCCAGGCGGTGGTTCATAGGCCATGACGGCAGGGGTGAAAGGATGTCCAGGATGGGAATCGTCCAGCTCAGGTTGTTGCTGGTCGGGAGTTGGTGTAAGTTGTGTGACAGTCGTGTGTGGTGTTGCAAAGGTTTGTGGAGTTAACGGGTGTTGTGGTGGAAGGGATGGGGGAGGAGGTGGTGGAGGGAACTCGTTCGGGGCCGGAGCTTGGGCAGAAGCTCGTTCAGCTAATCTTTGCATAGCAACTTGTTGGAGATCTGCAATAGCCTTACCTTGTTGCTCTACGATTCTCATTTGCTGTCTCATCAGAGACAAGAGTTCAGCATCCCGTGAGAGCGTAGACTGTCGTGAGTTTGAACGGTGTGTTGTACTGACTGAGTGAGCACGCTCGCCGCGGTGGCGGTGCTGTTCAGTGTTGGTTTCTCCGAGCTCAGAGCGTAACTGCACGCGCCGACCTCCACCAGGAAACTGGGTTGGGTTTGCGGTGTCTTCAGTGTGGATGGTGTAGGGTCCACTATGGGTATAAGTGAACTCTGGTGGAGGAGGTGGTGACGGGGGAGGAGGCGGTGGAGGGGGTGGTGGTGAGGACCTCGCTGCCCTGTTGGCTTCCAGGTGGAGGCGCAGGTCCTCAGTCGACGGCACCCTTCTTGGACGCCCCCTCCTCCTTCTCTGGACCGGCTGCTCTTCTTCAGATATGGTGAAATCTTCTGAGTGGGGTTGAAATTTATCTCTCCCCACAGACGGCGCCAATGTGATGTCCTAGACGGCGAGGACCTCCGAGGGTGTAGGAGATGACCTTCGAAGGACCCTCTGTCTAGGGTTGATATGTGATGTTTGGGGGGAAGTCCTCAGATGGCTAAGGGAAAGAGCCAAGAAGCAACCCTAATTACTGGTGTGTGAGGGTGGCAATTAGGGTTAGAGGACGTACCTGAGCCCCATGTAGTACTGAGCTACTTATAGGGGGGGAGCTGGTTGCCCTAATGGGCTTGCTTTAGGCCCAAGTAGGGCCAGCCTGTATTGAGCTAGGAGCGGATAAGGTTGGATGAGCTGTCCTTGTGGATAAGGTAGTGAGCTGTCCTTGTGGATAAGGTAGTGAGCTGTCCTCATGTCCTAGATGTCGGACTTGGGGAGGTGTCGGACCTGGGTGTCGGAACTGAGTGGGAACACGAGGTCGGCCTGTATCTGGCATCTGTTCGGCCGTTGAGCATTGAGCTCGGCCAAGCGCTCAGAAGACTTCCTGAAGGGTCCTCAGGACTTCGGCGAGGTGGTTTAAGGACCTCGGCCAAGCCGAGTCCACCACAGGTGGACCCTGCGTACTCGAAGCTCCTAACTCACCTTCCTTCTTCTTTGATGTTGCATCATCCTTAGGCTCCTTCTCTTTGCTTGAATCTTCATTGGTGGCACTCCGTTTGGCAGTTGGTTCATCATATGTTGTGCCACTTCGGAGTGTCACCTTCATGCACCTCTCCTTGGGATTAGCTATAGTGTCACTGGGAAAGGTTCCCACTGACCTCTCAGATATCTGTTTGGCAAGTTGACCCACTTGCACCTCCAAGTTTCGAATGCTTGCACCCTGAATGGCAAATTGGGCTCTAGTCTCCTCAATGAATGATTGGGTGGAGTTGGTCAACTTATCAAGTGCTACCTCCCAGGAAGGCTTCTGCTGCTGCTGTGGCTGATTCAGTGCTGGGCTGTGCCACAAGAAATTTGGGTGATTGCGATATGCAGGGTTGTAAGTGTTGGAGTACATGTTGTTTCTATTTCCTCCACCACCCACATACTTTGCTTGTTCTTCAATAGTCGCTGCTTTTCCCATCTCATTGGTACAATCCCCATTCCGATGGTTCCCACTACAAAAGTCACAAACCAATGTGCTACCCACTGATCCCAACTGATGCTGCCCCATCTGCTTCACTAATGCTGTAATCTGATCATGCATCTCCTTATTCTGCTGAATGAGAGTCTGCATCTGGGTAGTGCTCAGTTCTGGATTCTTCAATATAGTCTTGTCAGTAAGGGCCTGACTGTTGTTGTAGGCCATAGTCTCAATTATCTCTTTTGCCTCTTCCACAGTCTTCTTAATCAAGGACCCTCCAGCTGCTGTGTAACATCCCGCTATTTCTAATACCTTTAGCAAAATAATTAAATGATTTAATATGATGTTTTCAAGATTTGAGTGTTGTAATAAAATTTTGATTTCATCGTTTTAATTGAAATTTGTTTTCTAGTCAAAATAAGTATAAATTTGTTATCATACGTTTTCCAAAAATACAGTAGTACTTTTATTTAGTTTAATTAACATTTTGACAGGTAGCTCATGTGGCAAGCCTTAAAGGCATTTTTATAAATAGTTTCTTTAGAAAAATATGTTTAACTTAATATTTTGAGCATCCCTGTAAATTTTCATAGTGTTCGGAGGCTGTTTTATTTTTAGCTTCTGCACTGGTTTAATATATTACCGGTATAAGTTATATATAATGATATTCTATTTCAAAATTTTAAATATTATATTTTATTAAGTTTAATATGAGGATTGAGAAACCATATTTATATTTGAATTTTTACCCTTTTTCTTACGCAATAGATATCTTTAAAGATCGGTTAATTAAATTGTCTCTTTTCAAAGTAGATTGATAACTTTATTATTTTTAATCTGTTTTGGGTAAATAAAAATATATTATTATTATTTCTAAATGTATTTTGTTTTGAGATTGTCAAACTTTTAGTTATAATACTAAATACCTACACATACTTATCTACAAACGAAAATTTATTATTAAAAATTAAAAAAAAATAAATAAAACTACTCTGTAGTACCCCACCGCCCCACCAAAATAATAGGTATATATATGTATAACCCAGTTCCCAGGTGTTCCACCCCAGTCCCGTAAGAAAAGAAAAAAAAAAAAAGAAATGAAGAGGCCCTGACCATAAAAAAGAAAAGAAATAGAAAGAAGGAACTAGAACGAGAGAATGGGGAGAGACTTCGTGAGAGAGAGCAGAGGGCGACAGAGAGAAGGAAAATATTAGATGCGAAAAAGTTTCCTTCCAACTTTCCGGTTCAATAACTCAAAATCTCACCGTTCAAAATCCGTCTTAGGTAAATAACTTTCTCAACTCCCTTTATCCATCTATGTAATTTATTCGACGATCCATCAATATTTTTGTTATCCTATATTTTCAAATAAAGAGATGTTTTGGGGAAAAGAGATATATTTTTATTGTATAATGATATATAGTTATTATTTTGACAAAAATGAATTTAGTTTATTATATTTAGATATATATATATATATATATATATTTAATGTTATAATTATTTTTAACGTGTGTCCCTATTTAGATCCAACACGTTATTGTTGTCCTTGACCCTCGAGTAAGGCGCGGACGCGAACGTTATATTGTTTCTATTGCTAGGATCCTAGGTAAGAGGGTTGTATTACCTTAATTTAGGGCATGATTTCTAGGTTGTTTATAATGGTGGCTAGGAGTAGAAAAAATTAATTAGAATAATAAACAATAGGGTGGTTAATGTTGATAATAAGTCTGTTATTAAATTAAAGAAATGAACACGCTTATGTTTCGATGAATTGATTATTTTTATTGATTATTGGTTAATTGATTATTTGGTTAATTTTTTTGGTGAACTTAAAATTGGTTATGAACTGATTAATTGTATTGATTATTTTTACTGATTATTGGATGATATCTGGTTGGTATTTGATGATGGAGTAAAAATTTGAATGCGGCATGTTAGTGTGAATCAATATGTTTGAATTAAACTGCACTGGATTGTCATTGGAATAAACGAATTAAAGTAAAGGCGGCAACTATTGATCACATGACGAGTATCCGTACCAACTAGGTGCCTTGTTAGGACAGAGTCTATTTTAAGGAATAGACTCGAATTCCCAATAGGTGAAGTCCTCACTCAGGTAAGTAAATCCTATAGATCCAAAGTCTCGTTAGGTGTTTGGGACCCGCGCGATGTAACAGCCCGATTTTCTTAACTCAAAATAATTAACTTTTATTTGTTAAAGTTACCAAAAATGAGGTCAATTTTTTTTTTTTGTAAAACATTGTTGAAGTTTAGTGATGTACATAACACTCTTTACTGAAAACCGAGTTGTTACTAAAACATTTGTTTACATAAAACTTTCATGTTCATAAAAGAACTTGATTCCAAAAAGCATGGTGATTCATTGCATTGGATTAAAAGTGTACACAACAGTTTCCAAAAGATTACATTGCTTAATCTTTTCAAAACAAAGGTACTTCCACAATATAGAATTAAAATTAGCTTAGTTACATAAATGGTCCTTTGCTTGGTAATCCTTCACTCACAACACAAACAATCAACTTTAACTTAATACACTACTTTCGCTTTCTTCTGACGAAGACAACCGGATTCGGCTTCCTTTTCTTGTTGCGCCCTTTCTTCACTACCGAGGGTGAAGCCACCTATGTCGCTGCTTTCCCGTTGTCGTTAAGCTCAAGCTCCAATTCATCTAGAGTGATGATCTCCTTACGATGCTCCGTCTGCCCGTTGAGATATTAGCAGCACCGATATGCCAACGAACAGGAGAGAGTAAGCGATCCGAACGACGCATCGTCGACGGTGTGGAATTACAGTAGGCAAGATACTAGGACAATACATACATAACAAGCAACATACATACAACATAGCATTCAAGCATATCATCATTATCATTTATCATTATCATTATCATCATTCATTATCTTTATCCTTATTATCATTATCCTGCCAAACTTGTTATCATTTCTCAACATAGTCATTCTTAATTCTCAATTCTTTTCGCAACTTCATCATTCCATAAACTTTCACACCTCATAATCATTAAATCTTTTTATCACTACTAAACTTTTCTTATCGTGTCTTATCGGGTCATAGCCATCGATGATTGGGGAGATTTATAATTTCATCGAGGTACTCGTTTCATTGCCATCGACACACACGTCTACATCTCCTCGGTCATCCATCGAGCCTAGTCGGAAGCTAACAGGAGTACAGGACCTTTACCACGCGGACACGACAGCTGTCTCAACATCAATTGGCTCCAAGCCAGGAGAACTGTAGAAAACTCGGGTACAGTCTCAAATCAATTTATATCATATCAATTCATTTCATATAATCAAGGCTCACTGTATAAAACTCGGATACAGTGGCAATCAAGATGCCCCGTTCCAGTCCCTCTCACTGTTCCCGAAATGCCATAGGGGTGACAACACTATTCCGGTTCCGGGTGCAGAACTTACCACGACATTAGGACCCAGTCCCCACCACGTCTGGTTACCACATATGGAATTCGTTCTGCCCAGAATAGTACTCAAGGCCTCATGACGTTTTACCGCCCTAGCCTACCCTATTGCATTCACAACCCGAATATCCCTGATATCCGGGGTACCTTCCTCTCCATTACTTCGCACTCTCATACCTCACCGCGTTAGTGTCTTTTAAAGTCTTTTATCTTTAATTAACCTAAGGTCGGCCCGTCCTTAGTGAATCCCTTCAATGAGTCCCGACCACTAACTTTGCATGACCTTTCTCTCATCTTTTCTCCACATAGCACAGAGCTGGGTTCGCATTATCACATTTGCATCTCATTCACAGTTTCCTCAACATATCTTTTCACACTCTTTCTTAAAACCACATTTTATCACCTTTCTCAAATTCTCAAATCATAAACTTTCGCAAATTCTCATTTCATAACTCTTTCTCAAAATCGTGTTCCATAAACTTTATCAAAACCATCTTTTATAACTTTCTCAAAAGTCTCGTTTTGCAAAATTTTCTCAAGGCATCATTTCACAAACTTTCAAAAATTCTTATTTCACAAATCTTCTAAAAATTTTCCTTCATCACTCTCTAGAATCTCATTTCGCAAAATTTCTTGAAAATCTCTTTTTACAAAATCGTTGAAAATCTCAGTTCACAAACCTTTCTTGAAAACTTACTTCAAAGACTTTTTACAAAATTTCTTTTCACAAATTTACAAAAAAATCTAGTTTCCAAAAACTCTTTTCAAAACTCTCACTTTCAAAAGTCTTTTCAAAAACCTCATTTTACAAACTTTTCTTAAAACAACGTTTCACAATTTTCTCAAAAACTTCGTTTTGCCAACTTTTCGTAAAATCTCATTTCGTAAAACTTTCTCAAAAATCTCGTTTCAAAAAAAACTTTTCGAAAAATATTGTTTCCATGAGTACTAATGGAGGAGAAAACTCAACTCAACACAAGCCTCATGTCAAAAATCATCAAAAAAGGAGCCAAGCTCCACTCAGATCACATCTTGTTCCAATAACCAATCATCACTCTCCCCAGATCTGGCTCGTCCTCATCATTATTATCCACTCTTTCCCCAATCTCAACTCTTTATCTCTTTTTCAGCACATATCTCATTTCCAATCAGTCTCATAATTTTATCATTATTCTTTCTCTTTGTGTCTTTTACTTTCACAACTTGATCATTTCATTTTCATTTTCAGGACGTAACAGATGTCCATCAACATGTTATTCATATTAATCAACAATATAATTATCATCATGCATAATTAAATAAATAAACATACAAGCATGCTTTTTCACATCATCAACATACAATCATCACACAACAACAATGTGGTCTTTGTCACCTTTGTATAAGTGGCCACACAACACAAACAATTGCCACTATACTACTGACTCCGAACCACTAAGTTCCGATCTTTGAGATGATACGGAACGTCCTAATAAATCACCTAAATACCACAGTGTCTTAGGAAAGCTTCTTTCTCCCCTGAGGTCCAGCAAATAAACGCACTCGATCTCCGCGAATCCTTGTCGCTGCCAACTACCCCAATCCCTCGTCTATACCATTCCTCGTATTAAACAAAGTACGTTTAAGTTATTAACTTGTATAAGAAAATCTTTTCTTAACTCAATCTACATTCCATTCCTCGTTGGAAAGCTTAAAACTTAATTGTTTTCTCAAAACAACTCTAACATTTTTCTAGTACTTTAAGTACTTTAAAACCATTTGTAAACATCATATAAAATAATTTAAATCATTTGATTTGGTTGTTGGTCCGTCTTGGACAGCACCTTAACCGCGTTCGAAAATACCGAAAAATTCTCCGTTTTCAATCCGGCTTTTTCTTAAATCAATTACCATTTGAAAACCATGCTTTAAATCACATGAACACATTTTTAAAGTTTAAGAAACAAGTTCAAACGATTCTGGACAGCAAGGAATTCATTTCACAAAATCACTTTGATAATAATTCCGAAAACATCATAAAAGCGCTTTTATCTCAATTAATTCTTTAGTTTAAAACCAACACTTTAAAACTTAAGCTTTTATCATAAAACAAGTGTTGGTTTTGGCCTCAAAATCTCGAGAGGGGGCGTGAATCGAGTTTTATTAATGTATTGTAAAAACCGTGACAAATTAAAAATTGATTTGAGATGGAGAGATTAAACGTTCGAAACGGATCGCGAAAACGATATAAAAAATAATAAACGAGTAGTGCGGAAAAGAAAAAATTGAAATATGCGGAAATTAAAAGAGATAGGGATAGAAAAGCTTGCACCGGTGAATTTTATACTGGTTCAGCCTTCCCGTCGAAAGGCCTAGTCCAGTCCCCAAGCGACCCGCTTGAGAGTTCTTATACCAAGCAATAGAGCCACACCCCATTACAACCAAGAGCACCCCGCACACTACTAGGAACCTCCGTTCGCTAGGGGCCTCAATCACACAGCAGGGTTCCTCGCCCTACCATGTATCACACGTCCACTAAGGGATTCTCTCCCTAACCACTAAGGTTTAGAACAAATACAATGAGAGTGATTACAATAGCTTTTTGTGTTCTCAAAACACGGATACAACAATATGCTCTACGATAGTGAAGAGTGTTTCTCTTTAGAAGATTACTCAGCCAATAAAAGTTTTGTTCTTCAAAAGACTATGAACAATGAAGAGCAGAAAACTTGAGAAGATGAAGAAGAGAGAAACGTGTAGACCAGAAAGAATGAATGAGAAAAAAATAATCTTTTTCTAAATGTTGGAGTGATTTTTCATTTAAAAAGAAAAACTATTTAGAATCAAAAAGATTTTGAATAAGTAAAACAAAATCAAAACAGAATAAAATAAGATTTGAAATAAGTTTTAAAATCAAAACTAAATCAAAACGATTTACAAAATAAAATAAAGATTTGATTCTTAAAACCAAAAAGGAAATAATTCAAATTTAAAATCATTTTCGAATTTTATAAAATAAATCAGAATCTTTTATATAAAAACAAATCAGGAAATAATCAAAATGATTCTGACACGTTTTTCAATAAAACATGAAGTAATCGATTACTTTCTGAAGGTAATCGATTATTCCTTCAAAAATGGAAATTCTTAAATTCATTTAAAAAACATGTAATCGATTAGGCTAATAATAGTTAATCGATTACACCACTCCTGTTCATTGTATGATGCAACTCATAATAATTGATTACACTAAGGAGTTAATCGATTACTGAGCCTCTGGTTTGCATATGATGCAACATCATGTAATCGATTACTACAGAGCTTGTAATCGATTACTAAGCCTCTGAAAAATATATGATGCAACAATTATAATCGATTACTTGACTAATGTAATCGATTACTTTCATAAGAAAGTAACTGATTAGCGTGATTCAGTTAATCGATTACAACCTCTCTTATTTTTCTATGATGCAACAAAGTTAATCGATTACTTGAGAAGATAATCGATTACTCTCTTTTGCAAACATACAAATATACAGAGTTTTGTAGCATCAATTATTTTTACTCAGATTAAATGCAGAAAAACATTTTTATATGCAAAAACGCGTTTTTCTTCTTCTCTCCTAAAATGAAAAACTTATTGGCTTTGTAACTCTTAAGGAAACAAAAACTTCATTACCTTACATTTGAACTAAGGAGAAGGTTTCTATTCTTAAGATTGCTTGAGTCTTCAATCTTGACACTTGCACTTGTGATCTTGAACTTGAGTTGGTTTGTTATCATCAAAACACATACTTGAATCAAACTTGAAGTCCACAGAGAGTTTGAAGCATGCCTTCCAACCAGCTTGACTTCCAACACTCCCCCTTTTTGATGATGACAAACAACCATTCTGATATGTTCTTTATTATCTGCATCACAAGTGTTATACAAGATATATATACATATAAAGTACCAAAACCTTCTTTAGAACACTAAATACTGTTGGAAACCAACAAGCGGATCAAAATAGACTAGAGGGGGGTGAATAGTATTTTGAAGCCTCAATACAAATTTTTTGATTGCTAAAGAGAATGGATTTGAGAAAAAAAAATTTCTAACAAAAATATAATGTTTAATCGATTAACTTCAATATTAATCGATTAATACCGAAGCTTACTTTTGTACTAATCGATTAACCAAGGCGTTACTCGATTAAGACCGAATGATACTTTTAAACTAATCGATTAATTAACCCCTTAATCGATTAATACGGAGAAAATCAGTTTTTCAGAAAAAACAATCTTATTCAGAATTCTATGGAGATTTCAATGAAGTGATGCACCAACAAATGATGAATGAATGAATGAACAATACTAAGCAAATTTACCAAGCCAATTTCGGTTAATTAACTAGGAAAAGAAAAACCCCAAAATTAACATAATCAATTGATTGTTCTTGGTTAATGAAAGCTAGAAGAAATAAAAGCAAGAAAGACAAGATTTTATCCTGGTTCACTCTCTACCACTTGAGAGCTACATCCAGTCCCCTCTATCCAAAGATAGAGAGTTTCTACTAGATACTTCAATTGTTAGATTACAATGTTAAGATGCAGCTCACTCTAGCTCTCCTATCTTAACCCCTTCAAAGAGAGTACCAAACTCTTTGTAAATCTACCCAATTGAATTTGTATCTTGTCCTCTTGAATTTGTTGAAGGATGCTCTCCAACTAATTCTTTTCAACTTGCTTTGAGATGCTTCAAAGACTTCCAATTGATAGAATCTTTACTTGTTGTTGAAAGCTTGATTGATACAACCTCTTGTTGTGAATTGCTTCAACACAAAGTATCAAAACTAGAAAACTTGAATCTCAATGAAACTTAGAATATTGAGTGATTGTAAGTGAAGAAGATTGAAAGATGTTTGAATCTTGATAAGACAATTGGAAATAGTAATAGCTCTTGAAAGATTATGAAAGTATGTTTCTCTATAGAAAATTTTGAAAGTGTGTGTAACCTTGTCAAAGTAGAAATTAAGAGCTTTTAAACAAAATATTATTTTTCTGTTACAACAATAATTAATCGGTTAATGCACAGCCACTAATCGATTAACCTGTGTTAACTCGTGCTAATCGATTAACGTATAACTCACTAATCGATTAACCTTTATTAACACAATCAGTGTACAGATTTAACGTGTTAATCGATTAAGCCTATGATGCTAATCGATTAACCACTGTAAAAAGTGATTAAAAATAAGCTTTTCAAAAGTACTTTGATCAAGACTTTAATTAGAGCTATTTTTATCAAGATTAATCTTTCTTCACTATTAATCAAACAATATTAAAACCTATATTGAGATTCCTAAACTACCACCCACTCTCATGAAATGGAAAATTAAAATATTACATTTGATTAAGAATAAAATAAAACTTAATCTAAATCTAATCTCCATGAGTGGTGCTTTCCTTGTTGTTGTATGTTGTTGCTTGGCTTTAGTTTGTTAGCATCAAAACATCATAACTCTACAAACTCCCCCTTTTTGATGATGACAAACCTTCTTTACAATGAAACACCAAGTTTTTAAATACTCCCCCTAAATGTAACACACTAAGGAATAATATCTAAAAACTTAACCTACAAAGCACAACATCAACAAACATTTCTCCCCCTTTTGGCATCATTAAAAAGTAGTGAATATTTAAAGGATCTTTTGCCAAAAGTGAGAGGTAAGTACTAGACATTTGTATATATATATATATATGAATAAACACTATATATGAACATGAATATGCAGTAAAATACTATAGACATTGGCCATAACCGAGACCATAATATATACCACACTAATAACCATAATAGCATAGTCCAAAATAGTGCAAAATTCACATAAACCAGTCCAAACAGCAAATGTCATAGCAGAATATCATGAATCAGCAGCAAAACATATCCAGAAATAAACTAGGCCATACACAGACCCTATAAGACATCAACCATAGCAGAAACAGAACTGTCCAGCAAGTACTAACAAGTACAGTAGCAAAGGTAGTACCAAAAACCATGAAAAGTCATAAAAAGTTCAGATCAGAGTATGGAAATAGTGCAGCAAAAACAGTATGAAAATAGCAGTGAAAATCAGCATAAAACATCATGGACTAAGGGTTAGGAGGAGGATGGGTAAAAAGGCTGGAAAAGTGATCCATAAGACGTTGCTCCATGGCCCGATTCTGAATCTCAATTCGTTGTTCCATAGCATCAAGTCGATCATCGATGTGCTAAATAAGAGAGTTGTGAGCAGCCTGTGCATCAAAGGGTGCTTCCAAATTGTCAAAGTCAATGAAATCTTCGACATTTACCCCTTGATCCATTTCCATGGGATCAACAATAGGAGGTGCAGCAGGTGCAGCTTGGGGAGCAGGAGGAACTGGTTGGGCAGCTTGCTCTAGTTCCTTAATTTGGGATTTCCACAACCAGGACCTTGTAGCCTTATGAAAACCAATCCGCATATAATTGATATGATGTATATTCAAGCAAAGTTTACCCTCTGGATCTTTTTCACATGGTTCACTATCCGGAATTGGTACACCATAATGCCTAATAAGCTTAGTCACATGCATAGGGTATGGCAAATATTGTGTAGATGCAGATTGTGCAGCAGTGAGCATCTTAGCTAAAACTATACTATTCCAATTAATCTTGACATGGTGCTTAATTCCATAAAAGAGAGTCAAGTCGTCCTCCTAGACTTGTGCATAGTTTTGATTACCTTTTGGAATAAGACAATAAGCTATGATGTACAATAAAATCCTATCTTCAGCATGCAGCATACTTACATTTTTAGTACCCTTATCCCAATGCAACCCAGGTCTAACAGCATCTTGAAACACAGTAGCAGGATCAACATTAAGTTCCACAGAATCCTCATCACCAAAAAATTTACCCTCATTCTCCAAACCAAATAAAAGTCTCAAATCATCAGGTTTAACAACAAAATGATGTCCCCTCACTTGACTTTGATAAACCCCATCAATTTTAGTAAAATTTTGATAAAACTGCCTAACAAGTTTAGGATAATAATGTGTATTAAATTCCAAAAACTTCTTAACATTCTGATTCTCAAGAAGATCATGGAAACCAAACCTTTTGTTCCTTAACCATGCAAAATTGATGTACCGAATGATCCCAAACAGCCTGTTATCAAACTTTGGTGCCCGTGAATCACGCTCTGTCTGAGAAAACCAAGGAGTATTTCTGTCCTTGTGTGCTGATCTCTTCTTGCGTGGAGGAGGAGTAGGATCAGAGGAGGAAGAGGAGGCCATGTTTAAGGAGAGAGAAGGTAGGATTCGGATTTCTTGGGTTAGGGTTTCTGGAAATTTGGGGGAAATCAATTTTTGTGGATTTGGGGGTGAAATTGATGATGATTTTCGGTAGAACTGTTGTTAGGAGGAAGAATTATGGAAGAAATTGGGTGAAATTTGAGTTACAATAGCCCATTAGATTGAATATGCGATTTTCGAATGAGAGAAAAGAAGAGAGAATTCGGAGAAGAGAGAGAAAAGAAAGAGGAAAAATGAGCCAAAGTGTTGAAAACGTGTTTTTATAAAATTCAAGCATTAATCGATTAGCAAAGGCCTTAATCGAGTAGTGAATACCTTAATCGATTAAGTGCGAAAGCATTTTTAGAATTAGTCGAGTTAAAACTCCGTTAATCGAGTAAGTGCGAAAGTGTTTTTAAAAATAATCGAGTTACAGCTTCATTAATCGAGTAGTTACGAAAGTGTTTTTAAAATTAATCGATTAATGAATGACTGTTAATCGATTAACGTGCACAAAACTCAAATTTTTGAAATTTTAAAAAATATTTTCATGCACACAAACACATATAGACATTTAGCATTTAGCACACACAATTAAACAAGCAAACATATCATAGAAAAACACACACATAACTACTAATTTAGAGTATTATGAAGGATTTTCAAAATACAACAACTCAACCAACAAAGCATAATGAAATAGGCATAAGGTGATGAACAAAAAAAAATGACTTCAAATACAATTAGCTAATAGTTGATTCATCAAAAATGCCAAGTTCCCTTCTAATACGATAGAAAGTATCTCTTGGTAATGGTTTTGTAAAAATGTCAGCTAATTGATCTAAGGTTTGAACAAACTCAATAACACAATCACCTTTTTGGACATGATCCCTTAGAAAGTGATGCCTAATTTCAATATGTTTTGTCATTGAGTGCAATACCGGGTTTTTAGTTAAATTGATTGCGGATGTATTGTCACATTTAATAGGAATTTTTGACAAGTTTAAACCAAAATCCGAGAGTTGTTGCTTCATCCAAAGGATTTGAGCACAACAACTTCCGGCCGCAATGTATTCGGCTTCCGCGGTTGATAAAGCTACACAATTTTGCTTTTTTGAAAACCATGATACAAGTGAACTTCCAATTAAATGGCATGTTCCGCTTGTACTTTTTCTTTCAACTTTACAACCCGCAAAATCAGAATCTGAATAGCCTATTAAATTTAAAAGAGCATCTCTAGGATACCATAAACCGGTATTGGTTGTACCTTTCAAATATTTCATAATCCTCTTAACAGCAGTTAAATGTGACTCTTTTGGATTGGCTTGAAAACGAGCACACATGCACACACTAAACATAATATCAGGACGAGAAGCAGTTAAGTATAGTAAACTACCTATCACACCACGATACTTTGTTACCTCTACGGGTTTTCAGATGTCATCCTTGTCCAAGTAACATGTGACGCTCATAGGAGTTGAAGCTACCTTGCATGACTCCATGCCAAACCTTTTAAGAAGTTCTCTACAATACTTGCCTTGATGAATGTAGATCCCATCATCAAGTTGCTTGATTTGTAGTCCAAGGAAGAAGGTGAGCTCCCCCATCATAGACATTTCAAACTCACTTTACATTATTTCTGAAAATTTCTTGCCCAATTTTTCATTAGTTGCACCAAAAATAATGTCATCAACATATATTTGGACTAAAAGTATATCCTTACCGGATCTTTCAATAAAAAGCGTATTGTCCACGACACCTCGTTTAAAACCTTTTTGAATTAAGAAATTGCTTAAACGGTCATACCAAGCTCTAGGAGCTTGTTTAAAACCATACAAAGCCTTTTTCAATTTAAAAACATAATCCGGATGTTCAAAATTTTCAAATCCGGGAGGTTGTGAAACATACACTTCTTCTTGAATGTATCCGTTAAGAAATGCACTTTTAACGTCCATTTGATACAATCTAAAATTCCTTATTGATGCAAAAGCGAGTAGAATTCTTATGGCTTCTAATCTAGCTACAGGAGCATACGTTTCATCATAGTCTATCCCTTCCTCTTGACTATACCCTTTTGCTACCAATCTAGCCTTATTCCTAACAATAATACCTGACTCATCTAGTTTATTCCTATAAACCCAATGAGTACCGATTTCAGGACGATCATCGGGTTTTGGCACAAGCTCCCAAACTTGGTTTCTTTCAAATTGCTTTAATTCTTCTTGCATGGCCATAACCCAATGTTCATCTTGAAGAGCCTCACTAATATTCTTAGGTTCTAGTTGTGATACAAAAGCAACATAATAACAAAAATTGTTTAAAGTGCTTCGGGTTACCACTCCCTTAGCAATGTCACATAAGATATTAGAGACCGGGTGATTTTTGTTCGTTTTCCAAGCAATTGGTAGTTCGGAATGCGGCTCTTGTGCTAAGTCCTTCTCATGTGCTTGCATTTCTCCATTCTCAACTTGTTTTTCTCCTTCTTGTTGTTGCATTTGCTTGTCATGATCCAAAAATGTACCTACATTCTCATCATCACAAGAAACAACACACTCTCCTTTCGGAGATTCATCAAACACGACATGAACTGATTCTTCAACGGTTAAGGTTCTTTTATTAAAAATACGATAAGCCTTGCTATGAGTTGAATATCCGATGAAAATACCTTCGTCGTCTTTTGAGTCAAACTTGCCGATCGGATTCTTACCGTTATTTAAAATAAACACCTTACAACCAAACACATGAAAATAAGAGATATTTGGCTTTCGCCCTTTTAACAACTCATAAGGTGTTTTATTCAAATGCGGACGGATAAGAACCCTATTAATGACATAACACGCGGTATTTATCGCATCAGCCCAAAAATAAGATGGAACTCTAGATTCCTTAATCATAGTACGTGCAAGTTCCTCTAAGACTCGATTTTTCCTTTCTACAACTCCGTTTTGCTCCGATTTATACCAAACTTTTCACAAAACGCATCAAACTTTGAATTTTCGAAATCACCTCCGTGATCACTTCTAATAGACACTATTTTCAAACTTAATTGATTTTGGATGAGCTTGGCAAAATTTTTAAAACTTTTATAAGTGTCACTTTTTGCGGATAAAAACAATGTCCATGTGAATCGAATAAAGTCATCTACTAAAACAAATCCGTAGTAATTGCCACCTAAACTTCGAACTTGTGATGGGCCAAACAGATCCATGTGGATTAGCTCCAATGGCTTTGTTGTGCTTACCACATTTTTAGGTTTAAAAGTGTTTTTAACTTGCTTGCATTTTTGACATGAGTCACAAACGCTATCAAGTTTAAAATTAAGTTTAGGTAAACCAATCACTAAGTCTTTTCGTAAAAGTTTATTTAATTGATTCACATTGACATGTGCAATTCGTCGATGCCAAAGACGAACTTCAACATCAAAAGATTTAAAACATGTTGAAAACAATGAAGTTATCTCATCCAAGTCAATTAAGTAAGTGTTATTAGAACGACGACCTACGAACTTAACACTATCATCTAAACAACTCTTAATAAAACAAAATTCCGAAGTAAAGGTCACATTGTTGCCCATATCACATAGTTGGCTTATACTAAGCAAGTTGTGTTCTAAGCCTTCTACTAATAGGACATTTTCAATGATAAGGTTAGATACGTTACCAATCTTACCCACTCCTAGAATTTTGCCTTTGTTGTTGTCGCCATATGTCACATGACCACCACTTTTTGTAGTAAGTTCGATGAAGTGCGTTTTGTCTCCCGTCATATGCCTCTAACATCCACTATCCAAGTACCATCTACGCTCCTTTGTTCGAAGGCACATCTACAAAGCAATGTCATTTACTTGACTTAGGTACCCAAGTTATCTTGGGTCCTTTGATGTTAGTTTAGGGTGTAGTCCCCTTCACAATCCATACATACTTTCCACTTGGTATACCAAATTTCTTAATATTGCATTTATTTGTAATATGCCCAAAAATACCACAATAGTGACAAGTTGGAGTTTTTGAAAAATCAATTTTAGAGAATATACCAACTTTGCGAAAATTGCGATTTTTGGGTTTGGTATACCCAAGTCCGGTTCTATTACTATTATTCCTTTGATTAGAAAGCAAATGATCTAAGCATGTGTCTCCTCTTGTGAGCCTTGCAATTCTATCATTCAAATTAAAAACTTTGTAGGGTTAACCAATAATAAATCCTACCGCTACAAGATAAGCATGAGCTCTCTAGTACAGGATAAGGGTGAATAACTCATCCTTCTGATCCTCTAAGAGCCACGTCAGCCCTACTGGGCCGAACAGGCCCATAAGGCACCACAACACAACTTCCCCTATAAGTATCGCCATGCTATAGGGGCTAAGGTATGTTCTCTCATCCCTACTCTCAAGAACTACGTGTGGCTTGATCCCCTTATCACTGGGGGTACGTAGGACCGGGGTCACCCTCGTCAGCTACAACAACCCCAAACACACATCGTGGTGTCTCCCTAACACCGGGACACTACATTGGCGCCGTCTGTGGGAATCGTTAAACTTCGATTCCCATAAAAAAATTAAAAAAAAATACACAGCAATTTGCTCCATGAAGAGCGACAAGGCCTTTCTGATCGTGGCGGTTTGACACGGTGCACAGTGGCGGTTCCAACACAGGCAGCCGGAACATGAGGCTGCAAAGACCAACGATTCCTTCCTCTCCCGTGGCGGTGCCGCCGGTATCGCCGTCTCTACCGTCCTTGTTCCTTCTTCATCACCGCCACCATGATCGTGCTAATGCTATTCGTGGCTGGGGTATGACTCTGCTGCAGCTGGTTGGTGTTGTTCACGGTGGGGACAGCTATCGAAGAAGAAGTAGAGAGTTTCCTCACCGCGAGCCAGGGACGAAGAGCGCCATCGATTCAATGGTTGCGCTTCTCCGGTGCGTGCTCCAAGATCCACGAATCTGAGGAGACCCGGTAGTTATCCATGTTCTTCCCAATCGATTCCCTGAGGTCGCGCTTCACGATTCTCCGCCGTGCCAACCCACCATAACCACTAGCTTCGAACGCCATCTCTGCGTCGCCGTCTAGATCGGGGGCGCGACGCACTTGGTAACGCCTCTGCCTCCAATAGGAACAACGAGGCCACCACCACCGTTGCTGCATCTTCATGATGGATCTCCAACGCGGTGCGCTCGCGCTGCCTCTCCTCCCTCCCTCTCTCACTCCTCCATGCTTGTCGTCGCCACTTTGAAGTTTCTGAGGGAGGCCGTCGCCATCGCCAACAAGAGTGGCTTCCTTCGCCTCCACACCGGCGATTCCAACGCCGGCACCGCCGCTGCATATAGCAGTCCCCACTTGCGTGTAACAGCAGCAAGTGCTGCAGAAACCCTAATGGACGTATGGCCCAAACCAAAAAAAAAAAAGAGATGGAAGGGGATTCATCAGTAAAAAAAAAGTCTGGGCTGAAGCCCAACACTAAAAAAAAAAAGAAAGAAAATGAAGCAGTACAGGCCTAATGGACTATTGGCCCAAACTGCACCAAAAAGAAAAACGGGCCTCGACAACTCTATGGTCCAACAATTCAGCAACCTACCTTTAAATCAGGGAAGCTTCTCTTTCTAATTTTTGATAATGTCACAAATATTTTATTGACTCACATGATTATTAGTTAGCGGAAAAAATAATTTATATTTTTGCTATTTAGTTTGATTACATGTCATTTATTAATTGCCAAAAATTATTATTTAGTGGTCATAAATTGTCAATCTTGAACAACAATAACTAATTAATTATTGTTTTCGTACACACATGCAAGGTACACATATGATGGCCCGAGCAGCTGAGTGACCCATTTCAAGATTCTCATCAATGGGCAAATCATTTTCCGAGCGTAGTGAACACAATAACATGTTACTCTATTCGAAACGTATTGATGATGGCGAGGACCCCCGTGCCGAGTTTCCCTCTTTGCGCTTGTGTTCCGAGCGTAGAGAAGTCTGCGTACGGTTCCTTGCTTCGAATACATGTGCCAACTGCGCGCGGACGTTCGACAACGTCCCCCCTTTTGGTATCTCATACATTCAGAACATCGGGAACCACACACTACTCTTCTCTCCTCGGATTCATAAGACGATTGTGGAAACCTCGCACTGTGTTCCCCAATAGAGTCTCTCGTTCCGGGTCAACCACTCAACGAAACTCGCTTGGAAAGGATTGATAGGAGACTTCAATCTAATTGTCTTCAACCCTACATTCCTCGCCACACTGAATCAGGGAAGGAATTCTCATTCTTACATTACTTTCTTATTTACTTAGCATTTTAAGTGATTACTTCGAACACATGCTAATATTAATTTACTTGATGCGATGCTTTTGATATATGCTCCTAATGCTTTTATGTATTCTTTTAATTTCATTTACATACCACTTATACTACACTCATGATTTTTCATACATGCTGGTACGTGGCATATTGTTAGCCAAATTTCTTTGCTACTGAATGTTTTTAAATGTTTGTCTTTCCTGTCGTGATAGGATAATAACATTTGATATACATTGCCTTTCGAATGGCATTAGGCAGTTTCCGACAATTGTGCATTTTTCATGGATAAGCTTTCATCATTTGATTTGTTGCATTAAATGCTTTGACATATTTATAAATGTCATTCATTACAATTATTGCGCGTGATACATCATGCATCTTTTCGTAGACAATCTTGCAGGATTTACGAGCATTTAATCTCCAATAATTTTCATTATCCTATTTATTACGTGCGATATTTATAAATCACACTACTTCTATTATGATATTTTATATCCACCTGCCAATAATTTTCATTATTGCAATTCCCTTATTATAAATTGTCAAACGACAACCGCTAAAATTAATTTTTCTGTACACATATACGAGGTACATGGTCCGAGCTAGTAGACCACCCATTTCAAGATTTTCATCAATGGGCATATTATTTTCCGAGCCTGTGTACGGTTCCTTTCTTCGAATACATGTGCCAACTGCGCGCGGACCCTCGGCAGCGTCCCCCTATTGGTATCTCATACATTCAGGATAGCGGGAACCATGCATTACCTCGGCTTCATAAGACGACTATGGAAACCTCGCACCATGTTCCCTAGCTAAGTCAACTGCTCGACGGAGCTCATTTGGAAAGGAATAACAGAGGACTTCAATCCAACATTCCTCACCTCAACGATTCAGGTACAAACATAACGATCAGATCTGCCGAGCATGATGACCTATGTTAATTCGAGTCCGAGTATGACGACCCAACTTAATTCAAGTCCTTCACACCAGTTGTCGATCACTTTTTCCTTGGTTTGCGCACCATCGCGACCTTACTTATATGGTAGAACGGTCCGCAGTGCCAACACCCAGTGATCTAAGTCGGATCCCAGCATCTCCGAGGAACCACACAATGCTGATTCCACACCCACAACTCGCAAATATTCAACCTTCTCTCATCGCTCGCCTACACAGATCTGAATCCGACAGTTTCTCAAAGAGGCTTGGATGAACACGATCTAATTGGCGGAAAACAACTATCACACCTTAAAGAACTTCTTAACTCGGCACAAGCCTCTTCAGGCTTTATCAAGTAAGAAGGTTGGTTATGCAATGGAGTAAAAGTTTGCTCCAGCTTTGATGATCTATCAGCTTGCCTTCTCTACCTGTTCTTGCTTCTTCGGCTTCATTCTTTCCCTTCTCGGCATCCTCGACCGCTTCATCAGCTCGATAAACTTTCGATGACTTCCACTCGAGTGACCCTATTCGGCCATGAAGCTTACTGCTCGGCGGGAAGAATGGACTCCGACTCTACAAAATAGTCCGAGAAGAACTGTAAAGCCCTGAGCAGCAGATGCTCCGGCAATATTTGGGTGCCTTCGCACCACATCTTTAGAACCTCTCACCGAGCTTTGGGACCTATACCGAGTTCGAGGCCCACTCTGATCCCGAGCATTTCACAGACCTTATGAACTCGACACAAGCCTTTTCAGGCTTTACCGAGTAGGGGACTAGTATGTGATGAGGCATATACATAGCTGACATTGGCCGATCTTGATACCTGTATTATATGATGCATAAGTTACTCGAGATCAAATGTCGTGCCAAAGAGGACCACCACGTCCCATGAGGAACCAAATGGAATAACAGAAGACTTAAATAAGATACTGGTATTATATGATGCATAAGTTACTCGAGATCAAATGTCGTGCCAAAGAGGACCACCACGTCCCATGAGGCACCAAATTGATCATTTACCGTCCTCATTAAGGACATATGTTAAACTCACTCACTTCGGATCATGTTCTTACGCACTTGCCCATGATCTCGGTTAGCCGGACAGATCGGCGAGGCTACAAGTGAAAACGAGGATTGCGACCCGATAGCTTGGCTTAGCCTCTCGGCTCAAAGCCTCTCGGCTCATATCTGGCCCAATACATCGCGGATCGAGGAATACACCTCGGCTAAGGTTGTCATTCCGACAACAATCCCTCGTAAACGTTAAGATCCAATCGGTGATAATCTTGGCACACCTCGAACTCAAATAACAGTTTGAGTCGTGCCAGCATACCTTGGCACAGGCCTTTCGGCTTTCACCATGGTAAGCGCATAAAAGGATGTCTCCTTAAAAGCATCGTGACTCTAAAAACAATAGTCCAATTCAACTTTGAACTCAGTACATGACGATACACGACTGAGGGCCTTGACTGCGAACAGTCTTACACGTCCTAATCAACCATCTATGACACTCCTCCGAATAAAAAGTTCTCAGCCGCAAACAATGTTTTATGTCACCACCAACTCTCAGAAGCTCAGCACAGGCTCTTCAAGCCTATACGAGCTTGGGGGGCTTGTAGGGTTAACCAATAATAAATCCTACCGCTACAGGATTGTTAGTTCCATGATGAACATGATGAATGTTTTGATAATGACAAAGTGTTTTTGAACAAGCTACAAGTGTTGATCAAGTTTCAAGCTCAACAAGCAACAACAAACATCAAATGAAGAAGAGAGAAAGCAAGCTCATGAAGACTTAAGTTTGAGTGTATTTGTATTTCTTTTATCTTTTGCCTCTCAAGCTTCATAGGTTTTTTATTTGGGTAGATTATTATAGAGGGTAGTGAATCTCATTCATAAGTCATGATTAAATCATAATTTGAGTTTTCACTTAACCTAGAATCAATAGGTGGCTTAAAGGTTTTAAAGGAAAGGTTGGATTTTGAGAAAACAAGTTTTGAACATGTACAGTACCAACTTAATCGATTAAATGTTAACTTAATCGAGTACTACTCGAGTACACGACTTGCTTAATCGATTAAGTACTGCTGAACTGATTTTTAAAATACGTTTTTCACTTCTCAAAATCAGTTTTTATGTGCTACAACTTTTGGGTATTCTATATAAACCTTTTCCTATTATTTGTGATTAGGAAGAATCATTTTCATACAAGTTTTACAAAGAATCAAGCCACTCTATTCTCTCTCATTTTTCTAAAGATCAAAGTTCTCATATTTTCATATTCTTTGATCAAGAACCTTTGAATCTCTTATAGTGAATTGTCATAACTCTTGATTGAGATTCATAGGATTGTTTTGTGTTTTCTATTGTGTTGTAATCTTTGCAAGAAGGCAAGCCACTACAACAAACAAGAAGTCTTGGTGTGTCGATTTTATCATCAAGCAAGTGCATTCTTATTGAAGAAGAAGAAGAAGTCTTGGTTGTGAATCAAGCAAGTGAAGCCTTGGTGTGTGGATTATCATCAAGCAATTGAAGACTTGTTGTGTCGATTATCAACAAGGGGTAGAGGTTAGATTAGAGAGAAGATCAATAGGATTACAAGGCAAGGGTGTCGGTTATCTCTTGTAAGCTAGCAAGAAGGGAGTCTTGTGAGGCAATCACTTGTAATTTGAGAACTCTAATTCCTCATAGTGAAGAATCTCTCTTGGTTGAAGAGGGGACTGGATGTAGCTTTCAAGTGGATGAAAGTGAACCAGGATAAATCACTGTGTCGTATCTCTAAACCCTTACTCTTTATATTCAAGTCATTTGATTGCGTTCTTGGTTGAAAACCTAGAAAGATTGATTTTCATAATTGATTGAATTGAATCTTTGATTGTTCAAATTGATAAAGGGAAAATCATTTTCATAACTAGGTTAATCAATAAGAATATAGGTGTTAATCATTTCCGCTGAATCTCTGATCTTGCATGTGAATTGATTGATTTTCATATTCGAATGAAAAATTGATTTTTCTGTTTTCTGTCATATTTAATCGATTAAGTTCAAGCTTAATCGAGTACTACTCGAGTACACGACTTGCTTAATCGATTAAGTACTGTAGAATTTGTAAAAATCATTTGTTTTGATTGTTTCAATTTGTTTCGTTCGAAAATCTTTCAAGGTAGCTTCAACACCTATTCAACCCCCCCTTCTAGGTGTATTCCTAGGGTTCCTAAGTCTCTCCAACCACCAATTGCGATTTCCTCAATTGGTATCAGAGCTCGGTCGAAAGACACGAGCATAAGAGCTTTTTCGTAAAGATCCTTTAAGAAAATCGCAATGGGTTCTACGAATTCTTTTGGTGGTGAAGGTGCTTCAATAAGTCGTCCTCCATTGTTTGCCGGAGAAGGCTATGCATATTGGAAAGTTAGAATGAAAATCTTTATCCAAGCCATAGATAGTGAAATTTGGAAAGTAGTTGAAAAAGGTCCTCATATCCCCTCTAGTTTAGTTGAAGGTGTAGAACAATTGATCCCCGAGGATAAGTGGAAGGATGATGATAGAAAGAAAGTACAATATGATTATAAAGCAAAGAATATCATTACCTCCGCTTTATCCTATGACGAGTTCTTTAGAGTTTCTCAATGTTCTAGTGCTAAGGAAATGTGGGACACTTTACAAGTGACTCATGAAGGAACTAGTGAGGTTAGGAGAGCTAGATTGAATGCTTTAATGCGTGATTATGAATTGTTTCATATGCTTCCAAATGAATCTATAAATGATATGCAAAAGCGTTTTACTCATATTATAAATCATTTACTTGCTCTTGGTAAAACTTTTCTTCAAGGTGAACTTTCTAACAAAGTGTTGAGATGTTTAGACAGGAATTGGCAACCAAAAGTAACGGCTATTGTTGAATCTAAGAATTTGGATGCTATGGATCTAGCAACACTTTTCGGAAAGCTTCAAGAACATGAAATGGAGCTTGGACGATTAAGTATCAATGAAGAGTCGGATAAGAACAAATCAAGGAAAGGACTTGCTCTTAGAGTCAAAAGTGCATATAAAAAGAAAGATAGTTCCGATGATGATGATAGTGAAGATTCCGATTCCGATGTTGATGAAAAAGACATGAAACTTTTGTTAAAAGAGTTTGACAAGTTTCTAATGAGAAAAGGAAGGTTGAACAAGGACAAAAGTAAAGAGAAAGATTCTCCACACTACAAGACCAAGACATCAAAAGAAGGTGTAGTTTGCCATGAATGTGGAAAGCCCGGTCATCTCAAGTACTCATGCTCTAGGTATCTCAAGAAGAAGGAGAAAGACAAGAAAAATTCTAAATCTAAAAGAGCATACATAGTTTGGGATAGTGATGAAGATAACAAGAAAAGCACATCGAGTAGTTCATCGGATGATGAAGAAGCCGCTTGTCTCAACTTGATAACTCTAGTAGATGATGAAGAACAAAGTTCAAATGATGAATCAAGTTATCAAAGCGAGGATAGCAATGTAAGTGAATCTAAATCCGAAATTTCTTCTAAATATGAATTGTTACATAATGCTTATGAAGAAATGTATGAACAACTTGAAAAACTAGCTTTGAAAAACATTGAAAGAAAGAAGCTCATTTTGAAACATCAAAAAGAGATTTTAGATCTTCAAAAACAAGTTGATGAGCTTAATCTTGAAAATGAAACTCTTGATCTTATCTATGCTAGTTCTTCTTGTGATTGTGCTAGTAGATTGAATATTGTGATTGATTGTGAGAATTGCAAGTTGCTCAAGGATGAAAATGCTATTTTGAAAAATAAGCTTGCAAGTTTCACCATTTGTGATATTAGATTGCGCACATTGTTAAATTTTCAAAGAGAAAATTCAAACAAGTTTGGTTTGGGTTATACTAATGCTAAGAGTAAATCTCATAGAAATGTTGTTGATTTTTCTAAAGTTGATTTTTCAAATCCTCCAACATGTTTCTATTGTGGTACTCATGGACATACTTCAAATGTGTGTTATGTTAAAGTGCATGGTATACCTAAAGGAAATTTTGTTTGGATGAAAAAGGGTGAAAGTCCCTACACTAACAAAAATGGATCCAAAACCATTTGGATACCAAAAAGCAAAGCATGATTGTTTTGTAGGTTTGATTGAAGATGCAAATGAATGACACATGTTCTCAATTGGTCTCAACTATGAATGTCTATATTCACATCTTCAATTGGTATCACACTTGCATCTTAAGTGAATGTCCTACAAAGTGGTAATATTTGATATTGATATATTATCTCAATTGGTATCTTCTCAATTGATATTACTTTTCTAAATGTTTAGTTAATTCAATTTGTATCATTGAGAGATTATTAGTTGATTATCATGTTTTTGTGATTATTGATATTTCTTTACATTGATATCTTCTTTGTTAAGTGATATTATGATCTTTTTAGTTCTCAATTGGTATTATATTTTATTGTTATATTCTCTTACCAATTGATATCACATTTCAAAGTAAAGCTCTATTGTATTTGTTCAATTGGTATCAATGTTGTGAAGAAATGATCATTGATTTCTTACCTTGGCTTAGATGTTATATTTCAATTGGTATATATTACTTTTTGATAATGCCAAAGGGGGAGAAATATTATGTTTTGAATTAAATGAAATGTTTCTCAAATGGGGAGAAATGGTATGTTTTTAAATCATGGGAGAAATATGATATTATATTTGGAGAAAGGTTGTTTTGTTGTTTTTATGTAGGTTGAGCTAAGTTGTTTAAGATAGGGGGAGAATCAAGCTTCTATCTCAATTGGATTCAAGTGTTATAGCATTGATTGAGAGGGAGAAAGAGTCTTCTCAAGTGATCAAATGTTTCAAGCATCAACAACTTCAAGTGATTTCAAAACATGGATTGTCATTTTCAAAAAGGGGGAGATTGTTAGTTCCATGATGAACATGATGAATGTTTTGATAATGACAAAGTGTTTTTGAACAAGCTACAAGTGTTGATCAAGTTTCAAGCTCAACAAGCAACAACAAACATCAAATGAAGAAGAGAGAAAGCAAGCTCATGAAGACTTAAGTTTGAGTGTATTTGTATTTCTTTTATCTTTTGCCTCTCAAGCTTCATAGGTTTTTTATTTGGGTAGATTATTATAGAGGGTAGTGAATCTCATTCATAAGTCATGATTAAATCATAATTTGAGTTTTCACTTAACCTAGAATCAATAGGTGGCTTAAAGGTTTTAAAGGAAAGGTTGGATTTTGAGAAAACAAGTTTTGAACATGTACAGTACCAACTTAATCGATTAAATGTTAACTTAATCGAGTACTACTCGAGTACACGACTTGCTTAATCGATTAAGTACTGCTGAACTGATTTTTAAAATACGTTTTTCACTTCTCAAAATCAGTTTTTATGTGCTACAACTTTTGGGTATTCTATATAAACCTTTTCCTATTATTTGTGATTAGGAAGAATCATTTTCATACAAGTTTTACAAAGAATCAAGCCACTCTATTCTCTCTCATTTTTCTAAAGATCAAAGTTCTCATATTTTCATATTCTTTGATCAAGAACCTTTGAATCTCTTATAGTGAATTGTCATAACTCTTGATTGAGATTCATAGGATTGTTTTGTGTTTTCTATTGTGTTGTAATCTTTGCAAGAAGGCAAGCCACTACAACAAACAAGAAGTCTTGGTGTGTCGATTTTATCATCAAGCAAGTGCATTCTTATTGAAGAAGAAGAAGAAGTCTTGGTTGTGAATCAAGCAAGTGAAGCCTTGGTGTGTGGATTATCATCAAGCAATTGAAGACTTGTTGTGTCGATTATCAACAAGGGGTAGAGGTTAGATTAGAGAGAAGATCAATAGGATTACAAGGCAAGGGTGTCGGTTATCTCTTGTAAGCTAGCAAGAAGGGAGTCTTGTGAGGCAATCACTTGTAATTTGAGAACTCTAATTCCTCATAGTGAAGAATCTCTCTTGGTTGAAGAGGGGACTGGATGTAGCTTTCAAGTGGATGAAAGTGAACCAGGATAAATCACTGTGTCGTATCTCTAAACCCTTACTCTTTATATTCAAGTCATTTGATTGCGTTCTTGGTTGAAAACCTAGAAAGATTGATTTTCATAATTGATTGAATTGAATCTTTGATTGTTCAAATTGATAAAGGGAAAATCATTTTCATAACTAGGTTAATCAATAAGAATATAGGTGTTAATCATTTCCGCTGAATCTCTGATCTTGCATGTGAATTGATTGATTTTCATATTCGAATGAAAAATTGATTTTTCTGTTTTCTGTCATATTTAATCGATTAAGTTCAAGCTTAATCGAGTACTACTCGAGTACACGACTTGCTTAATCGATTAAGTACTGTAGAATTTGTAAAAATCATTTGTTTTGATTGTTTCAATTTGTTTCGTTCGAAAATCTTTCAAGGTAGCTTCAACACCTATTCAACCCCCCCTTCTAGGTGTATTCCTAGGGTTCCTAAGTCTCTCCAACCACCAATTGCGATTTCCTCAAGGATAAGCATGAGCTCTCTAGTACAGGATAAGGGTGAATAACTCATCCTTCTGATCCTCTAAGAGCCATGTCAGCCCTACTGGGCCGAACAGGCCCATAAGGCACCACAACACAACTTCCCCTATAAGTATCGCCATGCTATAGGGGCTAAGGTATATTCTCTCATCCCTACTCTCAAGAACTACGAGTGGCTTGATCCCCTTATCACTGGGGGTACGTAGGACCGGGGTCACCCTCGTCAGCTGCAACAACCCCAAACACACATCGTGGTGTCTCCCTAACACCGGGACACTACAAACTTCTTTTTCAAGAGATTTGCAATTATCACAAGTAGAGATATCATTTGTTTTCAAATCACAATTGCATGTGGAATTTTCATAAATGAGTTCAAGGGTTTCATTTTGAAGCTTTAGCTCCTCAAGAGAGTTTTGTAATTCCAAAATTTTTTCTTGTTACTTCAAAATGAAATTCTTTCTTTCAACATTTATTTTTGCTAATTTCTTCAACTCTTTATGCATTTCCACATACACATTATAAAGTTCATTGAAGGAGGGTGAATTAGAATTAGAACTAGCATCGGAAAGATAATCTACCTCATTTACGTTATCACTTGATTTCATGCTTGAAGATGCTTCGTCATCTAACATGGTCATCAAGCGAAGGTTAGCAAGTTCTTCATCTTCCGACGAACTAGTTGAAGATTGAATTTCCGGTTCATCCCACACTATATATGCCCTTTTTCCTTTAGATTGATTGGGCTTCCCTTTGTCACTTTCGGGCTTCTTTGAATTGGTTGGACAATTTGATCTATAATGGCCCGGCTCCCACACCCATGACATATGATGTTGTCTTTATTGGTCTTGTTCCTTGGTTGAGCGTCATTAGAGTCTCTTGATCTATTTCTATTGAAATTATTCTTCTTCTTAAGGAAACGTCCAATTTTTTGACCAACAACCCAAGTGTCTCATCATCGATATCCGAGTCGGAATCATCCACTAAAGAGAGTTCTTCATGTGCCTTTAGGGATTTTGAATTAGTTTTAAGAGCTATCCCTTTCTTCTTTTTATCGGCATCCTCGTTCATGGATAATCTTCCTAGCTCATTTCATGCTCTTGAAGCTTCCCAAATAGTGTTGCTAAATCCATCTCGTCTAGATCCTTAGACTCCATAATGGCAGTGACTTTGGGTTGCCATTCCCAGCTAAGACATCTCAAAACTTTATTAACAACTTCACCATTAGTTAGTCTTTTTCCAAGAGCATAAAGATGATTAATGATGTGAGTAAAGCGCTTTTGCATGTCACCTTTGTTTTCATTTGGCAACATACGAAAGAGATCGTACTCATGCATGAGAGTATTAAGCCTAGCCCTTCTAACCTCATTCGTTCCCTCATGTGTGACTTGTAGAGTGTCCCACATTTGTTTTGCATCAGTGCATTGTGATACTCTAAAGAATTTGTCATAAGAAAGCGCCGAAGTGATGATGTTTTTGGATTTTAAATCATATTGAACTTTCTTCTTATCATCATCATTCCATCTTGATTTTGGTTTCAAAGAGACAGTATCATTAACTTTTGTTTGCGGAATAAAAGGCCCATTCTCTATGGAATTCCAAATTTCTATATCAATAGCTTCTATAAAAATTTTCATTCGGACCTTCCAATAAGCGTAGCCCTCACCATTGAATAGTGGAGGACGATTAATGGAAGCTCCTTCACCACCAAAAGGATTAAAATTTGAGCCCATGATTTCAAAAATCGGATCTTTGCGAAAAAGCGTTTTAATGCTTGGATCTTTCGACCGAGCTCTGATACCACTTGTTGGAAACCAACAAGCGGCTCAAAATAGACTAGAGGGGGGGTGAATAGTATTTTGAAGCCTCAATACAAATTTTTTATTGCTAAAGAGAATGGATTTGAGAAAAAAAAATTTCTAACAAAAATATATTGTTTAATCGATTAACATCAATATTAATCGATTAATACCGAAGCTTACTTTTGTACTAATCGATTAACCAAGGCGTTACTCCATTAAGACCGAATGATACTTTTAAACTAATCGATTAATTAACCACTTAATCGATTAATACGGAGAAAATCAGTTTTTCAGAAAAAACAATCTTATTCAGAATTCTATGGAGATTTCAATGAAGTGATGCACCAACAAATGATGAATGAATGAACAATACTAAGCAAATTTACCAAGCCAATTTAGGTTAATTAACTAGGAAAAGAAAAACCCCAAAATTAACCTAATCAATTGATTGTTCTTGGTTAATGAAAGCTAGAAGAAATAAAAGCAAGAAAGACCAGATTTTATCCTGGTTCACTCTCTACCACTTGAGAGCTACATCCAGTCCCCTCTATCCAAAGATAGAGAGTTTCTACTAGATACTTCAATTGTTAGATTACAATGTTAAGATGCAGCTCACTCTAGCTCTCCTATCTTAACCCCTTCAAAGAGAGTACCAAACTCTTTTTTAAATCTAGCCAATTGAATATGCATCTTGTCCTCTTGAATTTGTTGAAGGATTCTCTCCAACTAATTCTTTTCAACTTGCTTTGAAATGCTTCAAAGACTTCCAATTGATAGAATCTTCACTTGTTGTTGAAAGCTTGATTGATACAACCTCTTGTTGTGAATTGCTTCAACACAAAGTATCAAAACTAGAAAACATGAATCTCAATGAAACTTAGAATATTGAGTGATTGTAAGTGAAGAAGATTGAAAGATGTTTGAATCTTGATAGGAAAATTGGAAATAGTAATAGCTCTTGAAAGATTATGAAAGTATGTTTCTCTATAGAAAATTTTGAAAGTGTGTGTAACCTTGTCAAAGTAGAAATTAAGAGCTTTTAAACAAAATATTATTTTTCTGTTACAACAGTAATTAATCGATTAATGCACAACCACTAATCGATTAACCTGTGTTAACTCGTGCTAATCGATTAACGTATAACTCACTAATCGATTAACCTTTATTAACGCAATCAGTGTTGTACAGATTTAACGTGTTAATCGATTAAGCCTATCATGCTAATCGATTAACCACTGTAAAAAGTGATTAAAAATAAGCTTTTCAAAAGTACTTTGATCAAGACTTTAATTAGAGCTATTTTTATCAAGATTAATCTTTCTTCACTATTAATCAAACAATATTAAAACCTATATTGAGATTCCTAAACTACCACCCACTCTCATGAAATGGAAAATTAAAATATTACATTTGATTAAGAATAAAATAAAACTTAATCTAAATCTAATCTCCATGAGTGGTGCTTTCCTTGTTGTTGTATGTTGTTGCTTGGCTTTAGTTTGTTAGCATCAAAACATCATAACTCTACAAATACAAGAAAATAGAATAATCCATATCATCTCCCCCTGTATAGATGCACAAAAATAATTCAATTGGATCAAAATTTGCATTATTCAGAGTATCTCCCCCTGTATGCATTAGTCATATATATCAGAATATCTCTCCCCCTTTTGTAATCATCAAAAAGATGTGCTATCTCCCCCTGAAACACTAAGAAGATGCATCAATAATAACAAGAGAGATAAACAGACTCGCATACTCAAAATAGGTGAGAGGCAGAAGTTAAACCAATTTCTCTACGAATGAAAAAGAAATTTTCTTTTGGAAGCGGTTTCGTAAAGATATCAGCCAACTGCCGTGAAGTATCAACATACTCAATAATGCAATCACCCTTTTGAATATGATCACGAATAAAATGGTGTCGAATCTCTATATGCTTCGTGCGAGAATGTTGCACTGGGTTTTTGGTAATACTAATAGCACTGGTATTATCACATTTAATGGGAATGTGATCTAGACTTACACCGAAGTCTAGGAGTTGCTGTTTCAACCACAAAATCTGCGCACAACAACTACCTGCGGCGACATATTCAGCCTCAGCTGTAGATAGGGCCACAATAGACTGTTTCTTGCTAGCCCATGATACCAAAGAATTGCCAAGAAGATGACAAGTGCCGCTAGTGCTTTTTCTATCTACTTTGCAGCCAGCAAAGTCAGAATGAAAATACCCAACAAGATTACAAGAAGAACCTTTGGGGTACCATAAACCCATATCAGTTGTGCCAGACCAATATTTCATTATACGCTTGGCAGCAACCATGTGCGTTTCTTTTGGATTTGACTGGAACCGAGCACAAAGACACACACTAAACATTATATCCGGCCTACTTCCCGTTAAATAGAGAAGGGATCCGATTATACCTCGATATTTTGTAATCTCTACGGATTTACCTCCTTCATCTTTGTCCAGATAACAGGATGTGCTTATCGGTGTTGCTACTGCCTTGGCCTTATCCATACCAAATCTTTTCAGTAATTCCTTGCAGTATTTTGTTTGGCTAATGAAAATTTCGTCCTTTGCTTGCTTTATTTGTAATCCCAGGAAAAAGTTCAGCTCGCCCATCATAGACATCTCGAACTCTTCCTGCATCATACTAGAAAATTCCTTGCAAAGGATTTCATTAGTAGCACCGAAAATAATGTCATCAACATAAATTTGAACTAAAAGAATGTCCTTTCCTTTCTTTTTAATAAAAAGTGTGTTATCAACCTTCCCTCTTTCAAAATTATTCTCCAATAAAAATTTGCTAAGACGGTCGTACCATGCTCTAGGAGCTTGTTTCAAACTGTACAAAGCCTTTTTCAATTTAAAAACATAATCCGGGTGTTCATAACTTTCAAAGCCAGGAGGTTGACACACATAAACTTCTTCATTTATAAAACCATTAAGAAAGGCACTCTTTATGTCCATTTGATATAATTTAAAATCTAAAATGCATGCAAAAGCTAAAAGTAGTCTAATGGCTTCCAACCTAGCAACAAGGGCAAATGTTTCCTCATAATCTATCCCCTCTTCCTAGTTGTAACCTTGTGCAACTAGCCTAGATTTGTTTTGAACAATTAAACCAGCCTCATCAAGTTTATTTTTATAAATCCACTTAGTTCCAATAATCGGATGAGACTCAGGCCTAGGAACAAGTTCCCACACCTGATTTCTTTCGAACTGGTTTAATTCCTCTTGCATTGCCAAAAGCCAATGCTCATCAAGCATAGCCTCAAAATAATTCTTTGGCTCTACTTGAGAAACAAATGCAAAGAAGTTACACAGATTGCTAATAGAATTGCGAGCACTTACACCTTTTGAGATATCACCGATGATCTGATCAATGGGATGGTGCCTAGATGTTCTCCATTCCTTAGGCAAATCAGCGTTGAGTTCCAAGGATTGTTCTTGATTTTTCTCCTCAACAGATTCGACTGATTTTTCCTTGCTTTCGGAATGCTCCTTTCCTTTAGCATTTGGCTCCTCATCCTCATCAATGAACAAATCTCCAAGAATACCTGAAATTTCATTAACAGATACCTTTCCCAACCTTCTGGGATCGGATTCGTCAAATGATACATGAATAGATTCTTCAATAGTATTACAAGATTTATTGTAAATCCTATATGCTTTGCTCGAAACAGAATATCCAAGGAAAATGCCCTCATCAGCTCTAGCCTCAAAACTTCCGAGATTTTCTCTACCATTATTATGCACATAACATTTACATCCAAAAACACGAAAATGGGAAATATTTGGTTTTCTCCCCTTGTACAGCTCATAGGGGGTTTTCTTTAAAATAGGCCTAATTAAAACACGGTTCATAACATAACAAGCTGTACTAACTACATCAGCCCAAAAGTATGCAGGCAAATTCATGTCATTAAGCATTGTTCTTGAAAGCTCTTTTAATGAACGATTTTTCCTCTCCACAACCCCATTTTGCTCAGGAGTTCTTGGAGCGGAAAAATAATGCTTAATTCCATGTTTTTCGCAAAACTTTTCAAAAAGATGATTTTCAAATTCTCCACCATGATCAGTTTTAATGGATGCAATGCTCAAATGCAATTGGTTTTGAATAATCTTGGCTAGCTTTTTAAATTCATGAAATGCGTCATTTTTATGAGTAATAAACAGTGTCCATGTATACCTAGAATAGTCATCCACCACAACTAAACCATAATAGTTGCCTCCAAAGCTTTTCGTTTGACAAGGTCCAAAAAGATCCATATGTAAAAGTTCCAAGGGCCTTTGAGAAGAAACAAGGTTTTTAGAAGGAAAAGATGCCCTTGTGAGTTTTGATTTAGAACAAGGATCACATTTTTCAGAAAAAGAAAAATTTTGCTTTGGCAGACCAACTACTAAGTTTTTAGAAGAAATTTTATTTAAATGAGCCATGTGGATGTGACCTATTCTACGATTCCATAGCCACGATTCATCCTCTTTAGATAATAAACATTTCTCATCATTTGAGGGAATTGAATCAAAATCAATAACATAAACATTTTTTACCCTGCGAGCAATTAGCTTAATAAGATTATCAATTTTTCCCTTGATAATACATCTATCAGAATCAAATATAACCCTATTGCCCTTATCACACAATTGACTAATACTTAGCAAATTATGTTTCAGACTCTCAACATGTAAAACATTTTCAATGCAAGGGTTAGGAGGTGTACCAATTTTACCGACTCCGAGAATCTTTCCTTGATTGTTATCTCCGAAGGTCATATGTCCTTGGTCCTTAGGCACGAGATGCGAAAATTTAGATTTATCTCCAGTCATATGTTTTGAGCATCCGCTGTCCAAGTACCACCACGACTTCTTTCCTTCCGGAGTAACCTACAAGCAAAGAATTCAAGGTTTCTTTTTAGGTACCCATATCTTTTTGGGTCCTTGAGCGTTAGTATAACCATAGTTTAAATCATGCCACCTTCTAGTTTTATTGTTCGGTTTAACGAACTTCACTTTTCGGTGTATGCATTCATGTGCACCATGGCCCTTTTTACCACAAATATGACAAATAATAAGAGGTTTCTTATGATTACTAGCAGGGACAAAAACGGTACTTAATTTCTTTAGATGCCTACCGGGTTGATATCCTAGACCCGCTCTATTAAAGAAACATTTTTGTCTTCCTAACATTAAATTTAGAGTATTTCTACCTTTTGTAAATTTAGCAAGGGTTTCTTTTAAATCTTCAACTTCTTTAACCAAGTCCTTGCAGAATTTACAAGAAGAAGAACTAGCTTTAAATTTAATGTTATTACTCAAAGTGTTTGAAGAATTTTTCAAAGTCAAATTCAGCTCCTTATTTTGATTTTTCAAAAGATCATTTTCTTTACTAAGTTCTTTATTCTTTTCTAAAAGAGAAGCTAAATTTTTCTTTTCTAGAGAAACCAATAAGGATAACCTCATCGATTCCTCATGCAATTCTTCAAATGCTTCTTGTAATTCATCAAAAGAAAAGTTAAGTTCAGTGGTTACCTCATCTTCGTGAGCCATTAAGCATATGTTGGCAGTCTCCTCTTGTTCGTCTGAATCTTCATCCGAACTTCCTTCATTGTCTAGCCATGCCAAGTATGCTTGCTTCCCCTTCTTTGAATTCGAGTTCCCTTTTTCTGAATTTTCTTTCTTTTTCAACTGATAGCAGTCTGCTCTGATGTGACCAAGCTTGCCACACTCATGACATGTAATGGTTGAGCCTCCACTCTTGTTATTTTCTCTTCTGTTGAAATTCTTCTTCCTTAGAAATTTCCCGAACTTTTTGACCAATAGAACCATGTGTTCATCATTTAGCAATTCTTTGTCCGAATCACTTTCAGCTACAGGTGCTTCAGCCTTGAATGCTAAACTTTTAACTTTCTTGTTCTCTTCTTCATGCTGAGCCAAACCTTTTAGATCACTTTCATGTTCTTGTAACTTCCCAAAGAGAGTTGCCAGCGTCATAGTTGATAGATTTCTTGATTCAGCAATCGCCGTCACTTTGGGTTGCCATTCTCTTCCCAAACACCTTAGGACTTTGTTGATGAGATCCTCATTGGTGAATTTCTTCCCCAATGTCGTCAGTTGATTTAAAATCATTGTGAAGCGTTTTTGAATCTCTCGAATCGATTCTCCATCTTTCATTCTGAATAATTCATATTCACCAGTCAGCGTGTTGATTCTCGATCTCTTTACTTCTGTTGTACCTTCATGCGTGACTTCCAGTGTATCCCACATCTGTTGTGTTGTCTCGCATGTTGATATCCTGAAAAACTCATCATAGCTCAAAGCAGATGTTATAATATTTTTCGCTTTCAAGTCGTACTGGACTCTACGTTCCTCCTCCTCCGTCCATTCAGCCATAGGCTTATCGACGGTGTTACCATTAACCACATAGGTAGGAACATAGAGACCATTTACAACACCATCCCAAACTTTTAATCCAACTCCTTGAATAAAAATTTTCATGGGCTTTCCAATACGCGTACCCTATCCCATCAAACATGGGAGGATGGTTAATAGAACTCCCTTCACCTCCAAACAGAGAGTTTGAAGCCATACTCTTGAGACGGTTAAGTCTTAACACAAGAGACTAGCTCTGATGCCAATTGTTGGTTTTGGCCTCAAAATATCGAGAGGGGGGGGTGAATCGAGTTTTATTAATGTATTGTAAAAACCGTGACAAATTAAAAATTGATTTGAGATGGAGAGATTAAACGTTCGAAACGGATCGCGAAAACGATATAAAAAATAATAAACGAGTAGTGCGGAAACGAAAAAATTGAAATATGCGGAAATTAAAAGAGATAGGGATAGAAAAGCTTGCACCGGTGAATTTTATACTGGTTCAGCCTTCCCGTCGAAAGGCCTAGTCCAGTCCCCAAGCGACCCGCCTGAGAGTTCTTATACCAAGCAATAGAGCCGCACCCTATTACAACCAAGAGCACCCCGCACACTACTAGGAACCTCCGTTCGCTAGGGGCCTCAATCACACAGCAGGGTTCCTCGCCCTACGACGTATCACACGTCCACTAAGGGATTCTCTCCCTAACCACTAAGGTTTAGAACAAATACAATGAGAGTGATTACAATAGCTTTTTGTGTTCTCAAAACACGGATACAACAATATGCTCTATGATAGTGAAGAGTGTTTCTCTTTAGAAGATTACTCAGCCAATAAAAGTTTTGTTCTTCAAAAGACTATGAACAATGAAGAGCAGAAAACTTGAGAAGATGAAGAAGAGAGAAAATTGCAGACCAGAAAGAATGAATGAAAAAAAATTAATCTTTTTCTAAATGTTGGAGTGATTTTTCATTTAAAAAGAAAAACTATTTAGAATCAAAAAGATTTTGAATAAGTAAAACAAAATCAAAACAAAATAAAATAAGATTTGAAATAAGTTTTAAAATCAAAACTAAATCAAAACGATTTACAAAATAAAATATAGATTTGATTCTTAAAACCAAAAAGGAAATAATTCAAATTTAAAATCATTTTCGAATTTTATAAAATAAATCAGAATCTTTTATATAAAAACAAATCAGGAAATAATCAAAATGATTCTGACACGTTTTTCAATAAAACATGAAGTAATCGATTACTTTCTGAAGGTAATTGATTATTCCTTCAAAAATGGAAATACTTAAATTCATTTGAAAAACATGTAATCGATTAGGCTAATAATAGTTAATCGATTACACCACTCCTGTTCATTGTATGATGCAACTCATAATAATCGATTACACTAAGGAGTTAATCGATTACTGAGCCTCTGGTTTGCATATGATGCAACATCATGTAATCGATTACTAAGCCTCTGAAAAATATATGATGCAACAATTATAATCGATTACTTGACTAATGTAATCGATTACTTTCATAAGAAAGTAACTGATTAGCATGATTCAGTTAATCGATTACAACATCTCTGATTTTTCTATGATGCAACAAAGTTAATCGATTACTTGAGAAGATAATCGATTACTCTCTTTTGCAAACATACAAATATACAGAGTTTTGTAGCATCAATTATTTTTACTCAGATTAAATGCAGAAAAACATTTTTATATGCAAAAACACGTATTTCTTCTTCTCTCCTAAAATGAAAAACTTATTGGCTTTGTAACTCTTAAGGAAACAAAAACTTCATTACCTTACATTTGAACTAAGGAGAAGGTTTCTATTGTTAAGCTTGCTTGAGTCTTCACTCTTGACACTTGCACTTGTGAGCTTGAACTTGAGTTGGCTTGTTATCATCAAAACACATACTTGAATCAAACTTGAAGTCCATAGAGAGTTTGAAGCATGCCTTCCAACCAGCTTGACTTCCAACAACAAGTTTTGGACAACCATAAAAACAATCTAAAAATCCCAAATAAATCAAATGGATTTATCTTAAAATTAATTAATTTCAAAACCAATCACGTACTCAAATATTTTTCCAAAACACATTCAATTAACTTAGCACACAACAACAAACAACACTTTCACAATCAAAACATATAAGTCATCCATTTTTCAAATATCAATTAACATGAAGAATAGTCTCATCAAATTTCCAAAGCATTTTCTTTCATAAAACAAGAACACTTAGACATACAAACCGAATGAGACCAAAGATATAAATCAAGCATAATGGTTTTCATGCAACTAAGTCTCCTAGGCTTATTGACACTACATGGCCGAATGAAATCAAAGAAACAAGTTAAAAATTACAACTCTAAATCACACAACCAACTTAATTTATTTCGAGTACTTAAACCTTATTTTCTTTTTCATGAAACAAAATCATTTACCCTTTCTTTCTCTTTAAACCGAATATACACACATACACAAAATTTTCCAAACCATTTAATTCATTTGTTTCCTTTACCTTTTAACCAAACCGAATAGAAAATACATAATCACACATTATTTCAAATAATTTAACTTCACATAATCCCACTAAACATACTCATTACTTTTATGTCACTTCATGAAAAAGAAGCCTAGTCTAATTCCTATGTATAGGCCGAATTTCATTATGACAAAACAAGGTTTTTGGGTTCATTTTTTTTTAACATGCAAAGTTAAAGATTCATGAGTTTAAGTCTTGCACTTTCTCACACAAAATTTTAAAAATATCATTTCCTTTTTCAAACATAAAACCGATTCATTATTACTACACAAACCAAGTTTTCATTTAAATTTTCTTACATGCACTTTAGAAATCCTTGAATCAAATAGAAATTAACATGCATGTTCTTAAATATTGTAGATCAAGTCATAAAATCACTCACCATAGTACAAATCAAAGATCAAAATCACTTTGAGTAGAAAAAGACCAAAACCGTGACATGCATGGAAGAAAGATCAAATCTTTTTGTTCAAAGATCACATGCAAGGTTCAAGGTCAAAGCTTTTTGTTTGAAAACCACATATATGACTCAAGATCAAAACTTTTCAAAGATCAAGGCAAACATTAAAGCTTTTTAAAGATCAAAACCAAAAATCAAACATTTCAATACTCAAATCAATGTTTCTAAACATAAGGTTAACATGCAATTACTTGGATTAAGTTAAAAAGCATCAAGACCTAAACTTTTTGTCATGGCCGAAACATATAACTCATGATCTAGTGTTTTATAAGTTCATTTACTCTTAAAAATTTAAGATCAATGTCTAATCAACACATGCATGAGGAGATCAAGGCAAATAATTAAATTTAAGCACAAACTTTAAGCAAAACCGTGACAAGAAGGATTACAAGTTAAAGATCCAAACTTTTTAACACAAATCTTCATGATCAGCACTTAGAAATGGCATGCATGTGGTTTAAACTTCAAGATCACTTAAAAACACATTCATGCATCACAAAACTTTAAGTTCAAGCAAAGTTCATTACAAGTCCTTTACAATATAACATGAAATACACTTAAAACTTCTCAAAAACTTAGACAACTACCTTAGATCTAAACTTAACTTCAACTTCAAGATTTTTCTCTCTCCTCTTCTCCTAGGTTTTAGTTTCGGCCTCTTCTTCTTTTGGTTGGAAGGGTGATTTTCTTCTTAGTCTTTGAAGAAGGAAGTGATGGAGAAATGAAAATCAAAGGTGAAAGGTGGAAGAACTTTGAATCTTCACTCTTCTCTCTCTTTTTCTCTCACGGCCTTACCCTCTCTCTCTCTACATCTCAAGAGCTTTGTGTTGCTCTTGGGACTAAGTGTGTGGGTGGAAGAAAGAAATGAAGGAAATGAATGGAAAAGGAGTAGAATGAACTAAGGGCCAAGGTATATATAGACAAACCGTGCACTTACTAAATTACCCTTGGAAATTCGGTTCTATGTGCAAGAGTGAGGGGTAATTTTGGCAATTCTAAAACATCTACTTGGGGGCCAAGTTTCTATTTTCTTTTTCTTTTTATTATTTTCCCTTTAACTTGGTGATTAAGTAATGGCTCTTGTGCAATTTCATCTTAGGTAAATACATACACATACATACCATACATACATATACAAGTAACACTCATACATGCATACACACATACACATACACGTATTCCACACACATATTCATACACACATTATCTTTTTATTTCTTACTCATATTTACTCTAAAACAATATAATCACCAATTCTCATAATAATACAATTATTTTATACATCATACATGTATTGTCCTATTCTTCCTCTAATTTAATTTTCCATATAGTCCTAAGCATACACACACATAGAAAAATAGATTTTCTTCTTATAAAACCACTTATGCACAAAAATCACAATTTCCTTGACACACAAAAATATCAAATACATAATCCTTTCTTTTAAAAAAATTCAACTTTAAAACTCACAATATTTTCTCATGAAAATCATTTCTTTGAAAATCATTCACCACTTGAAATCATAAAATGAGAAATTTATTCAAGAAAATACTTCTTTCAAAAACACTTTTTCAGAAATAAATCTTTTTAGTACTCAAAACAACACGAGGAATTTGCGGGGTGTTACATTCTCCCCAACTTAAAGATTTCTCGTCCCCGAGAAATTAGTTGCGGATTGGGCAGCATGACACAAAATTCTCATCCCGATGATTTCCACGAAAACACTCTCGTTCTCACTTCATGGTCGTATCTCCTTCGCTGACATAATTCACTTTGTCGTGCTCCTCGTTTGTTGCTTTCGGATGCAGAAGCCTCTCAAGCGCCGCCACTTGTGTGTCGAATCGGGTCAAGTCCATCGGACTAACCGAAGGGGATATCGTCTCTTAACTAATTGTCGTTACGGAAAGCACAAACTTGGGTACAAACCCGGGGAATATTAAGCAAACATAAATTCAAACATCTCCAAAACTACTGGGTTTAATCTAAAACCCTTAGATACTCACTATTTCCTATAACTTAGGATTTCCACTAACTCACAACAATCACTCCTTCCTTTGATTTTTCCTCCTACTCTAAGGTTTTCATCCATTATTTTCCAGATTTAAGGGGAATTCTAGGGCAACTTTGGTCCTACTTTCTCAAAACATCTCTACTTTTCTCGTTAGATTCTTCCTAAATGTCCATCATGCCTATTACTTTCTCCGTCTAAACCTATGGTTATGGCATAAAGCAATCCTAATCCTCAAATTTTCCTCGACCGATAGCATGCACCTCTTTTCTTCCTTGTAGCTCCCCAACTTTGATCAAACTTATCACTAAATTCACTATTTCGTTCTATTCTTAATCAATTTCAACTACTAATCCACCCTTAATCATTCAAGCCTAAACTATCTGGGTAACTATGACATTTTTCAACTCTACAAATCAAGCTAATGAATCTTGGAAAATATCGGTAAAGCTACGGTTTGATAATAAGGCTTATGAAGAAAAGATTTAAATTTCAACTATACTGTCTGTTTTGCTGAAGCAATTCAACAAACAGGGAATCCAAGAATAACATCCTATTCCCTCAAAGGTACCGACTACTCTTTGGACAAAGGGTACGTCTAGGTCAACAAACTTAAGCCTAACAAGCACTAATGAAACATCAAGGGTGAAGGGATCTCAATCTTAGGGTCCATTCGTCCTCTACTTGATCTGCTTCCTCCAAACTATAGAACCAACAGATTTCTTAGACTATTACAGCAGGCACTAATCCACAAACAAAGTCTCATATCCTAGGAAGACAAGGACTTAACCTTATACTCCTATCCTTACACTAGCAAGCTCACAGAGTCACACAAACAAAGCATGTAAGCCCATGCTTAAGGCCACTAAGGATTACCATTGCTCTGATACCATTTTGTAACAGTCCGATTTTCTTAACTCAAAATAATTAACTTTTATTTGTTAAAGTTACCAAAAATGAGGCCAATTTTTTTTTTTTGTAAAACATTGTTGAAGTGTTAGTGATGTACATAACACTCTTTACTAAAAACCGAGTTGTTACTAAAATATTTGTTTACATAAAACTTTCATGTACATAAAAGAACTTGATTCCAAAAAGAATGGTGATTCATTGCATTGGATTAAAAGTGTTCACAACAGTTTCCAAAAGATTACATTGCTTAATCTTTCCAAAACAAAGGTACATCCCCAATATAGAATTAAAATTAGCTTAGTTACATAAATGGTCCTTTTCTTGGTAATCCTTCACTCACAACACAAACAATCAACTTTAACTAAATACACTACTTTCGCTTCCTTCTGACGAAGACAACCGGATTCAGCTTCCTTTTCTTCTTGCGCCCTTTCTTCACTACCGAGGGTGAAGCCACCTCTGTCGCTGCTTTCCCGTTGTCGTTAAGCTCCAGCTCCAATTCATCTAGAGTGATGATCTCCTTACGATGCTCCGTCTGCCCGTTGAGATATCAGCAGCACCGATATGCCAACGAACAGGAGAGAGTAAGCGATCCGAACGACGCATTGTCGACGGTGTGGAATTACAGTAGGCAAGATACTAGGACAATACATACATAACAAGCAACATACATACAACATAGCATTCAAGCATATCATCATTATAATTTATCATTATCATTATCATCATTCATTATCTTTATCCTTATTATCATTATCCTGCCAAACTTGTTATCATTTCTCAACATAGTCATTCCTTAATTCTCAATTCTTTTCGCAACTTCATCATTCCATAAACTTTCACACCTCATAATCATTAAATCTTTTTATCACTCCTAAACTTTTCTTATTGTGTCTTATCGGGTCATAGCCATCAATGATTGTGGATATTTATAATTTCATCGAGGTACTCGTTTCGTTGCCATCGATACACACGTCTACATCTCCTCGGTCATCCATCCAGCCTAGTCGGAAGCTAACAGGAGTACAGGACCTTTACCACGCGGGCACGACAACTGTCTCAACATCAATTGGCTCCAAGCCAGGAGAACTGTAGAAAAATCGGGTACAGTCTCAAATCAATTTATATCATATCAATTCATTTCATATAATCAAGGCTCGCTGTAGAAAACTCGGGTACAGTGGCAATCAAGATGCCCCGTTCCAGTCCCTCTCACTGTTCCTGAAATGCCATAGGGGTGACAGCACTATTCCGGTTCCGGGTGTAGAACTTACCACGGCATTAGGACCCAGTCCCCACCACGTCTGGTTACCACATATGGAATTCGTTCCGCCCAGTATAGTACTCAAGGCCTCATGACGTTTTACCGCCCTAGCCTACCCTATTGCATTCACAACCCGAATATCCCTGATATCTGGGGTACCTTCCTCTCCACTACTTCGCACTCTCATACCTCACCGCGTTAGTGTCTTTTAAAGTCTTTTATCTTTAATTAACCTAAGGTCGGCCCATCCTTAGTGCATCCCTTCAATGAGTCCCGACCACTAACTTTGCACGATCTTTCTCTCATCTTTTCTCCACATAGCACAGAGCTGGGTTCGCATCATCACATTTGCATCTCATTCACAGTTTCCTCAACATCTCTTTTCACACTCTTTCTTAAAACCACATTTTATCACCTTTCTCAAATTCTCATTTCATAACTCTTTCTCAAAATCGTGTTCCATAAACTTTCTCAAAACCATCTTTTATAACTTTCTCAAAAGTCTCATTTTGCAAAATTTTCTCAAAGCATCATTTCACAAACTTTCAAAAATTCTTATTTCACAAATCTTCTAAAAATTTTCTTTCATCACTCTCTAGAATCTCATTTCGCAAAATTTCTTGAAAATCTCTTTTTACAAAATCGTTGAAAATCTCGGTTCACAAACCTTTCTTGAAAACTTACTTCAAAGACTTTTTACAAAATTTCTTTTCACAAATTTACAAAAAAAATCTAGTTTCCAAAAACTCTTTTCAAAACTCTCACTTTCAAAAGTCTTTTCAAAAACCTCATTTTACCAACTTTTCTTAAAACAACGTTTCACAATTTTCTCAAAAACTTCGTTTTGCCAACTTTTCGTAAAATCTCATTTCGTAAAACTTTCTCAAAAATCTCGTTTCAAAAAAAAAAATCTTTTCACAAAACCATTAAAATATCTGTTCACAAACCTTTCTCAAAAACTTACTTCTTAGGCTCTTACAAAATCTCTTTTTATAAATCTTTTCAAGAATATATCTTCATAAACCTTCTCAAAAATCTCTTTTCATAAATCTTTTCAAAAGTATCTTTTCACAAATTCTACCAAAAGTCTTGCTTCAAAAACTCTTTTCGAAAATTCTCATTTTCAAAAACCTTTTTAAAATTTCTTTCCATAAACCTTTTCAAAATCACTTTTCATAAACCTTTTCAAAAATCTTATTTCAAAACTTTTTGAAAACATATTGCTTCAATGAGTACTAGTGGAGGAGCAAGCTCAACTCAACACCAGTCTCATTTTAACCATATCACAAAGGAGCCCAGCTCCACTCACATCACCTTTCATTTCATAATCAACACCCCATCACTTTCCCAGCTCTGGCTTAAGCTCATCCTCATCATCAAGTCTGTCCCCAATCTCAACACTTTATCTCTTTTCCAATGAATCTCATATTCTTTATTTTCATTTCTTTCTCATCATGTCTTTACTTCACAATCTTATTTATTTCATTTCTATTTTCGGGACATAGCATATTATCCATATTGATTCACAATATAATTATCATCATGCATAAATAAATAAATAAATACGCAAGCATGCTATTTCACACAACCATCACACAACAATAATGTGGTCTTTGTCACATTCGTATAAGTGGCCACACAATCAAACAATTGCCACTTATACTACTGACTCCAGACCACTAAGTTCCGTTCTTTGATATGATACGGAACGTCCTAATATATCACCTAAACACCACGGTGTCTTAGGAAAGCTTCTCTCTCACCTGAGGTCCAGCAATTAAATGCGTACGCTCTCCTCGGATCCTTGTCTCTGCCAGCTGCCCCAATCCCTCGTCTTTAAAATTCCTCGTACTAAATAAAATATGTTTACGTCATTAACTTGTATTAAGAAAATATTTTCTTAACTCATTTCACATTTTGTTCTTCGTCGAAAAAACTTAAAACATGATTGTTTTCTCAAAACAACTCTAATACTTCTAGCATTTTAAATTCTCCAAAATCATTTGAAAACATCATATAAAATAATTTAATTCGTTTGGGTTAGTTTCTGGTTCGTTTTGGACAGCACCTAAAACACGTTCGGAAACACCGAAAAATACACTGTTTTCACTCCGACTTTTTCTTAAATCAGATACCACTTGAAAACTTTGTTTTAAATCACATGAACACCTTTTTAAATTTAAGAGACAACTTTAAATAATTCTGGACAGCAAAGGTTTATTTCACAAAATCACTTTAATAAAAATCCGAAAACATCTTAAAACACTTTTTACTTTAGACGATTCTTTAGTTCCAACTAATACTTTAAAACTCAAGTTTATATCATAAAACAAATCTTGGACAGCCACTAAATACAATCCTACAATCAAACCAAATTATTTTAAAATTAATTAATTTTCAAAATCAATTATTTTCCAAACATCAGCTTAACACACAATCACAACAACACTGAAATGAATTAAGTCATACAATTACTTACTTAATTATAGACCAAATATTTATTTTCAAACAAACACTCATTCAAAATCAAACACTTTCATTTTCATAAAACACAAACACTTAGTCACATATACACGTACAAACCGAATGGAACTAAAAATATAAATCAAGCACACTTATTTTTCTTACTTTAAACAACTTAATTCCTTTCAAAAACCGTTATGTGAAATTATTCTTAGGCAAACAAATTTCCTAGACTTACTTACACCATATGACCGAATGAAATTAAAGAAGACAAGTCAAGAATTACAAATAAAACACATAAATCAATTTAGTTTATTTCAAGTATTAAACCTCATTTTATTTTTTTCATGAAATAAAATTATTCACCCATTCTTTCCCTTAAAACGAATATACACACACATATTCAATTTGACATAAAACTTTTTCCTAAACCATTTAGTTCATTTGTTCCCTTTACCCTAAAAAGAAAACCGAATAGGAATTGAATATTCACAACACGGTTTCAAACACATGAATTTAACAAAATTTTACAAGACACACTTATTACTTTTAAGTCACTTTATTGAAAAAGAATCTAGCCTACTAACCTAGCTAGGCCGAATCACCATCATGGTAAAAACATGGTTTTGATGCACTTTTCAAACATGGTTTTGAAAATACTACTTCTCTTTTCAAGCACAAAATCATGACATGCAACACAAGGATCAACACTTTTTTTTTTAATTCAAAAACAACATGCATGCATTTTAAAGATCAACTTTTTCATAGATCACACAAGATCAAAGCCTTTTTAAAGACTAAAACCAAAAATCAAGGCTTCACCAAGATCAAATCAAAAGTCAAACATTTCAACAACTCAAATCAAGGTTTCTAAACATAAGGTTAATATATAATTACTTAAATCAAATTAAAATGCATCAAGACATAAACTTTTTTGTCATGGCCGAAACATATAGCTCATGATCTAGTGTTTTATAAGTTCTTTTACTCTTAAAAATTTAAGATCAAGGTATAAAGGAGACATGCAAAGAAAATAAGGATCACAAGGTCATAAAATCAAACATGATAGACTCAAGTTCTTTGTTTTATCAAAGATCAACCATAGACCAACACATATGAATGAAAATCAAGACAAATAAACAACTTTAACACAACTTTTATAGAAACCATGACAAGAAAAACATAAGTTGGAGATCTAAACTTTTTAGCATAGATTTTCAAGATCAACACTTAGAAATGACATGCATTAAATTCAAACTTCAAAATCACTTCAAAGTAAACACATGCATCACCAAAGATCTTGACTTTATTATTAAGCAAGTTTAGATCATGAATTTATTTATCAAATATTTAGATCTTTAAGGTTTTGTTAGAAAAACATTAGATCTGGAAAGAAAACCCTCAACCGAATACAAAACATAAGGCTTAACATATTACAAATTGTTTTAAGTCCTTAAAGTCCAAGATTTAAGAAGATAACACATATGTTTATCTTTTAAATCATAAAAATGAACATGCAAAGGAGAAAATGAAATAGATCTACAAACAAAAGAGACACTACAAGAAAGTCGGCCAATTGCAACGACAAAAGTCGTTGCGAAAAATGAAAAGTCGTTGCAAAAAATATTTTTTGCAACGACATCAGTCGTTCGGGTCAGGGCGTAGCGAAAAAGTATCGCAACGACAATATAACTATCGCAACGACAAACCTTTGTTGCGATTCACATCGGTTTTGCAACGACAACTATCGTTGCAAATACTTTGTCGTTGCCAAAAATGCAATAACAGGGTGACGTGGCTTATCTTTTTGGCAACCATAAATGTCGTTGCCAATGACATTGGTAACGATAAATGTCGTTGCCAATGATACTTTATTGCTGACGTGGATTCCCATTTAGGTAATGTCGTTGCCAATGGCTTAGTATCATTGGCAACGACAAATGTCGTTGCAAAACCCTTTTGATATTTGAAACGACAAAATTGTCGTTGCAATAGCCTTTATTTATATTAAAAAAAATAATAATCCTTTTAAGCTGATAAAGCCATTTTGAATTTTAAATTCTGAAGTATCATTATAATAATTAAAAATAATAAATAAATTTTATATTATTAAATTGCCCATAAATAATGAGCTCAAATCTCAACAATCTAATATAGAGAATGTCTTTAGCATTCTATTGAGTCACAATATTACATCCGCCCAAAATATTAAAAATAAAAAATCTATTTAGTAACTAATAATCCAAAATAACACTTCAAAGCCCATGACATAAATTTCTAACATAAGCAAAATATCTTCTCATCTCCATATGCATGACCAATGTCACATCTTCCAATAACAAGCTAGCAACAACATAAATAAAGAAGGAGTGAAATTAATTGAATATTTTTGAAACAAAAAATAAATTGTACAAAATAAATGAAGTTATAATTCTTGGAACACATCATGCATGCATAAAACATTATTGTTTGGTATACCTTTAAACACAACCACACACGTATACATATAAAGAGAGAGAGTTTTAAGGGTACTATGTTTTGAAATGAGCACTTTAGCCTTGGTTGTCCTTGACTCCCTTCATTATTAGATCAACTGGCACCCTGAGAGGCTAAGATTCAAGAATTTATCACTAAAGAAAGAAATGTTGGATAAGGTAAATTTGGTCAAACCAAGTTGGTCCTACCTCAATAGCCATAACTTAAATCGAATATATCCAACTACTATATGTATAATCAGGTTGAAGAATTTGTACATCTAATTCATAAATGCCATCAAAGACTGAATATAAACATTAATGCATTAGAAATCAACAGCCACCGATATTGAAATGTAAGTTCAGTCAAACAAAAAACAGTTGCAACATGTCAGGTGTCTGAACTCATCACTACTACAACATACCACCAAATCAGGGAGTTAACCCTGTTTATTTGGAATATGCATATCTGCATTTGTCCTAGTGAATGTTGCTTTGCCAAACCTAACTATTCAAAATACCCCCTGGAAAGGAATAAAATGTTAAAACAATATTAGCATTAGAACAACATTAAGTACTCTGTTAATAAATTAGTCAATCACCGAGAAACTAAATCTCTACAATTTTAACATACTCGAAGCCTGAGCAATGAAATCAAATATATAACATTGGTCTGAAATAAAATAAAACAAACCAAAGTTCAAACTAAAAGTATAAACCATTGAACATATTAAAATTTTTAAAAACTTTAAATATACATGCCTAATCTTTTTTTTATAGGAAAAAGATATGTATTGAAACCACAGCCAAGCAGTAAGAGATTTACTGGCAGCTGAGAAAAGAGGAACACATTACAGAGTTCAAAACAAAACGCCACCACCTGGAAAACTAGCCAGGGCACCTAAATAATACTGCTATGCTAAAAGAGCAGAATAGCACCAGCAAATAACAATAAAAAAAACCAGTAACCATAACAGAAATAGATAATTAGCAATATGATTTTAAACTTTCCAGCGGATTTAAAATTAATTTAATCATGTTCTCTGATTGAATGAAGTAGTAGAAGGCCTACACATCCTCTCTTTCACTCACTTCTTCAAATTAAAAATAAAATTCAAAATGGTATTGTGACTTTGAATTAACCATAAACACAACCTTACTAACTCAAACATAACCAATGAGCAAATCCATATTTAAAATAGACTTAACAACTAAATTTCAAGATCAAAGCAACTGATCTCATTCAAAACTGGAGGACCAAGCCAATATCAAAAACTGGAACGACACCACCTATCGTTTCTAAAGTGAAATTTCAGTTTTCGCCTCATTTGCTTCAACCTCGGAAGTTAGCATCACTATAGATTTTAGATTCAAGATTAACACTAGACATACCCAAAGGATTTCAACTCTAACACAAATATCAATCCAAAATCGGATACAATTTAAATGCTTAAAAAATGCTTTTCCCTTTTGACATTATAAATTACCTCTTTTGAAGTATTTTTAAAAAAATCTATATATTATGTCATTACCTATGGTGACAATAAGGCTGCATGTAACATCCCGCTATTTCTAATATCTTTAGCAAAATAATTAAATGATTTAATATGATGTTTTCAAGATTTGAGTGTTGTAATAAAATTTAGATTTCATTATTTTAATTGAAATATGTTTTGTAGTCAAAATAACTATAAATTTGTTATCATACTTTTTTTTCAAAAATAAAATAGTACTTTTATTTAGTTTAATTAACATTTTGACAGGGAGCTCAAGTGACAAGTCTTAGAGGCATTTTTATAAATAGTTTCTTTAGAGAAATATGTTTAACTTAATATTTTGAGCGTCCCTGTAAATTTTCATAGTGTTCGGAGACTGTTTTATTTTTAGCTTTCGGACTGGTTTAATATATTACCGATATAAGTTATATATAATGATCTTCTATTTCAAAATTATAAATATTATATTTTATCAAGTTTAATATCAGGATTGAGAAAATATATTTACTTTTAAATTTCGATAATTTTTCTTACGCAATAGCTATCCGGAGGGATCGATAACTTTATTATTTTCTAATTAGTTTTGAGTAATTAAAAATACAATATTATTGTACTTAAATTTAGAATCGTCAAACTTTTGGTTATAATCCAAAATACCTATACATATTGACCCACAAACAAAAGCACATTGTTAAAACATATATATTAATTCCTAAGCCTACCCTTAGAACCCGTCCCAACCCAATTAAGCAATCACAAAAAAAAAAAAAAAAAATTATATAAAGTGTGTGGCCGTCAGGCCAACACGTTAAAGAAAAGGGAAAAGAAAAGATTCACAGCACATAACTAATAGAAAGAAAAGAAAATAAGATAGAAGAAGAAGAAAGGTAGCACCGCAGAGTAGAGAGTGGCGACTCAGAGAGGAGACTTCGTCTCTTTCAAATTTCTCGGTCCGATTATTCAAGATCCAACCGTTTAATCTCAAATCCGTCTTAGGTAAATAACCTTCTCATCTTTCTCCACCCATCCATGTAATTTATTCGACGATCCATCAATATTTTTATTATCCCTATATTTTCAAATAAAGAGATGTTTTGGGGAAAAAGATATATTTTTATCGTATAATGATATATAGTTATTATTTTGACAAAAATGAATTTAGTTTATGATATTTAAATATATATATATATATATATATTTAATATTATAATTATTTTTAACGTGTGTCCCTGTTTAGATCCAACACGTATTGTTGTCTCTGGCCCTTGAGTAAGGCGTGGACGCGAACGTTATATTGTTCCTTTTGTCAGGATTCCCAGGTAAGAGGGTTGTATTACCTTAATTTAGGGCATGATTTCTAGGTTGTTTATAGTGGTGGCTAGGAGTAGAAAAGATTAACTAGAAAAATGAACAGTTAATGTTGATAATAAGTCTGTTATTAAATTAAAGAAATGAACACGCTTATGTTTTGATGAATTGATTATTTTTATTGATTATTGGTTAATTGATTATTTGGTTAATTTTTGGTGAACTTAAAATTGGTTATGAATTGATTAACTGTATTGAGTATTTTTATTGATTATTGGATGATATCTAGTTGGTATTTAATTATGGAGTAAAAATTTGATTGCTGCATGTTAGTGTGAATCAAATATGTTTGAATTAAACTGGACTGGATTATCATTAGAATAAATGAATTAAACAAAAGGCAGCAGCTATTGATCGCGTGTCGAGTATCCGTACCCATTAGGTGCCTTGTTAGGACAAAGTCTATTTTAAGGAATAGACTCGAATTCCCAATAGGTGAAGTCCTCGCTCAGGTAAGTAAATCCCATAGATCCAAAGTCTCGTTAGGTGTTTGGAACTCGCGCGAGATCAATAGCTGTCTGGTAAATCGATAAAATAAATAATGAGACGTGTAAGAAAGCACGAAAGAAAAGAACAAAGAAAAGACCCTAACGAGCTAGTGGTCTATGCGGTAAGAAAATCCTGGGTGAAGGTAAGAAATCCTATTGGGTGAAGACATACAACATCCTAACAGGTGCATGCAAAAATACCTAATGGTACATTATAAGAAAAGACAAGAAGGAAGAGAAAAGAAGAAAAGAAAGAGGAAAGATGAGAAAAACTAAGAAAGCTGAAAAAGAAAGTTAAGAAAATAATTTTGAAGGAAATGTCACATATTGTGATTGTGAATGATGCATGTCTGTGTTGTGAAATACTTGAAAATGATTATGATTATTACGATGAAAATATAAATGTTAGGCTTAGTTTACTATTATGACTTCTTAGAAATAATTTCCTAAGTTCTGTGTAATGCTACCCTTCTTGCTATATTTTTACAGGTACAGAAGTGGAGCTTACACAAGTCATGGCCGAACAGGGGTACACTCCACACCGTGGTGTGGAGTGTAATTTAGTCACGAGAGAACCTAAATTAATTTGGTGTAATTATTATGGTTTTTTTTTAGGTGCCTAGAAAAACTTATATTATTTTTGAAAAGGGCATTAGTGCGAGGTAGCCGAAGTTAAATATAATTTTAGGTTTTTTTTAATATTATGGACTGGCAGGTTTAAAAGATGCAAATTTTTGAGAGGTCCGATAAACAGAGGAAACTCTGCTGGATTCTCGTCGAAATTTTCAAGTACAACTTTTAATAAAACCTAATTTTAACTAATTAAAAGTGAGGGTGTTACACTGCGAGCCTGCAAGATAGTTAATGTAATTTCAAATAAGTGAAGCAACTATGTAAAGTCGAAACTTAACAGTAAGAAGTCTTAAATACAAATAGTTACCTACTATAACGATCTTCAAGACCTTCTTTCACTTTTGTAGGAAGATTGACCAACAATATTGACAAGAGAAAAGAAAAAGTAAAAATTTGACAATCTGTTGGTTGGAGCCCATGTTAACAGACATTAATAGTTGCAAATAGCACACTGATCATCAGAGAATCCAACAACTACAACCATTAGATTCTTGGCGGCCCTCAAACCATCTATCCCATGAAGGATTTAAGGGGCCAGTTGTTCTGTCAGCATAAAAGATAAAGCTTTTGTTAATTAAAAAAGAGGTAAAAGAGAAAATAATGTGGTTTCAAACAAAGATGCAAAAGGTTTTGAGAAGTGAGAGGAAATTTTACACTGGGAGTAAAGGATCAGGTCTTGTTTCCACATTAGTCAGGATTCTAGCAAAGCAAGGACCAAAAGGATATTATAAGTTAGACTAACATTGATGAAAGATTACAAATTTTTGGTTTTAATGGTATATTTTTGGTTCTAAAACTTACTCTTTGCACAATACAGATGCTCCCTCCATCTTTTCAAGCTTTTCCAGCTCCTCCTGCATTCATTTTATAATAAACATTATAGCAGTTGCTGTACAAGTCTCTAAACAGATCCAATCAAATGTCAGTAATTAAAAGTAGAGGTCGAGTACCACAATAGCATCAACATGAAAATCTCACTACATTATTGCATAAATCTCCTTTATTTCTTAAATATTCACATGGTTTAAAAAACAAAACAAAACAAGAAAAACTCCTTCAAATAACAGTAGCACATGTGCACATGCAGTATACAAAGAAGAAGGAATTAAATCCTATAAAAAAAAATATGAGCACAAGAATATTGTATTACTTAAACTAAAAAAGGAAAGAGGACAAGACCTCCCCTCCCCTGAGATCTAGTGGCTTAATTAATCTTGGCATACTTGTTTTAAAAATCATACTCATCATCCTAAAGGAGGGGGGGAGGTGGTAAGTGTAATAATATCTGCTTATTAAGAGATTGCTAATAGGTTCACACAAAATTGAATAACTGGGTTCTCAATATTACTACTTGTTAACTCAGTTCTCAATATTATTACTTGTTATTATGGATATGCAATTTGACTTGTGAAATTATAAACATGTAGATATTTTGTAGCAGCATTATCTAAAGATACAAAGCTGGAAGTTTACCTTTGGAGAATACCAACACCAAATTCAAGAAGATGTCAAGTAAATAGGACACAAATTTGGACTATCAAGATTTCTACTCTAAAGATTCAGTGGCTCCACGAGGAATGGAGAATCCTTCATGTGTAATTATATCAGAGGCAGTGAGAGTTTTGCAGAACATGTGAGGGGTTGATTTAGAAAGTGATCCCTTAACATCCTCACTTTTAATAGTTAATTTTAGTTTTTAATAAAATCAGAGTTTGAAAATTCTTTTTAGCGTTTGATTTCTTTTAAAAGATTTCACGAAAATCCGGCAGAGTTTCCTCTGTTTTTCGGGTTTCCCAAAAATTCTCTTCTTAAAACCTGTCAGTCCAGAATTATTTAAAACATAAACTCAATAAATTAAAAACCAGTTTAGATCCTAATGCCCGATTAATACCAATCTCAGGGCATATAACTACACATATTATAAATTACAAAATTTAACAGTTTTAATGTAATTAAAAACAAAATCCACTCGGGTATCACAATTTCACTCCACGTAGTGGAGGGTTTCCAGTTCGGCCCGCAACAGTGTAAGCTCCGCTCCCGTACCTGTAAAATGATATCAAGAAGGGTAGCATTACACAGAACTTAAAAAGATAAATTCTAAAAGAAGACATAGTAAATAACCAAGCCTACATTATTATCAACATACATTATTTATACATTCTCATATATTTCATTTCCATTCTTAGTTTTCCCATCATTATTACATTCTCTTTTCTTTACTTTTTCTTTTTCTCTTTCTTTTCTTTTTCTCTTTCTTTTCCTTTTTCCTTATGACTGAGTCCAACAGACCATCAGCCCTTTATCTTTATTATGACTGAGTCCAAAAGACCATCAGCCGCTTTCCTTTACATGACTGAGTCCAAAAGACCATCAGCCGTTTTCCGAGTCCAAAAGACCATCAGCCGATTTCCTTTCTATGACTGAGTCCAAAAGACCATCAGCCGCTTTCCTTTCTATGACTGAGTCCAAAAGACCATCAACCGTTTACCTTTATTATGACTGAGTCCAAAAGACCATCAGCCGTTCTCTTTTATTCTTTCTTAATTAGTTCACTTTTCTCTTCTTATAATTTCAACATTTCTTGTATACTTATCTTTATCTTTTGATCTTTATTTTCATTTGACTTATCGCAATTTTCTACATTTTCTACTTTACTCTTTTCTTTTGGGTTAATTTCCCCCGATTTTATCCAATCCTAATTAATACGGTCTAGTATAGCATATTCTAGTTCTCATTACTAATTCTTACTTATTTCTTCATTTCCTTATCCCAGTCAATTACCTAATTCATCGTTCCTATTTCATCATCTATATTATATTTAATGGCTCCATTAACTTAATCTAGTTTCTCAACTCTTATTACAATACTCTACTTAGCTTCCCTCATAATGTACTCTCTTTTCCTTTATTATCTTTTTATTAATCCGCTTATTCTTTTCCTATTTCTTTTCAAATCTAGTTCATTACTTTGCGCCTATTACTCGGCTCGGTCCTGAACATTTTTATTATTCCATTCTTAAACCCTCCTTTACCTCGCCTTACTTTTCGGGTACTATTATACTTATTATCTTTTTAATTCACTAATTCCACTCTCTCTTTATATATTTCGTTTACCCTCTTGTTCTTTTACTTCCCCTATGGTTCTACTTTTATGATTGCTCACGTTTTTATTTTATTCGAACTATTTTAATATTCTACTTTCGCTCATTCATTCCGGGACTTATTCTATGCTAATACATTTTATTCCCTAAGGTGTGGTTTCTCGTCACAAATTTTAATTTCTTTATTTCCATCAACGGGGTACCCTAAGGTTCATTAACATACTTTTAATTATTCTACTCCTAGCTACCACTATATAATCCTAGAATTTACTTCTTAAGAAAAGGTAACGCGAACCCTCTTACCTAGGGCCTTTTTAAATAGAACCTGGATTTTAGCTCGGCGACGATGACGGCGTCGGTGTTGCTCCTCGTTAGCGGGAACGATCGTGACTGAACCGAGGCAAGGGCTTCTAGCTTCGAGGTTCCCGACACGAGCCCGGCACGATCACGGACCGGTAACGGCGCCGGTGAGATCCGTGGAGAGAGAAAGCTCGAAGAGAGGGAGAGAGAGGGGAACCAAAGCCAAAGGGGAAGAGGGAGGGAGAACTATGGTGGTGGTGGTGGTTCGTGTGGAGGTGGCGGTGGCGGCCGGAGGTGGCGGCGGCTGTGAGTGGGGAGGAGAGAGAGAGAGCTTGTGAGGGAAGAGAGGGAAAGCAAGAGAGAGAGAGAGAGACGGGTTGAGAGAGAAAGAGGAGGGAGGCCACGGTGGGGCGACTTGGGCGGCGGTGATGGTGGCGGTCGGAGTCGGAGGAGGGAGGGAGATCGGGTGGAGAGAGAAAATGGGGTTGGAATGGGGGTTCCGACCCCCAAAACACGTTTTTAAAGTTGCAGACCACAAAATACTCGAGTGTTTCTGTCAATACTCGAGTGTTTCTCAAAATAATCGAGTATTTCACAAAATACTCGAGTAAAATGATTAGATACTGCTAGTTTGCTTTTCTATTTTTCAGCTATTTTCTCCCAACTTCAAATAGCCATAACTTCTTCGTTCACCGTTGGATCTTGCTCAAATTTGACGAGCAACTTCCTAAAAATCATACCTTCATATCCAACGGTGGGAATTGTGTTTGGAGTCTTAAATCTTATATTTTGAATTTCCCAAGTTAGCGAATTTAAAACACCGAAAACACCGCTTTTAACCCCCGTTTGGTCTTCTTTAAATTCGCTTTTCGATGTCAATGCTCCTCGACTCCTTTATGGCACTCAAAGAATTCCTCTTCCATCATTTTAAATCCCTTTTTGGATAATCCTTACTTCCAAATCTTATTATTATTCTAATTATTATTAGAATTAAAATTCGGGATGTTACAGATCCCCCATTTACCTCCTCCTCATCTTCTCCTAATTCCTCAACCTCTTTGTCTTCCAGATTCATTCCTTCCAACCGAAGACAATCCAAGATTCTGAGTTACTTTATGGTATGTATCAAAGAAGCAATTGTTGCATCATATTTCATTTTAAGCTAGTTCCAGCATACATATAAACAAGAATTCTAAGTTTTGTGAGATATATTTAACTTTCCAATAAAAATCTGCATTTTTTATAATTCCTAAACCGATCGAGGGCATTGGTTAGTAGTACCCTGTAATTTTTTACATAGAGCTTGTCTACTTTGCAAGAAGATTAACCAAAATTAAACCACGAAAATTTAGAAACACATATAAGAGCTCTACATAATGATGGAAGGCAGAATTTCCTAAGTCACACAGGCCTAATCAGTACAAATAAGTCAAACAGGAAAATATGGCTTTCTCTGTGGTTTATAATTCTTTGGGCAATATGGACTAAGAGGAATAAAATTATCTTTGAACAAGGAGCTATTAATATTGCAGGGACAGTACACCTTATTAAACTTCAGCTATGGAGAATTATTAGAGCTAAGATTCCTGGGGAAGGGTATTCATTTGTAGACTGGCTATTAAACCCAAGGGTGTGTTTATTGAATAGAATATAATCCTCACTGTTTCTCCATCAGGTACTCTTAGTTCTTTCTTCAACTGTTATAGGCGTTACAGGGATGGGAAGGTCAAGCTATTAAGCTCAAGTGTGTAATATATAATTATATATATCTATCATGTAGCTCTTTGGATCTCTGGTACTCAGTTGTGATTTCTCATTTGAAGATTAAGAGTCACAACTCATAAACAATCCCAAAACAATTTCCTTTGCTTGCTATTTTTTTTTCATACCTTGGGTACCAAATATCCCAATTAATCAAAATTTCAACCACTAACACAAGTAATAGTAAAATAAAACAATAAAAAATGGAAAAAAAACCTTCAAAAATCAATAAATCACATAATTATAATAATTGATGAATAATTGAAAGAAACCCTACAAATAATAAAGATCATAGTAGAACTAAAATCAACAAGAAGCTAATAATCCGATTATTTAAAATAAACAAATAGCTAAGAATTATAATGGTTGGATTGACAGAAATTCAAGAAAGATGATGAGGAACTCACGACTTTGATGGGGGTTTCGATTCAAACCAGAGAGAACAAAGACCATGGCGGTGAGGGTTTGAATGGCAGAGACTATGGTCCTTTCCAACGCTTATCGTGTCTTTCCAGCGTCCCATCAGTGACGGTGGCGGTGTTAAGTACAGCAAGGAGCAGCTGCTGTTGTTAGAGAGAATGGGCTAACTGTGGCGGCAACTCCGTGTATGAGGAAGGATTGGGGTGGTCCCATCAGACAACCCTAAAAGAAGGTATTTCAAGATTAGGTGACTTAATAAGTTGGACATGCTCAATGGTGCCAATTATATAATCATAGTAAAAAGAAAATTAGATAAAAAGGACAAGGCTGAAAAAATAAGCAAGCAAACAGCAAAGGAAAACACAAAAAATAGATTTCAAAAACAAAGCAATGAGGACTACACAACCACGAATTGGTACTAAAAGGAAGATAACCACCTGCAGCAACCCAAAAACACAAAACCAGCAACAAGTAGAAAACCAAAAACAAAAAAGAAGCTGATTAAAAAATAAAAATTTTCCTTTCGATAGGAAAACCAAAAAGAAAAATAAAAACAATAACTCATTCATTTGAACTTTGCCATTATCCCCAAATTAAAAACCCTAAAAATATGATTGAAGTTGATTCCCAAATTGAGAACCCTAACATACGAATGAAGCTGAAGAAAATGAATATGTTTACCTAATTTGAGCCTTTGTCGTGTAGAACAGTGAAGGAGCACCGTGAATGAGCCTTGGGGACTGGATGGGTCGATGACTGGAGGGTCGATTGTAGAGGGACGGCGGCGGTGGAAGTTTATGGAGGGACTGTTGGGTGTTATGGGGTGAGGTGCTGTTCGTGGGGGTCGTAGGGAAGGGCGGTGCGGCTTGGGGATGGAACTGGTTTGGTTGGGCGCTGCTGAGGATGGAGGGCGACGTGGACAGGGGAGGAGTGGCTGGCGCTGCACAAGGAAGAAGAGGGGTGCAGCGGTGGGGAGTGGATGGGGTGGCTGTGGTTATGGGGTTAGTGAGAGAGGAGAATGCAAAAATCTAGAGAGAGAAAGAGATGAACCAAATCCAGGGAGAGAGGAGAATGCAAAAGCCTTATTTCTAGTAGTGGTAAGAGAGAGGGGCGGCGGCAGTAGCAACCCTAACCAGGGAGAGGAGAATGATGAAGTGACCATAGGTTGAGTATATATTGGGACTTCAGACTTTGGTTGTATAGGAGAATATATACAAAAAAAATTATTTAGTCTTATTAGCAACGATAATGTCGTTGCAGAAAACAGGTGTTATGCAACGACTTAAAAATGTCGTTGCAGAAAACAGGTGTTTTGCAACGACTTATTCTGCAACGACTTTTTTAAACCGTTGCAAAACACCTATTTTCTGCAACGATATTTTTAAGCCGTTGCAAAACATCTGTTTTTAGCAACGACTTAAAATAAGTCGTTGCAAAATGTCGTTGCAATAAAAGGTTTTTCTTGTAGTGAGAAAACTAAACTATTACAAATTCTTCTTTTTGATTTTCAAATCCTACCATGGAAATGGTTGGTCTTCTAGTCTCCTAACACTTAGATCTTCAAAAGAAACTCTTAGGTTTGGACTTGAATTCCTTCCTTCTTCCTCTTCAAGTCTCACGGCCTCTCTTCCTCTCCTTCTCTCTATTTTCTTCTCTTTTTCCTCTAAGAGTTTGGTGAGTCTCTTAGGGTGTTTTGTGTTTGGAGTGGAAATGAAGAAGTGAGAAATGAAAATGAACTATGGCCTCACTAATTTATAGGCAACTCACGAATTCCTCTTTTGCCCTTAGGTTTAGGTTTTGTCATACACAAGAGGGAGGGGCGGTCTTGGGCTTACACAAATTTGCATGGGTGGATTTTATCATATGCAAGGGGACAATGTAGTGTAGGTTAGGTTCTAGGGGTCACTTTAGGGCTAAGTATTAGTTAGTTAATGGTTAGGGTTTCCTACTTAGTTTAGTTTGGTTCTAACTAAGTTTCATTTGGTTTCTTGTCCAAGGAATAAAAATCTAAGCTTATACATGCATACATACACATACACACTACACACACATATATACGTACATACATATATACACACATATATGCATCATCACATCCTTCCACTAATTTAATTCCTAAGCACACACATACATAGTTAGGCCATACATACATATACATACACACATAAAAATAAATTCCCTTTTCAAATAATAAACTGCACTATTTGGCTATAATTATGGCTCTCATTTAATTTTCTAAAACCATATTTTAATATATTAAAGATATTCCCAAAGAGAAAAATTCATTTGAAGTCCTTAACTATTTTTACTAATTTATTCTCTCAAAATTCGTCCTTTAAGTACCTCAAAATAAATTTTTGCAAATCAATCCAGAAAATTATAAAAGTTATATTTTTGAAATATACATTTCAATACGATCGTTTTCATATAAAGATTATAAAATTCGGAGTTACGGTTAAATAGATACGGATTTTTAAAGTTAACAAACCCAAAAATTCCATTCATTCTTTGATAAAATCACAATTTCCTTAAAACACAAAATATTCAACACATAATCATTTCTTCAAAATTATTCACCACTTAAAATTATAAAATAAGAAATTCACTTCAAGAAAACACTCTTTCAAAAAAAAAATATTTTCTCCAATTAGATCTTTTAATTATTTAAAATAGAACGAGGAATTTGCGGGGTGTTACATTAAGAACACCATAGATCAACTTATAATTAATCATGAAATTGAAATCCAAGATCAAAATCATTTGAACCCAAAAGGGCCAAAACCGTGAGCATCATCCTTGTGGATGCATGTTCACTTTTTTTTTTCTTTTTAAACTCAAATACAAGTAGAATCAAGCTTGGAAAATCATAAGAAAACTTAAAAATCCACATGCAAAACTCCAAATCAAACTTTTTCTTAAAAACATTTTAAGAAATCAAGAACAAAATGGATGAGTTCATGAGATAACTCAAGATCATGAAAGAAAACACTTTCTTAGCAAAAGCTTCAAAATCAAGTTTAGAAATCAACATGCATGTGTGTGAAAACACTAGATCTAACCTGAAAACCAACATGCATTAACTTTTTCAAACAAAAATCAAGTCTTTAGAAAGAAAACATGAAAACAGAAAATGAAAGAAAAGAGATTAAGAACTTTAAGATCATAAAAATGCTTACATCAACAAAAGCTTCAAAATCAGTCCAAGTCTTTGAGTTTGCTCTTGGGTTTCTCTCCTTACTCCTCACGGTTTCACTCCCTCTTTCCCTTAAGTCCATGGGTTCTCCTTCTCCTCCTTCACTCTCTTGGTTTGATTTTCTTTACTTAGGTTGTGTTTGAGATTAGTATTGTGTTTGGGGTTGAGTTCTCCTACTCTTCCTCCCTCACGGCTCAACACTCTTTCTTTCTCTCTCAACACTTGTTTTCTCTCTTGGTTTTAGAATGAATGGGAATGAAGAATAAAGATCAAGTAAAGGGTGTGTGTTGGTGCTTGTATACACATGTGGTTTTGGGCTTGGGCTTTAGTTTATTTCCTCTTCCCCATGGCTCACCTCTTCTTTTCCTTCTCTTTTTCTTCTCTTATGTCATGCTTAAGTCACTAGGATGACATCATGTACTTGGCCATTATGTAAGCCAACTTGGAGACCAAGTAAACAAACTTGGAGACCAAGTAATGCACATGTAAGTGTGCATTAGGAAGGGGAATTCAGTTAAGGGGGGTTTAAGGGTAGATTAGGTTAGTTAATCTAGGTTTAAGGTGCTAATTAGGATCTAATCATGATTAAGATAAGATTAGGAAAACAAAATAAAGTTTAGTCCACTAATCCTTAGAGTTTAGGGCTTAATCAAGGATTAAGATACTAATCAAGGACTTAATCCATTCTAGTATAGGTTTAGGGAAAACTAATTCTAGGTTAGCTCACTAACCTTGAGGGTTTAGGGTTTAAGAGAGTGATTAAGTACTTAATCAAGGATTAGGAACTTGATTAAGGTTTAATCAAAGATTAGGGATGCAAATTAGGGTTTCTAGAGATGATTCTAGATTAAGGGTATGATAAAATACTTGGACTTTGATTTTTGAAACTTAGGGTAGAAATAATTTTCCATCTTAAAACCATAAAACCATATGAATTAATCTAAGAAGATAAAATATTAATTAAACCTTAAGTAATATCATTCATTGAAAGCCTTATAAAACAAACACATGAAATCAAAACTCCTTTAATCAATTCTTAAATCAATCAGGTTAAATCCATAAAAAAAAATGCACAAAGGAATTCATTTCTCAAATAAAATCACAAATAATAAAATTACTCCAAACTTCAACAAAATCATTTGCTTGAATTCCATAAAAATCTTTGTTTACTAAAATTTCATAAAATCAACAATTGATTACGTAATCGAATAAAATACCCATCGAAAACCATTTGTAAAACAATATCTCAAAACTTCTTCTTTAATGAAAACTTATTTATCTTAGTTGGGAAAATACGGAATGTCACACTCTCCCCAACTTGAAGATTTCTCGTCCTCGAGAAATGCTACGCGGAATTTCACGATCAACGGATGTTCGGACCTTCGTAAGCGATTCTTTTAGCTTTTCACAATAGTCGTCGTCCTCGAGTCGCCAATTATGTACCATTCTCTAGAGGTTCTTGGGAGTAAGTCAAATTGATCACTTTCAAAAGTAATCTTTCGGGCCATTCCATCATCAAATACAATGGAATATTAACGGTTTAGTTTTGTCAACAAAAGTTTCAAGGGTTCAAGGGTTTTGAAACAACATTTAGAAAGAATAACATGCTTATGTCAATCCCTACAAGGGTACTACTATTCTCATGGTCTTTCTCCCTTAACTTGACTCTTCTCATCTATCTAAACATAGGCGGGTTATTACAAACCTCAAAATTCTCCATTTACTCCCCAACTTTGATGAATCATATTCCTATACACCATAACTATCCAATAGCGTTTGACAGGGACTAAAACCACAAAAATTCCCAACATTCACCAATTCTTACAAAACTTCCCATTACTTTGTTCAAGCCTATCGGAGTATCACCTTAAATTCTGCTGACTAGACTAAATTTTCTCCTTCATCGTATTACTAGGGTAACTATTATTCCTTCCTTTCCCCTAACAACCACTAAATTTTAAGGAAATATACAGCATCTTACTCCTCATCCTAAATAACTTATGCATTCTAAACCTTTTTCCACCCTTTATAGCTCACCTTCGGGCTCTAAACCATCAAAAACTCTCCAACTCAGGGATTCATCCTCCTATTTTAACAACTTGAATCCTAGAAATATCCTTGGATCCAAAACTTACAGTCATCTATGTCCATTAGAACATCAGATCTTAGTCATTAATTCTAATTTTGGACGTCACTTAAGGGTTTTATCCATAAATTGTATTGCTTCCTCTATCCAATCTTATGGTTCTATTATAAGTTCACATCCACTCCAATCGTTCACCTACTCCAACTATAGCCTTTCTAACTCTAAATCCTTCAGACTTGTCTTAGATATCTACCACCTTAACGCTATCCATACCATTACTCAGGGTAGGCTGCTATCAAACTTCCTGGTTTTAATTCTTTGGTACGTTCCACTATCATACTTATGGCTCTAAGGGGTACTCTTACCTTACTTTGTTCCTATTACATCACCTTTGTTCCTGCTTACTTATCCCTCAACCTTCATAACTCTTCCTTAGCAACATCTCACTGTCCACCTCATAATTGGAAAATATCTACTTGATTGGCATAAGGTGTCAAGGTTGAAAATTGTCACAAAGGTTCTGAAGAAGAAAATCGTTTTGTCAAAGTTCAGGAGATGGAACTTTGGGTTCATCAGCAATCACAGTCTTGTCAAGTTGCTTGACAGAACAGGGTCATTTTCGAAAGACATGCCAGGCCGCCAAGGACGTTGGCCATGATCACAAGAAATGGGTTCGTATCGAAAGAAGCTTTAACAACAAGATTTCAGGTCAGGATTTCAAAAGTTATTGCAACAAAATGGATTCTCCACCAAGAGAGCTTCAACAAACAAGAGAAGGTTCGGGTCACACAAAACAAGGTCTCACGAGGACGCTAGTTGTAACACCCCGATTTGGCCACTTGAAAAATATACTGTTTTAGTTCCAAAAGGTAGTGGAAATGTGGGCCAAATTTTTTTTTTTTAAAACATGTAACGTGGTTGAGTAGCATGAGTATGAGAACCACTAAGTTTTCAAAACCCTTTCGTAATTAAAGAGTGTTCCCATATCTCATGCTGGAGTTCAAGTTCCAAACCGGAGTGTCACAAGGCACTACACTTTGCAACTTGATTCTTCTCAACTCAATTAACATAGCCCATTAAAATAAATTTCTTCCACAAAAAGTTGGGGTTACATCATGACATTGCAATGAAGCTAAGTAAATACCGGGAATACAAAAATTAATATGATGGTCCACGGAAATGCTTTGCTAGAGTCGGTCTCGATCACGTCCGCCTCCGAGTATCTATGTCGTCGTCCCATTTCTCCTAACTCCTCAGCCTCGCGGTCACTGTGTGCAAACCAAAGCATCGGGTATCCACCATGATCGTTCGCTGACCCATCGACCTCAGTGTCTTCACGCCACTTCCAATCTCGATAATCCACTTTCCATCTTTCTTCGTCTCGAATGTCGAACATAATCTTGACAGGATCCATCGACTAAGGGAATAGAGACCATAACAACAAGCAGACAGAACAGAAGGACTAGAGAGAGTAAGTATTCCCAAGCGTGTTATGCCAACGATGTGGGATTACAATAGGTAAGATATTAAGAAATAACAAAAACATATAAGCAAACCACACACACAAGCAATCATATTCAAACCTCTACTTTATTCCATTTCTTTTCTTTTCTCAAAACTTTACATATCCACAGAACTTCCATCAATCGCTTCCGCTGCGAACTCTGATTCCAACATCCATCTCATTCTCTTTCTCCAAACTGTCTCTTATGAATTATTTCTTAACAATATCAGTTATCTTTTCTTAATTAAGTTTTATGAATTCGTATCCGTCAATGATGCGGGGAATTTAATCATCATTGAGGAGGGTCGCTTTCAAAGTTAGCACACATGTTTACATCTCCTCGGTCATCCACCCAACCTAGTCGGAAGCAAACAGGAGTATAGGACCTTTACCACGGGGGCACGACAGCTGTCTCACACATAAATGGTCCCAGACCAGGAGGATCTCGTCCTCAAATCAGTTCAATAATATCAAGGCTCACTGTCCACGCAGTGGCAAAACACAATGCCCCGTTCCAGTCCCTCTCACTGTTCTCGATTTGCAATCTAGGGGAAGACAGTATGTTTCTAGTGAGCTCGCAGAACTTGCCACGCCATTAGACCCAGTCCCCACCACGTTAGTGCGCCACTTGTGGAGTTCGTTCTGCCTAGAAACATACTCGAGACTTCTTGACGTATCACCGTCATCGTCCTCCCCTAATGCAATCTCGTCCTAAGTATCCGCAGATACTTATCGTTTCTTCCTCTCCACTACTTCGCACTCTTATACCTCACTGCGTATGTTAATGTCTTTTAAAAGTCTTTTATTCTTTTTAAGATCAACCTAAGGGTCGGCCCATCCTTCGTGCATCCCTTCAATGGGTCCCGACCGCTATCTTTGCACAATATTTCTCATCAGAGCACAGAGCTGGGTTCAAATCATCACACTTGCATTTCTTTACACAACTTGTCTCCAACAATCTCATATCATCCTCTTTCTCAAGATCCCAACTCACAAAACATTTCTTAAAAACTTACTCCTCAAACTCTTACAAAATCTCTTCTTCAAAAACACTTTGAAAATTTCTTTTCACCCACTGTTTCCAAAAACCACCGTTCACAAATCTTTTCAAAAACATTTCTTTTCACAATCCTTTTCAAAAAAGCCTTTTTCATAAATCTTTTCAAAATATCTCTTCATAAATTCTACCAAAAGTCTTGTTTCGAAAACATATTGTTTCAATGAGTACAAGTGGAGGAGCAAGCTCAACTCAACACCCATCTCACTTCAACAATATCCCGGAAGAACCGAACTCCTTCTAAATCCCATCTCTTTCCACAACACAACATCACTTTCCCTAGCTCTGGCTCATCCACATCATAATCATCAATCTTACTCATCAGCGATTACGATTTCCGCCACATCTCAACATCTTTCTCAATCTTTATCTTACATTTCTTTTATTCTTTTTTATTCATTACTAATCACATTATTTTGGACCGTATCATGCATAATAATTTCATCAAATAAACAAACAACAGTATACTTGCATTCCAACATCATCACATGTAATCATTACCTACTTTCACGTGGTCTTTGTCTCCTTCACACAAGTGGCCACACAATCAAACAATTGCCACCGTGTTACTGACTCAGAACCACTAAGTTTCGACTTTTGAGATGGTCGAAACGCTTAATAAATTACCTAAATACCACGGTGTTTGGGGGAAACTTCTCTCTCACCTCAACCGATGACGATTTTCAACGTGCTCCTTAGTTTCCATTGCGACGTTCGTAACTGCTTCCCGATCGTTACTGGCACTCAAATATTTCCCTCTTATTAAAAATCATTCTTATTCAATTATCTTGAAAATAAAGCAACGTTGCAAAACTTTTATTTGAAAACAAAGTATCCGTTTCCTCTTAACACTTTCGAAATCAATTTGGGTTTTAAACTAACAAGTAAAACATTCATTTAAAAAAAACACATTTAGAAGATTAAAACTTAAAATACTCTTTTCAAACACTCGTTAAAAACATAGTCAGTTTCCTGACCTCTTTAAAAGCCACATTTATCTTGAGGGTTCTTAAATATAAAACACCTTTAAATTAAAACCATGTACTTTAGAAATCATATGAAAACCTTTTCAAAACAATACTTTTTCAATCAAATCCCTTCATTTTGTCAAAACCGAATTAAGCCAAAGAAAATAACACAAAGAGTTAAACTAAAAACCGTTTGCAAATATTAACATTCAAATCATTTTCAAACACACATATTGAACATGTTAAATCATTCATAATTCATGCATCAATTTCACACTCATCATGCATGCATACAAAACAAGAATCAAACACAAACTCCTATTATTTTTAATGCGTGGCCGAATTGCCTATCACACATAAGGCAAGGTTTTATATTCATAATCTCAAACACTAATGATTACTATCACTTAAACAAACATACACATATGGAAAGTAATCATTTAAACACATTATCCTACTTTAAACACCACAACCGAAAATAATTGTAGACAAAAGAAAGGAATATTTTCATTTAAAATTATGCTAACATCTTTCAAATCAATTAGCTTTATTCCTAAATTAACATGCAAATGCAAATCAATTTATTTCTTTTATTTCTCAACCAAACCGAATGTAGCATAAGAAAAATAATTCAAAAAGATAATCACATACCAAATTCACTTCATGTAAGCAAAGCTAAACTCAACCATAACACACAAGAAAATAAAATAGCTTAAGTAAAACTTGTTCCTAAAACCGAATAGGACCATGAAAATCACTTTTAAGTTTTTAATCAAAAATTTAGGTTTCCACATACTTAAAATCCATAGATCTATTAAAGAAAAACTCATGCAAAACAAAATAAACAACTTTAATACTTATAAGAGCAAAACCGTGAGCTCCATACAAAAAATCATTCAATCTTTAATAAATTTATCACAATAAAAATCAAAGGTTAAATCAAAAATCTTTGGATCACATAAATTTCAACATGCATGTAACTAAAATAAAGATCAAACATGATTCCCTATTTTTCCTAGGTTTGGCCGAATGATAAAGATGCACAAGGGTAAAATCTTAGGCTTAGTTTTCACATGCAAGACTTTAAAGCAACATTTCCTTTTCAAACATCAAGAAATCATCATCACACATACAAGATCTTGTTTAAAATCCTTTTTGTATCAACATTTTTGTACCAAAAATCATTTTTAAAGCTTATTATCAAATTTTTTTTTCAAAAATCATGACATGCATCAAAGAAAATTAAGACTTTACACTTAGAGCAAACATGCAAAGCTCAAACTTCATGTTTTTCAAAGATCAATCATAGATCAAAACATGCAAGAAGAGATCAAAGTAAAAACACAACTTAATACAAACTTCAACCAAAACCGTGAAGAAGAAATTTTACAAATTAAAAATCAAAGCTTCCAAGCATAGATATTCAAGATCAAGCCATAGAAATTACGTGCAAGACATTTAAACTTTAAGATCATGAAGAAATAAACACATGCACCACAAAAATTAAATTTAACAAAGTCCATCACAAAGTTCTTTACAAAACTAAGATTATTACATTAAAACTTCCTTAGACAACTACCTTAAATAAAAATCCTAATCTTCAAGCTTCAATCTCTCTTCTCTTCCTCATATGGTTGCTTCGGCCTCTTCTTCTTAGGGTTGTTGGGTTAGTTTTCTTTTTGATCTTGGAAGAAGAAGGTGTTTGGATAAAGAGATCAAAGGTATTTAGGTAAGAAATTTGGGGTTGTCACTCTTCTTCTCCTCTCGGCTACTCTCTCTTTTCCATGGGTCTCAAGAGCTTTTGTGTGCTCTTGGACCAAAGGTGTTTATGTTTGTGTGTGAAAGGAAATGAATGAAGGAAAAATGAGAAGGAACTAGAGCCAACATAGACACACACGGTTCTATATGGGTAAAGGTAAGGGGGTGTAAATTTCCTCTTCTAGCCTTGGTCCAAGGTACAAGCCTAAGGGCAATTCGGTCCACTCAATTAGTTGCATGGGGGGTCTTTTTCGTGGGAGACAAGGTAGAGGGAAAGTCTTCCATAGGCTTCATTACTCACCACTCTATATCTCCTATTTGTTTGCCACTTAGTTTCTACTTTCTTAAAGAATAAACAAATAAGCTTCCCTTGGCCCTCTTGAACTACACTTGGCCGAACAACATGCACACACACATACACATATAATTTCTTTTTCATTTTACCATATCAACACTTAACATTTCATTATGGAATCATGCATACATGTAACACATATACATACCATATTTTCGGGCATTATATTTCACACGGCACACATACATCACACATACATAAATACATTCACATTCACACAATTCATGCATTTCAAATTTATCATTCAATTTTATTTCTTAAGATAAGAAAACACACATTCACATTTCAAAAATTCCAAAGATGCAACTTTAAAGAAAATCTGTAACACCTACAATTAATTACCCTTTTATACCCTTAATTAAAATAGTGAATTGAAAATTTCTTTTTAAACTTATGATTTGAGTAGGAAAAACACTTAGTTATTTTTAATTCATATGGAAATCTCCCGTCAAACGGACGGAGTTTTGCTTGTTTTTAGGACTTTCCCAAAATTCCTGTAACCTGATAAACAATAGCATTTTAAATTCATCAGAGGCCAGCAGGGCCCAAAATATGGTTTAGTCCACTCATTACATTATTTCTAAGGAAATTCAAATAGTTTCTCAAACTCATAGTTTCTCAAAATACAAAGTAAATGAAATACAATAAAACTTCCCCAAAATAACCCATGACCAATAGGTGGTCGCTAAATACTATCCACACTCCACGTGGTGGAATGTAATCCTGCTCGGCGAGACACGTGTATGCTCCTTCGGTACCTGTAAAAAATATAGCAAGAAGGGTAGCATTACACAGTACTAAGAATAATAGCTTCTAAGAAGCATAGCTGACAGCTAGGCCCTATTGAAGTCAAAGTTGTCTGTTAACCTAGAATTCTTTTTCAGGTAATCACATACAAGTTCATCTTCGATAATTTAAGCCTTATGTCCATACTACCTTCCTATCGATCCTATTTTTAGCCTTAAGCTTGCTTTTCAATTCAATTAAATTCACATTTCATTCTCATCCATCGTTTTCATAAAGACTTTCGTTTCATTCACTTTAATCAGATTCATAAGTCTTTTCAATCTGTCCCTGGTCACGACCTACTGCGTCTGCACTCCTGTGCACTCAGGACTTACTGCGCCCGGGTAAGTTTCTCAATCCCCTGGTCACGACCTACTGCGTCTGCACTCCTGTGCACTCACGACTTACTGCGCCCGGGTATGTGTCTCAATCCCCTGGTCACGACCTACTGCGTCTGCACTCCTGTGCACTCACGACTTACTGCGCCTGGGTATGTGTCTCAATCCCCTGGTCACGACCTACTGCGCTCGCACCACTGCCCGATAGCGACTTACTGCGCCCGGGTATGTTTCTCAATCCCCTGGTCACGACCTACTGCGTTCGCACCACCGTGCGATAACGACTTACTGCGTCCGGGTAAGTATCTCAATCCCCTGGCTGAGCCTGGGTGTAATTCATTCTCCCCTGGCTGAGCCTGGGTGTAATTCCTTCTCCCCTGGCTGAGCCTGGGTGTAATTCATTACGTTCTTTTATCATTATTAATTCTTTAGCACTTTCCATTTCTCAAAGTTAATCACCACATTACACATTTCCACTATCCAATGGTCACAATTATATATTATTACTTAATTAGCACAATTCAACATTTCAATATCACATACCATCACACAATCCTTATAGTCACATTTACACTTATCAAATTAAATCAAGCACAACATCCATCAAGGTTCCTGGGCACTCGATCACCATCCTCTAATTTCCGATTCATTGATTAATAAACATCATTTCTCTTTTACCAAGCTGTTTATCCTTAGTCCATTCTTTAATCATTCACTCATAATTTTCCATCCTTCCTTCCTTACTTAGCCCTTTCTATTTTACTTGCCTACGATGATACTTAGTCCATTATTTGCTTTACGAGTCACAAAACCAAACACGACATGAACATACATCAATAACGAGTAACAATCAACGAATGATAATCAAAACAGTCGACATACTCAGGTATGTCTCAGAGCACTATAATTAAGTCAACTCCCTAGGGTTCTCAACTTCCTACTTAGTTAACATATAATCTACACATTCCTAAGCAATTATGCCCTAAGATTCATTCCTTACACCTTAATTATCCTATGATTTATTCTTTTAATTTTTTGTCTACACCTAGTCATCATTACAACAACCTAGAATCTATATCCTTAGGAAAGGTAACACAAACCCCTCTTACCTCAACCGACGAGTCCAAAGAGAAAGCCTTGACCCGAGGCTCCATACTTAGCACCGATTTCTGCCGAAGTTCGCCGACGAGACGGGGCGGTGATCCTAGAAGCATTTTGAGTGACCGAGAGCAAGACCGAGTCGTTTTCGGTCGGTGCCGGTGAATGTCGGTATGTCGGTTTCCTTCCATTTTGCTTGAAAAGAATGAAACCAAGGAGAGAGGAATGGAAGTCCTTAATGCTTGAACTCCATGGAAATCAAATGGCAAAAGGTTAGAGCTTGGGTGCCATGGTTAAGGGTGAGAGCTTAGTTTTATGATTGATGGAGAGGGAGAAGAGGCGATGGTGCCCAAGGAGGAAGAAAGGGTGTGCGCCAATGGTGGGAGAGGAAAAGAAGTTCACACCCCCTTTTATGGCTTGGAAGCTAAGGCTATGGTGTGTGCTTCATAACTAAAGGAAGAAGGAAATGGTGATGGTGGTTGGGTCCTTGGTGGGTGAGAGAGAGACATGGTGGAGTTGGGGAAGGAAAGGAGAAGGTGCTTGGGTCCATGAGAGAGAGGGAATCACGATGGTGTTGGGGAAGAAAGGAAATTGGTGCTTGGTTGCTTTGGGTGGGAGTGAGCAAGAAGAAGAAATGGTGGTGCCTTGGTGAGTGAGGGAGGCACGGATAGAGTAAGGAGGTGAAGAAGGTGAAGGTATGTTGGTGGTGGTTTGGTTGGTTTATAAGGCCCCTTGCCTTGGCTGGTCTGATCGTATGGTGGGGAGGGAGTGGCTTGGCCCCCAAGTCCAGATCTGGTGGCTGGAAGCACACCAGCTGGTCGCGCGCGCCTGGGCGAGGACAGCGCGCGCCTGGGCGAGTTCTTGCACCAGCACCAGAGCTGGTGCGGTCAGGAGAGATTGGCGCGCCAGATGGGGGTCTGATGCGCGCAGCACGCCTGGGTGCAGAGACCACGCGCCTGGGCGTGAGATCAGCACCAACTGGTGCTGCTGGTGCGCCTGGTGCGAGATTTGGTGCGGTCAGGTGGGGTTTTGGCGCGCCACACGCGAAACTGGTGCGGCTGGTGCGTGTTTCAGCTCGCCTGGGCGAATTGGTGCACCGCCTGGGCGAGTTTTTCACTGTCTGGTGCACCAATGAACAGTGCACCCGCCTGGGCGTGCACCGGTGCGCCTGGGCGTGCACCAGAATTCCAAATCTTCGATTCGCCGTAACTTTTTCGTTAACCGTCGGATCTTGCTCAAATTTTGAGACAAGCTTCCTAAGACCTTAATCTTCACATCCAACGGTGGGAATTTGGTTTGGAGCTATGGATATTTTATTCCTAATTTTCTCTTTTCGGTTGATTTCTAACATCTAAAACGCCGATTACACTCCCGATTTCGCTTATTTGACTTTGCCCAAAGCCACAATTGCCTTCTATACAACCCCTAGGACTTATAATTACCACTCACCTATCTACCAAAATTCATTAAGTCACTTATCCAATTTTTCTAAGGTTTTCATTAATAATCTAATTTAAAATAAAGTTTGGGATGTTACAAAATCAATTCACTTTATCAATTTAATTTCAAAATAATCTTATCTTTGAAATAAAATCTTATTTTTACACAAATCAAACACTTTCCAAGAAAACATTTATTAAAAACCTCAAATCAAATAAAAAGAAAATTCGTTTCTTTAAGAAATCTCAAATGACAAAATTATAACTTGGTTTTCATGAAATCAAACTCAAATAAAAATCATTTGCTAAAACACTTTAACTGAAAAATCTCTCTTAATTTCTGAAAAATCCTTTTTAAATTCTCAAAAATTCTTTTTAAATAAAACCTCATGGATCTATTTGAGTCCAGAAGATGCGGGATGTTACACTAGTCTCGGTTCTTGGTACGCATCGTAGACAAATTCCCGACGCACTCCAGAGATAGAGAGATAGAACGATAGAGACAGAACGAGCGTTCACACAACTTCGTACTTCTATTCTCACTCATCGAAATCCTAACACTAACACACAAACAAATACACACAAGCAAAGCATGTAAGCCCATATATCAGGCTACTTAGGACAACCATTGCTCTGATACCACAAATGTAACACCCCGATTTGACAACTTGAAAATATAATTTCTTTAATTCAATGTAGTGAAAATTTGGGCCAAATTTTTTTTTTAACATAACATGGACATGAGAATCTCCAAGTTCCAAAATCTTTTATCAAGATAATTTGCAATATAAATTTGATTCTCATATCACACGTATTACTTCAAGTTTCAAACTGAGATGTTACGAAACATCGCACTTTGAAACTTGCTTTCACAAATCACATTTAAAAGCCCATCTCTTTTATGTTTAACTAGAAAACTTAATATTGATTATCCAGCTTTATAAAACATCTTTCGGGTGCACATGTGGATGCAGCTAATGATGTCTAAGTACCTGGTAAGGGAGTACAATACTTGAACATAGATACTATGACAGTAGACCTCCGTCCAACGCAATGCTCCTCAGAAGGGTCGAATCATCAACCATCGAGTCCTCGAGCCGAGCTTGACCTTTTTCTCTTTCGAGACTCCACCTCGGTCTTGTCTTCGTAGGCCGTCACTTGAAGCGCCGACTCCCAAGATAATTTACTTCCTCTGTCACCTGTGGACATCATCACAGAAGTCCACAGGGAAGGGGAAGACAGAGAGAGTAAGCATTCCGAACGACGATAGGCAAAATATTAAGACAATACAAGCATACAACATTACATATTCACAGCACAACAATACAATATAAATACAACACAACAAGATAACATATTTGCATCATCACCTTCATAATTAAGTTCATCATAATTAATCATTCATTAACATAAGCTTACTGTCGTTTATCGATATCATTAGTCTCTTCACGACGTATAATTCTTTCTTTCTCACGTGCTTTTCTCGAACACCACATACGAATCTTTCACTTACGGGGATCTCTTGATCAATTTACCTCATGGAATCAAAATCTCTTAGTTCATATTTCTCAAGTCCATAATATCAGGAATTCAGGCTTTATGGTTTGGGTCTACATCTTCTCGGAATCCATCTACCTAGTCGGAAGCAATCAGGAGTACAGGATCTCTAACCACACCGGCCTTTTACAGATGGCAAAATAAATAATGTCTCGAGAAAAAGGGAACATCCAACCGTGTTCGAGCATCCCTCTCACTGATCTAGATTTAGTCAAGGGGGGTGTCAGTCATCCGTCTAGTGATCGTGTGGTACTTCGTCCACACCCTTGGGTGACCAGCTCCGACCGGTTCAGCCAGGGCCCCTATGGTTTTTCCCACCTAGACATACTTCTCAAGGCTTCTTGACGAATCACCGTCATTTCCGCCCCCTATCTTAATCATCCAGCTGAACACCACAAGGGTAGTTCAGGTGTATCTTCCTCTCCACTACTTCGGGTTAGGGTTCTAAGTCGTGAGATTATACTCGTTTGTTCTAATGTCGACACATCCTAAGTCATCTCCGTCATATAGCTCCGACCATATGCGGAATGCTTCTGTGGGACTCGACCACTATGTCTGACGGGCTCCGACCCATCCTGAATCATTTTCGGCATACGGCTCCGACCATATGCGGGATATCCATAATCTTTCTGACGGGCTCCGACCCATTCAGAATCACTCTCGGCATATAGCTCCGATTATATGCGGGATATCAATCATCATTCTGACGGGCTCCGACCCACTCAGAATCACCTTCTGCATATAGCTCTGACCATATGCAGGATATCAATCAATCCGTGATAGATAGGCTCCGACCTATCTTAACTCACTTTCATCATATGGCTACGACCATATGGAAACTATCTCAACATATGGCTACGACCATATGGAAGCTATCTCAACATATGGCTACGACCATATGGAAACTATCTCAACATATGGCTACGACCATATGGAAACTATCTTTGTAGAATTCGGCAATCATTGCGTCCGCATCCAAAGGCATCGTCGTCCATTTGCTAATCCCTTAGTCGTGTTGTCCGCTCGATCCACGTACTCGGCGCATCAGCATCATCCGGTTCCGTAGCGTGTATCATCCATTAGAGATTCGTTCTATTCTTTGGGGGATTTCTCCTAATTTCTAATGTCTTTACTATTCTTATTAGTCAAAAATTCAAGTATCATCATGCATAATTAAACATTTAAGCAGATAAACATAAACATGCTATTTCAAACCATCAGCATACAATCATCACGCAACAACAATGTGGTCTTTGTCACCTTCGCATAAGTGGCCACACAACACAAACAATTGCCACTATACTACTGACTCGGAACCACCAAGTTCCGATCTTTGAGATGATACGGAACGTCCTAATATGTTACCTAAATACCACAGTGTCTTAGGGAAGCTTCTCTCTCACCTCAACTCCAGCAAATACTCTGTCCGAAGTTGTTGCGGGTCCTCCCAACTGTCAGCTGCTCTAGCTTCCTGACTTATACGCGTCTTGTACTAGATAGGAGACACTAACGTTACTAGTCTATCTAACTAATCGTCATACTCAGAATCAAAACGTGTTTTCGAAAACTCATTTCACTTCTTTTCAGAAAATCGTAAAACGTCAAGACTTTCTCAAATCAAATCCAACTTTCACTGTACTTTAAATACTTTGAAATCACTATAGGAAATCAACGAAATCATTTTAAATAAATGGTTCGGTTGCTGGTCCGTCTTGGACAGCAGATCGCTCGAACCCGAAAACATCAGATAACGTCACTTTTAAAATCCAACTTTTTCTTAAATCACGTACCATTTAAAACTTAAACTTTAAACCAACCAAATACATTTTCAGGATTGAAAAACAATTTAAATAAAATCTGGACAGCAAGGATGCTAGCCCATAAACTACTTTAGAAAATCCGAAAACATCGAAAAATGGCATTTTTCAAACCAACTTTATCTTATATTAAGTACTCATCAAAACTCAACTTCAAATCACTTTGAAAACATTTTTAAATAAGAAATGCAACTTATAAAAACTCTGAACAGCATCATATTCTAAGTCTCAAATTCATTTTCTATTGTCCAAAACCAATTTAAATCCATAGCCAAGCTAAGTATCTTGAAAACAATTAAATAAACACTTTGATCAACGATTTCTCAATCACACAAAGTAGTTAAACTTATAGGCACATACAAACAAAATCATAATCATATAAACACTTTCAATAAATGAATTGGTTGTTGGTCCATTCCGGACAGCCACAACCAAGATTCGAAAACACCGAAAAATCGTTCTTTAATTACTTTAACACTCCATGTTAAAATGAACATTTGAAATGATTTATTTTCAAACATAACACCATGAAATCGAATAGAGTAGCAACCAGTAAGTCCAATACTTTTTCAAATAACCAAATTCTTTTCAAAAACCGATCAATTTCAAAAGACCAATTACAACATCGTAACTTATTAAATAACTCATTTTCCTTCACTTCTTTTATCAAATAAACAATTTCAAGACACTTAAACAAAGAAGTTCAATTAACATGCATCACCTAAAACAACCATTTGGCACATATCACATAGCACATTCTCAAATCATAATTTCAAACTAATAGCCTAGACCGAAACACCGTAAACAATTACCTTGCAAACTCATTCATGCATAGTCTAAACATATCATCAAACAATCACTCATTCAATTATTTTCAAAAAATTATGATCATCAAGCAAGTCCAGCCAAGTCACAAAATAAAGTACAAAAATTCATATTTATCGAAAACATTTACATAAAGCTTTTTGTTCGATTACGAAAAAGCACAAAAGATAAAATCTAAAACTATACCAAATCAATTTGTTTAATTCTCAAAATTTCCAGAACATACAAATATATGCCAAAGTTCATCACATAAAATTTTCAAGTCATTTGGACAATCTTAAGCTAGGTTTCAAATCAGATTTCGTATGAAAAGCAAGATAGAACTGTTGCTGGCCTGTGGCCAAAATGCCATGATTAAAAATAGTGTTTCAACTCCGAATTGCATGAAAATTGGTATAAATCTTCCTTACACAATCAAGATCATCTCATAAAACTTTCAGATTATTTGGAGTTGTTCAAGTCATATTTTTCCAATTAAATTCGTCACTAAGTCCCGAAAATCTGAACCAAACGGTTCACTGTTTTGCCTTTAGTAAAATTATCAAATCAACTCCAAATCTCCTCAAATTTTACAGAGAACATCTAGAGAGGTTCAGGAAGTTACCATAAAACTTTCAAGCAATTTAGAGTAGCACAAGTTTGAAAATTCTGTCCATCTTTAAACCGAAAAACTTGTTTTCTCAAAATTGTCTTCACAAAGTTAGTTCTCATAGAAATAGGAAATCAATTCCAAAAATCATTCAAAAATTCAGAGAAGCTCATTTTTAACATACTTAGATCAGTGACAAAATTTCAAAATTATTGAACATGTACAAATGTCATTTATTCACTTAAGTACTTTCTCATACTAAACCAAATAGCATTTATACACACAAATCAATCACAAAGTTAATCCATCAATTATTTTCCTTTCAAAAACCGAATCAACATATCATGAAAATAATTTACTTTAACTCAAATACAACATGCATCAAATCAATTTATTTCAAGTCCAAATTCAACATGCATGTACTTAAAAGCACTAGATCTAGTTTTGAAACAAACATACATCAACATTTAAAAAAAACAAACCTTTTAAACTAAAAATCAAGGATTGAATTAAACTAGCCTAGATCTTGACATGCACATACTTAGAATTAATAAATCTCAAAGAAAACCAAACATGCATCAACACTCAAGAATCAAAATCAAGGCTTTAAGAGTAAAATCAAAACTAACATCAAAGCATACTTCTTTTCATTAGATCTTTACGTGCATGCATTTAAAAATAGTAGATCAAAACAAAAATCCTACATGCATGAACATAAAAATCATTTTCCTTTAAATCAAACTTTAACTGTGACATGTAAAAGAAAAATAGAAAAGATTTGTGCAAATCAACAACTCATAGTTTAAGAACACCATTGATCAACTTATAATTAATCATGAAATTGAAATCCAAGATCAAAATCATTTGAACCCAAAAGGGCCAAAACCGTGAGAATCATCCTTGTGGATGCATGTTCACTTTTTTTTCTTTTTAAACTCAAATACAAGTAGAATCAAGCTTGAAAAATCATAAGAAAACTTAAAAATTCACATCCAAAACTCAAAATCAAACTTTTTCTTAAAAACATTTTAAGAAATCAAGAAGAAAATGGATGAGTTCATGAGATAACTCAAGATCATGAAAGAAAACACTTTCTTAGCAAAAGCTTCAAAATCAAGTTTAAAAATCAACATGCATGTGTGTGAAAACACTAGATCTAACTTGAAAACCAACATGCATTAACTTTTTCAAACAAAAATCAAGACTTTAGAAAGAAAACATGAAAACCGAAAATGAAAGAAAAGAGATTAAGAACTTTAAGATCATAAAAATGCTTACATCAACAAAATCTTCAAAATCAAGTCCAAGTCTTTGAGTTTGCTCTTGGGTTTCTCTCCTTACTCCTCACGGTTTCACTCCCTCTTTCCCTTAAGTCCATGGGTTCTCCTTCTCCTCCTTCACTCTCTTGGTTTGATTTTCTTTACTTAGGTTGTGTTTGAGATTGGTATTGTGTTTGGGGTTGAGTTCTCCTACTCTTCCTCCCTCACGGCTCAACACTCTTTCTTTCTCTCTCAACACTTGTTTTCTCTCTTGGTTTTAGAATGAATGGGAATGAAGAAGAAAGATCAAGTAAAGGGTGTGTGTTGGTGCTTGTATACACATGTGGTTTTGGGCTTGGGCTTTAGTTTATTTCCTCTTCCCCACGGCTCACCTCTTCTTTTCCTTCTCTTTTTCTTCTCTTATGTCATGCTTAAGTCACTAGGATGACATCATGTACTTGGCCATTAAGTAAGCCAACTTGGAGACCAAGTAAACAAACTTGGAGACCAAGTAATGCACATGTAAGTGTGCATTAGGAAGGGGAATTCAGTTAAGGGGGGTTTAAGGGTAGATTAGGTTAGTTAATCTAGGTTTAAGGTGCTAATTAGGATCTAATCATGATTAAGGTAGGATTAGGAAAACTAAATAAAGTTTAGTCCACTAATCCTTAGAGTTTAGGGCTTAATCAAGGATTAAGATACTAATCAAGGACTTAATCCATTCTAGTATAGGTTTAGGGAAAACTAATTCTAGGTTAGCTCACTAACCTTGAGGGTTTAGGGTTTAAGAGAGTGATTAAGTACTTAATCAAGGATTAGGAACTTGATTAAGGTTTAATCAAAGATTAGGGATGCAAATTAGGGTTTCTAGAGATGATTCTAGATTAAGGGTATGATAAGATACTTGGACTTTGATTTTTGAAACTTAGGGTAGAAATAATTTTCCATCTTAAAACCATAAAACCATATGAATTAATCTAAGAAGATAAAATCTTAATTAAACCTTAAGTAATATCATTCATTTAAAGCCTTATAAAACAAACACATGAAATCAAAACTCCTTTAATCAATTCTTAAATCAATCAGGTTAAATCCATAAAAAAAATGCACAAAGGAATTCATTTCTCAAATAAATCACAAATAATAAAATTACTCCAAACTTCAACAAAATCATTTGCTTGAATTCCATAAAAATCTTTGTTTACTAAAATTTCATAAAATCAACAATTGATTACGTAATCGAATAAAATACCCATCGAAAACCATTTGTAAAACAATATTTCAAAACATCTTCTTTAATGAAAACTTATTTATCTTAGTCGGGAAAATACGGAATGTCACACTGCCTCTCTCTAAATTCGTGTCCTTTCTCTCTCCTGGGGCACAAAATTTATTCACTCTAATCAATCAAGCTTCAAGTGAAACTCATCAAATCCATCATCAAGTTCTTCTTTGTTGCTCCAAGTAAGTGATTTTTGGTTGAGTTTTTCCTCTTTCTCTCCCTTAAAAATTCGAATCCCTCTCTCCCTCTTACCTCCATGGAGTTTCCATCTTACACCTAGGGAACTCTAATTTGGTTTCATGGATTTCTTCAAGCTTATGAGAAAAACTTAACAAATTGTGTTATTATTCTATTGGTATTAGGTTCCTTCCTCTTCTTTTGAGTTGTGGCCAAAACTCAAGTGTTGGACAAGTATAAATCTCTCTATCTCTAAGAACTTGAGGTAAGGAGGTTTGTGTTACCATATTCTAGGGGGTAGATTGTATTGTGTATATATTGGGTTACTAGGAGATATGTGTTAGTTAGGATAAAGAACCCTAGGGTAGATATTAGTACGTTTAAAATGTGATTATGTATAAAAGTATTTTGATATATTAAATTGTGTTTAATGTGATTATGTATAAAATTATTTTGATATATTAATTTGTGCTTAAATGTGATTATGGATACTTTATTTATGTGATTGATATTTGGCTAAATAATATTGAGCCTAGAATTTAAGAATGATGATGAATATGATGCTTGGAATTAGTATGAATGACTCTTTGGAAATTGAAAATATAATTACATGATTAAATTAATGAATCCATGAGGATGACTACAAATGAAATGATTGAAAATGAAATTCAAAGACTTAAAGAACAAAGAGTGTGCGATCCAGATCTTGTAAGACGTTGTCCTTAGGAGACTGTACGCATAGATCGCGTAAGACGCACGCGATGCGCAGCTGTAAGACGTTGTCCTTAGGAGACTTTACGCAGTTATGGACACACACACACACACACCATATATTAACAATGGTATAATTGGATTGTGCTACTCCAGATCTTGTAAGACGTTGTCCTTAGGAGACTGTACGCATAGATCGTGTAAAACACACCTTGTGTGCAGCTGTAAGACGTTGTCCTTAGGAGACTGTACGCAATGATGGACGCACCTTCTGATTTTGGGAATCCAGGTCTTGTAAGACGTTGTCCTTAGGAGACTGTACGCATAGACCGCGTAAGACACACATTGTGTGCAGCTGTAAGACGTTGTCCTTAAGACACTGTACGCAATTATGGATCCCCGTGATAAAATCTAATAATTCAATGTAAAACTTCAAGGAGTATGGAAAAGAAGATTGTGAAAATAAATTATTAAGGAATTGTGAATAGGTTTATGTTTAACTAAGCTGGAATTAAATGAATTCATGTTTTATGATATCTTAAAAAGGACTATTGTATATTATATGTACATGCCTATGGAATGGGAGTGCCTTAGTGTGAATTGTGATTTATCTGGTTATATGTGTATGGCTTGGTGGTTTAGTATATATAGCATGATAGAAACTGCTTCCCTATTTTATTGTGTAATACTCACCTCCTTACCATTTTTTAGGTACTGAGTCGGAGTATACACCGGGACTAGCCGAGCAGGATTACTCTCCCTCACAGGGAGAGTAGGGTTACAGGATCTAGATGCATTATATGGACCTAAGCCTCCATATTATTTTGATGTATATGTGCTGTATATGCTTTTTGAGTGAGGCTTATGATAGTTTCATTTGGGGCATGGTTTATGATTCATTTTTTTGGGAATAGTTGTTGTTATGGCTTCTTGACTTGCATGCTTAGCATTTTTGCTGGCACTATGACACACTGTTAATGATATTTTACCTCTAAGCTCATGGGGCAACTATATGATGCATATATATATATGATTTGAGCCCTGCTGGCTACTGTTGATGTTATATGAATGTGTTAATCAGGTTGACATTTTGGAAAAGTCCGAATTTAAAACGAAACTCCGTCTGTTTGACGGTTGATTTTCATTAAATAAAAAGGAATTTTTCAGTCCGTATTTTTAATATAAGGGTAATTAATTATAGGGTGTTACAACCATCGGGAATCAGCCAAGCCTGCTCCACCACCTTTGAGGGTGCCTTATCCTCGGAGGTTAAAGAAGGAAGAGGACTGTCGCGGCCGGGGTCCCGGGTCGCCCTTGGGGCCTTGCCTACGAGTCGGACTTAATTATTAAAATTTATGATCCCAAATTATTTAATTTAAGTTTAACAATTAAACTCATATCATATCCTAAAATTAAAAAACATTGATTATTTAAGGATAAAATTAGAATTTAAATATCAAATATGTACTTTGACGCAAAAATATTTATTATTTAGCAACCAAAAAGGATTCTTAAAAATTAATAATTAATATCTCAATAATAAAATACTACATTTTATTTTATTAGTATTTGGTTATATATTATTTGCTCAAAATGATTGAAACAATGAAATGAATAAAATTAAAAAAAAAAATAAAAAAGAAACAGGAACCTGATATAGAAGATGGTTGCGGCAGCAAGTACTATCACACTTGCACGTTTCACTTCTCTGAACTAATCTAACATTGCAAACAAGAGTATATTGTTTTTGCGCAATAGGAGAAACGACACGGAAATATTATTATGCAAAATATCTAGAAATTGTATATATGAAACTATGTTTATGAAATTGTGTTTTCAAAATTGTGTGTGTAAAATTTTCTGTGAAAATTGTGTGTGTAAAATTTTGTTCTTCTCTATTTTTTTTCCCAAAGTGAGGAGGATAACTCTATTTATAGGAAAAACTAGGTTAAGAAAAATATGGTTTTTCTTAACATGCTTTGAAAGCCCGGTAGAATATTCCTTAGTTATTCCTCAATTAAATTTTTTAAACTTTTTTTTTAAAAGATAACTCTCAATAAAATAAATTTGATGATAATCCTTTCACAAAAATTTATCCTTATCCTCACAACAACTAACCAAACCTTTTGTTAAAACACATTTTTATCTTATCTTTTTTTAATTTCGTTTTTTTTTATTTTTTACTTTCAAAATTTTTTTTTATTTTTTATTTTTATTTTTTATCTTTTTTTAAAAAAAAAAAAACAAAACAAAATTGGGTATCTACAGCTGCCCCTCTTTACCTGTTGCTTACTGGATAACATGTGATTGAAAGAGTTTCACAAGTTATCATTGTAAGGAATGGGTAAAGAAATATATACCAATTTTCATTCCAAGAGGAGTGAAAAACCTTGGAACAGTTACTCGAAGGGATGAGATAATCTTGGATCGGTTAATCGAATAATTGAGATGACCTTGGATCAGTCACTCAGAATATAAGACAACCTTGGATCAGTTGCTCGAAGAGATGGGATAACCTTGGGTCGTTTACTCAAATAATTGAGATGACCTTTGATTAGTCACTCGGAATATGAGACAACCTTGGATCAGTTGCTCAAAGAGATGAGATAACCTTGGATTGGTTACTCGAATAATTGAGATGACCTTGGATCAGTCACTCAGAATATGAGACAACCTTGGATCAGTTACTCGAAGAGATGAGATAACCTTGGATCGGTTACTCGAACAATTGAGATGACCTTGGATCAGTCACTCGGAATATGAGACAACCTTGGATCAGTTGCTCGAAAAGATGAGATAACCTTGGATCGGTTACTCGAATAATTGAGATGACCTTGGATCTGTCATTCAGAATATGAGACAACCTTGGATCAGTTGCTCAAAGAGATGAGATAACCTTGGATCGGTTACTCGAACAATTGAGATGACCTTGGATCAGTCACTCGGAATATGAGACAACATTGGATCAGTTGCTCGAAAAAATGAGATAACCTTGGATCGGTTACTCGAACAATTGAGATGACCTTGGATCAGTCACTCGGAATATGAGACAACATTGGATCAGTTGCTCGAAAAAATGAGATAACCTTGGATCGGTTACTCGAATAATTGAGATGACCTTGGATCAGTCATTCAGAATATGAGACAACCTTGGATCAGTTCTCAAAGAGATGAGATAACCTTGGATCGGTTACTCGAACAATTGAGATGACCTTGGATCAGTCACTCGGAATATGAGACAACCTTGGATCAGTTGCTCGAAAAAATGAGATAACCATGGATCGGTTACTCGAATAATTGAGATGACCTTGGATCGGTCAATCAGAATATGAGACAACCTTGGATCAGTTGTTCGAAAAAATGAGATAACCTTGGATCGGTTACTCGAATAATTGAGATGACCTTGGATCAGTCACTAAGAATAGGAGACAACCTTGGATCAGTTGCTCAAAAAAATTAGATAACCTTGGATTGGTTACTTGATTTGGGTCCAATATATATAGATTTGAGCATTGATTTGACTCCCTTATACTATGTATTTGGCTTGTTTCTCTAGCAAATTTAGGACTTTTTATTAGATTTTAATTATTTTTAGTAGTTTAGGGTCCTTTGAACGTTTTGATCCGTTTGTTAGTGTTTCAGGTACTTTTTGGAGCTTAAATGGATAAAATATTTATGGACCTGAAAAGAGGACGAAAAGATCTTGCAAATGGAAAAAGAACTGAGCAAAACGGAGCCGAAGTAGGTCCCACGCGCCTGGGGGTGCGGGGACGGGTGCGCCTGAGGCGCGCCTGTGTGCAAAAGGAATTGTCATCAGACCTGCGCACCTGGGGCGCGAGGTCGCGTGCGCCTGGGGTGCGCGTGCATGTTGGAGGCCCAATTTGACCAGATTCTGAACAAAATAGAAGAAGAGAAGTCTAATTTGGCTTCATATCTTAGATTTAATCAGAAATTAGAAGATAAATATGGACCTTATCTATTAGATTTAATTAAGATTTATTTTAGGATTTGTTTTACTCTTTAAATAGAGGATTTGCAAATAGTTTTCAGGAGGTTTTTAAGATCACAGAATTCAATTAGGATTAGAGAGAGAGGTTAGTAACATCTATTGAGATCAAGGAGGCAAGGCACAAGGATTGAAGGTCTCTTGGAGAGTTAACCTGTATTGTCTATGATATGAGGTTTTCTCTTTGCTTCTGTTTTCTTTATTTCTATATGTGTTACTACAACCTCTTGTTAGGAACATGGTGTAAATTGTACGATGTAACTTATTTTAATTTATGATTTAGTATTTTGCTGTTTTTAATTCATGCATTAATTGAGTTTTTATTACATAAACCCGCGCAATTTATGTTTTGGATTTCTTAATTCACAACGGGAGTTGGGATTTTGAATAGGCCATGAAATTAATGGTATAATTAGTCCAAAATATAGGGATATAATTGGATGATTATATGGCTTTTTAATTCCCTTGTGCTGAATGGATATTTTCTTATATTGTAATTTGTTGAGGGATCAAGGATTAAATATATAGAAAATAAGGGTAATGTTAGAGACGTCTAACTATTGCTATTTGAGAGGAATAGTCCATGAATTGAAGGATAATTAAAGGAAAATATAAATCATAGTTAAAATAAGTGAATCATACAATGAAACCAAGTTCCTAACCTTTTTCTATTGCTTTCTATACATCTTATCTCCTCAATCTTCTTATTTTATTTTATTATTATTCTTCTTCTCCTTCTAAATTTCAATAACAAGTTGCACTAATAATTACGAATTGGTGAAAAGTTGTTAGAAACAATTTGCAATCCCTGTGGGACGATATTCGGTCTTCCAGACTATATTACTCGTTGACCCAGTCCACTTGCTGGTATAATCAACAAGTTTTTGGCGCCGTTGCTGGGGATTGAAATTCGATTCTAATTTCTTTTCGGTACTTTTTGTAATTATTTGTGTAATTTGTACTTTCTCATGTATAATTATAGTTGTAATAGTGATTCAGATTGTGATAGATTTATTCCTTATCCTTATCCTCCATACTATGTTGCACAAAATATAACTCCTAGGAAGGCCCAATGGGAAATAGCTCTAGAGAAATTTGCTCAAGCCACTGAGGATTTTGTTAAAGATTGCAAAAATAATTTTAGATTACCTCGTGTTGAACCAATTCCTCCCCCTGTGGAGAAAGAGTCATGGGAAATTAACCAAGATAAATTAGCTCAAAAAATTAGTAGTAATGTTCAAGAAATTAATTTTACAGAAAAAGAAAACAGAAAAAGTTTTGAGAACATAGAAATAGCACTTGAGCAAATTCCAAAACATTTATATGAGGAGTTACAAGCATTATCAACAATTTTTGACTCTCCTAAAAAAGAGGAGGAAGTTGTGGTGATGGATGTGACCAATGATCAAATCCTTTTGGAGGAGCAAAAATCTGAAAAAGAAATTGTGCATGATAGGTTTGAGGAAGAGGATCGAAAAATAAAAATCGAAGGTTTAAAAATTGTAGAAAAAATTGAACCACCCTTGCATGAGGAATTTGTTGCTATAAAGAATTTTATTAAATCTAGTTCATGCTTGGGTGATTCAAAAATTTTCTATTATATTCAGCCTAAGTACTTTTATGAAAAATATCTAGAACAATCTGAATCATTATTAGGCAATAGGAAGCATGAGAAAGTAATCTTCTTGACTAATGGAGTTAACAACTTCATGATGGATGATGGAAGAAAAGAAAATTTTGCTGAATTCCCATGGGATGTGGGCATAACTCACTATTGTTGCATCACATGGGATTTGACCCATAGAATTTGGGATCCTGGTGGATTTGTTTTGTACATAAGCAGTAGTGTAGGTTTCAATTCTTAGGTAGTTTTTGTGAAAAAAAATAGAAAAAAGAAAAAAAAGAAAAAGAGGAACAGACCTCGTGCGCCCAAGGCGCACGCGGTGACACGCCTCAGGCGCGCCGGGCTGTGAAAGCCCTGTTTGTGGAATTTCACTCCTACTTGGGGTGCAAAAGTTCAGTTTTGGGGTCAAATTCTGATTTTACCATCTTATCTCTTAGGATTAGTTTTATCTTATCTCTTAGGATTAGATTTATTTTTTTTTATCTTATTTTTTTAGTAATAGATATTTTTTTTATCTTATCTTTTAGGATTAGATTAGTTTTATTGTAACACCCCTAATTTTCGTCTCCCGAATAATAGGAAATTAATAATAAAAAAGTTTTATTATTAATTTATAGAATTTTCCAAGTTTATGTTTTGTGTTTAATTAGCCTTAAATATAAAAATAAGTTAAAATATTTTTATATGGCACTTACATGCAGAATATAAGGAAATTGCATTTTGGTCCCTGAAGGAGGGCTAAAATGAAAAATTAGAAAGGTTCTTGGAGGGAAAGATTTAAAAATGATAATTTTTAAATTTTGAACTAACCTAACCGGTTAGTAATGCCCTGTAACCGGTTAGACGATGAACTCAGAAACTGGTTTAGTGGATTTTGATGAGTAATCATTGGGTTAATTCGTTTAATCGCCACGATTACTGCATGAATTGAGTGGAGAACCACGCGTCGCCCTGCATGTTACCTTCAATTGTCTATAAATAGGGGAAAATCTGAGGAATTAGGGGTTGATCACCTGATTTCTGGTTGAAGAAGGGAGATTAGGGTTTCTGAATTGTTCTGAGCAATTCGTCTTCGTTGTTGAGTGTTAGTAATCGAGTGATACACGATTGTGAAGCTTACATCAAGAGCTTTACAAAGATCTAAACACTGTGAGCTGAGGGTTAGTGTGGAAGGAGAAATCAAGCTTGGAAGTTGGAGGTAGAAATCTGGGTTCTCTGTGATTCTGATTCTGGGAGCTGACTTCCAGACTCGATTTTGGTAAGCATAGTCAATCTCTAAGCCTCAAACTTCTTTGATTCTCTAGTGCATGTACCCTACTTTGAGTCCTAACTGTTTTCCCCAATTTCTTTGGTCATTTGCTATGTCAAAATCTCTGGTTTTTGGACCCTGTTGCTGGGAAACGAATCTGGAAACAGAGCTGTGAGTATGTGAGAAATCAGTGGAGTTTCTTCAATTTCAGTGTTCAATCTTCATCAAAATCAACTTAGAGGTATGGGAGAAGTCTTCACTATACTAGATTTAGACTAAATGTAAAATGATTTAGGATTTGAGTTCACAAAACTCAAAAGGGCATTATGTGTTTTTAAGCACAAAGGCTTGGAGGCCAATTTCTTGCTCACTGTGGTTTTGAGCAAATTTCAATTGATGCATGCAGGCTATATAAATGTAGAATTCTGTGGTTGAGTGTTTGATTTAAGTTTTGATGTGTTAAATTGTGTTTATGTGATTTTTCATACAATTTGATACAATAAACTTGATGCTTGCAAAATGAACGTGTTTCTGGGTGTAAACATGTTTATTTTAAGGCATATGAACTTGCTGTATACTGGAAATTGGTTAGATTTGAGAAAGAAAGAAAATGAGTTGTTAAAACTCTTGTTTTAATGGTCTGACTGCATAATCTAACCGGTTACACGATTTTCGTAACCGGTTAGACACTGTAAATTTTCAAAGAAAAATCAGTTTGCAAATCAGTCCTGAAACTTTAATGGTTTTTACTCAAATCTAAGCCTTAATTCTATACACAAGGTCTGAATATGAGTTGTGGTAATGTCAACAAATTCAGATTGGAAAGATTTCCATTTATGCCTTAAATTGATGGAATAATTTCAAGTGAAATTATGTTCATTGGAAAAGGATATGTGATTTGGACTTTTGAATGTAAAACAATGGTTTTTGAGGTATAAAATAAAGTTAAAAAAAAAGTGTTTTGGATTGGGTAGAGAATTCAAGAAAAAAGGGTTTTTCTGAATTGCAATGGTAAAACAGTTCAGGTCTGTAATTCTAACCGGTTAGCCTGAAACTGTAACCGGTTTGTACCTGAATCTGAAAAATAAAAAGTTAAGTTTTAAATACCATTGAAGTTGTATTACTCAATCTGGGTTTTAAAAGGCATATTTTGAGAAAAATTCAAAGGGGAATTTTATGCCAAATATTATACCTCAAATAAATCATTCAAAAGTAGAAATTGGAATATTTCTAAATCACATTAATTAATGTAAAGATAAAACCAACCCTGATGTTTGTGCATACATATAGACTGGAAGTCTGGTTGGTAGGAACGTTTATCATATTCTGGGAATATGAGGAGGGTACTCCGGGAGTACCAAAGTATAACCTACTTGATGACACATTATAGATATGTGGCCAGTGTCCGGGACCTGGTTTTTATGCGTTCTAGGAACGTGGCGTTCTGGGAACGTGGTGCACACTCCGGGAGTGATGCTTTTTATCCAAGTATGGTTCGGCATTATGTTCTGGGAACTAATGTCGGTGTTCCGGTAACACAATGGTGTATTGGATGGACGTCCAAGATGGACATTTAGAGGCCTCAGTTGTGGATAGAAAATCATACATCATGCCACTTGCATTATAAGAGTTATAATGTTGAAAAATTGGTGTGCTCATATGTATTTACATTATGATCTGTCCATGACATATTTGTGATTGTAATTTTAGTCTTTATCCACTATGTATATGTGTATACTTACTCCCTGTGCCCTGTTTAGGTGATGGCCAGATACCTAGCCTGCATCGAGATACGCCCTATCCCTAGCGGTATATGGACGTATGAGGAGCACCGTGCCACCTTTGAGGGGGAGGTGGAGATCACTCTCTACCACCCTAACCCTCTGGTACGTGTGCGACCTCGTCGATTTAGGATTCCATTAGTCTATACTATGCATGTTCCACCTTTTTACACTTATAGAGGACCACCCCCGGCTCGACCTATGCGTCGTTTTCATAGTTTTAGATTTAGAGCTGCCACTCGTTCCCACCCTTCATCCCATAGAGTTGTTACTGAGGAGACTCCTTCTCCTGGTCCGACTGATTATGATAGGACTGCTTCTGCAGACCCTAGACCCAGTGGTGGGGTCTCTACTCAGTCAGGCGAGGTCGAGGAGGACCCTGTGGAGGATGAGAGCGAGGAGGAGGTGCATGTTGAGCCGACTATTTCTGCTAGAGGTGGACCCGCTGGTTCATAGGAGCCTGCATAGCATAGGGGTTTTGGATCCTGGATCCTAGGGATAGAGCGGTGGAGGATCTGAGGAGCTGCTGAGGACATGGAGGACTTGCTCTGAGACTTCTGTTTTTGGACTTTTGTTATATATTGTATATATTGAGAGGTCTTAGAGTGAGCTTTTATTTTAGTGCAGCTGGTCTGTATATGTTTTATCAAAACTTGCTATCTCGACTTTTATCACTTGCTACTGTTAGTACTGATGGGGTTATATGTCATGACTTTTATCACATATATATATATATGCTTTATTTTCCTCAGCAGTGCCCCATGAGTATTGTTTTTCTTCCGCGAACTCTGATTTCACTTTACAAAGGATTCGACGTTAAGTTTATATTTTATATACTCAAATCTGACTCTAGAGGCAAATCATATGTTTAAATAATAACTACTAAGGTTTCCTATAAATAAGGGCGTGCTTTCTCGAGAGTCTTTTTCAAATCTAAGATCATACTAAGCCGAATTCATGAAACGGTTTATGTCAAAAGAGGTTTTGATTAAGCAAGTAGTAATATTAAAAAGGAAAAATTTTCTAGTCCTAATTTTGATAGCAAGTAGTAAACTATTTGGAAATATTAATTATTTTCAAGTTAAAAAGAGAGCGTCACACCCTTGGGTGGTATCAGAGCGTTGGTCCTGTTCCTCATGGCCCCGCAGATGCAGCTAAGTATGATATTCAATATTGATTGAATATGTTTGAGTAAGTTAGTGGTAACATTTATGTCTTAAAGACCTTTTTAGTAACCCAAAGCCCATATTGCAGGTCTTTCTATGGCAACCCGGAATCGAAATGTTACTAACGAAATGTTAGAACGAATCACAACCGTGCTGGAGGGTATGCAACAGCAGCAGAGGCATCAATCATCTCAGGAGAGAGCTGGTAACCCGTCTACTGGCAACATGGCGAATCCTGATGCTAAGACTCTGTCGGAGTTCAGGAAGTGTAATCCACCAAGATTTGAGGGGGGATATAAACCTGATGAGGCGAACAAGTGGTTGCATGAGATCAATAAGATCTTCCGAACTCTGGAGTGTTTAGATGAACAGAAGGTGACCTATGCAGTTTACATGCTTCATGGGGAAGCTGAAAACTGGTGGGATGACACGGTCCAATTGCTGAATTTTGAAAGGAGAGCAATCAACTAGGGAGTATTTATGGAGAAATTTCTTAATAAATATTTTCCAGAAGATTTGGGAGGAAAAAGGAAGTGGAGTTTATGCAATTGAAACAAGGGGATACGAGTGTAGGGGAGTATACTGCCAGATTCGAGGAACTGATGAAATACTCTCCCTATTACTTAAATAACCCTGATGAAAGAAGTAAGTGTGTGAAGTTTGAAGGTGGGCTACGGCCGGAGCTGAAATCTATCTTCAGTTATCAAAGGATTCAGAGTTTCCCTGCACTGGTGGACATGTGCAGAATGTATGAAGATGATAAGAAGGTGGAGTTGATAGGGGGTCAAGCGAAGGGGGTTGGACATAACTATGGACCCCAAAGGAAGAAGAAGTTTGACCATCGGAATAATGGTCCATATTCTAAGAACAAGGGGAAAGGCAAGGCAGTGATAGATAACCGGAACAAGCCTTGCGATGATGCTCTTTATTGCGAGAAGTGCAAGCGTTATCATCATGGTCAGTTTTGCTGGTCCACAGGAGGATGTTTCAAGTGTGGGAAACAAGGTCACTTTGCCCGTGAATGCAAGGAATCCGCAAAGGGGGATGCAAAGGGATCTGCTGGAAAGTCTGTGGTACAAGGACGAGTATTTGCCCTAAGTGGTAGTGAAGCAATCCAAACCCCGAATCTCGTGCAAGGTAATTTTCTGCTCAATAATCAACCTTGCAAAATCATGTTTGATTCTGGAGCTACACATTCTTTTGTTTCCCCCGAATGTGTGAGTAGGCTGAATCTTATTGTTTCTGATTCACCCTGCTATCTTAGTATAGATACCCCTACGGGAATACCGATCTACACCGCTAAAGTCTGTTTAGGGTGTAATGTAGAAGTTATGGGTCGTTCATCCCAGGTAGATTTGGTTTGTCTTCCTAACTTACAATTGAATGTGATCTTGGGAATGGATTGGTTGATGAAGAACCAAGTGATCATCAATTGTGAGGAAAAGACAATTCAATATAGGACCCTTGAACCGGAGGGATATATGTGTTTATTCTCGGCTTCTGGAGAAGAAGAGTCGATGCCGATTGAAGAGATTCCAGTGGTGAGGGAATTTCCGGAAGTATTTCCCGAGGAGATACCAGGATTACCTCCGAAGCGAGAGATAGAATTTGGGATCGATTTAGTCCCTGGAGCTGGTCCCATCTCTATTGCTCCTTATAGGATGGCACCACCAGAAATGGCAGAAATGAAGAAGCAAATCGAGGAGCTGTTGCAGAAACAAATGATCAGGCCAAGCGTTTCGCCTTGGGGAGCTCCGTTATTGTTCGTAAAGAAGAAAGATGGAAGTATGAGGATGTGTGTGGACTACAGACAGCTGAATAAGGTCACTATTAAGAATAAGTATCCTTTGCCAAGGATTGATGATCTTATGGATCAAGTAAGGGGAGCTGCAGTATTCTCCAAGATTGATCTGAGATCGGGATATCATCAGATCAGGATAAAGGAGGAGGATATACCCAAGACTGCATTTTGATCGCGATACGGTCATTATGAGTATGTTGTGATGCCGTTCGGATTGACAAATGCACCTACTATTTTCATGGACTATATGAACCGGATCTTTAGACCATATTTGGATTTGTCTGTGGTGGTATTCATTGACGATATTTTGGTCTATTCTAAAAATCCGGAAGAACATGAAGAGCATCTCAGGATTGTGCTAAAGGTCCTGAAGGAGAAGCAATTATATGCCAAACTTACGAAGTGTGAGTTTTGGTTGAATGAAGTGAAGTTTCTGGGGCATGTAATCTCTAAAGAGGGAATTGCGGTGGATCTAGCGAAGGTAAGTTCAGTGCTAAGTTGGGAACAGCCTAAGACGGTGACGGAGGTGAGAAGTTTCTTAGGGCTGGCTGGATACTATCGTCGATTCATAGAAGGATTTTCTAAGATTGCATTGCCTTTAACTAAGTTGACTCGGAAGGATCAATCGTTCGTGTGGGACGATCGGTGCGAAGCTAGTTTTCGTGAGTTGAAGGAAAGGTTAACATCGTCTCCTGTGTTAATCTTACCTGATCCTCACAAGAGCTTTGAAGTTTACTGTGATGCATCTAAGCAAGGACTGGGTTGTGTATTGATGCAAGAAGGAAGATTAGTGGCGTATGCATCGAGGCAATTGAAGAACCATGAGGTGAATTACCCGACACACGATTTGGAATTGGCGGCGATCGTGTTTGCCTTAAAGATATGGAGACATCATCTCTATGGCACTACATTCCAAGTATTTAGTGACCATAAGAGTTTGAAATATCTGTTCGACCAGAAAGAGTTGAACATGAGGCAAAGAAGATGGATGGAGTTCTTGAAGGATTATGATTTTAAACTCCATTATCATCCGGGTAAAGCGAATGTGGTTGCAGACGCGTTGAGTCGGAAAGCAATCCACGTTAGTGCGATGATGGTCAAGGAAGCAGCATTGATTGAAGAATTCAGAGACTTGAGCTTGTTGATGCAAGCGGAGCCATCAAGTATCAAGTTGGGGACGTTGCAGATCACAAACGAGTTCTTGGAAAGAATTCGGGAATTGCAACGAGCAGATGAAGAGTTGATGGAAAAGATGAGACTAGGTTCGGAAGGAAAGGAACCTGATTTCAAGATAGGGCAGGATGGCATCCTTCGTTTCAGGACAAGGATTTGTGTACCAAGAGATCAAGAAGTTAGGAGACTAATTCTTGATGAAGCTCATAAGAGTCGGATGAGTATGCATCCCGGATCGACCAAAATGTATCAGGATTTGAAGAAGATATTTTGGTGGTCGGGATTGAAAAGAGATGTGGCAGAATATGTGGCGGCGTGCTTGATCTGTCAGAAAGCGAAGGTAGAGCATCAGAAACCGGGAGGACAGTTGCAACCTCTGAGGATTCCCCAGTGGAAGTGGGATAGTATCTCAATGGATTTTGTGTCTAGTTTGCCAAGAACAGCAGCAAATCATGATGCAATCTGGGTGGTTGTGGATAGGTTAACAAAGTCGACGCATTTTATTCCGATAAATATGCGTTATTCCTTGAACAAGCTTACCCAGATCTATATCAAGGAGGTAGTTCGTCTTCACGGAGTGCCTTCGAGCATTGTATCAGACCGAGATCCGAGATTTTCGTCACAATTCTGGAAGAGTTTGCATGAAGCTATGGGAACAAGGTTGAAATTGAGTTCTGCGTATCATCCACAGACGGATGGCCAGACGGAGAGAACAATTCAATCTTTGGAAGATGTGTTGCGAGCGTGTGCACTTGAAGAACAAGGAAGTTGGGATCAAGTGTTACCTCTTGCAGAGTTCACATATAACAATAGTTACCATGCGAGCATTGGAATGGCACCGTTCGAGACGTTGTATGGAAAGAAGTGTCAGACCCCGCTATGTTGGTTCCAAGTGGGGGAAGACTTGATGGTTGGACCAGAAATGATTCAACAGACGTCTGAAAAGATCAAGATGGTTCAGACTAAGATGAAAGCGGCTCAGAGTCGACAGAAGAGTTATGCAGATAAGAGGAGAAAACCATTGGAGTTTTCTAAGGGCGATCATGTGTTCCTTCGGGTAGTTCCGATGAAAGGAATTAGTAGAGCCTTGAGAACCCGAAAGCTTTCGCCTAAGTGTATAGGTCCATATCAGATTCTTAAGAGAGTTGGCCCTGTTGCTTATCAATTGGCCTTACCACCCTCTCTATCCAATTTGCATAACGTCTTTCACGTTTCGCAATTGAAAAAGTATGTTCATGACCCATCTGTTGTTCTGAAACTCCAACCCGATGATCTAACTTTGAGAGAAAACCTGACCTTTGAGACCAGACCGGTTCAGATAGAAGATCGTGAAGTCAAGCGACTCAGAGGAAAGGAAATACCTTTGGTCAAGGTAATTTGGGAGAATGCTGACATATCTGAAGCTACATGGAAATTAGAGGAGAAGATACGTCAAGACTATCCGGAGTTATTTTTGTAATCTAGAATTTCGGGGACGAAATTCCTTTTAAGTGGGGGAGTAGTGTAACACCCTTAATTTTCGTCTCCCGAATAATAGGAAATTAATAATAAAAAAGTTTTATTATTAATTTATAGAATTTTCCAAGTTTATGTTTTGTGTTTAATTAGCCTTAAATATAAAAATAAGTTAAAATATTTTTATATGGCAATTAAATGCAGAATATAAGGAAATTGCATTTTGGTCCCTGAAGGAGGGCTAAAAGGCAAAATTAGAAAGGTTCTTGGAGGGAAAGATTTAAAAATGATAATTTTTAAATTTTGAACTGACCTAACCGGTTAGTAATGCCCTGTAACCGGTTAGACGATGAACTCAGAAACTGGTTTAGTGGATTTTGATGAGTAATCACTGGGTTAATTCGTTTAATCGCCACGATTACTGCATGAATTGAGTGGAGAACCACGCGTCGCCCTGCATGTTACCTTCAATTGTCTATAAATAGGGGAAAATCTGAGGAATTAGGGGTTGATCAACTGATTTCTGGTTGAAGAAGGGAGATTAGGGTTTCTGAATTGTTCTGAGCAATTCGTCTTCGTTGTTGAGTGTTAGTAATCGAGTGATACACGATTGTGAAGCTTACATCAAGAGCTTTACAAAGATCTAAACACTGTGAGCTGAGGGTTAGTGTGGAAGGAGAAATCAAGCTTGGAAGTTGGAGGTAGAAATCTGGGTTCTCTGTGATTCTGATTCTGGGAGCTGACTTCCAGACTCGATTTTGGTAAGCATAGTCAATCTCTAAGCCTCAAACTTCTTTGATTCTCTAGTGCATGTACCCTACTTTGAGTCCTAACTGTTTTCCCCAATTTCTTTGGTCATTTGCTATGTCAAAATCTCTGGTTTTTGGACCCTGTTGCTGGGAAACGAATCTGGAAACAGAGCTGTGAGTATGTGAGAAATCAGTAGAGTTTCTTCAATTTCAGTGTTCAATCTTCATCAAAATCAACTTAGAGGTATGGGAGAAGTCTTCACTATACTAGATTTAGACTAAATGTAAAATGATTTAGGATTTGAGTTCACAAAACTCAAAAGGGCATTATGTGTTTTTAAGCACAAAGGCTTGGAGGCCAATTTCTTGCTCACTGTGGTTTTGAGCAAATTTCAATTGATGCATGCAGGCTATATAAATGTAGAATTCTGTGGTTGAGTGTTTGATTTAAGTTTTGATGTGTTAAATTGTGTTTATGTGATTTTTCATACAATTTGATACAATAAACTTGATGCTTGCAACATGAACATGTTTCTGGGTGTAAACATGTTTATTTTAAGGCATATGAACTTGGTGTATACTGGAAATTGGTTAGATTTGAGAAAAAAAGAAAATGAGTTGTTAAAACTCTTGTTTTAATGGTCTGACTGCATAATCTAACCGGTTACACGATTTTCGTAACCGGTTAGACACTGTAAACTTTCAAAGAAAAATCAGTTTGCAAATCAGTCCTGAAACTTTAATGGTTTTTACTCAAATCTAAGCCTTAATTTCTATACACAAGGTCTGAATATGAGTTGTGGTAATGTCAACAAATTCAGATTGGAAAGATTTCCATTTATGCCTTAAATTGATGGAATAATTTCAAGTGAAATTATGTTCATTGGAAAAGGATATGTGATTTGGACTTTTGAATGATAAACAATGGTTTTTGAGGTATAAAAAAAAGTTAAAAAAAAGTGTTTTGGTTTGGGTAGAGAATTCAAGAAAAAAGGGTTTTTTCTGAATTGCAATGGTAAAACAGTTCAGGTCTGTAATTCTAACCGGTTAGCCTGAAACTGTAACCGGTTAGTACCTGAATCTGAAAAATAAAAAGTTAAGTTTTAAATACCATTGAAGTTGTATTACTCAATCTGGGTTTTAAAAGGCATATTTTGAGAAAAATTCAAAGGGGAATTTTATGCCAAATATTATACCTCAAATAAATCATTCAAAAGTAGAAATTGGAATATTTCTAAATCACATTAATTAATGTAAAGATAAAACCAACCCTGATGTTTGTGCATACATATAGACTGGAAGTCTGGTTGGTAGGAACGTTTATCATATTCTGGGAATATGACTAGGGTACTCCGGGAGTACCAAAGTATAACCTACTTGATGACACATTATAGATATGTGGCCAGTGTCCGGGACCTGGTTTTTATGCGTTCTGGGAACGTGGCGTTCTGGGAACGTGGTGCACACTCCGGGAGTGATGCTTTTTATCCAAGTATGGTTCGGCATTATGTTCTGGGAACTAATGTCGGTGTTCCGGGAACACAATGGTGTATTGGATGGACGTCCAAGATGGACATTTAGAGGCCTCAGTTGTGGATAGAAAATCATACATCATGCCACTTGCATTATAAGAGTTATAATGTTGAAAAATTGGTGTGCTCATATGTATTTGCATTATGATCTGTCCATGACATATTTGTGATTGTAATTTTAGTCTTTATCCACTATGTATATGTGTATACTTACTCCCTGTGCCCTGTTTAGGTGATGGCCAGATACCTAGCCTGCATCGAGATACGCCCTATCCCTAGCGGTATATGGACGTATGAGGAGCACCGTGCCACCTTTGAGGGGGAGGTGGAGATCACTCTCTACCACCCTAACCCTCTGGTACGTGTGCGACCTCGTCGATTTAGGATTCCATTAGTCTATACTATGCATGTTCCACCTTTTTACACTTATAGAGGACCACCCCCGGCTCGACCTATGCGTCGTTTTCATAGTTTTAGATTTAGAGCTGCCACTCGTTCCCACCCTTCATCCCATAGAGTTGTTACTGAGGAGACTCCTTCTCCTGGTCCGACTGATTATGATAGGACTGCTTCTGCAGACCCTAGACCCAGTGGTGGGGTCTCTACTCAGTCAGGCGAGGTCGAGGAGGACCCTGTGGAGGATGAGAGCGAGGAGGAGGTGCATGTTGAGCCGACTGTTTCTGCTAGAGGTGGACCCGCTGGTTCATAGGAGCCTGCATAGCATAGGGGTTTTGGATCCTGGATCCTAGGGATAGAGCGGTGGAGGATCTGAGGAGCTGCTGAGGACATGGAGGACTTGCTCTGAGACTTCTGTTTTTGGACTTTTGTTATATATTGTATATATTGAGAGGTCTTAGAGTGAGCTTTTATTTTAGTGCAGCTGGTCTGTATATGTTTTATCAAAACTTGCTATCTCGACTTTTATCACTTCTACTATTCGTACTGATGGGGTTATATGTCATGACTTTTATCACATATATATATATGCTTTATTTTCCTCAACAGTGCCCCATGAGTATTGTTTTTCTTCCGCGAACTCTGATTTCATTTTACAAAGGCTTCGACGTTAAGTTTATATTTTATATACTCAAATCTGACTCTAGAGGCAAATCATATGTTTAAATAATAACTACTAAGGTTTCCTATAAATAAGGGCGTGCTTTCTCGAGAGTCTTTTTCAAATCTAAGATCATACTAAGCCGAATTCATGAAACGGTTTATGTCAAAAGAGGTTTTGATTAAGCAAGTAGTAATATTAAAAAGGAAAAATTTTCTAGTCCTAATTTTGATAGCAAGTAGTAAACTATTTGGAAATATTAATTATTTTCAAGTTAAAAAGAGAGCGTCACATTTATATCTTTTAGGAATTTGTTATATCTTTTTAGGAATTTGTTTTATCTTTTTAGGATTAGATTTATCTTCTTAGGATTATTTTTAGAATAGATTTTTTTAATTTATTTTCGTTTATTTATTTTCTATCTTTTTAGGGATAGATTTATTTTAGGATTAGATTTGTTTTTGTAGGATTTGGACCCCATTAGCCCCAATTTTTTTCAATATTACACCCTAGGCCCCTGTACCTCACCAAAAATATTGTCCAGCTTTTTAGGTAGTTTTTAATTTTTATTTTGTAGTTTTAGGGTAGATTAGTTTGCTTGAGGACAAGCCAACATCTAAGTTTGGGGGAGTATATACAAAATAAAATTTTTTTCAGATCTGAATTTTTCTCCCATATTGGTATTGGTTTGTGTCCTTAGCAAAAGTAATTAATTTTTCTAACCTTGGGACTTTTTCTCTTTTGATTCATGTACATACTTAGTTTAGGACTTAGACTCATTGGTATTCGACTTTGTTTGATTGAACTGTTTATATGATTGCGGTGACTGGGTTATTTCGACAAAGGCTTTCAGAACTTGTGACTAGTGAACTGACTTTAGCCATATGTGAGGTTTTGAGCCTATTGAGAGGTATGAATTTTATTGAAATATTCTAATTTTGAGACCCCTATTCTTTCATGAGTGTGTTCACTTTGATATTGTCTTCTAGAACTTGACCTGTGACCATTTCAAAATTGATAATTTATTGCATGCATTAAGATGATTAAGGCACCAAGGATGTGTTTTTGTGGCCTTCAGAGATTTGCATTGAAAATATTCCCTTAGTTGTCCATTTTGAGCCTTATAATGATATATGATTTTTCTTTGGTACCCTGCATTTATTGAAATATTCTTTGATAGTACCTTGGAAATTTTGAATGAGCAATTGAGAGGAATGAATATGAAAAGTGAAAGTAATTGGTGAAAAGTGTATGAGTTCTATTTCTCTTCCGTGTGAAAAAAAAAATAAAAACAAATGAATGTGAAAGGAAGAGAATAGAAGAAGAGAATAGAAGAAAAAATTGGAAAAGAAAGGAAGAATAAAATGTTCCTGATGTGAGTGTGAGTCTTTATTGTATTCATTGCTCATTCATGGTTTTTGAGGGAAACTTGTTTTTGTAAATATTTTTGCGAGTTAACCTTTGTTTTATCCCTTCTTTCTTTTATCTCACCTGACACTTTAGCCTGGCCCCATTACAACCAAAAATAAGACCTTTTGATTTTTGCATGCATTCAATAATTTCAGTGGAGATATTGGTCTATGGTCAAGCCTATGGTAACACATTATCATTGTTGAACTTGAGTGAATTGAAAATATGACCCTTATACACTTTTGAGAGAAACATTTGAGAGGTTGAGAGTGTTCATTAGTTCTGAGTTCTGAATGGGATTGTTATGTTAACTAGTATGTAATTGTGTAAATAGTTTATGATAATATGTGTCGAAGTGATCAGTCGTAGTCTTAGATTAGGTGTGTTCATGTTGATTTAGGGAGTTTGTCTTTTGTTTAGAATTTTTATTTTACTTTTGCCTGGGACATGCAAAATGCTAAGTTTGGGGGAGTGATTTGGGTCCAATATATATAGATTTGAGCATTGATTTGACTCCCTTATACTATGTATTTGGCTTGTTTCTCTAGCAAATTTAGGACTTTTTATTAGATTTTAATTATTTTTAGTAGTTTAGGGTCCTTTGAACGTTTTGATCCATTTGTTAGTGTTTCAGGTACTTTTTGGAGCTTAAATGGATAAAATATTTATGGACCTGAAAAGAGGACGAAAAGATCTTGCAAATGGAAAAAGAACGGAGCAAAACGGAGCCGAAGTAGGTCCCACGCGCCTGGGGCGCGGGGACGGGTGCGCCTGAGGCGCGGGGACGGGTGCGCCTGAGGCGCGCCTGTGTGGAAAAGGAATTGTCATCAGACCTGCGTTCCTGGGGAGCGAGGTCGCGTGCGCCTGGGGCGCGCGTGCATGTTGGAGGCCCAATTTGACCAGATTCTGAACAAAATAGAAGAAGAGAAGTCTAATTTGGCTTCATATCTTTGATTTAATCAGAAATTAGAAGATAAATATGGACCTTATCTATTAGATTTAATTAAAATTTATTTTAGGATTTGTTTTACTCTTTAAATAGAGGATTTGTAAATAGTTTTCAGGAGGTTTTTAAGATCATAGAATTCAATTAGGATTAGAGAGAGAGGTTAGTAACATCTATTGAGAGCAAGGAGGCAAGGCACAAGGATTGAAGGTCTCTTGGAGAGTTAACCTGTACTGTCTATGATATGAGGTTTTCTCTTTGCTTCTGTTTTCTTTATTTCTATATGTGTAACTAAAACCTCTTGTTAGGAACATGGTGTAAATTGTATGATGTAACTTATTTTAATTTATGATTTAGTATTTTGCTGTTTTTAATTCATGCATTAATTGAGTTTTTATTACATAAACCCGCGCAATTTATGTTTTGGATTTCTTAATTCACAACGGAAGTTGGGATTTTGAATAGGCCATGCAATTAATGGTATAATCAGTCCAAAATATAGGGATATAATTGGATGATTATATGGCTTTTTAATTCCCTTGTGCTGAATGGATATTTTCTTATATTGTAATTTGTTGAGGGATCAAGGATTAAATATATAGAAAATAAGGGTAATGTTAGAGATGTCTAACTATTGCTATTTGAGAGGAATAGTCCATGAATTGAAGGATAATTAAAGGAAAATATAAATCATAGTTAAAATAAGTGAATCATACAATGAAACCAAGTTCCTAACCTTTTTCTATTGCTTTCTATACATCTTATCTCCTCAATCTTCTTATTTTATTTTATTATTATTCTTCTTCTCCTTCTAAATTTCAATAACAAGTTGCACTAATAATTACGAATTGGTGAAAAGTTGTTAGAAACAATTTGCAATCCCTGTGGGACGATATTCGGTCTTCTAGACTATATTACTTGTTGACCCAGTCCACTTGCTGGTATAATCAACATTACTCGAATAATTGAGATGACCTTGGATCAGTCACTCCGAATATGAGACAACCTTGGATCAGTTGCTCGAAAAAATGAGATAACCTTGGATCGGTTACTCGAATAATTGAGATGACCTTGGATCGGTCACTCGGAATATGAGACAACCTTGGATTAGTTGCTCGAAAAAATGAGATAACCTTGGATCAGTTACTCGAATAATTGAGATGACCTTGGATCGGTCACTCGGAATATGAGACAACCTTGGATCAGTTGCTCGAAAAGATGAGATAACCTTGGATCGGTTACTCGAATGGTTGATATAATTGCATAGATTTATGAATAAAGTATTTAATGGAATGACAAAATGAGTGTGTTTTTGAATGTTTGAATGTGATGATGTAAAGTGATGCATTATGAAAATGTTATGAAATGTAATGATTCTTGATGTGTTTACTTTTATTTTACTTTCAAATGAATTTTGTAATGAAATGCCATGACCTCAAATGTATGCATGAGTTTGATGCATTTATGAAATATGATGCATGATGCAAATGTTTTTTTTTTCAATATTCTTTTAGGGGTATGCAAGATATAGGATGCATGCGCATGGAATGAAATCTAACTCAATGTAACATGTCCCCTTTTTTTATTTTTTGTTTTATTTTTTGTTTTTTTTCAACCATAATGGACTCGACCGAAGCATGGTTTACCATTGAATAATTGTGTTGATGGATTGATGACTTGTTCGCTTGATTGGCTCCATGCTTGCACTTACACCATTTGAAAGGACAAGAATAAATTTGCCCCAGTATCTTCATAAAACATCTTTATTGGTAATCCTCATATTTCAAAAGACAATTTCATCCTAAAAACTGCCCCAGTATCAGCTTGGTTTGTGCTTGAGAGAGCTTAGGAGAAAGCTTAATAATCTGTAGTGGCGATCTCAAGATTTTTTTATTATTTTTCGTAGAAAATAATAAAAAAATCTGCCCCAGTATGTGCATGAGAGGACTGGGGAATCAACTCAACAACATTTCCCCAGTGTTGGCTTTGAAGAGGGATCACACCCCATGAATTGCCCTTATGTGAAGACTTCACTCATTCCCTTTTACTTACCCTAACTTTTGCCTAGGTCTCCCTTTCAGGTTTTCAACCTAGCATGTAACATCCTACTTTTTATACTTTTAGAAAATACATAAATTAACCTTTATTTGAGAAAACATTCGGGGTTTATAAAAATTTTGACAGAGTTTCCTTTATAAATAGGACTTTCCCCGAATAGAATTAAACCTATCAGTCCAGAACAGTTTTCAATTTGAAATAAATAATACTATGGCATACTTTAAACCTTAACAAAATAAAAGATATACATATAAATCTTACAATTTCATAAAAATGCTTAAACAAAACAAAGTCATTAATTACAATTACAATTACAAAAATCTATTTATTACAATATAACCTATGAATGGTTGCTCAACCTCGTGACCCTTGGGTCACTAGTACCAATATACTCTATACCATGAGTATACCGTTCTCGACCTTGATCCTTTCGTGCCTGTCTCCTTGATGTACCTAATATGTCCACTATAAGGGTGAGTACTTTGAAATCTAGATCAAAGAAAACGTTTAAAAACAGTAATAAATCATAAAGAGGTATATTCAAACACAAACAATAACAATTATACAATTCACCATTCAATTAACAAGTAAGGCACAATAACACTATTTAGTTTAAGAACTATAAATATAAGGGTATAATACTTTTATATAATACTATAATGCACAATCACATGGTTATGCTCTTCCAACGTCACACTTAGGTGGATTAATTCTCGAATCCAACATTGAACACTTTATTTCATTTTAAACACTGTTACACTTTTGCATTGGATTCGACGGATTAAAACACCTTCATAATGCATTCACACTTTCCCTTTCAGTTTCACACTTTTCACTTTACTTTTAACACTTTTACACTTTTAACGATTGGGTACATTGTGCTTCACATTCTCCCCGCAGGAGGGTTCCTCACACAATGTACTTATACACTTTTAACACTTTAACCTTTAACACTTTTTAACGATTGGGTACATTGTGCTTCACATTCTCTCCGCAGGAGGGTTCCTCACACAATGTACCTATACGCTTTCCCTTTTCCATAACAATAATAACACAACCACCTCACAACCCTCCCTCCACTCTGGGGAAAAACCTACCAGGAGTAAGCATTTCTCAACCTCTAGTTGGGTGCTTCACCTCCACTTAAGAAGGTCCCTCGCTCACTCGCTTGCACAACACTTCACCTCCACTTAGGAAGGTCCCTCATGCGATTTGGGTTGATTTGTCCAAATCGGGTTTTAGCAGAAATCACCCTCGACTGGCCCAAAGAAACCAAAGTAAATAGAATTATTATGGTTTGCATAGAACCAACCCCCAATACGGGAAGCAAACCCGTATCCTTTGCAGGATCAAAGTTCTCCATAATAATTCCTAACATTTACTCTTGTCCTCATCAATCGCAAAGCGACGTGTGTTTTTCCCCTACACCTAACGTCCACCTTTTCACCATGCATGATCCAGTATTCTAAGTGTTTCTCAATTGAATTTAAGACCCTCTTTGTTCTTTAGAAAATGTCATTTAATTGGTTTAAACTCAATTGAGAAATACTTGGCCCTATTTAATGCATAACTATATGAATGTCATTTACAATTTACTTATATACACTTTAATAATATTAATACAAACAATATCAATCAACAATCAGTCGACATACTCAGGTATGTCTCAGGGACTGTAATTTAAATCACCTTCCTAGGGTTCTTCACTTCCTATTTTACAATTTATAAAATCAATTAATATAAACATACATTAATAACATATCACTAAAACTTAGGGTTCCTAACTATACTCTACCCTCATACCCATCAACCTAACCAATCAATAATATAGCCAATTATAACTCTATTACTATAATGAAACCCTTCCTCTAATACTAGACCAAAGTACACCCCTTACCTCTTGGAGAGAAGAGGAGGATTCGGGGCTGAGTTGGTGCTCCACCACCAAGCTCCAAGCTAGCTTCTAGACTCCCATTCCATGCTCCTTAACACTTTCCTAAGCTCCCTTGAAGATTTCACAACTCTATGGAAAGGATTGGGGAAGTTAGGGTTTGAGTTGGGAATTGGGGATTTTAAGAAAAGAGAAGAAATTGATCTTTGAGAGAGGGGAAATCGGTGGGAATCAATGGGGAGATGATTGGTGGTGATGATTTGTTGTTATTTCATGTTGATGTGTTGATTTGCAAACCCTAGGGCAGAGAAGGCAAGAGGTTCGAAGAAGAGGAAGAGAAACAATGAGGTTTTTGCTTCAAAACGTGTTTATAAAACTGATCTGCTGCAATGTATCCGGATACATCACTAAGTATCCGGATACTTCGAGTTGAAAAGCAATGGTTAATCGATTAACCTGTGCCATACTCGATTAAGGCCGAAATGTGTCATAAATTTAATCGATTAACTCACAGTGTTAATCGATTAACCTGATCAGTCCACTTATCCCTTTGAACTTCAAAGTGTCATAACTTTTTCGTTAACCGTCGGATCTTGCTCAAATTTTGAGGAAAGCATCCTAAGACATTTGTCTTCACATCCAACGGTGGAATTTGGGTTTAGAGCTATGGGTCTTTTATTCTTAATTTCCTAGAGTCCTATGCTCTTAATCCTTAAATAACCTTTCTAAATTGCACTCTTAATCTAACATTTTCCCTTCTCTACACTCTAAACCTATTCTAACTTATTAATACTTCACACAAACCCACTCTTAGCTAAATACTACACTCTAAACACTTAGGCACACACTAATTCTAATACCAATTAACGTTTTCAACTGAAATGGAAACCTAAGAATGCTACGACACTTAGGGCAATTCTATTCACTAAGGCACTTAAACACTTAGTAAATTTGGGGATGTTACATAGCAGGTTGCTCTAACTTTTGCCTAGGCCGCCCTTTCGAGTTTTTAACCTAGCGAGCAATTTTCTTTCTTTCTTTCTTTCTTTCTTCTCTTTTTTTTTGGAATGCATATTTATTTAACAAGAAATACTAATTCAAAGATCATGTTATATAAAAGTGTTTGAGTTGATATGAAAGTGATGGTCTTGGTGTAAATTAATGCATACATAAGAAATGAGATATTTTCATCCAAATTTTCACAAAATCACTGAAGTTTGTTTTCTTTTCACCTTAGTGTGTTTCTCAAGTAGATCAATTCTCGACGAGGTCTTTTAAGCTTGTAACGTGCCCAAGGGCTTCAAGGCTTTCATTTTCAAGCAAATGGATATGAGGCTCAAATTATTTGTGTTTCCCTTACCCTTCTTATTTATCCATTTTCTCCTTCTAACTAGTCTTTATAAACAAATTTTGCACAATTTTCAAATCATCAAGAGGATTTTCTAATGGTTGTAACGTGGTTAAGGGGTAATGATGTGACTTATGAAAGAATGGATATAAAGGCCCAAAATTGATGTGGAGTTTAAATGAGAATATTTCTTTGGTGTGACTCTTAGTGTGGTCTGTGCAAGTATCGCGGATTCTCCCATCATGCTTCTTGAACTTTTTTTTTGTATTTTTGCTTTCATTCTTTTGACTTTAGTTTCTTGGGATATCCGTGTGCTCTTTATTTCTCTTGCTTGCACTTCAACCACGGAAACCTCTTTCTTTATATTTGATTCTCATTATTGGTCGAGTAAAAAATTGTTTTTGAGATTTTAAGAATAAAATTTTATGTTGGAGCCCAAATGGGGTGAACAATGGGTCAAATGTGTTTGGGTTTATGAAAAAAATTAATCCTCTTGATATTTGAATAATTGGAAAAAATTGTTTGAAAAACTACCCGCCCCAGGTTATACACATGTTATGGGTTAAATGAAATAATCTCCCTTTGAAAATGTTAAAGCTCAATGGGGTAACTAGGGGTATCTCCTTAGTGTTTGGGATTTGCAAAGAGTGCCTTGTATCATTGAAAGAATCTAGTTGAGGGTCCACACCAATGATGGATTTCAATTACTCTTTCCAGTTTCAAAATTAAATCAAATATCTCAAGTCAATGCAATAATTAATAATTTTTTTTATGATTTTTATTTAATGGAAATGTGGTGAGATGGTTTATTCACATGATCAAAGACTAGTAAATTCTTGTTAAAATGATATGCAATGGCAGTTTTTTTTACATAACGAAATGAATGGTCAGTTGTGATCTCTTCATTGTTGAGCTTGTGTATCCGAGGGTTTGAAGCCTCATTCTAAATGGTTCACTTGTCCCTTCATTCAATCCACCATGTTCTTGAGCTTATTTGATGACTTCAACATGTCAATGGACCTTGCTTATAATCGAGTCCAAGAAGGTGCTTTGGAGAAATGGTGATGGAACCTTAACTTTTCAAAGATTTTTTTTGACGAATGATGCACATGAATATGACGATGCAAAAATGCATGATGCAGTGCCCTTAGAATCCATAGGAACATATTTGGGTTTAATGCGCATGCAAAGAAAAGGCCTTCCTCATGACATAAGGTTACCAAAGTGCAATGGTTCCCTTACATCATTCTGGCTTAGATGACGGTGGGTCACCCAACTTATGTGGGATGGTGATCGCGACTCTTATTAAACAAAATGCGATAAGAGATAGAGAATATGCCTCCTTAGGGTAAATCCTATAAGGGACTTTGTTCTAAGGTATAACTAAAGTGTAACACTCTAATTTGATAACTTGAAAAATTGTATATATTTTTTAATTTTTGATTGACACAATCCCCATAGCTTTTTCGAAGGTTAAGTAGGTAACAGATTAACTGTTTTTACACCTCTTAATCTTTTATAGTGAATGAAGGGGAACCATGACTGACTTATTCAAGTTTCAAAATGGAATGCTACACAAAGCGTACTCCATGGTGGCTCTAGACTTCTAAAGGCCCTTGGATCGCCCTCACTCTTTAAGGTGAGAACCCACCTCGCAAACTATCGACAAGAGCTTGGCTACGCCTCCTAAAATAGGTAGGACGCACCTCCCAAAAGTCTTGCCCACGAGAAATGGTTCCCAATCCAAGTGGTACTTTCGCTCACTACAAGAGACCATACAGTACACTTGGTAAGTCAAAGGTAGGGCAAAAGCACCCATAAACATAGGGTTTAAATAATAATACCCGGGTATAGGTTTTCCGTGTGTTCCAAGATCTGTGTAAAAAACCTATTTCGGAGGCATACAAACCCTTTTTTTTAATAAATAAAACAACAAAAGAAATTACAATAAAGAATAAATAATTAAGCAGATATGTAAACAAAAAATTTAATTAAACATATATATACAATAAACAATTAATTAAAGGCAAACCAATTATAAAAGAAAATAGGTCTATTAAAAGAAACCAATCATTTTGGCCTGACTCTCTTATTTGGCTTAGTCCCCAGTGGAGTCGCCAGCTGTCGGGCCCGGGGTCCCTTGTCGCCCTCGGGGCCTCACCTACGAGTGGGGGTCGACTGACCCAATATGGAGTCGTCACCGCATTTGTTACAAAAACGCGGAAAAAAATAATTATTAATGAAAAAAGGATAAAGATTGGTCTCGAACTAGATAAATTCCGAGTTCGGGAGTCGGTTAAGAGCCGGGGAAGGTATTAGCACCCCGTTCGCCCATTCGAAAATGGTACCTTTGATTGATTTTAATTAAAAGACCTAAATAACTAGTTTGCCAAAAAATATTTTTTTTATTGTAGTGTTTGACAAGGTTTCCCTTAGTCCTACGTACCCTCATAAAATGAGGAATCAAGGCTACGTAGTTCTAAATTTTTAATATTTTTATATTTTTTAAAAATATATTTTATGCGGAGAGGAAATATGCATAAGACCTTAACATTTAGTTAAGGAAAGATGGATTTCCAAAACGCATTAGAATTCTTAATTAATAAAATTTATTAGACTTTATAAAAAAATTATCTATTTTATTTTAAAACAATAATAAAAAAAGTGTTTACCATGTTGTTGAATACAAAGAAGAAAGCCCAAGAGATCCCTCCACTAAATGGGTGAGAAAAATCGGTTTGCCAAAGCATATCCAATAATTTTTTTTTAAGAAATGAGATTTTATTGTTAAAATTTATGATCCCAAATTATTTAATTTAAATTTAACAATTAAACTCATAGCATATCCTAAAATAAAAAAAACATTGATTATTTAAGGATAAAATTAGAATTTAAATATCAAATCTGTACTTTGATGCAAAAATATTTATTATTCAGCAATCAAAAAGGATTCTTAAAAATTAATAAGTAAAATCTCAATAATAAAATACTACATTTTATTTTATTAGTATTTGGTTATATATTATTTGCTCAAAATGATTGAAATAATGAAATGAATAAAATTAAAAAAAAAAAAAAACAAAAAGAAACAGGGACCTGATATAGAATAGAAGATGGTTGCGGCAGCAAGTACTATCACACTTGCACGTTTCACTTCTTTGATCCAATCTAACATTGCAAACAAGAGTATATTGTTTTTGCGCGATAGAAGAAACGAAACGGAAATATTATTATGCAAAAGCAAAATATCTAGAAATTGCATATATGAAACTATGTTTATGAAATTCTGTTTTCAAAATTGTGTGTGTAAAATTGTTTGTGAAAATTGTGTGTGTAAAATTCTGTTCCTCTTTGTTTTTTTTCCTTCTAAAGTGAGGAGGAGAGCTCTATTTATAGGAAAAACTAGTTAAGAAAAATAGGGTTTTTCTTAACAGGCTTTGAAAACTCTGTAGAATATTCCCTGGTTTATTCCTTAATTAAATCTTTTAAATTTTTTTTAAAGATAACTCTAAATAAAATAGATTTGATGATAATCCTTTCACAAAAATTTATCCTTATCCGCACAACAACTAACCAAACCTTTTCTTAAAACACATTTTTATCTTATCTTTTTTTAATTTCATTTTTTTTTATTTTTTACAAATTTTTTTTTAAAATCTTTTTTATTTTTATTTTTTATCTTTTATTTTTAAGAAACAAAACATTTTTATTATTATTTTTTTATTTTATTTTGTTTGGGGGGACAAAATTGGGTATCTACAAGGACCGGAGGCAATTCTCCAAGTTCTTGGATATGATCAGACGGATTAACATAAACATCCCATTCGCGGAGACTCTTGCACAGATGCCTCTGTATTCGAAGTTTATGAAAGACTTGCTGACAAGGAAGAAGGGAATGCTCTCGGAAGAGACATTCCCGATTGCGGAGAAATGTAGCACCATTATCAAGTGCAACCTGCCACCGAAGATGAAGGATCCGGGAAGCTTCAACCTTCCCGTCAGCATTGACAAGGAGTACTCAGGTAAGGCCCTTTGTGACTTAGGTGCTAGTGTTAATTTCATGCCTTTATCTGTTTGCAATGCACTAGACTTAGGTGAAATCAAACCTACCCCTGCGATTTTACAATTAGCTGACAAGTCCATCCTCCGTCCTTATAGAGTGGTGGAAGATATTTTGGTAAAGGTTAACGATTTCATACTGCCCCTGGACTTCAATGTCCTTGATATAGATGAGGATGAAAATATTACTCTGATCTTTAGAAGGCCATTCTTGGCCACAGCCGGGGCAGTAATTGATGTTCCAAGAGGAGAGGTTATTCTCCGTGTCAATGGTGAGCAAAGTGTTATAAATATTTTTGAAAAACCACCATGTACGGCGAAGTGCTTCACCCCGCTAAATTTGGTTCAACATTCAATTGCTGACAAACCTCTTAATGCTCAGATGCAGTCCCCTTAGCCTCCGAAAGGAGGTGACCCATCAGGCTCATGACGTTAAACAAGCGCTAGTTGGGAGGCAACCCAATGTTTAGGTAACTTTCTCTTAGTTTAGTTAGTTTTTAGGAAATTAGTTAGTGTTGGTAATTTTTTATTTTATTATATTTTCTACATTTTTTATTTTATTTAAAAAAAAGCACAAGTGTACAGGTTTGGCACGCTTGGGCGGGCGTGAAAGCCCACGCCTGGGGGATTTTTAGCTTAGTGAGATTTTGAGCCTATATTGATGGGGTATGTGATTTATTGAAATATTTTGATGTGAGACCATTTCTTTCATGAGTGTGCTCTCTTTAATTTTGTGTTCTAGAACTTGACCGGTGACCATTTTGAGATTGATAATTGATTGCATGCATGAAAATGATCAAGGCATTTAGGATGGTGTTTTTGTAGCCTTCAAAAATTTTTGTTGGATTTGTTTTCCCTTAGTTGCCCATTTTAAGCCTGATATAAATATGATTTTTCTTTGGTACCCTGCATTGATTGTATAATTTTTTGTGAGTACCTTAGGAAGTTTGAATGAGCAATTGAGAGAGGGACATTTCAAAAGTATAATAATTGTAAAAGTGTTGTTGAGTTACTCTTCTTCCAAAAGAAAGAAAAGAAAAGAAAAGAAATTGGAAAAAGTTGAAAATTGTTGAATGTTAAGAGAAAAAGAATTTGTTTGGAAGAGATAGTAGAGAAAAAATTGAAAGAGAAGAAGTTTGAAATAGTTGTGATTTGAGTGTGAGTCGTCATAGTATTCATTGCTCATTCATAATTTTTGAGGGAAATTTGTTTTTGCATTTTAGCCCTTAGTTTTATCCTTCTTTCTTTTATCCCACCTGACACTTTTAGCCATGGCCTCATTACAACCAAATTAAAGACCTTTTGATTTGTGCATGTTTTCAATAATTTCAGTGGAGATTTGGGTCTATGGTCAAGCTTATGGTAACATTTAATTATTGTATGAACTTGAGTGAAATGTTAATACCCTTGATACACATGAGAGATATACACTGAGAGGTTGAGAGTGTTCACTAGTTCTGAGTTCTGATTGGTTTTGTTTCTTTAACCAGGTTTTGATATGTGAATAGCTTGTGTAAATATGTGGCTGTATTGATGAGTCGAAGTCTTAAATTAGGTGTTGTACATTTTGATTTAGAGTGTAGTCTTGAGTTTCTGAATTTTTATTTTACTTTTGCCTGGGACATGCAAAATGCTAAGTTTGGGGGAATGATTTGGGTCTAATATATGATGTTTTTGGGCTTAATTTCACTTCCTTTTGCTATGGTTTTGGCTTGTTTCTCTTGTAAATATAGGTATTTTGTATTAGTTTTGGGAATTTTTAGTTTTATAGAATCCTTTGAACATTTTGATCCGTTTTGGGTATGTTTCAGGTGCTTTTGGAGCTGAATTTGGAGAAAATATTATTGGAGTTGAGAAGAGCATGAAAAGATCTTGAAAATTACACAAGAACGGAGCGAAATGGAGTCGGAAAATATTTCACATGCCCAGGCGTGCGGATGGCGAGCCCAGGCTCGCGTGCATCGTTGTTTCTTGGTATCAGATATTGCGCGCCCAGGCGTGCTGCTTCATATGCCCAGGTGCGCACGGTTCGTGGAGGCCCAATTGGGCCAATTTCTGAGCAATTTCGAGGGTTTCTATTAGGATTTGTATTTTAGGTATTTATTTATGTGTTTAGGACTAGGTTAAGCAGCCATAAATCAGTCATTATTAGAGGTTAGTATTGAGTTTGAGGGAGATTACATTCTCTGGAGAGCATTCGGAGGAGGAATCCATTGAAGGCTAAAGATTCAGATCAAGGATTAGTGGTAATTTAGGAATGAATTACTTCTTTTCTTATTTGTTCTTCTTCTCTATGATGTGTAACTAAACCTTCTTGTGTTAGGAACATGGTGAATTTGTTTGTGTAATTTATTTATATGAATTGATGTTTTTCAATTTTTAAATCAAGTGTTTAATTGTGTTTTTATTGTGATGCATGAACTTGATCAATTCATGTTATGGATTTTTAGATCTGAATTGGAAAACTAGGATTTGAAATAAGCCATGCAATTAAACAATATAAGGATTCAACTTGTAGGAATACTTTTGAATTTTTATATAACTTTTCATAATTCATTGTTCTTAATCATGGTTATTCAATAGATTAAATTTCTAAGGAATTAGGATTTAGAAAATTGGATAATAAACAGTAATTTCATTAGAGGAATCTGGGAATTACTAATTTTCTGAATTAGTTCTTGATTTAAATGGAAAACATTGATTTATAATAAATAAGTGAAACATTCAATGAAACTAGTTCCTAACCACCATTCACCCATTGTTAGTTGTTTTTATTTATTTTTTCAGCAGTAAAATACTCTTTTTAATTAATTTATTTAATTTTGAATTTTAATATATTTTACTTTTAATTACTCTTAGGTAGAAATAAGTTAAATAATTCGTAGTCCATGTGGGAACGATATCTGGTCTTCCTAAACTATATTACTTTGCGATCTAGTATACTTGCTAGAGAGTGAACAGCTAATGCTCAAGAGATTGTGTTCCAATCCTTGAACGTATAAAATTTTTCGATAATCAGGTCGGAAGAATTTCCGATTTTACCTTCACCCGAGATTTTACCTTGACTATTGTCTCCGTAAGTGACATAGCCTTTTTATTTTGGAGTAAGCTCGGTAAAGTGCTACTTATCTCCAGTCATGTGCTTCGAGCAACCGCTGTCCAGATACCAACGATTTTCCCTTGCTCGGAAGCATACCTACAAAACATATTACTTGTTCATTTTGGGTACCCAAACAGTTTTGGGTCCCGGTCGGTTAGTGTAGGGATTTTCTCCCTTGACAATCCAAACAAATGAGCCGTCGGCCACACCATATTGCCTAATTTTACATTCATTCGGCGTGTGTCCGAGCATGCCACAGTAAGAACAGGTCGGCCTTTTAGAATGATTTTTATTTGAAAATGAGCCGACTTTTTGAAATGTTTTCTTTTTGCCATGTGTGTAACCGAGACCTATTTTGTTAGAATTGCTTCTCTGTTCAACAAGTAATCGGTTTAGCATTCTATCACTTTTTGAAAATGTTGCATTAGTAGTTTTCAAATTTTGAATTTCTTTTTCATATTTAATGCAACTTTCACACTTTTGATTTTTCAGAGAAGTGATAGTATGTTCTAACGAATTATTGCTGCTTTTTAAATTTTCAATGCATTTTTCTAATTCGAGAACTTGCTCTTTCTGATTTAAAATATTTCTTTTTAACTTAGCATAGATCTTAGCAAGTTTCTCGAACTCGGATTGCATTTCAGTGTAAGTAGTATATAATTCCTCATAATCATCGAGTTCGGACTCAGTATCAGATTCAGTATCCGAGTGTACCTCATTCTCATGCACAGTTGAGCCGAACACCGAGATTGAAGAGCCATGATGTCTTCCCATTAAGCACAGATTTTCAATTACTTTCTTAGTGGAGCCGAGGTTCGAGCTTGATGAGGCTTCATCGACATATTTACCCATTAAGCACAGGTTCGCCTTCTCTTCATCGTCTGACGAGCTAGATTCTGAGCTTTCACTCACTTCGGGTGCATCCCAGACGATGTAAGCTCTCTTCGGTTTAGGGTCCTTGCCTTTCTTCTTCTCGACACTGCTTCTCTTCTGCAACATGGTACAGTATGGTTTGATATGTTCCGGTTCACCGCATTCATGGCACCTGATTTTGTCTTTTGAGCTTGTGCCTTGGTTTTTAAAATTTCTTCTATTTTTGAAGAATTTTCCGAACTTTTTGACCACAAGACCGAGGGTTTCCTCATCCATGTCTGAACTAGAGTCGCTGTCCGAGGAGACTTTGGTCGACTTAGTTGAGGCCTTGAGTGAGATCCCTTTCTTTTTCTTGTCGAATTCTTCATGCATGATCAAGCGTCCGAGCTCCATCTCATGCTCCTGGAGTTTGCCGAACAATGTTGCAATGTCCATGGTGTCTAGATCTTTTGATTCCATAATGGCAGTGACCTTCGGCTGCCATGCCCTGCTAAGACATCTCAACACTTTGTTAATAACCTCGGCATTTTGAAAAGCTTTTCCGAGAGCAATAAGATGGTTTATGATATGGGTAAATTGTTTCTGCATGTCATTTATAGATTCGCTCTGAAGCATACAAAATAACTCATATTCATGCTCGTTTAACCTCTTTTGTCCCTTCATGAGTAAGTTGTAGAATATCCCACATTTGCTTAGCATTTTTACAGTGTGATACTCGGAAAAATTCATCGCAGGACAAGGCCGAGGTGATGATGTTTTTGGCTTTTAAATCATAGGAAACTTTCTTTTTATCATCATCATCCCAGCTCGCCTTCGGGATTTCTACAACATCCTCTCCGATTCGCCTTCTCGGAATAAAGGGGCCATTTTCAATTGCATCCCAAACATCAATATTTATGGCTTCAATAAAAATTTTCATTCGAGCTTTCCAATAAGCATATCCATCACCGTTAAACAGTGGTGGACGGTTTATTGAAGAGCCTTCACCTTCGAATGGACTGTTAGAGCCCATGGTTTCCTAGGATCTTTTCGAAAAAGCTTTTACGCTCGATCTTTTGACCGAGCTCTGATACCAACTGTTGGAAACCAACAATTGGCTTAACAATCTACTAGAGGGGGGTGAATAGTAATTGGAAGCGATAGTACCAATTTTTTGGATATAACTGAATTCGGTCGGATAATGCTTGCTTTTAAAATAAAAATGCTGACTTTGAGCAGAGCAGAATCTGATAATCGATTATCTAAGCCGACTACCGATTATCCGAGCTACGCCACACAAATATCAGATTTGCAACGGAAAAGAGCTAGCACTATCTAAGCAAAATATAGAGTATAGCAAAGCCGATTAAATGCTCGGAATAAAAACTGAAAGCAGTAAAGAAGAGAGAGATAGCCGATTTTATACTGGTTCACTCACAACCACGGTGAGTTACGTCCAGTCCCCCCTAAAACCTTTAGGGAGCCTTTAATAAAAATCAATCCAATCGGTTACAAACGGATTTACAAGAGAACCTTTCTAAACCTAACCCCGACTTGAACTGATGGCCGAAGAACCTCTCCAGCACTTCACAGATCTTGAAACCTTCAAGATGCCTTGAAACCTTCAAGGACTTTCACCAAAGAACCACTTTGGATTTTTGCTCAAGAACCTCCTAAGACTTCACTTCACCTAAGAACCTCTTAGGCGAGCTTGGAAACCTTCCAAGACTTTCACCGCTTGAGAACCTCTTAAGACTTGAAAACAGATTGAATGATAAGAGATGGCTCCAACCCGAAACTCAAGTTTGTATGATTCTTAAAGTTTGATGAACAGATGAGTGTACGGTTGTATGTTTGAGAAAGGATTTTTCAGAGAACGTTTTGAAGCTTAGATTTCAAATATAACAGTTTCTCTCTCTAGCTCTATCGTTCACTGTTCTGCGTTTTTCTTCTTTTCTTTCTTATTCTTCACTGTGTATTGCTCTTCTGTGTTTGTTAATGATGGGAGAAGAAAAACTAGTTCTTTTATAATGATTACAGCACACAGGAGAGAGGAAAAATATCTTATGACACGCCTTGTCCTTCCCAACGGATATTTAAGAGAATATCCAATTTTCTGTAACGTTCAGAGACCTCTTTCAGAGAATAGTACCAGCCTCTTCAACTTCTCAGCAACGATCCAAATCAGTCCCTTTCTGCTGATTTTAAAATTCCAATTTGAAATTCAAACTTGGTGACAGATGGGCGCTTTGAAATAAAAACGAAATTGCCAGCCACACTCAGTACGATAAAACCAGTACATAAATGAAGAGGTGCTAGCAGTGCCGTACTCCTGATTGTTGAAGAAGAAGAACAGTGTTGTCGAGCTTACATACTGTTCGAGCTTGGCATCTGTTAGAGCTTGGGGACTTAAGTGACAGATATGATCTAAGTTGGCCAAGCTGATCTTTCGCCAATTGCTTTGCACTGAGAGCGAGAGCTTTGAGTTGCGGATCTGAGCTGAGTTAGCGAAGCTGATATTTTGACCGACTGTTTTGCTTTGAGCGATAGCTCGGATTGATCACTTCCGAACGTGCCTGAGCTTAAGCTGATTTATTCCGACTTCATCAACACAAAAATTTGATCTTCAGCCTTCCGAGCCGAGTGCCGAGAGCACCGAGCTCGCTTAGGAATTTTGACTTCCACATCACACTGATCGGATCTAATTGTCTCCGCCGATGGCCGAGATCAGGGATCAATGCTTCAATGAAGACCGAGATCTGAGATCACACGCCAAGATGATTTGATTGACTTGGCCGAGATCCGAGATACTTCATTTGTCTTCGTCGATGGCCGAGATCAGAGATCAACACACTGAGCTGATTTGTCAATAGCACTGGCTGAGAACCGAGATCATCAAAGTAATTGACGGACCGAGCATATTGAGCTGATTCATTCGGCTTCATCAATGACCGAGAACCAAGCATTATCAGACCAACGCGCTTATTCATTTGACTTCATCAAAACCTTGGCCGAGAACCAAGCGCATGAAATATTTTTTATCATCAACACCTTGGCCGATAACCAAGAACATGAAATATTTGTCGTCATCAACACCTTGGCCGAGAACCAAGCGCATGAAATATTTGTCGTCATCAACACCTTGGCCGAGAACCGATCTCATGATATATTTGTCTTCATCAAAATCTTTGATTTAACAATCATAAATCATCTTATTACTCTTGGTATAACTTTTCTAAATTCTGAAGTTATTAACAAAGTGTTGAGATGTTTGAGTAGGGAATGACAACCAAAGGTGACAGCCATTATGGAATCAAAGCACCTAGACACCATGGACATAGCAACACTCTTCGACAAACTTCAGGAGCATGAGATGGAGCTCGGACGCTTGACTATGCATGAAGAGTCCGACAAAAAGAAGAAAGGGATCTCACTTAAGGCCTCCACTAAGTCCTCTAAAGACTCTTCTGATAATGACTCTAATTCAGATATGGATGAGGAAACCTTTGATCTCATGGTTAAAAAGTTTGGAAATTTATTTAAAAGTAAAATAAATTTTAAAGGTAAAAGGAAAGAGACCAAAGATTTCCATCATAAGAGCTCGAAAGATAAAATAAAATGTCATGAATGTGGTGAATCGAGGCACATAAGAGTGTACTGTCCCAAGATGCAAAAGAAAGGCAGTGATGAAAGAAAGAAAGGCAAGGAAAAAGAGCTTACTGTAACACCCCGCATTTTTCCCGTACGCGCTTGAACGAATTTTGTGAAAAGAAACCTGGAAGTTCTGATTTATAAAAGATTTTCAGAAAAGTGCTGGGGTAAAAGAGAATAAAATGATGTTTTTCATGGATTTTTATAAACTAAATATTTTTATAAATGAAAAGGGAGGAATTTTGTTGAGTTTTAAAATGATTAGATTTTTAAGAAATGAGTTCTGTTTTTATTGAGAGGTGATTTTCATTTGAGATGAGATTCTTGGAACTATATCTTTGAAAATTTGTAACTTTTAAATCGTAACTCGGATTTTCACAATCTTTATATCAAAACGATCGTAATGAAGCGTAGATTTTGAAAACATAATTTTCAGAATTTTCTGGGTTGACTTATAAAAATTTATTTTCAGAACTGTAAAATACGAATTTCTAAGAAAATTGTGTTTTGTGATGTTGTCTTGGCATAAAATATATGTGATGTATGATGCATGAAAATGATTATGAAAATATGATTTCTTAGGATTAATTTAATTATTATATGAATTAAGGATTTTTAAGAAAATGTGATTGGAAAATAAAAATAAGAGACATGTGTGTGTGTATGAAGGTGCCACGGTTGGTGCATGCATTTGTGTGTGCGTGTGCTATATGTGCTACGTGTGTGTGAGCATGTGTGTGTGCAAAGACTTAAGACTCTAGGAACTTAGGGAGTAAGAAACCAAACCAACTAAGTGGCAACCATAAGCTAACTAAATGGAAAACTCTAACTAGAAGCCAATTACACCATTAGAACCTAGATGATCCCTAAAGTCCTAGCCTACTTCATTTTGTCCCCTTGACTTTACTAACCTCCACCCATGCAAAATTGTGAGGAAAAAACCGCCCCCTTGGTTGCACATGGCCGAATTACTCTCAAGGTTAAAGAAGGAAATTTTTGAGTTGCCTTTATTTAGAATTGGCCATAGTTCATTCACCCCATTCACTTCCCACTCCTTCACACCAACACAAACACATCCTCTAAGAGACTAATAAAACTCTTAGAGAAAGAAAAAGAGAAGAAATCGAGAGAAATAGAGGGAGGTGGCCGAGAGCTTAGGAGGAAGAAGGGAGAGGTTCTAGGCTTGATCCAACCCTTATTCTTGAAGATCCATGCATTAGGAAAGCTAAAAGACCAACATTCTCATGGTAGGACTTGAAGATTAAGAAGAAGACTTGTAATAGTTTAGATTTTCCTTTTTACTTTGTAGATCTATATTCTTTCTTCTTGCATGTTTGTTTCTATGGCTTCAAAGATGATTTTAAGTGTTGATCTCTTTGATCTTGGACTCTATGGACTTAAGAATAATTTGTAATATGTTAAATGTATGCTTGATATTTCGGTTAAGGCTCTTTTGTTAGATCTTGAAATTTTTCTAAATGAAATCTTAAAAATCTAAAGAAAAACTAAGGTTTTTTGTGAAAATTAAAATGGATCTTCTTGCATGTCTACTTTTCTTTTTCTAAACCGTGATGTGTATGTGTTTTAAACCTATGATCTAAGTTTAATCAATAATAAAGTGAAATTAAATGGCTTGCATGTTATTTGTATGTATATTTGTGCTTGAAAAGCCTTGATCTTTAATTTGTACCTTTTCTTCTTCACGGTTTTGCCTTTATAAGGATCAAGTTAGTTTCATTTTTTTTTGCATGTATGATTTATTGATGGATTTATGAATTTCAAGCATGTAAAAGTCTAAAACTTTTGATTAAAAACTTGAAAACAATTTTCATGTCCCGTTCGGCTTTGGGAACAAATCTTTCTTAAACAATTTTCACTTCCTTTATGTGTTATTGTTTGAGTTTGAACAACTAAAGTGGTTTCTCATTTGCATGAATCGATCAAGTGTTTGATGTTGTGCATGAGCTATTTTGAAAAAGGCCATTCGGCCATGTTTGGTTATTTAAGATCCGTGCCTTCATTTTGTAAAAGTGGATGCATGTTTGTGTCAAGATTGGATCTAGTGATTTTAAATACATTCATATTAATTTTTAATGAAAAATCATGTTTTCCTTTTTGTATGTGTTTTGGTTTTTTTGAAAATAACTAAAGTTACAAGTTTGAAATGATTTTTCAAGTACAAGCATGATTTAAGCAAGTGTTTGATTGTGTGCATAACTTGTTTTTAGGACCCTTCGGCCATGCCCAATAAATAATGAAATCTATGCTTTTTATTTTATAAAAGGTTCATGCATGTTTTTTTTCATGAAGTTAAAATTAAGTCTTTATTTTTGTTTTGAGAAAAATGATAATCTTGAATATGATGTGTCTTGCACTCCTACATGATTTGTTTTGACTTTTGTGATTCATGCATGTTGAAAAATAAATGAAAAACCTTGCCTCCTTGCATCATGAGATTCAGCCAACTTAGGAGTAGGTAGATAGCTAGGTTTGTTCCTCATGTAGGATGCATGCATAATGAGAGTAATTGAATATAAGAGTTTTGAAAGTGCTTGCATGTTATGATTAGGTTTTTAGAAGAAAACACATATGAATCTTTGAAATGATTTGTGATTCAAAATGTTGTTTGATTTAAAGCTTTGAAAATGAAATTAAAATTGATAATTTCCTTATTGCATGCTTACGGTTTTTAGATCAAAATAAGGAAAATAATTTCATGATTTCACATGTTCCTTGTGCGTCAAATCTTTGCAAAACCATGTATGCATGATTCGGCCAAAGCATATGCATGTAATTGGAAAATTGTCTTCATGAAATGACTTTTGATTATAGCTATGTCCTAAGTGTGTGATATTGTATGTTTGGTGAAAATAATGATGTGTGTGTCCTTCTTTCATCTTTTGATCATAGAAATAAAAATAAATGATTTGATTTGATTATGTGAAAAATAAATTTTGTAATGATAATTCTATAATTTCAAGTTGTTAAAATTTATTAGAGATTAAGGATTATCGATCTTAGTGATTCGGTCCTTGATGAATTAGTCACAAGGCCTAAGTTAAAATATTTCTTAAGAATAATTAAGTCAAATTATTAAGATTAAGATTTAATTGATTGGATTTTAATGATGTGAAATGTGATTTGCATGATATGTGTTTGTGAATGCCTTGGATGCTTTGAAGTGGTATGTGGTTGTTATGGGTGCTAATTGAATGTGTTAAGTTCTGAATCTGTTTGTGAGTCTTGTTTGTATTTTAAGAAATTGAAAATGTTTTATTTATGTGATTTAAAATAACTCAAATCATTTTGGAATTTCATTTTCTTGAATTTCCGTATTTTGTTTTAAAGTATAAAGACTCGAACTTTTATAAACATAATGTTTTTAAATTAAGAAGAAATGAATTGGTTTAATAAAAAGATTATTTTAATTGTTTTCCTGTAAACCTTTTTACCATAAATCTAAATTGGATTTGGAAATCTTCTTGGGCGTTAACAATGTGTTTTCAAGAAAAGAATTGTCTTAACGAGTTTTCAAAGTGAAAATTTATAATCCCCCCAAACCGTTCTAACGCACGGGAAAAATGTTATAGCACGGGTGACGGACGCGACGGGAAAGACGCAAAGCTAGCAACGGGAAGCATTAGAAAGCTTTCGGATGTGTCACCATCGAGGTGAGAGAGAAGCTCCCCTTAAGACGCCTTGGTATTAGGCAACATATTAAGGCGTCCAATCATCTCAAAAGTTGGACCCGGTCTCATTAGGCGAGGAAGAGGGATAGTGAGCGTTTGTTTGTTTGTTTGTTGTTAAGTGTGGGCTATCCCTACAAGTCGCTGAGACCGAAGTGTTGTCTATAGTTAATATATTTGTTGAGATGATATGATGTTTACTATGCATGAGCTGTTGGTTAGTTTAGTATGTGAAGTAATTTAATTAAGTTGTTAAAAGATATTTGATTTTACCTTGAGACCTGAAATGATAATGAGGAAATGAGATTGAAAGAGAAAAGAAGTGCGATTAAAAATAATGAGAATTGTGAAAATGTTTGAGAGAGATAAAGACTAAATAAGGAATAGTAATGATTAAGTTTGAGAAAGAGTGATGAGAAAAGATAATGCTCGAGATGGTGATAAGAAATACCCGACGAGGCGAGCGGAAACGTGGCGACGATGAGCGATGCTGATGGTGCCATGGAGCCACAACTGAGGAGCAAGATGTAGATGATGATACCGCTGAACCATGACGCTGAGAAAGATGTTGAGGAATGCTGATGATGCCTGATGAGCTAATGAGAATAATGCTGAGATACATGAGAAAATGATGTGAGGCCAAGGGCCATTGAGATTTAGGGGGAACAAATTGCGATTAGTGGTCGGGCTTCGTTGAAGGGATGCACCAAGGACGAGCCGACTGTTAGGATCCAGCCGATAATTAAAACTCGCTAAAACTTTAAAAGATGCTAAAAGACATTTACAACGCGGTGAGGTATGAGTGTCGTATCGAAGTAGTGGAGAGGAAGATACTATGGGTATCTGCGGATACTCAGGTGGGGATTGCAGGAGGGGAGGGCAAGGATGGTGAAACGTCAAGAAGCCTAGAGTATATTTCTAGGCGGAACAAACTCCACAAGTGGCACACTAATGTGGTGGGGACTGGGTCTAATGTCGTGGCAAGTTCCGCATCGCGAACTAGAAATTATACTGTCGCCCCCTCGATGCAAGTCTAGAACAGTGAGAGGGATTGGAACGGGGCATTTGTGATTGCCGCTGGGAGCGTGCATTGATATTATGTGAATTATGATTATGATTTGAGGCTGGGCCTCCTGGTCTGGGACCATTTGTTGTGTGACAGCTGTCGTGCCCGCGTGGTAAAGGTCCTGTACTCCTGTTTGCTTCCGACTAGGTTGGGTGGATGACCGAGGAGATGTAGACGTGTGTGACTTCCTCAATGATGATGTTCCCCCCATCATTGAGTGAACCAGAACGCTAAAACTTAAAAGACAAAGATATTGCACAGAGATGTGTAATGATATATCAATTATTGGAAAAAGACTTGAAGATAAGTGTAAGAAAGAATCATTGGAATGGGTGATGAGTTTGGAACTCCTGATGGAAAAGGATTGAGTGAAACTGTGAAAGTTTATAAGGAAAAGCTTAAGGATGTGGCTATGAAAAGCTAAGTATAAGATTGTGTTTATTTAGATGCGTATGATAGTGACCTTGTTGTTTGTGCTGTTTATTGTTTTTCCTTAATAATTGCCTATTGTAATTCCACATAGTCGACATAACTGTTTGGGTAGCTTACTCTCTCTTCTTCTCCTGTATTTCTGCTTCTTTTTCTTCTCTGGGAAAATTGTACGAACCTTAGAGGCACAACAGAGTGAGGTTCCAGATCCAACTTGTTCTGGAGGTAGGAACATCTCCGTAGAAAAGATACGACTCAAGGGAGAAACCTCTGAAGCAGCAGATGTGGATGACACCACTTGCGGACAGAGGGCTTGGACTATCAAGATCCGGAGACAGACAATGAGCGTTAGTGTGTCTGACTAGAAGCTAGGAAATCCCCCGGAGGAGTGTAATCCATTGTAAGTTATTAGCTGCCTAGCTCTATCATACTGTACCCCGGCATATGTTTTGTTTGATGCTAATGTTTTGAAACAAGTAAACGGGCTACGATTTTAAATGAGGTTTTGAAAACGGGTTTCAAAGTGCGGTGTCTTGTGACATCTCGGTTTGGAACTTGAAAGAGTGGGTGCAATATGAGAACATAAGTTGTAAATGCAACTATGATTTAAAAATCAAAATGTTCTCATCTAGTGCAACACTTGTTTTAAAAAAAAATGGCCCAAATTTTCACTATATTTAATTTAAGTTTTCAAGTTGCCGAATCGGGGTGTTACAGTTGTGGTATCAGAGCAATGGTTGATCTAAGAACATTTTACATTGACTTACATACTCTGCTCTGTGTCTCGGTGTGCGTGTTAGTATTAGGATTGCGATAGATAGGAATAGGAACGCTGAGAGTGTGCGGATGTTTTCTCGAAATGTGTCAGTTTTCGTCTACAGTGGAACGAGGAGTAGAGATCAGTATCGATACGTGATTCGAACCTTCTTTTGCTGAACCTATCTTTGATGTGAACCTCTTTGTTGGTGATAACCTCTAAGTTATTTGAGACCTTGTCTTGTGACGGGAACTCTCTTTTATTGCTGAAGCCCTTCTTGTGTAAATCCTATGCATTGCCAAATTGCTTTGGCATGATGTTTGAAAGGACCTTTTTCTGAAAATTTTAGCCCATGATTTTGATGAAGCCTTGATTGTTAATGAACCCGAAGCTTTCTCTTTTTGGATCTTGACCAGACATTTATTCTTTCCTAAACTCTTGATAGAAATGTTAAACCCTGGCATCCTATCCCAGTCTAGCAAATATCCCTAAGATAGGAAGTAAGTTGTGAGGTGTTGCAGAGGCTAAGGAGAATAAGGATCAGTTAGTATGGATGACGGGAGTATAAGTCTTAGAGCAAATAGAAGTACCCTTTTTGAGTCTTAAAGGAGTGAGGAGTTATGTAAGGTGATTAGGGTTGAGTGTTTGGTGCCAGATTGGTTAAATTAATGGTTTAGGTGGTGATAAGATGAGGTAGAAATTAAGGTGATAGTTAAAATTTAGAGTCATAAGTGTCTTGATTGGAGTTGGAAAATGGATAGATAGAGGTGAATAAGTAATGATATGGTAGAGTCGAAGTGATAAGGTGATGGAATTTGTGGATAGAACCCTTAAGTATTGACTCAAGGTTAGGTAAAAGCTAGGATCTGATGTGGTATGGGATAATAGATCTTGGAGCTGAGGCATCTTGATGGCTTAGAATATGTGTAAAATTGTGGAAAGTGGAAAAAGGGTTTAGAATTGTTTAAGTTATGTGATTATTTGTCAGAGATAAGAGGTGAGGAAGAGTGTGTATCTTGAGGATTAGTGGTTGATAGATTAAGAGAAGGACGTAATAGTGACTATAGGAGTCTGATAAAGATGATTAATTGGTGAGATGTGAGACAATAAAAGGATAGATTGGAGCTAAGTGATGGGAAATTTGGTAAGACTTGATCGAAAAGTGGTGAAGGATAGGAATGTTTAGAGGTTAAGACTGTGATGATGAGAGTGGTATAGGGAGGTATGAGTCATTCAAGTTGGGGAGTAGTCAGAAAACGTGAGGCTCTAAGAAGTAGTTTGAACCAATGATAAGGAGGTAACCCTAAGTATGGTAGTATCTTGACCTTACCTAAACGTAACATTGTTGTTTTTGAATACTGTTTTGATGCCTTTGAACCCATTGGTCCTTTGTTGTCAATAAAACTGTGTCATTTCTACCCCACCATACTTGTTATTGAAAGCCCTTCGCGTGGTTACTTTTGTGAGTAATCTGTTTGATCCGCTCCTAAGAACGATAACTAAACGGTACGTGTTCAAAAGATACGGCGACGGCTATAGCTAAAGAGGAAAAGAATTTCTTCAGAGAGCTACGCGTCCACTGATCAGACAAACCCTGCACAACATTTCTCGGGGATGAGAAATCTTCAAGTTGGGGAGAATGTAACACCCCGCATTTTCCTGGAAGTTCTGATTTATAAAAGATTTTCAGAAAAGTGCTGGCGTAAAAGAGAATAAAATGATGTTTTTCATGGATTTTTATAAACTAAATATTTTTATAAATGAAAAGGGAAGAATTTTGTTGAGTTTTAAAATGATTAAATTTTTACGAAATGAGTTGTGTTTTTATTGAGAGGTGATTTTCATTTGAGATGAGATTCTTGGAACTGTATCTTTGAAAATTTGTAACTTTTAAACCGCAACTCGGATTTTCACAATCTTTATATCAAAACGATCCTAATGAAGCGTAGATTTTGAAAATATAATTTTCATAATTTTCTGGGTTGACTTATAAAAATTTATTTTCAGAACTGTAAAATACGAATTTCTAAGAAAATTGTGTTTTGTGATGTTGTCTTGGCATAAAATATATGTGATGTATGATGCATGAAAATGATTATGAAAATATGATTTCTTAGGATTAATTTAATTATTATATGAATTAAGGATTTTTAAGAAAATGTGATTGAAAAATAAAAATAAGAGACATGTGTGTGTGTATGAAGGTGCCATGGTTGGTGCATGCATTTGTGTGTGTGTGCTATATGTGCTACGTGTGTGTGTTCATGTGTGTGCGCAAAGACTTAAGACTCTAGGAACTTAGGGAGTAAGAAACCAAGCCAACTAAGTGGCAACCATAAGCTAACTAAATGGAAAACTCTAACTAGAAGCCAATTACCCCATTAGAACCTAGATGATCCCTAAAGTCCTAGCCTACTTCATTTTGTCCCCTTGACTTTACTAACCTCCACCCATGCAAAATTGTGAGGACAAAACCACCCCCTTGGTTGCACATGGCCGAATTACTCTCAAGGTTAAAGAAGGAAATTTTTGAGTTGCCTTTATTTAGAATTGGCCATAGTTCATTCACCCCATTCACTTCCCACTCCTTCACACCAACACAAACACATCCTCTAAGAGACTCATAAAACTCTTAGAGAAAGAAAAAGAGAAGAAATCGAGAGAAATAGAGGGAGGTGGCCGAGAGCTTAGGAGGAAGAAGGGAGAGGTTCTAGGCTTGATCCAACCCTTATTCTTGAAGATCCACGCATTAGGAAAGCTAAAAGACCAACCTTCTCATGGTAGGACTTGAAGATTAAGAAGAAGACTTGTAATAGTTTAGATTTTCCTTTTTACTTTGTAGATCTATATTCTTTCTTCTTGCATGTTTGTTTCTATGGCTTCAAAGATGATTTTAAGTGTTGATCTCTTTGATCTTGGACTCTATGGACTTAAGAATAATTTGTAATATGTTAAATGTATGTTTGATGTTTCGGTTAAGGTTCTTTTGTTAGTGTGGTGGACCTGGCCGAGCTCAAAGCTCAACGGTCCGACCTCATCCTCCTACCAAGGTCCGACCTCCCAATATGCTTGGCCGAGCTCAATGCTCAACGGCCGACCAGACATCAGGCACGGTCCGACCTCATCCTCCTACCAAGGTCCGACCTCCCAATATGCTTGGCCGAGCTCAATGCTCAATGGCCGACCAGACATCAGGCACGGGCCGACCTCATCTTCCTATCAAGGTCCGACCTCCTTGTCCGACACCACCCAAGATCCGACCTAGTCCGAAACCGAGAGCAGGACAGCTCATCCAACCTTATCCACAAGGACAGCTCATCCAACCTTATCCACAAGGACAGCTCATCCAACCTTATCCACAAGGACAGCTCATCCACTCACAGCTCAGTACAGGCTGGCCCTAACTGGGCCTCAAGCAAGCCCATTAGGGCAACCAGCTCTCCTATATATACTCCCCCTCTCCCTAGGGGCTAGGGTACGTCTCTCTCTAAACCTAAGAACTACGTGTGGCTTGATTCCCCTCTCATGGGATACGTAGGACCGGGGTCACCCTCGTCAGCTGCAACAACCCTCAAACACCTCATGTGGTGCCTCCCATCTTGGACATCACATTGGCGCCGTCTGTGGGGATCGGTAAACTTCGATTCCCATCCACCAAAAAAAAAAACAGTATTTTCTATCACGATGAAGGAGGGCAGCCTCATCGTGAAAACGGTGGCCACCATACAATTCTGGACCGTGGCAGTGAAGAAGAGAGAGAAACGAAGGATGTTGGTCACGATGAGTGACCATCCACCGTGGTTGCCACCGGTGCTGTTCGAGGCTAGAAACCGGCTCTGCTGCATCTCCGTCTCCTGGCGGCCCGGTTCTCAACTCGGACACCGACACCGACTCCCGTACCGACGCACAAACCACGAACCAGTTCTATGGGTGTCGATCTTGTTCCATGCTTGACCACCGTTCTTCAAGGTCTTTTCTTCACGGTTCCATTTCTACAACCGCACCACTGCTGTTAGATCGAACGGAGGAAGAAGAGAATAATAGACGCTGCACATCGGGTTGGCCCTTTGTTGAAGATGACGGCACCGTCGCGATGTTTCTCCTTCCCGTTGATGAGTCCTCCATGTTCGAAACTGAAGGAAATAGCTCCCTTTGCCGCCAACGCCGTCACGACACCCGAACCACCTTGGAGCAACGCCTCTGCTGCTGCTCGGACGAAGACTCTTCACCACCGCCTCCGCTACTCTTCTACACGAAGGGCGGCGCGTGTGCAACGATCTCCAGCCCCATCGAGATGCTCCAGCCACAGCAAAATGGCAAACAAACGATTCTCCTCCAGTTCGTTTGAGATCGCACCGCGATCTACTTCCTCTTCCCTGATATAGACCCAGATCTAGACGCTCCTCAATAACCGCGACGAAGACGGAGGTCGGACCAGTCACCACGCAGCTGGGAAGGAGGAGTGGCGCTGTCACTCCGTCGCACCGCCTCATCACCGCCACCGTTCGACCGCCGTCAACCCTGGATCTGGGATTGCCCCTTATTAGCCGCCGCCGGCGCATCCTGTTGACACAAGGGGTGCAGCGAGCAACTCCTACAAAACCTCATTAGGGTTGAAACCCTAACGGGCCACAGGGCCCAAATCACTTAAAAAAAAAAGAGAATCTGGGCTGAAGCCCAACAGCCACAAAAAAAAACATCAACAATTACCTAACAGGCCAGCAAGCCCAGGTTTAAAAAAAAAAAAGAAAAAAAAAATAAGGAGGAGAGGATTGGGTTATCAACGTACCATGGTCCCAACAACTCAATACTCATTCCTATATCAGGATATTATTTACGACAATCAAACTTTGTCACATAATCCGAGTTCACTCTTCTCTCCTCGGATTTACATGATTTCGAAAATCATAATCCGAGTTTATCCTTCTCTCCTCGGATTTACATGATTTCGAAAATCATAATCCGAGTTTACTCTTCTCTCCTCGGATTTACATGATTTCGAAAATCATAATCCGAGTTTACTCTTCTCTCCTCGGATTTACATGATTTCGAAAATCATAATCCGAGTCACTCTTCTTTCCTCGGATTTACATGATTTCGGAAATCATAATCCGAGTTCACTCTTCTCTCCTCGGATTTTCAAGGTAATTTCGGAAGACTCGCACAGTGTTTCACACTCGAGCCGATCTCTTAATCCGAGTATGACGACTATTCTGCTAGTTTCTCTCGCTCGACATCACACTAAGAAAAACGGAGGACGGATCTCAAAGCTCGACAAACCCCATTCGAAAAGGACAGACTGCATACTTTAATTCGACATTCTTCAATCCGACACTCCTCTCCTCACCTGAATCAGGAAAGAAATCCTAGTTCCCATATTATTTTCCTATCTCATCGCCTTTCTATGTGTTTATTTTGCATGCTTCTTGATATTGGTTTACCTCGCGCACTATTTCTGACACATGCTTTTAATCCTTGATTCTTTATAGTTTCTCTACTTATTGCTTATTATTTGGTATTCTCCATGTTACTACCCGACGTACTGCTGAACAAAATTGCTTATCTAATCTTCTTACTGTTAAACGTCCTTAAATCTCTGCCTCTTCTGTTGTGATAGTAGGATAATATTTGATTTCCGTTACCTCTCCTGTTGTCGTTTTTCACGAATTAAATGCTCTCATCTGGTCTGTTGACATATGTCTTCTGTTATGGAGTGTGATATACTTGAAATCATGCATCTCTTCGTGGACAATACTATCTTGTTGAACAAAATCTTAAATTTCAATATTTGCCGCTTTCATATCTGTTGCGTATGACTTGCTTGAATCATCTTGCTCTTATGTCGGTGTTTTATTCTTGCCTACCAACAATCCTCATTGTTGTTATTTAATTACCATGTATTATCATGAATCGTCAAATTTAACGACGATCACTGATTACTATTATTTTACATGTAATGTAAGGTTTAGGGAAAATGATGGTCGAAAAAAGGAAGGCCGAGGTGCTACGACTGTCTCTATTTTTGAACGAAGCCATCTTACGATCTTTATTCTCATCTCGGCTTGGATCTTTTTTGGATGAACTGCTATGTTTTCCTCTATTATCTTATTGGCTCCACTTTTCATCTCGGCTTGGATCTCCTTTGGTTTTCACAGGACCACCACGGCTTCTCGAAGGTGAACAATTCCAAAGGCATATATTATTTCTTAGTTCATGCTTATTTCTGAGCTCGGAGATTCTCTATTTCAAATTGCGCGGTTTATCGAAGAGGGAGGCCGAGCCACTATTATTCTCTTTATTTCATGATTATATCTGATCTGCCGAGCTGCTATTATTCTCTCTAATTTATGCTTATATCTGATCTGCCGAGCTGCTATTATTTTCTCGGATTCATGTTTCTATCTGATCGGCCGATCTACTATTATTCATGTTTCTACCGAGCTGTTATCATCTCGACCCTACCTTTGTGGTAGAACGGTCCCCCCTGTCACCGCACTTACATGCATTCACGCATACAAGTCGGTACTAGTGCTACAGACAGTGCGTACGTACCAATCCTCTCATTTAGCGTTAGCCACCTAAATGTTGCACGGTGCTTATATACAGCGAACATCTTCCGAGATCGGCTTATAAGCTCAGGGTACAAGGGACACCCGGTAAAGTACAGCTTGCTGTGAAATGTTTTCACATAACTTCACTCAGCAACCTCTTTTACACTGGGGCCGAGGATAGCATCCGAGTTCCCTACCGCATTCACTTATATACAGCACCTTTTTTTTAGAGGAAACCTTATAAGTTACTGCACTGGTCAGGGGGAGACATCCGAAGTCAAAAGGTTTAGACAACTACATCCTATGTGCAACAACTTGCGTTGGAAGTTCACTGTCCTCGGCGAATGGTGCAGGACCCGAGCTCTCCTTACCGCATACAGAGAACAACCCTCATCGGGTCTAAAACAATGATCAAAAATCCCTTTCTCCTTCTCGGCAAGGGGGGCAGGCAGGTTGTCAGCCGAGTTGTCAACCTCGGCATTGTTGTTGTTGTAATCCACCAGCGTGCCGTCTTTAACCCTGAACACCTTGAGGCGAAGGTCGGGGTTGAGGATATTAATCTGACTCACAGCATTCCCGAAGGTGTCAAAGATGTCGTCTGTCGACTTCTCTAGGTCAGAGAGGCATTCTCGGCCAATATTTTATGGACTGCACTTTCTTCACCTCTGCATTCCTCTCCGCCTTCCGTTGTGATAGAGGTCCCCTGTGAGCCTTGACAAGCTCGTCGGTTCGCTTACAGCTTGGCGTTTCCTAGGCTCCTTTGCACAGACACCACGACCTTGCTCGGCGATTCCTTGCTTTGCATGCTTACCCTTGGTTTCCTCTCACACATCCAAGTCCGAGCACCGCTGTTTCTTTAGAGGGGGAGGTGTGGTCTCGTCATTGGTCGCATTTTCAACAAGCAACTATGTCCATGACGGCATCCTCCTTAACAAACTCAGCATTGTGCTAGCCTTTCATCCTGTGCTCGAGCTCTTCCGTCTTGTGCCATCACGGAGTTGATCCAGCACCCAATCTTTGCGGTCGGACGTGCATAAATCACCATGGTTCTCGGAGACCTCGGTCATCATTCCTGTTGATGCTTTCACGGAAGGCGCTGTTGTTCTCGAATCAAAGGTTTTGAAAAGTAAAGGGGAGAGACACTCTCGACAACTCGTGAGATTTTGTCCGACTTCTTGAATTCCGAGAAACTCAGCAGTTGCGGTTAGCATGGATGAAGAAATTGACGCTACTTCTCTCCCATCCACAAGGAATCTGTTCATATGACTACTCTCATAACTTCATCACCCTCACCTCGGAGCATCCCCAAATCCATTCTGGAACTCCCCCCCGCGGGAACTCGGTTTGAGATGAGCCTCACCGAGTTTGTACTCGGTTCGAGATGTTCCTCACCGAGCTGGTACTCGGTTCGAGATGAGCCTCACCGAGCTGGTGGCGGATCCCCCCGAGTCCTCGGTTAGAGATGTACCTCACCGAGCTTGCACTCGGTTCGAGATGTCCCTCACCGAGCTTGTACTCGGTTCGAGATGTTCCTCACCGAGCTGGTACTCGGTTTGAGATGAGCCTCACCGAGCTGGTGGCGGATCCCCCCGAGTCCTCGGTTAGAGATGTACCTCACCGAGCTTGCACTTGGTTCGAGATGTCCCTCACCGAGCTTGTACTCGGTTCGAGATGTTCCTCACCGAGCTTGTACTCGGTTCGAGATGAGCCTCACCGAGCTTCTGGCAGATCCCCCCACGGGAACTCGGTTCGAGGTCGAGGTACTCTTTCAGTTTCATCATCCGAGCACAAAAGAGCACTATCAACCATCTGCAACACTCTTCCGAGCGGAAGGCCACGCCTGCAAGCATGTCTCTACCTCATCACCAACTCAGCATTGATCAGACGGATGCAGAAAGGACCTCAACTCGGCACTGTCTCTACGACTCTTCCCAAGTTGGGGGGCTCACATGGCGGATCGACTTCTCCTAACCCGCCTTGCTATCCTTTGCTAGCCTTGAGCACATGATTGGGGACTAGTACTCAAACCCTTCCTAGAAGGTGGGGGGTACTTAGTGCTATGATGCCTAGTGCTATGCCTTCTTTCTCCTAACTTGGCTCGAGACTCACAAAGTCTCGCCGAGCCGGGACCTCGAGCAACGTCGCAAAGCAGCTCATCATCCGAACTCCCTAGAACCTCGGAGCAAGGCTCAAATAGCCTTGACCGAGCTGGGGGACTTATGTGGCGGACTCGGCCCATGTGGTGGACTGGGAAAAAGGACCTGAACCAAGACCTCGGAACAAGGCTTGATTGGCCTTGACCGAGCTGGGGGGCTTATGTGGTGGACCTGGCCGAGCTCAAAGCTCAACGGTCCGACCTCATCCTCCTACCAAGGTCCGACCTCCCAATATGCTTGGCCGAGCTCAATGCTCAACGGCCGACCAGACATCAGGCACGGTCCGACCTCATCCTCCTACCAAGGTCCGACCTCCCAATATGCTTGGCCGAGCTCAATGCTCAACGGCCGACCAGACATCAGGCACGGGCCGACCTCATCTTCCTATCAAGGTCCGACCTCCTTGTCTGACACCACCCAAGATCCGACCTAGTCCGACACCGAGAGCAGGACAGCTCATCCAACCTTATCCACAAGGACAGCTCATCCAACCTTATCCACAAGGACAGCTCATCCACTCACAGCTCAGTAAAGGCTGGCCCTAACTGGGCCTCAAGCAAGCCCATTAGGGCAACCAACTCTCCTATATATACTCCCCCTCTCCCTAGGGGCTAGGGTACGTCTCTCTCTAAACCTAAGAACTACGTGTGGCTTGATTCCCCTCTCATGGGATACGTAGGACCGGGGTCACCCTCGTCAGCTGCAACAACCCTCAAACACCTCATGTGGTGCCTCCCATCTTGGACATCACAGTTAGATCTTGAAATTTTTCTAAATGAAATCTTAAAAATCTAAAGAAAAACTAAGGTTTTTGTGAAAATTAAAATGGATCTTCTTGCATGTCTACTTTTCTTTTTCTAAACCGTGATGTGTATGTGTTTTAAACTTATGATCTAAGTTTAATCAATAATAAAGTGAAATTAAATGGCTTGCATGTTATTTGTATGTATATTTGTGCTTGAAAAGCTTTGATCTTTAATTTGTACCTTTTCTTCTTCACGGTTTTGCCTTTATAAGGATCAAGTTATTTTCATTTTTGTTTTGCATGTATGATTTATTGATGGATTTATGAATTTCAAGCATGTAAAAGTCTAAAACTTTTGATTAAAAACTTGAAAACAATTTTCATGTCCCGTTCGGCTTTGGGAACAAATCTTTCTTAAACAATTTTCACTTCCTTTGTGTGTTAGTGTTTGAGTTTGAACAACTAAAGTGGTTTCTCATTTGCATGAATTGATCAAGTGTTTGATGTTGTGCATGAGCTATTTTGAAAAAGGCCATTCAGCCATGTTTGGTTATTTAAGATTCGTGCCTTCATTTTGTAAAAGTGGATGCATGTTTGTGTCAAGATTGGATCTAGTGATTTTAAATACATTCATATTAATTTTTAATGAAAAATCATGTTTTCCTTTTTGTATGTGTTTTGGTTTTTTTGAAAATAATTAAAGTTACAAGTTTGAAATGATTTTTCAAGTACAAGCATGATTTAAGCAAGTGTTTGATTGTGTGCATAACTTGTTTTTAGGACCCTTCGGCCATGCCCAATAAATAATGAAATCTATGCTTTTTATTTTATAAAAGGTTCATGCATGTTTTTTTCATGAAGTTAAAATTAAGTCTTTATTTTTGTTTTGAGAAAAATGATAATCTTTAATATGATGTGTCTTGCACTCCTACATGATTTGTTTTGACTTTTGTTATTCATGCATGTTGAAAAATAAATGAAAAACCTTGCCTCCTTGCATCATGAGATTCGGCCAACTTAGGAGTAGGTAGATAGCTAGGTTTGTTCCTCATGTAGGATGCATGCATAATGAGAGTAATTGAATTTAAGAGTTTTGAAAGTGCTTGCATGTTATGATTAGGTTTTTAGAAGAAAACACATATGAATCTTTGAAATGATTTGTGATTCAAAATGTTGTTTGATTTAAAGCTTTGAAAATGAAATTAAAATTGATAATTTCCTTATTGCATGCTTACGGTTTTTAGATCAAAATAAGGAAAATAATTTCATGATTTCACATGTTCCTTGTGCGTCAAATCTTTGCAAAACCATGTATGCATGATTCGGCCAAAGCATATGCATGTAATTGGAAAATTGTCTTCATGAAATGACTTTTGATTATAGCTATGTCCTAAGTGTGTGATATTGTATGTTTGGTGAAAATAATGATGTGTGTGTCCTTCTTTCATCTTTTGATCATAGAAATAAAAATAAATGATTTGATTTGATTATGTGAAAAATAAATTTTGTAATGATAATTCTATAATTTCAAGTTGTTAAAATTTATTAGAGATTAAGGATTATAGATCTTAGTGATTCGGTCCTTGATGAATTAGTCACAAGGCCTAAGTTAAAATATTTCTTAAGAATAATTAAGTCAAATTATTAAGATTACGATTTAATTGATTGGCTTTGAATGATGTGAAATGTGATTTGCATGATATGTGTTTGTGAATGCCTTGGATGTTTTGAAGTGGTATGTGGTTGTTATGGGTGCTAATTGAATGTGTTAAGTTCTGAATCTGTTTGTAAGTCTTGTTTGTATTTTAAGAAATTGAAAATGTTTTATTTATGTGATTTAAAATAACTCAAATCATTTTGGAATTTCATTTTCTTGAATTTTCGTATTTTGTTTTAAAGTATAAAGACACGGACTTTTATAAACATAATGTTTTTAAATTAAGAAGAAATGAATTGGTTTAATAAAAAGATTATTTTAATTGTTTTCCTGAAAACCTTTTTACCATAAATCTAAACTGGATTTGGAAATCTTCTTGGGCGTTAACAATGTGTTTTCAAGAAAAGAATTGTCTTAACGAGTTTTCAAAGTGAAAATTTATAATCCTCGCAAACCGTTCTAACGCACGGGAAAAATGTTATAGCACGGGTGACGGACGCGACGGGAAAGACGCAAAGCTAGCAACGGGAAGCCTTGGAAAGCTTTCGGATGTGTCGCCATCGAGGTGAGAGAGAAGCTCCCCTTAAGACGCCGTGGTATTAGGCAACATATTAAGGCATCCAATCATCTCAAAGGTTGGACCCGGTCTCGTTAGGCGAGGAAGAGGGATAGTGAGCGTTTGTTTGTTTGTTTGTTGTTAAGTGTGGGCTATCCCTACAAGTCGCTGAGACCGAAGTGTTGTCTATAGTTAATATGTTTGTTGAGATGATATGATTTTTACTATGCATGAGTTGTTGGTTAGTTTAGTATGTGAAGTAATTTAATTAAGTTGTTAAAAGATATTTGATTTTACCCTGAGACCTGAAATGATAATGAGGAAATGAGATTGAAAGAGAAAAGAAGTGCGATTAAGAATAATGAGAATTGTGAAAATGTTTGAGAGAGAGATAAAGACTAAATAAGGAATAGTAATGATTAAGTTTGAGAAAGAGTAATGAGAAAAGATAATGCTCGAGATGGTGATAAGAAATACCCGACGAGGCGAGCGGAAGCGTGGCGACGATGAGCGATGCTGATGGTGCCATGGAGCCACAACTGAGGAGCAAGATGTAGATGATGATACCGCTGAACCATGACACTGAGAAAGATGTTGAGGAATGCTGATGATGCCTGATGAGCTAATGAGAATAATGCTGAGATGCATGAGAAAATGATGTGAGGCCAAGGGCCATTGAGATTTAGGGGGAACAGATTGCGATTAGTGGTCGGGCTTCGTTGAAGGGATGCACCAAGGACGAGCCGACTGTTAGGATCCAGCCGATAATTAAAACTCGCTAAAACTTTAAAAGATGCTAAAAGACATTTACAACGCGGTGAGGTATGAGTGTCGTATCGAAGTAGTGGAGAGGAAGATACTATGGGTATCTGCGGATACTCAGGTGGGGATTGCAGGAGGGGAGGGCAAGGACGGTGAAACGTCAAGAAGCCTAGAGTATATTTCTAGGCGGAACGAACTCCACAAGTGGCACACTAACGTGGTGGGGACTGGTTCTAATGTCGTGGCAAGTTCCGCATCGCGAACTAGAAATTATACTGTCGCCCCCTCGATGCAAGTCTAGAACAGTGAGAGGGACTGGAACGGGGCATTTGTGATTGCCGCTGGGAGCGTGCATTGATATTATGTGAATTATGATTATGATTTGAGGCTGGGCCTCCTGGTCTGGGACCATTTGTTGTGTGACAGCTGTCGTGCCCGCGTGGTAAAGGTCCTGTACTCCTGTTTGCTTCCGACTAGGTTGGGTGGATGACCGAGGAGATGTAGACGTGTGTGACTTCCTCAATGATGATGTTCCCCCCATCATTGAGTGAACCGGAACGCTAAAACTTAAAAGACAAAGATGTTGCAAAGAGATGTGTAATGATATATCAATTATTGGAAAAAGACTTGAAGATAAGTGTAAGAAAGAATCATTGGAATGGGTGATGAGTTTGGAACTCCTGATGGAAAAGGATTGAGTGAAACTATGAAAGCTTATAAGGAAAAGCTTAAGGATGTGGCTATGAAAAGCTAAGTATAAGATTGTGTTTATTTAGATGCGTATGATAGTGACCTTGTTGTTTGTGTTGTTTATTGTTTTTCCTTAATAATTGCCTATTGTAATTCCACATAGTCGACATAACTGTTTGGGTAGCTTACTCTCTCTTCTTCTCCTGTATTTCTGCTTCTTTTTCTTTTCTGGGAAAATTGTACGAACCTTAGAGGCACAACAGAGTGAGGTTCCAGATCCAACTTTAAATATCTCAAAACCAAATACTTCTTTTGAAAATACTTTAAATATCTCAAAACCTTTTTAAAACAATTGACAAAACAATTTAAAACCATTTGTTTTTGATTGCTGGTCCGTTCCGGACAGCCACTAACCAAAGCTCAAAAACACCGAAAAACTTAACTTTAGTTCATACAAGACTTTGTTATAAAATAAACACTTAAATGATTTATTTTTAAAACTTAATATTGTGAAATGAATTAAGGGCCGCAACCATCAAGTCCAAGGTTGTTCAATTAAATCAAGACTAAACTATTTCAAAAACCAATTAATTTTCAAAACCGATTATAAAATCAAACACTACACTTTGATTAATTAAATAATTCATTCATGCATAACCTAAATATATCATCAAACAATCACTCATTCAATCATTTCAAGGAATCATAATCATCACACAAGGCAGCCAAGTCATAATATCAAGCATGAAAGTTCTCATTTATCAGAAACATTCAAATAGAGACTTAGTGTAATTAAAGGTGAAACACATAATATAAAATTCAAGACTAAATCAAATAAATTTGTTAAATTCTCAAAATTTCCAGAACACACATATACATACCAAAGTTCATCATATAAAATTTTCAAGTTATTTAAACAATCCTAAGCTAGGTTTCAAATCAGATTTTGCATGAAAAACAAAACGGAGCTGTTGCTGGTCTGAGGCAAAAATGTCATTATTAAAAATATTTCTTCAACTCCGAATTTCATAAAAATTGGTATAAGTCTTCCTTATACAGTCAAGACTATCTCATAAAATTTTCAGATTATTTGGAGTTGTGTAAGTTATATTTTTCCAATTAAAATTGTCATTAAGTCCAGAAAATCTGAACGAAACGGTTCACTGTTTTGCTTTTAATAAAAATATCAAATCAACTACAAATCTCTTCAAATTTTACAGAGAACATCTAGAGAGGTTCAGGAAGCTACCATAAAAATTTCAAGCAATTTAGAGCAGCACAAGTTCGAAAATTCTGTTTCTCTTTAAACTAAAAAACTTAATTTCTCAAAATCGTTTTCACAAAGTTTTCTCTCATAGGAAATCAATTCCAAAAATCATTCAAAAATTCAGAGAGGTTCCTTTTAACATACTTAGGTCAGTGACAAGATTCCAGAATCATTGAACATATAAAAACATCATTTTTCAAAGTTAAATACACACATATCACAAATTCAGCACAACATATTGTTCAACCAATTTATTCAACCATTTCTTTTCATGAAAATAAAAAATGCACACATACATACAAATCAACACAAGAATCCATCTATCAATTATTTTTCTTCAAAAACCAAATTAACATATTATGAAAACAATTTTCTTCAACTCAAATAAAACATGCATCACATCTAGGAATAAAAATCAAGCTTCTTAAACTAAAAATCAAGAATCAAACTAAACTAACCTAGATCCTAACATGCACATACTTGGAATTTATAGATCTTAAGAAAAATCATACATGCATCAACATTTAAGAGCCAAAATCAAGACTTCAAGGAAAAATCAAAACTAACATTAAAACTTACTCTTTTTCATTAGATCTTTTCATGCATGTATCAAATACTTCAAACAAAATTCATCCCTTAAAAATTTAAGCTACAACCGAAACATGCATCAAGAAAAATAAATTCATTTTATCAAACATTTTTCATGCTTTAAACTCTTCTTGCTAAAAATAATTTCCTTTTCATGTACATAAAAACCGAATCAAACAAGAAAACAAGATCTTTAACACAAAAAACTCTTTAAAACCGAATTGATCATCAAGTTTCAAAACATAATGGATTTCTTATTTTTAAATCAAGATCTTTATATGTAAGTAAGAAAATTTAAGATTAACTTGAGAAAATTATATGGATGCAAAGAAAAATACTAGATCTAGCTTAAAATCAAACATGCAACAAAGAACAATATCAAAACTCAATTTCACTTTCCAAATACATGCACAAACCGAAATACATCAAAGAAAACAAAGATCTTTTACACAAAATATTTATAAAAACCGAATCAATCTTCAAACCTTTTGCATGTTCATTTTTTTTTAAACTTTAATCTTTGTTCATTAGTCTTTGAAAAATATAGATCAACATCAAAAATCCACATGCAAGGACAATCTTTGAACAAATCAACACTTTTACAACAAAACCAAAAATAAAAAGAGTAAAGAAGGAAGAACAATTAAGGTTCAAGGTTATACCCTAAGATGATGAATGAAAATGGGCTAAGATTCAAGCTTCTCTCTTCCTCTCCTCTTCTCTCCCTCACGGTTCTCTCTTCTTTTCTCTCCATGGTTTCTCTCTTTTTTTTTCTAAGGGTGTTGAGCTTGATGATGCTCTAACACCATGTGTGTTTGTGTTGGTGTGAAAAGGAAATGGAAGAATGAAAGAAAGGAACGAAGGAAAGGAGGAAGTGAATAAACTAATAGGAAATGGACTAAGGGTGAACTTTATTTCTCTTCCTTGGTCTTGGTTTGGTTCGGCCAACACACATCTAGGAGGGGGTATTTTTGGCATTCTAAAACATGTACTTGGTCCCCAAGTTTCCCATTTTCATTTTCTTTTTATTTTTATTCCCTTTTCTACTTAGTCATCAAGCAAGGTTTCCTAAGCCTACACATACACACCCTTCACACATGTCATCTATACACACAACACACATAAATCACATGCATTCTACATGCACACACCCAAAAAAAATCGTGGCATTCATGCATCCTTACACATGTCCTACATTTTTTTTAATCACCTTATAATCACTAATAATGCAAACATCACTTAGGAAATCACATTTACACACATAAGGCAATTAAATATAAGAAATCACATTCATCAATAGGCACACATTTATCAATCAATCACACACTTATTCACAAAATAATCATCTTACTCAAACATTCATATTAACACTTAAACACATTTGCTTTTAAATAATAAACTGTACTTATTGGTTGCACTTTTAGCCCTTATTTCATTTTCTAAAATCATATTTTAATATATTAAAGATAATCCCAAAACGAAAAATTCATTAAAAGTCAAAACCATTTTTCATGATTAATTCCTTTAAAATTCGTCCTTTACAGTACTGGAAAAATAATTTTCGCAAATCAATCCAGAACATTATGAAAGATACAGTTTTGAAATCTACGTTTCGATACGATCGTTTTGGTATAAAGATCATAAAAATTGGAGTTACGGTTAAAAAGTTATGGATTTTCGAAGTTAATACATCTAAGAAAGTCCATAAAGAAGTTCATTTTTGCAAATCTCCAACAATAAAAATCATTTTTACTAACTCGATAAAAATATTTGTTGACCAAAACCCCATAAAATCAACATTTTACTACTTAACCGAAGAAAATATTCATTGAAAACCTTTCGTAAAACCGTATCTTAAAACTTTTCTTTAATAAAATTTTATTTGTCCTAGTCAAAAAAACGCTCGATCTATAACGGCGGTCGTCGTCCTCGAGTCGTCGCATATACTTCGTTCTTTCAAAGGTGACCTTCTTGAGTCATTCCATCATTAGACACAATGGAATACTAAGGGTATAGCTTTGTCAACAAGTGTTCAAAGGGTTCAATGGTTCCGAAACAAAATTCAAAAGAATAGCACGCTTATGCCAATCCTGATAAGGATACTACTTTCCTCACGGTCTTTCTTCCTTAATTTGACTCTTCTCACCCTTTTAAGCCTAGGTGGGTTATTACAAACCTCAAAATCTCCATTTACTCCCCAACTTTGACGGATCATATTCCTATACATCACATCTATCCAATAACATTTGACAGGGACTAAGGTCATAAAACTTCCCAACATTCACTAATTCTAGGTTATCTTACAAAACTTCCCATCACTGTGTTCAAGCCTATCTTAAATTCTGCTAACTAAACCAAATTCTCGTCCTCTAAACCATTAAAAACTCTCCAACTCAGGGATTTATCCTCCAGATTAACGATCTTAACACCTAATGACACCCTTAACTCCACAGCTTACAGTCACCTATGTCCATTAAAATGTCAAATCTTGGTCATTTAACCTAATTTTGGTCGTCACTTAAAGGTTCTATCCGTTAATTTCACCACTCCATCTAGTTGATCTTATGGTACTATTATAAGTTCACATCTACCCCAATCATTTACCTATTCAAACTAAAGCTTTTCTAACTTCAACGCTTTCAGACTCGTCCCAAATATCCATCAACTTAACACCATTTATACCATTACTTGGGTTAGACTACTATCAAACTTTTAAGTTTTAATCCTTTTTATACACTCCATTATCTCACTTAAGGTTCTAAGGACACTCTTATTCTAAGGTATCACATCTGTTCAGGCCTATTCCTTCCTCAACCATTATAAGTCTTTCCTTAACAACACCTCACCATCTACCTTATAACTTAGGTATATCTAGTTGATTGGCATAAGGTGTTAGGGTCTAAAGTTTTCATGGAAAGCTTTTAGAGAAAACAAACGTATTGTCAAGGCAACTCAACAATACATAGGGTTTATATAGAAGGGAGTATCAACAAGGAAAAGAGGTTCTAGTCGCAAAACAAAGTCGCATGTCAATAGCTCAGAGGTTGTCACAAACAAAAAGAGGAGTCTCAACAAAGAGGTTCCAACAATCAAGAGAGGTTCAGGTCACACAAAATAAAGTCTCCTTATGATTCTGATAGCGATTCCTTGTACCATCGTAAACAAATTCTCGACACGTTCCAAAGATAGAGAGATAGAACGACAGAGATAGGACGAACGTTAGAGGTGGTATGATAGAGATGCTCACGTGACTTCGTACTCCTATTCTTACTCAACGTAATTCTAACACTAACACACAGACAGACATACACGAGCAAACATGTAAGCCCATGCATCAGGCTACTTGGGACAACCATTGCTCTGATACCACTCTGTAACACCCCGATTTCGGCAACTTGAAAACATCATCTCTTTAACCATTTTATAGTAAAAATTTGGGAATTTTTTTTTAAATAGTGACATGGGCATGAGAACCTTTGTGTTCAAAACAGTTCAGTAACTTAATTGAAATAAAAATTATGTTCTCATGTCACATATCACAAGTCAAGTTCCAAACCGAGATGTTACTTAACATCACACTTTGTAACTTGGCTTCATAAATCTGAGTTGGGAAAAACATTTTCAAATCTAGTTTCATAAAACTTTACTTCTTAAAAATCTTGCTCAATAAAATTCCAAGCGGGGTACAAAATGATATAGCAATGTTAACCAAGTAATTGCAAGGAATACAGTGCTCGAAGGGATTACCTATTACTAATCTTGATCTTTAATCTCTCTAGCTGAAGTCCACTGCCGAATCCGCTTCGAGACGAAAGTACAGATTGTACTACAGGGTCGGCCATCTATCCGTTGCAATACCGGAATAACCCGATATGACAACATGATAGGAGAGATGGTCAGCATTCTAGAAGTACATCCATTACAAGACAGTAGAAATTTAACTTCATATAAAAAGAATACGCAGAGTAAACTAAATCTAAATGAAGGACTTGACCGATACTTCTCACTAACTAGAACATGACAATTAATCATGTGATGCACATAACAATTATATTCACATAAGCATATAGAAAGCACATATAAACAAAGCATATCATATCGTAACTCATCACAACACACATCACTGCACTTGGCATCACATGCCTTCAAGCATTCGAGTCTCATCACCATCTTTCTCAATCTTTCCAACAATTACTTATACTTTATTTCTCCTTTGAATCTTTCTCAATTCTTCATAAATTCCTTATGCTTTCTTTCTTGTAATCTTTTATCATTATTAAGTCTTATCAAACGGTTCGCTCCATGATGAGGGGGAAACATCATTGAACTCGCACACACGTCTACATCTCCCCGGTCATCCAACCAACCTAATCGGAAGCAAACAGGAGTACAGGACCTTTACCACGCGGGCACGATAGCTGTCACACAATCAAATGGTCCCAGACTAGGAGGACTCAACCTCAAATCATATCATATCAATTCACATAAATATCAAAGCACGCTCTCAGCGGCAATCTCAAATGCCCCGTTCCAGTCCCTCTCACTGTTCTAGATTTGCATCGAGGGGGTAACAGTATAATTTCTAGTTCGCGATGCGGAACTTGCCACGGCATTAGACCCAGTCCCTACCACGTTAGTATGCCACATGTGGAGTTCGTTCCGCCTAGAAATATACTCTAGGCTTCTTGACGTTTCACCGTCCTTTCCCTCCCCTCCTGCAAACCCCACCTGAGTATCCGCAGATACCCATAGTATCTTCCTCTCCACTACTTCGATACGACACTCATACCTCACCGCGTATATAAATGTCTTTTAAGTCTTTTAAAGTTTTAATGTTTTAATTAGCAGCTTAATCCTAACAGTCGGCTCGTCCTTGGTGCATCCCTTCAACGAAGCCCGACCACTAATCGCAATCCGTCCCCCTAAATTCTCAATGGCCTCATGCCTCAATCACTTTCTCATGTCTCACAGCATTATTCTCATCATCATGACACACTCTTTCTCATCTCATCTCATCATCTTTCACAAAACTCATTTCCTCCTCTTTCTCAAATATCTTTTCGCAAAACTTTTTCGAAAATATATTTTCGCAAAACTTTCACTTCACAAAACATTTTCAGAAACCTCATTTCATAAATCCTTTCACAAAAATTTTTCAAAAATAATGTTTCCAAAAACTTTCACAAAAATATTATTTTCACAAAAGCTTTTCAAAAATCTCTTTTCAAAACCTTTTTCAAAAAAATCACATTTTTGGATGAGTGCTAATGGAGGAGCAAGCTCAACTCAACACTAGGCTTCTTTCCAAAAACTTAAACGAGAAATCACATCTCCACTCAAACCACATCTCACTTTCATAGCCACATTACTCTTCTCCAATCTCAACTCTTTGTATTCCATTTCTTATACAACCTTTATTATCATTCCTCTTTCTTTCAATCGCATTTTTCTTACTTTTACAATTCATTCATCTCATAACTCATTTCTTTTTATGACTCTCATTATTACGCACAACTTTTCCAAACAGAACAAGATATACTCCACAGGATAATTCACAGAAAAATTCAATACGTAATAAAATCAATCATGCATCATATTTAAACAAATAGGTAAACATCTAGCACATATATGTATCACATATGATAATGCAGCATGTAACATACTACAATTACTCTAATTAGACTCGATGTACTCAGTTTAGAACTGAGTCTACGCGTCACGATGACCTAGGCCTACTGCATCTCTCACCTCTCGCTCCAGCTTCTGAAATCATTGCGGGTCCTTCCCAACAAGTCGGTCATTCCACTTCTCGACTTATACGTACCTTGTACTAAATAGACGATACTACGTTACAAGTCTATCTTAAATAATTGCCCTACTTAGAATCAGAACGCGTTTTCGAACACTCTTTTTATTTCTCGTCGGAAAACCGCAAAACGTCAAGACTTTTTCAAATCAAATTCTTCTTTTGAAAATACTTTAAATATCTCAAAACCTTTTTAACACAATTGACAAAACAATTTAAAACCATTTGTTTTTGATTGCTCATCCGTTCCGGACAGCCACTAACCAAAGCTCAAAAACACCGAAAAACTTAACTTTAGTTCATACAAGACTTTGTTATAAAATAAAAACTTAAATGATTTATTTTTCAAACTTAACATTGTGAAATGAATTAAGGGCAGCAACCATCAAATCCAAGGTTGTTCAATTAAATCAATACTAAACTATTTCAAAAACCAATTAATTTTCAAAACCGATTATAAAATCAAACACTACACTTTGATTAATTAAATAATTCATTCATGCATAACCTAAACATATCATCAAACAATCACTCATTCAATAATTTCAAGACATCATAATCATCACACAAGGCATCCAAGTCATAATATCAAGCATGAAAGTTCTCATTTATCAGAAACATTCAAATAGAGACTTAGTGTGATTAAAGGTGAAACACAGAAGTTAAAATTCAAGACTAAATCAAATAAATTTGTTAAATTCTCAAAATTTCCATAACACACATATACATACCAAATTTAATCATATAAAATTTTCAAGTTATTTAAACAATCCTAAGCTAGGTTTCAAATCAGATTTTGCATGAAAAACAAAACGGAGCTGTTGCTGGTCTGAGGAAAAAACGTCATTATTAAAAATAGTTGTTCAACTCCGAATTGCATAAAAATTGGTATATGTCTTCCTTATACAGTGAAGACTATCTCATAAAATTTTCAGATTATTTGGAGTTGTGTAAGTTATATTTTTCCAATTAAATTTGTCACTAAGTCCAGAAAATCTGAACCAAACGGTTCACTGTTTTCCTTTTAATAAAAATATCAAATCAACTACAAATCTCTTCAAATTTTACAGAGAACATCTAGAGAGGTTCAGGAAGCTACCATAAAAATTGCAAGTAATTTAGAGCAGTACAAGTTCGAAAATTCTGTTTTTCTTTAAACTGAAAAACTTATTTTCTCAAAATCGTTTTCACAAAGTTTTCTCTCATAGAAATAGGAAATCGATTCCAAAAATCATTCAAAAATTCAGAGAGGTTCCTTTTAACATACTTAGGTCAGTGACAAGATTCCAGAATCATTGAACATATAAAAACATCATTTTTCAAAGTTAAATACACACATATCACAAATTCAGCGCAACATATTGTTCAACCAATTTATTCAACCATTTCTTTTCATGAAAATCAAAAATGCACACATACATACAAATCAACACAAGAATCCATCTGTCAATTATTTTTCTTAAAAAACCATATTAACATATTATGAAAACAATTTTCTTCAACTCAAATAAAATATGCATCACATCTAGGAATAAAAATCAAGCTTCTTAAACTAAAAATCAAGAATCAAACTAAACTAACCTAGATCCTAACATGCACATACTTGAAATTTATAGATCTTAAGAAAAATCATACATGCATCAACATTTAAGAGCCAAAATCAAGACTTCAAGGAAAAATCAAAACTAACATTAAAACTTACTCTTTTTCATAAGATCTTCTCATGCATGTATCAAATACTTTAAACAAAATTCATCTCTTAAAAATTTAAGCTACAACCGAAACATGCATCAAGAAAAATAAATTCATTTTATCAAAAATTTTCATGCTTTAAACTCTTCTTGCTAAAAATAATTTCCTTTTCATGTACATAAAAACCGAATCAAACAAGAAAACAAGATCTTTAACACTAAAAACTCTTTAAAACCGAATTGATCGTCAAGTTTCAAAATATAATGGATTTCTTATTTTTAAATCAAGATCTTTATATGTAAGTAAGAAAATTTAAGATTAACTTGAGAAAATTATATGGATGCAAAGAAAAATACTAGATCTAGCTTAAAATCAAACATGCAACAAAGAACAATTTCAAAAATCAATTTCACTTTCCAAATACATGCACAAACCGAAATACATCAAAGAAAACAAAGATCTTTTACACAAAATATTTATAAAAACCGAATCAATCTTCAAACCTTTTGCATGTTCATTTTTTTTAAACTTTAATCTTTGTTCATTAGTCTTTGAAAAATATAGATCAACATCAAAAATCCACATGCAAGGACAATCTTTGAATAAATCAACACTTTTACAACAAAACCAAAAATAAAAAGAGTAAAGAAGGAAGAACAATTAAGGTTCAAGGTTATACCCTAAGATGATGAATGAAAATGGGCTAAGATTCAAGCTTCTCTCTTCCTCTCCTCTTCTCTCCCTCACGGTTCTCTCTTCTTTTCTCTCCATGGTTTCTCTCTTTTTTTTTTTCTAAGGGTGTTGAGCTTGATGATGCTCTAACACCAAGTGTGTTTGTGTTGGTGTGAAAAGGAAATGGAAGAATGAAAGAAAGGAACGAAGGAAAGGAGGAAGTGAATAAACTAATAGGAAATGGACTAAGGGTGAACTTTATTTCTCTTACTTGGTCTTGGTTTGGTTCGGCCAACACACATCTAGGAGGAGGTATTTTTGGCATTCTAAAACATGTACTTGGTCCCCAAGTTTCCCATTTTCATTTTCTTTTTATTTTAATTCCCTTTTCTACTTAGTCATCAAGCAAGGCTTCCTAAGCCTACACATACACATCCTTCACACACATGTCATCTATACACACAACACACATATATCACACATGCATTCTACATGCACACACCCAAAAAAAATCGTGGCATTCATGCATCCTTACACATGTCCTATATTTTTTTTAATCACCTTATAATCACTAATAATGCAAACATGACTTAGGAAATCACATTTACACACATAAGGCAATTAACTATAAGAAATCACATTCATCAATAGGCACACATTTATCAATCAATCACACACTTATTCACAAAATAATCATCTTACTCAAACATTCATATTAACACTTAAACACATTTGCTTTTAAATAATAAACTGTACTTATTGGTTTCACTTTTAGCCCTTATTTCATTTTCTAAAATCATACTTTAATATATTAAAGATAATCCCAAAAGGAAATATTCATTAAAAGTCAAAAACCATTTTTCATGATTAATTCCTTTAAAATTCGTCCTTTACAGTACTGGAAAAATAATTTTTGCAAATCAATCCAGAAAATTATGAAAGATACAGTTTTGAAATCTACGTTTCGATACGATCGTTTTGGTATAAAGATCATAAAAATCGGAGTTACGGTTAAAAAGTTATGGATTTTCGAAGTTAATACATCTAAGAAAGTCCATAAAGAAGTTCATTTTTGCAAATCTCGAACAATAAAAATCATTTCTCATTAAAATCATTTTTACTAACTCGATAAAAATATTTGTTGACCAAAACCCCGTAAAATCAACACTTTACTACGTAACCGAAGAAAATATTCATTGAAAACCTTTCGTAAAACTGTATCTTAAAACTTTTCTTTAATAAAATTTTATTTGTCCTAGTCAAAAAAACGCGGGATGTTACATTTGGTATCCTAGTGATGCTAATCTTAGTTTGATCGGATATTTTGATTCTAATTTTGCGGGATGCAAGCTTGAATTAAAAAGCGCTAGTGGAACTTGTCATCTTTTGGGAAGTTCACTAGTGTCTTGGTTTTCTAAAATGCAAGCTTGTGTTGCTCTTTCAACCTCTGAAGCAGAATACATTGCAGCCGGTAGTTGTTGTGCTGAAATTCTTTGGATGAAACAACAACTGTTAGATTTTGGCTTAAAATTGGATCACATTCCTATCAAATGTGACAATACGAGTGCAATCAATCCAACTAAGAATCCTGTGTATCATTCGCAAACAAAACACATTGAAATAAGACATCATTTTCTACGAGATCATGTTCAAAAAGGTGACTGTGCCATAGAATTTGTAAGCACTGAAAATCAATTAGCAGACGTTTTTACTAAACCCCTGCCTAGAGATACCCTTTTTCATATAAGAAGGGAACTCGACATTTTGGATGAATCAAGTGTAAGCTAATTGTCTTTCAGTGTTTTAAATTGATCAATCACCCAAAACAATGTCTTACCTCAATGAAAAATTGATCGTGTTCCTTTTACTCATTCAATTATCTGTTTAACTTATAAAAAGCTTGAAAGTTCCAGCTCTGCATATTCGTTAAATGGCTTTCTTGTGCTGGCATATGTGTTTTCCTTTTATATTAGATGATTATCTTTAGGGGGAGAAGGGCATATTCTATCATGTCATATTCTTGCCCTGTGTCTCATTTTTTTATTTGTTTTCTTTTGGCAATATGCTTAATCTTCGGCCTCTTCTTGATCATGCCAAAAGGGGGAGAGAGGGTGTTGTTTTGTTTTACAGGTCTTACAGGTTTCCGAGCATAGTTTACGAGCATACATTCAAGGGGAGCATAATTCCCGAGAATACATTTAAGGGGAGTGTACAAAATCAACAAGCATTTGTCATCATCAAAAAGGGGGAGATTGTAGAATCAAAAAGGTTTTGATGAAGACAAATAAATCAGCTCCCTGTGTTGATGAAGTCGAGCTCGGTCCTTGGCCATTGATGAAGACGAATAAATCAGCTCGCTGTGTTGATGAAGTTGAGCTCGGTCCTCGGCCATTGATGAAGACGAATAAATCAGCTCGCTGTGTTGATGAAGTCGAGCTTGGTCCTCGACCATCGATGAAGACAAATAAATCAGCTCGCTGTGTTGATGAAGTTGAGCTCGGTCCTTGGCAATCCATGAAGACAAATGAATCAGATCATTGTGCAGATGAAGTCAATTACTTTGACGAGCTCGGTTCTCGGCACCTAGCTCGGATCTCGGCAATCGATGGAGACAAATGAATAAGCTCTTTGTTCGAATGAAGTCAATTACTTTGATGAGATCGGTGCTCGGTGTCCTATGAATCTCAGTGCTATCTGATCGGATCGATCGATGCTCATAATCTCAGTGCTATCTGGTCGACATAAGATCTGATCGGTCGGTGCTCATAAACTTAGTTCAAAATGGTCGGCGTAAGATCGGCTCGGTCAGACTTTGATCAGGTCAGCTATACAAGTCCCCTAGCTCGGCAAGGCGTTTTGACAGATGTCGAGTTCACTAACTGTTGTTCAGCTTTTTCAACAAACAACAGTTAAGACGGGATTGATTGAAATCAAATCTGATTAGAAAGTAACTGTTGGAAAGGCAATTACTCCCAGAATCTTTCCTAATTTGGTGACTCTGTTTCCTCCCTGATCTTTGGGGATTTTGGAGATTATAAAGGGAGTGTCTTCTCCAACTCACAAAAAGAAGACAGGATTACACACATGCTAAATCAAATTGTTAATCATCTCTGTCAATACCTTTCCCAACCTAATACTCAATTGGTTTTCAAACTTTCTGATCTATATTCAATTGAGTTTCTGGTCGGAGCCATAATCACGTATCTTGCTGTTCATTGAAGAGAGGAGGAGCTATTGAAGGTTTCAAGGAGCTCCGTCTGTGGAAGTGCTGAAGAGGTTCTTCAGCCATCAAAATCAATTAGGGTAGATTTCAAGAGTTTGTTACACTCTTGAAAAGGTTAAAAGTTATTAAGTGAGGTTCACTGTAATTTCTTTGTAACCGTTTGAATTGATTTTGAGTAAAAAGCTCCCTAAGTTTTAGGAGGGACTGGACGTAGCTCTCAAGGGTGAGAGTGAACCAGTATAAAATTTATGTGCCTCTTCTATTTACTGCTTTCTACATTGTCTGAGTGTTTTAGTCGTTTTTGTTTAACCTTAAATTTGCTTGAATCGTGCTAGCTGTGAAACCGCTGCAAATCTGGTTTTTGTGTGTTGCAGCTCAGATAATCGATTATCGGTATAGATAACTGATTATCACATACTGCTCGGTACAAAATCCGCTCTTTTATATAAAAACAACAAGAATTATTCATCTCTTTCTATTATATTCGAAAAATTAATACTATTGCTTCCAACTACTATTCACCCCCCTCTAGTAGATTGTTAGGCCGCTTGTTGGTTTCCAACAAGTCTGGTTACAGCCTTTTGTTTAAATGAATTTTGAAATCTGGTTGACCACTGGAGTCTGGTTATAGCCTTTTGTTTTCCGACTTCGATGCCAGTGTGGTTAGGGTTCCTGTGCGTCCCATCTGCTTTCCGACTGAGGCTGTGGTTGGATGACTGAGGAGGAGATGTATCGTGTGAGCTGACTTATCCCTTTTTCCTCATTGATTTCCTCCCTATTCATTGATGGTTATATTTCGAAAATAAGATTCAAAGATTTAAAAGACTAAGTTAAAGTTTGGAAATATGCTTTTGGGATATAGAGATATCGTGAACAATGTGAAGTGAATGGTTATGTTATTATGGTAATAATAATGTTGATGTTAGTCGTTATTGGCAATATATATTTGTGGGTGTTTGATCTTAATGTTTCCCTTAAGCGTAAGCCCATGCCGTCGATGATTAAATCGTTCGGATCGCTTACTCTCTCTGCTTTCCCTTTTTCTGTGGGCATTGGGAATGATGTCCACAGATGGCATATCAAGTCTTTTGTCGGGAAGAGGTTTAAAATAGTGGAATAGTGCATTGGGATTATTATTGTCTTTGAGAAGTGAAGCTGACTGTATGGCTTGGAAAGGACCGGCACGTGTTGAGAATATTGGTATAGAGCTGATAGTCGATGGGAGTTCGACTCAGATGCGGCACCAGCAGTGGAGAGCAGCGACGACGAGAAGTTTTATGTTTGTCATAGGTCTAAGTAGTTAGATTGAGTCCGTCTGCTCTGATAGGACTGATGTAATCCTTATTTTTGGCCTAGATCTTTTATGACTCAGTATCTTAATTGTATCAAATGGCATGCCCTTCGAGGTAGTGACCATTTTATAAAATAGTTGATTTTAATAATAATGATTATTCACTTATATTTCTAAATTGTTATCCTTTTGTAATTGGAATCAATTATCATAATCTTAAAAAGGTAATCAAATGTTTTTACATAAAAGAACCATTTGAGAAAGATATTATTTTGAGAAGAAGAGTTTTGGGAATGTGTTGGTAATATCTCAATTTGGAAAAGAAGAAATTTATGGAGCTTTCGTAAACTAATTATTTCAAAGGCTAAGTAATGTAATTCGTATATAACAAATCTTTTTGCAAGTAAACTAAAATGGATGTTTTCTTAATGTTATAAAAAAAATGGCGCGAACTTTTGCTAATGTTCTATGTCCAAATTGGGGTGTTACACCTGGGACTTCTTCTGGAAATACTTCAGAAAAATCCCTTACCACAGGAACATCTTCAATGTTCACTTCCTTCTCTACCTTCGCACAGGCTAACTTGATGTATCCCTTGGTTATCGCATCACAATAGGTAATGGTTTTTCTATCACAATCAATGAGCACCTGGTTCTTGGACATCCAGTCCATTCCCAACATAACATCTAATTGTGATAGAGGCAAACAAATGAGGTTTACTTTGGTTATTCGATCTAACACCTAAACGGTTCCATTCAAACAGGCTCTAGAGGTAATGACGGCTAGATTAGTAGGGGTAGACACTTCAAGCTTATAGGGTGTATTGATTATGGTTAATTTCAATCGATTTGAGATAGACTTGCATATATGGCATCTCTTTGATAATTAGCCCATGACCTCATTAAGAGTTAGATATGGAGAGGGATTGCAGAGATTTATGGTACTTTTGGAACTCTAGTTTTGTTTCTGTTTCATGTCATTGTCGTGGAGGATATCATATCCATCTCTTGTATTTTGTATAGATAAAATAAAATAAAGTGAAATAGTTTCTTTTTCCTTTTTATCTTGATTCTAAGTTCATTAAAACTGTAAAATGAGATTTTCCGTTTTAGTTTTCCTTTTTATCTTTAAATGAGATTTTTAGTTTTGCTTCCCTAGGTTATATAGTTTGCATTATTTTGGATGTTAAAGTATTACAAAAATTAACTTGTGAAGGAACGAAGCCAGCTAGTTGCGGCAATGTGTAATCTATCCAACTCTTTTGTGCATTTAGTTGAAGTGTCATTCCCTCTTCTTTGAATGAGAAGCTTTATTGGGATAAGATTAGGCATTTGACTTCTATTCAGTATAACATTCAGTCTTTTTACATGGGCTCCTCTAGCATATATGTTTAGAGATTGGATAGCTTTACCTCATGTGACTTCAATCTCGGTTTGTTTTGGATTTTTTTTTTACAGAGGATCTCTTATCTCCTATCCTTTTGAAATCACCTCTTTTTATTTAAGAATGTCTTTTTTTTATCAAAAAAATATAAATAATGATGATCTCTTCTAGTGGATTATTGGTGCCTAAATCCCACCCCCGGTCAAAAACTTTGCTTATCAAGAAAACTAATGATCTCTTCTTATTTTGTCTCAATATTTTTTTTTTTGATGTCTAGATAGAAATCCGAAATAATAAGTTGGAAATGCAATCAGTAAATCAAAGATCTCTCATTATTGAGCTTGATAAGCTTCTAGACCCACTGAGTATTCCTTCTGAGTTATGCCTTAGAGTTGTGAATTATCGTAGTTTGAGTTTGGTGAACTTACTTAGCTTGAAATTTAATTTAATGATGTTTCAATGGGTGCAGTATTCAGCATGTTTGACATGAGATTCATTTGATGAACCGAAAAAGCTTCAAAATGTATGTGAGTGGTTGATAAGTGCGATGCAGGGTCTTGACGTGCCTAATATCGATCCTACTTTTGCAAAAATGCGAGCTGTATGTTCTTTGCTTTACTTTTCACTTGTTCAAAATATTTGGTAAAGAATGTTATTGATAATTTAGGAAACAAAACTGTTCATGGTATAGTCATGTTTGTTTTATTTTCAAAAAAAGTTCATTAGTTTCTTCCTTTCTTATTGGTTTTAGACACTGTATGTGTGAGGACTATGATTTTTGGCTCATGCCCTTGACTGCCGCTGGTATGGGCCATATGTGTAGGACCTAAAAGTCATCTTTTTTTTTTTGGTTCTTTCTTCTACACCTACAGGTTAAAGAGAAGCGAGGAGAACTTCAAATATTAAAATCTACTTTTGTCAGGAAAGCTTCTGAATTCTTGAGAAATTACTTTGCTAGTTTCACTGAATTCATGATGAATGATAAAAGTTACTTTTCTCAGGTATTTTTTGCATAAATTCTTTATAGAATTGTATGTTTTTCTAATTCTCGGAATCATTCATCTTCGATTTGTCCGCTTTCTCTAATAAGCAGGGACAATTGAAAAGTCCAGATCATGCTGACCTGAGGTTCAACTGCAGGACTTATGCAGGCCTTCTGCAATATTTAAAGGTAGTATGGATGAACTACAATCTTTGCTCAAGGTTTTGTTTTGCATACTTATATTTGTTTAGTTTTTAATTTTCCTCCCTAAATTATCTTCTTGTAAACTTGCAGATTCTTAATAAGAATTGCTTGGGTCCTTTGAGGAAAGATTATTGTTGTTCTCTAAACTTGCTTCTTCGCCGATAGGTCTGAGATAAAACTATTCTTACACCATATTGATGTTATTTTTTAATTCCTAGTCATCTAGCAATAAAATTCTTGCTAAGGCTTGCACTTCAGGTTTTTATGAACTGAGACGTTAGCCATTATGCATGTAGTAGAAATATATTCATTGGTGTGTTTACTTGAATACAGTCAAGATTTAAAAATAAAATATAAAAAAGATCTACAATGAGCATGAGGGGTTCTGAAGTATTCCACAGAGAATAAAATCCCTCTTCTATCTCTCATGACATCAAGATTTATTGTGTGTTTAATTGTATAGAGTCAAGATTGGAAAATAAAATATAAAAAATATCTTTTATAAGCATGAAGGGTTATGAGATGCCCTGGAGAGAATAAAATCCCTCTCTAACCTCTCCTTGACTATCTTCTGAGTGATATAGAACATTAAAGTTATAACTCATTCTGATCTTTCTGATCTTTCAGCTTAACTGGACTTCTTTGCTTAATTGTTACACTTAGAGCAGATGGTGAGCGTGAGTTCTTGTTTTTCCGAAATCCCAGTGCTGATATGCTTCTTCATGAGTCAGAGCTGGATATAAAACTCATAAAGCAGGTATTTTCAATTTCCTTTTTGTATTTATGAAATGTGTCTCAATACCTTTGGTTTAAGTTAGCATACTCTTGGCATTGATTGCAGGCTAAAATATTCCATTACGGTTCCATCAGCTTGATTGATGAGCCGTGCAAGTCAGCTCATCTTGCTACTTTGAGAATCGCTAAAGACTCTGGTTGTATTCTCTCATATGATCCAAATTTGAGATTGGCACTATGGCCATCAGCCGAGGCTGCTCGGGAAGGCATAATGAGTATATGGGATGAAGTCGATGTCATACAGGTAAAATATGTGGCTTGAAGATTTTTATGCTTCATAATGCCATTTCAAGTTGTTTTATTTTCCTTTCTTGATTATGTTTCATTTTGAAAATAAGCTTTACCTGATATGGCATTCTATTGAGTATGTGCAGATAAGCGAGGATGAGATCACATTTTTGACTGGTGGTGATGATCCTTACGATGATAATGTTGTACTAACGAAGCTTTTTCACCCAAACCTTAAGCTTTTAATTGTTACTGAAGGGTCGGAGGGTTGTCGGTATTATACCAAGGTAAACTTCCAGGGTCATTTGATTATGATGTCAGTCGTCTAATTGGTGGCATAATCCCTCATTTCATCATTTTCTTTATTTTGTTTGTGCTGGTTTGTGTAATTATGTCAACATTTGTTACTCTAATCAGTGGGCTAAATTGATGGCTGTGACTTGTTGAATGTGAATTTATGTGTGTAACTCCATCTTGTTGTAATGTACTCGATGACTACTTGAGTGTTCAATCAGGATTACTAAATTTCACATGCCTTTCTATTGTTTCGTGAGTGATCACCATTGTTTAGCTAATAGTGATTACCAAACTTCTGTGCAGGAATTTAAGGGAAGGGTTGCTGGTGTTAAAGTTAAACCTGTTGACACGACCGGTGCAGGTGATGCATTTGTTGGTGGGTTTGTCTATAACATAGCTTCTGACCAAAATGTTCTCAAGGTAATTCAGGATTTTTATTTGACACATCTTGGTTGTTGATTAATTTCTCCTATATTTATCTCACGAAATAAAATTTCTTGATCCCTATTTTTGAATAGCTTGTTTTCTGCTTAACTTCTGGTATTGAGTATCAAAAACAGCAAACAGATTTCATAGAAAATTTCATGTAAACTGCCATTCAGGTTTTCTGTTTAAAACTACTATTAAAGTTTTTTCTCTGCAATATGCATATTGGTGGAATCCAATGCCATACTGTGCAAAAATTGGTGCTCTGTGCAAAAATTGATGTATTCCACATTCAGTCAGTTTTCAATTTAAAATTATATAACTGTTCCACCATGTTTTGGAAGAGTAAATTTGTGCAATTATATCCTTTTAATCAACACAAATAATCAAAACTTATGATCATTTAGGAGATAGTACACACAAATGGAGCAATTAGCACTTACATACCAGTAGCTTTTAATTCTCATAATGTCATACCTTATTGGATCTGATGAGTGAATGGAAGATTTTTTTAAAGCAGTTGAGTATATATGCTCCTAATTTTATTAGCACTTATCTGTTTGGTAAATTAGTTTTCAAATGGAATCTAAGTGGCTGCAAGAATTGTTTTATATTACATACTTTGGATCTATATTTAGAAATTTTATGTTTCTTCTTACCATGGAAAGCTATATATTTCACTTGCAGATATGTTTTTATATTTTATCTTGATAGATTGTTGGATCGAGGAAGGCAGGATGTGATGGCTGGAAAAGATAGAATGATGCATTTTTGATTCAGGAAGGGATAGTTTGCAGCTTATCGCTCTAGATATAAGACTTTTGTGTAGTTTATGTTAGTTTCACTAGGCATAGTGTTATATACTTGTGTTGATCAATCTTGTACTAGATATGCATATAACGTGGTTTTTATAATATAATTTTAGAATCTAGTTATGTCTAGATAATTATTATTTATTAGTTTTATTATATATTTATGTGTTTTTTTTAATTGAGACCGGTTGAAAACATCAAACGAGACTGGTTAAAAATTTAATTGAGATCTGGTTCAGATTTTAATGAGATCGGTTCAAAACGCTCAATGAGACCGGTTCAAAAAGCAAAAAAAAAATTAATTGAGACCGGTTCAAAATACTCAATGAGACCGGTTCAAAATACTCAATGAGACTGGTTATTTTTTTGTTTTCAGACCGGTTCAAATCACTCAATCAGACTGGTTCTTAGTTTAAATGAGACCGGTTCAAAATACTCAATGAGACTGGTTCATCTTTTAATAGAGACTGGTTAATTTTTGATTTTTAGACTGGTTCGGAACCAGTCTCTTTAGTTGGGAACGAGACCGGTTCAGAACCAGTCTCATTTAAAGGCATAGCAATAAGACCGCCACTTTTAAGACTGGTTCGAAACCGGTCTGAAATGGGGTGCGGAACCGGTCTGAAATGACAGATCTGTACTACTGCATATTTATCACCTAGAGTCAGAGGCCCACATATTTTCCTTATTTTAATTGTATGTCACCTCAGGTCAAAGGCCAACACATTATCCTCGATTTCGTTGTGTGTCACCTCAGGTCAGAGGTCAACACACTTATTCAATTTCTTTGCATGTCACCTCAGAGGCCCATATGTTATCTCAATTTCTTTGTATGTCACCTCAGGTCAGAGGCCAACACACTATACTCAATTTCATTATTGTGTCACCTCAGGTCAGAGGTCAACACTGTAAAAACTACAATCGGTGGGTGAAATAACTAAGAAACACTAGGAGAACACCTAGAAGGGGGGTTGAATAGGTGTTTAAGAAACCTTGAAATATTTTCGAAAGAAACGAATCGAAACAATTAAAACGAATGATTTTTACAAAATCCTGCTGCCCTTAATCGATTAAGCCTTCAATTAATCGATTAATCCTTTGTAAAACTTTGAGTTAATCGATTAGTGCTTGAAAGATGATTTTTGGTTAATCGATTAACACATTCAGTTAACCGATTAATAACTGATAAAACTGAAAAATCACTTTTCAATCAAATACGAAAATCAATCAATTAACACATATGATCAGAGATTAAGCGGAATTGATTAACACCAATATTCTTATCGATTACCTAGGTTATGAAAATGATTTTCCCAAATTCAATTTGCACAATTAAAAGCTAATTCATTCAATTATGAAAATCAATCTTTTTCTAGGTTTTCAATCAAGAACAATATGAAATGACAAGAATGTAAAGAGTTAAGGAAATAGAGATACTGCACAGTGATTTATCCTGGTTCACTCACAACCACCATGAGCTACATCCAGTCTCCTCTTCAACCAAGAGAGATTCTTCACTAAAGGAATTAGAATTCTCAAATTACAAGCAAATGCCTCTCAAGACTCCCTTCTTGATAGCCTCCAAGAGATACCACACTCTTGTCTTGCAACCCTATTGAAATCTAATCTAATCTAACCTTCCCTTGCTTGTTGATATCCCCACAACAAGTCTTCCAATTGCTTGTTGATTCCTCACAACAAGACTTCCAATTGCTTGTCAACACAACAAGATTTCCAAGACGATTTGCTTGATGAACAACCACCAAGACTTCCTTTTGTTATAGATAGCTTGCCTTCTTTGCAATGATTACAACCCAATTGAAAACAATAACTGTAACAACTTATTTTATTTTACCTATTTTGAAAATATGGATTTGAAAATTTCTTTTTAATTAAAATACTTATTATAATTTAAGCGGAAAAACGGACAGAGCTTCCTCTGTTTTATGGACATTCCCAAAAATTATCTTTGACCTGTAACCTGTTCAAAACAGTTTTCAATAACAACCAGGCATCCAGATATAATATATAACATACTTAGACTCTTTTAACATCAAATATTAAAGTAGGAACTTTTAAACTTTTGGAAATAAAACTAAATACCCCGGGCCACCATTTTTCCAAAGTGCACATTGAAAATACATACATAATTCACATTTATACAAAATACATCAAGTACTCAAATTTGGCCCGGTTTGACTCAAATTAACAAAATGACTCAATTCACACTTCCTGGGGGAAGTGTGCTCCTGCTCAGCCTCAATGTCTACAAGCTCAACCTGTACCTGTAGTGGTCGTAAGGGTGAGAATTGCACGAACTAGTAATGTATGATACATGCCAAGTCATACACAATTAGCAAATAATCAAATAATACAAATATATCACGCCCAATCACCTATCCACTACAAACACAACATCTCCAAATTATTCACATTTCCTAATTAATGTCAATTCCTATTCTATTTTCGTTCACTTAGCTTTCTACTCTCACCTGAACTTAAACCCTCAATTCTTCTCCCACTCTTACTTTTACTCACATTCTTCCTATTTTACTAAGCTAACTAATTCTAATCCCTATCTCTCATTTCTCCCTCTCATTCATCACCTTCTCAACCTTCTTCTCCATTTTTCCTTTTTAATTCATTCTTTTTCATTTCTTTTTACTTTTTCTGGATCTTTGTGGTTTCACTATTGCGTCCCATCCCGGGTACGACTTACGGCTCCGCACGCCCGAAGGCGGACCCGAGCGGCTACCCTGCACACTTCCCAAGCGGCTTACGTTTCCTGCACCCGAGAGCATGACTTACGCAGCCTGAATTACCACAAAATCCCTTGGCTATGCAAATTTGCCACTGCGACCCATCCCTGTGTCGACTTACCGATACGTACGGATCCCCAAAGGTCGCACGTCTTACTCAACCCATGCACACGGAGCAGCTCGCGACTTATTGCAGGTGTTGCGCACCCGCCTTACTGCACCCCACCATATGCCTTCTAGGATCCAAACCGCATACCAATATTCTCTTTTTCTTTTCTTTTTCAATTCCATTCTTTATCCATTTTTCATTAGGTAGTCCAGCACCAGCCAGCCGTACGGTACTGAGCGCTAGGAGTTCCCTTTTTCATTATTCATTCTTTTCCTTTTTATCAATTTTAGTCCGCCCTCGCCTAACACCTTTCTCTTCCACTCTCATTTTCCTTTTTTTTTCTCTTCTACACCAACTAATCTATTTTCCTATAATTAACTAACTATCATTTCTAAAAACACTTCATATTTTCCCCGATTTGTTTCCCTTAAGTTTTTATCTATGTGCTATTACTAAATCCAAGGCTCACTCCTCTGTCCACTCCTTTCCTTTTTCACTCAATCTCTAAAATACAACATACATACACGATTCATTATATTTAATACTTATAATATAATACATATCATTATCCAATTAATTCACATAATTCAGTACATACATATCATTCTCATATTTTCAACAATTACACCTAATTCATGGCCTCAATTAGCATTTAGCAGGTTATCACATAGTTCTCATGGCACAAAGCATACTTGACGAACATATATATCAGTTAATCACTTAGAAAAATAAATCATCAATTCATAGTATAATTCATTAATATCAATTCCTAATATTAACTACACAAACCAATTAGTCTCAACACGCACACACATACTAGTTACACAACCACCGTGCGGCAATAAACCCCTTACCTTAAAATAATTAAAAGAAAGTGAACCTTAATCGGGATTTGAGCTTCTAACGTAGGAGGTATGTCGATTGAGCTTGGTGGCCACAATCACTACTCTGAGGGGTGCTGGAATTCGTCAAGATTTGGAATGAAATGGGTTGGTGAACTCCCCTTCTTCCCACTAGTGTTGGCCGAAATCCTCAAGGGCCAAAGGAGTCAATGATTTTGTCTTGGATTATCAAGGAAAGTAATAATGAGTAAAAATAAACTAATACTAAAATCAAGAGAAAACATAAAGGGAAAGCTTGGTTATTGCTTACCCACACTTCCAAATATGATGGAAGAATCTCAATGGAAGCAAGGAAGCATAACTGATGATGATTCCTATTGAAGCAAAGAGGGGAAAGGAAACCTTGATGATTATGGAGGTTGAAGCTTGAAGCTCACACCATGGAAGCCATGGAAAGCTTGAGGATGAGGATGATAAGGGTGGAGCTTGAGGTGATGATGGTGGTTTTAATTGGAAGAGGGAAAAAGAGAGTGGGAGATGCCTTGGAGCTTGGAAGCTTAATTCTTAAGCATTAATGGTGATAGTGGAAGGAGGGAGGGTTGGGAGGTGGAACCCTAGCCCTATGGATGAAGAAGAAGAAGATGGAGAATGGGGGAGAGAGTGAGGGTTCGAATGGCATGGGGAGGGGGTGTGTTTGGGGGTGTATAATGGGTTTTGGGGTGGGGAAATGTCAGAAATGCCCTTAAAAACGCGTTTTTAGTGTTGCAGATCGCAGAATTTTCGCTTAAACGAAATACGGTCGCTTAAGCGAACTCCATTTGTGTTGATTCTGGAGCAGTTTCGCTTAAGCCAAAATTTTCGCTTAAGCCAAATAATATTTTCGCTTAAGCGAAATTTTTTCGCTTAAGCCAAATGCACAGGTACTGCTACTTCATTTTTCTATTTTTCAGCTATTTTCTCCCCAACTTCAAATAGCCATAACTTCTTCGTTCACTATCGGATCTTGCTCAAATTTGATGAGCAACTTCCTAAAAATCATACCTTCATATCCAAAGGTGAGAATTGTGTTTTGAGTTCTAAATCTTTTATTTTAATTTATTATCCTATTTATTTAGTTTAACACTGAATCATCTGTTTGCCTCGTCTGTTCCTAACTTAATTTACTACTTCTTCCTTTCCTAAACCAATATTATTATTATTATTAATCTTTTCTAATGCTTGAATACTTCTTTTAATACCTATTTATGGTTTTATTATTATTATCCCCACTATCCCAGATTATTATTAATTTATTTGTATCTGGGTTTAAAATTTGGGATGTTACAATAACAATCCTATGAATCTCTTTCAAAAACTATGAGAATATCAACATGATATTCAAAGATTCTTGATCAAAGAATATGAAAATGAAAGCTTTGATCTATGAGAAAGTGAGAGAGTATAGTGTGACTTTTATCTTTCTAAATGATATGAAAAATGATGTTGGATTGTTCTAATCTTTCACAAAGGTTAGAAAAAGGTTTATATAGAATACCCAAAAGTTAGGAAACTTAAAAACTAATTTTGAGAAGTGAAAAACGAATTTTAAAAACCAGTTCTAGAGGTGTTAATCGATTAACTCATTGCCTTAATCGATTAACCACTGTAAGATGTGTGTTAATCGATTAGCTCAACCCATAAATCAATTAGCCACTGTAAAAAACTTCTAAAAACTTGTTTTCTCAAATCTAAACCTTTTCTTTCCAACCTTTAAGCCACCTATTGATTTTAGGTTAAGTGAATACTCAAATTATAATATAATTATGCACTTGGTAGAGATTCACTACCCTATAATAACTCTACCCAAACTCATCAAACTAAAAGACTCAAACTAAAGATATTACAATAATATACACAAATGAATCTTCATGAGCTTGCTCTCTCTTCATCATTGTTGATTGTTGTTTGTTTGTTGATCTTCTTCATGACTTGAGCTTGATCAAAACATTTGTAGCTTGTTCAAAACCTTTGTCATTATGAAAACCTTCTCACTAGATCTAACAATCTCCCCCTTTTTGAAAATGACAAACATGTTTTGAAGTTGTTTGAAGTTGTTGATGCTTGAACCATTTGATCACTTGGTGAGACACTTGCTCCCCCTCAATAAATGCTTTTGACATTTGAAATCCAATTGAGATAAGCTTGATTCTCCCCCTATCTTCAACAACTTTGCTCAACCTATATAAAAACAACAAAACAACCTTTTCTCCCCATTTTGGCATTATCAAAAAGTAATATAACCTTTTCTCCCCTTATATGAAATAATAAGCCAAAATTAGATAATATAACATTCATTTCTTCACAACATTGATACCAATTAATCAATGATACCAATTGTAACTAATTGTCACTATACTTTGAGATGTGATACCGATTGGAAAGAAATATAACAATGAAATATGATACCAATTGGAACTAAAAATTCATAACATCACTTAACAAAGTAAGATATTAATTGTAAAGAAATATCACAATATCAACAATAGCATGATAATCATATAATGACCACAAAGATACCAATTGAAGAAAATATGACATAATAATACTTGTGAATTTTCAACACCAATTGCAAATATCAATGGTAAGAGACTAATAGTAATATCAATGGAACACTTAGCATCGCAACCAAAGAGCTCCGGAAGGAAATGAGAGGGAGGAGAGTGGTCTTGAGTTCCTTTAAGCCATGTGAATGAAAAAGAACATGAGAAAGTGGAACTACATAATATGGAGCTCAATTTTCATGGGGAACAGGAGGGGAATTCGTGTGACCAAGGAGGAGGAGAGGAAAATGGACTTTACCTTGAATTTGAGGGAGAGAAAGTGAGATTGATGATGGTTCTTGATAATAGTTGAGATTGGAGCCCTAAATCCTTGAGGAGAAGGAAGAACAACACTTGTTCTTGGATAGGGAGAGAGAAATCCGTGAGAGAGAGAATAATAGGAGAGATTGATGAATGAGATGATGTTTGTATGTGATGGGGATTGATTTTTAGTAGTTTATTATGGATTGGAGTGGAGATTAAAGGAGGAATTTAGAGAGAGAAAGAGGAGGGTTTCGAGCCCTAGAGAGAGAAAGCAAAGGGGGAGTGAATGAGGAAGAAGACCCAATGCGGTTTATGCTGATTCTGGGCAAAGTATCCGAATACTTTGGCTGATATCTGGATACTTTTACCAGATGTGTGATTCTGGCGTGCGGGAGTTTGTTGACTTCGCATTGACTACGCTATAATTTCTCCGTTAACCGTCGGATCGTTCCCAAATTTTGAGACAAGCTTCCTAAGACCCTTCTCTTCACATCCAACGGTGGAATTTTTCTTTTAAGTTGTAGATATTTTATTTTTAATTTCTTAATGAAAGGTGTTTTAACACCGAAAACATCGTTTTTAACTCTCGTTTTGTCTTCGTTAATTTTTCTACTTGATGCCTAAGCTTCCAAACCATTTTATAGCACTCAAGGGAAATCTAGTCTATCGCCTTAAATCATTTTTTTAGCATAATTATTATTTCCCGATATTATTATTATTCTAATTATTATTGGAATTAAAATCTCTTGATGTTACACAAACAAAAAGTTACAAGGTTGGCCATTTAGGAGAAAATTACCTTGTATAAGGTTTTCTGATTGGCTAGCTTCAACACCACTTAGAGTAAAGACTCTCCCAAAGCTGGTTGGCTTCTTATCTGCATTCCCAAATTCCACCTTCCTTGGTTCCTTGCAATGATGATAAAGATGACCAGGCTTTCCACAATTGTAGCAAATAGGAGTCCAGCAAGTTGTTCCAAAATGATGCCTCTTGCACTTGTCACTCAGAGGAGCTGGGCTCTTGACTTCTGCTTTGGCTTTACCTTTGTTCTTCTGATGGTAAGGTCCTCCTTTACCATGCTGATTCTTACCCTTATGACTCTGCGGTCCATATCCTTGTTGGTTCCTCTTAGCTCGCATGAACTCTTCTTCAACTTTCTTATCTGCTTCATATACTCTGCATTGGTTCACCAAGGCTGGAAAACTTCGAATATTTTGGTGCTCGAAAGTAGACTTCTAATCAGGTCGCAGCCCGTCTTCAAACTTAATGCACTTTGAATGCTCGTCGGGGTTATGATGATAGTATGAAGAATACTTGCTCAGTTCCTCAAACTTAGCAGCATACTCTCCCACTTTCATCTCCCCTTAAGTCAACTTAAGAAATGCAATTTCCTTCTTTCTCCTTACATCCTCAGGGAAATACCTTTCGAAGAATTTCTCTACAAAAGTATTCCAAGTCACAACTCGTCCTTCAGCAGCTAGGAGTTGAGCAGTGTGATTCCACCAATCCTCGGCATCATCCGTCAGCACATAAGTGGCAAAAGTCACCCTCTGATCATCAATGCAATTCATGGTCCGTAAAATATTTTCCAAATTACGAATCCACTTTTGAGCCTCATTCGGGTGATGTCCTCTTCCAAACTTTGGCGAATCACATTGACGAAATTCCGAAATGCCTTGAAATTCAACTGGAACAGGGTTTCTAGGTGGTTGCGGGCCTACAGGGCGCTGTTTCATATTCTCGAATACTCTCAAGATTCGATCTAATGCTTCAGCAATTTGATTATTGTTTCTAGCAGCCATAGTAACATGCACTATGAACTGAGTCAACAAATAATCATAGGACTAAACACACTCTAATACTAGCTTACTCTGGTGGTTAGTATGTAAGGCCATACTCCAAAGCCAAGAGTCGGGACCATTGCTCTGATACCATAAGTGTAACGACCTAAGTCGTTAGTGAAATGATATTATGTTAAATGCATATGATTAGTGTGTTTTAATGAAAAATGTTGATGTTTTTATGACGGTGCATAAAAATAGGAAATAATTTGAACCAAAAATTATTACATAACTGCTTCTTTTATATTACACATAAAAGAGTTTGATATAATGTACATCATGTTATATCATTTCAGCCAAAAATGATACTGTCTCGTAGCTCCGAGTTAACTAATTTCCATTAGTACTAGTTTACATAGACAAAATGTAACTCAGAGCGGTCCACCAAAACTCAAAATATGCTAAGAAGTTACATAACATTCATCTTAACCAGGAAAAAGATGAATGATAAAGATCATAGGAACTCTGGTCCTGAGGGAACGCATATGCGGGAGAGGATTAAGACAGCGGATAGTAACTTCCACCACTCCCTCAAGAACTATGCTATGTCCCCTCCGGTGCCATTCTCCCTCAGGGAGAAACCTTATCTCTCTAGGAAGATGGGATTCTGCACCATGACATACAAACAATTAAGGCAAAGGGATTAAGACAGTGTCATTCACGTACAAATGAATAATTAAATGGACTAAGAATAAACAAACACAATTAGTCAAGTAGCAATTAAAGCCACGTAAGCATATAAGCAAACATAAATAATCAATAAATAATTATCAAACAATAATGTATGTTTTCTAATGCATGTGCAATGCAATGGGAAACGAATGCTCAATGCAATCTCCTTTGTGATATTCTACGAATATCATGCACTTTAGCAATTTACTTTTTATCGAAAACGTACCAAACGATTCAATTTACGTTTTATCGAAAACGTACCAAACGATCCAATTTACGTTATAACAAAAACATACCAAAATGCTCCACGTACGTTTGACGACAACGTACCAATGATACTAAATAGGAAAAACAACTGGCAGTAAACGTCTTTCCACCAAGTATACAATTACACCTCGTGTATAAATTATACTAAAGACCGTCCTCTGCAGTCACGAAATACCCCTAGAGATCGATAGAATTAATTATAGTCATTGTAAAATTATCCCCAGTCATGTCTGCAGAACCCACTCGGACCATTTAACCTATAATTAATTCCCACGGTTATTTGACGTATCACCGTCACAAACCTAATCTCCGCGTATTCTCATACCGATTTAATAAAATCGAATGTGTCTTTTCCTACTGTCCTATCTTAACTCCTTAACACCATGCATGATTCAAATCACAATCAATACATTGATGTTGCTTTTAAATTCTTTACTTGGTATTAAATAGATGCTAAAAGGAAGTAACTCCAAAAATAACCTTTTTAATAATAAAAAAAAATTTAAACTTAAAAATATTTAGTAAAAACAGTAGGGAAATATTAGATTTGAAAAATGCACTTTTTAGATTTTTCTACAGTGAGTAACCAGTTAGCAGATACAGTAACCGGTTACTCCACTGTACCTGTTAATTCAAATTTTCCTCTTTTCCAGTTCTGCAGTGATCTAACCGGTTAGAAAACTCAGTAACTGGTTAGATTATGCAGTTCACGGTTTTAAAATGCACTTTTAAGCATCAATTCAATCTTAATCAATCATTCATCAAACATTCTCGGGCATATTTAAACATGTTTACACCAGTAATAAACATCAATTTCAGGAAATTCATACACAATCTACCAAGTATGCACATAATCACATAATTGGCATTCAATATAGGAAAATCATTTCCAGAACCATTCAAGTCACATTTTCAGTTTCTTTAGCTCATATTGAGTTATTATGACATGTTCAAATTAGTTTTATACCCTATTATGGCCTCCAAGCCAAAGTCCCAATTCAAAACCTATTTCCCTTGAGCTTGTAAAGCTCTTCTACATTCTAATCCATTTAATAATCATTCTAGCAAATGAATATCTTCTCCCTTACCTATTGAAGCTTTTGAGACTGATTGGAAAGCAAGAAATTAGGATTGACACATTTTGGAACAAATTTGGTTCAGTTGCAATATTTTGTTTTCAATTTCAACAAGGGTTATTTATCAGAGATTTTCAATAAGAATCAGCTAGATAAACTCGTGAATAAGGATTGGAGATCAAACTAGGATACATGAACTTGAGATTAACACAAATTTGAGACTCAAAGGTAGCCTGAGCTTACCAAACGAATTAGAGAAAGAGAGCCCCAGAGACAAACTCGTGCTCTATTTTTCAGCACCACAGGGTCAAGTTGCAAGGCTTATAACATCCTCTACAGTTCACGAAATCAAGTGGGGTTTGTTTCTACTTCAAGAGGGATGAGAGAGCTTCATTTTGGTATGGAATTTGTGAGGGTTTATGGGGAGAAGAAGGGTCCACAAACTCACTTTTATGAGGAGATTAATTTGTCTAAGTTAAATTTCGTCCACAAGTCATGAAATGACTAATTTCAGGCATTGCTGGCACGTTTTTGTGGTAAAAACGTGGCCCCCATTCAGTGATTTTTGATATCACAGCCTCAATTTTTGGAATGTTGAGACACTAACCGGTTAGTGAGTACAATTCTGAAAAAAAATCTTTGAATATTTTATTTTCTTTCCTTTCTTTTCTCAATTCCTTTTAAATACTTCTTTTATCTTTATAAAATGGAATATTTTAATTAATGAAATAATTTCCTTTAATTATTTCTTAATTAATTTCACATTATAATTGTTACAATTATATTTTAATCATCACAATCATATTATAATTACGTTATAATTTTCATAATAATTAACGTAATTACATAAAATTATAATTTTTAATCGGGGATTTAAATTTTGGGGTGTTACGGAAATTGTAACAAAAAAGAAACGAAAGAGACAAGCAAGTAAAGGTATGTGAAAATACATTCTTATTATGACAAAATAAAAAATAAAAGCACATTTATTAATCCAAGTTTCACTACTTCTTCAACAGAACACGCTGATTTGCATGATCAACCCATGGATCATGAACAACAGTCAGGTATGTTGTTATGAATTCATAATTACAATATGAATATTTGCTCACAAGTGTTTTTCTAATACAGATTCAACTTTAAATATTCATCAAATTAGACAACATCAACAACAATCTAGGCAATGCAGGGCAAGAATACTACGCAATAGACAGAATGGTCAATCTCATAATGGTAAATTATATAAATTATATTTATTAATGAAAAATATACAAATGTTTCTTTTTAACCAAGTTTCACCCGTATACGAGTACTGTTGTTGTAATACCCGCAATTTTTAGCATTTTAATAAAGTAAATTTTGAGAATTTATGATTGGGCAGTTATTTTCGAATTGGTATAAATTCGTTATTTGATCTAAATTTACGAGTGGAAACAATTATTTGGAATTTATAATGGCAGGGTTATTTTATTTTGTCTTGTGTTATGAAGGAATTATTATTTATTGATTTATTTGATTACGTAACTGTAGTGTCCTTGAACACTTTATGTCCTTAACCCTCTGAGCCCTCAAGATTATGGTAATCAGGAGTTCACCAGAAGGTCAAGTATCTATGTATGACCTTATGGTTTTTCTGCAGTTCCAGTTGGGAAAGGCAGGATCTCCCCAGTCAACAAGTGTGTGCAGAGTGTCAACTTAGGGATGAGAGTACGTACCTGAAACCCTAGCTATTGTGAGCTATTTATAGGGTTTGGAGGAAGTTGATGTGGGCCGTATGGGCCTCGTATCAAGGTGAGCTGAACCGAGATTCTGTGAGGGAATATAGGAGATTTATTCCCTTAGAGTCCGGATAGGATCAGCTCACGATCCCATGTAGAGGCTGTTGCGAGATTCTAGGAGATATGGGTGGAAGTGATAGGAATCCTTGGTGAGACTGAGTCAACCTATCAGCCGACGTTATGTCTCGGTTCTAGAATCCCGAGCCGATGGAGTGAAGACCGTTGTTGAGGCTCGGTCCCATAAAGTCCGAGCCTGGTCTTTTCGTACGCTCGGAATGGACGTGTCCGAGCGTGGGACGTTTAAGCAAACCGAGGGAAAGGTCCTTGGGAAATCCTTTATATATGACTGTAGTTTTTATACGGTCGGCAGACCCTACAAGCCCCCCAGCTCGTAAGACTTTGAAAAGTCTGTGACGAGGTAATGAGCGCTTAGGATAGACTTTCCCGCATGCCTCGTGACAACTGTAATCGTGCCGACCGCTTCGAGGTGACGTTTTGGGTTCTCGAGATACGGCGCGTTTCCTTGTAAGTTGTGCCAAATCATTGCGTTTTTGAAATTTGAAAAAGTACCTTTTAGAATTGCCACGTCTCTCCCTATGATTGGTTGCATGCGTCCATGGGCTTTTGGCCCAAATGGCTAAGACGGAGGGAAACTGAAAAGTTTTCTCTTTTAACTGAAACTTACCCTTTCTCTGCCTCATTACTCACTCTACTCCCAAAATTTCTCAGAATCCCCTTATTCTCTCTTCGAGTTCCACTTTGCTGTCTTCGTTCCCAAATCGAGATCCCCAAATCCTTCTCCAGTTTTAACAACTTCACGCAGGTAACCCCATCTACTCCTCTTATTTCCATTCCTGTAGTTTTCCTTATTCGTTTGGGGTTGTTTTTCTTTTGGAGTGAGTTTTTCTTTGTAAACGGGTTTTCTGGTTTCGGGATTTTGCAGGGATTTCTGGGTAGAGTTTTTGGGTTTCTTTTGTTTTTAAGTGAGAGGAGTTTATACCTCAATTTGTTTGAATCATGAGAGGATGGAGAGGTTTTAGGGAAGTTTATCGTGAACTCTATAGGAGATTAGGAGAAAATCCATCTAGTGACAGTGAATCAAGTTCTTCATCCTTTCCTGGGGTTTCTGAAGATTCTGGGAACGAAAGGAGTCCATGCTCGGAAAGCTCCACGCCTATCCCTGCTATTCCCCCCCTCAACTCGGGTTCTTCCGAGTTAAAACCATTAACAGTAGAACATCCATTGAATCCTGCCGACGAGACTAAGTGGTTATTAGCCTATAGATTTGCTGAGCGTAGAGCCCAAGTTAGACTTAGCCCCGATCATGATATGGGGGAAAAAGAACCTGTAGGAAATCCATCTGAGGTGGGTGGAAAAAGTTTGGGGCTCGGCATTAGATTTAAAGTAAAAACTCGTGCTGTAAAAAATCCTAACACCGAGCCTTTTTCTTTTTCCCCAGAAATGGTGGAACGCAGGTGTGTAACCAATCCTGAAGAATATCCTCTGCCGCCTAATCATGCGCAGTACGATGCTGTTTTTGATCGGGAAGTACTGGGGACGAGACCTTCATTGCTAACAACAAATAGTCTTAATCATCTCCGGCCGATATTGACACCTCCGAGAGCCGACGGAAATACCTCAGATTTCGTATTAAGACCTTTGGGAATCGACGATCGGATTTGCTTCGAAGTGCCGGAAAATCGTCAATATTTTTACTTCTATGAAGAAGTAGTAACTAAAGTCGGTATCCGCTTGCCCTTCTCCACCTTCGAGGTCGAGGTCCTCACTCATTTAGGAATAGCCCCAAGCCAATTGCATCCAAGTGGGTGGGCTTTCGTCCGAGCCTTTCAACAATTCTGCGATGTTGAAAACTTTGTCGCGTCGGTACGGTCCTTCTTTTGGTTATATGCTCCCCAAGTAAATAAGTTTGGTGATTCCAAGGGTCTTTGGGTGTCCCTAAAGGCTTGGAGGGGACATGCCCTTTTCGCCAAGGTGACAGACTCTTGGAAATCTTTCAAACCTCTCTTCTTCCAATACGAGTATACTGGGGCCGAAGTATGTTGGTTCATGGAACAGGTTGAAGAAGATGGAGTGATGAAGGTCGTGCCTCGGTTTTCGTTGGGTTGGACGATGAACATTTATAACCGAGGATCCTCCTTGTATCAATTCGACTATAAGTCGGATTTAACAAAAGCCGAAAGGCGATTATGCTACCACGTTTGGGAGTATCTTCAAGCAAATGGTCAAATTGATTCAAAACGAATTCTGCTGAAAGATACGCGAGACGAAGTGAAGGCGGAGCTGGGTATTTTTTTTTTTTTACTATTTTTTTATTTTTTTATTTTTTTTATTTTTTTTTTTTACTATTTGTTTTTTTTTTTACTATTTTTTTAATCCATTTTTCTTGCAGAAGCGATGGGGAAGAAAGCAACCAAAGCCAAGAAGAGTGAAGCTCGGGCAGCTAGAGTGTCACAGCTAGCAGCACTCAAAGAGTTTGCGTCCGGTTCTCCAATCAAGGGTCAATCTTCTGAGCCGACCCATCCTGAAAGGCCGACCGTTATCCCCAATACCACCCCCACTGTCAGGGTTACTGGTGTTGAACAGGTGATCAGAAAGGGCCGCGTTGTAGATGCGGTGAATATCGAAGTAGAAGCTCATTCATCTCCCCAAGACGTTCCCGAGCGTCCCCTCAAGAGGACTCGGCTAGATAAAGGAAAATGTCTCGCTGGAGACTGGTTCAATTTGAGCAAGTCCAACAAAGGGATTGAAATTCCCGAGGGTAAAGAAGATGCAGCTGCCAAGACGGTGTGGGGTAGGAAGATGTCCGACTCATTCATTGCCACCGTCTTTCCTCCTGAAAATGCTGAGGTAATCGAGTCTTGGACCCCTGGGACTTGGGAAAATAATTGTAAAGCGTTGGTGAAAAGCTTCTTACGGGGCGCGAGCATTTTCCATCACCTTGGTCATCATGGTGATGATGCTTATGCTAGATTGACTCCCGAGGAAAAGAAGAAAAGATATGAAGCCAACGAGCGGGAAGATTACTTGGAAATTCAGGTCCAAGGTCTGAATAAAAGGATACAAGAAATGGCGGCTGAAAACGAGAGACTTCAAAAGGTTGCACAAGATTCGGAGGGGGCCAAAGTTCGGGCCGAGACAACACTTCAAGCTGTCGAGGCACAGATAAAGAGGTCGGAAGAAATTCAGAAAAAGGCTGAGGAGGACGCTGCTGCCCTTCTAGTGGCTACGGAGAAAGCTCGTTCGGTCGAGCAAGCTGCTGCAGTGGCTCAGGAGCAACATGAGTATGCTAAGGATGAGATACTCAGGCTCTGAGCTTCCTTGGAGAAGATGAGCGCGAAAGCGCTCAAGCATAAGAAAGCAGCTAAGGAGAATCTATTCAATTGGGACCATGCAATTGAAGATTCTTTCTACAATACTGTCGAGCAACTCCGTGTTCTGAATCCCGGGCTTGTGACCAAGGGCGCTGATCCTAATTTTGCTGTGAAAAAAGGTCAAATTGTCGGCCCGAGTGGAGTTCCCATAGATCTGAATAACTCCGACCTTCCGGACCATTTGGCCGAAGACTCTGAAGGGGAAGGAACCGAGGATGCCGAAGGTGAAGAAGAAGAAGAAGACACATTGAATGCTGACAGCATCGTATTGTCCGATTTAGAATAGTTTGATCTTTTTTTTTCGCCCAAGTATTGGGTTTTTGTAACTGCCCCAGTAGTGGGTTTGAACTTTTTCTATGCTTCTTTGCTCGAAATATTATGAACGTTTATAGTATTCGCAGTCAACTGTTTGCTTCTTTTTATACTTTGTGTTAAGAATTCAAGTGTCAAGACCTCGGAACTCCAGCGCTTTAGCCAAGGTGGGTTCCTCTATCCGCGATGTAAAATGATTTTAATAAACCATGTTTGAATCGGGAGTCTTAGTAGAATACTTGACGAGTTATAAGCTCTTGTTTGAGCTGTTTATAATCGTTCGCGTCATACACGGTGGCTAATCGAATATGAGGAAAAGTACGTAATACAATGAATTCAGTAACAGTCTTTTTATTAATCAGAAGCAGAAAGTACAATGAATCCAGCGCTTTAGCCAAGGTGGGTTCCTCTATCCGCGATGTAAAATGATTTTAATAAACCATGTTTGAATCGGGAGTCTTAGTAGAATACTTGACGAGTTATAAGCTCTTGTTTGAGCTGTTTATAATCGTTCGCGTCATACACGGTGGCTAATCGAATATGAGGAAAAGTACGTAATACAATGAATTCAGTAACAGTCTTTTTATTAATCAGAAGCAGAAAGTACAATGGGCTCGGAGTTCCACCGAGCGTACACCATCATTAAACAAAAATGGATAAAACTAACAATTCTAACAAGAATAAATGAAACTATGAAACTATAACGAAAGAAAGATTCTAACTGTAATATCCTTTGAGCTTCGCCACATTCCATGATTTGTTGATAGGAGCTCCCGAGAGAGTTTCAAGTTTGTAGGCTCCTGTCCCGGTTTTGAATGTGACTCGGTATGATCCTTCCCAGCTTTGGGCCAGTTTTCCGTCCTTTGCATTCTTAAGACCAATATCCGCCCTTCTCAAGACAAGGTCACCTACCTCGAACTCTCTGGGGTTAACCGAGCGATTATATCCCTTCACCTGCATCATTTTAGCGTGCTTTTCTCGCTCGGCAGCCAAGTCCCTGACCTCCTCCGACAAAACAAGATCCTCACACAGCAAAGTGTTGTTTAGAGGATTTGGCTGCTGCATAGCTCGGAAAGAAGGGATAATTTTTTCAATGCGGATGACTGCGTCACAACCGTAAGTGAGCCGATAGGGCGTTTCACCTGTTGAAGTTTGGATGGTGGTGCGATATGACCAAAGCACCTCATGCAAGTTTTCCACCCAATTCTCTTTTGCTCCTTCAAGTCTTCTCTTGATCCCTTGAATGATGGACCTGTTTATTGATTCCACCTGGCCGTTGGTTTGAGGATGCTCAACCGAAGAGAAGTAATGTTTAATATCCAAAGCACTGACCAAATCTTGGAACGCCCTTGCCGCAAACTGGGTTCCATTGTCGGTTACCAATATCTGTGGCACCCCAAATCGAGCCACAACTTGCCTCTCAAAAAACTTTTGCACCTTTGCCGAGGATATGGTTGCCAAAGGCTCGGCCTCAACCCATTTTGTAAAATAGTCTATGGCCACGATCACCCACTTCAACTGTCCTGGTGCGGTTGGGAACTGCCCAATCAAATTCATTCCCCATTGGTAAAAGGGATAGGGAGATGAAAGAGAATGAAGTTCCTCGGCTAGTTTCTGATAAACGTCACTGTGAAATTGGCATTTATCACACCTTTTCACATGGCCTATCGCATCTTGTTGAAGGGTAGGCCAGTAGTACCCTGCCCTTAGGACTTTTCTAGCCAGTGACTTCCCTCCAATGTGGTGGCTGCCTATTCCTCCATGAACTTCTTCTAGTGCCAGCTTTGCTTCGGCGGGGTCGAGACACCTGAGCATTGGACCGTTGACCCCTCGGCGAAAGAGTACTCCCTCAGCCAGTGCAAATTGAGATGCCTTCCTGACAAGTTTCCTAGCTTCCACCAAGTCGGTCGGCAAGGTCCCTTGTTCCAAATAGCTTGAAATTGGGCTAATCCAGCTTGAATCCAGTGATATGGAGAGGACAACGCTAGGTCCATGCACCATTTCCTGAATTAAACTCTTGTTGTTTTCAGAGTTTTTTGTTGAGGCGAGTGTAGTGGATCTGAGAAATAGATCCACCACGATGTGTGTTTGTGGTTGTTGCAGCTGACGAGGGTGACCCCGGTCCTACGTACCCCCAGTGATAAGGGGATCAAGCCACACGTAGTTCTGAGTGTAGGGATGAGAGAACATACCTTAGCCCCTATAGCATGGCGATACTTATAGGGTAAGTTGTGTTGTGATGCCTTATGGGCCTGTTCGGCCCAGTAGGGCTGACATGGCTCTTAGAGGATAAGAAGGATGAGTTATTCACCCTTATCCTGTACTAGAGAGCTCATGCTTATCCTGTAGCGGTAGGATTTATTATTGGTTAACCCTACAAGCCCCCCAAGCTCGTATAGGCTCGAAGAGCCTGTGCTGAGCTTCTGAGAGTTGTTGGTAACATAAAACATTGTTTGCAGGCGTGGTCTTCCGCTCGGAAGAGTGTTGCGGATGGTTGATAATGCTCTTTTGTGCTCGGATGATGAAACTGAATGAGTACCCCGATCTCGAACCGAGTTCCCGCGGGGGGATCCGCCACAAGCTCGGTGAGGCAAACTCGGTGAGGCTCATCTCGAACCGAGCACAAGCTCGGTGAGGAACATCTCGAACCGAGGACAAGCTCGGTGAGGAACATCTCGAACCGAGTACAAGCTCGGTGAGGCTCATCTCGAACCGAGAGCAAGCTCGGTGAGGTACATCTCTAACCGAGTTCCCGCGGGGGAATCCGCCACAGGCTCGGTGAGGCTCATCTCGAACCGAGTACAAGCTCGGTGAGGAACATCTCGAACCGAGTTCCCGCGGGGGGAGTTCCAGAATGGATTTGGGGATGCTCCGAGATGAGGGTGATGAATTTATGAGTGTAGTCAAAGTCGAATTGGACTATTGTTTTAAAAGTCACGTCATTTTCAAGGAGACATCCTTTTATGCGCTTGCCATGGTGAAAACCGAAAGGCTTGTGCCAATGTACGCTGGCACGACTCAAACTGTTATTTGAAGTTCGAAGTGTGCCAAGATTATCACCAATTGGACCGTAACGTTTACGAGGGATTGCTTGTCGGAATGACAACCTTAGCCGAGGTGTATTCCTCGATCCGCGATGTATTGGGCCAGACATGAGCCGAGAGGCTAAGCCAAGCTATCGGGTCGCAATCCTCGTTTTCACTTGTAGCCTCGCTGATCTGGCCGGCTAACCGAGATCGTGGGCAAGTGCGTAAAAACATGATCCGAAGTGAGTGAGTTTAACATATGTCCCTAATGAGGACGGTAAATGATCAATTTGGTGCCTCATGGGACGTGGTGGTCCTCTTTGGCACGACATTTGATCACGAGTAACTTATGCATCACATAATACCAGTATTCAAGGTCGACCAATGTCACGATGTATACGCCTCATCACATACTAGTCCCCCACTCGGTAAAGCCTGAAAAGGCTTGTGTCGAGTTCATAAGGTCTGTGAAACGCTCGGTATCAAAGTAGGCCTCGGACTCGGTATAGGTCCGAAAGCTCGGTGAGAGGTTCTAAAGATGTGGCGCGAAGGCACCCAAATATAACTGGAGCATCTTCTGCTCAGGGCTTTACATTTCTTCTCGGATTATTTTAAAGAGTCGGAGTCCATTCTACCCGCCGAGCAGTAAGCTTCATGGCCGAATAAGGTCACTCCAGTAGAAGTCATCGAAAGTTTATCGAGCTGATGAAGCGGGCGAGGATGTCGAGAAGGGAAAGAATGAAGCCGAGGAAGCAAGAACAGGTAGAGAAGCCAAGGACGACCGTTTCCCTTGTCGTAACTGTTTAGTCAACTTCAATTGTTGAACCCCTCTTGACTCCGAGTAATTAGGGCGAAGGCAAGCTGATCGGTCATAATAATAAATTTGAAGCAAACCATTACTCCATTGCATAACCAACCCCCTTTCTCGCTAAAGCCTGAAGAGGCTTGTATCGAGTTAAGAGGGTTAAGAAGTCCTTTAAGGTGTGGTAGTCGTTTTCCGCCGATTAGATCGTGTTCATCCAAGCCTCTTTGAGAGACTGTCGGATTCAGATCTGTGTAGGCGAACGCTGAGCGAAGGCTGAATATTTGCGAGTTGTGGGTGTGGAATTAGCAGTGTGGTTCCTCGGAGATTCTGGGATCCGACTTAGATCACTGGGTGTTGGCACTGCGGATCGTTCTACCAAATAGGTAAGGTCGCGATGGTGCGCAAACCAAGGAAAAATTGATCGGCAACCGGTGTGAAGGCTTGAATTAAGTTGGGTCGTCATACTTGGACTCGAATTAATCATAGGTCATCATGCTCGGCAGATCCGATCGTTATGTTTGTACCTTTTTATGATGTATAAAAATAACAATTAGAATATCAAGTAATAGATGATATGTAATGACATTAATTAGCAAAGTATGAATTAATTCACTGTTAATTACGGTTATTATCTAAGATAACATTTGTCATGTGGTAAGTGATTCAATAGTAATGAATATGACAGTTAAACCATAAAATTGAAATAATGTTAATGGGGTAATGAGAAAGATCCTTCCCTGTCAGTCCTCGTGTTTAGACCATTTCTGAATGTTGATATGCCCGACACCCTCTTGGCAGTAAGGCGTTTCCTCTTTTATTGTTGGAATGGGCGGTTGCCTAGTACTCTTCATCCTCTTTCTACCAAAAACCCTGTATGCCGTTATGGACAAGTCATTGTGTAGCACTTGTGTGAGCAAGGCCGAGATCCCGAGGAGGGATCTTGACAACGATCGTCTTTGGCTCTAAGTGACCGTGAGAGGCAAGGGTGTCGTGGCAGAGGGTACGAGGATGTTGTAGGCTTTGGTCGTGTTATTTGAAGCGGGAATCCGAGTAGTGACGTTGAGGTCATGATAAATTGAAATGGTCACAGTAAGCATGTGTAATAGAGGAGACAGCCATGTCATCATGAGATTTTGCCGAACCCTGTTAAGGCGCTGTAATATTAGATGCTCATCGTGACTGAGTAGTCTAGCACCGATTAATTTGAGGTTTTCTTTGGTGGTCGGAAGCTCGAAATAGGCCTTTTAGAGAAATGAACCATCATAATCGTACCTCGCATATGTAAACAAAATTAATAATTGGTAATCGTCATTACTTAACAATTTATAACAATTATATAACGATAATAACAATTATTTGGCAAAGACACGATGTATAATACCGGTATAGAGGTAGTATGATTTTAATAATATCACACGTAATAAACATAATAATGACAATTATTGGAGATTAAATGCTAGTAAATCCTGCAAGATTGTCTACGAAAAGATGCATGATGTATCACGCGCAATAATTGTAATGAATGACATTTATAAATATGCAAAGCATTTAATGACAACAAATAAAATGATGAAAGCTTATCCATGAAAAACGACAATGCACAATTGTCGGAAACTGCCTAATGCCATTCGAATGGCAATGTATATCAAATGTTATTAACATGTGTTCGAAGTAATCACTTAAAATGCTAAGTAAATAAGAAAGTAATGTAGGAATGAGAATTCCTTCCCTGATTCAGTGTGGCGAGGAATGTCGGGTTGAAGACAATTAGATTGAAGTCTCCTGTCAATCCTTTCCAAGCGGGTTTCGTTGAGTGGTTGACCCGGAACGAGAGACTCTATTGGGGAACACAGTGCGAGGTTTCCACAATCTTCTTATGAATCCGAGGAGAGAAGAGTAGTGCGTGTTTCCCGATGTTCTGAATGTATGAGATACCAAAAGGGGACGCTGCCGAGGGTCCGCGCGCAGTTGGCACATGTATTCGAAGCAAGGAACCGTACACAGACTTCTCTACGCTCGGAACACAAGCGCAAAGAGGGAAACTCGGCACGTTGGTCCTTGCCATCATCAATTGTGTTCACTATGCTCGGAAAACGATTTGTCCATTGATGAGAATCTTGAAATGGGTCGCTCAGTTGCTCGGGCCATCATACGTGTACCTCCCTGTTTTGTTGTTGTCATCCACATTTTTTTTTTTTTTTGGTTCGGGCCTGTTGAGGCCCTTTTCTATTATTATTTTTTTAATTGGGCCTGTTGGCCCATTCCCTTCGGAACCCTAGTGCAGCAGCAGCTGTTAGCTGCTTCTCATTCCTAAACGTGGCGGCGGCAACAGGGAAAAGAGAAGCTTGCGGCGGCGACAAACACGAACTCGGGTGTCGGTGTTCGAGAGTGGCGGGTTCGGCGACCTTCACGGTGGGCGTAGAGGGCTGGTGCGGGTTTTGCTTATGCCATCGCGAGTTCGTTTCCCTTCTCTGACTGGTTCGCGACTTGGCGGTTGTTGAGGGTGGAAGAGGATGATGGCGACGCTGGATCGACGAGTCACACTCGATCGTGGTCCCCTTCTGTCAACTCGGAAGAAGGCGTTGTACACCGGCGGAGAGAGAACAGAGATTTGCGATTTGGTTTCGGTTTCGTCACCGATGTGCTACCGAATTGAAGTTTGGCAACGGTGATAAGAACATTCACCACCATTGGAAACCACCAGCGTCAGTGGAAGGGGTGGCTGTGAGGGACGTGCTCGATCTGTGGTTGGTTGGTTGATGTCCCCCTCATCATGGTGCGGCGGCGGTTTGGCGTCGGAGACCCGTTGCTGGGTTCGCCATTCGTGCAGACCGGGACGTTGCTGCTCGCCACTCTTAGTGGCTTATGTGTCGTTAACGGCAAAGAAACAAGGGGCTTCGTACCGCTCCTCCTTCTGAACAGCACCAGTGGCACCGAACAGCACCAGCGACCATGGGGGAGATGGGACGGCACCGGCAGCGACGGCGATGGATGTCGTGGTTGATCCGTGTTCTCAGGACCGTGAACCGCAACCGCAGCACCGACATCGTGATGCACCGTGAATAGCCACCAGCAGCAACACCGTTGTTTTTTTTTTTTTTTTAAATTGTGGGTGGGGATTGAAGTTTATGGTTCCCACAGACGGCGCCAATGTAGTGGATCTGAGAAATAGATCCACCACGATGTGTGTTTGTGGTTGTTGCAGCTGACGAGGGTGACCCCGGTCCTACGTACCCCCAGTGATAAGGGGATCAAGCCACACGTAGTTCTGAGTGTAGGGATGAGAGAACATACCTTAGCCCCTATAGCATGGCGATACTTATAGGGGAAGTTGTGTTGTGATGCCTTATGGGCCTGTTCGGCCCAGTAGGGCTGACATGGCTCTTAGAGGATAAGAAGGATGAGTTATTCACCCTTATCCTGTACTAGAGAGCTCATGCTTATCCTGTAGCGGTAGGATTTATTATTGGTTAACCCTACAGCGAGTTTGGAAAGAATATCCGCTCGGCTATTGCTTTCCCTCGGTATGTGACAGATTTCGACTTTCACAAATTCGGATGATAAGAATCTTACTTTTTCCAAGTATTTTTGAAGGATTGGCTCCTTCGCCTGATATTCACCCTTGACCTGTGATACCACCAATTGAGAGTCGCTGAGAATTTTCACCTCTCGGACTCCCACTTCTTTTGTCATCCTCAATCCCGCCAAAACAGCTTCATACTCCGCCTGATTGTTGGATGTTGAAAATCTGAACTTCAAGGAGTATTCAAGGGTGACTCCCTCGGAGTTCTCTAGAATTATTCCTGCTCCTGCCCCCATCTTATTGCTCGATCCATCCACATAGATGTTCTAATCCGAGTTTGAGCTCGTCAATGGCTCAGTGAACTCGTTAAGGAAATCAGCCAAGGCCTGAGACTTCATCGCCTTTCTCGGTTCGAAAGTTATTTCAAACTCAGAAAGCTCGATAGCCCACGTCACCATCCTTCCAGCCAAATCAGGTTTCTGCAATATTTGTCGGATCGGTTGAGCCGTTCTGACCGTGATGCGGTGGCTGTGGAAATATTGGCGCAATCGCCTGGCAGTTATTACTAAACAGAAGGCTAATTTCTCCACTTTTTGATATCTGATTTCCGGTCCCTGGAGAGCTCGACTCACAAAATAAATCGGAGACTCTTTACCTGATTCCTCCCGTACCAAAACCGAACTTACCACAGAATCTCCAACCGACAAATAAAGGAAAAGAGTTTCGCCATGGCTCGGACTAGACAAAATGGGAGGCGATGCCAAATAATGTTTAAGGTCAGTAAAGGCCTTTTCACATTCTTCATCCCATTCAAACATCTCCTCCTTCTCTTTCCTCAGCAGCTTGTACCATGGAAGGGCCTTTCTAGCTGACTGAGACAGAAACCTTGAAAGAGCTGCGACCCGACCTGTTAGCTGCTGAACCCCTTTGATGTTCGAGGGACTTTTCATCTCCAAAATGGCTCTGCACTTGTCCGGATTGGCCTCTATTCCACGCTCTGTAAGCATAAACCCGAGGAATGATCCTGCCGGAACTCCGAATGTGCATTTTTCCGGGTTCAGCCTCATATCAAACTGTTTCACCCTTCCTAAGATTTCTTTCAAGTCTTTTGCATGATCTTCCTCTTTTAAACTTTTCGCAATCATATCGTCTATATAAAGTGTTATCTACTGTATTGGAAAAATATTATTTTCTACTGTTTCTTAAGGTCATACGGTTTTAAGAAATTATTTTGTGCATTTTTAATTTTTAATTGTTAGACATTTCATTATGAGTGCACAAGACCCTAGGATAATCCAATTAAACACAGCTTACCCTCATTAAAGTGTAGTCACCCTATATACACTCTACAGGGACATACAATTAAGGACCCTATCCAAGAGTGCAAATTTCGGCCAATGCATGCCATGATGTTTTTCCAACCACACTTTCTTAATTAACTAAACCTAAACCTACCTACATCCTATTTAATTAACACGCATGCACCTAAATAAAAATTGTGAAAATCCTATCCTATTTTGTGGTGAAAACAGTGAGAGAATACAAGCTTCATAAGGAAGCCTTTTGATTTTTTTTTGTACACCCCAATTTTTAGGCAATGCACCCCACCCACCCACTTTTCCATAAATACCTAAGACCCCTACCCTTATGTCCCTCTTGTTCTTGCCTTATCACTTAACAAAGAAAAATAGAAGAGATAGTGAGAAGGGGAGAGCAGGTCGTGGGGAGCAAGGAGTGGAGGAAGAGGATTTTGCTTTTCAATCTTGCTTCCATCTTTTCTCCTAGGTATCCATCTTCATTTACATCACTATTCTTCTTTGTTCTTTTTATTTTCGGTTTCATGAGCTTCCAAAGAGGATTTTTGTTGTTTCTTAACTTTGAGCTTTTGCATGTGGGTTTTTAAGCTTCCTCATGACTTTCTATGCTTGAATATGTATGGATTTAAGTTTAAAATAAAAAAAAATAGACATGCATCACCTTGTTGATGCTCACGGTTTTTGGTCCCATTGTGTTCAAAATCATTTTTGATCTTTGATTTTTTTATATACTTGAAAATGAGTTGATTTAGTATGCTCATGAGTTATGTGTTGTTGTTTGCACAAATTTTTCTTATTTCCTTTTGCATGCCACGGTTAGGGTTAGGAAAAAGGGGAAAATGAAATTGTTTTCTCATGCATGTAATTGACTGATGACTCTTGCTATTTATTTGTTATATTTTTCGGTTTCTATGAGAGAATGAATTTTTGCTTTGATTTGTTGTTCTTAAGGGTGCCATGGTTTTGTTCTTGTTTATACCATAGATGATTTTTGCTTTTTTCTTTTAGATATTTGATTCTTGATCTTGAAATGAATATGAGTACATTGATATGTATTGTGAAAAGTTTTTAATTTTTCCCCTATATATTATTCGGCCAAGGTAAGAAATAAGGGAAATGAATTTTTGTTTTTAATGCATGTTACATTTTTTGTGTTCCTCTATGATTTTCAAGTCCAAAAGTATAAAGAATTAAGCCTTAAGAGCTAAAATGAACATGCATGAATTAAAAAGAGGCTATACGATTTCTATGTGATGTGTACTCAATAGATTTTATTTTGCTTTAATGATTTGTTTTATGCTTAGAATAAAGGATTAAACTTTGATTTTTATTGATTATGAAACATGTGTTTATGTGTTCATTTATGTTATAAAAAAAATCCTCATTTTCTTCTTGTGTGTTTCGGCCAAACCAAAAAATTAGGGAAGATGAAACTAATTTTTGGTGTTTGATGGATTTTGATTTGAATCATTGATTTTTGAGTACATACATGTTGGAATTTAAGCTTGAAATGAACAAAATGAACATGCATGAGGATTTGAAGTCTACACGGTTTTCTTATTGATTTAGTCTAAAGTGATTTGGTTTTATTTGCATGTTTTGATTTATGTTTAAATGAAGGAATGGAAATAGATTTTAGTGTATGTTAGGTGTGTTGATTGAGTTGTGCAAAAATCCCTAAATTTTTCTATGTGTAATTCGGCCAAGGCAAGCAAGTAAAGAAAATAATGTGATTTGATTATGCATGTGGCGTTTAAGTTGATATAAATTGTTCTCATGATCATTAATTCGGTTTTGAAAGAAAAGTGATTGAGAAATTGATTTTTGTGTTAATTTACATGTATAAGTTCTATTCGGTTTATATGAGGAGAATGCTTAAGTATAGAAATGTGTTTATGTTCTTGGATCATTTGATTATGTGCATTTTGTTTAAACTTGAATGAAAATGATTAATTGAATTGATTTGAATTGTTTGAAGAGAAATTGAATTAGGTTGGAAGCATGAAAATGAATCAACTTGGTTTGAAAAGTGATTGTTTGTGTGAGCTAATTTTGTGTGGCTGGAAAATTGTGACTTTGATGCAGGGTAATGTGTGTTTGGAGTGGGAAGGAAACCATTTAGGAGTTGCACATTTGAGAATGATATAGAAAATACAAAATTGAACCTATGCTATTGAATTTTTTATTATATTGTTTTGGCTTGCATGAGGTTATGATAAATAGTTGTGCTAACTTGATTTCCTTGAAAATCTGATATGTTGTTCTTGATGCTATTTAAATGATTTCTGAAAAATTTGAATGGATATGGAAGTGTTTTGATATTTTAAATGAATTTTGTTTGTTACGGAATGTTTAAGAAAAACTTGTATTTTTAATGGCAAAAGACTATAATGAAAAATGTTTCCTCAAATTCAATGACTATGAAACTTGGTCACTATTTTGGTGATTCTAATTTTAGTTATTATGAATTTTTATGTGATTTTTGGAATTGGTTTGCTAAGCGTATTGAATTCATTTTGGTAAAAACGATTTCGGAAAAATAAGCTTCTCGGGTTAAACCTAAACAGATTTTTTGAACTTAAATTTATCTAAATGACTTGAAATTTTTATGGTAGGTTCCTGAACATATCTGGATACTCTCTGTAAAAATTTAGGAGATTTGGAGTTGATTTGATAGTTTTAAAAAAGGCAAAACAGTGAACCATTTGGTTCAGATTTTTCAGACTTAGTGGCAGAATTAATCAAAAAAGTATGTCTTTAACAACTTCAAATAATATGAAATTTTTATGAGAGGGTCTTGACTGTATGAGGAAGGTTTTTACCAATTTTCATTAAATTCAGAGTTGAACTATTATTTTTAATTGTGGCATTTTGGCCTCAGAATAGCAGCAGTGCTGTTGTAATTTTTAAGCAAAATCTGATTTGAAATCTAAGCTAGGATCGCTCAAATGCCTTGAAAATTTTATATGATGAACCTTTATATATTTTTATGTGTTCTGAAAATTTTGGGATTTAAATGAAATGATTTGATGTGGTTTTTAGTTGTGCCTTTCTTGTTTTTCCCGTAATCGAACTAATGCTCTATTTGATACTTTTTGGACATGTGTGAACTTTTGTGCATTATTGTGACTTGGCTAGACTTCATATGGTAAATGTGATGTTTTAAAGTGATTACATGATCACTGCTTGAAGAAGTGTTTGGGTTAGGTATAAATGATATTGCAAGTTCATTCCTTGAAGTGTGTTTCAATTTAAGAATGTAACTCTTGAGCTAGGACAATTTGTTTTGTATGAGTAAATGTTAATTGATTTATTATGTGATGCATGTTAATTGAATTACCTATGTGTTTACTTGTTTTGAGTTGTTTGTAGGATTAAGGGATGAAAAGAAAATGAATTATAAAGTCAAGTTAAAGTGTTGCATTTGACAGTGTGCTATCTTTTGAGGTTATGTGATTTTTGAAGAAGTTTGTTTACTTGGAATACCTTGAGCTTATTTGGTTGCTGTCCCATTTTGTTACGTGATGTATTGTTTGAAAATAAATTGTTTTAAGTGTCTATTTTAAAGAAAAGTGTCAAGGGATTTAAAGTGTAATTTTACGGTGTTTTTGGATTCTACGAAAAGTGACTTTTGGAATTGTTAAGTGGCTGTCCAGACTTTATTTGATTTATTCTTCAGTCCTAAAAATGTTTTCAATTGATTTAAAGTTTGAGTTTTTGATGGTATGTGATTTAGAGAAAAGTCGGATAGAAAAGACGAAGATTTTCGATGTTTTCGGGTTTCGATGAGTGGCTGTCCGGGACGGACTAGCAGCCAAAGATTTGTTTTAAAATATTTTATTCACTGTGTTAAGATGATTTTGAGGTATTTAAAGTATATTCCAAAGTTTGATTTAATTTGAAGAAGTAAAGGCTTTCTTTTATAATTACCCGATGAGAATTGGAACAAGTTTTCGAAAGTGAATTGATATAAAGCATGAATGTTGATTAGATAGCCCTGTATTAATTATGTGCATTGTTTTAAGCAAAGGATTTGCAAGTCGGAATTTTGGAGCTGCTGTTAGTTGGGAGGACCCGCAACGGTTTCTGTCGGATATTTGCTGGGATTAAGGTGAGAGAGGAGCTTTCCCAGACACTGTGGTAATTTGGTAAATATAAAGACGTTCCATATCATCTCTGTAGTGTCCTTGAACACTAGATGTCCTTAACCCCCTAAGTGCTCAAGATTATGGTAATCAGGAGCCCAAGAGAGGATCAAGTATTAATATGTGACTTGTGTTATTTCTGCAGTTCTAGTTGGGAAAAGCAGGGCCTCCCTAGTCAACAAGTGTGTGCAGAGTGTCAACTTAGGGATGAGAGAACTTACCTGAAACCCTAGCTGTGATGAGCTATTTATAGGGTTTAAAGGAGGCTGATATGGGCCGTTTGGGCCCTGTATCAGAGCTGTGCTGAACCAGGATTCTATGAGATAATATCGGAGGATTATGCTCTTAGAATCTGGTTAGGATCAGCTGAAGATCTCCTGTCTAGGCTTTTGCGTGAATCTAGGAGAGATTTGCGGAAGGGATAAGAAGCCTCGGTGAGTCTGAGCTTATCCACGAGCCGACGATATGTCTCGGTCATAGAGTCCTAAGCCTGATGGATTGGGGACTGGTGGTGAGGCTCGGTTCCATCAAGTCTGAGCCTGGCCCTTTCGTATTGCTCAGAGTCCGCGAGTCCGAGCGAAGGACTTTAATAACATCTGGACCGAGCAAAGTGCCCTTAGAGGAACCCTTTAGTAAGACTTGGGTCCGTATATGGTCGGCAGACCCTACAAGCCCCCCAGCTCGTAAGACTTTGGAAAGTCTGTGACGAGGTAACAAGTGCCTAGGGTTGACCTTTTCGGATGTCTTAGTTCGGGACTGTTTGACAGCTGTTTCCCACTTTAACCATGTAGCCTGTCCGAGGTGACGTTTTGGGTTCTCTAGATGCGGCGCGTATCCTTGTAAGTTGTGCCAAATCATTATAATTTTTGAAATTTGAAAAAGTGCCATTAGTAACTGCCACGTCTCACCCTGCGAGTGGTTGAGTGGGTTAATGGGCTTTCGGCCCACACGTGCATTGTGGAAGGAAATCGAAAGGTTTTTGAGGGTTGAGGGTAATTCGAATCCTTCAGTCCCCCTTCCTTCACTTCCTTATTTCTAATTCCCAGAAATCAGAAACTCTCCACTTGCTCCAGAGATTTTGACGCTCCTTTTCACTAATTAGAAATTCCATAACTCTTATTCTCACTTGCTCCCTGCACATTTTCTCCATCTTCTTCCGTTCTTCCACGATCATCCGTTGCCACCAAATTCTTCCAGAGATCAACAATCAAAAGCAGGTAACCTCTTCTTCTTCTTCTAACTCGAATAACTTATTTTTAGTTCTATTTTTTCTACTTTTTTAGAGGGTTTTGCGTTTTGTGGGTTTTGCAGAAATTTGGGGATTTATTTGTTCTGGGTAAGTAGTTGGAGGGTTTGGGTTTCCTAATAATGAGAAGTTGGAGAGATTGGAAGAAAATTTACCATGAACTCTGTAGGAGATTAGGTGAGGAACCTTCCAGTGACAGCGATTCGGGTTTTTCTGGGAGTTCTGGGGATTCTGGGGATCCTGCTTGTGAAAATGTTACCTTAGAAATTAATTCTGATGCCGATGATACGTAGATCCTCCCACCCCCCTTGTGGTCGAGGATCAAACGAGTCACCCGAGGTAGAACCGTTAACCATAGAATATCCTTCAAATCCTGAAGAGGAAAAAAGGTGGTTGTTTGCTTACAGGTTTGCCGAGCGTCGAGCTCAGGTTAGGACTAGTCCCGAGCGATTTACAAGGAGGGAAGAGGCTTTGGGAGACCCTAAGAGGGAGGGGGGAAAAGGTCCATGGCTCGGCCTTAGTTTTAGATTTAAAAGATCTGCTATAAAAAATGCTAACGCCGAGCCTTTTACTTTTTCCCCAGATATGGTGGAGCGCAGGTGTGATACCCATCCTGAAGAATATCCTTTACCTCCCAACCACGCGCAGTACGATGGAGTGTTCGATCGGGAAGTACTTGGAACGAGGCCTTCGTTGCTGACGACGGACAGCCTGAACCACCTTCGTCCAATTCTAACACCTCCGAACCCGGATGGGACTGCTTCGGAATTTGTTTTGAGGCACGTAATCATAGACGACCGGATATGCTGCCAAGTGCCGGAAGACCAACATATTTTTTACTTTTACGAGGAGGTAGTGACAAAGGTCGGAATCCGCACGCCCTTTTCTACCTTAGAAATAGAAGTCCTCAACCACTTAGGTATAGCTCCGAGCCAGCTACATCCGAGCTGGTGGGCCTTTGTTAGAGCTTTCCAACAATTTTGCTATGCTGAAGATCTGACGGCGACATTGGGATCCTTCTTCTGGTTATATGCCCCCCAAGTAAATAAATTCGGCAAATCCAAGGGGCTTTGGGTGTCATTGAAGGCTCGGAAAGAGCACGCCCTTTTTGCGAAGGTAACCGATTCTTGGAAATCCTTCAAACCATGCTTCTTCCAATACGAGTATACTGGAGCCGAAGTGTGTTGGTTTATGAATCAAATTGAGGAAGAAGGGGAAATTAAAGTCGTGCCTCAATTCCCATTGAGCTGGTCGAACGCTATTTATAACCGAGGGGCCTCTTTGTATCAATTTGATTATAAAGCTGATTTAACTAAGGCCGAGAGATGATTATGAGATCGGGTTTGGGAGTATCTCTGAGAAAAGGGGCAAATTGACACCAAACAAATTCTGTTGAAGAGAACACAGGCTGAAGTGAAAGCCGAACTTGGTACAGAATATTTATTTATTTTATTTTTTTTTGCTCGGTATAACCGATTTTTTCTTGTTACAGAAAAAATGGGGAAGAAAGCTTCAAAGGCTAAGAAAAGTGTTGCTGCCTCGTCCAGGATGGCACAGCTGGCTGCTGTGAAGGCAAGTTCTGGCTCCTCATCCAAAAGCCAGTCCTCCGAGCCAGCGCCAAAGAGTAGTCAAACCGTTGCTCCTCAAACTGTCCCTGCCGAGGTGATTTCGGCCGCTGAATGCATAGAGCAAATAATCAACTCGGAGGCTCAGCCGAGTGCCAAGGGTACCCCCGAGCGTCCACCCAAGCGGCCTCGGACAGACACAGGAAAGGGAGTGGTCGAAGGTTGGCTCCATCTGAGTAAGTCCCACAAGGGAGTTCACGTTGCTGAGGGCATGGATGACATTGTCGCCAAAACAGTATGGGCTAAGAAGAATTCTGATGCCTTTAACGCAACTGTCTTCCCCCCTGAGGACGCGCAAGTGATAGGTGCCTGGACCCCAGGTACTTGGGAAAACAATTGTTCGGCCCTGGTGAGGAGTCTCCTGAGAGGTGCAAGCATTCTTCGTTACCTCAGTCAGCGTGGTGACGACGTTCATGCTGGTGTGTCTTCCGAGGAGAAGAAAAAACGAAGTGAAGCTGATGCTCGGGAAGACTACTTACAACTTCAAGTAGAGGGCCTTAATAAAAAGCTTCAAGCATTGGCTGCCGAGAATGAGAAGCTGCAGAAGGGGAGGCAGGATGCTGAAGATGCCAAGGCTAAAGCCGAGGCTGACAAAGAGAAAACAGAAAAAACCCTTCAAGAGGCCAATGAGGGGATAAGAAAGGCCGAAGAGATTATGAAGAAGGCCGAGGAAGATGCTGCTGTGGCTCGAGAGCAACTCGAGTATGCCAAGGACGAAGTCGCTGGGCTCCGAGCCTCTCTGGATAAGATGAGAGCGAAAGCTCTTAAACATAAAAAGGCAGCCAAAGAGAATCTGTACAACTGGGATCATGCGGTTGAAGATTCTTTCCTCAACACCGCCGAGCAACTTCGCGTTTTGAATCCTGGCCTTGTGACCAAGGGTGCTGACCCCAACTTTTCTGTTAAGAATGGTCAGATCGTGGGCGAGAATGGGCTCCCAATAGATATGGGGGGAAATGATCTTCCTGACCACTTGGCTGAGGAATCCGAGGAAGAAGGGGCCGAGGGTGCTGAAGGTGTCGAAGAGGAAGAGGACAAGTTTGATCCTGAAAGTGTAGTACTGTTTGACCTAGAGTAGATCTTTTCTTTGCTTTTTAACTTGTATTTGCCTCGATAGATGGGCTCGGATCTGTTGCTGTAACTAATTTTGAGTATTTATAATATCCGCTATCATTTCGTACTTCTTTTTATTCCTTTTGTTAAGAATTCAAGTGTTAAGACCTCGGAACTCCAGCACTTTAGCCGAGGTGGGTTCCTCTATCCGCGATGTATAAAATGATTTTAAAGAAATCATGTTTGAATCGGGAATCTTTTTAAAGTACTTGACGAGTTATAAGCTCTTGTTCGAGCTGTTTATAATCGTTCGCGTCATAAACGGTGACTAATTGGTTATGAGGAAAAGTACGTAAATACAATGAATTCAATAACAGAACTTTTATTTATTCGAAGCTGTGAATACAATGGGCTCGGAGTTCCACCGAGCGTACACCATCATCAAAAATAAACAATCCTAACAAAGCAAAGTTAATAATGAAACTAAAAACGATGGAAAATAGAACTGAAACAGGGATAAAAAATTTAGCTGAAATAGGCTCTAAACTTTGCCACGTTCCATGTGTTGTTGATGAGAGCACCCGAGAGAGTTTCGAGCTTGTAGGCTCCTGTTCCTGTTTTGAAAGTTACTCGGTATGGCCCTTCCCAGTTTTGAGCAAGTTTCCCGTCTTTGGCATTTTTGAGGCCAGTGTCAGCTCTGCTTAGGACGAGGTCACCTACCTCGAACTCTCTGGGTACTACCGAGCGATTATACCCCTTTGCTTGCATAAGCTTGACATGTTTTTCCCGCTCGGCGGCTAGATCTCTGACTTCATCCGACAGAACAAGGTCCTCACACAGTAGTGTTGTTGAGGGGGTTTGGTTGTTGCATGGCTCGGAATGAAGGGATGATCCTTTCTATCGGGATGACTGCGTCACAACCGTAAGTAAGTCGATACGGAGTCTCTCCCGTCGAAGTCTGTATTGTAGTGCGATATGACCAAAGTACTTCATGTAAGTTGTCCAGCCAATTTCCTTTTGCACCGATGAGCCTCTTCTTGATCCCCTGGATGATAGTTCGGTTCACTGATTCCACTTGTCCGTTGGTCTGAGGATGCTCGATCGAGGAAAAATAATGCTCAATGTTTAAAGCATTAACCAAGCTGTTGACACCCAATTTTGTCCGGGGTCAAAAATATTATTTGGTAAAAAATTTTGGTTAATTAAATTTTTAATTCTCAAATTTTTTATAATTGAAGAAATAAAAAGCTTGTTTGAATGTATTATTCTTGTGTATTGAGTTATTTTTGGGGTTATTTAAAAAATAAGAATAAAAAAATAAGAAAAGATTTTGAAAAAAAAAGAGTTTTTTTGTAAAAAATAAAAAAAACGAATTTTAAAAAAAAAAGATAAGATAAAAATGTGTTTTTGGTAAAAGATTTGATAAGTTTTTTCGTGAGGATAAAGATAATTTTTTTTTATTAAAAGGATTTGTTATATTTATAAAAGGATTATCATCATATTTGTTTTGATTTTAAATGATTGAGAATTGATCTTTAACAAATTTAAAAGATTTGATTAAGGAATAAACCAGGGAATATTCCACTGGGCTTTCAAAGCCTATTGGAGAAACCCTATTTTTCTTAACCTAATTTTTTTCCTATAAATAGAGCTCTTCTCCTCACAATTTCTAAAGAGAATTTTATACACAATTTTGAAAACAGAGATTTTTTTAGAAGCAATTTACTCTAAAAAAATATTGTGCTTCGATTTTCGTGCCTACTACTCTTCTACTTCAGTCTTTAGTCTCATTTTCTCGATTTTTGTGCTAATAATAAAACACTTCCTCTGCCAGTCTAAGTTCCTGGCCTTCAACACAGTAATACTCCCTTCGTCCATTCCAGGTACCTCTTTTCATCTCTTTTGTTTTCAGTTTTGTTTTTTTTGTTTTAAAAATATTAAAAAATAAAAATGTAGTCTTTTATATTTTAATTGTTGAGATTTTAATTATTATTTTTTATGAATCCTTTTTGATTGTTGAATAATAAATTTTTTTTTGCATTATCAATTAATTATGAAAGTATTCGCCTACTGTTTCAACTTTTGTTAATACGCCACACTAATTAAAGAATTTTAGCCGATGACGGAAAATTTGGAAGATGTCCGGAGTGACGGTTACACAAAAGTCTATCCATTAGTCTTGAGGCATTTCTTTGCAATCGGATTTGGCCATGAGTGTTGGCTGGGTTTGGTTCTAAAAAAATTTAAAAGTTTGGAATTTTAAGGTAAAAGTAATACTTTAAAGTTGCCGACGATAGAAATTAGGAAAAGGACGTGGTTGCGGTTCCGTAAATTTTACCTAATTATCTTGAGGCATATTTTTTATATTAGAGTTGGCCATGAGTGTTGGCTAAATCTAAATGGCAAAAATCAAAAGTAAATATTTCGTTAAATCTCTTTTTAGTGTTAAAATCAATGTGAATAAATTCATTGATCCTTAACCGTTATAACAATGGTGAATATAAACAATTAAAAATAATTATTTCAAAGATAATAGTTTTGCTTACAAGTTTAGAATCTTTTTTTCCCGCAACACAATTTTATATCGAAAATGAAATTTTGTAAACAAATCATTTTGAAATAATTTTTAGAACTAATTTTTATTGCTATAAATCTTTATTAAAATAGAAGTTTTAAATTCACCATTGTTATATCCAAATGTTATAGGATTTGATTTTATTCCGCAGAAAAATTGCTATTTAGGCAACCCATTTCTCAATCATAGTCATTTATCATCTTTGATAATACTGATAAAAATGGGATATATAAAATAAAAATAATGAACAATTTTTTTTTATTGATAATTGAAAACCAAACCAAAATAATCAAGCAAATAATATAGACCAAATAGGTAACCGTTCATAGAACGGACGTGGTAGGGTGCTAATACCTTCCCTACTCGTAATCAACCCCCTAATCCAAACTCTGATACGCAGACCAATTTTTTTTAGGTGTCCAATTGCACCATTCCATTTTTATGGATAAATCAATTGGTGGCGACTCCAAATCTCTTTAATTAATTTAAATATTAAATTAATTATATAATTATCTTTTTTCATATTTTTTCGCGGCGCCCTTCGGGACGGTTGCGACAGCTGGCTACTCCGCTGGGGAAATTTGAGGGTTAAGCCGTAATTTTCTTTGGTCTCTATGTATTGTTTGATTTAATTTTTTTTTGTTTGGTTTTTCATTTTTTATTTCTACATACTTGTTCCTTATTGATTATTTATTGTTTCCATGCATAAGCCCTATGCCCGGGCCCAACACCTTTTAGGTTTAGATAGAGGGTTAAGTAGTGTTGCCTTGAGAGACCTTCGGTCTCCGTATAGGCTCATGAAAACCCCTCGCTCAAACTGAATCCTTTCCGCTTGAAGCCTATGATGGGCAAGGATAGGAGACCCTTTGTCAATCAAATTGATCATGACAAGGGGCAGTTTGGGGACCTGTTGATAGGAGTCATAGAACCTACCCTTTGCATTTTTTTTGACTTTAGAAATTACTTCGTGTCTTTGGAATTTCCTTTTAAAGCTATGCATCAATTAACCAGCTTGCATTTAAAATAAATCCTTGTTTTCTTTTATTTCGTATTTGTTTACACATATCCATTTGCATTCACGGTCCAAAATTGTAAATATTATTGCTAAATCTCAGATTATTACTCCAATTCTTCGAAAGCATGGATAAATTCGGCATGTCCTCCCAGACCGTTGTGGTTGAAGATAGGTCAAAAATCATAGAAGAGTCAGAAGCTATACAGCGAGAAGAAGGAGATTGCCTGCCTAAGGGAGTCGTTATCCCCTTGCCAGCAATTAGAGGTGTCAAAATGGGCCGGGCTGATGCGGGTCGGGCCAAAAAACCCGGGAAAAGTGCGGGCTTGGGTTCTAGAAATGTGGTCATAAATTGAACCCGAGCTTATTAGCCCGGTCTAGAGCCGGGCCAAAAAACCCAATCGCAGGCCGGGCCAAAAAACCCTGGGTAAAGTGCGGGTTTGGGCCGCATGCTAGGGAGCACAACTTGCACCCGGGCTATTTGGCCCAGAATCATTTGGCCCGCACCCGGGCCGGGCCTGCGGGCCGGCCCGTTTTGACAGCTATACCAGCAATAGGGAAAATTGACTTTGAACCAAACGATTTGAGAGTTCTGAAACAAGTTTGGCAACAAATGAGAAGGTCCGAAGACTTTGCTAAGAAATATGGGCTCATAGCATTCCTTATTCAAGTCCGACCCAACATTCCGATGTTGAAGGCTATGCTACACTTCTGGGATCCTTTGCTCCGATGCTTTATGTAACATCCCGAATTTTAATTCTAAGAGTAATTAGAATAATGATAAGATTTGGAAGTAAGGATTATTGTAAAAAGGATTTAAAATGATGGATTAGGAGTTCTTTGAATGCCATAAGGAAGTCAAGAAGTATTGGCATCAGAAAGGAGGTTGAAAGATGAACAAAAGAGCGTTAGAAGCAATGTTTTCGGTGTTGTAAACACCCTATATTAGGAAATTAAAAATAAAATATTTACAACTCAAAACGTAAATTCCACCGTTGGATGTGAAGGGTAATATTTGAGGAAGATTGCTTTCAAATTTGAGCGAGATCCGACGGGTAACGAAGAAGTTAGGGCATTTTGAAATGCCAAGGAAAAAGAGAACTGGCCAGACTACTCGAGTAGTACCTGAATTAATCGAGTAGTTCACCAACTAATCGATTAGTTCACTGGGTAATCGAGTATTTGGGAGAAACATAAAGTCCAGAAAACTTGGACTACTCGAGTAGTCCACTGACTACTCGAGTAGTCCACTGACTACTCGAGTAGTGCGTACTGCATCAGAAATAAAACGTGCTTGGGGTCTTCTTCCTCATTCATTCCTTTGTCTTTCTCTCTCTAGGGCACGAAGCTCTCTCTTCTCTCTCTCTAATTTCATCCTCAAATCCTCCCTTAGATCCATAATAAACTACCAAAAATCAATCCCCATCACACACTAACACATAATCATTCATCAATCTCTTCTATTTCCTCTCACCCACTTCAATCCCCAATTTTCTCTCTCCATCCTTGAAGCTTCAAGAACACCCACCATGGAGAATCATCACATCTAAGTAAGTTGATTTGAGTTTCATTCCTTTCTCCTTCAACTTACACAAACTACCATCAATCTCTAATCGTTCTTGCTTTGTTTGGTCATTGTGGGTATAGTTTCTCTCTCCTCCATGGCCTTGAAGCTTTCTCTCTCTACACCATGGCTAAGTAGGATCAAGCTCTCCTCCTCACTCTCACTACACACTTGGAGGCTATTTGATTGAAACTCAAAAGGGGAAGATTTCAAAGAGTTAGGGTTTGGTACTCCCTTCTCTCTCTACAAGGTTAAGGTAAGGGAGTGGTTATAGTGAGCATTGGCTTGTTCTAGGAAAGGGTTTGTATTTAGATATAATGGTTGGCTAGGAGTTTACGTGTTAGGGTAGAAAATTAGAAATCTCAATTTAGGAACTAAGGAAAATGTTGGAAATAGGCTTAATTGGCAATTATGGAACTTTAGGAAGTAAAGAATGAGGTTAGGTTTTAATTGAGGATAATAAATGGCATAAACCCCTAATTTAGGACTTTGAATCAATAATTGGGACATGTGAACAAAACGTGGTTATTGTATGATTATATGAAAAGTTGAAGTTTGGTTAATGTTTGCACTCTAATTGTTTATGTGAAATGTGAATTGTGGCTATTTGGTTATAATTATGGTGGTTTTTGTGATTGGAATGACTTGGTAAATATTAAATGGAATTGGTAGGCAAAGTAATGGCATATAATATGGACAATTAAAAATGCATAAATATGGTGGTGTATCGTAGGCCTTCGATTTGGGGGAGACGATACAACGTAAAAATTTGGGTTGTATTGTAGGCCTTCGATTTGGGGGAGACAATACAACGTAAAAGGGGCGATGTATGTAGGCTTTCGATTTGGTGGAGACATACATCGTCGATGGTGTATGTATGTAGGCCTTCGATTTGGTGGAGACATACATACACCCTAAATAAAAAATGAAAAAAGAAAGGACAATGGATAAAATAAGATAAACGGTAAAGGAAAAGCGATGTATGTAGGCCTTCGATTTGGTGGAGACATACATCGTGATTGGTGTATGTAAGATCCATGAAGAATTTTTTGATAAATGCCAAAAGGTTTTGAACAAGCTACAAATGTGTTGATCAAGTTCAAGCTCAACAAGCAACAACAAACATCAAGTTATGAAGAGAGAACCAACTCATGAAGACTTAGTTTGGTAGTTTATGTTTTATTGTTTTATCTTTTGCCTCACAAGTCTTTTAGTTTATGAGTTTGGGTAGAGTTTATTACAGGGTAGTGAATCTCTTTTGATTGCATGATTTTATCATATTTTGAGTATTCACTTTGCCTAAAATCAATAGGTGGCTTAAAGGTTTGAAAGAAAAGGTTTAGTTTTTGAGAAAACAAGTTTTAAGTGATTTTTAATGTTAATAATCGATTAATAGATTTTGATAATTGATTAACAGTGTATTTTGAACTGATAATCGATTAACAAACTTTTGATAATCGATTATCTGCACCTTTACTCGAGTATATTTGGTCTCACTCGAGTGAAAATTATCTTGCTTTCGGTTTACTCGAGTAACACTCATTTCACTCGAGTAACTTGATCAGATATGGTTTTTTAAATACGTTTTTCACTTCTCAAAAGCCATTCTAAGTGCTCTAACTTTTGGGTATTCTATATAAACCTTTTCCTAATCATTTATATCAATGAGAATCAACTAGAATCATTTTGATACACAATTTTACAAAGAATCAAAGCCACACTATTCTCTCTCACTCTCTCAAGATCAAAGCTTTCATTTTTACATTCTTTGATCAAGAACCTTGAATCTCTCATGTTGATATTTCATAGCTTTTGAAAGAGATTCATAGGATTGTTATTGTTTTTCATTTGAGTTGTAATCATTGCAAGAGGCAAACATTCTACAACAAAGGAAGTCTTGATTTTGTGAATCAAGCAAAGTTTCATTGGAAGCCTTGGTGAGGCATTTCATCAAGCACTTGGAAGCCTTGTTGAAGAACAAGCATTTGGAAGTCTTGTGAGTGAAGCAAGCAATTGGAAGTCTTGTTGTGGGGTATCGGCAAGCAAGAGAAGAGGTTAGATTAGATATCAATAGGATTACAAGGCAAGGGTGTGGTATCTCTTGTAGGCTAGAAAGAAGGAAGTCTTGTGAGGCATTTACTTGTAATTTGAGAAACTCTAATTCCTCATAGTGAAGAATCTCTCTTGGTTGAAGAGGGGAGTGGAGTAGCTTTCAAGTGGATGAAAGTGAACCAGGATAAATCTCTGTATCGTATCTCTAAACTCTCTTACTCTTTACAATTCAAGTCTTTAATTGTGTTCTTGATTGAAAACCTAGAAAAAGTGATTTTTCTATATTTGATTGAATTGAATCTTTATTGTTCAAATTAATTTGAGGAAAATCATTTTCATAACCTAGGTGAATCAATAAGAATATTGGTGTTGATTGTTTCCGCTTAATCTCTGATCATATAATATTTGTTAATTGATTGATTTTCATTGGTTTTAATCGTTTAGATTTGTTTCTTGCGAAAATCTTTCAAAGTTTCTATAACACCTATTCAACCCCCCCTTCTAGGTGTTCTCCTAGTTCTCCTAGTTGTTTCAACCACCGAGTGTAGTTTTCCAACAATTGGTAACAGAGCTCGGTCGAAAGACACGAGCATAGAGCTTTTTCGTTAAGATCCTTGAGGAAACTACAATGGGTTCTAAGAATCCTTTTGGTGGTGAAGGTGCTTCAATTAATCGCCCTCCTATGTTTGGTGGAGAGGGTTATGGTTATTGGAAAATTAGGATGAGAATCTTTATAGAAGCTATAGATGTGAACATTTGGGAAGCCATAGAAAATGGTCATTATATTCCCTCAAAAGATGTAGAAGGTGTGCTTACACTTACTCCCAAAGATAAGTGGACCGATGATGATAAAAGGAAAATTCAATATGATTTAAAAGCAAAAAATATCATCACCTCCGCTCTATCTTATGATGAGTTCTTTAGAGTCTCCCAATGTAAAGATGCCAAAGATATGTGGGACACCTTGCAAGTCACACATGAAGGCACTAGTGAAGTTAGGCGTGCTAGATTAAATTCTTTGATGCATGAATATGAATTGTTTCGTATGTTGCCTAATGAATCTATATGTTTTATGCAAAAACGTTTTACTCATATTGTTAATCATCTCATTGCTCTTGGTAAAACTTTCGTGAATTGTGAACTTGTTAACAAAGTTTTAAGATGTCTAAGTAGGGAATGGCAACCTAAGGTTACCGCAATTGTTGAATCAAAGGACTTGGACACCATGGACTTAGCAACACTTTTCGAAAAGCTACAAGAACATGAAATGGAGCTTGGACGTTTGCAAATGCATGAAGAGTCGGATAAGTACAAAGAGATAAAAGGAATTGCTCTTAAAGCTCAAAGGTCATATAAAAAGGAAGAGAGTTCCGTTGATGATGATGTTGATAATGAAGATTCCGATTCGGATATTGATGAAGAGGAGATGAAGCTTCTACTAAGAAAGTTCAATAAAATTCTAAGGAGAAAAGGAAGGTTGAACAAGGACAAAAGTAAAGAGAAGGATCCCCCACACTACAAGACCAAGACTTCAAAAGAAGGTATAGTTTGCCATGAATGTGGAAAGCCCGGTCATCTCAAGTACTCATGCTCTAAGTATCTCAAGAAGAAGGAGAAAGAGAAGAAAAATGCAAAACACAAAAGGGCATACATAGTTTGGAATAGTGATGATGAACAAGACAAGAAAAGCACAACTAGTAGTTCTTCGGATGATGAAGATGCCGCTTGTCTCAACTTGATAGCTCTAGTAAATGAAGAGGAAAGTTCAAATGATGAATCAAGTGAGCAAAGCTACGAAAGCGATGTAAGTGAAACTAAATCCGAAATTTCTTCCAAATATGAAATGTTATATAATGCTTATGAAGAAATGCATAAACAATTTAAGAAACTAGCTTTGAAAAACATTGAAAGGAAGAAGCTCATTTTGAAACATCAACAAGAGATTTTAGAACTTCAGAAACAAGTTGATGAGCTTAATCTTCAAAATGAAACTCTTGATCTTATATATGCTAGTTCTTCTTGTGATTGTGCTAGTAGATTGAATATTGTGGTTGATTGTGAGAATTGCAAGTTGCTTAAAGATGAAAATGCTATTTTGAAAAATAAGCTTGCAAGTTTCTCAAATGGTGATATTAGATTGCGCACATTGTTAAATTTTCAAAGAGAAAATTCAAACAAGTTTGGTTTGGGTTATACTAATGCTAAGAGTAAATCTCATAGAAATGTTGTTGATTTTTATAAAGTTGATTTTTCAAATGCACCAACATGTTTCTATTGTGGTACTCATGGACATACTTCAAATGTGTGTTATATTAAAGTGCATGGTATACCTAAAGGAGATTTTGTTTGGATGAAAAAGGGTGAGAGTCCCTACACTAACAAAAATGGATCCAAAACCATTTGGATACCAAAAAGCAAAGCATGATTGTTTTGTAGGTATGATTGAAGAAGCAAATGAAGGTCTATACACATTTGATACAATTGACATTATTGATCTTCTTCAATTGGTATCAAGAAGAAAATCCTACAAATTGGTAACATTTGATATTATACAATTGGTATCTACAATTGATATTGTTAGATATTGCTCATAGTTCTCTCAATTGGTATTATTTCTTATAATGTGATATTGTTTATACTATTGAGAAAATACTATTGGTATCAAATTCTTACAATTGTTTTACAATTGGTATCATGTTATTGGTATACAATTTGTTATAATTGATATCATTGAGTAATCATTAGATGATTATCATGCTTTGGTTATATTTCTTCTATTTTGGCTTAGATCTTATTTCAATTGGTATTTGTTTAGTTACAATTGGTATATATTTCTTTTTGATAATGCCAAAGGGGGAGAAATATGATGTTTTGAAAAAGGAGAGAAATATTATCATTTTGGGGAGAAATAAAATGGTATGTTTGGAGAAAGGTTGTTTTGTTGTTTTTATGTAGGTTGAGCAAAGTTGTTGAAGATAGGGGGAGAATCAAGCTTACTCAATTGGATTCAAATGTCAAAAGCATTAATTGAGGGGGAGCAAGAGTCTCACCAAGTGATCAAATGGTTCAAGCATCAACAACTTCAATGAACTTCAAACGATTTCAAAACATGTTTGTCATTTTCAAAAAGGGGGAGATTGTAAGATCCATGAAGAATGTTTTGATAAATGCCAAAAGGTTTTGAACAAGCTACAAATGTGTTGATCAAGTTCAAGCTCAACAAGCAACAACAAACATCAAGTTATGAAGAGAGAACCAACTCATGAAGACTTAGTTTGGTAGTTTATGTTTTATTGTTTTATCTTTTGCCTCACAAGTCTTTTAGTTTATGAGTTTGGGTAGAGTTTATTACAGGGTAGTGAATCTCTTTTGATTGCATGATTTTATCATATTTTGAGTATTCACTTTGCCTAAAATCAATAGGTGGCTTAAAGGTTTGAAAGAAAAGGTTTAGTTTTTGAGAAAACAAGTTTTAAGTGATTTTTAATGTTAATAATGGATTAACAGATTTTGATAATTGATTAACAGTGTATTTTGAACTGATAATCGATTAACAAACTTTTGATAATCGATTATCTGCACCTTTACTCGAGTATTTTTGGTCTCACTCGAGTGAAAATTATCTTGCTTTCGGTTTACTCGAGTAACACTCATTTCACTCGAGTAACTTGATCAGATATGGTTTTTTAAATACGTTTTTCACTTCTCAAAAGCCATTCTAAGTGCTCTAACTTTTGGGTATTCTATATAAACCTTTTCCTAATCATTTCTATCAATGAGAATCAACTAGAATCATTTTGATACACAATTTTACAAAGAATCAAAGCCACACTATTCTCTATCACTCTCTCAAGATCAAAGCTTTCATTTTTACATTCTTTGATCAAGAACCTTGAATCTCTCATGTTGATATTTCATAGCTTTTGAAAGAGATTCATAGGATTGTTATTGTTTTTCATTTGAGTTGTAATCATTGCAAGAGGCAAACATTCTACAACAAAGGAAGTCTTGATTTTGTGAATCAAGCAAAGTTTCATTGGAAGCCTTGGTGAGGCATTTCATCAAGCACTTGGAAGCCTTGTTGAAGAACAAGCATTTGGAAGTCTTGTGAGTGAAGCAAGCAATTGGAAGTCTTGTTGTGGGGTATCGGCAAGCAAGAGAAGAGGTTAGATTAGATATCAATAGGATTACAAGGCAAGGGTGTGGTATCTCTTGTAGGCTAGCAAGAAGGAAGTCTTGTGAGGCATTTACTTGTAATTTGAGAAACTCTAATTCCTCATAGTGAAGAATCTCTCTTGGTTGAAGAGGGGAGTGGAGTAGCTTTCAAGTGGATGAAAGTGAACCAGGATAAATCACTGTGTCGTATCTCTAAACTCTCTCACTCTTTACAATTCAAGTCTTTAATTGTGTTCTTGATTGAAAACCTAGAAAAAGTGATTTTTCTATATTTGATTGAATTGAATCTTTATTGTTCAAATTAATTTGAGGAAAATCATTTTTATAACCTAGGTGAATCAATAAGAATATTGGTGTTGATTGTTTCCGCTTAATCTCTGATCATATAATATTTGTTAATTGATTGATTTTCATTGGTTTTAATCGTTTAGATTTGTTTCTTGCGAAAATCTTTCAAAGTTTCTATAACACCTATTCAACCCCCCCTTCTAGGTGTTCTCCTAGTTCTCCTAGTTGTTTCAACCACCGAGTGTAGTTTTCCAACAGTGTATGTATGTAGGCCTTCGATTTGGTGGAGACATACATACACCGTAAATAAAAGGAAATGAATAAAGGAAACAGGGAATAAAATTGAACAAGGTAATGGTAATGGAAACGCGATGTATGTAGGCCTTCAATTTAGTGGAGACATACATCGTGATTGGTGTATGTATGTAGGCCTTCGATTTGGTGGAGACATACATACACCGTAAAAATAAGGAAAGAGGTAAGGGAATAAAATTGGACAAGGTATGGTAATGGAAACGTGATGTATGTAGGCCTTCGATTTGGTGGAGACATACATCGTGATTGGTGTATGTATGTAGGCCTTCTATTTGGTGGAGACATACATACACCGTAAAAATAAGGAAAGAGGTAAGGGGATAAAATTGGACAAGGTAACGGTAATGGAAACGCGATGTATGTAGGCCTTCGATTTGGTGGAGACATACATCGTGATTGGTGTATGTATGTAGGCCTTCGATTTGGTGGAGACATACATACACCGTAAAAATAAGGAAAAGGTAAGGGTTTAAAAAGGGATTTCTTTGGGAACGGAGAAAATGAATAAAAGGGAATCAAATGGTGGAAATGAACTAACTAAAAAGGGAACCGACATTTATAAAATAATGGAATTGGAAAATATGGTATGCTGGCGATGAATTTGTATTTATGTGAATAAATTGCTAATTGTGTTTGGCCTGGTTAGTTGTTATGTCTATCTAGAAACTGCTTTTCTATTCATGTGCAATGCTCACTCCCTTACATTTACAGGTGCTGAGATTGAGCAGGCACAGCCCCCGGCCGAGCAGGAGTACTTTCCCTTACAGGGAGAGTAGGGTGTTTTGGGTTTAAAATATAATATGGACCTAAGTCTATTATAATATTTGGATGTAAATTTAATATGTATATTTTGATTGAGACTTAGTGTATTTTGTTTTAACAAAGTTATATGTTTTGATTATGACACTCAAACTTAGTATTTTCCGCTATTACTCCGATTAATTATTGCACTCTTATGTATTTGGAGCCCTTTGGGCCTTGATATGTTTTAGAGATATAATCTGAAGCCCTGTTGGCTATTGGTTGTTTATTTGAAATTGTTTATCACAGGTTGAATTTTGGATTAGTCCGAAAAACAAGCAAAACTCCGTCCGTTTGACGGGTGATTTTATTATATTAAAAAGGAATTTTTGAGTACACATTTTTTTAAACTTGGGAATTGAGGGTAGTAATTATTAGGGTGTTACATTTTGGTATCAGAGCAGTTTTTCCTCGGCCTTTGGAGTTTGGACTCACAACTCCTGTGGTTTACTCACCAAGCGAGTAACCGATATGTATAGTCAAGTGTCTAAGTTAGGCGAATAGGATACATATATAACTACATATTTATATATGTGTTCACTTGCTAACTTCTCCAGGACTAGGTTGTGACAGCAATAGACTATAGGATGTTAGTTTAAACTCAACTAGATCCCTCGATGGTGTCGTCGTTTAATAGAGTGTAAGGGTAGGATTGGTCGTCCTTACTCTTGCAACTATTAAGAGATGATATTGTCAACAAACGTGACGATGATGTTGCTATTGGTAAATGTGAGATTGAGACTGACCATCTTGATCTTCGCGCTTGTCGATTGTCAATGTCATTGAAAGCTTCGAAGTAGCACAAGAACCAATCCGACATAAGATTTCATGAGAAGTACCACCATTAGAAGAAAGTAAGTCGACTTGAACGGTACCTTCTTCGAATCCTTCACATGAAGTTCTTAAGGGAATCAAGTTCACCCTAGAAACCATCTCCAGCTTCCCTGAAAAGCTAAACCAGACTTTGGCAGTCCAAAACCTACTGGGAGTCTTATCAACAAGATTCCTGAATGGTCACCGCGAGTAAAGCAAATCTGGACAACCTTACCAAGTATCCACGCCGAGATCAACCAAGATTGAACAATCGAACAATGGTTTTCGGCAAAAATAAGAACCCGACAATGGTGCGCTGTTGGTAGACGCGAGGTTGAGATTGATCACCTCAATCTTTGCAACTACTAACGGATGATACCATTGCAATCCTGCTAATGAAATTGAAACAATAGAAATGGAAACCCTCCAAGGGAGTAGATCCTTTAGAAAGCAAAGAAATCAACCCGAATGGGGTCCTTTCCAAGCTCCTTAAACGGAAGCGGGTAGTAGGCCCAAAATAAAACCAAGGCATAAGAGCCTTAAGCCATATTATCTATTTAAGAATAGCGTAATCAAATACCCTACCTTAGAAAGAATGGAATAAATTCTATAAGCACCACCCCTAACCATCAAAAAGCCAAACTGAAACTTAGATAACCCAAGTCTCATAGGGAATCTTACCAAGGTTCCTGAATAGTCACCCATTAGAAAAGCTTAACTGGTAACCTCTTGAAGTCTCTACACAGAGACCAAACAAATTGAATGAATGACCACCAACGGGTCGTTCACCCAACACGAATCTCGATTTTGAGAGTAGTGCAAGACTTAAGGTGATAGAAAGGTCAGATTCCATTAGCTTTCTTGTTGAGTATCAAACTCATTCAAGCTTTCCTTGAGATCCAACTCGAAATAGATTGTAAAGGATTGCTTACATATTAAAGGCTTAGTTAGTACCTCAATTCGTGCAAGTAGATCTTTTCCTCCTCACTTTCCTTGGTTTGACTTAACCTTGAAGTAGCGACTTTTGATCGCGAATCAAAGATCTCTCGCTCCAATCAGAAGCTGACACATTTGATTCCCTGCTTCCGGGCACCGACATAATCAGATAAGTTGATACAAAGTGGGGGAGACTTAACGACTCAATTCGGATCCTGTCCAAGCGACAAAAACTAGTAACCATACCATAAGCTATAGGGCTACCAAACCGATAGTTCCAAACGCTCTACGGAGGATCGAACGAGAGTTAAACTAGGGATAAAACAAGACCTTCCCAAAATGACACCGAATTGAGAAACAACAACTAGACCTTGACCTTGACCCTCAAGTGGAACCGATCTCTAAGAATTCTTTTATCGAATTGGAATTTTCAAACGTATGGGAATGAAGTAGCATCGAAGTAGAATGCGAATGTGGTGAAGATTGATTCTAAAATGGACTTTGCTAGACTCACTTGAAGGAGTAAAAGGTGAACGGGGTAAAAGTGAAGTCATGAAGTGGAATCTCAATCAAGACGTTACGTCGAAACACCGCAAGTGATAATCTCAGTCTTTTGGGACCCTGTGCATTTGATAGGACTCCGATCGATCGAGATCAACCAGTTAGCCGCAGATCCATAGAAACGCACCCTTTGACGACTCTCTGCTGAAAATGCACACTTTGGGGATAATCTCCATTGTCTTCTTGCTTGACATGTATCCAGTCCATCCTGGGTCATCTTGCAAAGACCATGAGACTCATTCTTGAGTGCTTCATGTTTCTTCTTTTCATCTTCACTCTCTTCAAGCTTCAAGCATCTAAGGTATATGTGCGAGAAATTCGCCAAGTCATAGAAACCGGGCATAGTTCTATGCCTACCGATAGATAGTTACCCATGTATCCTCTTTTCAACCTTGAATACCAGTTGGGAACCTGTGTACTCTATTCTGGGCAACGGATGATTACGCCCCTTAGCATGGATATAATCAAGTATGTCAATGCTAAGTGGGGGAGGATTTCAATCCAAGGAATGGGAGATGGAACTTTAATAATAAGAAAACGAACAATCCTGTGTAGATAGAGATAATACACAGTATTAGAAGACGGGCACTAAAGTAGGCATGACCCTAACCACACCTGCAGTGGGGAATAAAAACTGAAGGGAGGTGAAGACCATAGTCGAAATTTTTACCAATGGGATGGTTCTCCAATTACAGAACTCAACGGAATTTCGGGGACGAAATTCTAATAAGTGGGGGAGAATTGTAACATCCCGAATTTTAATTCTAAGAGTAATTAGAATAATGATAAGATTTGGAAGTAAGGATTATTGTAAAAAGGATTTAAAATGATGGATTAGGAGATCTTTGAATGCCATAAGGAAGTCAAGCAGTATTGGCATCAGAAAGGAGGTTGAAAGATGAACAAAAGAGCGTTAGAAGCAATGTTTTCGGTGTTGTAAACACCCTATATTAGGAAATTAAAAATAAAATATTTACAACTCAAAATGTAAATTCCACTGTTGGATGTGAAGGGTAATATGTGAGGAAGCTTGCTTTCAAATTTGAGCGAGATCCGACGAGTAACGAAGAAGTTATGGCATTTTGAAATGCCAAGGAAAAAGAGAACTGGCCAGACTACTCGAGTAGTACCTGAATTAATCGAGTAGTTCACCAACTAATCAATTAGTTCACTGGGTAATCGAGTATTTGGGAGAAACAGAAAGTCCAGAAAACTTGGACTACTCGAGTAGTCCACTGACTACTCGAGTAGTGCGTACTGCATCAGAAATAAAACGTGCTTGGGGTCTTCTTCCTCATTCATTCCTTTGTCTTTCTCTCTCTAGGGCACGAAGCTCTCTCTTCTATCTCTCTAATTTCATCCTCAAATCCTCCCTTAGATCCATAATAAACTACCAAAAATCAATCCCCATCACACACTAACACATAATCATTCATCAATCTCTTCTATTTCCTCTCACCCACTTCAATCCCCAATTTTCTCTCTCCATCCTTGAAGCTTCAAGAACACCCACCATGGAGAATCATCACATCTAAATAAGTTGATTTGAGTTTCATTCCTCTCTCCTTCAACTTACACAAACTACCATCAATCTCTAATCGTTCTTACTTTGTTTGGTCATTGTGGGTATAGTTTCTCTCTCCTCCATAGCCTTGAAGCTTTCTCTCTCTACACCATGGCTAAGTAGGATCAAGCTCTCCTCCTCACTCTCACTACACACTTGGAGGCTATTTGATTGAAACTCAAAAGGGGAAGATTTCAAAGAGTTAGGGTTTGGTACTCCCTTCTCTCTCTACAAGGTTAAGGTAAGGGAGTGGTTATAGTGAGCATTGGCTTGTTCTAGGAAAGGGTTTGTGTTTAGATATAATGGTTGGCTAGGAGTTTACGTGTTAGGGTAGAAAATTAGAAATCTCAATTTAGGAACTAAGGAAAATGTTGGAAATAGGCTTAATTGGCAATTATGGAACTTTAGGAAGTAAAGAATGAGGTTAGGTTTTAATTGAGGATAATAAATGGCATAAACCCCTAATTTAGGACTTTGAATCAATAATTGGGACATGTGAACAAAATGTGGTTATTGTATGATTATATGAAAAGTTGAAGTTTGGTTAATGTTTGCACTCTAATTGTTTATGTGAAATGTGAATTGTGGCTATTTGGTTATAATTATGATGGTTTTTGTGATTGGAATGACTTGGTAAATATTAAATGGAATTCGTAGGCAAAGTAATGGCATATAATATGGACAATTAAAAATGCATAAATATGGTGGTGTATCGTAGGCCTTCGATTTAGGGGAGACGATACATCGTAAAAATTTGGGTTGTATTGTAGGCCTTCGATTTGGGGGAGACAATACAACGTAAAAGGGGCGATGTATGTAGCCCTTCGATTTGGTGGAGACATACATCGTCGATGGTGTATGTATGTAGGCCTTCGATTTGGTGGAGACATACATACACCCTAAATAAAAAGGAAAAAAGAAAGGACAATGGATAAAATAAGGTAAACAATAAAGGAAAAGCGATGTATGTAGGCCTTCGATTTGGTGGAGACATACATCGTGATTAGTGTATGTATGTAGGCCTTTGATTTGGTGGAGACATACATACACCGTAAATAAAAGGAAATGAATAAAGGAAACATGGAATAAAATTGAACAAGGTAATGGTAATTGAAACGCGATGTATGTAGGCGTTCGATTTGGTGGAGACATACATCGTGATTGGTGTATGTATGTAGGCCTTCGATTTGGTGGAGACATACATACACCGTAAAAATAAGGAAAGAGGTAAGGGAATAAAATTGGACAAGGTATGGTAATGGAAACGCGATGTATGTAGGCCTTCGATTTGGTGGAGACATACATCGTGATTGGTGTATGTATGTAGGCCTTCGATTTGGTGGAGACATACATACACCGTAAAAATAAGGAAAGAGGTAAGGGGATAAAATTGGACAAGGTAACGGTAATGGAAACGCGATGTATGTAGGCCTTCGATTTGGTGGAGACATACATCGTGATTGGTATATGTATGTAGGCCTTCGATTTGGTGGAGACATACATACACCGTAAAAATAAGGAAAAGGTAAGGGTTTAAAAAGGGATTTCTTTGGGAACGGAGAAAATGAATAAAAGGGAATCAAATGGTGGAAATGAACTAACTAAAAAGGGAACCGACATTTATAAAATAATGGAATTGGAAAATATGGTATGCTGGTGATGAATTTGTATTTATGTGAATAAATTGCTAATTGTGTTTGGCCTGGTTAGTTGTTATGTCTATCTAGAAACTACTTTTCTATTCATGTGCAATGCTCACTCCCTTACATTTACAGGTGCTGAGATTGAGCAGGCACAGCCCCCGGCCGAGCAGGAGTACTTTCCCTTACAGGGAGAGTAGGGTGTTTTGGGTTTAAAATATAATATGGACCTAAGTCTATTATAATATTTGGATGTAAATTTAATATGTATATTTTGATTGAGACTTAGTGTATTTTGTTTTAACAAAGTTATATGTTTTGATTATGACACTCAAACTTAGTATTTTCCACTATTACTCCGATTAATTAAGGCACTCTTATGTATTTGGAGCCCTTTGGGCCTTGATATGTTTTAGAGATATAATTTGAAGCCCTGCTGGCTATTGGTTGTTTATTTGAAATTGTTTATCACAGGTTGAATTTTGGATTAGTCCGAAAAACAAGCAAAACTCCGTCCGTTTGACGGGTGATTTTATTATATTAAAAAGTAATTTTTGAGTACACATTTTTTTAAACTTGGGAATTAAGGGTAGTAATTATTAGGGTGTTACACTTTACCTTCCATCACATTGACATGGTTCCTAAGATCGAAGAGTATTACAAAATAATAAATGTGGATATACCTTCAAAAGAAAAGGTCTATTTCCCTTACGAAAGGAAAACTACTGCAAGGATACTCTCAAGATTGTTGGACATTCATGTCAGTGAAATTCAAGATCATATGATAGATAAGAAGGGTAACCTGAGTGCTCACTATCTCTTACCGTTTGTCCAAAACAACATAGATACAGATCATGGACTGATTGCGTTTGCTCTTGCCATTTATGGATTAGTAATCTTTCCAAGGGTAAAGGGGCAAATTGATGGTCTGATAGTCAAACTATTTGAGCAAATAGAGCATAAGGTGAATCCAGCAATACCCATCTTGGGGGAAACTATCCGATCATTGAATCATTGTAGGCTTTATAAGAGGGGACGATTCCGAGGTTGTACTCAGCTCTTGACCATCTGGATGATCAGTCACCTTCCCGTCCAAACATGCTTCGATTTCCCTAAGATCGAACGGAATCTGTATAGACTGGGGTTTCATAACCCAGCAAGAGAATATGGTAATGCGGCATGGCCTCTTGAAATGCCGACAAATAATCAGTGGATTATGTTCTTCCTAGGTTTGCAGGAAGTAATTTGGATGGCTCCCTGGATGTCTCATACCTATGCAGTGTATAGGTGTGGAGATAAACCTTGGGTTCCTCTCATAGGCCCATGGGGAGTTATTGGCTATGCTCCTGCCCTAGTTAGAAGACAGTTGGGGTCAAAACAATTTATCCCCATGACCCATGGTCTAGTTGATTTCGAATTCTCGTATAGTGACGAGAATGTAGCCAAGAAAGTCAAATAAGCCACTGAAGCCTGGAAGGACGTTCGATATGTGAAGCAAGGATCTTCTTCAGGAACTACTCCCGGATATCCTCTATGGCAGGCTAACCGCGGAAAAGGCTTTGTAGCCCCTAAAGTTGAAGGTCCTCATCTTCCTATACATAATTTCAATGAACCATTTGATTATGTTGCCGAGGCTGAAGGAAGATATGAGATAATGTACCAACAGCTGAAGGAAAAAGAGCTTGAAACTAAGGAGTTATGGAATAACAAGTTGCGAAGGATTGAAGAGGAGATGCAAGTTGAAAAAGGAAGGTCTGCTTGGATGGAACAACAAACTCGAAGATGGAAAAACGAATACTCAGACCTTGATGTTTCACTTTCTGAGAAAAACAAAATGATTGCTTCCCTCAACCAAAAAAATGGAGCCTTGCGTTCATAATTAAAATATTTAAAGTCAAAACTAGAGGAAAGCAGCAAAACTATTTTTCTGCTACAAGAAGAAAAAGTGTCCCTGGATGCGGATAGAGTCTATTGGAGTGATAGAAGTCAACACTTTGAAGGGCAGCACAAAGATCTTCTCCAAAAAACCTGCCAACTTCTTAATGATATCCAAGGACTTGCAAGGAAAGCGCAAAAAAGGGCAAGAGAGGCTGAAGAAGCTGAGGAGGAAGCACCACCTGGGAAGGCCCGAGAATTCTTAGTCACCATCAAGAAAGAATTGGAATATTTTGGGAATTTCTATTGAATTAGGAATAAAGAGGATTTTCTTTTTTTTAGAATAAGCGATTGCAGTAATAATGGTAGGACTAGATGAGTTTTTTTGTGTTTTTTTTCGTTGGAATTTGATTTTGTAATAATGGAGATTTGGCAATAAAATTTACAATTTTGGATCACAATCATTCGTTCATTCATTCATTCATTTCTTCATCTTTCATAAATTTTTATTAAGTATTCAAAAAATATGGAAATTAGGAAAACTGCCTCCAAAGCACCCTTATCGGACTCGATTGCAAGTCAAGATTATGGAAGAACGTGAGGCGAATCAAAAGAACGATACAGAGTTAGCAGAACTCAAAAGTCAAATGAATAAGATGATGGAAATGATACTCACATTACAAAAAAATGAATCAAATGGGAATGGGAATCCTAAAACCGATGATGTTGAACAGCTTGTTTCTCCCCAATATCCTCCGGGTTTCACCCCAAACGTTCATAATAATCAACACGGTGCATCTGGGCAACATGTATACTCTATGGTCAATTGGCCACCCTACGGACTTCCTCCAGGATATGTCCCACCTTTCGCTGAAGAGGTTCCTGTTCACGAGGAACTAACTCCGCACGTCGACGTTGAAGAAGATCCTACACACATCATTGCTGGGCCACAAGCCCATATCATTCCGCACATACCCGAGACAAGGCTTGGGGGAAATAAACCACACTTTCCTAATGGCACTCGAGGCAAGGAGAAAGAGAAGTTGGATCTGATAGAGGAAAGATTGAAAGCAATTGAAGGAGCAAACTATCAAGGACTAAAAGATGCTTTTGAGATGTGTTTAGTCCCGGAAGTTATTTTGCCCCCAAAATTCAAGCTGCCAGAATTTGAGAAGTACAATGGAACTACCTGCCCAAATACTCACCTCCATATGTATGTACGGAAAATGTCGGCATACCACAAGGATGACAAGTTATTGATCCATTTCTTCCAAGATAGTCTCGTTGTCGGGGCTTTGAATTGGTATATACGATTAGAAAAAGACAATATCAGAACTTTCAGGGACTTGGCTGACGCTTTTGTTAAGTACTACAAGTACAATGAAGATTCGGTGCCTGACCGCACTCAACTTCAAAGTATGTTCCAAAAGCAGAATGAGAGTTTTAGAGAATATACACAAAGGTGGAGGGCCGTGGCTGCCCAAGTCATGCCTCGCATAGAGGAAGAGGAACAAATCTCATTATTTATAGAGACTCTTCAAAATCCCTACTATGATCGCATGGTGAGTAGTACTGCTAAAAGCTTCAATGCTTTAAAAAAGGTGGGAGAACGAATTGACAGTGGATTGAGGTGTGGAAAGATCACAGGAGACAATCTCGGATCGAGCACTGGAAAGAGACCAAATTTTGTGAAAAAGAAGGAAGGAGAAACTCATGCCGTAACTAATGAAGGGAAGGGATATCAAAGAACCAACCATTATTCTAAGAATGCTTACACCATTACTTATACCTCCCGCCAACAGGGGACTCAATATCAGCCCAATACATATGTTCATCAAAACCCCCACCAGTACCATGCACCAACTGTTCATTATCCACAAAATCCCACCCAAACATATTTCACACCACAGGCTATAAACCCTAACCAATCATATTTCCCTCCACAAAATCCAACCCAAACAAGATGTATTGGTAACACAACCATCAAATACTCCTTATATTGAAGCAGCTGAGGAGGCTTTTGAAACGGCCTTCCAAGCACTGGAGATAGCAAATGCCACATTTGTTAAGGAAGGAAGTCCCCTGTTGAAGCCTAGACCTTCTGAAGCTTCTCTCATGGTGGCAAAAATCATGGTAGAAAATGGGTATCAGCCAGGCAAAGCACTTGGAAAATACGAACAAGGACCAATTGATATGCTAATACTCTATGACAACAAAGATCGGTATTAATTAGGATATATACCTACAAAAGTTGATAAGATCCGAATCGCCGAAGAGAAAAAGCAGAAGAGGTTGGCCCATTTGGGGCATTGTGAGTACAAGGTTGACAGGATTCCCATTCCGCATATCAGCTACAGCTTCAGCAGTGCTGGATTCGATTTTGTAAGGGATGTTGCTGCAGTGATGGATGATTGCTCTAATGATATGGATAGCTTCATAATCCAACATCCGCCTGGCACCGTGTTGAGCAACTGGATAGAAGAGGAATTCCCACGACTCTTGTGCCACATAGAGAAGTAATTAATGTACCCGAAGTCATTGGCTCCGCCCAAAGCCATTGATTTCTTCTTAGCACTAAATAAGGGCGTACTCCATTTTATATTGTCAAGTATAAGTTTTCATGAATAAATGCATGTGTTTTCGTTAATCTTGTTTTCTTCTTTTCCTTTAAAAGGATAATAATAATAATCATGAAAAAAAATAAATAATATAGAAAGGGGAAAGAGTATGAAATAACTGAATACTTTACCTAATCACCAATAATGCAGATCTGACTACGAATCCGGAAATAATGATCATGTTAGTAACCCATCATACAATTTCGATCACTTTCTTAGCCAGACTGAAGAAGAGAATAATTATGACAATTGGGAGACACATCCTGAATTACTCCGAATGGTTGAACAAGAAGCTAGAGAAATTCAACCTCATGAAGAGCCCATTGAAGTGGTTAACTTGGGGACAGAGGATGATAAAAAAGAGATCAGAATTGGAACAATCTTGAAAATCGGTGAACGAAAAAGGTTAGTTGCTTTATGTCATGGCCAATTGTATCAAAAGAGAATTATTAAGGCTCATACTAAGAAAGTCCACCCACGTCACTTTCGAGAAGGGGATTTAGTGCTTAAGAAGATTCTACCTATCCAGATAGATCACAGGGGAAAGTGGACTCCGAATTATGAAGGACCCTATGTCGTAAAAAAGGCTTTCTCTGGAGGGGCCCTGATTTTGACCAACATGGATGGAGAAGACTTGCGACTCTCAGTGAATTCAGATGCTGTAAAAAAGTATTATGCTTGAGAGTATCTAAAAAGAATAATAAAAAAAAAGAAAAAGGAAGTTGTATGTTTGTTTAGTAGTATATTCTTATGCGTTGATCACATCAATGTTTTACTAAACCTTTTTTCATATGCATAGTAAGGAATGTTTAATTCATGGATAAGGGTGGAGGGTGATGTAAATAAAACCCTATATGATGTGGACTCTCGAACAATTTTTTTTAATGAGGCTTCTTTGTGAATCCTAAACACTAATGAGATATCCGTAGTCACCCCATTGAGCCTTGACATCATGAACGGAGATCGTTTCTATACCACCTATTGAATATTCGTAACCAGGGTCGGGTAGAATCATTGACAAATTTTCTGCTTAGCATTCAATCACTAACAAAAAGCCTACCTTGGTTTCAAAGCCCAAAAGTAATTGATCACAAGATGAGTGGGGATCAGAATATGGATAAAAAAAATAATAAAAAAGAGAAAAAAAAGAAAAGAGGGAAAATTCCCGAATCAAAAAAAAAGAGAACCCCGCTGAGAATTTGCAATGGATATCTTAGACAATGGTTAAAGTAAATCAAGATCTCTTCACAATTTCTAGTAGTGATTGAATGTTGTTGATAAAAAAGAAGATTTGTTGAGAGGTAGGATATGGGAGAAAAGGAGAAAAGGAGAAGGGGGGAAACAAAATGCTTTGAGCCATATACCCTTTCTTTTCATAAACCTTCAGTCAGGCCACGATACAAGCTTAAAAGACCTCGTTGAAGATTGAACAGTTCGAGATAAACATCAGGGTAAAGGAAAACTGACTCCAAGATAATAGAGAAAGATCCTGCATCCTAATAAATATCATATGCATTTTATTGTTACAAACAAAATTTATTTCCTTTACGGTGATCATAGCATAAGTATCTACTTTTAAAGAAGCATGCAAACTAAAAAAATTAAGTAGAATGAGCTCGTTAGGTCGAAAACCTGAAAAGGCGGCCTAGGCAGAAGTTAGAGCAATTTACTAGGTTGAAAACCCGAAAGGGCGACCTACCGTAAAAAAAAAAAGGAGGTACCTCAAGCTAGTACCATGCAAGACACAATGTCTACAAGAGCAACCATGGGTCAAACTGGGGCAGATTTTGTTTTTATTATTTTCAAGAAAATAATAAAAAAAACAGATGGCAAACAACCAGTGCAAAGAAAGACGAGACGAACAGCCAAGTGAAACTCGAAATCTACAACTGGACACTGGGGCAATTTTCTTAATCTAAATCGTTTGATTGCGACCTCATTAGATCTTTCAAAAGAAAGGAGGGAGAGTGCTAAATTCTTGATGAGGGAAATTAACATGGTTCATTAAAAAGGATCGTTTGCAGAAATGTGAATATGTTTACTAAATCTTGCCGTTGTCAAGAATGGCCTTGTAAAAAGTCCTAAATATGTTTTGCATGGTATGATGCATTCATTTACGAACTTGTATTGACAATATAGAAATGTTGTATAAAACTTTTGTTTAAAGCAGAAAGTTCATATTTGTGAATAACAATAATGTTTTACGAGATATTTAGTGGGATCCCTGAGGCGGGAAACATAGTGCAACCAAAGAAGTGATTAACTGTTTGTTGATTCTGCGAAAGAGATCCGGTCTAATCCCTTCTTTAGCATGGCATAGTGCATAAGGGTGCCAAGGGGCAGTCACAATGACAAAATTATGATCAATTTCCTATTTTTTGGCTCATGTGCATTGCATCACATCAATATATCCATGCATTTTAAGCATTCGAAATCACATATCCTCTCATTATTAGTGTAAGTGCTCATAGACATTCACAACCACAACAAAGATTGCTATCATTGTCGCATGTCTCAAGTTTACTTTTTTTTTTTAATTTTCTCTACCACGAGTTCCGGCAGTACCCCGACCTGCGTCCTCGTTTCCATTATTGTATTTTCAGTTCCCGAGTTCCGGCAGTACCCCGACCTGCGTCCTCGGCTTTAATTATTTTTAATTTGCTCTACCACGAGTTCCGGTAGTACCCCGACCTGCGTCCTCGTTTCCATTATTTTATTTTTAGTTCCCGAGTTCCGGCAGTACCCCGACTTGCGTCCTCGTTTTCATTATTTTATTTTCAGTTCCCGAGTTCCGGCAGTACCCCGACCTGCGTCCTCGACTTTAATTATTTTTAATTTTCTCTACTACGAGTTCCGGCAGTACCCCGACCTGCATCCTCGTTTCCATTATTTTATTTTTAGTTACTGAGTTCTGGCAGTACCCCGACCTGCGTCCTCAGCTTTAATTATTTTTAATTTGCTCTACCACAAGTTCCGGCAGTACCCCGACCTGCATCCTCGTTTTCATTATTTTATTTTCAGTTCCCGAGTTCCGGCAGTACCCCGACCTGCGTCCTCGTTTTCGTTATTTTATTTTCAGTTCCTGAGTTCCGGCAGTACCCCGACCTGCGTCCTCGGTTTTAATTATTTTTAATTTCCTCTACCACGAGTTCCGGCAGTACCCCGACCTGCGTCCTCGTTTTCATTATTTTTTTTTCAGTTCCCGAGATCCGGCAGTACCCCGACCTGAGTCCTCGTTTTAATTATTTTTAATTTCCTCTACCACGAGTTCCGGCAGTACCCCGACCTGCGTCCTCGTTTTCATTATTTTCAGTTCCCGAGTTCCGGTAGTACCCCGACCTGCGTCCTCGTTTTCGTTATTTTATTTTCAGTTCCCAAGTTCCGGCAGTAGCCCGACCTGCGTCCTCGGTTTTAATAATTTTTAATTTCCTCTACCACGAGTTCCGGCAGTACCCCGACCTGCGTCCTCGTTTTCATTATTTTATTTTCAGTTCCCGAGTTCCGGCAGTACCCCGACCTGCGTCCTCGTTTTCGTTATTTTTTTTTCAGTTCCCGAGTTCCGGCAGTACCCCGACCTGCGTCCTCGGTTTTAATTATTTTTAATTTCCTCTACCACGAGTCCGGCAGTACCCCGACCTGTGTCCTCGTTTTCATTGTTTTATTTTCAGTCCCGAGTTCCGGCAGTACCCCGACCTGCGTCCTCGTTTTCATTACTTTATTTCCAGTTCCTGAGTTCCGGCAGTACCCCGACCTGCGTCCTCGGATTTATTTATCATCGTTTATTTTTCCAAAGTTTAACAAAAACTCAGACTTGCTTTAGTTCTTTCAATATTTGACGCTCTCTTCAACAAAATTGGTGTCTACGTCTTTACTCATTACTTATCTTGATAGCATACAAACTCCACTTTGTTTGTCATCTAATAAGCAACAAGTAAAGAGGGGCAGCTGTTGACACCCAATTTTGTCCGGGGTCAAAAATATTGTTTGGTAAAAAATTTTGGTTAATTAAATTTTTTATTCTCAAATTTTTTATAATTGAAGAAATAAAAAGCTTGTTTGAATGTATTATTCTTGTGTATTGAGTTATTTTTGGGGTTATTTAAAAAATAAGAATAACAAAATAAGAAAAGATTTTGAAAAAAAAAGTGTTTTTTTGTAAAAAATAAAAAAAACGAATTTAAAGAAAAAAAAAAGATAAGATAAAAATGTGTTTTTGGTAAAAGATTTGATAAGTTTTTTTGTGAGGATAAAGATAATTTTTTTTATTAAAAGGATTTGTTTTATTTATAAAAGGATTATCATCATATTTGTTTTGATTTTAAAAGATTGAGAATTGATCTTTAACAAATTTAAAAGATTTGATTAAGGAATAAACCAGGGAATATTCCACTGGGCTTTCAAAGCCTATTGGAGAAACCCTATTTTTCTTAACCTAATTTTTTTTCCTATAAATAGAGCTCTTCTCCTCACAATTTCGAAAGAGAATTTTATACACAATTTTGAAAACAGAGATTTTTTTAGAAGCAATTTACTCTAAAAAAATATTGTGCTTCGATTTCCGTGCCTACTACTCTTCTACTTCAGTCTTTAGTCTCATTTTCTCGGTTTTTGTTCTGAATAATAAAACACTTCTTCTGCCAGTCTAAGTTCCTGGCCTTCAACACAATAATACTCCCTTCGTCCATTCCAGGTACCTCTTTTCATCTCTTTTGTTTTCAGTTTTGTTTTTTTTTTGTTTTAAAAATATTAAAAAATAAAAATGTAGTCTTTTATATTTCAATTGTTGAGATTTTAATTATTATTTTTTATGAATCCTTTTTGATTGTTGAACAATAAATTTTTTTTTTTGCATTATCAATTAATTATGAAAGTATTCGCCTACTGTTTCAACTTTTGTTAATACGCCACACTAATTAAAGAATTTTAGCCGATGACGGAAAATTTGGAAGATGTCCGGAGTGACGGTTACACAAAAGTCTATCCATTAGTCTTGAGATATTTCTTTGCAATCGGATTTGGCCATGAGTGTTGGCTGGGTTTGGTTCTACAAAAATTTAAAAGTTTGGAATTTTAAGGTAAAAGTAATACTTTAAAGTTGCCGACGATAGAAATTAGGAAAAGGACGTGGTTGCGGTTCGGTAAATTTTACCTAATTATCTTGAGGCATATTTTTTATATTAGAGTTGGCCATGAGTGTTGGCTAAATCTAAATGGCAAAAATCAAAAGTAAATATTTCGTTAAATCTCTTTTTAGTGTTAAAATCAATGTGAATAAATTCATTGATCCTTAACCGTTATAACAATGGTGAATATAAACAATTAAAAATAATTATTTCAAAGATAATAGTTTTGCTTACAAGTTTAGAATCTTTTTTTACCGCAACACAATTTTATATCGAAAAGGAAATTTTGTAAACAAATCATTTAGAAATAATTTTTAGAACTAATTTTTATTGCTATAAATCTTTATTAAAATAGAAGTTTTAAATTCACCATTGTTATATCCAAATGTTATAGGATTTGATTTTATTCCGCAGAAAAATTGCTATTTAGGCAACCCATTTCTCAATCATAGTCATTTATCATCTTTGATAATATGCTGATAAAAATGGGGTATATAAAATAAAAATAATGAACAGTTTTTTTTATTGATAATTGAAAACCATACCAAAATAATCAAGCAAATAATATAGACCAAATAGGTAACCGTTCTTAGAACGGACGTGGTAGGGTGCTAATACCTTCCTACTCGTAATCAACCCCCTAATCCAAACTCTGATACGCAGACCATTTTTTTTAGGTGTCCAATTGCACCATTCCATTTTTATGGATAAATCAATTGGTGGCGACTCCAAATCTCTTTAATTAATTTAAATATTAAATTAATTATATAATTATTTTTTTTCATATTTTTTCGCGGCGCCCTTCGGGATGGTTGCGACACAAGTCTTGGAATGCCTTTGCTGCAAATTGAGTTCCGTTGTCAGTCACCAGAACTTGTGGCACTCCAAACCGAGCTATGACCTGTCTTTCAAAGAACTTCTGAACCTTGGCCGACGAGATAGTTGCTAGAGGCTCGGCTTCAATCCACTTGGTAAAGTAATCAATGGCAACTATCACCCATTTTAGCTGTCTTGGTGCGGTGGGGAACTGGCCAATCAAATCCATTCCCCATTGATAGAAAGGATAGGGAGATGAAAGTGAGTGGAGTTCCTCGGTCGGCTTCTGATACACATTGCTGTGAAATTGACACTTTTCACACTTCTTCACATGATTGATCGCATCTTGCTGAAGGGTCGGCCAGTAGTATTCTGCCCTTAGAATCTTTTTGGCCAGTGATTTCCCCCCAACATGATGACTTCCGATACCCCCGTGAACCTCTTCGAGTGTCTGTTTTGCTTCAGCGGGATCTAAACATCTGAACATAGGGCCACTGACCCCTCGGCGAAACAGAATTCCTTCCACTAGAGCAAATTGTGATGCTTTCCTGACGAGTTTCTTGGCCTCGATTGGGTTAGTCGGCAAGATTCCCTGTTCCAAGTAATTCGTGATCGGAGCCGTCCAACTTGGATCCACCGAAACGGAGAGGACAATGCTAGGTCCGTGCACCATTTCTTGGATCAACGTTTTGTTATTTCCAGGTCCTTTCGTTGAACCAAGTTTTGAAATAATGTCCGCTCGGCCATTGCTTTCTCTTGGGATGTGGCAGAATTCAACCTTGGCAAACTCTGAAGATAAGAACTTCACCTTCTCAAGATATTTCTGGAGGATGGGTTCTTTGGCTTGATAATCACCTTTAACTTGCGAAACCACCAACTGAGAATCGCTGAAAATCTTCACTTCTCGGGCCCCTACCTCTTTTGCCATCTTGAGACCTGCCATTACAGCTTCATACTCCGCCTGATTGTTTGAAGTAGGAAATCTGAACTTCAAAGAATACTCAAGGGTCACTCCCTCGGAGTTCTCCAAGATTATTCCAGCACCTGCTCCAAGATTGTTGCTCGACCGGTCAACATAAACGCTCCAGTCCAAGTTTGAGCTCGTCGATGGCTCAATAAACTCGGAAAGGAAATAAGCTAGGACCTGAGATTTCATTGCCTTCCTTGGTTCAAAAGTGATGTCGAACTCGGAAAGTTCAATGGCCCAAGTCACCATTCTCCCTGCCAAGTCGGGTTTTTGAAGAATCTGTCGGATCGGCTGAGCTGTTCTGACCTTGATGTGATGGCTCTGGAAGTACTGTCGTAGTCTTCTGGCTGTGATAACCAAACAAAAAGCCAATTTTTCTACCTTCTGGTACCTCAACTCTGGTCCTTGAAGCGCTCGGCTGGCAAAATAAATAGGGGATTCTTTGCCTGATTCTTCCCGGACTAGAACCGAACTGACGACCGAATCCCCCACTGATAAGTAAAGAAAAAGAATTTCTCCAGTTACAGGACTAGATAAGATTGGGGGGATGCCAGGTATTGCTTAAGGTCAATGAAGGCCTTTTCGCATGCCTCGTTCCACTCAAATGTCTTTTCCTTTTCCTTCTTCAGCAGTTGGTACCATGGTAGAGCCTTCCGAGCTGATTGGGATAAAAATCTGGAAAGAGCCGCTATCCGACCTGCCAGTTGTTGTACACCCTTGATGTCAGAGGGACTCTTCATCTCAAGGATGGCTCGACACTTCTCCGGATTTGCCTCGATCCCACGTTCAGTAAGCATGAATCCGAGGAATGACCCAGCAGGAACCCCAAAGGTGCATTTCTCCGGATTCAACCTCATATCGAATTGCCGAATTCTGGCGAGAATGATCTTCAAATCCTTAGCATGGTCTTCTTCCTTCAAACTCTTGGCAATCATATCGTCGATGTATACCTCCATTCTCGGCCCAATAAGTGGATCGAACACCTTGTTCATCATCCGCTGATAAGTCGCCCCAGCGTTCTTAAGTCCGAAGGGCATAACGTTGTAACAATATGTGGCATTTTCAGTGATGAATGAAGTCTTCAACTGATCTGGGGGATACATCGGGATCTAATTGTAGCCTGAATAAGCATCCATGAAGGATAATCTCTGATACCCTGCCGAGCTGTCTACTAATTTGTCTATGCAGGGAAGTGGGTATTGGTCCTTGGGGCAGACCTTGTTCAAGTCTGTATAATCCACGCACATTCTCCACTTTCCATTGGATTTCTTGACCAGTACGGGATTAGCCAACCAATCAGTGTATACCACTTCCCTGATGAACCCTGCCTCAAGCAGCTCGGCAACCTTTTCTTCTGTTGCTTGAGCCTTCTCGGTTCCGACCCGTCTTTTCTTCTGACAAACTGGCTTGGCGCCAGGATACACACTTAATTTGTGGCAAATGAAGTTCGGATCGATTCCTGGCATATCCGCCGAGGTCCAGGAAAATAAATCTTTATTTTCTACGAGCAGTTCTGTCAGTTCTTTCTCAACTTCCTCAGCAAGGCCAACATCAATCTTGACACAACGGGATGGATCGGTATCAAAAATTACCTTCTTAAAGTCCCCCTGAGGGGTTGGCCTGGTTTCATCTTCCTAAAGCGCGGCACTTCATGAAATCCCCTCCTCCATAAAACATCATGGAAGACTCGTAATCCGCAATGTGGTCCATCGGATCAGTTGGCCCAGTGTACCGAGGGATATTTTGATGGCCCACATAAGTCTGCGGGGTTTGGAACGCCATAATTTCAACTGTGAAAGGATGTCCAGGATGAGGTTCCCCAGTAACAGGATCAGGAACCATGTTCGGGTTGAGGGGTGGGGGTGGAGGAAGATTGCTCGGGTTGCCGAGAGCCACGTGAGGGCCTTGCTCGGCTGCTCTTGCCATGCTCTGCTGCTGAAGAGCAACAATAGCCTGATTCTGCTTCTCAATCAAGGATGTTTGGGTTCTCAAAATTTCCATGATTGACTCTTCTCTCCTTCGGGCCGAAGAGGTAGTCATGTAAGATCTACCCCCCGTTTCAGAACGTTGTCCACCTTGGAGCGTTCCAAAATGACCCCTAGTCAAGTGAGGTATTTCCCTGTTGGATCGCTCGGCTCGGGAATGATCACGACGAGCGGAACGCTCAACTCGCCGATCCTCACCAGTTCGTGATCCAGCAGGGGCCCTCTGAGATTGATGTGGTCCAAAATCTGCAGTATCATGCCATTCTAAAACGTGACCATCAGGAATAGTCCGAGGGTTAGACCGCCCTCCGCCGCCTTCAATACGGGGAGAGACAATGGCTTGTGCCTGAACTGTAGGGACTGGAAGGACTGGAGTAACATCAGCCTGATTGCCTACCGTGGGTCCTCCCAGAGCGATTCTTTCTCACACATTCATTCCGCTCTTAGGTGGCCTCCCCCGGAGGCGACGGCGGAGATCTCCCTCATTACCGTTGTCGTTTGCCATGAGAACAGTGGACGTGGGGATACTAGTTATTCGATTCCCACAGACGGCGCCAATGTAGTGTCCTTGAACACTAGGTGTCCTTAACCCCCTAAGTGCTCAAGATTATGGTAATCAGGAGCCCAAGAGAGGATCAAGTATTAATATGTGAGTTGTGGTATTTCTGCAGTTCCAGTTGGGAAAAGTAGGGTCTCCCTAGTCAACGAGTGTGTGCAAAGTGTCAACTTAGGGATGAGAGAACTTACCTGAAACCCTAGCTGTGATGAGCTATTTATAGGGTTTAGAGGAGGCTGATATGGGCCGTTTGGGCCCTGTATCAGAGCTGTGGTGAACCAGGATTCTGTGTGATAATATCGGAGGATTATGCTCTTAGAATCTGGTTAGGATCAGCTGAAGATCTCATGTCTAGGCTGTTGCGTGAATCTAGGAGAGATTTGCGGAAGGGATAAGAAGCCTCGGTGAGTCTGAGCTTATCCACGAGCCGACGATATGTCTCGGTCCTAGAGTCCCGAGCCTGATGGATTGGGGACCGATGGTGAGGCTCGGTTTCATCAAGTCCGAGCCTGGCCCTTTCGTATCGCTCGGAGTCTGCGAGTCCGAGCGAAGGACTTTAATAACAGGTGGACCGAGCAAAGTGCCCTTAGAGGAACCCTTTAGTAAGACTTGGGTCCGTATATGGTCGGCAGACCCTACAATCTCAAAGATCAGAACCTATTGGTCTTTGGGTCAATAGTATCGTGGCAATTGTTTGTGTGTGTAGCCACGTATACGAAGGGTACTAGGACCACACACCTTATGATTCCGGATGCTATTATTGTGAATATGTCATGATGATATGATTCGCTTTTATTATTTATGCATGATAAATATTTTATATATGCTGATGATGTTAATGCCTGGAACTTGGTGATATGTTTGTGTGATTAATCCATGATGGAAATTAAGTGTGTGTTTGTATCTGCGGTAGAAACCGCGTTTGGGAAAAAGCTTCTTTGGGGCTGCTTCTACAAACGCACGTTTGCATTTGTCAAATGCCGTTCCAAACAGAGCTTAAGTGAGGCAATGGAAATTATGAAAAATAATAATGATGCTGATGAGAATAATGTGATAATGTTGAAGTAAGCAATGAAAAGGAAAAGAATCTTGATAATAACGCGACGTGTTGAGAAGCTTTGGAAATCTTGGATATAGAAGTGCAAGGAAAGAAACGATAAGACTAATATGATCGGAACCACAAATGTGTGAATACCAAGAAGTGAAAGGATCACCGGGACATGTGCCAGATCGAGGAACTCCCCAAGGCGCACGATTGACACGGCGCGCTTGTCGGATCAAGGAGCTCCCTGCTATATGCAGTTGCTATGAGGATTATGAAACAATGAGAAAGCGTTAATGCAGGAGATTCGATTAGAGATCGAGGTTCACTGAAGGGATGAACAACGGCGACTCGTCCGAGCATAGGATGAATAAAATGCTAATAAGACATTAAAGACATTGAATAATGCGGCGAGTTGAGTGTGAAGTAGTGGAGAGGAAGATACCTTGTTTATCTGCGGATAATCAGGTGAGTGATTGTGATATGGGAGGGTGATGACGGTGAAACGTTAATTAACCTAGAGTGCTCTTATAGGCAGAACGAGTTTATATGTGATCGGGGATTAATACCCAATGGATCGTAGCGTGTTCTGCACCCGGAACTAGAAAAGTATTGTCACCCCCTTGATCAGTTTTGGAACGATGAGAGGGAAACTGAACGAGGCGGGCAGTCGATTGGTGTTGGGCCCTTGCGATGTCACGGAAAATGCTAATTGTCATGATGGCCGGCCTATACGGTCGTGGCCTTGACAAATATAGATGTTGTTGGATTTTCTCGGCTGTTTGACCTGCGTGGGTTAAGGTTCTTGTACTCCTGTTTGCTTCCGACTAGGCTTGGGAGGATTGGAGGATATGTATGTGTGCTAACTAACCCCTCGATGGCATTTCCTTAATCTCCCCTGTCACCGATAGATGCGCTTTGATAAAACTTAATAAAGTAAGCTTAATAATTGAAAAGACTCTGAGAGTAAGAAATTAGAGTATGACGAGGGTTTTGATCAAGGAAATGGAAAAGGTCAAGCGGCAAGAAAGTATGGATAAGACCAAGAATGTGACGTTGTTATGATGAAGAGTTTGTAATGGGCATTGTGAAACTAGTAATGAAAGAGATGAATGAGGAAGAGAGAGAATGACACGAATAAAAGTATCACTGTGCAATGATGATGATGTTGATGATGATGATGAGGTGAATCATGTTGTGTATGTGATTGTTTATATGTTTTCATTATATGTTTGTCTTAATATTTGTGCCTATTGTAATTCCACCCGTCGACGAGAAATCGTTCGGGATCACTCACTCTCTCTTCTATCCTATTCTTCTGTTGATATTCGATACCATGTAATTGTAGATGGCTTACAGCATCAGGATTTCCATGTGTCCATTGGACAACGGAGGCTTGGAATTGAATCCAGCAGGTTGGAAATGGCGTGGATCCATTGGTCTGGAGGTCATCGACCCACTGTTCACTCTGGCAGGATCAGATGTGCGAGACATGATGAGTAGGCTAGTGCTGATGGACCAGAAGTGCAGATTGAGCCCAACATTTCCCGAAGATGACGAGAAAGATTTGAAGATGCAGAAGAGCTTTTCGAGCACGAGTTCCCGATGAAGTAGGTGATCCGTAGTATAGGATCTTAGTCCTGTTTTCTTATGTAATGCACTTTCTTGAGAAGCACTAAGACGAAATGGCTCTATCCTGATATAATTGTTTCATGAGACTATCATGTTTTGGAAAAATTTACCACTCTGATGGAAGTAACTGGGTTTAGAACTGGCATTTATAAAACAAGACTTATTTTGACAAACGAACTACTTTATGAAAATGGAAGAAAGAGTTTCAAAGCGTGATGTTGGTAACATCTCGACGTGGAACTTGATGTGTGATGCGGGACATGAATGATTTATTTTATAATGAGAATGTTTTCGGAAAAGGGAAATAATTTATAAAGGCGAACTCATGTCCACGTCACTAATGTAAAAAAGAAATCCCAGATTTTTACTAAATAAAAATATATTCAAGTTACTAAATCGGGGTGTTACATTACTTACCTAGACACTGGCGATCCAACTTGGCCATGTATTCACTGTGGGGCGTTGATGTGGTATGATGAACGGAATACAACATCAATGAGACTAGCAGTCCCCAAGTTTAGCATTTTTTATAAGGGTGGCAAAGTTCAGTTACCTCAATTGCAAGACCCACCTCCGCTAATGAAGGAACTTCTTTTTAACAAAGATACAAAATGAGCAAACATTTTAGGGAAAACATAAGAGTTTACAATGCAACATTTAACTTCACGTCAATGGCGGCTAAAATAGACAAAAGTGTTAACATGGGTAGTGGACCTAGCATTTTTAGAATATCAGGCCAGAATTACCATAATATTAGTGATCTTATTCCTTCTTATGGCAATTCACCAAAATTTTCTCAACTATGTATATGTGTGTGTGTATATATATATATATACATATGACACAACCAATGAGGTGGAGAATAGAATGTCAATATTCAGGTGATTAAAAGTTTTATCTTACTTTTTTTTATTATAAAAAAATTTGATACAAATAGTTCCCTATCATTTATACTACATTTATGTGTGTACTCTTTAAATAAATGCAGGTAAAGCAATATAACTAATATTTTGTATCAAGCGATAATGCGACGTATAAAAGAAATGCTTGATGATATTAATGTATGGGCAAAGACTTTTCGTATGGCTAGAGATATATTTGAAGAAGATGACGACTTGAACTTTGAGTTAAGATTGATATATGATAGGAGAACAGGTGGGAGGACGTACAACATACCCATTGTCTCTGAAGTAGCAGCACTAATTGTTTGAGATTTTGGTTCAGCACCACAGCCAAGAGATATACATGTGCAGAAAAAAGACGGTAGGATGCAACGTGTATATGAAATGCATCCAGCTTACCTCTCATTGTAGTATCCTTTGCTCTTTCTTTATGGTGAAAACGGTTATAGAAATGGAATTGCTCATAGACATCATATGGACTCATCCAAAATGGCATATAACACTATTACTATGAGAGAGTTTTTTTCTTATAGACTACAGACGAGGATGAATGAGGCGGAAACAATTTTGCATGGTGGAAAATTATTCCAGCAACGTGTGGTTGATGGATATACTATGGTTGAATCAGAAAGGTTGTCCTTCATTAAAAGTAAACAAAAAAACCTAAGATCAATCACTTTTAACGAAATTCATGATGCAGTTGATCATGGCTAAGAGATTCATCTTCATCAGGAACCCGCATCTTTCTGCTGTCTACATTTGTAGGGGGTAAGTGTATGACCCGGGCTGATGAGGGCTGGGAGTGATCGCTAGTGCAAGAGGCACGAACAAGCAGCGACTCCTGGCAAGCTTCTAAGGGAGGGGTACATGAATGATCCGACACACCGGAATGAGAGGGTGATCCTGAGACTGTAGAAATTGGACTACATAGTACAGGAAGGCTTAAATGAATTGATTGGCACTACCCTTATCAACAAGATGCATCTTCTTTTCGGTAGCCCATCACTTAAGAACACCATAGTTAAGCATGCTTGACTTGGAGTGGAGTAATTCTGGGATGGGTGACCTCCTGGGAAATTTTCCCGGGAAGCGTGCGAGTGGGGACAAAGCACGCTGAAAAGACCCGTGTTGGTATGTGGGTGTAACACCCCTAATTTTCGTCTCCCGGATAATAGGAAATTAATAATAAAAGTTTTATTATTAATTTATATGGTTTTCCAATTTTATGTTTTGTATTTAATTAGCCAGAAATATAAAAATAAATTGAAATATTTTTATATGGCAAATAAATGAAAAATATAAGAATATTGCATTTTAGTCCCTGAAATAGGAACTAAATGTAATATTGAAAAGGTTCTTGGAGGGAAAGATTTAAAAATATTAATTTTTAAATTTTGAACTAATCTAACCGGTTAGTAATGCCCTGTAACCGGTTAGACGATGAACCCAGAAATTGGGTTAGTGGATTTTGATGAGTAATCACTTGATTAATCACGGAATCGCCATGATTACAACCTAAAACCAGTGGAAAAACACGCATCAACGTGCATGTAACTCTTGTTGGTCTATAAATAGCTGAATTTATGATGATTTGGGGGTTGATTCAACTGGCTTTGTATTGAGAGGTGGAATTAGGGTTTTGATTTCGTCTGAAGCGATTCTCCTTTTTCTCTGAGTGTTAGAAAGTGAGAGATACACTTTTGGAAAGCTTAAATCAAGAGTTTTCCATTGATATAAAGATTGTGAGTCAAAAGTGTGTGTGTGATGAGGAATCAACCAGCAAAGCTAAGTGTTGAAAACTGGACTCTGTCTCTTCTTAGTTCGGGAAGCTGTATTTGGACTTTGATTTTGATCAGTTCAGGTAACCTCTAGGCCCCAAATCACTTTCATTCATTAGTGCATGTTACCTAGAGCAATCTCTAACTGTTTTCCCCAATTTTCTTGTCCAATTGTTATGTCAAACCTTCTGTTCTTTGGACCCTGTTGATGGAAAACGTGGCTGAGAGCAGAACCTAGGATTTGTGGGAATCTGTGGATTTTTCTTCAAGCTCAGTGATAACCTTCATCAAAAACAACTTAGAGGTATGGGAGAAGTCTACCTTATACTTGATTTAGACTAAAAATCAAGTGATTTAGGATTTGAGTTTTGTGGTATTGATTGGTGTTTGTATTGATTCCTATGCAAATTGATACCATAATCTTGATGCATGCAAATTGAATGTGTTTCTGGGTATGAACATATTGCTCTTAAGGCATATGAACTCTGAGAATGTTGAAATTGGGTTAGATTTGTGAAATGAAAAGAATGATTTGTCAAAACTCTTGTTTTAGTGGACTGACTGCATAATCTTATCGGTTACTCGATAATTGTAACCGGTTAGACACTGTAAAATTTCAAAGAAAATCAGTTTATTAAATCAGTCCTGAAGTCTTAGTGATTTTGGCTCAAATCTATACTTTAATTTCATTATAAATAATCTGAAGACGAGTGCTTATAATATCATGGTTCAGATTGAGGGAATGGAGAGTTAATGCCTTAAGTCAATGAGATAGATTCAAGAGGAAACTATGCTCATTTGAGAAGAGAATGTGATTTAGACTTTTGAATGATGAAAACAGTGATTTCTGAGGTATAAAACAAGGTTAAACTTGTTTATAGATTGGGTAGAGAATTCAAGAAAAAGGGTTTTTTGAATTACAATGGTAAACAGTTCAGGTCTGTAATTCTAACCGGTTAGCCTGAAACTGTAACCGGTTAGTACCTGAATCTTGAAAAATAAAAAGTTAAGTTTTTGAATACCATTGGTTATGTTTTTCCCAATCTAAGCTTAAGGGCATGTTTTTGAGATAATTCAAAGGAGAATTTTTGTGCTTAAGATTATGCCTCAAATAAATCATTCAAAAGGAGAAATTGGAATATTTCTAAATCACATTAATTAATGTAAAGATAAAACCAACCCTGATATTTGTGAATCCATATAGACTGGAAGCTTGGTTGGTAGGAACGTTTATCATATTCTGGGAATATGAGGAGGGTACTCCAGGAGTACCAAATTATAACCTACTTGATGACACATTATAGATATGTGGCCAGTGTCCGGGACCTGGTTTTTATGCGTTCTGGGAACGTATGCGTTCTGGGAACGTGGTGCACACTCCGGGAGTGATGCTTATTATCCAAGTATGGTTCGGCATTACGTTCTGGGAACGAATGTCGGTGTTTCGGGAACACAAGGGTGTATTGGATGGACGTCCAAGATGGACTTTTAGAGGCCTCAGTTGTGGATAGAAAATCATACATCATGCCACTTGCATTATAAGAGATATAATGTTGAAAAATTGGTGTGCTCATATGTACTTGCATTATGATCTGTCCATGATATACTTGTGTTTGTAATTTTAGTCTTTATCAATTATGTGTATGTGTATACTTACTCCCTGTGCCCTGTTTAGGTGATGGCCAGATACCTAGCTTGCATCGAGATACGCCCTATCCCTAGTGGCATATGGACGTATGAGGAGGTCTCCACACAGTCGGGAGAGGTCGAGGAGGACCCTGTGGAGGATGAGAGCGAGGAGGAGGTGCATGTTGAGCCGACTGTTTCTGCTAGAGGTGGACCCGCTGGTTCATAGGAGCTTGCATAACGTAGATGTTTTGGATCCTAGATCCTAGGGATAGAGCTGTGGAGGATCTGAGGAGCTGCTGAGGACACGGATGACCTGCTCTGGGACTTCTACTTTTGGATTTTGTCATATATTGTATATATTTGAGAGGTCTTACAGTGATGTTTTATTTTATGCAGCTGGACTGTATATGTTTCACCAAACTTGCTATCTCGACATTTTACTACTTGCTACTGACTATACTGATGGGGTTTTTATGTTATGACATATATATATATATATATATATATGATGCCTTATTTACCTCAGCAATGCCCCATAAGTATTATTTTTACTTCCGCGAACTCTGATTTCTATTTCAAAAGGATTCGGCAATAAGTTTATGTTTTATATACTCAAATCCAACTCGAGAGACAAATGATATATTTTAATAAGAATCACAAATAACGTTTTCTATGATTAAGGAAATGTTCTCTCGAGAGCCTTTTTGAAAGTAAGATATTACTAAGTCGGATTCAATTAATAATTCATGTTAAAAAGGGTTTATGATCGAGCAAGTACTAACCTAAAAAGGAAAAATTTTCTAGTCCTAATTATGATAGAAAGTATTCAACTATTTGGAAATATTACTTATTTTCAAGATACAAAAGAGAGCGTCACACCTTGGGTGGTATCAGAGCATTGGTCTTGTTCCTCATAGCCCCGATGATGCAGCTAAGTATGGTATTCAATGGTAATTGAATATGTTTTGAGTAAGTTAGAATCATTTATGTTTCAAAGACCTTTTTAGTGACCCAATGCCCATAGTGCAGGTCTTTCTATGGCAACCAGAAATAGAAATATTACTAACGAAATGTTAGAACGAATGACGACCGTGCTGGAAGGCATGCAACAGCAGCAGCGATAACAACCATCTCAAGGGCGAGCTGGTAATCCACCTGTTGGCAATATGGCAAATCATGATGCTAAGACTCTGTCGGAGTTCAGGAAGTGCAATCCGCCAAGGTTTGAAGGAGGATACAAACCTGATGAGGCGAACAAGTGGTTGTATGAGATCAACAAGATTTTCCGAACTTTGGATTGTTCTGATGAACAGAAGGTGACCTATGCAGTTTACATGCTTCATGGGGAAGCTGAAAACTGGTGGGATCACACTGTCCAATTGCTGAATTTTGAAAGAAGAGCAATCAACTGGGGAGTATTTATGGAGAAATTCCTTAATAAGTACTTTCCAGAAGATTTAAGGAGAAAGAAGGAAATGGAATTCATGCAATTGAAGCAGGGGGATATGAGTGTAGGAGAGTATGCTGCCAGATTTGAGGAGCTGATGAAATATTCTCCCTACTACTTAAATAACCCTGATGAGAGGAGTAAGTGTGTAAAGTTTGAAGGTGGATTGAGACCGGAATTGAAGTCTATCTTCAGTTATCAGAGGATTCAGAGTTTCCCTGCACTTGTGGATATGTGCAGAATGTATGAGGATGACAAGAAAGCTGAGTTGATTGGAAGTCAAGGAAAAGGAGTTGGATAGAGTTATGGACCACAAAGAAAGAAGAAGTTTGATCATCGGAGTAATGGTCCATATTCTCAGAAGAACAAGGGTAAGGGTAAGGCTGTGACGGATAACAAGTCTCGCAATAATGCTCCTTATTGCGAGAAGTGTAGACTTTATCATGATGGTCAGTTCTGCTGGTCCACAGGAGGATGTTTCAAGTGTGGAAAGCAAGGTCACTTTGCTCGTGAGTGCAAAGAATTTGCAAAGGGTGATGCAAAGGGATCTGCTGGCAAGCCTGTGGTACAAGGAAGAGTGTTTACCCTGAGTGGTAATGAAGCAACCCAAACCCCGAATCTCGTGCAAGGTAAATTCTTGCTTAATAATCAACCTTGCAAAATCATGTTTGATTCTGGAGCTACACATTCTTTTGTTTCTCCTGAATGTGTGAATAGGTTGAATCTTGTTGTTTCCGATTCACCTTGCTATCTTAGTATAGATACCCCTACTGGAATACCGATTTTCACAGCTAAAGTCTGTTTAGGGTGTAACGTAGAAATTTTGGGTCGTCTTTCCAAAGTAGACTTAGTTTGTCTCCCTAAGTTACAATTGGATGTGATCTTGGGTATGGATTGGTTGATGAAGAACCAAGTGATCATCAATTGTGAGGAAAAGACAATTCAATATAGGACCCTTGAACCTGAGGGTTATATGTGTTTGTTCTCTGCTACTGGAGAAGAAGAGTCGATGCCGATCGAGGAGATTCCGGTTGTGAGTGAATTTCCGGAAGTGTTTCCTGAAGAGATACCAGGATTACCTCCGAAGCGAGAGATAGAGTTTGGGATTGATTTAGTCCCTGGAGCTGGTCCCATCTCTATTGCTCCTTATAGGATGGCACCTCCAGAAATGGCAGAAATGAAGAAGCATGTAACATCCTAAACTTTGATTTAAATGAAATAATTATTAAAAACCTTAGAAAAATTGGAAAAGTGGCTTAATGAATTTTGCTAGATATGTGAGTGGTGATTATAGGACCTAGGAGTTGTATAGAAGGCATTTATGGCTTTGGGCAAAGTCATATAAACGAGATCGGGAGTTAAATCGGCGTTTTCGACGTTAGAAATCGACCGAAAAGAGAAAATTAGGAATTTATTATAGGATGCTAAGAAATTAAATTCCACCGTTGGATATGAAGTTTATGGGGTGAAGCAGCTTGCCTAAAAATTTGGACCCGATCCGACGGGTAACGAAAAAGTTACGGCGAATCAAAGTTGGGAACCACCGGTGCACGCCCAGGCGCACCAGTGTGCATCAGGTGCACCAAACCCGTGAAAAACCCGCCCAGGCGCACCAATTATTCGCCCAGGCGCGCCATCTGCACCAGCCAGCCTTCTGGTGCACCAGAAACGCGCGCCAGCCCCATCATCCCACCAGAAATGCGCACCAGCCAGGCACCAGCACCAGTCTGGTGCGTATCCTTGCGCCCAGGCGCCCCACACCGGCGCCCAGGCGTGCGACCGAATCACCAGCACGCGCATCAGATGCGCAGCGCGTGCGCAGGCGCACGCTTTCCGCGCCCAGGCGCGCGGGTGCGTTTTTCACGCACCAGGCCCATAAATTGGGCGCACCAGACCCTCCTCTCTCCATTTCTCCGCACCACTTCTCCCTCCTCCACCCAAACTCAACCCCAGCACCTCCATCCACCACCAGCCTCCACCGCCAAGCCCACCATCATCACCATGGACGCCTCTCTCTCTCCTCCCTCTTAGTCTCTTTCCCTCATTTTCTCTCTCTCTCTCCTCCTTCTCCTCCACCACCACACCACACCATAGCCACCACCACGAGCCACCACCCACCACCACCACCATGACCTCTTCTTCCTCTCCCTTTCCCTATTGATTGAGTTCTCTTACTCTCTTCCTCCTCCCTTTGTGTTTCTCTCTCCTCTAGGGTTTTCTCTCTCCTCACCGGATCTCACCGACGCCGACACCGATCGTGATTCGCACCGGGCTTGTGTTGGGTACTCCGAGGCTTTAAGCTTGGGCATCGATCCGGCCGCGATCGTTCGCAAACAACGAGGTGCAACACCGTCACCGCGATCGGGATCGATTGTCCCCGCCGTGCTTGGAATCAAAGGTCGTGGAAGCTTAGGATCGAATTGGAGCCGAGCTAGAGCGTAAGCCGGGGAGTAAAGCGTCAGGCTAAGGTTACCCCTCTCACTGTCATCGATTGAGGTATGGGATTTCATTACCAGTCCTTAAGGGGTGTATTTCTGGGTAGTTATATCTATCGCTAGGACCGGGAGAAATGTTAATTGTTAATGAACCTTAGAGTAGCCCGCTAATAATGAAGGAAGATAATTAGGAAAGAAAATTTAGTTAAAGAAGAGTTGAAACAATTAGCAACGAAATAAACGGAATAATAAGAAAGAAATAAATAAACAGAATTATAAGAACGAGTGAGTAGCGTAAGTGAGAAAAGGGAGAAATTAGAGATTAACTATGGAGAGCCGGAATTAAATAAAGAAAGTGTAGGAATGAGTCGAGAACTAAATTAGGATAAAATAAGGTTAATAGAAATAAATGGAGTGATTGAGTAATTAGCCATTAGAGGAAGGAAATAAACGGGAAATAAGAAAGAGAGAGTTAACGGAAAAAGAAATAATATAATTGGTTTAAATGCATGAGCTAGGTATTGTTAAATATGAGTGATGTAGGAAAAATAAACAAAGGAAGAAAAGAAGAAAAAGAAAAGAAAGGGAAATGAAATTTATTAAGGGTGAGTGGCGAGAATTGAAATATAATGTATAGGGCTAAATCAAGCAAAGTTAATTGGGAACGAGAATTATTAGTGAGTTGAATATATTTAGAATAAACAAAAATAAGGAAGAGGGACAAGGGGAGTAAACACATAATAGGGATTAAAGATGGATTAATGAATTAAAGGAATTAAAGAGAATTAAGGGACTAAATGTAAAGTGAAAAGAATAAGACGAGTTAATGATGAGAAATAAAGAAAGTGATAAATGTCACAGGTGGTTGTATTGACCCTGTGGCATGGCACAGGTGGTTGTATTGACCCTGTGGCCTAAAGAAAATGATAAATGTCACAGGTGGTTGTATTGACCCTGTGGCACGGCGCAGGTGGTTGTATTGACCCTGTGGCCTATTATGATTGGTAAACGGCGCAGGTGGTTGTATTGACCCTGTGGCCTATTATGATTGGTAAACGGCGCAGGTGGTTGTATTGACCCTGTGGCCTATTATGATTGGTAAACGGCGCAGGTGGTTGTATTGACCCTGTGGCCAGATAGTAAATGTGAAAAAGGAAAGAGCAAAAGTAATAAAGGAAAATGGAAAGGAAAAAGAGTAATGAGAATGACATAAAAGGAAGTTTAAAATGGAAATACAAATGAGAATAAAAAGGAAAATAACAAAAGTAATGAGTAACATGGATAAATAGAGATTAAGGATTATCTAAAAGAAAACATTTAGAAAGGATAAGAATTGGGAAACAATCAGGTGGTAAAAAGGAAAGAAGAACATGAATTGTGTAGCATAGCATAGGCTTGAATAGTTTTGGCGTGTCGTATATATCTGCTTAGAAATCTCCTTTTTAAGTTCTGTGTGATGCTTCCCCTGTGTTGTTAACATTTTTCAGGTACGCAAGTGGAGCATACACCAGTGCTGGCCGGGCAGGATCTTCATTCCACTACGTGGAGTGAATATATATATATATATATATCTATATATTTTGAGTGGACCAGTATTTTGTAATTTAAATATGTAATAGTTGTTCGCCCTGAACTTTGTATCCACCGGGCATTAGGTTTTGTTATAACTATTAAACTGTTGTTGTTTATGTTTTTAAACAATTCTGGACTGACAGGTTTTTAGGAGAAAAATTTTGGGAAGTCCGGAAAACAGAGGAAACTCTGCCGGATTTTCGTAAAACCTTTTTAAGAAATTTAAGTATTAAAACGAAATTTTAAAACTCCGATTTTTATAAAACCTAAAAATTGCTAATAAAAGTGAGAGTGTTACAAAGCAGATCGAGAAATTACTGCAGAAGCAGATGATCAGGCCAAGCGTTTCGCCTTGGGGAGCTCCATTACTGTTTGTAAAGAAGAAGGATGGGAGTATGAGAATGTGTGTAGATTACAGACAGTTGAATAAGGTCACTATTAAGAATAAGTATCCTTTGCCAAGGATTGATGACCTTATGGATCAAGTTAAGGGAGCTGCAGTATTCTCCAAGATTGATCTGAGATCGGGTTATCATTAGATCAGGATAAAGGAGGAGGATATACCCAAGACTGCATTTCGATCTCGATACGGTCATTACGAGTATGTTGTGATGTCGTTCGGATTGACTAATGCACCTGCTATTTTCATGGATTATATGAACCGGATCTTTAGACCATATTTGGATTTATTTGTGGTGGTGTTTATTGACGATATTCTGGTCTATTCTAAGAATCCGGAAGAGCATGAAGAGCATCTCAGGATTGTGTTACAAGTCCTGAAGGAGAAGCAATTATATGCCAAACTTACGAAATGTGAGTTTTGGTTGAATGAAGTGAAGTTCTTAGGGCATGTAATCTCTAAAGAAGGAATTGCGGTGGATCCAGCAAAAGTAAGTTCGGTGTTAAGTTGGGAACAACCTAAGACTGTGACGGAGGTGAGAAGTTTCTTAGGGCTGGCTGGATACTATCATCGGTTCATAGAAGGATTTTCCAAGATTGCATTGCCTTTGACCAAGTTGACTCGGAAGGATCAATCGTTCGTGTGGGACGATCGGTGTGAAGTTAGTTTCCGTGAGTTGAAGGAAAGGTTAACATCATCTCCTGTGTTAATCTTACCTGATCCTCACAAGAGTTTTGAAGTATACTGTGATGCATCTAAGCAAGGACTGGGTTGTGTATTAATGCAAGAAGGAAGAGTAGTGGCTTATACATCGCGACAATTGAAGAATCATGAGGTAAACTACCGGACACACGATTTGGAATGGGCTGCAATTGTGTTTGCCTTAAAGATATGGAGACATCATCTCTATGGAACTACATTTCAAGTATTTAGTGACCATAAGAGTTTGAAATATCTGTTCGACCAGAAAGAGTTGAACATGAGGCAAAGAAGGTGGATGGAGTTCTTGAAAGATTATGACTTTAAACTCCACTATCATCCGGGTAAAGCAAATGTGGTTGCAGACGCTTTGAGTCGGAAAGCAATCCACATAAGTGCGATGATGGTTAAGGAAGCAGCTTTGGTTGAGGAATTCAGAGACTTGAGCCTGTTGACACAAGTGGAGCCAACAAGTATCAAGTTAGGGATGCTGCAGATCACAAGTGAGTTCTTGGAAAGAATTCGGGAGTTGCAACGAGCGGATGGAGAATTGATGGAAAAGATGAGATTAGGTTCAGAAGGAAAGGAACCTGATTTCAAGATTGGGCCGGATGGAATCCTTCGTTTTAGGACAAGGATTTGCATACCAAGAGATCAGGAGATTAGAAGACTGATTCTTGACGAAGCCCATAAGAGTCGGATGAGTATGCATCCTGGATCAACCAAAATGTATCAGGATTTGAAGAAGATGTTTTGGTGGTCTGGATTGAAAAAGGATGTTGCAGAATATGTGGCGGCGTGTTTGATTTGCCAAAAAGCTAAGGTAGAGCATCAGAAACCCGGAGGACAGTTGCAACCTTTGAGTATAGCTCAATGGAAGTGGGATAGCATCTCAATGGATTTTGTGTCTAGTTTGCCAAGGACAGCAGCAAATCATGATGCCATCTGGGTAGTCGTGGATAGGTTAACCAAGTCGGCGCATTTTATTCCGATAAATATGCGTTATTCTTTGAACAAGCTTACCCAGATCTATATCAAGGAGGTAGTTCGTCTTCACGGAGTGCCTTCGAGTATTGTGTCGGATCGAGATCCTAGATTTTCTTCGCAATTCTGGCAAAGTTTACATGATGCTATAGGAACGAGATTGAAATTGAGTTCTGCGTATCATCCACAGACTGATGGCCAGACGGAGAGAACGATTCAGTCTTTGGAAGATGTGTTGCGGGCTTGTGCACTTGAAGAACAAGGAAGTTGGGATCAAGTGCTACCTCTTGCAGAATTCACGTACAACAACAGCTATCATGCGAGCATCGGGATGGCACCGTTTGAAGCGTTGTATGGAAGGAAGTGTCAAACCCCGCTATGTTGGTTCCAAGTGGGGGAGAATTTAATGGTTGGACCGGAAATGATTCAGCAGACATCTGAGAAGATTAAGATGGTTCAAGCAAATATGAAAGCGGCTCAGAGTCGGCAGAAGAGTTATGCGGATAAGAGGAGAAAACCATTAGAATTTTCGGAAGGTGACCACGTATTCCTTCGGATAGTTCCGATGAAAGGAATTAGTAGAGCCTTGAGAACTCGAAAGCTTTCGCCTAAGTGTACCTCCATACCAAATCCTTAAGAGAGTTGGTCCTGTTGCTTATCAACTAGCTTTACCACCCTCTTTATCCAATTTGCACAACGTCTTTCACGTTTCGCAATTGAAGAAGTATGTGCATGACCCATCAGCCATTTTGAAAATTCAACCTGGCGACCTAACTCTAAAGGAAAACCTGACCTTTGAGACCAGACCAGTTCAGATAGAAGATCGTGAAGTTAAGTAGCTCAGGGGAAAGGAGATACCTTTAGTTAAGGTTGTATGGGAAAACGCAGACGTATCTGAAACTACATGGGAATTAGAGGAAAAGATGCGTCAGGAGTATCCGGAGTTGTTTGTGTAAGCTAGAATTTCGGAGACGAAATTCCTTTTAAGTGGGGGAGTAGTGTAACACCCCTAATTTTCGTCTCCCGGATAATAGGAAATTAATAATAAAAGTTTTATTATTAATTTATATGGTTTTCCAATTTTATGTTTTGTATTTAATTAGCCGAAAATATAAAAATAAATTGAAATATTTTTATATGGTAAATAAATGCAAAATATAAGAATATTGCATTTTAGTCCCTGAAATAGGACCTAAATGTAATATTGAAAAGGTTCTTGGAGGGAAAGATTTAAAAATATTAATTTTTAAATTTTGAACTAATCTAACCGGTTAGTGATGCCCTGTAACCGGTTAGGAACCCAGAAACTGGGTTAGTGGATTTTGATGAGTAATCACTTGATTAATCACGGAATCGCCACGATTACAGCCTAAAACCAGTGGAAAAACACGCGTCAACGTGCATGTAATTCTTGTTGGTCTATAAATAGCTGAATTTCTGATGATTTGGGGGTTGATTCAACTGGCTTTGTATTGAGAGGTGGAATTAGGGTTTTGATTTCGTCTGAAGCGATTCTCCTTCTTCTCTGAGTGTTAGAAAGTGAGAGATACACTTTTGGAAAGCTTAAATCAAGAGCTTTCCATTGATATAAAGATTGTGAGTCAAAAGTGTGTGTGAGGAGGAATCAACCAGCAAAGCTAAGTGTTGAAAACTGGACTCTGTCTCTTCTTAGTTCGGGAAGCTGTATTTGGACTTTAATTTTGATCAGTTCAGGTAACCTCTAGGCCCCAAATCACTTTCATTCATTAATGCATGTTACCTATAGCAATCTCTAACTGGTTTCCCCAATTTTCTTGGCCAATTGTTATGTCAAACCTTCTGTTCTTTGGACCATGTTGATGGAAAACGTGGCTGAGAGCAGAACCTAGGATTTGTGGGAATCTGTGGATTTTTCTTCAAGCTCAGTGATAACCTTCATCAAAAACAACTTAGAGGTATGGGAGAAGTCCACCTTATACTAGATTTAGACTAAAAATCAAGTGATTTAGGATTTGAGTTAACAAAACTCAAAAGGGCATTATGTGTTTAAAGCACAAAGGCTTGGAGGCCAAAATTCTGGCTCAATTCTGTGTGAGCAAATTTAAATTGATGCATGCAAGTGATTTAAGGTTTAAAATCAGAAATTAATTGTTGATTATGAGTTTTGTGGTATTGATTGGTGTTTGTATTGATTCCTATGCAAATTGATACCATAATCTTGATGCATGCAAATTGAATGTGTTTCTGGGTATGAACATATTGCTATTAAGGCATATGAACTCTGAGAATGTTGAAATTGGGTTAGATTTGAGAAATGAAAAGAATGATTTGTCAAAACTCTTGTTTTAGTGGACTGACTACATAATCTAACCGGTTACTCGATAATTGTAACCGGTTAGACACTGCAAAATTTCAAAGAAAATCAGTTTATTAAATCAGTCCTGAAGTCTTAGTGATTTTGGCTCAAATCTATACTTTAATTTCATTATTAATAATCTGAAGACGAGTGCTTATAATATCATGGTTCAGATTGAGGGAATGGAGTTAATGCCTTAAGTCAATGAGATAGATTCAAGAGGAAACTATGCTCATTTGAGAAGAGAATGTGATTTAGACTTTTGAATGATGAAAACAGTGATTTCTGAGGTATAAAACAAGGTTAAAGTTGTTTATAGATTGGGTAGAGAATTCAAGAAAAAGGGTTTTCTGAATTACAATGGTAAACAGTTCAGGTCTGTAATTCTAACTGGTTAGCCTGAAACTGTAACCGGTTAGTACCTGAATCTGAAAAATAAAAAGTTAAGTTTTTGAATACCATTGGTTATGTTTTTCCCAATCTAAGCTTAAGGGCATGTTTTTGAGATAATTCAAAGGAGAATTTTTGTGCCAAAGATTATGCCTCAAATAAATCATTCAAAAGGAGAAATTGGAATATTTCTAAATCACATTAATTAATGTAAAGATAAAACCAACCTTGATATTTGTGCATCCATATAGACTGGAAGCTTGGTTGGTAGGAACGTTTATCATATTCTGGGAATATGAGGAGGGTACTCCGGGAGTACCAAATTATAACCTACTTGATGACACATTATAGATATGTGGCCAGTGTCCGGGACCTGGTTTTTATGCGTTCTGGGAACGTGGTGCACACTCAGGGAGTGATGCTTATTATCCAAGTATGGTTTGGCATTACGTTCTGGGAACGAATGTCGGTGTTTCGGGAATACAAGGGTGTATTGGATGGACGTCCAAGATGGACTTTTAGAGGCCTCAGTTGTGGATAGAAAATCATACATCATGCCACTTGCATTATAAGAGATATAATGTTGAAAAATTGGTGTGCTCATATGTACTTGCATTATGATCTGTCCATGATATACTTGTGTTTGTAATTTTAGTCTTTATCAATTATGTGTATGTGTATACTTACTCCCTATGCCCTGTTTAGGTGATGGCCAGATACCTAGCTTGCATCGAGATACGCCCTATCCCTAGTGGCATATGGACGTATGAGGAGCACCGTGCCACTTTTGAGGGGGAGGTTGAGATCACTCTCTACCACCCTAACCCTCTGGTGCGAGTGCGACCTCGTCAATTTAGGATCCCATTAGTCTATACTATGCACATTCCACCCTTTTATACATATAGAGGACCACCCCCGGCTCGACCTATGCGTCGTTTTCATAGTTTTCGTTTCAGGGCTGCCACACGTTCTCATCCTTCCTCCCATAGAGTTGTCACTGAGGAGACTCCTTCTCCTGGTCCGACTGACTATGATAGGACTGCTTCTGCAGATCCTAGACCCAGTGGTGGGGTCTCCACACAGTCGAGCGAGGTCGAGGAGGACCCTGTGGAGGATGAGAGCGAGGAGGAGGTGCATGTTGAGCCGACTGTTTCTGCTAGAGGTGGACCCGCTGGTTCATAGGAGCTTGCATAGCATAGATGTTTTGGATCCTAGATCCTAGGGATAGAGCTGTGGAGGATCTGAGGAGCTGCTGAGGACACGGATGACCTGCTCTGGGACTTCTACTTTTGGATTTTGTCATATATTGTATATATTTGAGAGGTCTTAGAGTGAGCTTTTATTTTATGCAGTTGGTCTGTATATGTTTCACCAAACTTGCTATCTCGACTTTTTACTACTTGCTACTGACTATACTGATGGGGTTTTTATGTTATGACATATATATATATATATGATGCCTTATTTACCTCAGCAGTGCCCCATAAGTATTATTTTTACTTCCGCGAACTCTGATTTCTATTTCAAAAGGATTCGGCAATAAGTTTATGTTTTATATACTCAAATCCAACTCGAGAGATAAATGATATATTTTAATAAGAATCACAAATAACGTTTTCTATGATTAAGGAAATGTTCTCTCGAGATCCTTTTTGAAAGTAAGATATTACTAAGCCGGATTCAATTAATAATTCATGTTAAAAAGGGTTTATGATCGAGCAAGTGCTAATCTAAAAAGGAAAAATTTTCTAGTCCTAATTCTGATAGCAAGTATTCAACTATTTGGAAATATTACTTATTTTCAAGATACAAAAGAGAGCGTCACAGTGGCGACAGTCGCAATCCATTTGCCTGTCAGGGATGTTACAAATGGTATCAGAGCGGCTCCTCTCCCAGTACGGTGTATTTTGGGGACAAACCAGGCGGAAGCTTGTGGGCATGTAAGACCCGGGCTGATGAGGGCAGGGAGTGATCGTCGGTGCAAGAGGCACGGACAAGGAGCGGCTCCTGGCAAGCTTCTAAGGGAGGGGTACATGAATGATCTGACACACCAGAATGAGAGGGTGATCCTGAGACTGTGTAGGAATGAGACTACATAGTACAGGAAGGCTTAATTGAATTGATTGTCACTACCCATATCAACAAGATGCATCTTCTTTTCAGTAGCCCATCACTTAAGAACACCATAGTTAAGCGTGCTTGACTTGGAGTAATTCTGGATGGGTGACCTCCTGAGAAATTTTCCCGGGAAGCGTGCGAGTGGGGACAAAGCACGCTGAAAAGACCCGTGTTGGTATGTGGGGACATATGATGCAATGACTATATGTCATAAAATTGGATACCCTGATCTATTTATAAGTTTCACTTAGCTTACAACAAGACATAATGTCAAGGGTTTTTAGTTGCTTATTGAAGACTTAAAAAGTGGGGAGCTGTTTGGAAATGTCGTTGGTTGTAAGTTTCATAATTATGGTGCATTTTTACACCATAATTCTTTTCTACATCTAGAAATTTTATTAAATTAATTATTCAAAGTTATAATGGAATTTAGTAATTTACCACTAAATATATGACAACATACCTCACAATCACCCTTACGTAGGATAATAATTTACCCCAAAATATATGACAACATACCTCACAATCACCCATATGTAGGAGGAATTTATTGTTGAAAAAATAATCTCAAACACTTGACACATTTTTGCTATTTACTTTTTCACGTGGCATGTCTTTGTTTCCTCATTTGAAGGATTGATTTATCATATCAGTCATTAATATATTTGATTAGCACTAATAGAACGGTATTTTGTTAATATGAATTTGGAAGTTTGTAAAATAACAAATATAATTCACGAGTTCTGATACAGTGCTGTTGTTGGAATAGCATTGAAACATTTTTGCTGCGGTGGAAATAATGTATTTTTACTCAGGACACATTGCTTAAGTTGTGCAAGTACTGGTAGTGCTTCTCTTGAAATAGTGCACTGGCATAAAACAATATAACAGTATTGCTTCACCTGGAACAGTGTACTGATATTAGTACACTGGTATGGAACAGTGTACTGGTATGGACCAGTGTACTGGTACCAAATTGTGGTGGACTAAGCCTCAGGCCGAGATCACAGGGCACAAGACCCTCTCTCGCCAAGATCAGGCTACACCTATACCCTCGGTGTTAGGCCGAGATCGTCATCTTCTGGCCGAACAGCATACCAGGAACGGGTCGAGCTCACGCCCCCTACTCGGCCCGCAGGCCAAGCACTCAAGTTGATAAGCACAGGATAAGGACAAGATGACTCACCCGTTCTTATCGTCTTACAGCTCATGACAGGCTGGCCCTACTGTTCCTCAGCTCAGCTGGCCCATTAGGGCACCCAGCCACCCCTATAAGTAGTACCGTGCTACATAGGGCTCAGGTACGTCCTCTAACCCTAATTGACACAGCACACACTCTGTGATTAGGGCAACCTAGGTGCTCCAACTGAGTGCCTTGGAGAACTCATAAGATCACTCATAAACCCTAGATAGAGCTACTCCATTAAGGTCTCCCCTTGGCCTTAGTGACGGCTCTGGTCTAGGACATCTCATTGGCACCGTCTGTGGGAAAGAGTAAATCAACAACCCCACCAAAACCTACCATGGCTGACACAGTAAAGAACCAAGCTCCACGAAGAGGGAGGGGTCGCCCTCGCAGGGCGGTGGCAGCGCAATAGCAGCTAGAAGACTTGCGTTTCCACCTCCAGGTGAACAGGGTAGCCCTAACACCACCATCACCCTCCCCCACCACCACCACCACCACCAACCCCTCCCCCACCACCACCACCACCACCAACACACACCCACAGTGGACCTTACACAGTGGTGTCAGGAGAATCTTCACCTCAGAACAGACAAGGAAGCATAAACCCTCACCATCAGGAGCGCGCTCGACGCCTGGACACGCGCTCTCAGCTTGCAGAAAATGCCACCGAACATCACCGCCGCCACAGGGAGCACGGGCACTCTGTTGGCCCCTCCCACCGTTCTCGTCACACGAACACGTCGTCACGACGTTGTGAGGACGAGATTCTGTCCATGATGAGACAAGAGATAAGGATTATGGAACAACAAGGCCAAGCTATAGCAGATTTGCAACACAGAACCATGGAGCGTTTGGCTGAACGAGCACCAACAGTGGCTCCAGCACACAACGAACCTCCACAGCAACACACAACCTTTGAAACCCAAAGAGCTGAAACCAACTTTTTACCCCCACCCCCACCACTTGACGACTACCAAGAACCCGAACAAGGAAAATCACACCCTGGACACCCTTTCACCTCCTACATCATGTCTTTTGAAACCACCCAAGGTTACCTCGGACCTAGTAACATCCCGAGATGCAACGGTCTCACCGACCCAAATGACCACATCCTCTCTTTTGAAGGAGCCATGAACTTATATGGAGGAGGCGACAGGATGAAATGCCGAGCCTTCTCCATGACTCTCCAGGCCCCAGTCTTGCGCTGGTACTCCTCACTGCCACGCAACTCCATCAACTCGTGGGCCGAGATGAAACGATGTTTCCTCAACAGGTACACCGCCAGCTGTATCCAGCCCAAGTAGGACCACACTCTGGCCACGATGACACAAAAACCTGAGGAATCCTTAAGAGACTACCTCACTCTTTTCCCCCACGAGGCGAGCTCCATCTCGAACTTGGAACCAGGCGTAGCCATCCTACTTTTTACCCAAGGACTAGGCCTCGGAGATTTTTGCAACTCTCTTATCGGGAAACCACCCCGTGATATGGCTGAGCTACACTGACGTTCAAACAAGTTCATCAATTTCGAAGAGTTCGACAAAGGCCAGTCAAGTAGAATGGACCGGAATCAAGGTGGTATCGTACGGGAGGATCGCCGATCGGTCCGCAGTCGTCCAAGGAAGGATGAACGAGAAGATCATCGACCACTACCTCCCAAGTATGACTTTTACACCCCACTGTCCGCCCCGAGATCACAAATTTGGAAAGAAACTATGCAGACTAAACTTAGGCATGTCAGCAAGCCACCGTACTTAAGAAACCAGAAGAATGTGAACAGGTCCAGGTATTGTGACTTCCATGAGGGATGCGGCCACACCATCGATAAGTGCACTTGGCTCTAAGACATCATAGAGGAGATGATCCGCGAAGGCAAGCTTCAGCGATACTAGAAGGAGGCACTTGAGAGAAGGCCGAGAAGGAGGTCTCAAAGCCCCGACAAGGGAAAAAGGAGAAGAGACCCTACTCTTGAGAAAAGAGCAGAGAACCGCCAGCAGGTAAACATCGTCACTGTGGACGAGTTGGACAAGTCACCTAAGAACCTCCGTGTCTAAACAATCTCGGGAGGATTCACTGGAGGTGGCGAACACAGATCTGAAAGGAAAAGGTATATGAACCAGGTTTTAGCTGTCCATCACCGTCCCATACAAAAGAGACCTTCTCGCAATGTCCCCATCAGCTTTACCGACCATGACATGGAGGGAGTCATCCCTGATCACAACGACCCAATGGTAATTTCTGCCATGATCGGCAACTTCGATGTCGCCCGAGTTTTCGTCGACCAAGGAAGCTCGGCCGACATCCTTTTTCTCCATGCTTTCTCAAGAATGAAGTTGCTTCAGGAAGACATGGGACAATTTGAAGGCAACCTAATTAGTTTCACTAGAGATGCGATCAAACCCCTCAGCGTCATTAAACTGCCGATGACCTTGGGAGATCAGCCTTCCGCAAGAACAGAAATCATCAAGTTCCTGGTTGTAGATTGCCCTTCGGCCTACAACGCCATCCTGGGAAGGACTTGCCTCCAAGCCTGCGGAGCTGTTGTTTCCACTGTCCACCTCGCCATGAAATTTGTAGGGTCGGACGATAAGGTTGTAACAGCAAAATCTAAACAGGAAAAAGCACGTCTGTGCTACAATGCCAGCCTCGGCAAGGTAAAGAAGGTAGAAGAAGAAAAGCTTCCCAGAACACCAATGGCTAAGGGGGCGGTCCTCCTAGCCGAGTTAGATGTTAGAGCTGAGCAGGATGATCTCAGGCCCGTGCCCCAAGGAGAGTGGGAGTCCGTCCTCATTGACCCAACGGATATGTCACGAACGGTGAAAATCGGTTCCGACTTCCCACCTCAGATTCGTGCCAAGGTCATTGATCTGCTCCAAAGAAACAAAGATTTGTTTGCCTGGACATCGTCCGACATGCCTGGGATCGACCTGAATTTCATCTGTCACAAGCTCAGAGTCGATCCCAAAGCCAAACCAGTGGCGCAGAAAAAACGCAGAGTTAGGGCCGAGAAGTCCAAGGCGATTCAAGAAAAAGTCACCGAGCTGTTGGAGGCCGGATTCATCAGGGAGGTCTGTTATGCTGAGTGGTTGTCGAACACGGTGCTGGTCAGGAAATCAAATGGTAAATGGCGCATGTGCGTCGACTACACTGATCTCAACAAAGCTTGCCCAAAGGACCAGTATCCGTTGCCGATAATCGACCAACTGGTAGACAACTCGGCGTGTTACCAACTTCTCTCTTTCATGGATGCCTACTCGGGCTACAACCAGATACCGATGTACCCCCCTCCCTCCCGACCAAGAGAAAACAACCTTTATTACCGAAAAGGCGACATACTGTTACACTGTTATGCCTTTCGGTCTAAAGAACGCTGGCGCTACATACCAGAGAATGATGAAAAGGGTTTTCGAGGGGGTCATCGGCCCAATCATGGAAGTTTACATAGACGATATTATCACAAAAAGCAGGGTAAAAGAGAATCATGTCAGAGATCTTGATACAGTGTTGGGCCGAGTAAGAATGCATAACATGAGACTAAATCTAGAAAAGTGTACCTTTGGGGTTCCTGCGGGGGCTTTCCTCGGTTTTATGCTGGCCGAGCGTGGAATTGAGGCCAACCCGGATAAGTGTAGGGCCATCCTCGAGATGAAGAGCCCGACAGATATGAAGGGAGTTCAGCAGTTAGCCGGCCGAATGGCCGCACTCTCCCGTTTCCTCCCTCAGGCGGCGAAGAAGGCTCTCCCCTAGTACCAACTTCTCAAAAAGAATACTGAATTCAAGTGGGATGAAAAGTGTGAAACTGTTTTTCAGTGTTAAAGGAATACCTCTCCTCCCCCCCGATCCTCTCTAGCCCTCAGGGGGGGGGGAATCTCTTTTTATATCTCTCGGTTGGCGAGCTGGCCATCAGTTCACTGTTGATAAGGGAGGAATCCGGAGCCGAACTCCCGATCTACTTCATCAGCCGAGCTCTGCAGGGGCCTGAGCTCATATACACAAAATTTGAAAAGTGTCCCTTTTGTCTGGTCCTAGAAGCTAGACGACTCCAACAGTATTTTCAGAGTCACCCAATTGTAGTGAGAACAGCTCAACCCATCAGACAGATTTTGCAGAAACCCGACTTGGCCGGAAGGATGATGGTGTGGTCAGTTGAACTCTCTGAGTTCGATATCTCCTTCGAGCCGAGAAGGGCGATTAAGTCACAAGCCTTAGCAGACATTGTTTCCGAGTTCACAGAACTCCTCGGTAGCTCGGATTCGGCCTCCTGGGTGATATATGTGGACGACTCCAGTAACAAGAAAGGGGTCGGAGCCGGGGTAATTTTGGAAAACTCTAATGGTGTCAGCATCGAGTACTCCCTCAAGTTTTAGTTCACCACCTCAAATAACCGAGCCGAATATGAAGTCGTGCTCGCAGGTCTCCGGATGGCAAAAGAGTTAGGAGCAGAGGAAGTTCAAGTACTCAGTGACTCATAGTTGGTCGTTTCACAGGTTGCAGGTGAGTACTAAGCAAAGGAACCGATTCTTCAGAAGTATCTTGAAAGGGTCAAAGCCTTGGCAATCAGATTTTCCCGGTTCTCGATTTCACACATCCCGAGATGCTCCAATGCAAGAGCCAACATTCTCTCAAAGTTGGAAAGCACAAAAGGGACTGGAAACAATAAGAGTGCCATTCAAGAAGAGATCCCGGGGCCTAGCGTCATCTTGGCCATCTCACTAGCACCAGACTGGATGTCTTCCATCAGATCCTTTTTATAGCATGGCACCCTTCCAACAGACCAGACACAGGCCAAAAAGTTGATCAAGAAAGCTGCTCACTATGTGGTAATTGAAAACATTTTGTACAGGAGAGGCACTACTTCACCGTTGCTGCATTGTTTGAACTCGGAAGAGGCCGAGGAGGTTCTTAACGAGGTCCATGGTGGCATTGCTAACCACCACATGGGGGGAAAGTCATTAGCAAGGAAGATTCTCAGAGCTGGGTACTATTGGCTGACTTTGATGGCCGACTCTATCAACCACGTTCGCAAGTGCACACAATGCCAACATTACAGTGACTTATTCCACAGACCCCCAGAGGAACTGCACTCATTAGCCTCACCATGGCCTTTCTACTAGTGGGGCATGGACATCATAGGACAATTCCCAACAGCGCCTGGTTAGCTTAAGTTCGTGGTGGTTGCCGTGGATTATTTTACCAAGTGGATAGAGGTCGAAGCATTGGCCAAGATCACTTCAGCAAGGATCCAGAAGTTTTTTGTGAAGAACGTTGTTTCTCGTTTCGGTGTTCCCCACTCACTCATCACCGACAATGGTACCCAGTTCACCGCAAGCACTTTCCAAACTCTGGCCGAAGACCTCCACATCTCCCATCACTTATCCTCGGTCGAGCACCCTCAGACCAATGGGCAGGCCGAATCCGCCAACAAAGCTATTATTGAGGGAATGAAGAAAAGACTGTTAGAAGCAAAAGGAGCCTGGGCCGAGTTACTTCCTGAGGTCCTCTGGTCGTTGAGAACGACCATACAGAGCTCGACAGGAGAAACCCTTTTCAGGCTCACCTATGGATGTGATGTCGTGATCCCGATTGAGCGGAAAATTCCAACTTTATGCATGAGAGAGAGACCAGAGGAAACAAACGATATGTTACTGAAGGAAGAGCTGATTTTGAGCGAGGAGATCCGAGATGCAGCCTCGGCCAGAGAGCGAAAGGCGAAAGAAAGACAGGCAAGACAATGCAACAAGTCAATGAACCTGAGATCATTTGAAGTCGGCGACCTTGTCCTGCGCAGAGCCAACATCGGCCTGAAGAACGCACGTGATGGGAAATTCGCTCGGAACTGGGAAGGGCCGTACAGGGTCATCTCCAAAACAGGCTCTAGAGCCTATAAACTGGAAACCCTCGGCAGGACCGAACTCAACAACAGTTGGAATGCAGCAAAGCTCAAAACTTACTTCGGTTAGAGTCAATCAGCAACAAATCAATCAGCAACCAACACCATTTCTTTATTTCTTGCCATGTTTAAAGAACTTTTTAGTTTTAATTTCCAGTTATTTCCTTTCTCGTAATTTTCAATTCCTCCAAAATGCAAATGTACTAACAATTTTTCACAAATTAATAGTGCAACTTGTCGTTATCAGTCTCAACTTTATCTTATACATGCGAAAAGTACATGCCTTTCCATCTTAGACTAGCCATCTAAATGGGACTTTGTGATTTATACACAACACCTTTTTTCAGAGGCACACTTATAAATTTTCCTAATGTACAAGGAGCACCCAACTCTACAGGACCACCCCACGGGTTCCTAACACAGTTGGGGGACGAAGACCACACCTTGGCTCAGGTGAATGGGCCGAGTTCTACTAACGCATTACGCAGATAAACTTTCAGAATACAAGAAGACAATAAACAACACTTCGACTCTATACACGTAAAGTAAAACAAGCAACGAGTCTACACCGACAAAAGACTCGCATTAAAGAAAAAAGAAGTACTGTTATACAAATTAAACAAGGAAATTCAAAAGTTGGACAAAACTAAACATGTTATACAAAAACATGAAACAAAATCATCAAAAGCTACCCAGCATAAGGGACTTACGCTTAATCCTCCACATCCGAGAGAACCACCGTGGATGGATCAAAAATCACTTCGTCTCTTTCCACGAGGGGGTCAGGCAAGTTCTCAGCCGAAAGGTCAACCTCGGCATCATCATTTTCATAATCTATCAGCTTGTCCTCGTCGACTCCAAAGTAGGGACTGGCCCCAACCACGTGCAGCCGGAAGTTCTTATTCAGAAATTGAATTTGCTCCACGGCGTTCCGAAAAATACCATCGGCTGACTTTTCCAAGTCAAACGCCGTCCTCTTTGCGGCGATCTTGTGTTTTAAGGCCTGGGCTGCCCTCCTCTTAGTAAGCTCTCGGACCTTCCCTAACTCGGCTTCAGCGTCCGCCTTGGCCTTCATCACCGCCTCTTCTTTGGCCTTGGTCAGCTCCTCTCTGGTCTCCTCCAATTTTTTGGCCAACGCCTCCGCGGCACGACAAGCTTCATCACGGGCCTTCTCTAAATCCGCCCGAGTTTTTGTCGCCTTTTCCATATTGGCTCTGGCCTTTTCGAGCTCGGAAGCCAGCTTGTCTTTTTCTCGCTCGATCGCCGAGTGTTGATGTGCCAGCAAGTGTACTAGGTCAACGAGTAATATAGTCAATGGAAGACCGAATATCGTCCCACAAGGAGTTGTATTTTTAGTCTACTTTTACCTAAGTGTAATTAGAAATAAATCTTATAAATAAAAAGTTGTTTTAAATTAAAATTCAGATTTGAAACTAATAATTAACTAAACTAATTAATTGCTGAAATTAAATAAAAACTTGAGAACTATGGGAGAAAGTGGTTAGGAACGTTGGTTGCATTGTAGGTTTCACTTATTCAATTATGGTTTAGGTTTTCCTTTAATTCAAGGACAATTCCTCTTTATTAGTAACTATTAGATCTCTCTATAATTACTCTTTATTCTCTAAGTTTGTAATCCTTGATCTCTCAATAAATTACAGCATTAGAAAATAATAAGTTATTAAGCACAAGGGAATTACCAATTCATATAATCATCCAATTATATCTCTATGTTTGAGTGATTATACCATTGATTGCAAGGCCTATTCAAAATCCCTAAATTTCATTGAGAATTAAGAAGATCCAAAACATAAAGTGATCAGTTTTACGTATTCAATAAAAAACACAATCAACGCATGAATTAAAAAACGGAAAACACTAAACTATAAATTGAAATAAGCTACGCCATACAAATTCACCGTGTTCCTAACACGAGGGTTTTAGTTACACATAGAAATAGGAAGAATAAAAGACATATTAGGGAAACTCATAGATAAATTACCCCAAATTATTCTTCAATCCTCCACTTGTGCTCTCCAAAGCGATGTAATCTCCCTCTTCAAACTATTATATTCTGTGTTTTCTCACTCTGGCTGGCTGCCTAACCTAGGTCTAAATCACTAATTTAAATTTACAAAATAACCCTAGGTAGAATCCCCATCAAGTTCTGAAGTTTTGGACAAAACAGGCCTAGTCTGGTTCACGCGCGCCCGAGGCGCACGCGACCTCGCGCCCCAGGCGCGCGGGGTAGGTCCCGACTCCGTTTTGCTCCGTTCTTTGTCCTGCTTCAAGGTCTTTACGTGCCCTTTCCTGTTCCATAATTATTTTTTTTTTGCATTTGAGCTCCAAAAGTACCTGAAACAATGAACAAACGGATCAAAAAGTTCAAGGAAACTACAACTACTAAAATTCCTAAAAACTAATAAAAAGATCCTAAGTTTGCTATGAAAACAAGCCAAATCAAAGTAAAAGAGGGTAAAATGAAGTCCATAAAATATATATATCAGACCCAAATCACTCCCCCAAACTTAGCATTTTGCATGTCCCAAGCATAAGTAAAATAAAAATTCTAAACAAAAGACAACTTCCCTAAATCAACTTGTACACACCTACTCTAGGACTTTGACTCATGATTTTGACACACATTTTACAAGCTATTTACACAATCAACAACTGGTTAGAGAACCAAACTCAATAAGAACCCAACACTAGTGAACACTTTCAACCTCACAGTGTATATCTCTCAAAGTGTATAAGGGTATTATTTCAATTCACACAAGTTCATCGTCAACAAAGTGTTACCATAAGCTTGACCATAGACCAACATCGCCACTGAAACATTGAATACATGCACAAATCAAAAGGTCTTTAAATAGGTTGTAATAGGGCCTAGCTAAAAGTGTTAGGTGAGATAAAGGAAAGAAGGGATAAAACTAAGGGCTAAAATCAATAATGAAATTTCCCTCAGAATCATGAATGAGCAACAAGATATATTCAATGGAATCATACTCAATCACAATTTTTTTCACTTTCAAATTGAATCCTCTACTCTCTCCCTTTTCATTATTATTATTATTTTTAACCAATTTTTCCATTGGGAGTGTAGTAGGCACAAAACTTTACTTTTACTTTTTCACTTCTTTTCTTTTCTATCGCATTCCACTTAATTGATCATCCAAAAATTCCTAACGTACTCCCAAAATAATAATGCAATCAATGCAGGGTACCAAAGAAAAATTATATAACAATATAAGGCTCAAAATGGGCAACTATGGGATAAATGAATCGATGCAACAATCTGGAAGCCTCAAAAACACATCCTAAGTGCCTTAATCATCTTCATGCATGCAAACAAAAATCAATCTTGAAATGGTCACCGGTCAAGTTCTAGAACAACAATGCTAAGAGAACACAATCATGAAAGAAATAGGGGTCTCAAATCAAAATAGATCAATAATCACATACCCCTCAAAAGGCTCAAAATCTCACAGGCTAACAATCAGTTCACTAATCACAAGTTCTGAAAAAGTTTAACAAAATAACCAGTCATCAAAAGTGCTTACAGCCCACATAACATGGTCAAAAATCACAAAATCTAGTCCTAAGCTAAGTATATACACCTATCAAAAGAGCAAAAGTCCTAAATCTAGAATAATCACCTACTTTCAATAGAGACACAAACCAACACCAAATATGGAAAAACAACTCAAGTCTGAAAAATCAATTTTTATTTTGTATACTCCCCCAAACATAAAGGTTGGCTTGTCCTCAAGTAAACTACTCTACCTAAAAACTAAAAAATAAAAATTAAAAACCTACACTAAAAAAAACTAACCAAAAATGACAACGATAAGGATTAAGAATACTATCTATCACATCCACATAAACAACACTAAACACAAGTGAGATGTTACTCCCCCAAACTTAAAACCTGCAATGGTCAGCACTAGTGCAACAAAGCACCACTAATGGTAGGAGACATCATTCACACCTGCACAAAACTCAGCAATACAGATGCAACAAGATAATAATCGAAATAAATATCCATGCATTAAAAAGAAATTAAGACCTAAAAAATGCAATACATGTTTTTGGTATCATTGGTACAGAGCGGGGACAGGGGAAATACATCAGATATAGCAAATAAGAACATCCCCCAAACTTGTCCTCATCCATCCCCCTACCCTCAGGCTCAGATACTCAGGTGGTCCCATAACCCACGGCACCCATTTGTTCACATTAAGGACCTCTATCACCTCCTCCACTACTCTAAGACCCACCACTCGCTGACTGGAAACGACCTCATCAAGGACCATACCCAGTTCTGGCTGCACCTTCCCCTTAACCATCTTCCCATCATAAAACTCGGAGACTTTCGAATGCTCAAAAGTCATCCCAGCCTCTCTACTACTGTTCCCCATAGGCCTCTTACCTCTTCTCGACATGTTTAAGTTCAAAAATTCAGATGGGCAATATATCAAACACCTGGTAGGCAGCAAAAGCTTTCACAATCTTAAAGAGAGAGCTCAATCCTAACCTTCCAAATCCAAATGAATCAGACCAGAGAAGGATAGAGAAGAGATTTTTACCTTAAAACAATGAAAAATTCGTGCTCCCTGGCCCTTTTTAATGAAAACCAAATTTGAGAAGGGAAGAGAGGATGATGGGGTTTTTGAAAAATTTTGATGAAAAGAGAGAGAGATTGATGATGGGAATGATAAATAATGGAAGAATGAGTGATTAACTTGATGAGATTTGGATGGATTTGATGTTATTTTTTGAATTGGGATGAAATTGGGGTTTAGGGTTCTTATTTTTTTGAATTGGGGATGAAAGGGAGTGGGGGGAATTTGATGGCTCCCCCCCAGGCGCGCTGGCCTTATGGCCATCAGAGTGACGCGCGCCCCAGGCGCGCTGGGCCATGCGCCCCAGGCGCGTCTGGGTCTGTACATGACTCTTTTTTTTTCAACACTAAAAACTATTCTCCTAAACTAAAATCAACTAATAAATGGAGTTAGGAACTTACCTTTGTAACACAGCTTTTTCTATTGATGCACATGGAGGAACTCCCCCAAACTTATTTACCTGTGTCACATGAACAACTAAAAGTAGTGCTAGAAAGCACCTCATTAGTAGTTACTTATAGAAAATTCCAACTCCTTATTCACTAAATAAAAAAAATAAACAAAACCTACACTACCACATAATTACAAAAGAAATCCACCAGGATCCCAAATTCTATGGCTCAACTCCCATGTGATATAGGAATAACAAGTTACCCCCATGTCCCATGGGAATGAGCAGGGATGATGATGAAATAAGGAAATTTTAAAAATAAATTTAAACCCACCAAGGTCAAAAGGTACATTCCTTACATCATGCATCATCTTAGAAAATTTGCCTTTTTCCCCATTCATGAAGGTGTAAATTTCATGAACAAGGAAAACAAAATTTTTAGGATCTTTATTCATCCCATGGTACAACAATGACTTATGTTGATGATTTGGAAAAACATCATGCAAACTCAAGGGTCGAACATAATTGAAAAATTTTGAATCATTCAAACATGCTAGGGATTTAACACAAATTTTAAGTTCAGAAAATTTAGCACGCAAGGATGAGTCAAAATTCTCTACTATCATCCTTCCCTCTTTTGTTTTGTTTTGTTTCACCTCTTCTACCTCATGATGCACCTTACTTTCTTTATCTTCTTCAAAATTTTCAGAGAGATTAGTACTTAAGTCTTCCTTAATGGAGAACTCTTGTACCAATTCCACTACAACAAATTTATTATACTCTTTGAAATATAATTTCTCAATCTCATAAATCGAGGTATTTGCATCATAAGTAAGAGGATGTGAAGCCAAAACAAAGTCAAAAAAATTCAACTCTTCACAATTCAACTCTTCACAAGTATTTATTATACATTACAATTAAGATCAATAGAAAAATAAAAAAAATAAAAATAGAATTTACTAGTAACTACACTAAGTACAAAAAATAAACTAAAGAAAACTACTCCTCGGCAACGGCGCCAAAAACTTGTTGATGTGCCAGCAAGTGTACTGGGTCAACGAATAATATAGTCAATGGAAGACCGAATATCATCCCACAGGGAGTTGTGTTTTTAGTCTACTTTTACCTAAGTGTAATTAGAAATAAATCCTATAACTAAAAAGTTGTTTTAAATTAAAATTCAGATTTGAAACTAATAATTAACTAAACTAATTAATTGCTGAAATTAAACAAAAACTTGAGAACTATGGGAGAAAGTGGTTAGGAACGTTGGTTGCATTGTAGGTTTCACTTATTCAATTATGGTTTAGGTTTTTCTTTAATTCAAGGACAATTCCTCTTTATTAGTAACTATTAGATCTCTCTATAATTACTCTTTATTCTCTAAGTTTGTAATCCTTGATCTCTCAATAAATTACAGCATTAGAAAATAAGTTATTAAGCACAAGGGAATTACCAATTCATATAATCATCCAATTATATCTCTATGTTTGAGTGATTATACTTTTGATTGCAAGGCCTATTCAAAATCCCTAACTTTCATTAAGAATTAAGAAGATCCAAAACAAAAAGTGATCAGTTTTACGTATTCAATAAAAAACACAATCAACGCATGAATTAAAAAACGGAAAACACTAAACTATAAATTGAAATAAGCTACGCCATACAAATTCACCGTGTTCCTAACACGAGGGTTTTAGTTACACATAGAAATAGGAAGAATAAAAGACATATTAGGGAAACTCATAGACAAATTACCCCAAATTTTATCTTCAATCCTCCACTTGTGCACTCCAAAGCGATGTAATCTCCCTCTTCAAACTATTCTATTCCGTGTTTTCTCACTCTGGCTGGCTGCCTAATCTAGGTCTAAATCACTAATTTAAATTTACAAAATAACCCTAGGTAGAATCCCCATCAAGTTCTGAAGTTTTGGCCCAAACGGGCCTGGTCTGGTTCACGCGCGCCTCAGGCGCACGTGACCTCGCGCCCCAGGCGCGTGGGGTAGGTCTCGACTCTGTTTTGCTCCATTCTTTGTCCTGCTTCAAGGTCTTTACGTTCCCTTTCCTGTTCCATAATTATTTTTTTGCATTTGAGCTCCAAAAGTACCTGAAACAATGAACAAACAGATCAAAAAGTTCAAGGGAAAGTACAACTACTAAAATTCCTAAAAACTAATAAAAAGATCCTAAGTTTGCTATGAAAACAAGCCAAATCAAAGTAAAAGAGGGTAAAATGAAGTCCAGAAAATATATATATCAGACCCAAATCACTCCCCCAAACTTAGCATTTTGCGTGTCCCAGGCATAAGTAAAATAAAAATTCTAAACAAAAGACAACTTCCCTAAATCAACATGTACACACCTACTCTAGGACTTTGACTCATGATTTTGACACATTTTACAAGCTATTTACACAATCAACAACTGGTTAGAGAACCAAACTCAATAAGAACCCAACACTAGTGAACACTCTCAACCTCACAGTGTATATCTCTCAAAGTGTATAAGGGTCACTACAAGAAAAACCCTCTATTGCAACGACAAAAAAATGTCGTTGCTTAAAATAGATGTTTGGCAACGACTTAAAAATGTCGTTGCGTAAAACCTGTGTTACGCAACGACTTACTTACGTCGTTGCGTAACACAGGTTTTACGCAACGACATTTTTAAGTCGTTGCCAAACATGTATTTTACGCAACGACATTTTTTTGTTGTTGCAAAACATGTATTTTACGCAACGAATTGTGGTTGCCAACAATATTAAATGATTAAAAATATATATATAGATAAATAATTAAATAGGTATGTGTGTGTTAAGCAAAGAAGAAGAAAAAAAAATTAAAACCCTAAATCTTATTATCAGCAGCCCCCTACCTTCTTCGCTGATGCCTCTCTCTCTCTTTCACCGAATTTCTCCCTCTCCTCTGCTTCTCTCGCACCGCCACGCCACGCCACTACTCCGCAGTCGCCGCCGCCGCTCGCCATCGTAGCGCACAATGCTCTCTCTCACTTCCCCGTCGTTTCTCTCTCACTGTGGGGCGCGAATCGCGACTCCAAGGGCTCCGATCGCTATCGTCTTTTGCGCCGCCACTCGCGGCTCTCCCTTGGCCGCCACCCTTCATCCCTCTGGTATTGTCTCCCTCGCACCATCTCTCTCTCTACCCGTCGTCATCGCCGCCTGGCACTGCTGCAGCAGCCACTAACCGCGAGCCAGACGCGACGAAGCTTGCGACCCGCCATCGCCACCTCCATGGAAGAAGGCCTTGATCTCTTCCTCTCTCTTTCCCTCCTTGGATCGTCGATGCTGCAGTGCGCCGCCACAGGTGGTGGTACCGTCGTTTGGATCTGGGTCAAGTTGGGTTGTCGTGAACCGGGTTGAACCACTTCGCCGACAACGCCATCCTCCTCCTCTTCTCCTTCTTCCTTTTCCTCTTCCACCGTCTCACCCTTCAGGCCATAACCGTCCAACCCCACCACCATGGCAGTATGGCAGTAAGAAACTCGACTGACAAACTAAACGATTTCATAATTGTTCCTTTTCAGTAGCAAGGTAAACCTTTCAGTTTCCTCTCCGATTTAAGAAATTGCATCATTTCTCTGGTTGCTGTATCATTTTACTGGCTTATTATGTTGGAATGACACCCTGTAATGAGCAATTTATTAAAAAAGGTGGTTGTATTCTCTTGTTTCGTTAGGCCTTTGAAAGGTGGTGCGGTGACCAAGTGACAGAAGTAGCTATTTTTTTTTTGTTACAAACTAGAATTGAGTTCACCTCTTCATTCCTGTAAAGATGGCTGCAATGAATTGACACCTTGAAAAAAAATTATTAAGTTTCAAACAATGCATCAGAAAATTGGGGTTAAAAATATTATGTTTCCTGAATCACAAGTCATATTCTTGCTTTTATGTGATGTGTTCTTTAGATGCTAGAATTTAATAGTATTGAAATCCAACATATTTTATTCATCATGCTCGTTGCTAGATGCACATATCCACTGTCACCTTTAACTTAACATCTGAATCTTTTAAATTGACAGCTTCTGGAACTTTGATGCTTTGTTCCAGCCCCAACAACACCCTGCTCGTGATTCACATGACACATTCTTTCTAGAAAGTTAGTAGAAGTTTGATTTTTTTCAATGATTTTTTTCAATGCTAGTCTAATGTTCTTTGTTTCCATTCACTCACATGTGAGGCATACATCTGCAGCTCCTTCAACAACGAAGGAACTACCCGAAGATTATGTTCAGAGAGTGAAGCAAGTTCATGAATTTGTTGTCTGAATTTGTTGGTATCATGTTCTTATCGGTTCATATGATTAGGTGGTGTGTGGTGCCATTCAGGCCTCCTACTATTCTCATTTTTCATTACTATTTTAGATTGAAATATTTCTGCAGTGTGTATTTTTGTGTTAAAGCTGGATTTTTACTCATGTTTCTGTAATCTGTTATTTACTCGTCCCTCCTTCCCACAAAGATAAGTGATTACACTTTCCAAGTTCTTGGTAAAAATTAAAGCTTTTTTGTTTTTGCGATTTTTATGTCTTCGCAGAAAGCTTTTTCTCCGAAAAAATATTTCTCTATAGATCGTGTATTCAGAAATGAGCCAGTGGATAGGACACACCTTGCTGAGTTCCACCAGATAGAAGGTATGTGAGGACTAGTTAGTTACTGCACAAGTGATTTTATTTCCTTTCAAATTGTTCATCTTGCAATTGAAATAGGTACACCTTTGATAGTCATATCTCTTGAAGTGGTTCTACAAAATAAAAATTATTTCACATCTATTAAATATGGGACGGGGGATTTTTTAATATTAATTCAGCTTGTGTTTTGGTTTGACTTATCAGGGGTTTAAACATGGAATTTAAATTCTGAAAAATAAAAAAATACTTACCTGATTTTGTTTCTCTGATGTTGCATTTCTATTCAGGCCTTGTATGTGATCGAGGACTCACTCTTTGTGACTTAATAGGAGTACTGCATGACTTCTTCTCACGCTTAGGTATTGCTCTCTTATCCAGAAAAAAAAAATGTGATCTAATTATTGGATGTTAATTGTATGCTTAGAGGAATATGACCCATAGCCAAATTTGATAAGGATGGGATTTGCTAGCATGTTAATCTATTGTTCATCTTAGCTAATACAGTAATTTTGTTATTGAGTTCAGGCATGACCAAGCTGAAGTTCAAGCCAGCTTATAACCCTTACACTGAACCTAGCATGGAGATTTTCAGGTGAGATTTTCTGTAATGATTAATTGGCATGTCCTTACCTTGATATTCAATTTATGATGGATAAAGTAACACTTCTTCAGGTTGATTTTCAATTTATGTTGTTGTCAGCATACTTGTTTTTCTACTTAATGAAGTCAATTATTTTTGAAAAAGAATTCTTGTACGCACTCTCCTAGTACTAGTTTTGTGCAACTTCTACTGAAAGTTAGTAATAAACTTTTTATATCTGACATTTGTATCTTTAGTTGGTTCAACTTGTGTAGTACTAAGTAAGCACCATGCATCAAAGATAAAAATCATTAACTAAGGAAGGTTTTCTCTCTTCTCTCTCGTGGAAGCCCTAATTCTAGTGCAGCCACCGTTGGCCGTGCATGGCCAAGAAGTGGGGAAGACCCCCTAAAACCCCATCATCATCCAAAAGCAAGGCGAGTTCTGAATCTCCAGGTTCTCAGAAACTGGATTTTACACAACTTGATGAGGAGGATTTGACTGAGATAGATAGCTTAAGCCCTAAGCAAACGGAAAGGCTTTTGAAAAACCTTGATGTGTTACGTGAGAAGATTAAGGGGAAGGCGATTTTGGAGGAGCAGCAGGGTGAGGAGCAGCCTGTGTGATCAGGAAACGAGAAGGGATCTAGAAGATGGCTCTGTGAAGGGAGATAAGCAGAGTACTGAGGAGGAGACAATGCGACCTGAGAAGCCAAAATCAGTATGGGATTCTTTTGACATTAGCAAACTCAGGAATGCAGGAGAGAAGCTGACTTTTCATGAACCAGTCCTAAAGGATGGAGTCTCAATTGGAAAGATTGATAGTACTGATGTGCATGATGAAGTGAAGTATTGGCAAAGCGCCCTGGTATGTTATGTTCTTGGTGCGAACCCCCCTTATTCAGTGATAAGTGGTTATTTGAAGAAAATATGGGGAAGTTATGGGATAGATAAAATATTGATGAATAATGATGGAACGATAATCGTGAGGTTCAACTCAGTAGAGGCCAGGAATAACATCCTTGAGATTGGGGTGTTCCATTTTGATAAAAAGCCTATGATTCTTGCACCCTGGACAGGAAGAACTTCTAAGACTCATCTGGATAGGGTTCCTGTTTGGATTCAGTTCCCAAATTTGAGTCTTAAATTTTGGGGAGCCACTGCTTTGGGGAAAATAGCCAGTCTTGTAGGACAACCTATTATGGTTGATCAAGTCACAAAAGAACGAAATCGTATTAATTTTGCAAGAGTTCTTGTTGAGGTGGATCCTGCTGTTTTACCAGAGGAGGTGTTTTTTGAGGATGACAAATGTAACATTGTTACTCAGAGGGTTCACTATGAATGGAAGCCAGTTATTTGTGCAAAGTGCTCTATGTATGGGCATGATAGTAAGTCATGCAGGAAAAATGTTAAGAAGCAGTGGGTGGAGAAGAGGAGGCCATCAAAGGAAGATATTGAGGAAATTGATGATCAGTTAAAAACGAATAGGGCCATTGAAGAAGGTTTAATTGAGGACAACAGGGTAGATGGAGGAGGTGCAGTTAGGCTTACAACTCAACCAGAATCTTTCATTGAACCATCAACAACACATCAAGGAGAATCAAGTGCATGCAGGTTGGGTGTAGTGAAGGATAAAAACATCAGCACTGCTTCAGTAAGAGGAGGAGTGGAAATTGATAAGGACATTGGTCAGAATAGCCAATGGACAACAGTGTTGACAAGAAGTAAGGCTCAGGAAAGGTATGAATTTATGAAGGCTGAGGCTGCAAAGCCACCTTCAAATGGATAATATTGCAGCCTGGAATGTTAGAGGGCTGAATTGTCCCTCTAAACAAAAAGAAGTCATGGACTTCTGTAGAATAAATAATGTAGGGTTGATAGGAGTACTGGAGAATAAGTTGAGGAATGATTCCATCAACAGGGTGCTGAATAATATGGCTGCAGGGTGGGGCTATTACATTAATATTGATACTAGTCCTATAGGTCGAATTCTTGTTATGTGGAGGAAGGATATGTTTGATGTGGTTATTTTTGCTAGGTCTAAGCAATATGTACTATGTCATGTGTCTTCAAAGATAATTGATATGGTGTTTTTTGTTTCGTTCATTTATGCTGCAAATGAGGCTGATGACAGGAAGGAGTTGTGGGATGTGCTTAAAGGAGTGGGTAATATGATTAGTGAACCTTGGCTTGTTATAGGGGACTTCAATACTTATTTGGAAGTTCATGAGAAGATTGGTGGAAGTGTAGTGGATCCTATGCAGATGCAAGATTTCAGAGATTGTGTACAAGAGAGTAATTTAGTAGATATGAGGTACAGGGGCAGCTTTTACACTTGGTGTAATAAACAGGAGGGGGTTCACAGAGTTAGCTGTAAACTGGATAGGTGTTTAATCAATCATGTTTGGTGTGATAGATGGCCAAGTTCTGAAGCTCATTTTCTGGTTCCAGGGGTCTCTGATCACTCTCCTATTCTGATGAAATGGAATCAGGAAGTTAGAAGTAAAGGGAGCTATTTTAAATTTTTTAACATGTGGGCTCAGAACCATGAGTTCCTTGGAATTGTTCAGGATGTTTGGGGAACAAATGTGGAGGGTTTCATGATGTATCAGGTGAGCAGGAAGCTTCAATTACTCAAATCTCCTCTTAAGGGTTTGAATAAGAGAAGTTTCTCTGACATAGATAAGGAGGTTGAGCTCAAGGATCACCTGTTGGCTGTGCAGTCTCAGTTAGTTTTAAACCCCTTAGATGTTTTGTTGCAGCAAGAAGAAAAAGAAGTATTTTTAAAGCTGAGGGATACTCAAAAGGCTGCTTATTCTTTTCTGAAACAGAAGGCAAAGGTGGATTGGATGAAAGGGGGAGATGAGAATTCTAAATTTTTTCATAATGCTATAAAGCAGAGGATGTACAGAAACAGAATTCTAAGGATCCAGGATGCTGCAGGTAATTTTGTTACAGGGCAGGATCAAATTTCAGATTTGTTTGTCAAGTTCTACAAAGAATTGTTCAGTAAGAAAGCTCAGAGAAAGTGGAATGAGTATGCAATAGAGGAAGGCCCAGTTCTTAATCCAGATCAGCAGATAGGCTTGATTAAGCCTTTCACTGCAGAGGACATAAAGGATGCTTTCTTTTCTATAAATAGTGACAAAGCACCAGGGCCAGATGGTTTTGGTTCTGGATTTTTTAAGGCTGCTTGGCAAATTGTGGGAAAGGATTGTGTTTTGGCTGTGCAAGAGTTTTTCAACTCTGGTAAGCTGCTGAAATCCATGAATCATACTACTCTTGCTATGATATCCAAGGTTGACTGCCCTAATTATGTAAATGATTATAGGCCTATAGCTTGCTGTAATACGATTTATAAATGCATCACTAAACTCCCTTGCAGTAGGCTTAACCAAGTGCTGCCTAGTGTAATTCAAGGTAATCAAACTGCTTTTGTGCAAGACAGGAGTATCATTCACAATATTCTAATTACACAAGAGTTATTGAGGTTGTATGGAAGGAAGAGGGTTTCCCCTAGATGCACTATGAAGGTAGACATAAGGAAAGCTTATGATACTATTGATTGGTGCTTTATTGAGGAGATGCTAGCAGCTTTTAAGGTGCCAGAGAAGTTCAGGAGGTGGATTATGGTGTGCATTTCTACAGCTTCCTACTCAATCTCTGTTAATGGGCATCTATCTGGTTTGTTTACAGGGTCAAGGGGTTTGAGGCAAGGGGATCCTATGTCCCCTTTGATTTTTGTCATGGCAATGGAGATTCTTACAAGATGTTTACAAAAGGCAGCCAGGTGCAGAAACTTCAGGTATCATCCTTTATGTAAAGAGGCTAATCTAGTAAGCTTGGCCTTTGCAGATGATCTGATGATCTTTTGCAAGGGTCACCCAGCTAGTGTAAGGTTATTGTCTGAGGCTTTGAGGCATTTCTCAGAGTTCTCAGGTCTGCAAGCTAGCCTAGAAAAATCTCAACTATATATGGCAGGATTAACTCAAGACAAACAGGAGGAGCTGATTCAAACTACTGGATTTAGGAAAGGAACTTTTCCTTTCAGATATCTAGGTTTACCAATTTCAGCTAAGAAGTGGACAGTGTCAACTTGTCATGTCTTAGTTGATAGAATAACTAAGAGAATTGGCACTTGGAAGACCAGGAACATATCTTACCAAGGAAAATGCTGCCTAATTAACTCAGTGCTGATGAACCTTCATTGCTATTGGGCATCTATTTTTGTTATTCCTAAAGCAGTCATAAAGGAGGTCGAGAGGAAGTGTATGGAGTTTTTGTGGGGTGTTAATGAGGGTGGTCATAGCACTGCAGCTGTGGCTTGGAATGTGGTGTGTAGGAGTAAGAAGGATGGGGGTTTAGGGTTTATAAACATAAGTGTTTGGAATAAGGCTGCCATTGGTAAACAGGTTTGGCAGATTGCAGATAAAAAGGATTCCTTATGGGTTAAGTGGATTAACACGATCTACTTAAACGATGGAGATTTTCTAAGCTATCAAACTACTAATCAACACAGCTGGCATTGGAAACAAATAATAAAGGTAAAGGAGCAGTTGAAACCTGGGATAATCAATGGAAGATGGATTTTTGATTCAAGTGGGGAGTACACTATAAGCAGTGGTTACAAGATGCTCACTGGTCCTCCAATTGTTTTCCCCTTGCATAAGCTGATTTGGAGCTCAGTTTCGATTCCCAAGCACAGATTCATCACCTGGCTCGCTGTTCATAACAAATTGAAAACAAATGACCGATTAGCGAGCTTTATGCAAGTTAATGAAACATGCAGCTTGTGTTATAGTGAAAATGAAACGAGAGATCACCTGTTTTTTGAATGTTGTTGGAGCAGAGAGTTGTTGGCACATCTTTGTCTCTGGATTGGGTTGGATTTCTGGCCAGTGAAATTCAGCAGATGGACGAGGTGGGTGTTGCGAGCTTTCAAGGACAGAGGAAGACGAAAGGTGCTGAGTGGTTTGTTCGCTGGGGTGCTCTATAGCGTATGGATTGAGAGGAATTCAAGGGTGTTTGCCAACAAAGCCAATAATCTGATGCATATAGCTGGTCAGCTGAAGAGGCAGATAGCTTGTAGAATAGATGTTTGTTTTCCTAATTTTAGGACATGGAATAATGTGGCTTTGGTCAATAGGATTTGCATAGAATTACATTGATGCTTAACATTAGTTATTTTTTTGGCATTTTTTAGACTAGAACCCTTCCTAGAAGGTGGCTAGCCTTGAAATGGCCTAACGTTTTGTTTTGATTTTTGCTTGTGGTAATAATATTTTATCGTTACCAAAAAAAAAAAGTAAGCACCATGCTATAAATAAAATAGCCATTATTAATAAATCAAATTGCACCATGTTGCTGCTGCTACTTGGTTATGCAGTTGGATTGAAACTATGTGCTCTAATTCTTCAGGTCTATTTGGTTTTGTTCATATGCTGAGTTTCAATTTCTTATCTATTATTATACGGGCATGTAGACGTTATCTAGTTCTGATGTCATGTGATTGTTGTAATCTCCCTGTACAATATTTGATCCCTGTAAAGCAATTTAGTAGGCAAAGGAAAAGTGGATGGTGTTTTAAAATCCCTGTAAAGCAATTTAGTAGTTCTTTGGTAGCAAAGGACATGAAGCTGTTAAGTGTTTGTGAGGCTGGTTTTTTGAGAGCTTTGGCTTTTTCTTCTGCTTCCTTTGATGCTATCAAGCCGTATGAAAAATTTTGTACATTTGACGTCCCCTGGTTATATTTGAAGGTTTTTTTTTCCCAGATGTATGTCAAGGAAAATCATATTTGACCTTGGAAATTGGTGCATATATAAATTTCAGAAAAAAATTATGTCAATTTTCTTTGAAGATGTATGAGCTTTTTAATTTGTGCTTTTAAGTAGAAAAATTCATATTTGAAGATGAAAAAGGAAAAGTGGATGGTGTTGCTTGGGATCCAAATGATGGTGTTGCTTGGGATCATTTTCCACTGCACCCTCCCTCCTGCTATATTAAAGATTTTGTAGGCGTATTCATTTTATTTTAATTTGTTTATGCCTTTTGTTCCATCCTCATGGTTTAATAGGCAAAGGAAAAGTGGATGGTGTTGCTTGGGATCATTTTGGCTTTCATTGCTTCTTGTATGATGAAAAAGCAGGATATGAAGGCATCATTGCTAAAATCATTGATTTGAAGATGAACGAGCATGAGGAAAAGCAAAGTGAACAGGTAAATGGAATGCAATTAAGCTATAACAAGTCCAGCAGTGATGAAGGGGTGAAAAGAAAGGTTTGTCTTATGTTAGGCTCATGTAGGTTTGACTTGGTGGTAATTATTTGTAGGTTCTTGCAAAATAATAAATTCATTTAAGTGTTAATTGAATTGACACTTTGAGCATTTTTTTGAGGCATTTTTTGTCTTAATTCCTTTAAACCCAAAACACACTCTCTCTTTATTATATGTATACGTATGTGGTTGTGTTTAAAGGTATACCAAACGATAATGCTTTATGCATGATGTGTTTCAAGAATTATAACTTCGTTTATTTTGTACTATTTATTTTTTGCTTCACAAGTATTCAATTAATTTCACTCCTTTATTTATGTTGTTGCTAGCTTGTTACAGGTTTAACATTATTGGAAGAAAAGTGACAGTGCCATGCATATGGAGATAAGAAGATATTTTGCTTATGTTAGAAATTTATGTCATGGGCTTTGAAGTGTTATTTTGAATTATTAGTTACTAAATAGATTTTTTATTTTTAATATTTTGGGTTGATGTAATATTGTGACTCAATAGAATACTAAAGACATTCTCTATATTAGATTGTTGAGATTTGAGCTCATTATTTATGGACAATTTAATAATATAAAATTCATTTATTATTTTTAATAATTATCAATAATACTTCAGAATTTAAAATTCAAATGGCTTTATCAGCTTAAAAGGATTATTATTTTTTTAATGTAAATAAAGGCTATTGCAACGACAATTTTGTCGTTTCAAAAATCAAAAGGGTTTGGCAACGACAATGTCGTCGTTGCCAATGATACTAAGCCATTGGCAACGACATTTGTCGTTACCTAAATGGAAGCCACGTCAGCAATAAGGTATCAATGGCAACGACATTTATCGTTGCCAATGATACTAAGCCATTGGCAAAGACAAATATCGTTACCTAAAAGGTAAGCCATGTCACCCTATTATTGCATTTTTGGCAACGACAAAGTATTTGTAACGACAGATGTCGTTGCAAAACCGGTGTGAATTGTAGCAAAGGTTTGTCGTTGCGATACTTTTTCGCTACGCCCTGACCCGCAACGACTGATGTCGTTGCGAGAAATATTTTTTGCAACGACTTTTCATTTTTCGCAACGAATTTTGTCGTTGCAATTGGCCGACTTTCTTGTAGTGGGTATTATTTCAATTCACACAAGTTCATCATCAACAAAGTGTTACCATAAGCTTGACCATAGACCAACATCGCCACTGAAACATTGAATACATGCACAAATCAAAAGGTCTTTAAATAGGTTGTAATAGGGCCTGGCTAAAAGTGTTAGGTGGGATAAAGGAAAGAAGGGATAAAACTAAGGGCTAAAATCAATAATGAAATTCCCCTCAGAATCATGAATGAGCAACAAGATATATTCAATGGAATCATACTCAATCACAATTTTTTTCACTTTCAAATTGAATCCTCTGCTCTCTCCCTTTTCATTATTATTATTATTATTAACCAATTTTTCCATTGGGAGAGTAGTAGGCACAACACTTTACTTTTTCTTTTTCACTTCTTTTCTTTTCTATCGCATTCCACTTAATTGCTCATCCAAAAATTCCTAAGGTACTCTCAAAATAATAATGCAATCAATGCAGGGTACCAAAGAAAAATTATATAACAATATAAGGCTCAAAATGGGCAACTAAGGGATAAATGAATCGATGCAACAATCTGGAAGCCTCAAAAACACATCCTAAGTGCCTTAATCATCTTCATGCATGCAAACAAAAATCAATCTTGAAATGGTCACCGGTCAAGTTCTAGAACAACAATGCTAAGAGAACACACTCATGAAAGAAATAGGGGTCTCAAATCAAAATAGATCAATAATCACATACCCATCAAAAGGCTCAAAATCTCACAGGCTAACAATCAGTTCACTAATCAGAAGTTCTGAAAAAGTTTGACAAAATAACAAGTCATCATCAGTGCTTACAGCCCACATAACATGGTCAAAAATCACAAAATCTAGTCCTAAGCTAAGTATATACACCTATCAAAAGAGCAAAAGTCCTAAATCTAGAATAAGCACCTACTTTCAATAGAGACACAAACCAACACCAAATATGGAAAAACAACTCAAGTCTGAAAAATCAATTTTTATTTTGTATACTAAAAACTAAAAAATAAAAATTAAAAACCTACACTAAAAAAAACTGACCAAAAATGACAAGGATAAGGATTAAGAATACTATCTATCACATCCACATAAACAACACTAAACACAAGTGAGATGTTGCTCCCCCAAACTTAAAACCTGCAATGGTCAGCACTAGTGAAACAAAGCACCACTAATGGTAGGAGACATCATTCACACCTGCACAAAACTCAGCAATACAGATGCAACAAGATAATAGTCGAAATAAATATCCATGCATTAAAAAGAAATTAAGACCTAAAAAATGCAATACATGTTTTTGGTATCACTGGTACAGAGCGGGGACAGGGGAAATACATCAGATATAGCAAATAAGAACATCCCTCAAACATGTCCTCATCCATCCCCCTACCCTCAGGCTCAGATACTCAGGTGGTCCCATAACCCACGGCACCCATTTGTTCACATTAAGGACCTCCATCACCTCCTCCACTGCTCTAAGACCCACCACTCGCTGACTGGAAACGACCTCATCAAGGACCATACCCAGTTCCGGCTGCACCTTCCCCTTAACCATCTTCCCATCATAAAACTCGGAGACTTTCAAATGCTCAAAAGTCATCCCAGCCTCTCCACTACTGTTCCCCATAGGCCTCTTACCTCTTCTCGACATGTTTAAGTTCAAAAATTCAGATGGGCAATATATCGAACACCTGGTAGGCAGCAAAAAGCTTTCACAATCTTAAAGAGAGAGCTCAATCCTAAACTTCCAAATCCAAATGAATCAGACCATAGAAGGATAGAGAAGAGATTTTTACCTTAAAACAATGAAAAATTCGTGCTCCCTGGCCCTTTTTAATGAAAACCAAATTTGAGAAGGGAAGAGAGGATGATGGGGTTTTTGAAAAATTTTGATGAAAAGAGAGAGAGATTGATGATGGGAATGATAAATAATGGAAGAATGAGTGATTAACTTGATGAGATTTGGATGGATTTGATGTTATTTTTTGAATTGGGGGTGAAATTGGGGTTTAGGGTTCTTATTTTTTTGAATTGGGGATGAAAGGGAGTGGGGGGAATTTGATGGCTCCCCCCAGGTGCGCTGGCCTTATGGCCATCAGAGTGACCCGCGCCCCAGGCGCGCTGGGCCATGCGCCCCAGGCGCGTCTGGGTCTGTACATGACTCTTTTTTTTTTTCCAACACTAAAAACTATTCTCCTAAACTAAAATCAACTAATAAATGGAGTTAGGAACTTACCTTTGTAACACAGCTTTTTCTATTGATGCACATGGAGGAACTCCCCCAAACTTATTTACCTTGTGCACATGAACAACTAAAAGTAGTGCTAGAAAGCACCTCATTAGTAGTTACTTATAGAAAATTCCAACTCCTTATTCACTAAATAAAAAAAATAAACAAAACCTACACTACGACATAATTACAAAAAAAAATCCACCAGGATCCCAAATTCTATGGCTCAACTCCCATGTGATATAGGAATAACAAGTTACCCCCATGTCCCATGGGAATGAGCAGGGATGATGATGAAGTAAGGAAATTTTAAAAATAAATTTAAACCCACCAGGGTCAAAAGGTACATTCCTTACATCATGCATCATCTTAGAAAATTTGCCTTTTTCCCCATTCATGAAGGTGTAAATTTCATGAACAAGGAAAACAAAATTTTTAGGATCTTTATTCATCCCATGGTACAACAATGACTTATGTTTATGATTTGGAAAAACGTCATGCAAACTCAAGGGTCGAACAAAATTGAAAAATTTTGAAGCATCCAAACATGCTAGGGATTTAACACAAATTTTAAGTTCAGAAAATTCAGCACGCAAGGATGAGTCAAAATTCTCTACTATCATCCTTCCTCTTCTGTTTTGTTTTGTTTCACCTCTTCTACCTCATGATTGCACCTTACTATCTTTTTCTTCTTCAAAATTTTCAGAGAGATTAGTACTTAAGTCTTCCTTAATGGAGAACTCTTGTACCAATTCCGCTACAACAAATTTATTATACTCTTTGAAATATAATTTCTCAATCTCATAAATCGAGGTATTTACATCATAAGTAAGAGGATGTGAAGCCAAAACAAAGTCAAAAAAATTCAACTCTTCACAATTCAACTCTTCATAAGTCATTATTATACATTACAATTAAGATCAATAGAAAAATAAAAAAAAGAAAAATAGAATTTACTAATAACTACACTAAGTACAAAAAATAAACTAAAGAAAACTACTCCTCGGCAACGGCGCCAAAAACTTGTTGATGTGCCATCAAGTGTACTGGGTCAACGAGTAATATAGTCAATGGAAGACCGAATATCGTCCCACAGGGAGTTGTGTTTTTAGTCTACTTTTACCTAAGTGTAATTAGAAATAAATCCTATAACTAAAAAGTTGTTTTAAATTAAAATTCAGATTTGAAACTAATAATTAACTAAACTAATTAATTGCTGAAATTAAACAAAAACTTGGAACTATGGGAGAAAGTGGTTAGGAACGTTGGTTGCATTGTAGGTTTCACTTATTCAATTATGGTTTAGGTTTTCCTTTAATTCAAGGACAATTCCTCTATATTAGTAACTATTAGATCTCTCTATAATTACTCTTTATTCTCTAAGTTTGTAATCCTTGATCTCTCAATAAATTACAGCATTAGAAAATAAGTTATTAAGCACAAGGGAATTACCAATTCATATAATCATCCAATTATATCTCTATGTTTGAGTGATTATACCGTTGATTGCAAGGCCTATTCAAAATCCCTAACTTTCATTAAGAATTAAGAAGATCCAAAACATAAAGTGATCAGTTTTATGTATTCAATAAAAAACACAATCAACGCATGAATTAAAAAACGGAAAACACTAAACCATAAATTGAAATACGCTACGCCATACAAATTCACCGTGTTCCTAACACGAGGGTTTTAGTTACACATAGAAATAGGAAGAATAAAAGACATATTAGGGAAACTCATAGACAAATTACCCCAAATTATTCTTCAATCCTCCACTTGTGCTCTCCAAAGTGATGTAATCTCCCTCTTCAAACTATTCTATTCTGTGTTTTCTCACTCTGGCTGGCTGCCTAACCTAGGTCTAAATCACTAATTTATATTTATAAAATAACCCTAGGTAGAATCCTCATCAAGTTCTGAAGTTTTGGCCCAAACGGGCCTGGTCTGGTTCACGCGCGCCCCAGGCGCGCGGGGTAGGTCCCGACTCCGTTTTGCTCCGTTCTTTGTCCTACTTCAAGGTTTTTACGTGCCCTTTCCATTTCCATAACTATTTTTTTTGCATTTGAGCTCCAAAAGTACCTGAAACAATGAACAAACGGATCAAAAAGTTCAAGGGAAAGTACAACTACTAAAATTCCTAAAAACTAATAAAAAGATCCTAAGTTTGCTATGAAAACAAGCCAAATCAAAGAAAAAGAGGGTAAAATGAAGTCCAGAAAATATATATATCATACCCAAATCACCGAGCGTCGGTCTCTCCCAGCGGGCGAGTAGAGAGGCTCAGCTTCGGCCACATGGCTGGACAAGAATCTCATGAACTCGACCGAGCGGCAGTATTGCCTGATCATCTCTTCAGTCATACTCTTCCATTCCTCTGCCGACATATTATTGAAATTGACAGAGGGAGGAGGAAACCTCGGCAAAAGCGTTGCGTCAGAGGCATGGTCAGACGTTTTTGTTGAACTGTCGGCAACCCCTTGAGCGGCCACCGTGATTGTTTGGGGAGAAGGTACCTCGGACACAGATACGACCATCTCCACTTCGGCCGGAGTGTTCAAGGAATGGTCGATAGAAGCACTTGTAGGAGGAGTCGATGCCATGGGTGAATCACCAGCCGAGGGGGCACTGGTCTCACCCCTCTTCCTCTTTCCCCGAATAGCCGCCATGAGCGCATCAGATCGGTTTCCACCGGCCATCTCTTCTTGGGTGCTAGAGGTGTCTTCGGATCGAGACGAGTCACTGGCAATTGGAAGGATCCTTCTTCTCGGTTGAATGCACCGACTCTTGAGTTCAGTTGGGTCCGGGTTGGTAGCAATTTGGGTCCAATACGTATCTTCAAGAGGAAACACGAAGTTAAACATAAGAATTGCATTAGAAGCACAAGTCTATAGAAAGAAGATAAGGGAAACCCGTTTACTAATCTCTCCGGACACCAACTCATCAGCGCAATTCACAATTAAACGAATGTCAAACTGAAAGAAATTACGGCTGCACAACTCCATATAGAAGTGATCGACCGTGTTCTTTTCCTCGGCCGTAAAGGTTTCCCTAGCAGGAATGAAACACCTAGTTTTGGATGTTTGCTCCCTGTAAAATCCCTCGGTCCAACCTAATGGGAACTGTAACATCCCTCATTTTTATAAAAAGGATAAACAATTATTTTATTATTGAAAAATATTTTTGAGAAAAGTATTTTGGAAAAATAAGCATAAGGAAATATATTTTGGAAATAAAATAGTTTTGGCAAAGAAAGATTTAAATGAAATATGTAAAAAGTGATATTTTGGTAAAATATCATGCAAAGATCGGGCAAGATCTCCTTCGTTAACTGTTGGATCTTGCTCAAATTTTTAGACAAGGTTTCTAATGATTTTATCTTGACATCCAATGGTGAAAATTTAATTTTGAGAAGTAAATCTTTTTAAATTAATTTTTGAGCAAAGCAGTGTCTTATATTTGAATTTCTGAATTTTTAGCAGTGGCTAACCGGTTAGTGAAACCAGTAACCGGTTAGTACATCTGTATCTGCATAATTTTAAGTCGGTTTAGCTCGAAATCTCGAGCTAAAAACATGGTTTCACTCCCTTTAAGCCACATAGAACCCCTCGGCACCTCTAATTAAGTGTGTGGTGTGAGGAAGAGCTGGGTGGCACACCTTGCTCCACTCTTCCCTCAATTTCCCCTCTTTTCCTCCTCTATAAATAGGGGTTTTTGGTGCTGCTATTTAGGCTCAAATTTCATTCGTTTTCATAGCTGAAACTCTGCCCAAATTCCTTCTCAAATTCGTGCATACAACTTGCCTTGAGTTGTTGCACATCAAGCTTGTGATTAGTGAGTGTGAGAGTTTGTAAATCAAAGGGGTTTGTGCTGCTCTTGCCCTGTTATGGTGTGGCTATTGCTGCTGTGTTGGCTGCTACCCTTGTGGCTGTTGTTCTTGGAGCCTTAGAGCTTGCTTAAGTGTTGTCCAATTTGCCTAAGGTATGGGAGACCTCATTCATATCGCTAGAATTTATGGTTGTTGGTTTGTGCAATGATATGTGTGAATTTTGATGTTGGAACCAAGACAAGAATTGGTTGGCTTGGAGGCCAATACAATCCTTGGTTCCCTATGTTATGTAACTGAATTAAGGACCTAAACAAGAATGAAATTAATGAGAAACATGCTGCCATAATTCTGTTATGATTCTTGTGATGATCGCTGAAATTGAGAAAGTATTAGGGTCAAGATCAATGGATTATGAATCAATGAATATGAACTTGATAAATTGAATGATTTGATTTGATGATTTGATGCTTTGATTTGGTTGAATTACTTGCTGTAAAGTAGTAACTAGATACCATATGTTGGTTGTCCAATGATGTCAAGAAGTAATAATTGGACTATGAAAGGAATTGAGCAAGAAAGAAGTGCAGTATGCTGTCAGACTGCATAAACTAACCGGTTAGTGGGCTCTCTAACCAGTTAGTGACTGAAAGAATGCATCAATGGCTTATGTTGGTATAACAATCATTGAGGATAGTTATTACTTGGACTTGGAATAATATTAGAACAAATCATTGGGAGTAAATAAGCTAGGGAGAGATGAAATTTGTTATGGTTTGATAAAAGTTTTAATTGGAAATTAGATTGATGGACTTAGAACTAATGGAATGTAATTGGATATGCTTAAGTCTTACTATAACCTTAGAGTCATGTCCAAATTGTTATAACTGATAATTTAGAGTAAGTAAGTTAGTGAATAATGGTAATTGTTATGACATAATAATAAGACTTGTGCAATGTTGTAATGACAGATTTAGAATTTACACATTAGTTTGTAATATGGCTAAAGTTGGTAATAACCATAGAGTCATGGTTGACATTGCATAAGTATGAAAAGAAATGTGAAGTTAATTAATTTTAGTATGGTAATCTTAGAATATAGGTATGATATGAGTTTGGACTAATAATGGAACCATAATTTGAAATAAGTAAGCTAATTAACCATAGTAATTATTAAGGCTTAACAATGAAACTTTCCCGAACATGGCATTAATGGACATAGGAATTTAAAATATGTTTCTGGTAGTTAGGAGACCTGCAAGAAGCTTAGAATTATGTCTTAAAAGGTAAATAAGGAGTAGGAAGGAATTAGTTTCAAGATTGGAAGGTTTTTGGACTTAAAGTCAATATGTTTTGCTATCACTAACCGGTTAGTGCCTGAGAGAAGTGAATAAATAACTAAATTCATTGCAATAATCATGGAGGGCTTTGCATAGACATTATACCAAGTGGTTATTGACTGGAGACTTCATGGAATTGACAATGAATAATGATGATATGACGAATATAATGATGCATGACGATTATGTAGCTCCGATATGAGATTGTGGAGCGTGAATGAATAGCTCCGATATGAGATCGTGAGCCTGAATGAATAACTCCGGTATGAGACCGTGAGCTTAGATGATTTCGTATAGTACGGTGTGGCCGCTATACGAAGACATGTGGACCGGTGTGGCCGCCATATGTGTGTGATTCCGTATAGTACGGTGTGGCCACTATACGAAGACATGTGGACCGGTGTGGCCGCCATATGTGTGTGATTCCGTATAGTACGGTGTCGCCGCTATACGAAGACATGTGGAACGGTGTGGCCGCCATATGTGTATGATTTCATATAGTACGGTGTGGCCGCTATATGAAGACATGGAACGGGTGGCCGCCATGTGTATAATGATGATGATTATTCCTGATAATGGAAATGCTGATAAATAATGGAATATGCATCTCATGCATGATGTTACGAGAATCGTAAAATGAGTAAGGTGCATGCGGGATTGGGAAACCATATAGTACGGTGTGGCCGCTATATGAGACGATTGGACCGGTGTGGCCGCCAACGTTGAAATGACGAGGACCTAGAACTATTGGTGGACAATGGTTCAGGGATCATCCCCTTGTTCATTTTGGGATCGTGGTAGATGGGGTTTGAGTATAGAACAGTGTGGCCGCTATACAGGTTGTGGAAACATCGAGCGCACGATTGCCCATCCCAGAGTGTTGTTTTATGGAAGTGATGAAAAGAATGTTTTGAGAGACGTACATGCATTGCATGAAAGATTAATAATATCATTTATTGTTTGTTAAGACACTTGAGCATGCATTCATTGCATTAAAATGATATATGTGATGCTTGTGTTTGAATAATCATATAATCTGCTTACGCGATATGACAAGTGACTTACTCCCACACTACCACATCGGTGGTGGTAGGTTCTTTTGAATGACAGGTCAAAGGTCTCTCCTGATAGAGTTAAAGGAGCGTTAGCAGAGACAGTCTGGATGACATCTTGTTGTTCGAATCCTCTTATTGAAGGATAGAGTTGTGAAGACCATGCTCTGGGTGAAAGAGGGATTTTTGGGGATTTGATATTCTTATATTTACACTCAGACTGTTTTGTAATATAGTATGATATTAATAAACAATTCTTTTGGTTTTCACACTCTTTTGGAAAAAGGTTTTATTAATTCGCATTTTTATTTACCTTTAATAATTGGGGGCGTTACAGGAACAATGTCCCATTCTCGTTCCTGAACCAGGGTTGACCCTCCCCAATATATTCGTATCGAAAGAACCTCTTTTTGAAATATTTCTTGGAGTCCGAGTATTTGGCAAACAAACCATAATGGCTTCGGCTATTTGTAACACCCCGCAAATTTTTCGTATTAAACTAAAACACTAAAGAAATTTATTTTTTGAGAAAAGTGTTTTGAAAGAGTATTTTCCTAAATGATTTTCTTAAATATACGTTTTCAAAATAATAAAGGATTTTAAAGGAATGATTTCCTGAAGTAATGTCCAAAATTTAGAAATTGAAGTTTTTGAAAAATCTATATGCTTGATGTTTGTGATCTTTGTATGAGTTCCTTTATGTTGAAAAAGAATTATTTTCTAAATATGTGTGTATACACGGTTTTAGTATGTATGGGTATGCTAGGGATTATATAAGAATTTGAAAAGAATATAATGCATGTGTATATGTATGTGCGTACATGTGTATGTGTAAGGTATGATGCATGAAAGAGTGTGTGGTATATATGTGTGTGTGTCGTATGAACATAATGCCCCAAAAATATTAATTGTATGTATATTTATGTATGTGTCAAGTGTATGCATTATTCCATGATTTCATGCTATGTGTTGTTATGGTGAACATGAAAAGAAAATTCATGAGTGTGTGTGTGTGCATGTGTATGAGGTTCGGCCATATGAAGGATAGAAGAACCAAGAAGGAGTGACTTTCTTATGCATTAAGAAAATGAAATTTTAATAAGAAAATAGGAGGAGACTAGGAGGTGTTAGCCATGATGCCTAGGAAGACTTCCCTCTCACCTTGTCTCCCCACGAAATGACCCCTCCCATGAAACAAATTGACTAGACCAAATTACCCTTAGGCTTACACATGGAACCGAGGACAAAAGAGGAAAATTCCACCCCTTGCCTTTGTCCATATAAGCCGTATGTGAGTAGGAGGAGTGGGTTACTTTGATTCATTTTCACATCTCCTAAACACACTTGGTCCAAGAGCAACACAAAGCTCTTGGAACCCTTAGAGAAAGAGTGAGGCCGTGAAGAGAGGAGAGGAGAAGAAGAGCGAGAATCCAAATCTCTTAACCCCAAACACCTTTGATTCCTTCTTTCACACACATCTTCCTTCAAAACCTAAGAAGAAAATCGCCCATCAACCCCAAAGGAGAGGTAGCCGAAGCAAACCTTAGGAGAAGAAGGGAAGATTTAAAGTTGGAAGTTAGAGTTTGTTGAAGGTAGTTGTCTTGAGAGAGTTTTAATGTAATCATTTTGTGTTGTAAAGGATTCACTAATGGACCTTGTTTAATTTTGTGATGCATGTATTTATTTTGAATGATCTTGAGGTTTAAGTGTCTTGCATGTTATTTTCATGTTTTGATCTTGAATGTTGGTGTTGGAAAGTCTTGATCTCTTATTTGTAGTTCTCCCTTATCACGGTTTTGTTTAAAGTTGTAACACCCCGATTCGGCAACTTGAAAACTTAAATCCAAAGTAGTGAAAATTAGGGCCATTTTTTTTTAAACATGTGTCATGTACACGTGAGAACACATACTTTTAAAACATGATTACGTTTAAAACTCGTGTTCTCACATTACATAAACCTTTCAAGTTCCAAACCGAGGTGTCACAAGACACCGCACATTGAAACCCGTTTTCAAAATACCATTTAAAAGAAAACATAGCCCATTTACTCGTTTCAATCATCAATGCTAATTAAAAACTTTTGCCGGGGTACAGAAGGATAGAGCTAGGTAACTAAGAACTTACATTGGAGTATCATGCTCTGAGGGAAATTCCTAGCGTCTAGTCATGCTTCCTATTACTTGTCGTCTGACTCCGGACTTTGGCCGATGAAGCCCAGCACGCTTCCGCTGCGCCATCTACCAGTTGCAATATCAGCAAGTGCCGATACGACAACGTGGTAGGAGAGAGTCAGTGTTCCGAACACTAACGGGTTGACCTTGCGGTCTCAGAGTAGAAAGAGACAGAGGATATAACATAACTAAATAACTAAAACCAAACACTAAAGAATGCAATCATCATCAACATAAATGCATCTAACATGTTATACACATAGCATGAATCACCACAACATAATCATCATCATCATCATCATCATCATAAACACTATTAAATTATTCGAGTTCTCATTCCCAAAATCTTTCTCATGAGCTCTCACAACTTTTATCAATCCTTCCTTCCTCATAATTTCCACACTTATTACTTATTCCAAGAATTCTCTCATCTTATAAATCTTAGTCGATGCTTAAAGCTTTGATATACTTCTTTGAAACATCTTTGTCTTTTAAGTTTTATTATTTCGATTAGCATCAATGATGAGGGGGAAACATCATTGAGCTCACACACGTCTACATCTCCTCGGTCAACCACCCAACCTAGTCGGAAGCAAACAGGAGTACAGGACCTTTACCACGCGGGCACGACAGTTGTCCCAACACATTAATGGTCCCAGACCAGGAGGCCCTGCCTCAAATAATAACAATGCACGCTCTCAGCGGCAATCACAAATGCCTCGTTCCAGTCCCTCTCACTGTTCTCGATTTGCAATCAAGGGGGTGACAGTACAATTCTAGTTCTGGTGCAGAACGTGCCACGACATTAGACCCAGTCCCCACCACGTTAGTGTGCCACTTGTGGAGTTGTTCTGCCTAGAAAGTACTCTAGACTTCTTGACGTGTCACCGTCATCGTCCTCCCCTCATGCAATCTCGTCCTAAGTATCCGCAGATACTTATCGTTCCTTCCTCTCCACTACTTCGATACGACACTCATACCTCACCGCGTTTGTACATGTCTTTTAAGTCTTTTAAAGTTTTACGTTTTAATTAGCGGCTTAGTCCTAACAGTCGGCTCGTCCTTGGTGCATCCCTTCAACGAAGCCCGACCACTAATCGCAATCCTTTCCCCCTAAATCTCATTGGCCCCAGGCCACAAATTACTTTCTCATCTCATTATCATCAACTCATGCTCATTCTCAACATAATTCTCATTCACATCATCAACAAATTTCCCTCGTCTTTCCAAAACATCTTTCGCAAAACTTTTTGAAAACATAGTTTCACAAAACTTTTTGAAAAATAATCTTTCCAAAAACTTTCACAAAAATATCATTTTCACAAAAGCTTTTCACAAATTTCTTTTCAAAATATTTTTCAAAAATCACAATTTTTGGTTGAGTGTTAATGGAGGAGCAAGCTCAACTCAACACTAAGCTTCTTCCCAAAAACGTGAATGAGGAATCACATCTCTACTCAACCACTTTCTCACTTTCATAATCACATCCTCTTTCCACTCAATATCAATTCTCTTTCTTTCATTCATTATCTCTTTTGCATTCCATTCTCATCATACTTTATCTCTTTCTCACTCATTCTCATACTTCCTCTTCAACCTCATCTCATCACTTATTTCTTTCTCGATTATTTCTCATGTTTCTCATTCGTTTCTCTTTTCTCTTTTCGATTTATCTTATTACTTCCACAGTTCCATCATCATCATTTCACTATCCAAACATAATCAAACATTTTCTAAATAGAATAAAGAATGCTCAACGAATAAACATCTAGTATGCAGACAAGTAAACATTTAGTATGCAAAGAAGACAAGTAGACATCTAATCTCAACAACCATGTTGCCTAATTCGCAGTACGTACTCTCACAATCCATCCATTTGGATTGCGAGCAACCGTGTTACGGGACCACAGCACTCTCACTCACCTGGATGACGACACACCCGCACTAGACATTTTTCCCCGTGCGTTAGAAACGACTTACGTGAATTCTTAATTACGTTTTAAAACACTTTAAAATAATCCTCTTTTTAAAAGCACATTGCCAATATCCAAAAGTCTTTAAATCTAAATCGTTTCCTTTATAAAATGTTTCCAAGAAAACCTCTTAAAACAATTTATTTTCCAAAACAGAATCTACTTCAAAACACTTTGGTTACGAAAATCATTTTCTTTAAACCTTAAATGAAAAACAACTCTTTAAAAAATCTTTCTCAAATCAAATACAAAAAATTCAAGAAGGAAAAATTCCAAAACCAATCAAATTAACTTATTTAGTTTCTAAACTTTTCAACATCCTCGAACACTGACCAAAGAATATCAATTAAAATCTCAAATTAAATTAAGTTATCTAAATCATTCTTTTTAAATAAAACATTTTTCAATTATTCAATAAACTCATTTATTTTATTTCTAAAAACCGAAAAGGAAATCAACAAACAACATATCATTCCAATCGCACATACACAGCATCATGCCCACAAAATATGGTCATTCACAAAGGTCATTTCTTAGAAACAAATTTTCCTAGCTATACATGCTTAGGCCGAATCATCTAGGTGCAATTTTTCAAAGATTGATACACACACAAAAGCATAAAGCAAATGAAATTATTTTCTTTCTTTTTAAACTAAAAACCGAGAGCTTGAAAAGGAAAATTTAACAATCTTAATTTATTTTCTTAACTTAAATCAATCAACAAGGTAGAATCACAAATCATTTTTAAAATCACACATATATTTGCAATTAATCCATGTATGCACATTCTAAGCCATTAAATTAAATTAGTTTCATTATGTATGCAGTTTAAACAATGATCAAATATGATTTCCTATTTCTATCCCTTATGGCCGAATACTAACATGTAAGAATGCAAAGTTTTTAGTTCAATTTTCAACATACGAAAACCACAAAGTCAAAGCAAGACATCAAACACTTCACTTAATTCCAAGTAAAAGTCAAGACTACACTTTAAACTCAAAAATACATGCATGCACCTAACATCTCTATATCTAGTCTTATCATGTGCATTGCATCAACATTTTACATAATAAAAACATGAAATTCATTTTTATTCACTATGGCCGAATGGCCTTTTGCAAACTTTATCACATATAAAATCAATTATTTAAGTTAAATTATGTTCATTCTCCAAAAATCATTTTAAAGCTTGTCCTTTAAATTTTCCTTACAAAACCGTGGCATGATCAAGTAAAAGCATGATTTTTTTCTACTTGAAATCAACATGCATGCTTTAAGGACATGGATCATGAAATGCTTGCACCTAAATCAACAAGAACATCATGAAATCAACATGTATATACAAAAGATCTCAAGTTTATTTTCAAGCAAACTTAGATCATTTATTTATTAAGAAATCATACAAACACATCATAGATCATCATTTAAGCAAACGAAATCCAACATGCAAGACTAAAAGATCTTAGGTCTATCATTAATCAAGTTCAAAGCATAAATTTATTTATCAAATCACTTTCTAAAAACTCCATGGTTCACGGTTTTAACAAGAAAAATAGACATGCAAGACCAAATAATTTACTTTATTTTTAACTAAACCTAGATCATGCATTTACTTGCCAAATAATCACATACACACATATAGATCATGATTTAGAACAAGAAAAACATACATGCAAGGAAGATCTATGTTAAGCTTCACAAAACTTAAACAAAACTTTAGACCTTTAGGTTTGAGGTAGAAAAACATTAAGATCTAGCAAGGAAATTCACAACCGAATCACACACATAAAGTCATCAATATTACAACTTACTTTTAGTCCATGAAAGTCCAAGGTCAAGAGAGAAAAATATACAAATTCATTTTACAAATCTTAAAAACAAGCATGCAAGAAGAAAAAGGAAAGGATCTACAAACTAAAAAGGAAGAGGCTAAACTATTACATTCTTCCTCTTGATCCTCGGATTCCCTAGAAAGAAGAGGTGGTCTCTTTAGGCTTTTAGAACTTGGATCTTCAAAGGGAAGGACTTGATCTAAGGTGGTTCTTCTTCTTCTCTCCTTCTAGTTCTTACGGCCACTCTCTTTCTCTCCTTCTCCATTTCTTTTCTATTTCTCTCTCTAAGAGTTTGGATGGCTCTTAGAGTGTTGGTGTTTAGAAGGGTGAAAATAAAATGGGTGAAAGGAAAATGAATCAAGGCCATATGCATATATAAGCCACGAGTTCTTCCTCCTTTGCCCTTGTTTCATTTTCGCCTCATGCATGCTAGGGAAGGGCGATTTAGTCCTTACAAATTGTTGCATGGCTAATTGTCACCAAAGTCAAGGGGACAAGGTGAAGTGGGCTAGGCTACTAGGGGTTACTTAGGTTCAATGGTTAGTTTGCTTTTGGTTAGGGTTTTCCTTCTAGTTTAGTTGGCTTGATTCTAGTTTGGTTAATTAATGTCTTAATCCCTAAGCCTCTACAATTCTAAGTCTTCACACACACATGCACCCACCCACGCATGACACATACACACACCAATACATGCACCTACATGCACACACACACACCATCGTGGCATTCTCACATGCACACACATGTCACATACTTTTTATTTCTTAACTAAATTCATTTATAATTATTAATTTATATAATCAAGCAATTAACACAATCATACACACACATATACACACACACACATACCTACACATACCATAGCACACCCATTCACACATACACACGTTTCACATTTTATTTTTCTTAATCTTATTTACTTAAACATCCTAATTATTAATTCATACCATAAGGCAATCACTTAATAAGGAATCACACTCACACAATTTATTTCATGCATTACACAGTACACACATATCCAATCAAACACATTTCACATAAAAATTCAAACCAAATCAATAAATTCATTTTCTTCAAAACACAATTCTTTAAACTCGTATTTCACTGCTCTGAAAATAAATTTTTGTAAAACAACCCAGAAAAATCTGAAAATTATATTTTTAAGATCTACGTTTAGAGACGATCGTTTTGATATAAAGTTCATAAAAATCCGAGTTACGGTTAAAAAGATATGCATTTTTAAAGCTTACAGACCCAAAAATCTCAAAAATTCCATTTCAAATAAAAATCACTCTTAGGAAAATTTCAGAACTTATTTAACAAAAATCAAATCATTTCAAAATTCAACAAAAATTATTCACTTTTCATCTATAAAAACATTTGGTTTATAAAAATCCATGGAAGTCATCATTTAATTTCTTTCTTACGTAAAATATTTTCTGAAAATCTCTTATGTCACCAAAACTTCAATGTTTGTTTCGACGAAATCGTTTACGCACGTATGGGAAAAATGCGGGGTGTTATAAAAGTTGTGTCTAAATTCATATATTGTCTTGATCTTCCCTTGCATGTTGGATTTTGTGACCTTATGATCCTTATCTTCCTTTGCATGTTCTCTTTATGCCTTGCTCTTGGATTTCTAGGAGTGAGTGAACTTGTAAAACACTAGATCTTAAACTAGGGGATTCGGCCATGACCTAAAGAATAAGCCTTGATGCTTTTTGATTTAATATAAATGGTTGCATGTTGATCTCATGTTTAGAAAAGTTAATTTGACTTTTTTGATTTTGATTTGGTTTTAACAAAACTTCGATTTTTGGAAGCCATAAATCTTGTTTTGATCCATGAAAAAGCTATACTCTTGAAGTCATGCATGTTGTTTTAAACCAAAAAGACTTGATTTCCTTCAATAGGCATCACGGTTTTACCAAGAAATTAGGGAGACAAGTTTTGAAAAATGAATTTTTAACTTGATCCATGTTCTATGTACGTGCATAATAAAGATTGGGAAATTTAAAACCTTGATTCATGATGATGTGCATTTGGTCTAAGCCTAGACTTAGGAAATCATGTTTTGCTTCCATGACAAAGGACACATGCATTTTGATTTAAGACTCTTGTGTTTTTGCATGTTGAAAAAGTGAACCAAGAACCTTGTTTTGGTCAAAATAGGGTTCGACCTATACATCCTAAATTGACTAGAGTTCTTTTCAATGAAATGACCTAAAAGAAATGAATATATGTGTGTGAGTGTGTGCTTATGCGCATTCGGTTAGGAGCAAAAAGAGGAGTAAACAATTTTGTGCATGAAGATGAAAATGGAATTTGAATGCCTAAAGTAAACCAAGTTGATTCATGGTGATGCTTGACTTATTTTCTTTGACCTCATTCGGTTATGTGGTTTAAATAGGCTTAGGGAGTTAAATTACATGAAATAAAATATGCATGATGATTTTTGAGAAGGATCTAAATTGTTTAAAGTAAGGATATTAAATATTGATGTGTTTGTCTTGAAACTCGATTCAAATTGGTTTATGAGTACTTGCATGCCGAAGTGTTTTATGTTGTGAAAATGAATTATGTGTGAGTAGCATAATTGCTTTGAGGTTGATTGTTTAAATGCATCCAATAAATTAGTAGGGTGTTGTTTGTTGTTGTGTGAGGAATGATATTTGAAAGATGATTAAAAATATGGTTAATGTTGAAAATTATTATGGGATAATTTGGTTTGATTTGTTTGGAATTATATTGCGGTGGTGTGTCAGTTGTATATGAAAAATATTTGAGTGTGTGAACGGCTTTAACATAAGTTGATTTTAAGAAAATTTGATTTGATTTATTTAAGATTTTTAAATAGTGTTTATAACTGTCCAAAGTTTGTATTATGATAAAAACTCAAATTTTAAAGTGCTAATTTTGAGTAAAAGCGATATTTAAACCAAAGAGTGTTTTTACAATGTTATCGGAGTTTTAACAAAGTGATTTTTGTAAAACTCTCCTTGCAGCTCAGAATTACTTGGACTTGCTTTTTATATTCAAAAACGTTTTCATATGATTTAAAGTAAAGTTTTCAAGTGGTAGTCGTTTTAAGAAAAAGCCGGATCGAAAATGGTACATTTTTCGGTGTTTTCGAAGTTGATTTGGGTGCTGTCCAAAACGGACCAGCAACAAAAGTAAATGATTTAAATTACCTTACTAAATGTTTTTCAAATGGTTTTTGAAAGAACTCAAGGTATTAGAAAATATTAGAGTTGTTTGAAAGAAAATGGTTATGTTTTAAGACTTCCGATGAAGAATGAGAAGTGTCTAAGTTATGAAAAAGATTTTCATAATACAAGTTAATAACATAAGCATATTTTATTTAGTACGAGGAATTTGAATAGATGAGGGATTGGGGCAGCCGGCAGCAGAAAGGATCCGAGGCAACGTTACGCAATTAACTAGCTGGACCTCAGGTGAGAGAGAAGCTTTCCTAAGACACCGTGGTAGTTAGGTTATATATTAGGACGTTCCGTATCATATCAAAGATCGGAACTAAGTGGTTCGGAGTCAGTAGTATAAGTGGCAATTGTTTGTGTTGTGTGACCACTTATACGAAGGTGACAAAGACCACAATGTTATTGTGTGATGTTGTGTGCAGGCTTTTATTTAATTATATCGGATGATACTTATTACTGTTGATCGTAATGAGTGAATGGCTGATGGATGTCTGTTGCGTCCTGAATAAGGAAATGAAATTAATGAAATCGAAAGTAAAGTTATAAGTATGAGAAAATAATAATGATAAGATACAATGAGAAAGGAATAATGATTGGAAACAAAGTATGTGTTGGGAAAGAAAGAAAGAATTGAGATTGGGGAAAGAATGAATGAAAATGTTGAGAACGAGCCAGAGCTGGGGAACGTGATGTTGATGGTGAGAATGATGTAACAGCCCGATTTTCGTAAACCAAAAGAATTAGCTTTTACTTGTTAAAGTTGTAAAAATGAGGCCAATTTTTTTTTTTTTGTAAAACATTGTTGACATGATTGAAAAGTCCTTGGTTTTTTTTTTCAACACCCTTTTTCGAAAACCGAGTTGTTACTAAAAACTTCTTTTTATAAAACATTTGTTTCAATGGAAGAACTTGGTTCTAAATCATCTTGACAATCTTTCAAAAACTTTACATGAGTTACTTAGCATAAAATGCATTCCATCAATCAGTTTGAAAACTTAGCTTGATTACATAAATGGTTCATGGCTTGGTAATCCTTACTTCAAACTTTCACAACAAACATAAATTAATAACCCTATCCTTAAACTATCCTATTGAACACGATCGGATGAAGTCCCTCCTTCTTGCGTTCTCTCCTCACTTCCGAGGATGATGCCCTTCTTGTTGTTGTCCCCTCATTGCTGATGGATTCCGGCTCCGCCTCATGAAGAAGGGAAGTATTCCTCCGAGTCTCGTACCGAAACTTCTCCGCGTAGTTCCTATACCCTCGTACAGTGACTTGCCCTATGTGCGGCTCCAGGTTAGCTCCACTGAGTAGATGTTATGGATCGGGAATCATGATCTAGGAATAGCCAATCCATACCCAGCCGTATGGGGTACGCTTCCATCCTCGTCCATACTTACTCCACGTGGTGACATCCATGTAGTACTTCATCTGCCCGTTGAAATACCAGCAGCACCGATATGCCAACGAACAGGAGAGAGTAAACGATCCGAACGACGCATCGTCGACGGTGTGGAATTACGATAGGCAAGATAGAAGGACCATACAAACATATCATACAACATACAGCATACAAACATACCACAATCATGATATCAATATCAATATTATCAGTCTTATTGTCTTTATAATTATCCTTAACTTTTCCTTCTAAATTTAATTCCGCTTCTATTGATTATTCTTTCTTTCTCAGTTTCTTTTCCCTTATCATACTCAAATTTCTTCTTTTCCCATCTTATCACTTCATATCCCTCCTTTACTTGGGGAATCATAAGATATCATCGGGGAATTCATTTCGTTCTCGGCTATCACTCACGTCTACATCTCCTCGGTCATCCACCCAACCTAGTCGGAAGCAAACAGGAGTACAGGACCTTTACCGTGCGGGCACGACAGCTGTCACACAACAAATGGTCCCAGACCAGGAGGACTCAGCCTCAAATCATAATCATATCAATTCATATACATGGCACACTGTCTCACTACAGTGGCAAACAAAATGCCCCACTCCAGTCCCTCTCACTGTTCTAGATTTGCAATCTAGGGGGCGACAATATATTTCTAGTGGGCCCGCAGAACTTACCACGACATTAGACCCAGTCCCCACCACGTTAGTGCGCCACATATGGAGTTCGTTCTGCCTAGAAATATACTCTAGACTTCTTGACGTTTCACCGTCATCGTCCTCCCCTAATGCAATCTCCTCCTAAGTATCCGCAGATACTTATTGTATCTTCCTCTCCACTACTTCGCACTCTAATACCTCACCGCGTATGTCTTTTAAAGTCTTTTATCTTGTTAATTATCCTAAGGTCGGCCCATCCTTCGTGCAACCCTTCAACGAGTCCCGACCACTAACTTTGCACAATCTTTCTCTCATCATTTCTCACATAGCACAGAGCTGGGATCACATCACAATTTCCAATCTCATTTCAACATCTTTTCTCAAAACAATCTTTTCACAACTTTCTCAAATGCCATTTCATAAGCTTCCACAAAACCTCATTTCTCAAACTTTCTTATCAACACTCTTTCCAAAAACCTTTTCAAAACTTTATTCTCACCAACATTCACAAAAGTATTATTTTCACAGACTTTTCTCAAAGAGATCATTTCGTAAAACTTTCTCAAAAATACAGTTCCAGAAATACCCTCTCATAAAACCTTTTCAAAAAGAATAAAAAGAATCTTTTGAGAATAGGATTTTCACAACTTCTTTGCAGAAATCTCTTTTAAAAAAAAAAAACCTTTTTCAAAAACCACTTTTTTTTTAAAACCTTTTTCAAAAATAATATCTTTGCTGAGCGCTAATGGAGGAGCAAGCTCAACTCAACACTAGTGCCAGACTAAAACCAAAAACAAAGGAGCCCTGCTCCACTCAATTCACACTTTGTTCCAACAATCAACATCACTCTTCCCAGCTCTGGCTCGTTCTCAATCATTATCATTCATTCATCTTTCCCCGATCTCAATTCTTTCTTTCTTTTCCAACACATACTTTCTTTCCACTCATTATTCCTTTCTCTTTGTATCTCATCATTATTAGTTTCTCATACTTCTAACTTTACTTTCACTTTCATTAATTTCATTTCCTTATTCAGGACGTCGTCCATCAGTATATTACACATATCAATCAACAACATTAAATTCCAACAGGCAAAATCAAATAAATAAATATAAACATGCTATCCACACACACAACCAGCACACAATAACAATGTGGTCTTTGTCAAATTCGTATGAGTGGCCACACAAAGCAAACAATTGCCACTATACTACTGACTCCGAACCACTTAGTTCCGATCTTTGAGATGATACGGAATGTCCTAATAAATCACCTAACTACCACGGTGTCTTAGGAAAGCTTCTCTCTCACCTAAGGTCCAGCTATTAAGTGCGTACCGTCACCTCGGATCCTTTCTGTTGCCGGCTGCCCTAATCCCTTGTCTTTAAGATTTCCTCGTACTAAATAAAATACACTTACGTTATTGTCTGGTTCTAAAAAAATCTTTTCTTATTTCATGACACTTTCCGTTTTTAATCGGAAGACTTAAAACGCTATTGTTTTATCAAAACAATCCTCCTATTTTCTAGCACTTTAATTATTTTAACATCATTTGAAAACTTTAATAAAATGGTTTAAATTATTTGGTTTGGTTGCTGGCCCGATTTGGACAGCACCATAAACATGTTCGAAATTACCGAAAAAAATGCCCCATTTCCAATCCGGGTTTTTCTTAAATCAAATATCACTTGAAAAACACACTTTAAATTACATGAAAACATTTTTAAACACAAGAAGCATGTCCTAATAATTCTGGACAGCAAAGAGTTATTTTATAAAAATCATTTTGATAAAACCCCGAGAACATCGTAAAAACACTTTTTCGTTTAAAACAACTCCTTTATTTAAATTAACCTTTTAAAAACTCAAGTCTTCATCACAAAACAATTTTGGACAGCCATAAATACAATTTAAAAAGCTCAAGTAAATTAAATCAAATTTTCTTAAAATCAATTTATTTTAAAATCGTTCACACACTAACACACAACCACAATATAATTTCAACAAATCAAACCAAATCATTTCATGATCAATAAATTTCAACATTAACCACATATTTAATCATCTTCCAAGCACTACTCCACATACCACAATAAACAATACTTTAATAAATTCATTAAAAGCATTTAAACAAGTTAGTCAACATCAAAGCAATCATGCAACTCATACATAATTCATTTTCACAACATAAAGCACTTAGGCATGCAAGCATTCATAAACCATTTGGAGTCAAATTTCAAACCAAACATATTTATATTTATTTTCCTTACTTTAAACAATCATCATGAACCTTTTATCTCATGTAATTAAGCTCCTTAAACCTATTTAACTATAAAACCGTATGGAGTCAAAGAAAACAAATCAACATCACAATTTAAATCACATGAATCAACTTGGTTAGTTTTAGGCATTTAAATTCAATTTTCTTTTTCATGCACAAAATTGTTTACTCTTCTTTTTGCTCATAACCGAATGCACATAAGCACCACACTCACACACATATATTCATTTCTTTTAAGTCATTTCATAGAAAAGGAATCCTAGTCTAGCTAGTATGAGTAGGCCGAATATCATCATGATACAACAAGGCTTAACTTTCAAATATTCATCATGCATGCACATAGAACATGGATCAAAGCAAAGATCATTTTTCAAGAACTCGTTTCCTTGTTTTTTCTTGGCAAAACCGTGAGATCTATGAGGGAAAATAAAAATCTTTTATTCAAAAACAAATGCATGTTCCTAAATCTCAAGTCATGAATTCAATCAATCGATACAACACGAGATGAAAATTGTTTTAAGTTGAAAAGAATCAAAACCGTGACATGCAAAGAAGAATGAGCAACTCTTTTGGTTCAAAAACATAACGCATGCACCAAAGATCAAGCTTTTCAAAGATCAACACAAGATTAAAGCTTAGATCAAGTTAAAAATCACATCAAGCATTTTCACTACTTAGATTAACTTTTCTAAACATAAAAATAGCATGAAATCACTTGGACCAAATTAAAAGCATCTAGACCTACTTCTTTTACTCATGGTCGAATCACTTAGTTTTGATTTGGTGATTTATGGGTTCATTCATTCTTAGAAATCCAAGATCAAGGCATAAAGAGAACATGCAAAGAAGAATAAGAATTATAAGGCCACAAAATCAACATGCAAGGTAAGATCAAAGCAATATATGAATTTTAAACACAACTTTAAACAAAAACCGTGATGAAGAAAACCACAAGTGAGAGATCAAAACTTTTCAACATCAACAGTCAAGATCAAAGCATAGAAATAACATGCATGACACTTAAACCTCAAGATCACTCAAAAATAATTACATGCATCACAAAAATCAAACAAAGTCCATTAAAAGTCTTTTACAACATAAAAAAAATCACTTAATCAAGCTCTCTCTCTCTACCTTAATTCCTAACTTAAATCTTCAAATCTTCTCTCCTCTTCCTTTTGGTTTGTTTCGGCCTCTCCTCTTCTAGGGTTGATGGGTGTTTCTCTCCTTTGAACTTTGAAGAAGATGATGGTTGAGAAAGAAACCAAGAGATATTGGGTTAAGGGGTTTTGATTTTTCACTCTTTCTCTCCTCTCCTTTCTCACGGTCTCACTCTCTTTCTCTCTATGTCTCAAGAGTTAGAGAATGCTCTTGAGATTTAGTGTGTTGAGGGAAGAATGAAATGAAGAAGGAAATGAGCTAAACACACACTCACTCACCCACACGGTTTTAAGGGCAAAAGCAAGGGTGTGAAATTTCCTATTTTGTCCTTGGCTCAAGGTGTAGAATGAAGGGCAATTGAGTCTAGTCATATTGTTGCATGGGAGGGGTCTTTTCGTGGGGGACATGGTGGAGAGAAAGTTCTTTTCAATGAAATGACCTAAAAGAAATGAATATATGTGTGTGAGTGTGTGCTTATGCGCATTCGGTTAGGAGCAAAAAGAGGAGTAAACAATTTTGTGCATGAAGATGAAAATGGAATTTGAATGCCTAAAGTAAACCAAGTTGATTCATGGTGATGCTAGACTTATTTTCTTTGACCTCATTCGGTTATGTGGTTTAAATAGGCTTAGGGAGTTAAATTACATGAAATAAAATATGCATGATGATTTTTGAGAAGGATCTAAATTGTTTAAAGTAAGGAAATTAAATATTGATGTGTTTGTCTTGAAACTCGATTCAAATTGGTTTATGAGTACTTGCATGCCTAAGTGTTTTATGTTGTGAAAATGAATTATGTGTGAGTTGCATAATTGCTTTGAGGTTGATTGTTTAAATGCATCCAATAAATTAGTAGGGTGTTGTTTGTTGTTGTGTGAGGAATGATATTTGAAAGATGATTAAAAATATGGTTAATGTTGAAAATTATTATGGGATAATTTGGTTTGATTTGTTTGGAATTATATTGCGGTGGTGTGTTAGTTGTATATGAAAAATATTTGAGTGTGTAAACGGCTTTAACATAAGTTGATTTTAAGAAAATTTGATTTGATTTATTTAAGATTTTTAAATAGTGTTTATAACTGTCCAAAGTTTGTATTATGATAAAAACTCAAATTTTAAAGTGCTAATTTTGAGTAAAAGCGATATTTAAACCAAAGAGTGTTTTTACAATGTTTTCGGAGTTTTATCAAAGTGATTTTTGTAAAACTCTCCTTGCTACTCAGAATTACTTGGACTTGCTTTTTATATTCAAAAACGTTTTCATATGATTTAAAGTAAAGTTTTCAAGTGGTAGTCGATTTAAGAAAAAGCCGGATCGAAAATGGTACATTTTTCGGTGTTTTCGAAGTTGATTTGGGTGTTGTCCAAAACGGACCAGCAACTAAAGTAAATGATTTAAATTACCTTACTAAATGTTTTTCAAATGGTTTTTGAAAGAACTCAAGGTATTAGAAAATATTAGAGTTGTTTGAAAGAAAATGGTTATGTTTTAAGACTTTCGATGAAGAATGAGAAGTGTCTAAGTTATGAAAAAGATTTTCATAATACAAGTTAATTACATAAGCATATTTTATTTAGTACGAGGAATTTGAATAGACGAGGGATTGGGGCAGCCGACAGCAGAAAGGATCCGAGGCAACGGTACGCAATTAACTAGCTGGACCTCAGGTGAGAGAGAAGCTTTCCTAAGACACCATGGTAGTTAGGTGATATATTAGGACATTTCGTATCATCTCAAAGATCGGAACTAAGTGGTTCAGAGTCAGTAGTATAAGTGGCAATTGTTTGTATTGTGTGGCCACTTATACGAAGGTGACAAAGAGCACAATGTTATTGTGTGATGTTGTGTGCAGGCTTTTATTTAATTATATCTGATGATACTTATTACTGTTGATCGTAATGAGTGAATGGCTGATGGATGTTTGTTGCGTCCTGAATAAGGACATGAAATTAATGAAATCGAAAGTAAAGTTATAAGTATGAGAAAATAATAATGAAAAGATACAATGAGAAAGGAATAATGATTGGAAACAAAGTATGTGTTGGGAAAGAAAGAAAGAATTGAGATTGCGGAAAGAATGAATGAAAATGTTGAGAACGAGGCAGAGCTGGGGAAAGTGATGTTGATGGTGAGAATGAGATGTGATTTGAGCGGAGCTGGGCTCCTTTTGCTTTTGGTTTTAGTCCCAGACTAGTGTTGAGTTGAGCTTGCTCCTCAACACTAAATCTCCAGAGCAATTCGACCAAAATGGTCAATTTTCTTCAACAATTTGCTTAAATACCCATTTTCATTGATCATGCAACTCGACACGAAGACCACTAACGTGTCCTTAAAATGTTTTCGTGTCAACGAAAAAGAATCGTTGAGTGTTGACTCATCAAATGCACTCACGAGTTCGTCACTGTCCAAAATACTCGAGTGTTTCCTGGAATACTCGAGTGTTTTGGCCAATTTTTCAAAAATATTTATTTTAATGCCCTTCCCTCCAAAATCTTCCTAATATTGCTTCTAGGTCCTAATTTAGGGACTAATATGCAATAACATTATTTTTACATATTATATTTTATCAAAATATTTTTCCATCTAACACAGGCACGAATACCAACACATAATTAATCTAAATTAATTATGAAATATATAATTATGATTAAGGAAAATAATTATGAAATAACCTTTCATAATCAAAATTTTCATTACATCAGGGGATAAAAATTTGGGGTGTTACACTACTCCCCCACTTAACAGGAATTTCATCCCCGAAATTCAACTTACATAAATAACTTAGGATAATCCTTACGCATTCTATCCTCTAATTCCCAAGTCGTTTCATACACATTTCCACTTTGCCACACGACTTTGACTAACGGAATCTCCTTTCCTATAGGCGACTTTGAATAGCCCTGATCTTATCTTGAATCATTCTGATCTTTTCAGTCGTCTGCTGCACCACATCCGGACCAAGATGTAAGTTCTCCCCCACTTGAAACCAACATAGCAGGGTTTGACACTTTCTTCCATACAACGCCTCGAACGGTGCCATACCGATACTTGCATGATATCCATTGTTGTATGTGAATTCCGCGAGTGGTAGAATCTGATCCCAACTTCCTCGTTCTTCCAACACACAAGCTCGCAGAATGTCTTCCAAAGTTTGAATAGTCCTTTCTGTCTGCCCATCTGTCTGAGGGTGGTATGTTGAACTCATCTTAAGCCTCGTCCCTAGAGCTTGATGCAGGCTTGACCAGAATCTAGACATGAACCTCGGATCACGATCAGAAGTAATATCGGATGGCACTCCATGCAATCGTACTACTTCCCGGATGTAAAGCTGGGTAAGCTTTTCCAAAGAATAGCTCATATTCACCGGAATGAAATGCGCCGACTTAGTCAAACGGTCCACAATTACCCAGATCGCATCATGGTTTGCAACTGTCCTTGGCAAACCAGTCACAAAATCCATAGAAATATTATCCCACTTCCATTGTGGAATATCCAATGGTTGCAATACTCCTCCAGGTTTCTGATGTTCCACCTTAACCTTTTGACAGATTAAACATGACGCTACATAAGCCGCAACGTCCCTTTTAAGGCCCGACCACCAAAACATGCCTTTCAAATCCCGGTACATCTTAGTTGATCCCGGATGAATGCTCATCTGACTCTTATGTGCCTCATCCAAAATTAACCTTCTAATATCCGAATTCTTCGGTATACAAATTCTCGTTTTGAAACGAAGAATTCCATCCGGCCCTATCGAGAAATTAGGCTCTCTTCCTCCTTTCATCAACTTCCTCTTTTCTATTAATTGCAATTCTTGAATTCGAGCCAAGAATTCACTTGAAATTTGCAACATACCCATCTTAGTGTGGCTTGGTTCCACTTGCATCACTTAAATCCCGAAACTCTTCAATCAAAGCTGCTTCTCTAATCATCATGGAACTTGCATAAATCGCTTTACGACTCAAAGCGTCTGCTACGACATTAGCCTTACAGGGGTGGTAATGAAGCTCAAAGTCGTAGTCTTTTAATAATTCCATCCACCGACGCTGCCTCATATTTAACTCCTTCTGATCAAACAAATACTTCAAACACTTATGGTCACTAAACACTCGGAATGTAGTGCCAGAGAGATAATGCCTCCATATCTTCAGTGCCAAAACTATCGCAGCGAGTTCCAAATCATGGGTGGGGTAATTCACCTCGTGAACTTTCAATTGACGAGATGCATACACCACTACCTTTCCTTCTTGCATTAATACGCTCCCAAGCCCTTGTCCTGATGCATCACAATACACTTCATACTCCTTGTGAGGGTCAGGTAAGATTAACACGGGCGAGGATGTTAACCTTTCCTTAAGCATCAGAAAACTCTTCTCACACTTCTCATCCCATATAAATGGTTGATCCTTCCGGGTCAGCTTGGTAAGGGGTAATGCAATCTTCGAAAATCCCTCAATAAATCTTCTATAGTAGCCAACCAGTCCTAAGAAACTTCGGACTTCAGTGACTGTCTTAGGTTGAACCCACTGCAGAATAGATTCAACTTTAGCTGGGTCAACGAATATGCCACATTCCGAAATCACATGCCCCAAAAACTGAACTTCCCTAACCAAAACTCACACTTAGAGATTTTGGCATAGAGTTGCTTCTCCTTCAAAATCTTCAATACTATCCAAAGATGTTCGGCATGCTCTTCTGGATTCTTAGAATATATCAAGATATCATCAATGAAAGCTACCACAAATGAATCCAGATACGATCTAAAAATCCGATTCATATAATCCATGAAGATAGCTGGTGCATTTGTCAATCCAAACGGCATTACAACATACTCATAATGTCCGTATCGAGATCGAAATGCAGTCTTAGGGATATCTTCCTCCTTAATTCTGATCTGATGATACCCAGATCTCAGATCAATCTTGGAAAACACTGAAGCTCCTTTTACCTGATCCATGAGATCATTAATCCTTGGCAAAGGATACTTGTTCTTTATGGTCACCTTATTCAACTGTCTGTAATCTACACACATTCTAAGGCTTCCATCCTTCTTCTTGACAAACAACACCGGAACGCCCCACAGAGATACGCTTGGTCTAATAAGTTGTTTCTGCAGCAGCTCCTCTATCTGCTTCTTCAATTCGACCATCTCGGGTGGTGCCATTCTATATGGGGCAATAGAAATGGGACCAGTTCCTGGAATCAATTCGATTCCAAACTCAATCTCCCTCTTGGGTGGTAATCCCGGCATCTCCTCAGGGAATACTTCAGGAAACTCCCGAACAACTGGAATTTCCTCCACAGACTTTTCTCCTTCCTCCGATTCCACAACAGAGACGAAACAGAGATACTTCTCTGAGATTGAGTCCTTATATAAAATTGCCTTTTTATCACAGTCAATAACCACATGGTTGCTAACCATCTAATCCATGCCCAAAATCACATCCAATTGGGACAAAGGTAAGCAGATCGGATCTAACTGAGAGACTCGATCTAATACCTAAATGCCACAATTAAGGCACACCTTTGAAAAGATCACGGAAGAATTAGTAGGGGTTTCTAGTCTAAGACAATAGGGTAATTCAGACACAGACAATTTCAAACGATTCACACATTCAAAGGAAACAAATGAATGAGTGGCTCCTGAATCGAATAAAATTCTACAAGGTTGGTCATTGAGCAGATAAGTACCTTGCACGACTCCCGGAGTCTGGTTTGCTTCAGTACCACTAAGAGTAAAAACTCGCCCTTGAGTCACTGGCTTGTCCACATATCCTCTTTGAGTGTATTTAGGTGGTTCCTTTCAATCGCGAGAAAAATGTCCAGGTTTCCCGCAATTAAAACATCCACTGTGAGACCAACAAAATCTTCCGAAATGATGACGTTTGCACTTCTCACAATAAGGAGCATTATTGTGAGAGTTGTTTCGGTCACCAGGCATCTTGCCCTTTCCTCGGTTCTTATGGGAATAAGGACCTTTGTGACGGTGATCTTGCCCTTTCCGCCTCTGTGGTCCATATCCCTGATGTTACTTCTTCTCTTCCACAACCTGAATTGTCTCCGCCTTCTTATCATCCTCATACATTCTACACATATCTACCAGCAGGGGAAAACTTTGAATCTTTTGATAACTTAATGCTGACTTTAGTTCAGGTCTCAGTCCTCCTTCAAACTTAATACACTTACTCCTTTTATCAGGATTCATATGATAATAAGGAGAGTATTTCATCAATTCCTCAAATTTCGCAGCATATTCACCCACACGCATGCTGCCTTGTTTGAGTTGTAGAAACTCCACCTCTTTCTTCCTCAGATCATCAGGAAAATAATTCTTTTGAAATTCCTCCATGAATACTTCCCAAGTTACCTCCCTTCCTTCATGAGCCAGTAACTGAGCAGTATGATTCCACCAATGTTTCGCTTCGCCTTCCAGCATGAAAACAGCATAAACTATTTTCTGCGCATCGGAGCATTCCAAAGTTCTAAAGATCTTGTCCATTTCCAAGATCCACCTTTTAGCTTCTTCAGGCTTAAACCCACCAGCAAACTTCGAGGGATTGCAGTTCCTGAAATCCGACAAAGTTTTGGCCTCCGTAGCTGCTACACCCACTGGAGATGGATTAACGGGCTGAGGTTGGTGTTGCTGATGCTGATTCTGCTGCATGTTCTCTAACACTGCAGTAATCCTTTCCAATAGATCGTTCGTATGACTTCTATAGCGCGATGCCATAGTGGGCCTGCACTATGGACCTAGATCGTTAAAGATCTATCTAAACCATTGAAATCTATCTAATTCTCTTCTAAACAAAACATCACTAGAACTCAAGCTATATGAAATAAATTAAATAGCTAAGAAACTTTACCCAGCTGTAGCATCTTCTGGCAGATCATGCTTGAGAGGATCAAGAATCAGGACCATTATGCTTTGATACCATAAAAGTGTCACACCCTCTCTTTTACATACAAAATATAGAACTCTTTTCATATTTATATAATATATATGGACTTGTGTTTAATGGAGAAGTTGGAGAAATAATAAAAATTCTTTGTTACCATACATACGATAAAAGTAACTTGTGATAGCATAAGTTGGGTTTTCATTTATGATTATTAAAACTTCCCAACTCAGCAACGATCTTTCTAGTTAGAATAAAATAGCATAGTTATCAGAGTAAGCGAAGTTTGAATTAAATAGTGACCTTGATTTGATAATACACGTTCCAAGTCATATATATAAAGATATATATATATATATATTCATATCATAATAAAAGATACCAACATACATCAAGGTCAAAGTCGAGGTAGCAGAAGTTTATAAAATACAAGTCCATGGTAAAATACCAAAAGAAAAGACCGCCTCACTGAGATCTCTCAAAAATATATACAATATAACAACAGAGCAAAATATGAAATCCCAGCAGTGGTCTGATGATCCTCCTCCATGGCATAAGTCTCCAGAATCTCCAACAGCTGCTCCACATGTCTCACATCCTAACCATCTATACTATGCATCTCCCGGTGGATCCTCAACTCCCCACTGACTCCCAGTGGAGTGCTCGACTGGCTCGCCCTCACTCTCAGCCTCCTCAGGGTCCTCCTCTACCTCGTTCGACTGAGTAGGTGCCCTACCACTGGGCACTGGGTCAGCTGAAGGAGTCCCATGAACCGGACTCATCGGACTAGGTACACGAGTCTCCTCATGGATCACTCGGGAAGCAGAAGGGTGAGATCTAGTAGCAGCTCTAAAACGAAAGGAATGAAATCGACGAGTTGGTCGAGTCGGGGGTGGTCCATGATAAGCATAAAAAGGGGGTACATGCGGGGTATAGATAATAGGGATGCGAAACCTACGAGGATGGACACGAGCCAGAGGGTTAGGGTGATAGAGAGTCACCTCTACTTCCCCCTCATAAGTGGCTCTATGGTCCTCGTAGTACCACACTCCACTAGGGAGTGGGCGCAACTCGATGCAAGCTAGATAGCAAGCCATCACCTACAATGGGCATAAGGGGTAAGCAATATAATTCACATAATCGAATAAGTATAAATAACGCAAGTAACATCCACAAGTACCAAGTAGTCAAGTGCATAACCAAATGAGTAAGCATGGTTCATTTATAATTAGTCCCATCATATATGTGTCATGATGCATGCTTCCCCTTTCCATTATTTATTGAACGTTCAATCCAGTAATTCGTATACATGTCGACCATGTATTGTGAAACTTCTCGGACAGTGTGCACACAACGTCACCAAGACGTAACAGCATCCCACAATGCTGCCCACATTACCAAAATGTGTCATCGAGCCAGTTACCACCGAATTAATTGTCCACTTCCTTTTTTTTTTCCATGAATGAATGCACATAAACTTATCCATTAAGATTAACCAATAATCTTATTATGTGCAACCAATAATATTTCATCAGTGTATTTTAATGTTGTTCTTCATCATCCCATTCTTTTTATTGGAACATGATATTTTCCCCATAAGCATATTGATTCAATTGGAAATAATTTAGGTATGTTAAAAAAATTTACTTTTCTGTCCCTGGACAAAAGACTCGAGTGGAATCTCCTGGGACTTGAGTGTTCTTCATTTTCCAAAAATTCATTTTTCAAGTTTTACTAAAATACTCGAGTGTTCTTCATAGATACTCGAGTGTTCCTCAGATTTTAAAATACTCGAGTGTTCTTCATGAGTACTCGAGTGTTTTTCGTTTTCAAGAAATTCATGTCTCAGGTTTGGTCGAAATAGTGGAGTATTGACCCCCAATACTCGAGTGTTTTCAGACAAATAACAGTGTAAATTGCATTTTAACATACCATTTCCAATTCTAGCCAATTCCAGTTAAAACAAAAGATCAACAGAGCTTACACTATACATATTAAACATGTTCCAATACAGAATTAACAACATATTACACTGAATCACACAATAGAATCAATTATGCATAAAATCCACTTTTCCAACAACTCAACATACCAAATCCAATATTAGGCACATTTAGTAGGAAAACAACTTTGGTACAGCTTGCATGTTGTAACACCCCTAATTTTCGTCTCCCGGATAATAAGGAAATTAAAAATAAAAGTTTTATTATTAATTTATATGAATTTCGAAGTTTATGTTTTATATTTAATTAGCCTGAAATATAAAAATTAGTTGAAATATTTTTATATGGCAAATAAATGCAAAATATAAGGATATTGCTTTTTAGTCCTTGGATTAGGACCTAAATGTAATATTGAAAAGTTCTTGGAGGGAAAAGATTTAAAAATATTAATTTTTAAATTTTGTACTGATCTAACCGGTTAGTAATGCCCTGTAACCGGTTAGACGATGAACCCAAAAACTGGGTTAGTGGATTTTGATGAGTAATCACTTGATTAATTCGATTAATCGCCACGAAATTAGCCTAAACTCAGTGGAAAACACACGTCAACGTACATGCTATTCCAAATTGCCTATAAATAGTTGAATTTCTGAAGAATTGGGGGTTGATTCAACTGAAATTGTGTTGAGAAGGGTTGTTAGGGTTTCAGATTCGTTCAGGGAAATTCATCTTCTTCCTTGCGAGTTAGAGAGTGAGACACACACTTCTGAAAAGCTTGAATCAAGGGCTTTTCAGTGATAAACACCTTGTGAGCTGAGTGTTCGTGTGTGAGGAGGAATCAGCCTTAGAAGTTGGAGCTGGAAACTAAACTCTGTCTTCTCTTGGTTCAAGAAGCTGAGTTCGAGCCTTGATTCTGGTAAGCACAGATAACATTTAAGCTTCAAATCACTTTTATTTTCTAGTGCATGTTACCCAGATCAAGCTCGAATCGTTTCCCCAAATTTCTTTGGCCAATTACTATGTCAAATTTGGTGGTTTTTGGACCCTGCTCGACTGTTGATGGCTGAGAACAGAGAGTTGGGATTCAAGGAACTTCTTGCTAATTTCAGAGGTTATACTTATCAAACACTATCCTAAGGTATGGGAGAAGCTTACCTTATACTAGATTTAGACTAAAATCAAGTGATTTAGGATTTGAGTTAACAAAGACTCAAAAGGGCATTATGTGTTTAAAGCATAAAGGCTTGGAGGCCAAATTCTAGCTCAATTCTGTTTTGAGAAGATTTAAGTTGATGCATGCAAGTGATTTTAAGGTTTAAATCAGAAACTAAATGTTGATTATAAGCTTTGTGGTATTGAATTGTGTTTGTATTGATTTTTATGCAAATTGATACAATAAGCTTAATGCATGCAAGTTAAATGTGTTTCTGAGTATGAACATATTTTTATTAAGGTATATGAACTCTGAGAATGTTGAAATTTGGTTAGATTTGAGAAATGAAAAGAATGATTTGTCAAAACTCTTGTTTTAATGGACTGACTGCATAATCTAACCGGTTACTCGATAATTGTAACCGGTTAGACACTGTAAAAATTCAAAAGAAAATCAGTTTATAAAATCAGTCCTGAAGTCTTAGTAACTTTACTCAAATCTATACTTTAATTTCAGTAAAAACAATCTGAGAATAAATTGATAAAACTATTTTGGTTCGGATTGAAAAGTGAGGGTTAATACCTTAATTTAATGAGCTAATTTCAAGAGGAAATTATGTTCATTTGAGAATAGAATGTGATTTAGACTTTTGAATGATAAACACAATGTTTTGAGGTGTAAAACAATGTTAAAACTTGTCTATGGATTGGGTAGAGAATTCAAGAAAAAGGTGTTTTTTTTTCTGAATTTCAATGGTAAACAGTTCAGGTCTGTAATTCTAATCGGTTAGCCTGAAACTGTAACCGGTTAGTACCTGAACTTGAAAAATAAAAAGTTAAGTTTTTAAGTACCATTGGTTAGGTTTTTCCCAATCTAAGACTAATGGCAGGTTTTTGGGATAATTCAAGAAAGAATTTTTGGTGTCAAAATTATGCCTCAAATTAATCATTCAAAAGAGAAATGGAATTGTTACTAAATCACAATAAATAAAGCAAAGATAAAACCAACCTTGATAATTGTGCATCCATATAGAATGGAAGTTTGGTTGGTAGGAATGTTTATCATATTCTGGGAATATGAGGAGGGTACTCCGGGAGTACCAAATTTTAACCTACTTGATGACACATTCTGGGAATGTGGCCAGTGTCCGGGACCTGGTTTTTATGCGTTCTGGGAACGTGGTGCACACTCCGGGAGTGATGCTTATTATCCAAGTATGGTTTGGCATTACGTTCTGGGAACGAATGTCAGTGTTCCGGGAACACAACGGTGTATTGGATGGACGTCCAAAATGGACTTTTAGAGGCCTCAGTTGTGGATAGAAAATCATACATCATGCCACTTACATTATCAGAGATATAATGTTGAAAATTGGTGTGCTCATATGTACTTGCATTATTATCTGTCCATGATATACTTGTGTTTGTAATTTTAGTCTTTATCAATTATGTATATGTGTATATTTACTCCCCAGATACCTAGCTTGCATCGAGATACGCCCTATCCCTCGTGGCATATGGACGTATAAGGAGCACCGTGCCACTTTTGAGGGGGAGGTGGAGATCACTCTCTACCACCCTAACCCTCTGGTGCGAGTGCGACCTCGTCGATTTAGGATCCCTTTAGTCTATACTATGCATGTTCCACCCTTTTATACATATAGAGGACCACCCCCGGCTCGACCTGTGTGTCGATTTCATAGTTTTCGTTTCAGAGCTGCCACTCGTTCTCATCCTTCCTCCCATAGAGTTGTCACTGAGGAGACTCCTTCTCCTGGTCCGACTGATTTCGAGAGGATTGCTTCTGCAGATCCTAGACCCGGTGGTGGGGTCTCTACCCAGTCAAGCGAGGTCGAGGAGGACCCCGTGGAGGATGAGAGCAAGGAGGAGGTGCATGTCGAGCCGACTGTTTCTGTTAGAGGTGGACCCGCTGGTTCATAGGAGCCTGCATAGCGTGGATGTTTTGGAATCCTAGATCCTAGGGATAGAGCTGTGGAGGATCTGAGGAGCTGCTGAGGACATGGATGACCTGCTCTGGGACTTCTACTTTTGGATCATGTGATATATTGTAGATATTTTGAGAGGTCTTAGAGTGAGGTTTATTTTATGCAGCTGGTTTGTATATATTTCACCAAACTTGCTATCTCGACTTTCACTACTTGCTACTGATGATACTTATGGGGTTTATGTTATGTTATACATATATATATATATATTATGTTTTATTTACCTCAGCAGTGCCCCACAAGTATTAATTTTACTTCCGCATACTCTGATTTTGATTCAAAAAGGAGCTCGGCGACAAGTTTATATTTTATATATTCGATTAAACTCGAGAAACTAATAATATATTTTAAGAAGGACTACAAAGATGTTTTACTATGTTTATGGAAATAGTATCTCGAGAGTCTTTTTGTAATTAAGATATTATTAAGCCGAATTCCAATATTTGTGCAGATTAAAAATGTTTATAATCGAGCAAGTACAAATTAAAAAGGAAATTTTTTTTCTAGTCCTAATATTTGATAACAAGTATTTCAATCATTTGGAAATATTAATTATTTTCAAGATGTAAAACGAGAGTGTCACACCTTTGGTGGTATCAGAGCATTGGTCCTATCCCTCATGGCTATAACACCCCGCATTTTTCCCGTACGTGCATGAACGAATTTTAGTAAACGAAACCCTAAAATTCTGTTTTATGAAAAACTTTTCAGAAAAGAGTTTTATGAGAGCAGGAAATAAAGTGTTGGTTTTTAAGGATTTCTATAAACAAAACGTTTTCCAAAATGAAAGTGAATGATTTTGTTAATGCTTTGCTAAATGGTGATTTTATTCAAATGATGGTTTTTGAAAATGATTTCTTGGATAGGAATTTTGTAAAATTGTTTTTGAAGAAAAAGAATTTAATGTTTTGACTTGGAATTTTTATGAGTGTTGATTTAATTTGTGTGTATGTGTGATGCGGTTGGTATGTATATATATGTGTATGTGTGATGTGTATTTGATTTAATGTATGTAATGCAAATGTGATTTCTTTGAATTAATTTAATTATCATATGAATTAAGGATTTTTAAGAAAATGTGATTAGAAAATAAAAATAAAGGACATGTTTAGGTGATGAGTGCTTAGTTGATGTGTGTTTATGCGTGATGCATGGAATTAAGTGTGTGATCATGATACTTGCATAAATTTGAAATTATAATAGAAAAGAGAATGTGAAATGTGTGCATTTGTGTGTGAGCTACGTATGAGTGTATGCATGAGTGGGTTATGTGTGTGTGTAGGAAAGTGCCACAACTATTGTATGCATGTAAGTGAGTGTGTGTGTAGGCTATGTGAGTTACACGTGTGGGTGTGTGCATGAATGTGGGTGTGCTATGTGTTACGTGTGTGTGGGTGGTGTGTGAAAGCTAAGACTAAAATTCTAGAAGCTTAGAAGTTAAGAAAGTAGAAACCAAGGAGGAAACTAAGTTAGCCATCAAACTAAACTAGAACCTAACCAAGTGACAAAACCTAACCAAAAGCCAATTACTAGTTAAACCTAAGATGACTTCTAAGAGCCTAGTCTATTCCATTTTGTCCCCTTGACTTTGGTGATATATGGCCATGCAACTTTATGGAAGTCCTAAACTACCCTTTTTCCTTTGCTCTTGGCCGAATTACTCTTAAGGTTAGGAAGGGAAAATTTCCAAGCCCTTGACTTTACCTACATAAGCCGTATGAATGTGTTGGCCTTGGTTCACATTTCATTTCTTTCATTCACCTCTTCCCACACAAACCTAAACCCTTTGGTCCAAGAGCACCTAAAGCTCTTGAGACCCTTAGAAAAAAAAGAAGAGAATGGCCGAGAGAGAGGGAGAGAAAGAGAAAAGAGGAGTGAATACTCAAACTTCTCAACTACACACCTTTGATTTCCTTCTTCAAACACATCCTTCCTCAAAGATCAAGAAGAAAGCCAACCCTCAACTCTAGGAGAGAAGGGACCGAAGCAAACTCTAGGAAAGGAGGAGGAGGTTTCAAGCTCAACCAAGTTTCATTTATGTAGAACAAGAATGAAAGAGCTAGAAAACCAACCTTCCTTATGGTAGGACTTTGAGATTAATAAGAAGAATTTGTAATAGAGTAGATTTCCTTTTCTAGTTGAAGATCCTTGTTCCTTCTACTTGCATGTCTTGTTTTATGATTCGTACGATGCTTCCCTTTGTTGATCTTGCTTGATCTTGGACCTTATGGACTCAAACTAAATTGTAATATGCTAAATTCATGCTTGATGTTTCGATTGAGATTTTTCTTTAGTAGATTTAAATGTTTGCCAATTAAGTCTTGAAGATCTAATGAAAAGCTAAGACTTTTGTGAAAACTAAAATGGATCTCTTGCATGTATACCTTTTCTTTCTCTAAACCGTAATGTGTGTATGTGAAATTAAATGGCTTGCATGTTACTTTTATGTATTGATTTTGAATGTTTGTGTTTGAAAAGCTTTGATCTCTAGTTTGTACATGTTTCTTCTTCACGGTTTGGCCTTTATAAGGATCAAGCCAATTTCATTTTGTTTGCATGTATGATTTATTGATAGATCTATAGATTTCAAGCATATAAAAGTCTAAACTTTTGATTAAAAACATGAAAACAATTTTCATGTCCCATTCGGTTTTGGGAACAAATTTTCTTAAATAAGCTTCATTTCCTTTGTGTGTATTGTTTGAGTTTGAATAACTAAGGTGATTTCTTAATTTCATGAATTGATAAAGTGGTGGATGTTGTGTGAAGGGCCATTCGGCCATGTTTGGTTATTTAAGATCCATGCCTTCTTTTTTGTAAAAATTGATGCATGTTTATGTTAAGATTGGATCTAGTGATTGTAAAATGCATGCATGTTAATTTTTAATGAAAAATCATGTTTTCTTTAATATGTGTTTTGGTTTTAAAAGAAAATCTATGGGAACCAAGGTTTACAATGATTTTTCAAAAAGAAACCTTAATTGGAATTAAGTGTTTGACTATGTGCATAAATTGTTTTTAGGACCATTCGGCCATGTCCCAAAAATAATGAAAACCCTGTTTTTTTTTTTACTTTGTAGAAAGTTCATGCATGATAGTTTCATAAAGTTAAAGTCTAGTCTTTACCTTGTTTTAAGAAAAATGATAGCCTTGAATTTATTTGTGTATGTGATGTAGTGTGTTGTTTAGGAAAATAGTTTTGAACCCTTACATGATTTACTTTGACTTTTGTGATTCACGAATGTTGAAAATGAATGAAAGCTATGTTTCCTTGCATCATGAGATTCAGTCATCCTAGAGAAAACTAGGGAACTAGGTTTGTTTTTCATATAGGGTGCATGTATAATGGGACCAATTGAATATAAGAGTTTTAAAAGTGTTGGCATGTCATGATTAGGTATTGAAAAGAAAAATGCATGAAAACCCTTAAAATGCTATGTGATTTAAATTGTTGGCATAACTTAGGTTTTAAAAAGAAATTAAAATTGATGATTTCTCCATTGTAAGCTCACGGATTTTAGGACATGAGAGAGGAAATGATTTCATGATTTTGTGTGCATTAAATCTTTGCAAACCATGTATGCATGTTCGGCCAAAAAGCATATACATGTAATTGGAAATTATTTTCATGGAATAACCTTGAATATAGCTATGTCCTATGTGTGTGATACTGTATGTTTGATAAAAATAATGAGTATGTCTTTCTTTTTGGTCTTAAAAAATAAAAATAAATAAATGATTTGATTGGATTAGGTGAAAAAGAAATTTTGTGATAATAATTTGATAATTTCAAGTTGTTAAAATTTATTAGAGATTAGGAATTATTGACCATGATGATTCGGTCCTTGAGGAATTAGTCACCAGGCCTAAGTTAAATTATTTTCTTAAATATAATTGAATTAAATTATTAAAATTAAGGTTTAATTGATTGGTTTGACTGATTGAAGTGCGGTTTGCCTTATGTGAGTTGTGTGTGTGTGTGTGCTTAGAAAATGGTGCATACTGCTGTTGTGTGAATTAAATTTGTTTCACAGTTTGTGAACTTATTTGTGAAAATCCATGTTTTTATTTCAAAGAATTAAAATCGTTTTATTCAAAAATGTAATTTAAATGACTCAAATTAATTTGGAAATTTTACTTTTGATTTGATGTCTTAAAAGATTTTCAATGTATTGTTTGAAATTTTATTTTGGGTTTTCATATTCTGTTTTAAAACTTAAGAACACCAATTTTATATGACCTTAGTGTTTTAACTGAAAAGAATGAATGTGTTTTAATTATCTCAAAGTTTCTTAAAAGCCTTTTACTTGATTTGGATTTAAAAATCTTTGGACATTAGTAACGAGTTTTCAAGAAAAGAAATTGTCTTAATGAGTTTTCAAAACAAAATTAATAATCCACCTAAATCGTTCTAATGCACGGGAAAAATGTCTAGTTCGGGTGTCGGACGCAATGGGAACGTGGGAAAAGCTAGCAACGGGAAATCTTGGAACGCTTTCGGATGTGTCGCCATCCAGGTGAGAGAGAAGCTCCCCTTAAGACGCCGTGGTATTAGGCAACATATTAAGGCGTCCAATCATCTCAAAGGTTGGACCCGGTCTCGTTAGGCGAGGAAGAGGGATAGTGAGTGTTTGTTTGTTTGTTTGTGGGCTATCCCTACATGTCGCTGAGACCGAAGTGTTGTCTATAGTTAATATGTTTGTTATGTTAATTATGCATGAGTTGTTAGTTAGTTTAATGGGTGAAGTAATTCCATTATTGGTGTCTGATTTTATCCTGAGACATAAAATGATAATGAAATTGAAAGAGAGAAGGAAGCGCGATTGAGAACGATGAGACATTGTGAAATTAATCGAGAAATAAATCATGATGCCAATGGAACACTAAAGAGATGAAGATAGAATAAAAGAAAATTTAATGATTAAGTTTGATAAAGAATGATTGAGAGAAAAGTGATAATTAAGATTGAGAAGGGATAAAAGAAAGATGATACTTGAGATAGAGATGAGAATGGAACACGAGGAAACGAAGAGTGAGATGAGAAAGAGAATGTAATTATGGAAGCGAAAGGTGACTCGCGTGAAGTTAGGATTCCTTGTTCATATTTTTGGGAAGAAGCTTAGTGTTGAGTTGAGCTTGCTCCTCCATTAACACTCACCCAAAAATATGATTCCTTGAAAGAGATTTTGAGAGAATGTTTTGTGGAAAAAGATACTGATAATGTGGATGAGGCTGTTGAGCCATGATGATGCTGATGAGAATAATGCTGAAAAGCATGAGATGAGAAAGTGATGTGAGGCCAAGGGCCAATGAGTTTTAGGGGGAATAGATTTGCGTTTAGTGGTCGGGCTTCGTTGAAGGGATGCACCAAGGACGGGCCGACTGTTAGGAATAAGCCGTTAATTAAAATCCGGAAATCTATAAAAGACTAAAGATGTAAGAAAACTTTTAAAAGACATTAATTAATGCGGTGAGTATGAGTGCGAAGTAGTGGAGAGGAAGATACCCCGGAGTATCTGCGGATATTCGGGTTGTGATTGCAATAGGGGAGGGCAATGACGGTGATACGTCAAGAAGCCTTGAGTGCTATTCTAGGCAGAACGAATTCCATATGTGGTACGGGTAGATCGGTCCTACGCCGTGGTAAGTTCTGCACAGCTAACTAGAATTAGTACTGTCGCCCCCTATGGAAAATCGAGAACAGTGAGAGGGACTGGAACGAGGCAATGTGATATTTTGTTTAATGAGCCAGTATGAAGTTTTTATTGTGTTACGAGGTAGCAGACAGCTGTCAATGCCTGCGTGGTAAAGGTCCTGTACTCCTGTTAGCTTCCGACTAGGTTTGGGTGGATGCCTGAGGAGATGTAGACGTGTGTGTGCGAGTTCAATGATGTTTCCCCCTCATCATTGAGCGAACCGTTTGATAAGACTTAATAATGATAAAATATTACAAGAAAGAAAGCATAAAGAATTTATGAAGAATTTATTGAAAAAGATTCAAAGAAGAAAAGTATAATTGATTCTTGGAAAGCATGATGAAATTGGAGATGTATGATGAGAGGGAATGGTTGGGAGGAATTGTGAAAGTTTATAAGAAAGATGATAAGAATGTAATGGTGGGAAGCTAAGTATAAGATTATGTTTAATCCTATGTGTACCTAAGGTTGATGTTGTTGTTTGTATGTTGTTATTATTTTTCCTTAATACTTGCCTATTGTAATCCCACATAGTCGACATAACTGTCTGGGTAGCTTACTCTCTCCTCTTCTTCTGTTTTCTTTCTTCTTCTGTTCTTCTCTTCTCCCGTACCTCTACTCCTCTTGCTTCTCTGGGAAAATTTGTACGGCAATTAGAGGCAGAAGAGACTTGAGGTTCCAGATTCAGCTTGGTCGAGAGGCAAGAACTTCTCCGTGGAAAGAAGACGACCCGGTAGAGCAACCCCTGGGAGGCGGATAAGGATAAATCCACTGGCGGACCGTGAGCAAGACATCGGAGTTAGTTGAGGAGTCTTCGGACGCATGATTAGAAGCCAGGGTTCCCCCTCAGAGCATTGTACCCCACTGTAAGTTCTTAGTCGCCTAGCTCTACTATACTGTACCCCGGAAAGAGTTTCATCTTTGAAAGAAAACAAACTGGGCTACGTTTTAATGAGTGTTTTGAAAACGAGTTTCAAAGCGCGGTGTCCCGTGACATCTCGGTTTGGAACTTGAAAGGTCTATGAATATGAGAACATGTATTTTTACTTGTAACTATTATTTGAAAAGTTAAATGTTCTCATGTTCATATTTAAAAAAAAATGGCCCTAATTTTCGCCACATTTAACTGAGTTTTCAAGTTGCCAAATCGGGGTGTTACAATGGCCCCGATGATGCAGCTAGGTATGGTATTCAATGTAAATTGAATATGTTTTGAGTAAGTTAGTAGCATTTATGTTTTAAAGACCTTTTTAGTGACCCAAAGCCCATAGTGCAGGTCTTTCTATGGCAACCAGAAATAGAAATATTACGAACGAAATGTTAGAACGAATCACGACAGTGCTGGAAGGTATGCAACAACAGCCACCTCAAGGGCGAGCTGGTAACCCACATGCTGACAATGTGGCGAATCATGATGCTAAGACTCTGTCGGAGTTCAGGAAGTGCAATCCACCAAGGTTTGAAGGCAGATACAAACCTGATGAGGCAAACAAGTGGTTGTACGAGATCAACAAGATTTTCCGAACTCTAGATTGTTCTGATGAACCGAAGGTAACCTATGCAGTTTACATGCTTCATGGGGAAGCTGAAAACTGGTGGGATCACACTGTCCAATTGCTGAATTATGAAAGGAGGGCAATCAACTGGGGAGTGTTTATGGAGAAATTTCTTAATAAATACTTTCCAGAAGATTTAAGGAGAAAGAAGGAAGTGGAATTCATGCAATTGAAGCAGGGGGATATGAGTGTAGGAGAGTATGCTGCCAGATTCGAGGAGCTAATGAAATACTCTCCCTACTACTTGAATAACCCTGATGAACGAAGTAAGTGTGTTAAGTTCGAAGGTGGGCTGAGACCGGAGCTGAAGTCTATTTTTAGTTACCAAAGGATTCAGAGTTTCCCTGCACTTGTGGATATGTGCAGAATGTATGAGGATGACAAGAAGGCTGAGTTGATCGGAAGTCAAGGGAAAGAAGTTGGATAGAACTATGAACCACAAAGGAAGAAGAGGTTCGATCATCGGAATAATGGTCCATATTCTCAGAAGAACAAGGGCAAGGGCAAAGCTGTGATGGATAACAAGAACAAGTCTCGCGATAATGCTTCTTATTGCGAGAAGTGTAGGTGTTATCATCATGGTCAGTTTTGCTGGTCCACAGGAGGATGTTTCAAATGTTGAAAGCAAGGTCACTTTGCTCGTGAGTGCAAAGAATCTGCAAAAGGTGATGCAAAAGGATCTGCTGGAAAGAATGTGGTGCAACGAAGAGTGTTTACCATGAGTGGTAACGAAGCAACCCAAACCCCGAATCTCGTGCAAGGTAACTTTCTGCTTAATAATCAACCTTGCAAAATCATGTTTGATTCAGGAGCTATACATTCTTTTGTTTCTCCTGAATGTGTAAATAGGCTGAATCTTGTTGTTTCCGATTCACCTTGCTATCTTAGTATAGATACCCCTACTGGAATACCAATTTTTACCGCTAAAGTCTGTTTAGGGTGTAATGTGGAAATTTTGGGTCGTCTTTCCAAAGTAGATTTGGTTTGTCTCCCTAAGTTACAATTGGATGTGATCTTGGGTATGGATTGGTTGATGAAGAACCAAGTGATAATCAATTGTGAGGAAAGACAATTCAATATAGGACCCTTGAACCTGAGGGTTATATGTGTTTGTTCTCTATTACTGGGGAAGAAGAGTCGATGCCGATAGAGGAGATTCCTGTGGTGAGGGAATTTCCGGAAGTATTTCCTGAGGAGATACCAGGACTACCTCCGAAGCGAGAGATAGAGTTCAGGATAGACTTAGTCCCTGGAGCTGGTCCCATCTTTATTGCTCCTTATAGGATGGCACCACCAGAAATGGCAGAAATGAAAAAGCAGATCGAGGAATTGCTGCAGAAACAGATGATCAGGCCAAACGTTTCGCCTTGGGGAGCTCTATTACTGTTTGTAAAGAAGAAGGATGGGAGTATGAGAATGTGTGTGGATTACAGACAGTTGAATAAGGTCACCATTAAGAATAAGTACCCTTTACCAAGGATTGATGACCTTATGGATCAAGTTAGGGGAGCTGCAGTATTTTCCAAGATTGATCTGAGATCGGGTTATCATCAGATCAGGATAAAGGAAGAGGATATACCCAAGACTACATTTCGATCTCGATACGGTCATTATGAGTATGTTGTGATGCCGTTCGGATTGACTAATGCACCTGCTATATTCATGGATTATATGAACCGGATCTTTAGACCATACCTGGATTTATTTGTGGTGGTGTTTATCGATGATATTCTGGTCTATTCTAAGAATCCGGAGGAGCATGAAGAGCATCTCAGGATTGTGTTAAAAGTCCTGAAAGAGAAGCAATTATATGCCAAACTTACGAAATGTGAGTTTTGGTTGAATGAAGTGAAGTTTTTGGGGCATGTAATCTCTAAAGAAGGAATTGCGGTGGATCCAGCAAAAGTAAGTTCAGTGCTAAGCTGGGAACAGCCCAAGACTGTGACTGAGGTGAGAAGTTTCTTGGGGCTAGCTGGATACTATCGTCGGTTTATAGAAGGATTTTCCAAGATTGCGTTGCCTTTGACTAAGTTGACTCGGAAAGATCAACCGTTCATGTGGGACGATAGGTGTGAAGTTAGTTGCGTGAGTTGAAGGAAAGGTTAACATCGTCTCCTATGTTAATCTTACCTGATCCTCACAAAAGCTTTGAAGTGTACTGTGATGCATCTAAGCAAGGACTGGGTTGTGTATTGATGCAAGAAGGAAGAGTAGTGGCTTATGCATCGCGACAATTGAAGAATCATGAAGTGAATTACCCGACACACGATTTGGAATTCGCGGCGATCGTGTTTGCCTTAAAGATATGGAGACATCATATCTATGGCACTACATTTCAAGTATTTAGTGACCATAGGAGTTTGAAATATCTGTTCGATCAGAAAGAGTTGAACATGAGGCAAAGAAGATGGATGGAGTTTTTGAAAGATTATGACTTTAAACTCCACTATCATCCGGGTAAAGCAAATGTGGTTGCAGATTCTTTGAGTCGGAAAGCAATCCACATAAGTGCAATGATGGTTAAGGAAGCAGCGTTGATTGAAGAATTCAGAGACTTTATCTTGTTGACACAAGTGGAGCCATCAAGTATCAAGTTAGGAATGTTGCAGATTACAAATGAGTTCTTGGAAAGAATTCGGGAGTTGCAACGAGCAGATGGAGAATTGATGGAAAAGATGAGATTAGGTTCAGAAGGAAAAGAACCTAATTTCAAGATTGGGCTGGATGTAATCCTTCGTTTCAGGACAAGGATTTGCATACCGAGAGACCAGGAGATTAGGAGACTGATTCTCGATGAAGCACATAAGAGTCGGATGAGTATGCATCCTCGATCAACCAAAATGTATCAGGACTTGAGCAAGATGTTTTGGTGGTCTGGATTGAAAAAGGATGTTGCAGAATATGTGGCGGCATGCTTGACTTGCCAAAAAGCTAAGGTAGAACATCAGAAACCAGGAGGACAATTGCAACCTTTGAGTATTCCCCAGTGGAAGTGGGATAGCATCTCCATGGATTTTGTGTTTGGTTTGCCAAGGACAGCGGCAAATCATGATGCAATCTGGGTGATTTGGATAGGTTGACCAAGTCGGCGCATTTTATTTCGATAAATATGCGCTATCCTTTGAATAAGCTTACCCTGATCTATATTAAGGAAGTAGTTCGTCTTCACGGAGTGCCTTCGAGTATTGTGTCGGATCGAGATCCCAGATTTTCTTTGCAGTTCTGGAAAAGTTTGCATGATGCTATGGGAACAAGATTGAAATTGAGTTCTGCGTATCATCCACAGACGGATGGCCAGATGGAGAGAACGATTCAGTCTTTGGAAGATGTGTTGCGGTCTTGTGCACTTGAGGAACAAGGAAGTTGGGATCAAGTGCTACCTCTTGCAGAATTCACATACAGCAATAGCTATCATGCGAGCATCGGGATGGCACCGTTTGAGGCGTTGTATGGAAGGAAGTGTCAAACCCCGCTATGTTGGTTCCAAGTGGGGGAGAATTTAATGGTTGGACCGAAAATGATTCAGCAGACATCTGAGAAGATCAGGATGGTTCAAGAAAAGATGAAAGCGGCTTAGAGTCGGCAGAAGAGTTATGCTGATAAGAGGAGAAAACCATTAGAGTTTTCGGAAGGCGACCATGTGTTTCTTCGGATAGTTCCGATGAAAGGAATCAGTAGAGCTTTGAGAACCCGAAAGCTTTCGCCTAAGTGTATAGGTCCATACCAAATCCTTAAGAGAGTTGGTCCTGTTGCTTATCAACTAGCTTTACCACCCTCTTTATCCAATTTGCACAATGTCTTTCATGTTTCTCAATTGAAGAAGTATGTGCATGACCCATCAATTATTTTAGAACTCCAACCTGATGACCTAGTTTTGAAGGAAAACCTTACCTTTGAGACCAGACCAGTTCAGATAGAGGATCATGAAGTTAAGCAACTCAGGGGAAAGGAGATACCTTTAGTGAAGGTCGTATGGGAAAATGCGGACGTGTCTGAAGCTACATGGGAATTAGAGGAAAAGATGCGTCAAGAGTATCCGGAGTTGTTTTTGTAAGCTAGAATTTCGGGGACGAAATTCCTTTTAAGTGGGGGAGTAGTGTAACACCCCTAATTTTCGTCTCCCGGATAATAAGGAAATTAATAATAATTAATTTATATGAATTTCCAAGTTTATGTTTTGTATTTAATTAGCTGAAATATAAAAATTAGTTGAAATGTTTTTATATGGCAAATAAATGCAAAATATAAGGATATTTCATTTTAGTCCTTAGATTAGGACCTAAATGTAACATTGAAAAGTTCTTGGAGGGAAAAGATTTAAAAATATTAATTTTTAAATTTTGTACTGATCTAACCGGTTAGTAATGCCCGGTAACCGGTTAGACGATGAACCCAGAAACTGGGTTAGTGGATTTTGATGAGTAATCACTTGACTAATTCGATTAATCGCCACGAAATCAACCTAAACTCAATGGAAAACACGCGTCAACGTGCATGCTATTCCAAATTGCCTATAAATAGTTGAATTTCTGAAGAATTGGGGGTTGATTCAACTGAAATTGTGTTGAGAAGGGTTGTTAGGGTTTCAGATTCGTTCAGGGAAATTCATCTTCTTCCTTGAGAGTTAGAGAGTGAGACACACACTTCTGAAAAGCTTGAATCAAGGGCTTTTCAGTGATATACACCTTGTGAGCTGAGTGTTCGTGTGTGAGGAGGAATCAGCCTTAGAAGTTGGAGCTGGAAACTAAACTCTGTCTTCTCTTGGTTCTAGAAGCTGAGTTCGAGCCTTGATTCTGGTAAGCACAGATAACATTTAAGCTTCAAATCACTTTTATTTTCTACTGCATGTTACCCAGATCAAGTTCTAATCATTTCCCCAAATTTCTTTGGCCAATTACTATGTCAAATTTGGTGGTTTTTTGACCCTGCTCGACTGTTGATGGCTGAGAACAGAGAGTTGGGATTCAAGGAACTTCTTGCTAATTTCAGAGGTTATACTTATCAAACACTATCCTAAGGTATGGGAGAAGCTTACCTTATACTAGATTTAGACTAAAATCAAGTGATTTAGGATTTGAGTTAACAAAGACTCAAAAGGGCATTATGTGTTTAAAGAACAAAGGCTTGGAAGCCAAATTCTAGCTCAATTCTGTTTTGAGCAGATTTAAGTTGATGCATGCAAGTGATTTTAAGGTTTAAATCAGAAACTAAATGTTGATTATAAGCTTTGTGGTATTGAATTGTGTTTGTATTGATTTTTATGAAAATTGATACAATAAGCTTAATGCATGCAAGTTAAATGTGTTTCTGAGTATGAACATATTTTTCTTAAGGTATATGAACTCTGAGAATGTTGAAATTTGGTTAGATTTGAGAAATGAAAAGAATGATTTGTCAAAACTCTTGTTTTAATGGACTGACTGCGTAATCTAACCGGTTACTCGATAATTGTAACCGGTTAGACACTGTAAAAATTCAAAAGAAAATCAGTTTATAAAATCAGTCCTGAAGTCTTAGTAACTTTACTCAAATCTATACTTTAATTTCAGTAAAAACAATCTGAGAATAAATTGATAAAACTGTTTTGGTTTGGATTGAAGAGTGAGGGTTAATACCTTAATTTAATGAGCTAATTTCAAGAGGAAATTATGTTCATTTGAGAATAGAATGTGATTTAGGCTTTTGAATGATAAACACAATGTTTTGAGGTATAAAACAATGTTAAAACTTGTCTATGGATTGGGTAGAGAATTCAAGAAAAAGGTGTTTTTTTTTTCTGAATTTCAATGGTAAACAGTTCAGGTCTGTAATTCTAACCGGTTAGCCTGAAACTGTAACCGGTTAGTACCTGAACTTGAAAAATAAAAAGTTAAGTTTTTAAGTACCATTGGTTAGGTTTTTCCCAATCTAAGACTAATGGCAGGTTTTTGGGATAATTCAAGAAAGAATTTTTGGTGTCAAAATTATGCCTCAAATTAATCATTCAAAAGAGAAATGGAATTGTTACTAAATCACAATAAATAAAGCAAAGATAAAATCAACCTTGATAATTGTGCATCCATATAGAATGGAAGTTTGGTTGGTAGGAATGTTTATCATATTCTGGGAATATGAGGAGGGTACTCCGGGAGTACCAAATTTTAACCTACTTGATGACACATTCTGGGAATGTGGCCAGTGTCCGGGACCTGATTTTTATGCGCTCTGGGAACGTATGCATTATGGGAACGTGGTGCACACTCCGGGAGTGATGCTTATTATCCAAGTATGGTTTGGCATTACGTTCTGGGAACGAATGTCAGTGTTCCGGGAACACAAGGGTGTATTGGATGGACGTCCAAGATGGACTTTTAGAGGCCTAAGTTGTGGATAGAAAATCATACATCATGCCACTTGCATTATCAGAGATATAATGTTGAAAATTGGTGTGCTCATATGTACTTGCATTATTATCTGTCCATGATATACTTGTGTTTGTAATTTTAGTCTTTATCAATTATGTATATGTGTATACTTACTCCCTGTGCCCTGTTTAGGTGATGGCCAGATACCTAGCTTGCATCGAGATACGCCCTATCACTAATGGCATATGGACGTATGAGGAGCACTGTGCCACTTTTGAGGGGTGTTGATTGTCTAGCAAGAGTACTAGGTCGACAAGTAATACAGATAGTAAGTGAGTATCGTTCCACTCGGGGATTGCAAATTGTTTCTAGTAACTTTTCACCAATTCATAATTATTAATGCAATTTGTTATTGAATTTTAGAAGGAGAAGGAGAATTTAAATAAAATAAAAATAAAAAGATTGAGGAGATAAGATGGTTAGAAAGCAATAGAAAAAGGTTAGGAACTTGGTTTTGTTGTATGATTCACTTATTCAATTATAATTTAGATTTTCCTTTAATTCATGGACAATTCCTCTCAAATAGCAATAGTTAGATCTCTCTAACATTACCCTTATTCTCTAAATACATAATCCTTGATCTCTCAACAAATTACAATATTAGAAAATATCAAATTCAGCACAAGGGAATTACCAAGTCAATAATCATTTAATCATATCTCTATAACTAAACTGATTATACCGTTAATTGCATGGCCTATTCAAAATCCTAACTCTCGTTAAAATTAAGAAATCCAAAACATAAAGTGATCAGTTTTACGTATGCAATAAAAACACAATTAACGCATGAATTAAAAATAAGAAAACACTAAATCATAAATTAAAATAAGTTACACCATACAATTTACACCATGTTTCTAACAAGAGGTTTTAGTTACACATATAGAAATAAAGAAAACAGAAGGAAAGAGAAAACCTCATATCATAGACAATACAGGTTAACTCTCCAAGAGACCTTCAATCTTCACGCAGATCTCTCTTGTAGTGATGATCTCCAATCTTCATGCCTTGCCTCCTTGCTCTCAATAGATGTTACTAACCTCTCTCTAATCCTTATTGAATTCTATGATCTCAAAACCTACTAAAAACTATTTACAAATCCTCTATTTAAAGAATAAAACAAATCCTAAAATAAATCTTAATTAAATCTAGTAGATAAGGTCCATGTTTATCTTCTAATTTCTGACCAAGTCTAAGATATGAAGCCAAATTAGACTTCTCTTCTTCTACTTTGTTCAGAATCTGGTCAAATTGGGCCTCCAACATGCACGCGCGCACAGGTATGATGAAGTTTCCTTTCCACACAAGCGCGCCTCAGGCGCACCCGTCCCCACGCCTCAGGCGTGCAGGACCTACTCCGACTCCGTTTTGCTCCGTTCTTTTTCCATTTGCAAGATCTTTTCGTCCTCTTTTCAGGTCCATAAATATTTTCTCAATTTGAGCTCCAAAAGGTACCTGAAACACTAACAAATGGATCAAAACGTTCAAAGGACCCTAAACTACTAAAAATAATTAAAATCTACTAAAAAGTCCTAAATTTGCTAGAGAAACAAGCCAAATACATAGTAAAAGGGAGTCTAAATCATGCTCAAATCACTATATATTGGACCTAAATCACTCCCCCAAACTTAGCATTTTGCATGTCCCAGGCAAAAGTAAAATAACCTTCTAAACAAAAGACAAACTCCCTAAATCAACATATATACACCTCATCTAAGACTACGACTCCTGACTACAACACATATTATCACAAGCTATTTACACAATCACAAACTAGTTAACGTAACAATCCCAATCAGAACTCAGAACTAGTGAACACTCTCAACCTCTCAAATGTTTCTCTCAAAAGTGTATAAGGGTCATATTTTCAATTCACTCAAGTTCAACAATGATAATGTGTTACCATATGCTTGACCATAGACCAAAATCGCCACTGAAATTATTGAAAGTATGCAAAAATCAAAAGGTCTTTAATTTTGGTTGTAATGAGGCCATGGCTAAAAGTGTCAGGTGGGATAAAAGAAAGAAGGGATAAAACTAAGGCTAACTCGCAAAAAATATTTACAAAAGCAAGTTTCCCTCAAAAACCATGAATGAGCAATGAATACAATAAAGACTCACACTCACATCAGGAACATTTTATTCTTCCTTTCTTTTTCAATTTTTTTCTTCTTTTCTCTTCCTTTACATTTGTTATTTTTTTTTTAATTTTTTTCTTGCAAGAGAAATAGAACTCATACCCTTTTCACCAATTACTTTCACTTTTTCTTTCTATATTCCTCTCAATTGCTCATTCAAAATTCCCAAGGTACTACAAAGAATATGCAATAAATGCAAGGTACCAAAGAAAAATCATAATGTCTCATAAGGCTCAAAATAGGCAACTAAGGGAAAATTATCAATGCAAAACATCTGAAGGCCACAAAAACACACCCTAAGTGCCTTAATAATCTTAATGCATGCAATCAATTATCAATTTTGAAATGGTCACAGGTCAAGTTCTAGAACAACAATACCAAAGTGAACACACTCATGAAAGAATAGGGTTCTCAAAATTAGAATATTTCAATAAAATTCATACCCCTCAATATAAGGCTCAAAATCTCACAGGGCTAAAGTCAGTTCACTAATCACAAGTTCTGAAAGCATTTGTCGAAATAACCCGTTCACAACAGTATTTACAGCTCAATCAAATAGAGTCAAAAGTCAATGAGTTTCAGTCCTAAACTAAGTATATACATGCATCATTAGAGAAAAAGTCCTAAGGTTAGAAAAATTACCTACTCTTGCTAGGGACACAAACCAATACCAATATGGGAGAAAAAATTCAAATCTGAAAAATTTTTATTTTGTATATACTCCCCCAAACTTAGATGTTGGCTTGTCCTCAAGCAAACTAATCTAGCCTACACTACAAAATAAAAATTAAAACTACCTAAGAAAGCTGGACAATATTTTTGTTGGTGAGGTACAGGTCCTGGGGTGCGATATTGAAAAAAATTGGGGCTAATGGGATCCAAATCCTAAAAATACAAATCTAATCCTAAAAAAAATCTATCCCTAAAAAATAGAAAATAAAAAAAAAGAAAATAAAAAAAAATCTATTCTAAAAATAATCCTAAGAAGATAAATCTAATCCTAAAAAGATAAAACAAATTTATAAAAAGATATAAAACTAATCTAATCCTAAAAAGATAAAAACAAAATTATAAAAAGATATAAAACTAATCTAATCCTAAAAGATAAGATAAAAAAATATCTATTGCTAAATATAAAATAAACAAAAAAATAATTCCTAGAGATAAAGATAAATCTAATCCTAAGAGATAAGATGGTAGAATCAGAATTTGACCCCAAAACTGAACTTTTGCACCCCTTTGGGGAAACTAGAAAAATTCCCCCAAACTTGATCTTGCACAGCCTGGCGCGCCTGGGGCGCGCGCCCCAGGCGCACCTTTGGGGAAACTAGAAAAATTCCCCCAAACTTGATCTTGCACAGCCTGGCGCGCCTGGGGCGCGCGACCGCTTGCGCCTGGGGCGCACGAGGTCTGTACCTCAATTTTTTTTTTCTTTTTTTTTACAATAACAACTACCTAAGAATTGAAACCTACACTACTGCTTATGTACACAACAAATTACACAAATAATTACAAAAAGTACCGAAAAGAAATTAGAATCGAATTTCAATCCCCGGCAACGGCGCCAAAAACTTGTTGATTGTCTAGCAAGAGTACTAGGTCAACAAGTAATACAGATAGTAAGTGAGTATCGTTCCACTCGGGGATTGCAAATTGTTTCTAGTAACTTTTCACCAATTCATAATTATTAATGCAACTTGTTATTGAATTTTAGAAGGAGAAGGAGAATTTAAATAAAATAAAAATAAAAAGATTGAGGAGATAAGATGGTTAGAAAGCAATAAAAAAAAGGTTAGGAACTGGGTTTCGTTGTATTATTCACTTATTCAATTATAATTTAGATTTTCCTTTAATTCATGGACAATTCCTCTCAAATAGCAATAGTTAGATCTCTCTAACATTACCCTTATTCTCTAAATACTTAATCCTTGATCTCTCAACAAATTACAATATTAGAAAATATCAAATTCAACACAAGGGAATTACCAAGTCAATAATCATTTAATCATATCTCTATAACTAAACTGATTATACCGTTAATTGCATGGCCTATTCAAAATCCTAACTCTCGTTAGAATTAAGAAATCCAAAACATAAAGTGATCAGTTTTACGTATGCAATAAAAACACAATTAACGCATGAATTGAAAATAGGAAAACACTAAATCATAAATTAAAATAAGTTACACCATACAATTTACACCATGTTCCTAACAAGAGGTTTTAGTTACACATATAGAAATAACGAAAACAAAAGCAAAGAGAAAACCTCATATCATAGACAATACAGGTTAACTCTCCAAGAGACCTTCAATCTTCACGCAGATCTCTCTTGTAGTGATGATCTCCAATCTTCGTGTCTTGCCTCCTTGCTCTCAATAGATGTTACTAACTTCTCTCTCTAATCCTAATTGAATTCTATGATCTCAAAACCTACTAAAAACTATTTACAAATCCTCTATTTAAAGAGTAAAACAAATCCTAAAATAAATCTTAATTAAATCTAGTAGATAAGGTCCATGTTTATCTTCTAATTTCTGACCAAGTCTAAGATATGAAGCCAAATTAGACTTCTCTTCTTCTACTTTGTTCAGAATCTGGTCAAATTGCGCCTCCAACATGCACGCGCGCCCCAGGCGCACGCGACCTCGCGCCCCAGGCGCGCACAGGTCTGATGCAGTTTCCTTTCCACACAGGCGCGCCTCAGGCGCGCGGGACCTACTCAGACTCCGTTTTGCTCCATTCTTTTTCCATTTGCAAGATCTTTTCGTCCTCTTTTCAGGTCCATAAATATTTTCTCAATTTGAGCTCCAAAAGGTACCTGAAACACTAACAAACGGATCAAAACGTTCAAAGGACCCTAAACTACTAAAAATAATTAAAATCTACTAAAAAGTCCTAAATTTGCTAGAGAAACAAGCCAAATATATAGTAAAAGGGAGTCTAAATCATGCTCAAATCACTATATATTGGACCTAAATCAAGGGGGAGGTGGAGATCACTCTCTACCACCCTAACCCTCTGGTGCGAGTGCGACCTCGTCGATTTAGGATCCCTTTAGTCTATACTATGCATGTTCCACCCTTTTATACATATAGAGGACCACCCCCGGCTCGACCTGTGCGTCGATTTCATAGTTTTCGTTTCAGAGCTGCCACTCGTTCTCATCCTTCCTCCCATAGAGTTGTCACTGAGGAGACTCCTTCTCCTGGTCCGACTGATTTCGAGAGGATTGCTTCTGCAGATCCTAGACCCGGTGGTGGGGTCTCTACCCAGTCAGGCGAGGTCGAGGAGGACCCCGTGGAGGATGAGAGCGAGGAGGAGGTGCATGTCGAGCCGACTGTTTCTGTTAGAGGTGGACCCGCTGGTTCATAGGAGCCTGCATAGCGTGGATGTTTTGGAATCCTAGATCCTAGGGATAGAGCTGTGGAGGATCTGAGGAGCTGCTGAGGACATGGATGACTTGCTCTGGGACTTCTACTTTTGGATCATGTGATATATTGTAGATATTTTGAGAGGTCTTAGAGTGAGGTTTATTTTATACAGCTGGTTTGTATATATTTCACCAAACTTGCTATCTCGACTTTCACTACTTGCTACTGATGATACTTATGGGGTTTATGTTATGTTATACATATATATATATATATATATATATATTATGTTTTATTTACCTCAGCAGTGCCCCACAAGTATTAATTTTACTTCCGCATACTCTGATTTTGATTCAAAAAGGAGCTCGGCGACAAGTTTATATTTTATATATTCAATTAAACTCGAGAAACTAATAATATATTTTAAGAAGGACTACAAAGATGTTTTACTATGTTTATGGAAATAGTATCTCGAGAGTCTTTTTGTAATTAAGATATTATTAAGCCGAATTCCAATATTTGTGCAGATTAAAAATGTTTATAATCGAGCAAGTACAAATTAAAAAGGAAATTTTTTTTTTCTAGTCCTAATATTTGATAGCAAGTATTTCAATCATTTGGAAATATTAATTATTTTCAAGATGTAAAACGAGAGTGTCACACATGTAACATAATAGACTTGTCCAAAACAACATTTGAACCCATAGAGGCCTCCAAGCCTTGATCCTATTTCAAACTATGCCCATAGAGTCTCTTGTTGACTCTCAACCTAAATTCACATGATTTAAACTTATTCTAGTGAATTAATAGCTTCACCCTTACCTCTAGGCCATGAATCAACACAAAGATTGCAGAGAAATTGGCTGGAAATGCTAATCTCCAAAAATCCTTTGCATGCAGCCATATTTGAACAGAGTACCAAAACCAGAGGATTTGACATGCAAAATCGTTGTAAAAATTAGGGAAAGAGATTAGGAATTATTCTCTGCAACATAAACTAGAGGTAGGAACAACTTTGAGGTTCAGAGAGCTCATAATCTTACCAAAATCCTAGCTCCAAATAAGCTCCAGACCTCAGGAACTTGGTTTGGCAGCAAAAATCCCTCTCCTTTCGATCCTCGATTCTCCTTCCATACAGCACCTCAACTCACGAATCTTATATCTTTGTAAAGCTCGAAACGTGAGCTTCACAATGGTGTATAACTCTCGAATCAACACTCAGAAATGGATGAGAACAGAAGAAACGAAATCAGGAACCCTAAGTTGATATCTCCAGAACAATTCGACCAAAATGGTCAATTTTCTTCAACCATTTGCTTAAATACCCATTTTCATTGATCATGCAACTCGACACGAAGACCACTAACGTGTCCTTGAAGTGTTTTCGTGTCAACGAAAAAGAATCGTTGAGTGTTGACTCATCAAATGCACTCACGAGTTCGTCACTGTCCAAAATACTCGAGTGTTTCCTGGAATACTCGAGTGTTTTGGCCAATTTTTCAAAAATATTTATTTTAATGCCCTTCCCTCCAAAATCTTCCTAATATTGCTTCTAGGTCCTAATTCAGGGACTAATATACAAAAACATTATTTTTACATATTATATTTTATCAAAATATTTTTCCATCTAACACAGGCACGAATACCAACACATAATTAATCTAAATTAATTATGAAATATATAATTATGATTAAGGAAAATAATTATGAAATAACCTTTCATAATCAAAATTTTCATTACATCAGGGGATGAAAATTTGGGGTGTTACACTTCTCACTATTTGTTATCCTTTTACTTAATGCAACTCCAAAAAATATAATAAATTTTTTAACATTGTAACTTACTCTTTACAAGGGCTTATATTGAAGAGGAGAGTTTGTCACTAATGAAAAGTCAACTTTCTTCACAAACACATTCAAATATAAAAGACGAATGGACTGACAAACAAAAAAGAAAAACCATTGCTGATGCAAAAGAAACAAAAGAGGTTAGCATATCTATTTCATCCAACTAACATTGAAATAATTGGAAATACTTTATTGATTTAACTATCATTTTGAATGTACCAGGGTGGAAACTAAATAATTTTAGGAACGGTAGACAAACTAAATGCAAACAAAGGCTAGTGTTATCGAGGGTGTTTGATATGTTCAAAAGTGGTTAAATATGAAAAAAAACACCAAAGTACAGGGCTTGCACAATGAAAAACATGAACCCGTATAGCAAGACACTATATGTAAACAAATTATACTTTAAATAATTTAAAAATCTTGTGATTTAATATTTCCATTTCGTAATTACTAACATCTAAGTGCAGATATAGATTGCACCTACAAGTATCGGATGGGGAGAACGACGTTGAAATAGTGCTATTTGACAAAGAAGCCAAAAAGTGGATAGAAAAAGATGTCGACATTGTGAAAAGGAGGCCGAAGAGGTAAACAAAAACACACAACTCAATTATAACGCATATTCAATATATGATAAAGTGACTCATCCCTCTTCACCTATCATCTTAAAGTTAGTGAGAAAGTATATGTACTTTTTGCATTAGAAGGATTCTTTTATGATTTATACACACATCTATATCTATATCCATATTAACTGAAGAACAAAATTTAGAAAAATAATTTATCACACAAATTGGTAAAAAAACAAGTTTAATTAAAACTAACAGAGGAGCCACTCACCAGATGTGAAACTGCGTAGGAGGAAATGGTTCTACACCACAACACCTAAAGACAAGCAAACAGTTTCACTTCAAACCCATTTCTCTCCTTCAAAATCAAAGGATTCTCTGATTCTCTGTTATTGGAGCTTGGAAATTTGGTTTTCCTGCTATTTTCAAAGCAAATGAAGTTCATTTTGAAATAAATTAATTGTTCATGACTGTGCATGCTTTACATTGTTACATTTAGGAAGGCTTATGAGGATAAAAATCAAATTAATTTATCAATCACATATATTTCAAAACAATAAATTTGTCAATACTTTAAAAATCATATACTTTTAATATATTTTAATTTATATTTTAATTCTATTTGCAAAAGGCTGGGGAATCGGAAGGAATGGCACCAGAGCCACTCGATAAAATGTTAGGAAGGACTTTCTTTATCAAAATCAACACTGATAATTGTTGGAAACCAACAATCGGCCTAAAAATCTACTATAGGGGGGGTGAATAGTAGTTGGAAGTGATAGTACTAATTTTTCGGATATAACTAAATCGGTTGGATAATGCTTGCTGTTAAAATAAAAATGCTGACATTGGGCCGAGCAGATTCTGATAATCGGTTATCTAGGCCGACCACTGATTATCCAAGCTACGCCAAACAAAGATCAGATTTGCGGCGGAAAAGAGCTAGCACTATCCGAGCAAAATATAGAGTATAGCAAAGCCGATTAAAATGTTCGGAATAAAAACTGAAAGCAGTAAAGAAGAGAGAGACAACCGATTTTATACTGGTTCACTCACAACCACTGTGAGCTACGTCTAGTTCCCCCTAAAACCTTTAGGGATCCTTTACTCAATCAATTCAATCGAAATACAACAGGAATTACAAGTGAACCTCACTCAACCTAACCCTTTCAAGAGTGTACCAAACTCTTGAATTCTACCACGACTTGAACTGATGGTCGAAGAACCTCTTCAGACTTCACAGATCTTGAAACCTTCAAGGACTTTCGCCAAAGAACCTCTTTGGACTTCTACTCAGGAACCTCCTAAGACTTCACTTCACCTAAGAACCTCTTAGGCTAGCTTGGAAACCTTCCAAGACTTGAGTACAGCAAACTGAGAAAAATGATGGCTCCACCCCGAAACTCAAATGAAAGTGATTTTGAAAGTTTGAAAGCCAGATGAGTATTCGGTTGAGAAAGGGATTGGCAGAGAACGATTGAAGCTTCAAAATGTAACAGTTTCTCTCTCCTTCTCTTATCGTTCTCTGTTCTGCATTTTTCTTCTTTTCTTGTGCTTCTCTATGTATTCCTCTTTTATGTTTGGAGAAGAAAAACCAGTCCTTTTATAATGATTCCAGCACACAGGAGGTACGAAAGAGAGGAAAAATATCTTGGGACACGTATGTCCTTTCCAACGGATATTCCAGAAAATATCCAATTTTTTGCAACGTTCCAAATCAGTCCCTCTTTCACTGCTGATTTAAAATTCCAATTTGAAATTCAAACTTGGTGACAGATAGGCGCTTTGAGATAAAAACAAAATTGTCAGCCACACTCAATACGATAAAACCAGTACAAGAATGAAGAGGTACTAGCGGTGCCGTACTGTTGATTGTTGAAGAAGATTAACAGCGTTACCGAGCTTACAGACTGTTCGAGCTTGGGGAACTTGAATGGCGGATCTGAGCTGAGCTGGCCGATCTTTTGGCCGATTGTTTTGCTCTGAGCGATAGCTCGGATTGATCACTTCCGAGCATGCCTGAGCTTAAGCTGATTTACTCCGACCTCATCAACACACCAACCTGATCTTTAGCCTTCCGAGCAAGGTGTCGAAACCAGTGTGAACACACCGAGTAACGAAGCCGAGAACGATGTGAACACCGAGCTCATCTCGAAATTTTGGCTCTTTTCATCCCAGTGATCATATTCCTTTGTCTCCGTCGATGGCCGAGATCCACGATCAATGCTTCAATGAAGACCGAGAACCGAGATCACTTCATAGCATTCCGAGGTGATTTGTCAATAGCCCTGGCCGAGAACCGAGCTCATCAAAGTAATTGACGGACCGAGCATATTGAGCTGATTCATTCGGCTTCATCAACGTCCGAGAACAGAGCATCATCAGACCAACGAGCTTATTCATTTTCGACATCAAAACCTTGGCCAAGAACCGATCTCATGATATATTTGTCTTCATCAAAACCTCTTTGATTCAACAATAACTATGGTGGAAGGCCAAGAAAAATTTTCATAGCATCCAAAATGATAGAGGACGACAAAGTAATGAAATATGAATTGGGAACCCGAAATGAACAGGTATGTCAACATTAAAAAAAATATTTCTTAGTAATTTAATAGTAAAAAAACTAAATAACAATTTTGTGACACCCTCAATATACTACTCGAAATTAGAGTAATAAATAGACTATTACTTAGATAGATATGGACTTGTTTAGTATTAGAAAATACAGGGCTAAAATTTCCTTTTTATTTTCTACAAGAAACGGGTGCACAAAACCAAATATGGAATTCTTGGAGATTAGATTTTGTATCTTTTAAAACATTATACTGAATTCGGCATTTTCTAAGACAAGGAAATCTTTTCACAATCCAGATAGCATATGTTCTTAGAAATTGTATGTACATAGTAAAAACTTAAGTGATGCCATCCATTCTTTCGTTTTGCGAAACTGATACCATTTTCAAATATCGTAGACAAACTCTTTAAATATCTTTATCAGTAAGCGAAAATAGTAGGACTATGCACAGGTTGTAGTATGAACATAAGAATATATATATCTTAACCAATCCATTCTCAAGATCACATCCAATTGCGATAAGGGTAAACAGATCAAATCTACCCTAGAGATTTGTCCTAACACTTCTATACAGCAGTTAAGACATGCTCTAGAAACAACTACAAGAGCATTAGTAGGGGTTTCTACTTTAAGATTGTATGATAACTCAGATATGGGTAAACTCAAACGATTTACACATTCATATGAAACAAATGAATGCGTAGCACCAGAATCAAACAACACATTACAGAGCTGACCATTTGGCAAGTAATTACCTTGCACAAGATCAGAGGATTGGCTTGCCTCCACACCACTAAGCGTGAAAACCCTTCCTTGAACCACGGGCTTGTCAGCTGCCCCTCTCGAATTAGTCTTGGCTGGTTCCTTGCAGTTCTTCGCAAAATGTCCCGGTTTTCCACAATTGAACAACCACTTGTCGCCCAACAGATACGACCATAATGGCGACGCTTGCACTTGTCACAATAGGGAGCCTCACTCCGGAAATTTCTTTCATCACTACCTCCAACTTTTCCTTTGCCTTTCCCTCGGCGATCATATGGTCCTTTGCCTCAATTGTTGAAACCTTTGCGTCTTTGAGGTCCATAATTCTGACTATCTTTCTTCTCTGGTGCTTGCAATCCTTCTGCCTTCTTGTCATCCTCATACATCCTACACATATCCACTAGTGCAGTAAAAATTTGGATCCTTTGATAACTGAAAATAGATTTCAGTTTAGGCCTTAAGCCTCCTTCAAACTTGATACATTTGCTCCTTTCATCAGGATTGTTCTGGTAATATGGGGAGTACTTCATCAATTCCTCGAACTTGGCTGCGTACTCACCCACACTCATGTCTCCTTGCTTCAGCTGCAAGAACTCCACTTCCTTCTTTCTCCTCAAATCCTCTGGGAAGTATTTATTGAGAAACTTCTCCATAAACACACCCCAGTTCACATCCCTTCCTTCATAATGTAAAAGTTGAGCCGTATGATTCCACCAGTTCTCAGCCTCATCTTCCAACATATAGACTGCATACGCCACCTTCTGAGCTTCCGTGCAATCTAATGTTCTGAAAATTTTATCCATGGTATGAATCCTTTATTAGCCTCCTCAGGCTTAAATCCTCCTTCAAACTTGGGTGGATTACAACTCCTAAAATTCGCCAAACTCTTAGCCTCGGTATTTCCAACATTACACTGATGAGGTGGATTAACCGGTTGCAGCGGTTTCTGAGATTGTTGTAGTTGTCGTTGCTGCATAGACTCCAACACAGCGGTGATTCTCTCTAACATCGCGTTAGTATGATTTTGATTTCTAGTTGTCATAATAGACCTGCGCTATGAACTTATGGTCATATATAATGAACTAAAGAAACATTCATCACACCACCTATACTAAGGCTATAACCATAACTTCAAACAAAACTTTCAATTGTATCTAATGCTCAAATCAAGCAAGATACTAGCATTCAAAACAATAAATATGCCCTGTGGATACCTTCTTGATGTTGATGACTACCTTTCTGGGACTACTTCAACTACTACAGGATCTGACTTTTGCTCTGATACCACTCAGTGTGACACCCTCAATATACTACTTGAAATTAGAGTAATAAATAGACTATTACTCAGATAGATATGGACTTGTTTAGTATTAGAAAATACAGGGCTAAAATTTCCTTTTTATTTTCTACAAGAAACGGGTGCACAAAACCAAATATCGAATTCTTGGAGATTAGATTTTGTATCTTTTAAAACATTATACTGAATTCGGCATTTCCTAAGACAAGGAAATCTTTTCACAATCCAGATAGCATCTGTTCTTAGAAATTGTATTTACATAGTAAAAACTTAAGTGATGCCATCCATTCTTTCGTTTTGCGGAACTGATACCATTTTCAAATATCATAGCCGAACTCTTTAAATATCTTTATCAGAGTAAGGGAAAATAGTAGGACTATGCACAGGTTGTAGCATGAACATAAGATATATATATATATATATATATAGGTCATGAAACACATAGTCCAAAAGTCATGTCTCCAAGATCCAGTACAAGTCCATACAACTGTAATACCAAAATAGATCATCACTCCAGAGTTCTCAAAAGCTATATACAATATCTACATATCAAAAATAAAGACTCTGAAGTGGATCATGGAACATAAGCAGTAGTAGTAGTAGTAGTAGAAGTCTCCAAATAGCAGCAGTAGTCATCATCAACCCATCAGCAGCAGCATCTCCTCCACAGCATCCATCACACCGGATCCCTGATCCTCATCATCTACCTTATGCACATACCTAGGGATCATCATCCCTCCACTGACTCCCGGTAGAGTGAACGATAGGCTCGCCTCCGCTCTCGTCCTCCACAGGGTCCTCCTCTATCTCATCCGAAGGAGTGGGTACCCTTCCACTGGGTACAGGGTCAGGTGATGGCGAGACCCTAATAGGGCTCCTCGGATCAGATAGGGGAGTCTCCTCTCGAACGACTCTAGAAGAAAAAGGGTGTGAGCGGGTAGGTCAGAATCAAAAACTGTGATAAGAGCGAGCTGGTCATGTGGGAGGTGGTCCATGGTAAGTGTAAAAGGGTGGTACGTGCATAGTGTATATGATGGGGATCCTAAACATACGAGGACGAAACCGGATTAGCGGGTTGGGGTGATAGAAGGTAATCTCTACCTCACCCTCAAATACCGCTTGGTGATCCTCGTAGATCCATATGCCACTAGGAAGTGGCCGGATCTCGATGCAAGCGATGTAACGTGACATCACCTACAAGGGCATATGGATAAGCAATTCTATACACATAATAAATAGGGCATAAATAAATGCACAATGTAAGTATGTAAATATGCAGCAATAATCAACAACCATATTTAGCACTTAGCAAGTATTTAATGCAAGTAAGATGCTCATACTTATTTTCATTTATCAATTTTAGTTTAAATGAGTGGCATGATGTATGAGTCTAGCTCTCAATCCTAACTCTATCAATCTATGTCACTCTCTGACGTCCATCCTTTACTTCATATCAACACTCAACAGTGCGTTGTACTCCTAGGTGTACAACATTCGTACATTCACCCTAGAATGTACACGACAAGCTTGGAAATGGTACATAACGTGCTCCTCGAGCAACGTCCCGTCGTCTTAACGGAATAACCATATCATCAGCATATTACTCTTGTTGGCCACATCGTCCACCATAATGTGTCATCAAGCAAGCCGTCAATTGGCACTCCCAGATGTGACGACCCGACTTTCTATTCATAATAAAAATACTTATATTCGAAAATACGACCATTTTTTTCATAAGTCAAGTCATCATCCATTTCAATTCTTGCGGAAGACATTCAAATTCTCATGAAGAAAACACCAACTTTATATTTCATTTTAAAGTGAAAGTACATATTCCTTACAGCAAAAGTTAACAACATTAAACTTAACTTAATACTCTAGGTCATTACATTATATTACATATATTACAACAAAACTTATAACAACCTAGAGCAATGGATTCAAAACTCAAAACATAACATAAGTAAGAGAAACCTGATTAGTTACGTTATCCACATTCCAACCTTCAGAACTCAACTCAATCATCAGTTCCCCACTGACTGCCAGTTGAGTGGTCCATGAAATCATCATCAGCCACCGGATCGGCATCCTCCACCGGATCCTCATCCTCTATCAGATCCTCCTCCTCCTCTTCCTCCTCATGTGCTGGATCAGATGGCACATAAACTGGAGTCCGAGATCGGGCTCTAGTGGAAGGACGAGAGGGAGCAGGAACCTCCAAAATGATTCTTTCCTCAGAGGATGATGGACTTGGTGGGAGGGTGCGTCTCGGAAAACGTCTTGGTGGTGGTGGTGGTGTTCCATGGCGAAACACAAAATTTGGCGGAATGTGCATAATGTACATCATTGGGATTCTCGTTCGGCACGGGTGCATTCGGGACCATGGGTTCGGGTGACGGAAAATGACTTCCATGTCCCCTTCATAAATGGCCCGATGATCCTCAAAATTCCACTCCCCATTAGGGAGCGGCCTCATCTCTACGCAGAACATGTTCCTGGCCATGACCTACAACAAGGGATTAGGAGTGAGTCATAGCTAAATACAATAACAAATGAGCATAACAGAGGCTAAAAATAAAAACACATGTAATCAGATAGCATTCAGAGTGTAAATGTATGCTCAAACTGGTTTATCACATGTTTAACTTCATTAGTGACATGATGCATGCTTACTTCTCATTCATGCCTCTTGGTTCGGCATCCTTTCGGGATATTCGCATGCCTATATTTCATCGAACTGGGCGATTCCATTCAAGCATCACGATTGATCGGAAACTAGTCTTCATAGCATCCTGTGCCATGGATATTCTTAGTCATCGTAGCATCATGTGCCACGGATATTCGTCTAACCTAAACTAGTGTTCCAGATCAGATCGGAGCAATTCCTTTTCACCATGCATGATTCCAACATACAAGTCTCATTTTCTTTCTTTCATTATTCTCATCAGTATCTCATTTCATTAACTTTCAACTTGTTTTTCTCTTTAGTTGGTGCTGGTGCATTCCAAAAGGACCATCAGAGGCATAGCCATTTCCGGATGGGTTTTCTTACTTAAAACTTGTCATTTCAGAAAATCCATCAACGGTCCAACCGCTTTGCTAAGGTTTTAGGAATAGTATATAATCATTTATTTAATAATCCGTCGGGGCACGGCCTCCTATTGGCGGATATTTATTGCAACGACCCCATTTGGGACTCCCATAGAAATATCAACCAAGTGAATAAAACTTTCACTGGGATGTTAGGGATCATATCAACCAAATGGGTGTACGCACTTCCGTTGGGACTCCTGTGGGTAAATCATCAACCACTGAATAGAATTCCAATAGGACACCTCCAGGATAATTATCGACCAATGAGATTAGATTTTAAGCATAAAGAGAAATATTTAGAGTTTAGTAATTTAGGAGCTTAGACGCGTTAATCTTCAATGAAATTATAGAAAAATAAAGGTTTTCTGAAAAATTCTTTGAATTACTCGAGTAGTTCTTGACTACTCGAGTGTTCATGTAAAATTACTCGAGTTCTTAAGAAATACTCGAGTGTTCTTCCAATTTCCCAGAATACTCGAGTCTTCCTTAAACTACTCGAGTGTTTTAGCTGCAACAACACCAGTTTCTGCACTTTTCAATATCAATTCGAATTCCTTTCTTTATATCTCCATTCCTATGCAAAACAGCAACTTGGGCTCATAAAATAAACATGTTAGAACACTTAAACATCACTGAAACAACATCAAATAACATCAATCACCGATTGCATCAAAACTTGCAAATATCCAATTTTAAAACATAAATCCATTTCCATTTGATTTTAATTTCGAAACACATTACAGTGAGCTTGTTTAGGTTCATTTAAACTTGTTTGAATAATAAAACCTTGGGTCTCTGACCTCCAAGTCAGAATCCCAATTCAAGTTTCATCCATCTTTTGAACCTTAATGGTTCCTACATTTCTAGCTTGAAATTACTCATTCTAGTATTTAGATAACTCCTCCCTTACCTCAGAGAAGCTAAAGGAAGGTTTGATTTGAACCAAAAGAGATTGAATCAAAACTTGACTCTGAACCGGTGCAAAACTTGTTGCACTTGGCTGACTTTGGCCATCAATTTCACAACGAATAAGACATGAAAAAGAACGAAACAAGTTAGCTTCAGAAACTAGGAAATGCTAACTTTAAATGGAAACAAGTTTGAAATCGAAAGGGTTCCTGGATTTACCAAACGGATTCAAGGAAGAAGGGTGTTTGGTGCTGAACTTTGCTCTGTTTTCACAACTTCAAGTCCTCAACTTTGGTTGCCTATAACTCGATCTAAAGGAGGCTATTTGAAGTGATCTCAAGTTCTAATTCAAGAGTGGAATCAGAACTTCAGTTTGTGTTTAGGTTTCAAAGGAAAAGGATGAGAATTGAGAGAGAACGAAAGGATCAAAGTGAGCTCTGTAAAACAGAGAAATTTTGCCAACAATTCGAGTTTCAAGAGATTTAAGAGTGTTTGGGCTTCATTGAACACTTATTTATAGGCTAGGATTACCTCCCTTCGAAGTAAGATCAAGCTCTGTGCTTGGAACCTCAAGAAAATGCGTTTTGGTGCGAAGTTCAAATGAAAACCGACTTATACAGTTAACCAGACTGCTCGATTTACTCGATTCTTTTACCCAATACTCGAGTACTTTTCAGAAATTCAAAGATCACAGGAGACTCGAGTCTTTTGTCAAAAATTCAAATTTTTCAAGCAATTAGTGATTATACTCGAGTCCTCCCCAAAACACTCGAGTATAATAACCTATTTTTAGAAAATTCATTATTTTATTCAACATACAAACATTATTATTTGAATACTTAATATTTATTTATTTATTCTAAATACAGGACCTTACACCAGAGGCCCTCCTCATGTTATCACAACATGAAAAACGATATAACACCCAAACTCCAGGATGAATGCAAATTCTTAACTTAAAAGTATTGATTGGTATATCTCAATTAATAATATCTCACATTATTAATTCATTAGTTTCATACCATCATCAATCAATTACTTTTAAGTCTTAGATCACTTGGATGATTATCATTTAAGTATTAACAGAATGATTCTGAATTAAAAATGGCATTCTTAATTTTCTTGGCAGAAATACTCGAGTGTTCTTCATAATACTCGAGTAGTTCTTCAGTCTTTCCAGATTACTCGAGTAGTTCACATGCCACTCGAGTTGTTCATGCTTTCTAGAAAAGTCAGATTTCAGGTCTTATAAAAATACTCGAGTAGTTCATGAATACTCGAGTTGTTCATCATCAACCCAGAATACTCGAGTGGTTCATGCATTACTCGAGTGGTTCATCATGAAGTACTCTTGTTGCATCAGTCAATAATCGAGTCCTGGACCTGATACTCGAGTGTTGGTGCAAAAAGACACATTGTTGTATCACGAAATACTCGAGTATCAAGCCAAGTACTCGAGTCTTTTCAGACAGAACAGACTGGAAACTTGGTTTTAGCATACCATTTTCAATTCTAACTATTTCTAATCCAATCCAATGATCAACGGAGTTCATATAACATATATTAAACATGTTCAAGCACTTAGAACACATCAAATTACAGAATTAACAGAGATTCTTAGGATTATGCATAAAACTTACAAAATCCACAACTTAACATACCAATTTGCATAATACACAGAAAACTCATGATTTTAAGTTCCAAATAGCTTGCATGCAACATAATAAACTTGCTCAAAACAACTTTAGAGAACAGGTTGGTCTCCAAACCAATTTCCCTATTCAAACTAAGCCCTTAGATCCTCTTAGTGGCTCTCTAATGAAATTCATGAAATTTAAACTCTATCTAGTGAATAGAAAGCTTTCCCCTTACCTCTCAGACGTGATTCAAAAGAATTTTGGCAAGGAAAGACACCACATCACCAAAAACTATTTCCACCACCAACATGCAGGACAGTGTGAGCAGAGGTCCAAAATCAGAACATTTGAATGGGTTAACATGCAAGAGAATTTGGGGTTTTAGTTAGAATTTATTCTCTGCAACATAAACTAGGATTTAAAACAAGTTTGAAGTGGATTGGACACAAGAGCTTACCAAAATTGGGAATCAAAGTAAGCTCCAGAACTAGATGACAGCAAATGAACTCCAACTTCCAAGCTTCGATTCTTCAAATCTACAAACTCTCAGCTCACAATTTTGGTGTCTATACAAAGCTCGAGATGTGAGCTTTGTATTGGTGTATAGTTTCTAACTTAACTCAACTCAAGGAAAAAGAATCGAAGAGAAGAACTCGGAAACCCTAACACAAGCAAACCTTCAACAAATTGGCCAAATGGTTCACAATTCGGGTTTAATTGGTTTATATAGATTGGTTGAAGGCTCATGCAGCTCGACACGACGACAAAGGACGTGTTGGGGTGGTGATTTCGTGTCGAACGGCGAGAATCGTTGGTGGTGACTCACCAAAACGCACTAACTCGTCCAACTCTGACCAGAACACTCGAGTCTTTTCAGAAATACTCGAGTATTTTGGTCAGTTTTTGAAAAATATTTATTTTATTTTCTTTCCCTCCAAAACATTTCCTATAATTACTTCTAGGTCCCAAGACAAGGACTAATGTGCAAATTATTTATTTTCACATAAATATAATTACCAAATTAAATTCACACATTTACTAACAACATAAACACAGATTTTAATCAAAGATTAAAAATAGAAATAATTAATAATAATAAACTTTATAATTAATATTTCATTAATCAGGGATTAAAATTTTGGGGTGTTACAAATTTCATATGAATATATAATAAAATACATTTAACAATTTGTTCTCAAATTTATTTTAGAAAGCTCCAACCCAAAAATTGAAGCTTGAAGACATAATCGAGCAAGATGAAGAAGTCCGACAATAATCTACAAAGGACGTTAAGAAAGTTTTAGAGTAAAATTTATTAGTTTAGGTTTTTTTTAGCTCATCGAATTATAAATTTATAATTTTACATACTTGCAAATACATTATTTGTATACTTATCGTACATTATTGAGTTTTTATGATATTAGAAATTATTATTAAATTGGTAACATGGCAACCTCAATGTAAATTCACTTTAATCAGCCAAATTTTCTATTGATATAACAATATAGAGACATAAAATACAAAAAACTTCTAATAAAATGAGGAGAATGGTTTTTGGAAATGCTAGAGAAGAACATACCCCACAAACACTTGAAATCCCAATAACTTTTAAAAAACATTTAGATTTAATAGTTACTTAATTTCTATTTATATTTTCTCTGTTATGTTACTTTGTAAAAAGTCAAAGTAATAAAAAAATTAAGATAATATCTTCTTCATGCAACACATGATTTTATTTTAAAAATAAAACATGATGCATGATTCATTCATTAATTACACATTTTTATCGCATTGATTTTCATATTACTTTTAGATACAAGTGAAGACGAATTAGCTTCCACTCTTAAATTGAAAAATATAACAACGGAAAGGGAGGTAGAACAATATCAGGATGTCGAGCATGACGTACAAACCTCACCTAACAAGACCCCAAAGACAATAAAAAAAAGTCAAGAAAGAAAAGGATATAAAAGTAAAGCTTCCGTTGTTTTTATGCAATAATGTCTACCTAGACTATTATGAATTTAATTTTATATTTTTCTAAATTCCAAATTTAATATATTATCATGATTAAAAAAAATATTATCATTGAATAAAAAACAATAATATACTTAAAAATTCGAATAACCCGTGCATTGCACGGCTAAAAACTAGTTTATATATAATCATCAATTTTTTTACCACTCAATTAAACCAAGCTTTTGGGTTTGTTTAGCAATATTAAATTATAGCTGTGAGTTTATAACTGATAGTTGTGAAACTAATTTGTAGCTGTGGGATCATAGTCGAAAACTTATAGCTATAAAGTAAGCTTATTGAATTAGAGCTATTTGGCAAAACTAGCTGTGCAACTAATCTAAACATGTTAAATGACCGAAAAGTACATAATATTATATTATATAATCCTAGTCACACATTTAAATATTCCACATCAATTGCTCATGTCATTATTGAGTAAGCATATTCCACATCGACCCTAAATTAGGACATTTTTCAGAAAAATAATTGGTGGTCAAGATACCCCACTTGCTCTCATAAAGATATTGTTCATTATTGTGGAAAAAAAAGTAGTAATGGAGACAAAACATAAACAAAAATGTTTGGAGCCCAACACCCACCCTTCTTAATATTGAAGTAGTATTGGCAATTAGGGCGAATGGGCGAGCGGGCTTGGCCCGTGCCTGCAAATGGCCCACAATTTTCGCAGGCAGGCATGCCCGTCCATTAGAATAATTAGGGCCAAAAATTTAGGCCCTCCCACCCTAGATGCGGGAATGGCGGACATGCGGGCAGCCCGCTTTAAATTAAAAAATAATATCTAAAAAAATAATAAAATAAAGTAGTCGCAACCCCAAAACACAGCCTCAAACACAAATTATTCGGATTTTAATTTTACGATATCAGTAAAAAAAATCCGAAATATAGATAAACAACGAAACCATAAAAAAACAAAAGATCAGCACACATATCAATGAGTTGCCACTTTTCTTTGTTGCCACTTTTCTATGCATTACTGATAAAGCCACTGCAATCGGAGAAAGTCTCCAATGATGACTATGGGTTTGTTTAAGTTATTATACTCCAACTGTAGCTAGTGTTTTGCTTGTCATGCTAGGTTATCCATGTCATATGTCAATGTGGCAGCAACTCATTATTGTGTAGAGACATGACAAGCTGATGTGACAATCCGTTAGCCATGTCAGCAATCAACGGTATTTTACAAATGGCAGCAAGAACCAAAACAAATTTTTTTTAAAATTTTTAAGGACCTTGATCGGTAAAAAAAAGATAGGGACTAAAATAAAAAATTCGGTCAACTTTCAGGGACCTTTTACTTTAAACAAAAAGACACATGACATTCTGGCGTGACACTTCGTTAGCTACATCATCAATTAACAGTGCAACCCCAACGGTAGGGACCAAAACCAAAACTAACGAACATATGTGATTCTGCTAATGAAAAACCCTAACAAATCAATCCGAAAATGCATATATGATTTATTCACATATCCTAATATTTTATGTATAGATTGATGATAATTTTTTTTTTCAATATATATAAGAGATAGTTATATTTATTTCTTATATATAAATATGATATAAAGATCACATCAAATACAACTTTTGCAATAAATAGGCATATTTATTTAGAACTTATTTTGATGTGTAACAACTCTTATTATTCACTTAGTTGTCCTAGTTTATTATTCTATTTTATTACTGAAAAAGTGGGATTTTTAAAAACTTTTATTTAATGATTAACTCGTCACTTATACTATAATAATATTATTTTGTTTATTAATATCCAAATGTAATTTAAATAACATCATCCAATGTAGGGGTGAGCGTGGGACGGGTTGGGACGGATTTGGCGTGGCCGTCACCCGACGCGAAAATATTAGCGGGGTTAATTTTTAAACCCGTACCCGTCCCTAAACCCGAAAAAACCCGAATATATGTGCATCTAAGTAGGACGGGTCAAGATGAGGACGGGTTCGGGTTGACCCGGGACAAGAATCAGAATCACAAGTCTAAAAGTGGGATCAAAGTAAAGCAAGTCATTGCTAGATACTAAGTTTCGATGTAAACAAAAAAAACTATGCTAAATTTAGATTCAAGATTTTGTGACACCCTTCTTGTATTACCAGATAATTCATATGATAACTATCTCTTAATAAATCCAGTAGTTAATATACTAATTATACTATTACTCGGATAAAATATGGACTTGTAAATATCTAGAAATCGTAGAAATAAAATTTTTCTTCTAAGGCGGGTGCACAAATCAAAACATGGAACTCTTGGAGAGAATAATTTGTATCATTTTAAACATTGTATTGAATTCGGCATTTTCTAGGATGATAAAATCTTTTCATAATTTCTGATAGCATCGATACTTTTGAAAATGTATTGATATAGAAAGATTAGGCGATACTATCCATTCGTTCTTTAGCGGTGTATTTGTGGTTTTTGCAGCTGACGAGGGTGACCCCGGTCCTACGTACCCCCAGTGATAAGGGGATCAAGCCACACGTAGTTCTTGAGAGTAGGGGAAGTTGTGTTGTGGTGCCTTATGGGCCTGTTCGGCCCAGTAGGGCTGACACGGCTCTTAGAGGATAAGAAGGATGAGTTATTCACCCTTATCCTGTACTAGAGAGCTCATGTTTATCCTGTAGCGGTAGGATTTATTATTGGTTAACCCTACAAGCCCCCCAAGCTCGTATAGGCTCGAAGAGGCTGTGCTGAGCTTCTGTGGGAACATACCTGAAACCCTAGCTGAGATGAGCTATTTATAGGGTTTGGAGGAGGCTGATATGGGCCGTTCGGGCCCTGTATCAGAGCTGTGCTGAACCAGGATTCTGTGAGATAATATCGGAGGATTATGCTCTGAGAATCTGGTTAGGATCAGCTGAAGATCTCATGTCTAGGCTGTTGCAAGAATCTAGGAGAGATTTGCGGAAGGGATAAGAAGGCTCGGTGAGCCTGAGTTTATCCACAAGCCGACGGTATGTCTCGGTCCTAGAGTCCCGAGCTTGATAGATTGGGGACCGATCATAGGGCTCGGTTCCATCAAGTCCGAGCCTGGCCCTTTGGTATGCTCGGAGTCCATGAGTCCGAGCGAAGAACTTTTATGATAGGTAAACCGAGTAAAATGCCCTTAAAGGAACCCTTTGGTGAGACTCGGGTCCGTATATGGTTGGTAGACCCTACAAGCCCCCCAGCTCGTAAGACTTTGAAAGTCTGTGGTGAGGTTCTGAGAGTTTGTGGTGACACAAAACATTGTTTGCGGCTGATAACTTTTTATTCGGAGGAGTGTCGTGGATGGTTGATTAGGACGTATAAGACTGTTCGCAGTCAAGGCCCTTAGCCATGTATCGTCATGTACTGAGTTCAAAGTCGAATTGGACTATTGTTTTTAAAGTCACGATGCTTTTAAGGAGACATCCTTTTATGCGCTTGCCATGGTGAAAGCCGAAAGGCTTGTGCCAATGTATGCTGGCACGACTCAAACTGTTATTTGAGTTCGAGGTGTGCCAAGATTATCACCAATTGGACCGTAACGTTTACGAGTTATTGCTTGTCGGAATGACAACCTTAGCCGAGGTGTATTCCTCGATCCGCGATGTATTGGGCCAGATATGAGCTGAGAGGCTTTGAGCCGAGAGGCTAAGCCAAGCTATCGGGTCGCAATCCTCGTTTTCACTTGTAGCCTCGCCGATCTGGCCGGCTAACCGAGATCGTGGGCAAGTGCGTAAGAACATGATCCGAAGTGAGTGAGTTTAACATATGTCCTTAATAAGGAAGGTAAATTATCAATTTGTTGCCTCATGGGACGTGGTGGTCCTCTTTGGCACGACATACTAGTCCCCTACTCGGTAAAGCCTGAAAAGGCATGTGTCGAGTTCATAAAGTCTGTGAAACGCTCGGGACCAAAGTGGGCGAAGAAAGGTTAGAGTATCAAAATCAACTCTGCACACCCTCCTTTACGTAAAAAAGAAGATCGAGAAAGCTCGTAGAAGATTGTGCCGAGTATATAAGAATTGTGAGACATTTATTGTTGTTGTTCAAGGCACCCTCGGATCCTTTTTTTTTTTGTAGAGTCGGAGTCCGTTCCTTCCCCGAAGCAGCGAACATCGTGTTCGAGAATAGCCACTCGACCCGAAGAGTTGAAGGCTCGAATTACTTTCAAGACTCAGAGTCCATTCTATCCGCCGAGCAGTAAGCCTCATGGCCGAATAAGGTCACTCGAGTGGAAGTCATCGAAAGTTTATCGAGCTGATGAAGCGGCCGAGGATGCCGAGAAGGGAAAGAATGAAACCGAGGAGGCAAGAACAAGTAGAGAAGACAAGGACGACCGTTAAGAAGTCCTGAAGAGGTTTGTGTCGAGTTAAGAAGTCCTTTAAGGTGTGATAGTTGTTTTCCGCCAATTAGATCGTGTTCATCCAAGCCTCTTTGAGAGACTGTCGGATTCAGATCTCTGTAGGCGAATGCTGAGCGAAGGTTGAATATTTGCGAGTTGTGGGTGTGGACTCAACATTGTGTGGTTCCTCAGAGATGCTGGGATCCGAATTAGATCACTGGGTGTTGGCACTGCGGACCGTTCTAGTAAATAGGTAAGGTCGCGATGTTGCGCAAACCAAGGAAAAATTGATCGGCAACCGGTGTGAAGGACTTGAATTAAGTTGGGTCGTCATACTCGGACTCGAATTAACATAGGTCATCATGCTCGGCAGATCCGATCGTTATGTTTGTACCTTTTTATGATGCATGAAAACAACGATTAGAATATCAAGTAATAGATGATATGTAAATTCACTGTTAATTACGATTATTATCTAAGATAACACATGTCATGTGGTAAGTGATTCAATAGTAATGAATATGACAGTTAAGCCATAATATTAATGGGGTAATGAGAAAGATCCTTCCCTATCAGTCTTCGTGTTTAGACTATTTCTGAATGTTGATATGCCCGACACCCTCTTGGCAGTGAGGCGTTTCCTCTTTTATTGTTGGAATGGGCGGTTGCCTAGTACTCTTCATCCTCTTCCTACCAAAAACCCTGTATGCCGTTATGGACAAGTCATTGTGTAGCACTTGTGTGAGCAAGGCCGAGATCCCGAGGAGGGATCTTGACAACGATCGTCTTTGGCTCTAAGTGACCGTGAGAGGCAAGGGTGTCGTGGTAGAGGGTACGAGGATGTTGTAGGCTTTGGTCGTGTTATTTGAAGCGGGAATCCGAGTAGTGACGTTGAGGTCATGATAAATTGAAATGGTCACAGTAAGCATGTGTAATAGAGGAGACAGCCATGTCATCATGAGATTTTGCCGAACCCTGCTAAAGGCGCCGTAATATTATATGCCCATCGTGACTGATTAGTCTAACATCTATTAATTTGAGGATATCTTTGACGGTCGAAAGCTCGAAATAGGCCTTTTAGAGAAATGAGCCATCATAATCGTACCTCGCATGTGTAAACAAAATTAATAATTGGTAATCGTCGTTATTTAACAACTTATAACAATTATATAACGACAATAACAATTATTTGGCAAAGACACGATGTATAATATCGGTATAGAGGTAGTATGATTTTAATAACATCACACGTAATAAACATAATAATGACAATTATTGGGGTTAATAACCTCGTAAATCATAGATGATTGTCTACGAAAAGAAGCATGATTATAAATATATCACGGGCAATAATTGTAATGAATGACATTTAACAATATGTCAGAGCATGTAATGACAACAAATCAAATGATGAAAGTTTATCCATGAAAAACGACAATGCACAATTGTCAGAAACTGCCTAATGTCATTCGAAAGACAATGTATATAAAATATTATTATCCTATCACGACAGGAAAGACAGACATGCCACATATCAGCATGTATACAAAAAATCATAATTAGAGAATATCAAATAATTAGTGGCATGTAATGAGATTATAAGGAATAAGCATTAAAAGCACATGTCAAAAGCACTGCATCAGGTAAATTAATATAAGCATGTTTGTAAAGTAATCACGTAAAATGCCAAGTAAATAGGAAAATAATACAGGAATGAGAATTCCTTCCCTGATTCAGTGTGGTGAGAAATGCCAGATTGAGGGATGTCGGCGCGAGCTTCAAGAGAGGAACTCGGCGCGGGGGTCCTCGCTCTTCGCTCGGAGCACAAGCTTCAAGAGGAAAACTCGGCGCAAGGGTTCTCGCAATCACCACTAGATTCCAAATAGAGCGAAAAATTATGTCCATTAACGGGGATCTCGAAGTGGGTTATTCAGCAGCTCGGGGCTATTAATATAATTATTTGTCCATGTACCTCTCATATGTGCATAGAAAATAATTTAGCGGTTGTCGTTCAAGTTTATAACAACAATAATAATAGATAACAATAGACATGTAATGACTTTAATTAGCAAAATTGTAATATTTTTGCTGTTAACTAATAGTCATGTGAGTCAATAAAATATTTGTGGCATTATTCAAAATTAGAAAGAGTAACTTCCCTGATTTAAAAAGGTAGGTTGCTGAATTGTTGGGCCATAGAGTTGTTGAGGCCCGTTTTTCTTTTTGGTGCAGCTTGGGCCAATAGTCCATTCCTCCTCTTTTCTTTTTTTCTTTTTTTTTTGCTGCTCAGACCCTTTTTTTTTTAATTCTTCTTCTTTTTTTTTTAGACTGTTGCGCTTCAGCCCAGTTGTTTTTTTTTTTAGAACTGTTGGGCCTTGTGGCCCGTTTTTTCTTTGGGAACCCTAGGGTTCCCTCTTGGTTCTGCATCGATAGGGCTGCTCAACGTGCAGCGGCGGCGTCGAACGGAGCACCTGGAGTGCCGGTGCGAAGGACCGATCGAAGGTGGTGCAGATATGGTGGTTCGGGACGCCGGCGGGAGTGCACGCGATTTCCAGATCTGATAACTGGCGGCGGTGGCGGTGCGGTGATAATCGGGACCGATGCTTCTTACACCGGTGGTGGCGGAGATGGTGTGTTCGCCGAAGAGAACATTGTGTACAGAAAACAGAGGGGATCGTGAACAGAGGAAAGTGCGGTGCATCGACGGAGAGAGAACGAGCCTGATGCGATCGCGAACGAACCGACGACCCCGATACGATGGTGGCTTCGCTGTTTCTGCTAAAGGCAGAGGCGCTGCCAAGTGCTTCTCGCCATCGATCTTGACGGTGACGAAGATTGAAGAGCGGAGCGAGTTGGGGCAGTGAATCGCGAGTCGCTGCACAGGGCCATCGCGGAAGAGGAGATCGCGGAAGAGAAGAGGAACCGCACAGGTCTTTGTGGTTGGTGGCCTCGGTGGTTCGGTGCCTTCACCTTTAACAGAGGTGCCATCACTGTGTCGATGTTTGCCTTCTTGTTCTTCATCGCCTTCAGCAGCGACGATGGGTGACCAGTATCCGCCATGGACAGCCCAACAGCGGTGGCATGCTTCTTTCGCTCGGGCCTCTTCATCTTCTTTGCTTCTGGTGTAGCTTCCAGCCGGTGGCGGTGCGGTGATAATCCACGAAGAAGCACGGGGAAGAGAGAGTTTGGACCGCGAAGAAGGGACCATCCACTGTGGCGTCGACCGCGCCGGCAGCGGCGGTGAGCCCAGAAAGGACCGTCAGCAAGGCTTCTTCAATTTTCTTTTCCTTTTTTCCAATTTTTTTTTTTGTGGATGGGAATCAGAGTTTAACGATCCCCACAGTCGGCGCCAATGTAGTGGATCTGAGATATAGATCCACCACGATGTGTGTTTGTGGTTGTTGCAGCTGACGAGGGTGACCCCGGTCCTACGTACCCCCAGTGATAAGGGGATCAAGCCACACGTAGTTCTTGAGAGTAGGGATGAGAGAACATACCTTAGCCCCCATAGCATGGAGATACTTATAGGGGAAGTTGTGTTGTGGTGTCTTATGGGCCTCTTCGGCCCAATAGGGTTGACACGGCTCTTAGAGGATAAGAAGGATGAGTTATTCACCCTTATCCTGTACTAGAGAGCTCATGTTTATCCTGTAGCGGTAGGATTTATTATTGGTTAACCCTACAAGCGGAATTGATACCATTTTCAAATAACGTAGCCGAATTCTTTAAGTGAAATTAAATCAGAGTAAGCGAAAACAGTGGAACTAAGCATGATTGTAATATAAACATAATGTACATATATATAAGTAGGTCATAACATACATAGTTCCATAGACACATCTCCAAGGTCCAACTACAAGTCCATGGCAGATCTATATCAAAATAAAACCATAACCCTAGAGCTCTCAAAAGCATATCTACAAAATATACATATCAAAATATGAACTCTAGAGGTGGTCACATAGATCTGGTCGCAGCAGTAGTAGTAGTGATAGTAGTAGCGGTCTCCAGGTAGCATAAATAAACATCATCATCAACAGCAGCAACAGTATCTCCTCCACAGCATCCCCACATCGGATCCCCATCATTTACCATACGCACGTACCTAGGGATCATCGTCCCTCCACTGGCTCCCGGTAGAATGAACGACTGGCTCGCCTCCGCTCTCGTCCTCCACGGGGTCCTCCTCGATCTCATCCGATGGAGTGGGTACCCTACCACTGGGTACCGGGTCAGGAGATGGTGAGACCCTAACTGGGCTCCTCGGATCAGAAGGGGGAGTCTCGTCGCGGACGACTCTCGAAGAAAAAGGGTGTGAGCGAGTAGGTCAAAAACGGAAACTGTGATAAGAGCGAGCTAGTCGTGTGGGAGGTGGTCCATGATATGTGTAAAAAGGGGGTACATGCATAGTGTATATGATGGGAATCCTAAACCTACGAGGACCAAATCGAATCAGCGGGTTCGGGTGGTAGAAGGTGACCTCTACCTCCCCCTCGAACACCGCGCGATGGTATTCGTAGATCCCTATGCCACTAGGAAGTGGCCGGATCTCGATGCATGCGATGTAACGTGACATCACCTACAAGGGCATAGGGGAAAGAAATTCTACACACATAATCAATAGAGCATAAATATATGTACAATGTGAATGTAAAGACATGCAACAATAGGCAACAACCACATTTAGCATTTAGTAGTTATAGAATGCAAGAAAGATGCTCATACTTATTTCATTTATCAACTTTCTTTTAGATGAGTGGCATGATGTATGAACCTAGCTCTCAATCCTATCTCCATCAATCTATGACACTCTCTGACGTCCATCCTTTACTTCGTCCAGCACTCAACAGTGCGTTGTACTCCTAGGTGTACAACATTCGTACATTCACCAAGAATGTACACGACAAGCTTGGAATACGTGCCACCTGAGCAACGTGCCGTCATCCAAACGGTATAACCATATCAGCATCTCACTATGCCGACCACGTCGTCAACCATAACATGTCATCAAGCGAGCCGTCAATTGGCACTCCCAGAGGCCCTCCTCATGTTACCAAAACATGATAAACGATCTATCATCCAAACTCCAGAATGAATGCATTATCTTTCACTTAAAGGAAATAGATTGGTATATAACGTGCCACCCGAGCAACGTCCCGTCATCCAAACGGTATAATTATATTAATCAATTTCTTTTAAGTCTAGATCCCTTGGATTATTGCTATTTAATTATTAACCAAATGATTCAGAATTAAAATTTGTATTTTTAGTATTCTGGGTGAACTACTCGAGTGTTCTTCAATTCTTTCCATATTACTCGAGTAGTTCTCAGTTACTCGAGTTGTTCATGCCTTTCTGAGGATTTGGGTTTCAGATTCATAAAAATACTCGAGTGATTCATGAGTACTCGAGTGTTCTTCATCAGTTCCAGAACACTCGAATGTTGGAAGTCAAGCTTGCCCCAAAGGACGTAAAGAGTAATGATAGAAGGATTCTAGAAGATAATGTTTTGATGATTACAAACAAGATTCAAAGTTTCAAGCATCAAGCTGCATCAAGTTCAAGCATTAAGCTTCAAGGCTAAAGTCAAGGCTCAAGCTTCATGTTCAAGTTTAGTATAGCCTGGCCCATAGGAAATTTGTAAGGTAATGAATTTTTATTACAAGGGTCTAATGGCCAAAATTAGTTTTTCATGTTAAGGAGAAGAAAATGACTTTTTATGAAAAATGTTTTAATTGCAAAATATGTTTTCATGAAAATCTGTTTTTAACTTAGTTTATGAAAAATGTTTTTAATTGCGAAAATAGTTTTTCTAAAAAACATATTTTTTAAAGACTTAACTGATTCATTGTGAAAATATATCTTGACAACCTCTAGCTGGATTTCTCTAAATTGTGAAAATCTGTTAAGACAAGTTTTGACAGAGATAATCAATTACTCTTTCAAGATAATCGATTATTTATGTTGCATCATAGAAAATCCAAAGAGAGTGTAATCGAGTATTTGAACCTGGCTAATCCATTACTTTTTGTATGAAAGTAATCGATTACTTGGCACAGATAATCGATTACTGGAGTTGCATCATATATTTTTCAGAGGCTGTGTAATCGATTATTTGACCAGTGATAATCGATTATATCAGTTGCATCATATATTAAACAGAAGTGAAGTAATCGATTAAATTCTATGTTGTAATCGATTACTGGTTTTTCAAAAGAATTTAAAAGTTTTTATTTTTAAAGGGATAATCGATTATCTTCTTGAAGTAATCGATTATCTCAAGTTTTATTGAAAAACGTGTCAGAATCATTTTGATTTATTTCCTGATTTGTTTTTACATAATTGATTCTGATTTGAATATTATTTGAAATATTTCCTTATTTGTTTTTAAGATTCAAATCTTTGATTTATCTCCTAAATCTATTTTATTTGTTTCTGATTTCAAAATTGATTTTATTCTATTTTATTCTTTAAATCTATTTGATTTGTTTTGGATTTCAAAAACTTATTTTATTTATTAGATTTCAGAAAATCAATTTTGAATATTTCCGGATTTGATTTAATTTGATTTATTTCCAAAATCATTTTTGATTTGATTTGATTCTATTTTCAATTTCAAATTTCAAATTTCAAATATTTTCAAATCTTTGGTTTTAACTCTTAAATCTTTAAGATTGGTTTTTGATTTTAAAAATGTGTTTAAAATGATTTGATCATTTCCTATTTTCTGATCCAACCTTTTTCTTCTGAACGCTTCTTCTTCTTCTCCTTCTCCAATTCTCTGATTTTATCGTTCATATCTTTTGAGAAGAAAAACTTTACTTTGGCCTATACACTTGTGATTTAACTTCATTGCTATAGTGCTTAATTGTTGTATCCGTGTTATTTAGAACACAATATTGTTAGAACCTTATATTGTTGTATCTGCACTAAGAAGAGTGCATCATAGTGGTTGTACCAAATCACTCATATCCGTAACCATTTGTGTAAGGGGTGTGTAACCCTTAGTGACTAGGGAGTGAATCTCCTAGTGCGGACATGCTGCGTTCGTGGTTGTAGGGTGAGGAACCCTGTTCTGTATTGGGTAGTGCTAGACGAACGGTGGGGCACCTAGTAGTTAGGCTATCTGGTTTATTGAGGTCCCTGGCGAAAGGAGGTTCCTAGTAGCTTGCGGGGCGCTCTGGTTGTACTTGGGGACGCGTGGCATCTTGGTTTAGTGAAAAGATCAAGTGGGTCGCTTGGGGACTGGAGTAGGCCGGGTTCGTGCTCTGGTAAAGGCCTAACAGCCTGAGCTAAAGATCCGTTGCAGATTGGCAGCGTTGGGATAGTTTTAATTGTTTTTAATATGGAGGGATTTTCATTCGATGAAGCACCATTTTTTGATGGAAATAATTTTCATTATTGGAGTGCGAGAATGAAAATATTTTTACAATCTATTAGTTTTCGTTTATGGCATATTGTTCTTCATGGTTTTGATCAAAAACATGTTTTAAATGATTTTGATGAAAAATCTTTTTCATTCAATATTCAAGCTATGCATATTTTAAGAAATGCTTTAAATGTTGATGCATATGCTATAATTGAAAATTGTTTGAATGCCAAGGAAATTTGGGACACATTGAATACACCTTATGCTACTAACGATCTTCATGGAAGTGTTAGTGTCCACAGGAAAGAGGAGAAGGAACAAGAAGAAAATGAGATAGAGCATGAAATATCAAACTCCCTGGACGAAGATTATTATGATGAAACAGAAAGCGTGGGGAGTAGCGCATTATGCGATGAGGATGCATTAGAAAGGCTATTTTAGAGCTTTATAGACTCATTGGAAGAATCAAGTTCTTCGGATGAGGAGTCGTTGGAAGATGAAAATGAAATATCAAATTACACGGCTCATAAGGTAACTTCAAATAGTCCTTGTTCTAATAACCTACAATTTGCATATAATGATTTGAATGATGATTTGATAACTTTGGAAAATAGAAACTTGGACTCTTTACAAAAATTATCTCTAATTGAAAATGAAATTGATTTTTTGAAAAATGGAGATATTTTTGATAAAGAGATATTTTTAGAAAATAACTCCTCAACGATTTTTGAAAATTGCTTTGATATTGAAAAACAAGTTGAGGATGCACTCTTTGAATATAGTAACATTGAAAAATCCATTTGTTCAAATTCCTTGCTTGAAAATGAGGTTGATATTCAAAAATCAAGCAAAGTGTTTGACAATGAAATTTTTCAATGTGAAGTTAAAAAATCCAAGTTTCATGAAAATAATTTTGAAAAAATCATATCATCATCCAAACCCATTACATGTAATTATTGTGGTTGTTTAGGACATATTTCTCATTTGTGCTTTTATCGTAAAAATTTTAATTTGAGAAATAATTTGCAATGGGTTCCAAAGGCTTCTAAGGAACCTAAGACTAACCCCAAAGGACCCAAGATGAAATGGGTACCAAAATGTTCTCCTAGTATTTCAAATGTGCAGAATTTTATTAAAAAGGATGAACCAAGTGGAGGAGAAAAGGGGAAAGTGTCAAGGGTGATTTCCAAGAGGCAAAGGAATAGATGGATTGTTCAAAGGAGAAAAGTACCTACAACCAAAGCTTCTCACATGCCTAAAGGTGAAATCATAAGGTCTAGGACCTCAAGCAAGAAGCAATGGGTAAGGACAAACACCTCTTTGATCAACAAGTCCAAGGTATCAAGTTATCATTCCTACTATAAGAACGACTACACAAAGGTATACCTGAACTACTCTATCTTTTGCACATACCAAGGTGTATCATGAGTGCTGAAATCTTTTTTGAAAATCTTTTATCTTTCATGATCACTCCTTGGATAAAATAAATCATGTGTGCCTTACTTTATTTGAAAACCTTTTTAAGCACATGATTATATTTTTTGTGTGTGCACTGCATTATTCTTTCACCATATATTGAGTTGTATCATGTGTGTTAAAATATTTTTTAAAAATTCCTTTTATCACATGAATACACTCTTTATGTGTTGATGCCATGTCATGACATACTAGAGATATATTGATATTAAGGACATGCATTTGTGTGCATGAGCATGACATTGTTTTTATGATTAGTGCATATGTTTAATATTGTTTATTCATATTTTGTCTTCACAATATCCTTGATATTAGTGAAGAGATGCAACTAATCCTTAAGGATCCAAGTCTTTGGATACCAAAAGAAAATTCCATAAGCAGTTTTGTAGGTATCATTACTAGTGCCAAGCCTTGAAATTCTCACAAGGAATGCATGCACGATGGACTTAAATGAAAAGATACCAAAGAAGGTCATGGACTCAATCAAGGGAAATGCGACTTGAATAGACACAAGTGGAGCTCTTAACATGTTGTTTAATAAGAACGAGAGACTTAAAGGAAGAACTCCACAAGTGCACGAACATCCCTTATGATGTGGAAAATCAACACCTTCGATAAGTATCACTGCACTTATTTATTTTACTATATGATATTTATCTTTGTGATACACATGTTTATCTTGATGCTGAAATTTTTTTTAATAATTTATTCCTTCTTCGATATGTTTGTACAAATTTTTGTGAAGGATAAATTGTTTTTCAGCATGCACTATATTTATGTGTTACTAATTCCTAAGGATCCAATTATCTTGGATACCAAGAGAAACACGTGCTAATTAGTTTTGCAGAAATTACTACAAGTATCAGTATGCAACGTTCTCTACAAACTTATGGTTAATGCATTCAAATGACAAGAGAACTGGGCAATACTCAATCACTTGATAGTGACTCTGCGATATGCGAATGAACTCTTGGAGTGGAAGAAGTGCAACATACTGAACAAGTAGATCTTTCTACAAGATATGTAATGATACTCTATCAAAGGAAGAAACTCCACAAATGGAATGACCACATACATGGAAAGCGTCATCTCGATAAGTATCACTACTCTTATTTTTTATTATGTGATACTTGTTTATGTGATATATGCCTTATATGACAATATGTGCTATCATGTATCATATGTTATTATTGTCATGGCATATAGGATTTTAAAGTTTTGATGATAGTGAGCATTCACATGTTTTTATGATGCATTTTTCATCTCCCTTCATATTATGCTTATTTTGGAAAAACCTTTTAGAAAGGGGGAGAAAAATATTATTTGAATATTTGCATTAAAACGTGTTCGGCTTCTTCATCCCATTTTGACATCATACTGCTTTTTATTGTGTATTGGGAAGAAATTCTTTTGTATCCCATACTTACTTTCGATGATGTCAAATAGGCGGAGAAATTGACTATGTGTCTATGTGTATTTACTCCCTTGTTATTATTAATGTATCTATTCAGTGTTTGAGGGGGAGTATAGTACAAAGGGGGAGAAGAACCCTAATCCTGCTAAAGTCTTCTCACCACCTTTTTGATGTTGACAAAAGGGGGAGAAGAATTCTGAGCTTCATTGTGTATACTAACCATATATGCAGGGGGAGGTTATGAGAATGAAGAGAAACTTTCATGGCTTATTCAATTATTCTCTATTTGTATTTAAATTTCCTATAATATTATTGGACTATATTGTGCTATACTTTCTGCTTAACGCTTGTGATGCAAAAACTCAGAAAAGGGTTTGTCATCATCAAAAAGGGGGAGTGTTGGAAGTCAAGCTTGCCCCAAAGGACGTAAAGAGTAATGCTAGAAGGATTCTAGAAGATAATGTTTTGATGATTACAAACAAGATTCAAAGTTTCAAGCATCAAGCTGCATCAAGTTCAAGCATCAAGCTTCAAGGCTAAAGTCAAGGCTCAAGCTTCATGTTCAAGTTTAGTATAGTCTGGCCCATAGGAAATTTGTAAGGTAATGAATTTTTATTACAAGTGTCTAATGGCCAAAATTAGTTTTTCATGTTAAGGAGAAGAAAAGGACTTTTTATGAAAAATGTTTTAATTGCAAAATATGTTTTCATGAAAATCTGTTTTTAACTTAGTTTATGAAAAATGTTTTTAATTGCGAAAATAGTTTTTCTAAAAAACATATTTTTTAAAGACTTAACTGATTCACTGTGAAAATATATCTTGACAACCTCTAGCTGGATTTCTCTAAATTGTGAAAATCTGTTAAGACAAGTTTTGACAGAGATAATCAATTACTCTTTCAAGATAATCGATTATTTATGTTGCGTCATAGAAAATCCAGAGAGAGTGTAATCGAGTATTTGAATCCATTACTTTTTGTATGAAAGTAATCGATTACTTGGCACAGATAATCGATTACTGGAGTTGCATCATATATTTTTCAGAGGCTGTGTAATCGATTATTTGACCAGTGATAATCGATTATATCAGTTGCATCATATATTAAACAGAAGTGAAGTAATCGATTAAATTCTATGTTGTAATCGATTACTGGTTTTTCAAAAGAATTTAAAAGTTTTTATTTTTAAAGGGATAATCGATTATCTTCTTGAAGTAATCGATTATCTCAAGTTTTATTGAAAAACGTGTCAGAATCATTTTGATTTATTTCCTGATTTGTTTTTACATAATTGATTCTGATTTGAATATTATTTTGAAATATTTCCTTATTTGTTTTTAAGATTCAGATCTTTGATTTATCTCCTAAATCTATTTTATTTGTTTCTGATTTCAAAATTGATTTTATTCTATTTTATTCTTTAAATCTATTTGATTTGTTTTGGATTTCAAAAACTTATTTTATTTATTAGATTTCAGAAAATCAATTTTGAATATTTCCGGATTTGATTTAATTTGATTTATTTCCAAAATCATTTTTGATTTGATTTGATTCTATTTTCAATTTCAAATTTCAAATTTCAAATATTTTCAAATCTTTGGTTTTAATTCTTAAATCTTTAAGATTGGTTTTTGATTTTAAACATGTGCTAAAAATGTGTTTAAAATGATTTGATCATTTCCTATTTTCTGATCCAACGTTTTTCTTCTGAACACTTCTTCTTCTTCTCCTTCTCCAATTCTCTTGTTTTATCGTTCATATCTTTTGAGAAGAAAAACTTTACTTTGGCCTATACACTTGTGATTTAACTTCAATGCTATAGTGCTTAATTGTTGTATCCGTGTTATTTAGAACACAATACTGTTAGAACCTTATATTGTTGTATCTGCACTAAGAAGAGTGCATCATAGTGGTTGTACCAAATCACTCATATCCGTAACCATTTGTGTAAGGGGTGTGTAACCCTTAGTGACTAGGGAGTGAATCTCCTAGTGCGGACGTGCTGCGTTCGTGGTTGTAGGGTGAGGAACCCTGTTCTGTATTGGGTAGTGCTAGACAAACGGTGGGGCACCTAGTAGTTAGGCTATCTGGTTTATTGAGGTCCCTGGCGAAAGGAGGTTCCTAGTAGCTTGCGGGGCGCTCTGGTTGTACTTGGGGACGCATGGCGTCTTGGTTTAGTGAAAATCTCAAGCGGGTCGCTTGGGGACTGGAGTAGGCCGGGTTTGCCGAACCAGGATAAAATCTCCGGTGCAATCTCTTTATTTTCCGTTGTTATTGTTGCTTGTGCATTATTGTTATTATTATCCTTCTTGCATCAAAGCAATTATTTTCATAATAATTAATTTAAAGAGTTTTAAATTAATTAGCGCGGTAACGGTATTTGTTGTTATTTTATTTGAGTTCCGCGCATATTAGTTTTTCATAATACTATTAATATTATTCGCTTCTGTGCAATCGTTTTTATTCAACATTATATTGTTTTCCGCTGCAAAATCTCTTTAAGTTTGTTGAAATCGTTTTAAAGCGAATATTTTCCAATGTTTTCATAAACACCCAATTCACCCCCCCCCCCTCTTGGGTGACGGCTGCCAATCCTATCAATAATTCTAACATCGAATAACTCCTGCATTACTAGAGTGGTTTATGTAACACCCCAAAATTTTAATCCTGGATTAATGGAATATTAATTATAAAGTTTATTATAATTAATTATTTCTATTTTTAATCTTTGATTAAAACCTGTGTTTATATTATTAGAATTTATTTTAATAAATATATTTATGCATGAAATAGGTATTTTTGCATATTAGTCCCTGGGTTGGGACCTAGAAGCAAATATAGGAAAGATTTTGGAGGGAAAGTAAATAAAATAATTATTTTTCAAAAACTGGGCAAACTACTCGAGTATTTTCTGGAATACTCGAGTATTCTGGACAGAGTTGCACGAGTTAGTGCGTTTGGTGAGTCACCAACAACGATTCTCGTGTGTTGACACGAAATCGTCTTCCTCAACACTTCAATGCCTTCGTGTCGAGCTGCATGAAGGTTTTGGCCAAGTATTTAAGCCGTGGTTGACGGATTAAGCGACCCATTTTTGCCAAATTGAAGAAGAGTTAGTGTGTTAGGGTTCTTGAATCGTTTCATTCGATTCTTCCTCTGTGTGCTGATCTGAGTGATAAATTATACACCAATACAAAGCTCACATCACGAGCTTTGTATAGACACTAAAATCGTGAGGATTGAGTGAGTGTGGTGGAAGATTTGGAGCTTGGAAGTTGAGACTGTTATCTGTCAAAGTGGTTCTGGGGGCTCACTTTGATTCCGATTTCTGGTAAGCTCACGAATCCTATGAGTCTCAATTCGATTTCTCTAGTTAGTTTATGTTGCATAGAATTTAGGAAAACTAAAATCCCCAATTTTTATCTCTGTTTCATGTGTGAACCAATTCAATTTTGGTGCTGCACTCGAAACTGTCATGCATGTGAAGCTCAAAGTGATTCCTGGGGTTGGAGAGCTTTCTCTTGGAAATTCTTGGTTGGAACACGTCTGAGAGGTAAGGGGAAGTAAATTTCGTACACTAGATAGAGTTTAAATTCCATTAAATGCATTAGAGAGCCACCAAGAGGCTCTAAGGGCTTAGATTGAATAGGAACTTTGGTTTGGAGACCAAGTCATGCTCTAAAACTGTGTTGAGCAAGTTCTAAATCATGCATGCAAGCTTAAATGACCATTGTTTCATGAGTGTGATGTTTATTTTGCAATTTGAGGTATTGAGTTTCCAAATTGAGTATTTTATGCATTAATGGTTGATTCTCTGTCAAATCTGTTATTTGATATGAAATGAATGTTGTCGCATGTTCAAATTATGATATGTTAACTCTGTTAATCCTTGGAATGGACTGGAAATGAGTAGAAATGAAAATGGTATGTTGAAACTAAGATTTCAGTGTTTTCTGATGCGAAACACTCGAGTATTAGACCAGGTACTCGAGTAAAACGTTTGTAAAACAATGTAATTTGAGCAAGAACACTCGAGTATTGTGTCTGGTACTCGAGTATCGAGCAAGACCTGAGGACATGTTAAGGCAAACCACTCGAGTAATGCAGGGGTGACTCGAGTATTCTGGAAATCATGATGAACACTTGAGTAACTCATGAACTACTCGAGTAATTTATTGAATTTGAAACCCAAATCCTCAGAAAGTCATGAACACTCGAGTAACCCTAAGTACACTCGAGTAATCTGGAAAAGTTGAAAAACACTCGAGTATGCTGAATTATACTCGAGTAATTTACCCAGAACCTGAGAAACACCATTTTCAATTCTAACTCAATTGATTAAGGATTTCATAACCATAATCCAAGGGATCTGAACTTAAGAGCAATTTATTTATATGGATACACCGTTTGGATGACGGTCCGTTTGGATGACGGAATGTGCCTAGGTGGCATGTAATATATTAATCAATTTCCTTCAATCTTAAAAATGATGCATTCATTTGGAGTTTGGATGGTAAGTCGTTTATCATGTTTTGGTAACATGAGGAGGGCCTCTGGGAGTGCCAATACGCTTGCTTGATGACACGTCGTTGACGTGGTCGGCTGAGTGGATGCCGATACGGTTATACCATTTGGATGATGGGCCGTTTGGATGATGGTACGTTGCTCGGGTGGCACGTTATAACATTGCTCGGGTGGCATTGATTCCAAGCTTGTCGTGTACATTCTTGGTGAATGTACGAACTGTTGTATACCTAGGAATACAACGCACTGGTGAGTGCTGGGTTGTCAGGGATGGACGTCAAAGAGTGACATAGAATGATGGAGATAGGCATGAGAGCTAGATTCATGCATTATGCCACTCATTTGAATTAAGTGTGATAAATGAAACAAGTATGAGCATCCTAATTGCATTCAATAACTGCTAAGTGCTAAATGTGATTGTTGTTCATTGTTGCATATTTACATATTCATATTGTGCAAATTTATACTTTGTTGATTATGTGTATAGAAATGCTTACCCCTATGCCCTTGTAGGTGATGTCACGTTACATCGCTTGTGTCGAGATCCGGCCACTTTTTAGTGGCATATGGATCTACGAGGATCACCGAGCAGTCTTCGAGGGAGAGGTAGAGGTTATCTTCTACCATCCCAACTCGATGGTCCGGTTTCATCCTCGTAGATTTAGGATACCCATCATGTACACTATGCACGTACCCCACTTTTATACTTACCATGGACCACCTCCCACACGACCAGCTCGCTCATATCATAGTTTTTATTTTCAACCTACCCGCTCACACCCTTTTTCTTCTAGAGTCGTCCGCGAGGAGACTCCCCCTTCTGATTCGAGGAGCCCAGTCAGGGTCTCACCATCACCTGACCCTGTACGCAGTGGTAGGGTACACTCTCCCTCGGATGAGATCGAGGAGGATCCGGTGGAGGACGAGAGCGGAGGCGAGCCTATCGTGCATTCTACTAGGAGTGATGGGAGGGACGATGAACCCTAGGTATGTGCATATGGTATATGATGAGGATCAGTGGATCCGATGTGTGGAGGCTGTGGAGGATACTTTGCTGCTGCTGATGCTTTGATGATGATGCTACTACTACCTTACTACTTATGTTCCTTGGAGACTACTGCTATCACTACTACTACATCTGATGCTGCCGGATCTACGTGACCACTCCTAGAGTCCATATTTTGTTATGTATATATTATGTAGATATACTTTTGAGTACTCTAGGCTATGGTTATATGAGGATGTAGATCTGTGATGGACTTGTATATGGTTCTTGGAGACTGATGATGGGACTATGTAGACATGGCTCTTTTCATATATAAAATCTATGTTTGATATTATTACTAGTTGCATAGTCCTATAATTTCCGCTTACTCTGATTTAATCTATTTAAGAGTTCGGCTGTGAAAAGTATCTGATGGTATCCGTTTATCAATTAAAGCAAGGGGTAGCTTCATTCATTTTCTATTACATAAATATGATTTCAAGATACGAAGGTTACCCAATTCACTAAAAGATTTTAGAACTTGTCGAACTCGATATAATTGTTTCAAATGATTTCGAATTTCTTCTCCAAGAATTCCAAGTTTTAGTTTGTGCACCCGCTTTTCAAAGAAAATTGTATTTTCACATTTTCTTAATAATCACAAGTCCATATATTATCCATTATTATAGCTTAAGTACTATATTATTTTTGGATAACAAGAAGGGTGTCACAGTTTACCATAAAATGTCCCCATACATCAGTTGATACTCGAGTTCTGGGTCTAGTATTCGAGTGTTCTAACACAAAATACACTGTTTTACCAAAATTTTACTCGAGTATCAATCCAAGTACTCGAGTCTTTTCTTGCAGAGCAGACTGGAAACTTGGTTTTAACATACCATTTTCAATTCTAACCATTTCTAATCCAATCCAATGATCAACAGAGTTCATATAACATATATTGAACATTTCTAATCACTCAAAACACATCAAATAACAGATTTGACAGGGAATCACAAGATTATGCATAAAACATGAAAATTCACAACTCAATATGCCAAATTGCAATATACTCAATAAACTTGTGATTTTATGTTCAAGATAGCTTGCATGCAACATATGGGACTTTCTCAACAAAGTTTTAGAGCACAAGTTGGTCTCCAAACCAATTTTCCTATTCAATCTAAGCCCTTAGAGCCTCTTGGTGGCTCTCTAATTAAATTCATTCAATTTAAACTCTATCTAGTGAATAGAAAGCTTTCCCCTTACCTCACTGACGTGAATCAACAAGAGATTTGCAAAAGAAAGAACCACAGCACCAAAAACCTCTTCAAGCATCACATGCAGGACAGTTTTGAGTGGAGGTCCAAAATGGAATTGGTTGACATAGGAAACAGAGATAGAAATTGGGGAAATTAGTATTTCTATACTCTATGCAATATCTACTAACTATAGAAACTGAATTAAGACTCAGAGAACTCAAGAGCTTACCAAAATCAAGGATCTAAGTAAGCTCCAGAAAAAGGCTGGACAGAAACAGCTCCAACTTCCAAGCTTCAGTTCTTCCTCCACACTCACTCTCAGCTCACGAATTTGGTGTCTATACAAAGCTCGAGATGTGAGCTTTGTATTGGTGTATGGTTTGTGATTCGAATCAAAACACAGAGGGAGAATCGAAGAGAACGATTCAAGAACCCTAGCTCACTAACTCTTCAACAATTTGGCCAAAATGCTTCACCATTCGAGTTCAATCGGCTTATATAGACAGAGGGCAAGCTCATGCAGACCGACACGACAACGGGAAATGTGGTTGAGAGGTGTTTTCGTGGCAAAGGAAGGGAATCGGTGGTGGTGACTCACCAAACGCACTAACTCGTGCAACTCTGACCAAAATACTCGAGTAGTCAAGAAAATACTCGAGTATTTTACCCAGTTTTTGAAAAATAATAATTTTATTTACTTTCTCTCCAAAACCTTTCCTATAATTACTTCTAGGTCCCAATCCAGGGACTAATATGCAAAAATATTTATTTCATGCATGATTATACTTATTAAATAAATGCACACACATTCCCTAAATACATAACACAGATTTTTAATCAAGGATTAAAATATAAATAATTAATTATAATAAATTTTATAATTAACATTTCATTAATTAGGGATTAAAATTTTGGGGTGTTACAGATTTCACTTATGGCTACAAAAAATAATTGAACTAGGGAAATATTGTTTACAAAATGCCATTTATATAATATCGTACAACAAAGATAAGAAAATGGGACTTTTGGTAGTAAAGTCAAGTAATAAAGTGTCACTTAATAAATAAATAAAAAGTAATTAATTTTTTTTTGGTAAAATAAATAATTTTATTAAACCACAAGCAAAAAATGAATCATACAATCAGACCATAGTCCAAGTGCCACCTTCTAGGAAGGGTTCACCAGGCCAAGGGGATTAAACCGGAGAATCAACAAAAGAAATAAAAAAAACCCGGCCCAAAATAGGGTTCAACCCAAAGACCAAAAACCAAATAGGAAACTAAAGTTCAGACATGATTCTATCCACTAATGCTCTGTCTTTCCAAGTTCTGAAATGGGGAAAACAAAACGCCAGTCTCAAAGCCGTCTCCTTCCTCAATGCATGCATAGCCATGGCAATCGATCTACTTACACCCATGAAGATTCGCTTGTTCCTCTCGGTCCAGATTGTATAGAGCACAGCTGAGTACACGGTAAACAAACATTTCCTCCTTGATTTCTCTTTGAACGCATGATTTATCCATCTGCTCCAATTCATGAATTTATAAGGCCAATTGTTAACTCCTATCCACAGGCAAGCTTATTCCATAAGAGCTTGAGACCATTGACATTCAAAGAAGAGATGATTCCGAGTCTCGTCATTTCCATTACAAAGCACGCAGGTACGATCTTGAGTAAACAATCTGTCTTTTGTTTTTAATTTATTTTGCAAAGCCAGCCATGAAATGAACATGTGTTTAGGAATCGAAGAGGAATTCCAAACAAATTGATGTAAATAAAATGGGGGTAAGGTTCCTAATAAGAAGAGATAGCCACTCTTAATAGTATAAACCCCAGTAGCAGTAGCATTCCAACAATCACCTGAAAAGCCATGAGCTAGTTTATTCTTTGCCTTTATAATTTGTTTCCAGTGCCAACTATCCCCTTGCCTTGATTCAATCTGCCAGAAATTCCTCTCCTTTAAATAAATGGAACTTATCCACTTGACCCAGAGATACTCCTTTTTAGCACCAATATGCCACACTTGCTTTCCTATAGCAGCCAAATTCCATAAGATAGCATTTTTAAAGCCCAAACCTCCATTCTTTTTAGGCCTACACACTGAATCCCAAGCCATAGAGGCATGATAATGCCCATCTGAATCCACACCCCATAGGAATTTTCTGCACTTCCTTTCCACTCCCTTAAGAACAGCTTTAGGAATAATAAAAATGGAAGCCCAATAAATATGCAGGGACATGAGCACAAAATTAATTAGAGTACACCTTGCTTGATAAGAAAGATTTCTAGACCTCCAAGAGTTGATCCTGTTGCTGATTTTATCAATTAGGATAGAGCATGTAGCCTTAGACCACTTCTTAGCTGAGAGGGGGATACCAAGATATCTGAAAGGAAATCCCCCTTTCTGAAACCCAGTGATATTAAGAATATCACTCTCTCTTGCTTGATTAACCCCTTCCATGAAGATCTGGGACTTGTCACTGCTAGGTTGCAAACCTGAACTGTCAGCAAATTCCTGAAGAGCTGAAAACAAAATGCTCACACTAGCTGGATGCCCCTTGCAAAAGACCATTAGATCATCAGCAAAAACAAGGCTGATTAATCTATGGCTTTTGCACAAGGGATGAAATATGAAATTTCTGTGTAGAGAAGCCTTTTGTAATCCCCTAGTTAGAACCTCCATAGCTAGAACAAATAAAAGGGGAGACAAGGGATCACCTTGTCTTATCCCTTTAGAACCCTTAAAAACATCTGAATTCTGTCCATTGATACAAATAGAATAGGAAGCAGTAGTAATGCAAGCCATCACCCATCTCCTGAATTGCATAGGGAACTTGAAAGCTATTAGCATATCTTCAATAAAATTCCAATCAAGCGTGTCATAAGCTTTCCTGATGTCTATTTTCATTAGACATCTAGGAGAGCTATTTTTCCTACCATATAACCTTAAGAGCTCTTGGGTGATCAGAATGTTATGAACAATGCTTCTCTCCTTGATGAAAGCTGTCTGGTTCTCCTGGACAATGCTAGGTAATACCACACTCAACCTTAAGCATAAGAGTTTAGATATACATTTGTAGAGGAAGTTACAGCAGGCAATAGGTCTGTAATCTTTTACTTGAGAAGGGCTGTCCACCTTTGGAACCATCACCAGATTTGTAGCATTAAGGCTATTAGGCATAATAGATGTTGTAAAAAATTCTCTTATAGCCTTAATGCAATCCTTACCCACAATATTCCAAGCAGGCTTATAGAACCCAGCACCATAGCCATCAGACCCTGGTGCTTTATCCTTGTGAATAGAGAAAACCGCCTCCTTGATTTCCTCATCAGAGAAAGGAATCAGGAGAGATAACTGTTGCTCAGGAGATAACACAGGCCCATAATCAACGATCCCATCATTCCAATGATAAAACTGCTTCCTAGTGAATAGGATAGAATAATAATTAGTGAATTGCTCAGAGATTTCCTTCTGCCCAGAAAAATAATTCCCTCTCTCATCAGAAATAGAGATGATTCGATTCGTGTAGGTCCTCTGTCTGATAGCTTGATGAAACAAGGCTGTGTTCTGATCCCCATCTTGAATCCAACTGACTTTAGCTTTCTGCCTTAGGAAAGAAAAAGCTGCCAAATTAGCTTTCCTGTGCATGTTTAGAACTTCCTTTTCTTCTTGCTGAAGGATGACATTAGCTGGGTCTGTACTCAAAAGGGATTGGACAACCTCTAATCTCCCTCTAAGCTCCTTTTCTTTATTAACAATGTCAGCATAGCTGGTTTTATTAAGATTAAGAAAATCCTTCCTTAGATAGGAAAGCTTCTTAATAACTTGCACCATAGGATAGCCTGCAACTTGTTTACTACTCCACCCAGCCTGCACAATAGCTGAGAATTTATCATCATCTGCCCACATATTAAAGAATTTGAACTTTGGTTTGCTGAATTCAACATTCTGGTTCCACTCAAGCACTGTAGGACAATGGTCTGACAATCCAGGAATCAGAAAATTTGCTTCTGATCCTGGCCAAGCATCAATCCATCTCTGATTAACCACCATCCTGTCAAGTTTACAATAGATTCTATTAGCACCATCCTACTTATTACACCAAGTAAAATAGTGCCCTTTAGACTTTAGATCAACCAAGTTACAATCATTTAGACAGTCCCTAAGATCTTCATATTGGCTTACATCCAGAGGAATTCCCCTAAGCTTCTCATCAGGCTGAAGCATTGTATTAAAATCTCCAAGGAGAATCCGAGGTAAATCAACAAACCTTTCAACCCCTTTTAGCACCTCCTATAACTCCTTCCTTTCCAAATGCTCATTAGAAGCATAAATGAAAGTTGCAAAAAATGATCTTTTAGAAACTTTCTCTGTTATCAAACAGTGAGTATATTGTCCAGATCTAGCCATCACCAAAACATTAAACATGTCCTTTCTCCATATCACCAGAATCCTCCCAATAGGACAAAAATCAAAGTCTGCAAAAAAGCCCCAACCTGGCGCAATACTCCCCATCACAGAATCTATAGCATCACTTCTTAGTTTATTTTCCAAAATTCCTAGTAAACCTACCTTATACATCTTAAGGAAGTTTCTCACTTCCTTTTGTTTAGAGGGCCCATTGAGCCCTCTAACATTCCAACTAGCAATTTTATCCATTCTGCTGTAGGTGAGTACCCTCACCCCTCAGCTGAGTCCTGCTTCTTGTTTTTACTGGAGTCCAAGGACCTCCCTGATCACTCTCTGAACTAGGTTTAGACTTGTTGCCACCACTGTTCATACTACTCTTTGAAGAACTGCCATTAACCACCATCTGCATTTGATTCCCTCCAGGTTCAACCATATCTCCTGGTCCTGATTTTCCATCAGCTATATTCCTTTGATCTGTCCCTGAATCACCAGCAATGTTCTTACCTTTAGAGCTAATAGCAGACACTGTAACCAATGCCTCCTCTGATTCTAAGGTTTTCCCTCCCATATTCTCCTCAGGGACAATATCTTCATGTTGAGATTGAAGTAATTTGAGCCTGTCATCCACTTCCTCAATATCCTCTCTTGATGGCTTCCTTTTCTCCATCCATTATTTCTTCACATTCCTTCTACACATCTTACCATCATGTCCATACATTGAACACTTTGAACATAATACAGGTTTCCATTCATATGTTACCCCTTGAGTGATAATATTTCCTTTATCATCTTCAAAGAAAACTTCTTCAGGCAAAACTATAGGGTCAACCTCCACTAGAACTCTGGAAAAATTAATTCTATTCCTTTCCTGTGTGATTTTGTCAACCCTGATAGGACTGCCCACCAGACTTGCTATCTTGCTAAGAGCCCTAGCACCCCAGAAACGAGGGCTTAGATTGGGAAATTGAATCCATATAGGCACACGGTCAATAAAGCTCTTTGACATAGTCCTACCAGTCCATGGGACAAGGATTATGGGTTTTTTTATCAAAATGATAAACCCCTATTTCTAGGACTGTATTCCTTGCCTCAAGGGAATTAAATCTAACAACAATTGTCTCATCACCATTCATAAGTATTTTCTCTATGCCATATTGACCCCAAGCTTTTTTAATAAAACCACTAATTACAGGGTAAGGTGGCCTAGCACCCAACACATAACATGTTAGGGTAGACTCCGAGTATTTTAATTCCTGTTCAACATCAGCTGATTCAATTTTCCCAATGGATACACCTTCCTTTAGTTATGGCGGAATAAAAGAAAGTTTTTCACCTGAATTTCGTAGCTTTGAAATATCAAAAGAATCCCATACAGATGCTTTCCTTCCAGGATTAGGATTAGGGACAGTAGGATTCACTGCAGTAGGTCCACTTTTCTCAGCTTCTTTATCAACAACACTCTCTTTCTCAATAGCTTTCCCTTTGATTTTTGATCTAATCAAATCAAGGCTTTTCAACAGGTCTTTCGATTGCTTGGCGCTCAAGTTTTCCAACTTCGCAAGGTCTTCCTCATCCACATTCGAGAAGTCCAGGAAAGGATCAATATCAGCTTTTTGTTTCCCAGCAGGAGAAGGGGAGGCAGGAGGCCTCCCTTTTTTCTTTGCCATTACGGCGTAGGCGGCAGCCTAAGAAGACCACCACGAGAGGAGGAGAAAAAAGGGTTGCTCTGCTAGGGTTTTAAAAACTTTGTGAATATTAAATAAAAAAAAGTAATTAAATTGCTAAAGTTAGAAATGACGTCATTTAATATATGATGTATTGTATAAATATATAATATAAAAATAAAATAAAAGCATGTTTACATCATTAATATACATAAAAAAATGTTTACATATATTGGGTTGGGTTGGGTGACCTTGAGGCAAACCCGAACCCAACCCGTACCCGGTGCCGGGTAGCTTTATTTGGACTGAACCTGTTTCCTTTTCACATATGAGATCGGGTCCAACCCAACCCGAACCAACTGGGTCCGGTCCGGATCACCGGGTCGGTCCGGGTCCTGCACACCCCTAATCCAAAGTCATGACTTTAGGTATGTCAAAAGTTACATTTAAATTTACCCAAAGCATGCTTATGTAATAATAACTACCCAACCCAGAGCCAATTGTACAAACCAAAAGTATCCAAAATATTCAGTCCATGATGGACTAAGCCTCATAATCCTTTAGCAGGAGGAGTATGAGTCTCCTCGGCCTTGGGAAGTGCGAAGACACTTTCGGTACCTAAAAAGAGTAATAAGGGAGTGAGACATTTCATCAAAGAATAAGAATTAGTATTTCAAAACATAAAACATATAATCCTACATAACAAATATAGAAATCACATGCATACACAATGACAAGGCAATTATATGTGTATGATGCATGTTCCAACTCAATGTGTGCATATGAATGCTTGCTCGTCTCTCAAGACTATCCAATCACTGGATCCCTTTTCATCTGAATCCATTCTCTTGATTTCATCATTCTAAATTCTCAATATGGATTTCTTTTTATTGGATCCAAATTAGATCTCTCTTTTAATTCATTTCATTCCCAATCCAGATTCTCATTCCATTCTCAATCCATATCCTCACATCACCCTTCATTCCTGGCAAGACCAAACCGGGAGTAAGCGTCTCGTAACCAATGCTTGCCTCAGTACTTGATCACTCTCAGATCCAAGTACAAGTTGGGATACACTCCCACGTTGAGCTCTAGATGAAACGACCCTCAAATGGTCAATGATGTGGGTAGGTTACCGATATAATTGATGTGGTTACTGCAGAACCAATCCCCAACACGGGTAGCTATTCCAAACCTTTAGTGGATCAAGGTTCTACCCACAATCAACTATCGCGGTTGTTTCATTAGCACAACCTAGTAACCGTATCACTCTCGATTTTCAATTCAAAAACAGTCACGTCATGTCTTTCCCATACATTTATCGTCTACCTTATATCACCATGTATGATGCATGATAATTCCATACTCTTGATTGAACTTGGACTATATTATTTAATTACGTTTTCCGATTCCTTAAACACCTTTAGTGTGTATATATTTATTCATTTCATTTTTATCCCTTTTATGTGCAAGTCCAATTAAGAGTATGTACCCTTGATATAACATTATCGTATGTCCTTAGGTTATTGGAATTGGATTAGAAATTGTTTTCCATAGTTTAAGACTGGTTTGCTATCATTTCTAGCTTTCTGATGCAGGGACAATCGATTATGCCACTAGCTTAATCAGTTATCAATGTTTTTCACAGTCAATTTAGTGCAATTTCTCATAGTGTAACTAGTTATAATGTTCATGTAATCGATTACACACAGTAGCAGAATCACAAAACTGCAATTTGGCTTGCTCTAGCCAATTACTTTATTTCAATACGTATAATAGTGTCGGACTTGCATTAATTCCTTGTTTTCATGCATGTTATGCTAATGTATAACTTCCATTCAAATACTCAAGCATCATAATCATAGCATTGAAAACCAACTATCCACTTTTATTGGTATGTTATCATAAACTCATACCATCTTCATTCATTTGTATCATAGTCATGATAGCCTTTACCAAGATCTTATAATATCCATTTACATGGTGTATTGAACATAATCATAAACAAACACATATGATCAATTTAATCAACTCATTTTTCTAACCAACTTAATTATAAAACACATCATAGTCCATTCATTCATCTTTTCTTCATTCATATCAATTTCATACTTAGTCCCATCCTAATTCATTTCTTTCCAAAACAAGTTCAAGAACATCTTAATTCACAACATACATATTTCATAACATACATAATCAATCAATCAATCAATCAACACATATTCATAACCATTCCTAACTTCATAACTAAACACTACTTATACATATCTTATTCATTCTTTTGTTCTTGCTTATTGGTTTACTAATCAAATCCTAATTCTTATTGAAAGAGAAAGGACTCCTTCCTTACCTCATGGGAAAATGAGTGATTATGTACCAATTCCTAAGCTTCCTTAGATACCTAAGCTCCTTGCTTGTTGTCCTCTTCTTAAAGATTGAATATCAAAAGAGTGTTGGTGAGCTAAGAGGGTTTTGGTTGAGTTTGATGAGATTTTTGAAGGATTAAGTGTGTATGTTGCTTGGAGATGGATGGAATTGCATAAGAGGTCCAAGTTCTAGTTTCGCACACACACACACATATAAAAGCCTCTAACCGACTTATGAGGAAAAACTTCACCGCCTTTTTTTTGCCCAAAACTAAATGACGTAACCGATTACAATCTCCCTGTAACTGGTTATCGGGTTCCCCTATTTCCAAATTATTCCAGATTATAGTGAAATATCGATTATCCAGGCAGGATAATCGATTATTCTGGCCTTTTATCATGAAAATCACATATTTAATTTCATTCTTTCTATTTTTTTTAACTATTTTATTAAATTCCTAAATACCTATGAAACCCAAATCATTATCATTTATAGTTTAATCAATTTTCTTATCATTTAAGTAATTAATTTTATTAATTGTTCACATTTTTTTTGGGTATAAAATTTCATTGTTACATGATGTATACTTTTCTGTGTAATGAAAGAATTATACAATCATATACATGGATGCTAAATTTCTATATAAGTAGAAAAGGAGGGGATATAAGATGTATCTATGACGGGTTTTGAGTATCTCTAATACTCAAATTAATATTTAGTTTACCCAAAAAAAATTCAAATAACTTTATATCTGATTTTTTGTATAAAGAGAAAGACAAACATAACTCGTGATAATTTTATATCTTCCCCTTTCATGACTTAGTGTTCAACTAATGACTTTATTATTAACTCTTTACTTGGGTGGCTTTACTGATGCTGCTGACTGGGTGGTGATTTTTTCTTTGTAATTGATGTTTTGAACAATTGTTTCTTGCTTGAAGTACTTCTTGTACTTTTTAGCTCTTTTGGAATGAAATTTTTATTTATATATAAAAAAAAAGAGATGTGTGTATCTTCAACACTGTTTAGTGATTTGCATAGTTAGAATAAAAAGTTGGATAAGGTAAATGGAAAGATGGTTTTGAGAGCACCCCTCAACAAAGTGATAGGGATATTATTAAGAAAGAAAAACTTCGCAAAATCAGAGGCTATAAAAGAAGAAAAAATATAAACACTTCTATAAATTTATATACTAGGAAGAGGCTAATCCCTCAATCTGTTTCACATTTTGGTCACCACATTGAAAAACTAGTACTGGAACTACCCCATTACAAAACTCGATGGATGTCAACATATCACCAATAATTCCTAACTGCTCTGCATGGTCCATGAAATTTGACATTTCCTTATCTGTCAAATCCCCTATGTTATGTCTCTTCCCCACCATCACTAGGTCATAGTTCTTGTCTGTAACTCTTAGAATCGCTTCCATCAATTGTATGCAATCTTCAACCACAACCTCATGGTAAAAAACATTATCATTTTTATACTTCTTTCCCTTAAATTCATCTACTAAACTTTCGTCCAACATGATCTCTGTTTCTTTCTTATATTCAGTTAACATTTGACCTTGACGGTTGCTTGAATTAGCATTTTCGTTCATGACAAACCTCAACAAAGATATCTTTATATTTGAACGCTCTAACATTCGAATACCCATTGTCAATGCTTCTCTATCATCTATTCCACCAATAAAGAAGATTCCCACATCAAAACATAATTTGGAGATGCTCATACATATTCTTGAGTATTTGTCAACAAGAATCCCCACTGTGCACCGTACAGTAGCTAGAAAGTTAGTGTTAAGGTCATGAATGAAGGGGGCGGTGAGGGTACCTAGACTTTGATCGTTTTCATGAAAGGGTATGATAAGAAAAGGCACAGAGTTATCATCAACTAAGTTACAAACAGCCTCATGCATACTATTGTAAGGTGCCACATTAACATATGATAGAATGGTGACTGGACCACTAGAGTTGTTGGAGAAGTTCTCAAAGGCATGAAAAATGGCATTGGTGTTAGGGTAATTGATAGACAATGATTTTATATTCTTATTGTTCACGGGAATAAGAATAGGTGCGAATTTTCCTGATAGCTCGACGAGATGGATTGCATGGACACGCATGGGGCTTTCCTGGCATGGGTTGCATGCCTCTAGCAATGCAATCATGCTATGCACGTTTCCATCATTGTATAGACAAGAAACAATGTTGAACTCCGTGTTTTCAGGAGTGTTTTGTATCATTCTTACTTGTCCTTCATGTATTCCTGGAGATTTCAAAACACGAGGATGATGCTTATACAAGACTTTGATCAAGGGTGCACAAATTGAGGCCATCAACACCACAAAAAGTACCATTTGACTAAAAACTTGATCATCAATAGTCTGCATAAGAGCAATATAATGAAAAAAAAATTAAATTTATTGTGTAAGTTATACTTTAGAAATGAGTAATTCGTCATATTGGTCTCTGACTTTGTAAGCGTCGATCAAGTTAGTCCCTGACTTTACCAAAATAGCAATTTAGTCACTGAGATAGCATTTTAATTCACATACATCCATGTCTTTATCCTATTTTAAAGCAAATACATCCCTACGATAGAGACGACAGGGACTAACTTGATCAACGTTCTCCTATCCCAGGGACAAAATTGCTATTTCGATAAAGTCATGGACTAACTTGACCGACGCCTACAAAGTCAGGGACCAATCTAACCAATTACTCCTTTAGAAATAGTCATTAATATTATATAAAAGATAAAAATGTCAATTTGGTCATCCAAATATATAGCTCTAACAAATAAGTCCCCTAAAGAAAATGACCACTGAATAAGTCTCTAAAAGATGATATAACCACCTTATTGGTCCCTCTAGGGACTTAATTAGTGGTCATGTGAATCTTTGGCGAACCAAAATTTATATTTCACGGTGAACATTCAAACTTTCAACAACATATTAGGTGGTCATTGTTTTTCTTTTGGAGGAATAACATGGTGGATAGTGCATCTTTGGGAGACAGATATAATATTTTACTCTATCTAAACTATGCAAGATTGCAAAGTTTGTGGAAAAAAGTGTTATCAACAAAATTATTGTTATACATGTTAGTTAATGATTTGTCTGTAAATAATAATAATGTGATAAAAAGATATATATATATATATATATATATATATATATATATATATAATACATATATATATAGTTAATAGTCACATAGGTCCCCAAAAGATATCCGTGGAATCAGTTAGGTCCCTGAAGGACCTAACTGATTCCACATGTATCTTTTGGGGACGTTTGTGACTATTAACTCTCTCTATGTATATATGTATATATATATATATATATATGAATTCTTAAATGACCTATGTTTCCAATATTATCTCTTGAGTACTGAAATTATAATTTGAATTGTTTAAACATAATTTTAAAATACGAATGTATTTACACAGTTTTGATAACTATAAATATATATGTTCAATGATAGCTTGAATAGTGCATATTCAACACTACATCCAATTAAGTATTGCCCTCCATATATGCTACCTACCACGAACACCTGGAAGATGTAGAAGAAATTAGATAACAGTAATTACCTGAACTATCCTGAGTCTAGAACAGATTATCAGTTCAAGTAAACCCTTCATGCTTAATATTAGCCCAAGAGCCATGCCATGTTTTGGCCTAATATTATTTGTCGGAGCAATCAACACACACGCAACCACCTTTATCAAGAATGCCACAAATAAGACACACTGAAATTGTATTACTGCCTTCCAATTTTTAATAAGTAGTTTAAAATTTGTCTTCATGCCAATATGTGTATAGAAGAAAGGCATAAAAAAGTTGTTTAACATAACTTCACTTTTCTCTGTAATTGTTGTTGCCAAGGGAGGTCCATTCGGCATAACCAAACCATACATCATAGGTCCTAAACCGATAGGTGCACCAAAATGTTCACCAATAGCTGCAGTAACTAGGGCACCCATAAGTATCATAACTACGTAAATTTCTTTCAGTGGTTGTCCCAACGGTGTTCTTTGAACAATCATCTTCATCGTTGGTCGTATAACAAAAATACTTAATAACATAAAAGCAGGAAGGCCAATCACAAATCCAAATATTTCTTGATCCTTCAGTGATTGGAATTGAAGTGATATCGCAACATACTGCATAATTTCAGAGATCATGGATGAAGACATAGCGATTTGGCCTAGTTCTGAGGTAAAAAGGTTGAGTTCTTGCAAAGCATGAGTAACACTGATAACACTACTTATAGTGATAACAGTAGTGAGGATATTGATTGCATCTGAGTTATTTACTTTACCAATAGGCTTATGCAAGCTAATAAGGGTTTCTATAGCAATGTAAGAAGTAAAGGAGGATATTACCCCAAATTGCCAACAACGTTTGGCTCCTCTTAGGGTTGAGATTATGTCCATCCTCATTGTTAAAGTGAATGCAAAAATTGCAACACTCAAATTACCCAATATTTGTAATAGTGAAGCTTGTTTCCCTGGGAACACAGTCCGGAATAATGTAGAGTTAATCCCTAAAAATGATGGGCCCAAGAGAATACCCGCCTGCAAATTTAAGTGACCATCAATATCACTATGAATAACTTGAATATTAAATATTAAATATTACAAATGTTATTCGCATGTTGAAAGTAGCACACTGTGTTTAATATTTACTTGTTTCATAATAAACCCAAGAGAAAGTGTATAGAATTGTGTATTTTTTTATTGTCCAAAATGCATATGACTTGCAAATTAAGTTAAAAAAATATGTGTGGATATAATTACTCACATAAAAGAAATCTATATCATTATTATGTCACATTCATTTTACATATTAACAAATAAGATTTCAATTTAATATTTTACACCTTGTTTTTCCTATCAATAAATCACATCCTAAATTTTATTATTAAGTGTCGTTTTAACCTAAAACCAAATCATTATCATTACTTTTTTGGGTGAAGTACCAACTTAATTCCTGATATTTTTTCATTATACCAACTTAGTCCCTAAAAATTTATAAATAAACATTTAGTCGCTCAAGATTTTTGGATTTACCAATTTCACCCTTCAAGATTGTCAGATGTATTAATTTTGTACTCCTTGAAACATGAGGGACGAAGTTGGTATGTAATAAAATTTTGATGGACCGAATTCATAAATACAAATATCTCGAGGGACTATATATATGTATATATATATATATATATATATATATATTTATTTATTTAGGAACTAAATGTTTAGAGGATGCCACGTTTAAGAGTGTGCAACAAACTATCTTGGATACTGCCCTTGAAGGTATTAACAAAGTTAGATGCATGGTAAATTGGATCCAGTGCATGTGAAAGTGACATACATAATAAGTTGTAACTTAATTGAAGTATTAATGATTTAAATTATTTAGACTATAGATTTGTAGTTGAAAAACTATATTGTTTCTTGACTATATTTTTTTATCATGTTGTATATGCAATTGAAGAATCAAAGTATTTAGATGCAATTATAATCCTTCGAAACAGGTCTTCAAAGCCACAATTTATTTAAGAGATTAGATGATGAGGGGTAAAGCAGTCATAGAGGACGTGGATGCTATTGTATCCAGAGAAAAAGGAAATCATTTCAATAGTAGAGAGAGAGAAGCCAATAATACACTATAGTTCATGAAATAGGAAGGGGATACACAAAATTACCATAAAAACAATGAGAGAAGATATGAAAAATCTAATATAGAATATTTTATTTGTCATAAATAATTCAAATTTTACTATTGGGTGTACCCGTAAAATAGTGCCAAAGAGGAATACATTCTAGTTGATGATATGGAATGTAACATTATGTACTTTATTCCCAAATAATTAAATGTAGATGTTTTTGTTTGATTGTTATTCTATGTGTTCTTATGTTTATATAAGTATAGCATGCAATTAGGGTCTATTTGTATGTGAAAATTAGCCTAAAATAGAGTTTTGGAAACAAGGGAAACTCGCTCAAGCGAGCAGGCCTGTTCAAGTGAACTTGATTCAGTATTTGATACAAATGAAAATTAGGGACTCACTCAAGTGAGAATCACCAACAAGCTTAAGCAAGAATAACCATCCATAAAAATTCTGGATTTTTCCTCTAGCTCGCTGAAGCAACCAATCTCGCTCAAGCGAGATAAGTTCGATGACATAAAAAATTTCAAGGCCCCAAAGGCGGTTTGGAAGGCCTATAAATACCCCTAAGGTCTCCGAACTCTAATAGCACACAAACTACATGCTAGGCAACCTCCATAACTCAATTACACCCTCAAATTAAATCTCTTCCAAATCATCAAACTTTAACTCCATACGGCCAAAATTCTCTTGAAATCAAGTGGTTAAGGTATAAGGAATTGAGGAGCTATTGGTGGGGTGGAAAAGCAACGAAGTTGGAAGCACGAATTTAAGTCTTCATATCTTCTCTTATACTTAGGTATGAGAGAAGTCATCCATATAATTAGAATAGTAGTTGAATACTAACTATAAGTTCAAATAAATTAGATGCTAATAGGACCACAATCTAATGATAATAAATATAAATAATGTTATTGAGATTGTTACATGCCAATTATATGAATGGTATATCAAACTTGTATTATAAGTCATGAGACATAAAATTAGGTGATTCATATTAGTAAATATGAAACTCTAATTATGTGCTTGTGTGATATATTTTGTACTTACATGTATGTCATTGATTATGTACGTGAATAGGTGTTCGAACCTTGGACAAAGAAAGGGGTATTGAGATCCTAAGAAGGAAATAATATTGAATTCATGTCATAATAACTAATTATCAAGGGCCTTAATCGGTTATTGTGACAAAAAGTTGCATAAAATTGGCATAATGTAACACAAATAACCGGTCACCCTGATTTGATAGTTGGATAACATTGCTACAAAAACTGTTTAAAATAGCCAAGATTTTAATCCCGATTCCGTGTATAACTGGGATCAGATATAAATTCTAATTAAAAAAAAATCAAAAAGAAATAGAAATATATTTAAAATACCAGTAAATTTTTTATCCCAATTTAAAAAAACACAGATCTGGATAATAAAATATTTATAAAATTTTTAAAATAACGGTGATTATTTAACTGCTTAATCCCCATTCTTAGAAGGAATCTAGATCAATAATGATAAATATTTTAGGCGCACACAAAAAATAAACCCTCTTCAATCACGCGTTAGCTCTCTTCCTCTCTCTATTCTTTATCATTCTTCACTGAAGCCTCTCCCTCCCCTCATTTGAGTTCTTCTCCTCCTAGTTACAAGCCTCACCACTTAGTCTCACCATCAACCCTTAATATTTTCAATTTTACTTCTTTATATATATATATATATATATATATATACTATCAAATGGCTGCTAAACCTCTTACAACGTAACTGCGGCAATTGCGCTGACAAAGAAGAAGATGGACATGAAATTAGGTTTGCTTACTACTATAACCTTTTGAAACCACTCTTTCTTTCATATATTATGTTTGATATAATATTATGATTATGTAGGTATATTATATTTTATATGATTCTTATAGTCTTTGCACTCTAGATCATAACTTCGGTAAGCAAAGATTGATACGATTCTTATAGAACATATGCATAACTATTAGTAAAAGAGACAGATCCTCTTAAATTTAAGATGGGGATTCAGTTGGTATTATAGTCTTCCGCAATATTTTATATGATTCTTATAGCCTTGCACTTTTCCATCTCTTGAATAATCGATAAAACCAGGTAATCTTAGTGTGTTGCCAAAGGTCATTCATGTATTCCTTCTTGTTATTTATGTATTAACATTTTATGTTAAGCCTTCACTACCCCTTGGTTCATATCAACTTCTTATCAATTCAAAAGCTTTGTATTTTTACAGTTTTGTTGATAAAGTTTGCTCCTTTGGTTTATGTTTTGTGTAGTATGGTTTCTATCTGTTTTTCTTTTGCAAATGATTATGTTCATTTGGAACAACAACTAGATTATCAAGAGTATGACATCTCAAGGTAGCTCGTTGCTAACTTAATGTGCACGGAAGATTAAGACTAGGTAGAAGTTTGAAGGTTCAAAGAGGCTATGGAATATCAGTATTTTGCTTTTCTGTTATCCTTTTTGGAATCACTTTTGTAAATTATTGTGATTGACCAGAATTTGTGAAACTAGTTCTTCTCCCTTTTTGGCACTTTGAATGTTGCTGGAAAACATCCACGTGAAGATCTTGAGATTGATGAGTGGATTTGAGATCTCTTGTTTATTCATTGTATTGACTTGAGACACCTTTTAGTATTAGTTTGTTGTTGACAAGGTAAGTTGTAAAAATCTTAGTATTAGTTTGTCGTTGACAAGGTAGTTTTTTTTGTGTTAGTTTGTAACAATCTTACCTTTTTGTTGTTGACAAGGTAAGTTGTAAAAATCTTACTGCTTGAGACACCTTTTAGTATTAGTTTGTTGTTGACAAGGTAAGTTGTAAAAATCTTAATCTTAGGTAACATGAGTAATTATGGTACTTGGTTTTTTGTTATAGTGGTTGCTGTATATGTCATGGCACAATTAAGTTACCTAAACATGTGTCTCTTTTTTTTCCGAAGATTTTGAGAGGATTCTCAATGATCATACCTTTGTTTTGTGAGTTTCCTATTTTCCCATTCTTCTCCTTCTCTTTTATCGTGACCAAAAATTGTATACTGATTGTGCTTTCTACGCAGGGTAATCGATTAACAAAATCTTTTAATTGGTTATCTACTTCAGAAAATACATAACAGTCATGTTAATGGATTAAGATCAAATCCATATTGATTTCTAATAATTTCTTTGATTTCAATGTTTCTAATTGACTGGAATAGACTTGTATGACAAAAGGATACATAGATAGCATTTGCATCTCATGACTACTCATGTATGTGTTTGAAAGAGACATATATGTGTATATATATATATATATATATGTATGAATAGTCCTTGAGATGCCGATTAAAGTATCCGATAGATATAAATAGTCCATGAGATGCAAATGGAGCATTGTGTAGACCATCACGCTAGTGAGATAATGAGCGAGTGTTACACCACTGGTGGGAGGCTGGGCATAGCACATCCGTAAACTGAATGTGTGTATTAAATATTGTGTAACACTTCGTACCGGTGAGAGTTGAACTAGTGTTACACCACTAGTGAGAGGCTAGGCGTTTCACATCCGTGAACACTATGTGCCTATTTGATATTGTGTAACACTTTGTACTGGTGAGATGTTGACCAATGTTACACCATCGGTGAAAGGTCGGATGTTGCACACGCGTAAACCCAATGTGCATATCCGTCTATTACAAACAACATACTTAAAAGCGGTATACCAAGGATAGACGTACATCCACATAATGTGTTTCATTATGTGTCTTTTACATCTTTTAGTGTTGATTGTAATTATTTAATTGTTGTTGTTCTAGTTACTATTCAAGTAACTATGAGTAAATAAATAACTTACTCCCAATTTTTCCTTGTTGTTCCAAATTCTTATGTGCCAGATCAAAGAAGATTTAAATTTGACTGTGAAAATAGAGTAATTAGTTAGATTGGTTCCTGACTTTGTAATCATCGGTCATGTTAGTCCTTGATATTTTTGAAATAGCAATTTAGTCCCTGAGATAGGAGGACGTCGAGCAAGTTAGTCCCTAGCATTTGGTGTCGTCAATGTGCTGTTGCAGAATGCATATGGACAATAATGGTGACCAAAACGACGTCGTTTTGGCCACCACTATCGCCAATGACTATTGTGCACATCTCCACTGCAACCCTGCTTCCCTCCCCAATCTGCCGCAGCAGCTGCAGGTCCTGGTGTGCTCCGACCTCAATCACCGGCTCGCAGCCTCCGGAGCTTGATGTTTGCGATCGGCGATGGCAGTCGTCATCCTCCTCCTCCTCCGCACTGTCACTTTGAGCTTCCTTGTCCTCCTCGTCATCAGTGTAGTCATAATCCAAATTGGCAACGTTGGCAGAGGAGTGGATGAGTGCAAGAATAGTGAAAATCTTGCGCAGCGCCCTAACGGAGTTACCAACGGTGACCGCTTTGCAGCAGAAGCGGAACTCGCTCCTCCTCGTTGTATCGCATTTGACACATCGAACAACAAGGGATTTTCATTTTGGTTTTTCTTTAATTTTATTATCTCACTTTTTTTTCCTTCTCTTTCCTCTCTTTGTCAATCAAACTAACTGAAAGTCCGAAGACTCAGAAAGCAGAAGAAGAAGGAGGTAGCTCAGAGGTAGAACTAGTTTGATCCAAATTTGAGCTGAAAGGATCTTTTATATGAAGAATTAGAGGTGGTGAGGTGATGAGTGCCTATTTTAGTAAAGATTCATGTTGAAATTGGGCTTGAATTTCACTTTAATGATTAAATATTTTGTGAAAAACCGCTAATTTGGAACTAATTGTTCTCAAGTATAAATATTAGAGTTCACATGAGTTTTGGTGCAGTTTTAATAATCCTATCTTTGTGATTGAACAAACCATCAAACTCATGTGTACTCGGTGATGTAAATGTATTCTTATTAATCTATTCAACTATTATTGGTAATTCTATTTTACTCTTAATCTCTGCAATTATCTGATCAATATTTGCATAATCCTGGTTTTTAGCTTTGACTGGAAAGTAGGGTTTTAAACTTGATTTGGATAGAATTACTTGGTATATTGTTATGCTATGAATAGATAACAATATATCAATTGCTATTGATGCTTGTTTTTAATGTTGGGTGTTCTTTTGAATGTGCAAGGAATTGATATTCAAAGGAATTATCTTAGAATTTTATATGCAAGGAATTCATATAATTGATTTTAATGCATTGCATCAATAATTGTTTAGTGAATAATAATACTTATCACTGAATTGCCAATGAGTGGGATCGGTAATAAGGTTCAATCCCCGTTTTCCCATTGGTTCAATCGTAGTTTTATTGCTTTTATTTAATTCGAGTTATTCTCATTAGTTTCACAATTAGTTTAATTTACAAATTAGGTTACAATTACACCCTTTTTGCCCACGCTTAGTCAAATTGGTTAGTAGAGAAGTAATAGAAATCACCAATTTCTTGTGGATCAATACTCACTTTATCTACAAGTTATGTTCCGGTGTTTAATCAGAATACCAACATGAGGTGAGGGAATTTTAGATCCACGAGTGAAGAAATTAAAAGAGACAAAACTTGGAAATCAAGTGATCCGTTCTGGGTAACGATGAAGGGAAATATATATATATATATATATATATATATAGTAGCTAAAGAAGAAGAAGATGAAGAAGGGAAAAGATGTCAAGGAAAATGACGTCGTTTTACCACCATTATTGTCCACGTATGCATTTTGTAACAGCACACTGATAGGACCAAACGCCAGGGACATACTTGCTCGACGTCCTCCTATCTCAGGGACCAAATTGTTATTTCGCAAATTTTAGGGACTAACTTGACCGATGATTACAAAGTTAAGGACCAATCTGACTAATTACTCGTGAAAATATGAACTATGAGTTTCACTTGACTATAATGAGAGTAAAACAAGCTAGAAATTGTACAATGATTGAAGGAAAAAACTAAATTATTATTTTAAGTGAAGAGATTGAGTTTTGTGAATATTAATAGCACTAGGATAAAGTTCTTCAACAAAAGGTGCCTCATCAACATACAAAGAGACTTCATGTTCAAGATAACAGAATTGATAATTATTCTAAGATTCATATGAGGTAACCAAATTTATAAATGAATTTGACTTTGCTAGTAAAAATAGAAGAAAGAAATTTGTTAAGCCAATAGGCAAAAGTCGGAGACATGCGATACACTTTGGTGTCGAGATTATTGGGACGAAGAAGTCAGAATTAGAATTAAACATATCTTGTTGGTTATGAAACCTTTAGATCAAAAGGAGGTTTAAGATGAAGAGGTTTGTCAAGAAATAAGTAATTAAATTGGAGTATGTGAATATAAGACCAAATTATCGTTATTCTTTTTGAAGAATACAATAAGCCTAATGAATTCCTTAAGGGCATTTTTACTGACGAAAAAAAGTAGAATGTTGCATTGAAAGAAATAGGTTTAAATATCATATTGTCCCTGTATTTTATTTTTTTGGGTTTCGGTCCATGTTTTTCTGTCCCTTTTGGTTTTGGTCCTTATATTGTTGGCCACATTAGCATTTTTCGAAAATGAAAAGCATGAACCAAACGCTTAGTGCACACATATTAAACTCTATCCATTTATGTGTGCACTCTTAGTGCACACATATTAAACTCTAAAATTAATCACTCAATCTAGTTTGGGAATGAAAATAAATAAATAAATAAGACATGACACAAAATTAGAGGGTTAAGTGAGGTTAGTAATTTTTTATCGTTGTTTGGTTGATTTTGTGTTCTTTGGCTAATGAGTTTTTTTCGTTTACCAAAAATAAATTTTTTATCCCGGTTGCATCTTGGGCCTTACGTCATCTACCTCCTACCATCCCTTGAAGATTTTCTCTTTCTGAAAAATAATATAGGAGTTTTGATGTACAAAATAACATTTTAATTGTTGGATTATATTAGTTACACATCAAAATGTTTCACCATCTTTTGAACCTTTCTTCTTCGTGTATATATGTAACGAAAATGAGATGCAAATATCATTGTTGAAATAGAACAGAGAAGAAACAGAGGACTTTAATTTCATGAAACTTACCAGAATACTGCAGACGAATTTGGGTGTTTTTAGAGGTCCAAGAGCATAGTAAATCCCTCGAGAGAGTACAATTATAAGAATGTTTTGGAACAATGTGATAGGAAGCATATACTCGAAAGGGTTATCCCCAAACCACACACCTAAAGAACCCCCATTTTTTTCATTCTTGATACAAATATGAAGATGACCTTCTGTGTCATTAAATACATATGCCTTCTCCACCATTATGCTTGTATATATTTGTACCCTCCTAATTAGATGAGAAATTAATTAAACCAATAGTTTCTCTCATGTCTTTGAGCAAGTGATAAACACAGAAAAACTTGGGAGAGAAATGGAAAGGAAAAAATAAATCTATTTCTATTTCTCGTAGGTTTAAAGTTGGTATATCATTCAGCTATAAGTTTCTAATTACATTCTGGCACTTAGTTGTTAAAGAATCATGAGTTGTGTACACCAAAAAAAAAAGAATCATGAGTTGTAAATGTGATAGTATTAGTTACAAGTTATAACAATAAAGTTAAAATAAACCTTTTTAATTTATATATTTTTTTTCAATTAATGAGTCGGGTTTTGTGTTCTACATGTTATTGTAATCGTGAATTGCCACGTTGGGCATGTTGAGGGGATTTTTTTTGGCTTTACTTAAGTATCCTTTCAAAAAAGAAAGAGTTGTTGTAACCTTTTTTACATGGTTCAATAAAAAATATCACATGTGTTTTGAGGCTACATTTATATAAATATAAATTGTAAATTTTGCAATTAAGTCCTTAAATTATTTATGTAAAAATAATATTTTTATTCCTTATTGATTTAAACAAAATACTACTAATTAAAAACATGGTTTTTCGCATCGGTTAAAAAAGACTTTTCGCACCGATTTTGTAACAGATGTATTTATTGCGTATGTGAAAAGTCTTAAAGTTAATTAGGACTTTTCGCAGATGTTCTTCAAAAGAACCGGTTACTTTAAAGAACTGATGCAGAATGTCCAATATAAAATTAAAACAAAAAAAAAGGGTATCCATTGGATCATTTGAACTAGTAGGTTAGAATCAATCAAACTACCTAATCAAAATATATCAATAAATTTGATACATAATACATTAGATCGGTTCTTTGCAAGAGTACAATAAAAATGCAAAAATAAAACAGGAACAACTCAAGTAACTTTATGTCATATCTAATACAGTTCAACTAAGACAACATCTGAGACAATTATGAATAACAAAAACATTATCATATAATACTAGTACAACAACTTATACCATAGCATTGGCTGCACATGCAAGCCTAGGCCACTGATCAACACATTCCTTTCCAATTTGACCAGTGATAGCATAACCTGCAATTGCATTGAGAGACAAAATTAAATAGAGATTCAGAAGTTTTACTCACTATGATATTGGGATCCTAGTCACCAAAAAATAATGTCACAACTAAAATAATTACTTAGTTGTCACCAAAAGCTCATTAGATCAGTTGCTAATTGGTTCATAAGAATATGTTAAACAGAGAATGTTGGTTCCAGTGGTTATGTGGAAATCAGTTAAGCGGCAACAATTTTTTTTTTTTGTGTGTGCTTCTGGTTTCTTAGCTATGCTCTTTTGGTTTCTGCCAAACTGTTTGGCTAGGTATTAATCTAACAACAAAAGGTAACTAAGCAGAAAATCTAGTGAGAAAGCTTCGCAGATAAATCAATGTATTTAGAAGCAATGGGATCTCCATAGTAAGCAATAATGATAGGAGAAGGTTCAACAACACCTATTCCTACATTTGTGCCCTATTCCACCTCCTTGGAACTAGTGCCTATGCTATATTTACCTTGGAAGAACTTATATTCCATGAGAAGTGAGAACTCTTGAATTTCACTTCCTCTGAACAACAACAATCTCTATTCCTTGGGCTTACCTTTTCATTTGTCCTGACTATCATAACCTTGACAGATATTAGATAGGTACACGAATTAGGTTTACGCGTGTACGCACCCGTCATATCACCAGTATACCATCCAACATTGCATACGAATTAAGTTTACGCGTATAGGCACCAGGAATTACACCTGTTAAATTTTCCTTTTCCTTTCCATCTGATATCTCTGTTCTTCTTTCACACTATTCTTATTTATATATGTCTCGAACAATACCTTTTCCTAATCATACAATGTTAATTTCTCTTTCATTCTCATTCTCATTCTCGTATCATTTGAAAAGTACCTTGTTTACAATTAGTACACAATCATCAATACCTCGGTCCACCTGTAACACCCTCACAATTATTTAGTTAAATTAAGTTTTATAAAAATATGGACTTGAAAATTTCGATAAAAATTCGGCAGAGTTCCCTCTGTATTTCGGACTTCGCCAAGATTTCCAATCTTGTACCTGTCCAGACCAGAATATTTTAAAACATACAACATTTAATCAACACACACAATTAAGTCTTAATGCCCAACATAATCCAAGCGAGGGCGTACAACTAATACATTCTTTTAAATTTCAAAATATCAATATTTAACTTAATTAATATTTTAATTCCCTCTTAATACACGACCCCTCCACGTGGTGGAGGGCAATCCTGTTCGGCCAAAAACTATGCAAGCTCCAAGCTCAATACCTGAAAAATGGTTGTAAGGGTGAGCTTTACACATGAAGTAGAAAGTAGTGTCTAACCAGACATAATGACCTACTAAGTCAAACACATTTAGCCATATATTGCACATAGTCCAATAAGCATTCTCAATCAATACAATTATTTTCATATCATTAACACTTGGTTTTCTTGGTAATTTTCCTTAAATTCAATATTTCTTACATTTCAAACTTATGAAAATTTTATACTTTCACATTTCTTATTTAACTTCACAATTCCTTTATATTCATATACTCTTTGAGTTTTGCAAAGATTTTTAGAATTTATTACGTGGTTTTCCATCATTGCATACAGTCTCCTTCGGACAACGTCTTACAGCTGCACACAATGTGTGTCTTACGCGGTCTATACGTACAGTCTCCTACGGACAACGTCTTACAAGACCTGGATTCCACAATCGGAAGGTGCATCCATCATTGCGTACAGTCTCCTTGGGACAACGTCTTACAGCAGCGCATCAAGTGCGTCGTACGCGATCAATGCGTACAGTCTCCTACGGACAACGTCTTACAAGATCTGGAGAGGCACAATCCAATTATATCTTTAATTAATATATGGTGTGTGTGTGTCCATAATTGCATACAGTCTCCTTCAGACAACGTCTTACAGCAACGCATCAAGTGCGTCTTACGCGATCAATGCGTACAGTCTCCTACGGATAACGTCTTACAAGATCTGGATCACACACTCTTTGTTCTTTAAATCTTTTAATTTCATATTTCATTATTTCATTTGTAATGATCATCATGAATTCATTAGTTCCATCATGTAATTACACTTTTAATTTTCCAAAGAGACATTTGTTCCAATTCCAAAGATCATAATTATTATCATTTGTAAATTCCAGGTTTTCAATATAATTTAGCAAGATAACATTTCACACCATTTGAATAGCAATAATCACATTTAAGCACAAAATACCACAACTCTATATTTTTTCTAACATACATGACAACTATCATATATAATCAATTCTAGTTACCAACCAAGTCGCCATATATTTCAGTTAGGCATAAATAAAGACATTTAGCACTTAGCATACAAAATTTATCACATATATCAATTTAACAACTATTCATTTAATTTCATTCTTGATTGTTAAGCCTATAATAATTATCTAAATTCCAAATCAAACATATACATATACTCTTAATAAGTACTATGAGCTAATTAGAAAATACTCCCTAAAGCAAGGTAAAGAACCCCTTACTCTTGCGTTTCCATAAACACGTTCCTTTTTGTACGATAATGCCCGAACGTAACGCAGTTTATTGCTCGCGTCGCGGCTGGTCCTAAAGCTCCTTCATCGTCCTCAAATATGATTTTGGATCGCGGTAACGGTGACGGTGGCGGCGATACCGGCGTCGGTTTGATTTGAAACAGAGAAAAGAGACAACGACCAAGGTGGAGACGGCTTCTCACAGTGGCTGTGGCAGCCACTACAAGCAGGAGCGGCGGCGAACCAGCAACGGCAGAAAATGGCGGCAGCAACGAGCAACCAATAGCGGAGGGAGAAGAAGGGTCGTGAACCGGGACCTCTTGGTCCAGGGAGGAGCAGCAGCGGTGGCCCTAGGGCACCAAGTCGCGAATCGCGACTGGGTAGAGGGAGAGCTCGAGTGGCGGTGCGAGTTCGGTGGCGGCCACAGAGAGGGAAAGTCGATCTAAGAGAGAGAGAGAGAAAACTGCGACGGTGGCGGCATGGACTGTGGCTACGGCGGATCGCAACTAGAGGGAGGTTACGCGTGTGACATTCCGTATTTTCCCGATTAATATAAATAAGTTTTTCATTAAAGAAGAATTTTGAAATATTGTTTTACAAAGGATTTTTAATGGATATTTTATTCGATTACGTAATCAATTTTCGATTTTATGGAATTCTAGTAAACAAAGATTTTTATGGAATTCAAGCAAGTGATTTTATTGAATTTGGAGTAATTTTATTATTTGTGATTTCATTTGAGAAATGAATTTCTTTGTGCATTTTTATAGATTTAACCTAATCGATTTGAAAATTGATTTAAAAGAGTTTTGATTTCATGATGGGTTTTTATGCTTTGAAATTTAATTTACTTGTGTGTGATTTTATGTGCTTGATTTTCTAAGGTTTTCAATGAATCATATTGCTTGAGGTTTTTATTGAGATTTTGTCTTCTTAATTGATTTATATGATTTTAAGATGGAAAATTATTTTCTCTAAGTTCAAAGAAATCAAAGTCCAATTATCTTGATCTAGAGTCATTTCTCAAAACCCTAGTTGGTATTCTAATCTTTGATTAAACCCTAATCGAGTTCTTAATCCTTGATTAAGCACTTAATCACTCTCTTAAACCCTAAACCCTCAAGGTTAGTGAGCTAATCTAGAATTAGTTTTCACTAAACTTATGCTAATGTGGATTAAGTTTTTGATTAGTACCTTAATCCTTGATTAAGCCCTAATCTTCAAGGATTAGTGGACTAAACCTAGATTAATTATCCTAATCCTACCCTAATCATGATTAGAACCCTAATTAGTGCCTTAAACCTAATTAAGCTAACCTAGTCTACCCTAATGCCCTATGGCCGAATGTCCAAGTGCATGGCTTGGACACCAAGCTCATTTACTTGGTTACCAAGTGGCATGCTACAAAGTCAAACTAATGACATCACCTTCATGACCAAAGCATGACCTAAGGATGGACTTAGAAGCAAAACCGTGAGGGACCTAGGAGCAAGACTTGGCCTCCAAGTTTTGCGACTTAGTCCCCAAGTAGTTGCAAAGAAGCCACCCATGCAAGCCCTTGATGGCAAATAAGAGAAAGTGAGGATAGATAAAAGAAGGGCCAAAAATCGTGTGAGAAAGGGAGTGAGCTTACTTTCATTCTTTCATTCCTTCATCCTTTCTTCTTTCTCTCATCAACATAGACAACACACACACCAACCAAACCATGGGAGAGGGAGTGATCAACACACACCTCTTTAGTTTCCATTCTTTCATTTCCTTCACTTCCCATTCCAAACCAAACACACACATGATGTTGAACACAATCAAGTTCAACACATAGAAAGAGAGAGAGAGAGAGTGGCCGAATAGAGAGAAGGAGAACAAACTCTACACATTTCATATTCTAAGCAAGATCAAGTCAAGTTAGTGAAGAAGAGAAAGAAAAACCATGGATCTTAGAGAGGAGAGTGAGTGAGCCGTTAGGAGAAACCAAAGAAAAAACCAAAGATTTGGACTTGATTCCTTAAAGTTTTTGATTAAGTAAGAATTTTGCTTCATGATATTAAAAGTTTTAAACCTTGTTCTTTGATTCTTCATGATTTCTTTCTAAAGCTTTGATTTGGTTTGAAAAGTGTTGATGCATGTTGGTTTTCAAGTTAGATCTAGTGATTTTCTCTACATGCATGTTGATCTTTGAACTTGATCTTGAGGTTGTTGTTAAGAAAGTGTTTTTCTCATGATCTTGAATTTTCTTCTTGATCTCTTAAAAGTGTTTTTGAAAAGGGCTTGATTTTAAGTTTTCATGAAAGATTTTTCAAAGATCTAGTGTTTTTGCTTGCATGCATGTTAAGATCTATGCTTGAACTATGATGTGTTGATGCTTGAGTTTTTAATGTGAAGATCTTTGAAAATGATTGATTTCCTTGGTGATTTTCCTTGTGATGACCACGGTTTGTGCTTGATCTTTAGGATAGAAGTATTGATGTTGAATTTTGTTGTGTGCATGTGATTATCTTGAAAATTTTATGTGATGAACTTTAGCATATATTTGTATGTTCTGGAAATTTTGAAGGTTAAGCAAATTGATTTGGTATAGTTTTAGATTTTATCTTTTGTGCTTTCCCGTAATTGAACAAAAGCTTCATCTAAGTGTTTTTGACAAACATGAATTTTGAACTTCATTTCATGACTTGACTGGATCTGTATGGTGATTATAATTTCTTGAAATAATTGAATAAGTGATTGCTTGATGGTATGTTTAGACTAGGCATGAGTGAGTTTACAAAGTTAATTGTTTACGATGTTTTGGTCTAGGCTATTAGTTTGAAATTATAATTTGAAAATGTTCTATGTGTTATGTGCTATGTGCTAAATGTTTTGTCTTATTTGAAGCATCATGCTTCCCATGTTTGATTTTGAGTGTTTGGACTTGAGAAAGTATTGATCAAAGTGTTTATCTAATTGTTTTCAAGATACCTAATTTGTTTATGGATTTAAATTGGTTTTGGGCAACGGAAAATGAATTTAAGACTTGGAATATGATGCTGTCCAGAGTTTTTATAAGTGGTATTTCTTATTTAGAAATGTTTTCAAAGTGATTTGAAGTTGATTTTTTTTGAATATTTAATATAAGATAAAGTTGGTTTGAAAAATGCGATTTTTCAATGTTTTCGGATTTTCTAAAAAAGAGTGTTTTATGGGCTAGCATCTTTGCTGTCCAATTCTTATTTAAATTGTTTTTCAATCCTGAAAATGTTTTTGATTGGTTTTAAAGTTTAAGTTTTAAATGATACGTGATTTAAGAATAGCTGGATTTCAAAAGTGACGTTATATGATGTTTTCGGGATCGAGCGAGCTGCTTTCCAAGACGGACCAACAACCGATCTATTTATTTAAAATGATTTCATTTATTTCTTATAATGATTTCAAAGTATTTAAAGTATAGTGAAAGTTGGATTTTGGTTTTGAGAAAAACTTGACGTTTTACGATTTTCCGGCAAGAAGTGAAAAGGATTTTCGAAAAACACGTTTTGGATTTTAAGTGTGACGGTCATTTAGATAGACTAGTAACGTTAGTGTCTCCTATCTAGTATGAGGTGCGTACAAGTCAAGAACCTGGAGCAGCTGGTAGCTGGGAGGACCCGCAACGATTCCGGACGAGGTATTTGCTGGAGTTGAGGTGAGAGAGAAGCTTCCCTAAGACACCGTGGTATTTAGGTGATCTATTAGGACACTCCGTACTCTCTCAAAGTCGGAGTAAAGGTCTATTGTAGCTAGTAGTATACCCGATAAATTGTGTGATTGTTTGTATCGTGGTATACGAAGACTCAGACCTATGCCATCACGTGGTATTGATTGATTGATATGTTCGTTTATGTTGAGATATATTGCTTATATTGTTATTGCATGTGCATAATGCATCATCCCGCGAAAATGGATAAGATAGGAAAAGACATAGAAAACAATAAGAAATTCCCCAACGATTGGAGCGAGTCTCTAAGGGATGAACACGCGGCAGAACCGGATGATGCCGATGCGCCAAGCACGTGGATCGAGTTGATGATATGATGACGACGATGATGTCTTTGGACCGGACGCAAAGAATGTCGAATCCTACAGAGATAGAGTTTCCATATGGTCGAAGCCATATGTTGAGATGATTTTCGCATGGTCGTAGCCATGTGTTGAGATAATTTCCAAGTGGTCGTAGCCACATGATGAGATAGTCTCCATATGGTCGTAGCCATATGTTGAGAGTGGTCTGAGATAGGTCGGAGCCTATCTACCAAAGATTGATGGATATCCCGCATATGGTCGGAGCCATATGCTGATGTGATTCTGAGTGGGTCGTAGCCCGTCAGAATGATGATTGATATTCCGCATATAGTCGTAGCTATATGCCAGAGATGATTCTGAGTGGGTCGTAGCCCGTCAGAATGATGATTGATATTCCGCATATAGTCGTAGCTATATGCCAGAGATGATTCTGAGTGGGTCGTAGCCCGTCAGAATGATGATTGGTATTCCGCATATGGTCGTAGCCATATGTCGAGATTGATTCTGAATGGGTTATAGCCCGTCATAAAGATTGTGGATATCCTGCATACTGGTCGGAGCCGTATGCCGAAATGATTCAGGATGGGTCGGAGCCCGTCAGACTTAGTGGTCGAGTCCCACAGAAGCATTCCGCATATAGTCGGAGCTGTATGACGGAGATGACTAAGGATGGGTCGACGTTAGATCAAACAAGTGTAACCTTATGACTTTAAAACCCTAACCCGAAGTAGTGGAGAGGAAGATACACCTGAATTACCCTTGTGGTGTTCAGCTGGATGATTAAGATAGGGGACGGCAATGACGGTGATTCGTCAAGAAGCCTTGAGAAGTCTGTCTAGGTAGGAAAAACCATAGGGGCCCTGGCTGAACTAGTCGGAGCTGGTCACTCAGTGGTGTGGACGAAGTACCACATGTACACTAGACAAAGGACTGACACCCCCTTGACTAAATCTTGATCAGTGAGAGGGATGCTCGAACACGGCCGGATGAGGTTATTTTATTTATTTTCCCGGGCCATTATTTTATGAATGCATTCACTTTTCCATCCAGTAAAAGCCGGTGTGGTTAGAGATCCTGTACTCCTGATTGCTTCCGAATTAGGTGGTTGGATTCCGAGGAGATGTAGACCCAAATCATAAAGCCTGAATTTCCGATGTTACAGACTTGAGATATGTGGACAAGAGACTTCGATTTTGCGAGACAATCTGATTAAGAGACTTCGACTTTGCAAGATGAACTGATTAAGAGAATCCCCTTAAGTGAGAGATAAAGTGTTAGATAATGCGACGATTGCATTGCATTCTCATGCATTCTGCATAAATATCTGCTGTACTGTTGTGCTATGAATGTGTATTATTGTATGCCTGTATTGTCTTAATATTTTTCCTATCGTAAACCCACACCGTCGACGATACGTCGTTCGGAATGCTTACTCTCTCTGTCTTCCCCCTTCCCTGTGGACTTCTGTGATGATGTCCACAGGTGACAGAGAAAGTAAATTAGCTTGGGAGTCGGCGCTTCAAGTGATGGCCTACGAAGACAAGATCGAGATGGAGTCTCGAAGGAGAAGAAAGTCAGACTCGGCTCGAGGACTCGATGATGTATGGTTCGACCCTCCGGAGGAGTATTATGTTGGCGGAGGTCTACTGTCATAGTATCTATGTCCAAGTATTGTACTCCCTTACCAGGTACTTAGACATCATTAGCTGCATCCACATGTACACCCGAAAGATGTTTTACAAAGCTGGATAATCAAAAATTAAGTTTTCTGGTTAAACATAAAAGAGATGGGCTTTTAAATGTGTTTTGTGAAAGCGAGTTTGAAAGTGCGATGTTTCGTAACATCTCGGTTTGGAACTTGAAGTATAACATGGGAGATGAGAATCAAACTTCTGTCGCAAATTATTTTAATAAAAAAATTTTGGAACTTGAAGATTCTCATGTCCATGTTATGTCGCGTGGAAAAAAAAAATTGGCCCAAATTTTCACTATATTAATTAAAGAAATTATATTTTCAAGTTGCCAAATCAGGGTGTTGCATATGTGGTATCAGAGCAATGGTTGTCCTAAGTAACCTGATATATGGGCTTACATGCTTTGTTTGGGTGTTAGTGTTAGAATTATAATGAGTGAGGATAGGAATACAAATTTACGCGAGCGTTCACACCATGTCTATCGTTCTGTCTTTATCATTCTATATCTCTATCTCTGGAGTGCGTCCGGAATTTGTCTACGGTGCAAGGACCGAGACTAGTGTTATCGTGAGATCTTGTTTTGTGTGACCTGAACCTTCTCTTGTTTGTTGAAGCCCTCTTTGTTGGGAACCCCTTTGGTTGCAATAACTTTTAAAATCCTGACCTGCAACCTTGTTTGTTAAAAAGCTTCTTTTGATGTGAACCCTTTTCTTGTGCTCATGACTGACATCCTTAATGACCTGGAATGTCTTTCGAAAAATGACCATGTTCTGTCAAAGCAATTTGACAAGACTATGACTACTGATGAACCCAAAGCTTCATCTCCTGAACTTTGACAAACCAATTTTCTTCTTCAGAAACTTTGTGACAATCTTCCACATTGACATCTTATGCCAATCAAGTAGACATTTCCCAATTATGAGGTGGACAGTGAGGTGTTGCTAAGGTAGGGTTATGATGGTTGAGGGATAAGTAAGTATGAACAAAGGTGATGTATTAGGAACAATGTAAGATAAGAGTACCCCTTAGAGCCATAAGTATGATAGTGGGACGTACAAAAGAATTAAAATTAAGAAGCCCGGTAGCAGCCTACCCTGAGTAATGGTATGGATAGCGTTAAGGTGGTAGATATCTAAGACCAGTCTGAAGGATTTAGAGTTAGAGAAGCTCTAGTTGGAGTAGGTGAACGATTGGAGTGGATGTGAACTTAGGATAGGACCATGAGATTGAATAAATGGGGTGGTAAAATTAACGGATGGAACCCTTAAGTAACGTCCAAAACTAGATTAAATGACTAAGATCTGATGTTCTAATGGACATAGATGACGGTAAGTTTTGGATTCAAGGATATTTTTAGGATTCAAATTGTTAAAATAGGAGGATGAATCCCTGAGTTGGAAGGCTTTTGATGGTTTAGAACCTGAAGGTGTGCTATAAAAGGTGTAAAAAGGGCTTAGAATGCATAAGTTATTTAAGTAAGTGCTTAAGATGAGGAGTAATAGTTACCATAGTAATTCGATGAGGGAGAAAATTTAGTCTAGTCAGCAGAATTTAAGGTGATACACCGATAGGCTTGAACAAAGCGATGGGAAGTTTTGTAAGATAAACTAGAAACGGTGAGTGTTGGAGAATTTTATGGTTTTAGTCCTTGTAAAATGCTATTGGATAGATATGATGTATAGGAGTATGATTCATCAAAGTTGGGGAGTAAACGGAAAATTTTGAGGTTTATAATAACCTGCCTATGATTAAGTGGATGAGAAGAGTCAAGTTAAGGGAGGAAGACCATGAGAGTAGTAGTACCCTTGTAGGGATTGGCATAAGCATGTTAATCTTTCTAAATGTTTTTTTAAAACCTTTGAACCCTTAAACTTTTGTTGGCAAAACTAAATCGTTAATATTCCATTGTATCTGATAATGGAATGGCCCGAAAGATTGCTTTTGAAAGTAATCAATTTGACTTCCTCCCAAGGACCTTCAGAGAATGCTACATGATTGACGGCTCGAAGACTACGACTACTAAAGACCGAAAGAATCACTCCAAGGAGCTTGGCATTCTTTGATAGTATGATCCCGCGTAGCATTTCTCGAGGACGAGAAATTTCTAAGTTGGGGAGGATGTGACATTCCGTATTTTCCCGATTAATATAAATAAGTTTTTCATTAAAGAAGAATTTTGAAATATTGTTTTACAAAGGATTTTTAATGGATATTTTATTCGATTACGTAATCAATTTTCGATTTTATGGAATTCTAGTAAACAAAGATTTTTATGGAATTCAAGCAAGTGATTTTATTGAATTTGGAGTAATTTTATTATTTGTGATTTCATTTGAGAAATGAATTTCTTTGTGCATTTTTATAAATTTAACCTAATCGATTTGAAAATTGATTTAAAAGAGTTTTGATTTCATGATGGGTTTTTATGCTTTGAAATTTAATTTACTTGTGTGTGATTTTATGTGCTTGATTTTCTAAGGTTTTCAATGAATCATATTGCTTGAGGTTTTTATTGAGATTTTGTCTTCTTAATTGATTTATATGATTTTAAGATGGAAAATTATTTTCTCTAAGTTCAAAGAAATCAAAGTCCAATTATCTTGATCTAGAGTCATTTCTCAAAACCCTAATTGGTATTCTAATCTTTGATTAAACCCTAATCGAGTTCTTAATCCTTGATTAAGCACTTAATCACTCTCTTAAACCCTAAACCCTCAAGGTTAGTGAGCTAATCTAGAATTAGTTTTCACTAAACTTATGCTAATGTGGATTAAGTTTTTGATTAGTACCTTAATCCTTGATTAAGCCCTAATCTTCAAGGATTAGTGGACTAAACCTAGATTAATTATCCTAATCCTACCCTAATCATGATTAGAACCCTAATTAGTTCCTTAAACCTAATTAAGCTAACCTAGTCTACCCTAATGCCCTATGGCCAAATGTCCAAGTGCATGGCCTGGACACCAAGCTCATTTACTTTGTTACCAAGTGGCATGCTACAAAGTCAAACTAATGACATCACCTTCATGACCAAAGCATGACCTAAGGATGGACTTAGAAGCAAAACCTTGAGGGACCTAGGAGCAAGACTTGGCCTCCAAGTTTTGTGACTTAGTCCCCAAGTAGTTGCAAAGAAGCCACCCATGCAAGCCCTTGATGGCAAATAAGAGAAAGTGAGGATAGATAAAAGAAGGGCCAAAAACCGTGTGAGAAAGGGAGTGAGCTTACTTTCATTCTTTCATTCCTTCATCCTTTCTTCTTTCTCTCATCAACATAGACAACACACACACACCAACCAAACCGTGGGAGAGGGAGTGATCAACACACACCTCTTTAGTTTTCATTCTTTCATTTCCTTCACTTCCCATTCCAAACCAAACACACACATGATGTTGAACACAATCAAGTTCAACACATAGAAAGAGAGAGAGAGTGGCCGAATAGAGAGAAGGAGAACAAACTCTACACAATTCATATTCTAAGCAAGATCAAGTCAAGTTAGTGAAGAAGAGAAAGAAAAACCATGGATCTTAGAGAGGAGAGTGAGTGAGCCGTGAGGAGAAACCAAAGAGAAAACCAAAGATTTGGACTTGATTCCTTAAAGTTTTTGATTAAGTAAGAATTTTGCTTCATGATATTAAAAGTTTTAAACCTTTTTCTTTGATTCTTCATGATTTCTTTCTAAAGCTTTGATTTGGTTTGAAAAGTGTTGATGCATGTTGGTTTTCAAGTTAGATCTAGTGATTTTCTCTACATGCATGTTGATCTTTGAACTTGATCTTGAGGTTGTTGTTAAGAAAGTGTTTTTCTCATGATCTTGAATTTTCTTCTTGATCTCTTAAAAGTGTTTTTGAAAAGGGCTTGATTTTAATTTTTCATGAAAGATTTTTCAAAGATCTAGTGTTTTTGCTTGCATGCATGTTAAGATCTATGCTTGAACTATGATGTGTTGATGCTTGAGTTTTTAATGTGAAGATCTTTGAAAATGATTGATTTCCTTGGTGATTTTCCTTGTGATGACCACGGTTTGTGCTTGATCTTTAGGATAGAAGTTTTGATGTTGAATTTTGTTGTGTGCGTGTGATTATCTTGAGATTCTAAGTATGATTTGGAAATTTGAATCTTTAAGAAAACTCTTTTTAAGATAACCATGGACAAGTCATGGTTTTGATAATGATGTGATTAAAAGTTTGATTTTCTTTTGTTTGATCTCTTGCATGTCATGATCTTGAAATTTAGTGATGATTTGAATGAATGGGAATTTATGTGATGTTGTGACCTTATGTGCTAGCCACGGTTTTACATGCTTGACTAGGAAGATTAAGATTTTCTTAAGTTTGATTGATGATTATACGATTTCCATGAACTTTGTGTTGATCTTAAGTGTTTGATGTGAAATAAAAATTGTTTAGAAGTGTGAAGATGCTCACGGTTTTGTGTAGGAAAACATGCTAGGGTTATGTTTTTACTTGCTTGATGAATTATGTGAAATTGTTATTGGATTTGAAGTTGTTTTAGAAGTCTTTAATCGTTGAAAAATGCTTTTGAGAAAACCTAGTTAAGGTCACGGTTTGGACCTTAGGCTTTGGGTTAAATTTTCTTAGATGTATGTATGTTGATGCCATGAAACTACATGTTGGTTTGTAAAGTTATTCTTTGAGAAAATAAGTTTTGAGCAACTAATGAAGCATACGGTTTTGGCATAAGATAAGTGTAATGAGATGAAGTTTTGCTAAGATAGAATTGATTAAGTGTGAATTAAATGAAAATTTGTCTAAGTGTTGGTATGAGGCATGATTCGGTTTGTATGTGTTCATGAGTTTGATTTCTTTATTTGATTAAGATATATGCATGTTCAACTTGACAACTTGTGGTTATGTAATGTTTGAAATGAATGAACAAGTTTATTTGATAAAGTTTTGTGCTGAAGTTTGGATATGTGTGTTTTTAACCTTGATAAATAATATTTGTGCATGTTCAATAATTCTGAAATTTCGTCACTAATCTAAGTATGATAAAATGAGTTTCTCTGAAGTTTTGAAAGATTTTTGGAATCGATTTCCTATTTCTATAAGAACCAATTTTCTGAAGACAATTTTGGAGAAAACAAGTTTTTCAGTTTAAAGATGGATAGAATTTTCAAACTTGTGCTACTCTAAATTGCTTGAAATTTTTATGGTAGCTTCCTGAACCTCTCTAGATGCTCTCTGTAAACTTGAGGAGATATGGAGTTGATTTGATAATTTTACTAAAGGCAAAACAGTGAACCGTTTGGTTCAGATTTTCCAGACTTAATGACAAACATAATTAGAAAAATATGACTTTCACAACTCCAAATAATCTGAAATTTTTATGAGATGATCTTGACTATTTAAGGAAGATTTATACCAATTTTCATGCAATTCGGAGTTGAAACACTATTTTTAATTATGGCATTTTGGCCTCAGGTCAGCAACAGTCCTATCTCGCTTTTCATACAAAATCTGATTTGAAACCAAGCTCAAGATTGTTCAAATGACTTGAAAATTTTATGTGATGAACTTTAGCATATATTTGTATGTTCTGGAAATTTTGAAGGTTAAGCAAATTGATTTGGTATAGTTTTAGATTTTATCTTTTGTGCTTTCCCGTAATTGAACAAAAGCTTCATCTAAGTGTTTTTGACAAACATGAATTTTGTACTTCATTTCATGACTTGACTGGATCTGTATGGTGATTATAATGTCTTGAAATAATTGAATAAGTGATTGCTTGATGGTATGTTTAGACTAGGCATGAGTGAGTTTACAAAGTTAATTGTTTACGGTGTTTCGGTCTAGGCTATTAGTTTGAAATTATAATTTGAAAATGTGCTATGTGTTATGTGCTATGTGCTAAATGGTTTGTCTTATTTGAAGCATCATGCTGCCCATGTTTGATTTTGAGTGTTTGGACTTGAGAAAGTATTGATCAAAGTGTTTATCTAATTGTTTTCAAGATACCTAATTTGTTTATGGATTTAAATTGGTTTTGGGCAACGGAAAATGAATTTAAGACTTGGAATATGATGCTGTCCAGAGTTTTTATAAGTGGTATTTCTTATTTAAAAATTTTTTCAAAGTGATTTGAAGTTGGATTTTTATGAATATTTAATATAAGATAAAGTTGGTTTGAAAAATGCGATTTTTCAATGTTTTCGGATTTTCTAAAAAAGAGTGTTTTATGGGCTAGCATCTTTGCTGTCCAATTCTTATTTAAATTGTTTTTCAATCCTGAAAATGTGTTTGATTGGTTTTAAAGTTGAAGTTTTAAATGATACGTGATTTAAGAAAAGCTGGATTTCAAAAGTGACGTTATCTGATGTTTTCGGGATCGAGCGAGCTGCTTTCCAAGACGGACCAACAACCGATCTATTTATTTAAAATGATTTCATTTATTTCTTATAATGATTTCAAAGTATTTAAAGTATAGTGAAAGTTGGATTTTGGTTTTGAGAAAATCTTGACGTTTTACGATTTTCCGGCAAGAAGTGAAAAGGATTTTCGAAAAACACGTTTTGGATTTTAAGTGTGACGGTCATTTAGATAGACTAGTAACGTTAGTGTCTCCTGTCTAGTATGAGGTGCATACAAGTCAAGAACCTGGAGCAGCTGGCAGCTGGGAGGACCCGCAACGATTCCAGGCGAGGTATTTGCTGGAGTTGAGGTGAGAGAGAAGCTTCCCTAAGACACCGTGGTATTTAGGTGATCTATTAGGACACTCCGTACTCTCTCAAAGTCGGAGTAAAGGTCTATTGTAGCTAGTAGTATACCCGATAAATTGTGTGATTGTTTGTATCGTGGTATACGAAGACTCAGACCTATGCCATCACGTGGTATTGATTGATTGATATGTTTGTTTATGTTGAGATATATTGCTTATATTGTTATTGCATGTGCATAATGCATCATCCCGCGAAAATGGATAAGACATAGAAAACAATAAGAAATTCCCCAACGATTAGAGCGTGTAACACCCTAGTTACTTTTACCCTTAATTAATAATGAATTTAAAGTTTTCTTTTAATACTACTAGTTGATTAGGAAAAACACTTAGTTACTTTTAATTCTTATGAAAATCTCCGTAAAATGGACGAAGTTTCCTTTGTTTTAGGGACATTCCCAAAATTTACTTTTCCCGATTAACCTGCATAAAACTTCATTTTCAACAACAATGGGCCAGCAGGGCCAAAATACAATTCAGTTCAATTACACTTTTCAGAAAATGATTACAATTCAAAAGTGGGTTTGCTTTCCCAAAATATTATACATTTCAAATTTACAAAACTGAAGCTATTGACCCACAAAGGGTCACTCAACAGAGGGTCCTGATATTATCTACTCCTTCTTGTTTATATAATATTCCACTCCTCTACGGAGGGTCCTGACATTATTCGCTCCCTATGAAGGGTCATGATACTGCACATACAATTCTATAATACTCCACTCCTTACGGAGGGTCCTGATGATATCCACTCCTACACGGAGGGTCCTGATAATATCCACTCCTTCACGGAGGGTCCTGAAAATACCCACTCCTTCGCGGAGGGTCATGATAATATCCACTCCTTCACGGATGGTCCTGAAAATACCCACTCCTTCACGGAGGGTCATGATAATATCCACTCCTTCACGGAGGGTCCTGAAAATACCCACTCCTTCACGGAGGGTCATGATAATATCCACTCCTACACGGAGGGTCCTGAAAATACCCACTCCTTCACGGAGGGTCATGATAATATCCACTCCTTCACGGAGGGTCCTGAAAATACCCACTCCTTCACGGAGGGTCATGATAATGTCATTTCCCGCTCCACATAGGGAGGGTCATGAATGTATCCTCTCCATTTTGGAGGGTCCATATTAATACTCAATATCATATTCAATCATTCATACCATCTACTTATCTTTTTCTCTAACCATTAATCCCTGTCTTGATTTCTTTACCATTCGCCTATTTTCCTTCATATTTCTGTTAACTGCATTTTACTCGCCATCATCATTCATGTTCATTCCAATTCCGTTCTAAACATTAAAATTAATAATATATTCAACTTCCTAATCACTATATTCATCATTGACTTTCAAACCAGACCATAATCTACATCCATCATCATTATTCCCAATTTTCACATAGTTCAACCATTGTTTATTTATCCCCTATTTGTTACTCATTCACAACCTACAATCGTTCCAAGTTACCATTAAGTCCTCTTTTCCAATTATCATTATATCCAATTGTCTATCTCATCTCTAACTCTATAACTCACTCTCATTATCAACCCACAATTACTTAGACTTAAGACAATTACAAACATACGCAATTAAAGTCGTAACCATTAACCATACATAAATCCTATTCTAGTCAATTTCCCTAAGGTTCCTCTTTTCTATTTTATTTCCTGCCCTTAATTCCCCCTATATGCAAGCTAGAAAATACCCCCTAAGTAGAGGTAACACTTCCCTTCTTACCTCAATTGTGGAGGGAGAGAAATCAACCAAACCCAGATTTGCCTCTTTTTGTGCCCATACTCCCTTAAGCTTACTCCTCTTTAATTCCCTTCCCTTCGCATGAAAGTATGTTCCTCCTTGGCTATGGAGACTAAAAATCCAAGAGAGATGATAGATGGAGGTTCGACTTTATGAGGGGGTATTGGGGTTGATTTATGAGTTTATTTTATTGCCTATAATTTGATGGAGATGAGGAGTATGAGGGTGAGTTCTTGAATCATAGGGCTTTTGGTGGTGATTATGGTACTTGGTTCTTGAGTGGAAAGGGAGGAAGATGATGGTTTGCCCTTGGGTTTTGGAGAAGGAATTGGAAGGGATGATGTTTTGGGTTGATGGGGTGTGGTGGTGATGAGAAGCTCTTGGAGTTGAGGGAGAGGAGGACCACGAATTTATGGGGAAATAAGGGGTGGTCTATGGCTATTTCCTTGTTGAGGGTTTGATGGAGGAGGTGATGATATGCTTTGTTCTTGGCCCCAAGAAGAGAAGGATGAAAAATGAAGAGGGTGGGTGATCTTGATTCTTGAGGGTTGGTGCTTGATGATGGTGGTATGCTCATGGAAATGGAAGGAAAGAGATGAAGGAGATGAGGAGAATGAGTGTTTTTGTGCGTTTTTGGCCCCATTTTCGGTTTTTCTTGCATAGGGGGTCGAGTGGTGTGGCTTGGATTCAATGGCTTGCCCAAGAAGCCAATTTGTGTGGTTGAGAGTGGCTAAAACTATACGCGCTTGCCTGGGCGCGTTATCTAGCTCGCCTGGGTGAGTTTTTCACTGTCTGGTGCTGAATTGTTCCGCTGCTCGCCTGGGCGAGGACTACTCCCGCCTGGGCGAGAGTCTGTTGACTCTGAGTTGCCCGTATCATAACTTCTTCGTTAACCGTCGGATCTTGCCCAAATTTTTAGACAAGCTTCTTAACCCCTTAAACTTCATATCCAACGGTGGAATTTAATTTCTTAGCATCCTATAATAAATTCCTAATTTTCTCTTTTCGGTTGATTTCTAACATCTAAAACAGCGATTTAACCCCCGATTTCGCTTAGATAATTTTGCCCGTTGCTACAAATGTCTCCTACACAACCCCTAGTACTGAAAATGGCTGCTCACCTTGCCCACAAAATTCTTTAAGCGATTAATCTACCCATTTCCTACACTTTAAACCTATTAATTCACTAATTGTGCTTGGAACTAAATTTGGGATGTTACAGAGCGAGTCTCTAAGGGATGAACACGCGGTAGAACCAGATGATGCTGATGCGCCAAGCACGTGGATCGAGTTGATGATATGATGACAACAATGATGTCTTTGGACCGGACGCAAAGAATGCCGAATCCTACAGAGAGAGAGTTTCCATATGGTCGAAGCCATATGTTGAGATGATTTTCGCATGGTCGTAGCCATGTGTTGAGATAATTTCCAAGTGGTCGTAGCCACATGATGAGATAGTCTCCATATGGTCGTAGCCATATGTTGAGAGTGGTCTGAGATAGGTCGGAGCCTATCTACCAAAGATTAATGGATATCCCGCATATGGTCGGAGCCATATGCTGATGTGATTCTGAGTGGGTCGTAGCCCGTCAGAATGATGATTGATATTCCGCATATAGTCGTAGCTATATGCCAGAGATGATTCTGAGTGGGTCGTAGCCCGTCAGAATGATGATTGGTATTCCGCATATGGTCGTAGCCATATGTCGAGATTGATTCTGAATAGGTTGTAGCCCGTCATAAAGATTGTGGATATCCTGCATACTGGTCGGAGCCGTATGCCGAAATGATTCAGGATGGGTCGGAGCCCGTCAGACTTAGTGGTCGAGTCCCACAGAAGCATTCCGCATATAGTCGAAGCTGTATGACGGAGATGACTTAGGATGGGTCGACGTTAGATCAAACAAGTGTAACCTCATGACTTTAAAACCCTAACCCGAAGTAGTGGAGAGGAAGATACACCTGAATTACCCTTGTGGTGTTCAGCTGGATGATTAAGATAGGGGACGGCAATGACGGTGATTCGTCAAGAAGCCTTGAGAAGTCTGTCTAGGTGGGAAAAACCATAGGGGCCCTGGCTGAACCAGTCGGAGCTGGTCACTCAGTGGTGTGGACGAAGTACCACATGTACACTAGACAGAGGACTGACACCCCCTTGACTAAATCTTGATCAGTGAGAGGGATGCTCGAACACGGCCGGATGAGGTTATTTTATTTATTTTCCCGGGCCATTATTTTATGAATGCATTCACTTTTCCATCCAGTAAAAGCCGGTGTGGTTAGAGATCCTGTACTCCTGATTGCTTCCGAATTAGGTGGTTGGATTCCGAGGAGATGTAGACCCAAACCATAAAGCCTGAATTTCCGATGTTACAAACTTGAGATATGTGGACAAGAGACTTCGATTTTGCGAGACAATCTGATTAAGAGACTTCGACTTTGCAAGATGAACTGATTAAGAGAATCCCCTTAAGTGAGAGATAAAGTGTTAGATAATGCGACGATTGCATTGCATTCCCATGCATTCTGCATAAATATCTGCTGTACTGTTGTGCTATGAATGTGTATTATTGTATGCCTGTATTGTCTTAATATTTTGCCTATCGTAAACCCACACCATCGACGATACGTCGTTCGGAATGCTTACTCTCTCTGTCTTCCCCCTTCCCTGTGGACTTCTGTGATGATGTCCACAGGTGACAGAGAAAGTAAATTAGCTTGGGAGTCGGCGCTTCAAGTGATGGCCTACGAAGACAAGATCGAGATGGAGTCTCGAAGGAGAAGAAAGTCAGACTCGGCTCGAGGACTCGATGATGTATGGTTCGACCCTCCGGAGGAGTATTATGTTGGCGGAGGTCTACTGTCATAGTATCTATGTCCAAGTATTGTACACCCTTACCAAGTACTTAGACATCATTAGCTGCATCCACATGTACACCCGAAAGATGTTTTACAAAGCTGGATAATCAAAAATTAAGTTTTCTGGTTAAACATAAAAGAGATGGGCTTTTAAATGTGTTTTGTGAAAGCGAGTTTCAAAGTGCGATGTTTCGTAACATCTCGGTTTGGAACTTGAAGTATAACATGGGAGATGAGAATCAAACTTCTGTCGCAAATTATTTTAATAAAAAAATTTTGGAACTTGAAGATTCTCATGTCCATGTTATGTCGCGTGGAAAAAAAAATTGACCCAAATTTTCACTATATTAATTAAAGAAATTATATTTTCAAGTTTCCAAATCGGGGTGTTGCAACGTGCGTCAGATATGGTGGCTGGAGGGAGAGGGGACGCGCACGCGCGGTGATGGACGAGGCGGCACCAACATGTGTGGAGGAAGGAAAAACAGCGGCCATGAGAGGAGACATAGCGTGAGAGGCCTGGAAGGAAAGAGAGAGAGAGAGAGAGAGATAGAGAGAGAGAGAGAAGTTTGAAGAAGGAGCCTATAAGGAAGGGAATGATGGCTAGGCAAAAGGAAGAAGAAGTTAGAGGAGAGAAATTTGTGGAGGTGGCCATGGGAGGGAGTTAGGGCCGGCGGTGGGAAAGAAGGAAGGAGAAGAAGATTTCATTTTTATTTTTTTTTTCTTCTTTTAGGGTTTTAACTCCAAAAACACACACACACCAGCTTGCACACACGCACAAAATCTCCCCCTTTTCTTTTCTTTTTTTTTAATTTAAACTTACTTTTATTTATTTATTTATTTATTAAATATAAATGAATATTATTATTATTTGAAGGAGGACTAATACTAAAAATTAAATATCATACTATCACATGTAGGGATATCTTAAAGTTAATAATTGATATTACTTACGAAGTATTTTAATATTAGTATGTCCAAATTAAGGAAAATATAAAAATATATTCTTCGATGAGGGGAATTATTTTTAAGAGCATCAACAATTAGAATTTAGTCATCCAATCAAATAAGTAAATATATATTTAAGAATGTCATACGGTCAAATATTTGAAAACACTAAACATAATTCATTATTGAATATATAAGATTTATGTAAAGTATCTCAAAATGTTTAGCATTACTGTAATTTGATAATTTCTCTTTAAAAGAATTCACTTTAAATATAATAAAATACTCTTTCGTTAAAAATACCCAACACCAAAATGATTGATTTTCAAGAAACAATTATTTAATTCATTAAAACTTATATTATATTAGGGATTAGAATTCGGGATGTTACAATTCTCCCCCACTTAGGAGAATTTCGTCCCCGAAATTCCGATTGGTTCAAGTGAATGGGGAACCATCCCTTAAATAGGGCCTCTAACTATGACTTCTAACTCTTTCCGGGTTCACTCCCCCACTTAGGATGCTCCTAAAGTGATTCTCTTTGGTGTTTTCCCAGGTCTATTACCGAATCCATCAGACCAAAGTTGTTTCACGCTTATACCTTCTTTCCTTAACACCAATGAGTTCGGTTGAGTTTCTGTTTAGGATTCTACTATGGTAAAGTCAAGGTTCGATAATCCAAGAATTCTTGACGTTTGTTCCAACAAATAGAGACAACTATATAAAAAAAACGTTACACGAAGCATGAGGGTCTTAGTTAACTTGTAAGCTAAGAGGTACACTTCATGCCGATGTCGAACTCCACGAGTTTGCTAAACTCTTCGCAAGGCGTAGAATAGCTAATCTAATAAGGGAAAATGTAGGATGAGCCATCAGTGACAATTTGATTGACCCGGATTGTCAACATCATGCTAGGTAGGATAGGAAATTTTGCTGACTACACATTAGAGGGGCACGAAATGATAGACTCATGAAAATGCCAATTAAATCCAAGGGTAAGATAAGTAAAAATATTATAAAAAAATCAGTTTCAGTTTGAGTTTCTATCGAAGAATGAATAAGGATAAGATCTCAAGAGTTATCAGTATCAAAAGCGTTGAGTCTTGATCAAATTAAACATGGTCATGGAATCATAAGTCACATGAAATGATTTCATGTTAGCTGGAATGTTTCAAACTTGCAAGCATGTATTTAAACTTTGCAAGAGACAATTCGAGTCTATGTCGGTCACGATTCAATTGGAATTGAAAGAATTACCAAATAATCAGATTTTTGACTTATAAGAGGTGATAAGGATTATGAACCCAAGATAGATTCAGGGATCGACTTACCAAGTCATAACGGTATGTGGCCTTCAGGAACATGTACGCGACTAGAGGAAGGATAAACTATTCTCTTAATTATGCTTAAGCCACACGGAATCCCACTCATCCAGAAAGATTTAAGATGCCATGCAATTATCAAGTTTTTACACAAACAGAGTCAACTCTCCAGATTCGAGACACCGAGCATAATTCGGAAACATGAAAAGAAAAAAGAAAATCTGTAGGATTTTCTGGGATTGTCTTCTAGTCATTCCATCGTGCACTCTAATTAGAGAGCATCTCAAATTAAAGGGTATTAACTATGACGGATTGCCTTAAGTAAATTTTAGATATTACTAGTTATCGATTTATACTCTTGTACTCAGAAACTATAGTGATATCACCTTCCAATAAATGCAAACATTGGGATGATCAAGCCCAACCTTGCATTCCATTGGGGGTAAAATCATTTCCCCATTAACTATATTTTTTTTTGTCATACTACAAAAAACTTGATATTGCTCTTGTACGAAAATTTTATTTGAATTATTTGGTGTGAATTGTCACATTCGGAATTCGTGTACTTGATACAATCCTAAGGGTTGATCCTTCCCGTTGGGGTGGCAACTAGTATGTCCTAGCCCGTTGGGGTCTCTCATTTCCCTTAGTGTTGTCAATTACATGTTTTCCAAGCTCGACAATACAATAGTTAAGAATATTGGATTCGAACACTTTACGAAGTCCTGAACAAACACTAAGAATTCAACTATAAGCTAAGAGATGTTATACTAAGTTCGCTAAATTCTAATTCCTAATCTAACTAACTTAGACATATAACAATCTATTGGTTACTCGCTTGTTGAGTAACCCACAGGAGTTGTGAGTTCACACACCAAGGCCAAGGAAAAACTACTCTGATACCAAAATTGTAACACCCTCACAATTATTTAGTTAAATTAAGTTTTATAAAAATATGGACTTGAAAATTTCGATAAAAATCCGGCAGAGTTCCCTCTGTATTTCGGACTTCACCAAAATTTCCAATCTTGTACCTGTCCAGACCAGAATATTTTAAAACATACAACATTTAATCAACACACACAATTAAGTCTTAATGCCCAACATAATCCAAGCGAGGGCGTACAACTAATACATTCTTTTAAATTTCAAAATATCAATCTTTAACTTAATTAATATTTTAATTCCCTCTTAATACACGACCCCTCCACGTGGTGGAGGGCAATCCTGCTCGGCCAAAAACTGTGCAAGCTCCAAGCTCAATACCTGAAAAATGGTTGTAAGGGTGAGCTTTACACATGAAGTAGAAAGTAGTGTCTAACCAGACATAATGACCTACTAAGTCAAACACATTTAGCCATATATTTCACATAGTCCAATAAGCATTCTCAATCAATACAATTATTTTCATATCATTAACACTTGGTTTTCATGGTAATTTTCCTTAAATTCAATATTTCTTACATTTCAAACTTATGAAAATTTTATACTTTCACATTTCTTATTTAACTTCACAATTCCTTTATATTCATATACTCTTTGAGTTTTGCAAAGATTTTTAGAATTTATTACGTGGTTTTCCATCATTGCGTACAGTCTCCTTCGGACAACGTCTTACAGCTGCACACAATGTGTGTCTTACGCGGTCTATGCGTACAGTCTCCTACGGACAACGTCTTACAAGACCTGGATTCCACAATCGGAAGGTGCATCCATCATTGCGTACAGTCTCCTTCGGACAACGTCTTACAGCAGCGCATCAAGTGCGTCTTACGCGATCAATGCGTACAGTCTCCTACGGACAAAGTCTTACAAGATCTGGAGAGGCACAATCCAATTATATCTTTAATTAATATATGGTGTGTGTGTCCATAATTGCGTACAGTCTCCTTCGGACAACGTCTTACAGCAGCGCATCAAGTGCGTCTTACGCGATCAATGCGTACAGTCTCCTACGGACAACGTCTTACAAGATCTGGATCACACACTCTTTGTTCTTTAAATCTTTTAATTTCATATTTCATTATTTCATTTGTAATGATCATCATGAATTCATTAGTTCCATCATGTAATTACACTTTTAACTTTCCAAAGAGACATTTTTTCCAATTCCAAAGATCATAATTATTATCATTTGTAAATTCCAGGTTTTCAATATAATTTAGCAAGATAACATTTCATACCATTTGAATAGCAATAATCACATTTAAGCACAAAATAGCACAACTCTATACTTTTTCTAACATACATGACAACTATCATATATAATCAATTCTAGTTACCAACCAAGTCGCCATATATTTCAGTTAGGCATAAATAAAGACATTTAGCACTTAGCATACAAAATTTATCACATATATCAATTTAACAACTATTCATTTAATTTCATTCTTGATTGTTAAGCCTATAATAATTATCTAAATTCCAAATCAAACATATACATATACTCTTAGCAAGTACTATGAGCTAATTAGAAAATACTCCCTAAAGCAAGGTAAATGTAGTGGACCTTCAATAGGCCGAGCATTTCCCGACCAAAGTTACCTTGAACCGACCAGTTAGACACTGGAACAAGGCATACGGTCTGAATGTTATACCGAGCAAACTGGGTTCTAACAGAGATGTAATACGCTTATGAGATTAACCTCGAGCACAGGATTTTCATCCTTATCTCTATCATCCACAGTCTCATCAAGCTCAACTACCTCTCCTAGATTCCCACGATTCATTGGTTAGATAAACACAGCATTTGATAAAGTCTATCGCATACAGGATTTACGGGTGTTATCTTATCATAATCCTTACGAATCCTACATGAATTCCTCCTCTTCGGAAGCCTCATGAAAACGGCCCACTGCATACAGGTAATCCCCTATAAGAACCACCATGCTATAGGGGCTAAGGTACGTCTTCTAATCCCTAAGTTGACACTTGCACACACTTTGTTGATTGGGGAGAACCTGATTATCCCAACTGTATATTCAGAAATCCTAAGAGTCCTACATAAATCTCTTCGCTGGGATCACTCTTTGAAGTTTCTCCATAGCTTCAAGGTTGATCTTGGTTAAGGACACGACATTGGCGCCGTCTGTGGGGACTGAATAACATATCATTCCCACCACCACTATGGTCACCACCAGAAGTCAGGTGGGTGATCTCCGTGACCGCATCGCCCGCACCCGTGGCAGGCCCAGAAACGCTGATAACAACGATCCACAGCCTCAGACTACGGGTGATCTGCGCGACGTTCTCAACCATAATCGTGGAAATAACGGGCAACCGCCACGAACATCCCATTCTGGGGCAGGGAATAATCCCCAGCCACCAAACAATTCACAAAGCCAGCCACCCCCTCATCGTAGCCAAAATCGTAGTAGTAATCACGCTACCCACTCCCAAACACCACAATCTTCTCATCCTAGGGCTGGGAGCAATCCCCAACCCCTCCAAGTTTTACGAACCATACTACCTCCACCACCACCACCACGCCCTCCTACACCGCCTCCCTCCACCCATGGTGATTCAAGTAGCACAGCCCCAACTACCCGAAACACATCTAGGACCACTATAACCCGAGCACACCATGGGCGAAACACCCAACGCACCCCTCCTATCCCACCCAACCCCGACCATATAAGTTCAACACCTAGAACCAGATTAAATCCAGGAAGAACTGCACCTGGAAACTCTTGTCATAGCCATTTCATCAGCAGATCCTATGCAACATCTGCATCTGCTCGGGCTCGGGAGCAAGAGATGATCAACATTCTTAATAGGAAAACAACTTTAATCGAACAACAAGGACGTGCTATTGCCGATCTTCAGCAACAAGCTATGGCGAGAATTGCTCAAAGTCAACCGACTACCATATCACCACAAAACCCAATGGCACAAGTCATGGACCCACAACCACTTCTGGTAATGCAACTTCCCCCACCACAAAATTTCCATTCAAATCCAGCCACTAGCCAAGGCCTAGATGATTCTCACCCAGGCCATCCTTTTACCCCATTTATCATGGAATTTGAAACCCCACAGGGATACTTGGGTCCATCCAACGTCCCACATTATAATGGCCTGACCGACCCAGTAGATCATATAGTTTCTTATGAGGGGGCTATGAATTATTACGGAGGTGGTGATCGGATGAAATGCCGAGCCTTTTCCATGACTCTCGAACCCTCGGTACTACGGTGGTATTCGTCTCTCCCTCGACATTCCATTAATTCTTGGGAAGAGATGAAACGTGTATTTCTAAACAGATACACAGCCAGCTGCATCCAACCCAAATCCGATCACACGCTGGCTGCAGTCACTCAAAAACAGGATGAACCATTGAAGGATTACTTGTCACGCTTCCTTATAGAAGCTAGTTCGGTTCCCCGACTAGAGCCTGGCGTGGCAGTCTTATTATTTACACAAGGTTTACAGCCGGGGGATTTTAGAAAATCACTAATAGGAAACCTCCAAAGGATATGGCTGAGCTGAGACAAAGGTCAAATAAGTTCATCAACTTGGAGGAATTCCACAAAGGCCAAAAATTCAGAGACGATAGGCAACGAGCTGACCCTCAAGGTCAGAACAAACAAAAAGGTGACGAAAGTTTTGGTGGAAGACAGTCGGACAGAAATGATCGGGACCGAAGGATACCTCCGAGGAATAAATTTCAGGAATACACTCCTTTAACTGTTCCAAGGAGCCAGATCCTTCGGGAAACAATGCAGACCGACTTACGCTCGGCCCAAAGACCTCCATCTTTAAGAAAGGGCGCACAGCGTGATAGGTCAAATATTGTGACTTTCATAAGGGTTATGGACATACGACCGATGAGTGCATTTGGTTAAGAGATCTGATTGAAGAGATGATCAGAGATGGTAAACTGCAACAGTATATCAGAGATGCAGCCGGGCGAAGAGGTAGGAACAGATCCCACTCACCTGTGAAATCCAAGCGCCAAAGGAGCAGGTCACCAGATGATAGAAATGCAGGAAGACAGAGAACCGACCCCACTCCGGCCATTGATACAAACCCTTCAGCTAATAATGAATTTTTAGTTAATACGATTGCTGGAGGTTTTGCTGGAGGAGGAGAAAAAAAGGCCGACAGGAAGAAATACATTAACCAAATTTTGGCTGTCAGTCAGAAACCCATTTGCAAAAGGTCAACAAAAAATGTTCCCATAATTTTTAATGATGATGATTTGGATGGAATCCTTCCAGGTCATAATGACCCCATGGTAATCACTGCCCTTATCGGTAATTACGAGGTAAAACGCGTCTTTATCGACCAAGGAAGTGTAAGAACCTACAATCGGTTGGTGAAATAACTAGGAGAACACCTAGAAGGGGGGGTTGAATAGGTGTAAAAGAAACCTTGAAAGATTTTCGAAAGAAATGAATCGAAACAATTAAAATAAATGATTTTTGCAAATTTGTACTGTCTTAATCGATTATTCTGAAGTTTAATCGATTAAGCCTGAAATTTCAAAAGTCCTTAATCGATTAAGAATGTGCTTAATCGATTAAATCTATCAGAAACTGAAAAATCACTTTTTCAATCGCATACGAAAATCAATCAATTAACACATAAGATCAGAGATTTAGCGGAAACAATTAACACCTATATTCTTATTGATTAACCTAGTTATGAAAATGATTTTCCCTTTATCAATTTGAACAATAAAGATTCAATTCAATCAATTATGAAAATCACTCTTTTTCTAAATTTTCAACCAAGAATGCAATCAAATGACTTGAATGTAAAGAGTTAAGGGTTTAGAGATACGACACAGTGATTTATCCTGGTTCACTTTCATCCGCTTGAAAGCTACATCCAGTCCCCTCTTCAACCAAGAGAGATTCTTCACTATGAGGAATTAGAGTTCTCAAATTACAAGTAAATGTCTCACAAGACTTCCTTCTTGCTAGCCTACAAGAGATACCACACCCTTGCCTTGTAACCCTATTGATATCTAATCTAACCTCTTCTCTTGCTTGTCGATACCCCACAACAAGACTTCCAATGCTTGCTTCACTACAAGACTTCCAATTGCTTGTTAACACAACAAGGCTTCCAAGTGCTTGATGAAATGCCACACAAGGCTTCCAAATAACTTTGCTTGATTCACAACCAAGACTTCCAATTGTTGTAGATAGCTTGCCTCTTGCAAAGATTACAACTCAAATAAAAACAAAATAACAATCCTATGAATCTCTTTCAAAAGCTATGAAAAGATCAACATGAGAGATTCAAGGTTCTTGATCAAAGAATGTAAAAATGAGAACTTTGATCTTGAGAAAGTGAGAGAATAAAGTGGCTTTGATTCTTTGTAAAATGAATATCAAAATGATGGAATATTGTAATAATAATTCACAAAGGTTAGAAATAGGTTTATATAGAATACCCAAAAGTTAGGAATGATTAGAAGTGCTTTTGAGAATTGAAAAACTCATTTAAAAACAGTAACAGCTCGTGTTACTCGAGTAACAAAGTCACTACTCGAGTAACAAGTGTAAAACTTGTTCACTACTCGAGTATTTAAGTTACTACTCGAGTATTTACGCAAGGCTGAATAATTCTACTCGAGTAATCAGCCCCTTAATCGAGTAATTGCGCAAGACACAAAAATTCTACTCGAGTAATCAAGTGGCTAATCGAGTAGTCAGTTCAAAAAACACTTAAAAACTTGTTTTCTCAAAAACTAAACCTTTTCTTTCAATCCTTTAAGCCACCTATTGATTTTAGGCAAAGTGAATACTCAAAATATGATAAAATCATGCAATCAAAAGAGATTCACTACACTCTAAGAAACTCTACCCAAACTCATAAACTAAAAGACTTGTGAGGCTAAAGATAAAACAATAAAACATAAACTACCAAACTAAGTCTTCATGAGTTGGCTCTCTCTTTATCACTTGATGTTTGTTGTTGCTTGTTGAGCTTGAACTTGATGAACACATTTAAGCTTGTTCAAAACCTTTTGGCATTTATCAAAACATTCTTCATGGATCTTACAATCTCCCCCTTTTTGAAAATGACAAACATGTTTTGAAGTTGTGAAGTTGTTGATGCTTGAACCATTTGATCACTTGGTGAGACTCTTGCTCCCCCTCAATTTATGCTTTTGACATTTGAAATATAATTGATAGAAAGCTTGATTCTCCCCCTATCTCCAACAACTTTGCTCAACCTACATAAAAACAACAAAAAAAACAACCTTTCTCCAAACATACCATTTCATTTCTCCAAAAATAATCAAAACATAATATTTCTCCCCTTTTTCAAATCTTTCAAATCTCCCCTTTTTCATTCAAAACATCATATTTCTCCCCCTTTGGCATTATCAAAAAGAAATATATACCAATTGAAATATAAGATCTAAGCCAAAATAGAGAGATTAATGAGATATAACAACCAAAGCATGATAATCATCTAATGATTACTCAATGATATCAATTATAACAAATTGTATACCAATTGTAGTACTAATTGTAAAACAATTGTAAGAATTTGATACCAATAGAATTATCTCAATAGTATAAACAATATCACATTATAAGAAATAATACCAATTGAGAGAACTATGAGCAATATCCAACAAAATCAAATTGAATATACCAAATGTATAATATCGAATGTTACCAATTTGTAGAATTTTCTCCTTAATACCAATTGAAGAAGCAAATGAATGAATATCACATGAAAGTCCTTTTGCTCTTCAATCATACCTACAAAAACAATCATGCTTTGCTTTTTGGTATCCAAATGGTTTTGGATCCATTTTTGCTAGTGTAGGGACTTTCACCCTTTTTCACCCAAACAAAATCTCCTTTAGGTATACCATGCACTTTAATATAACACACATTTGAAGTATGTCCATGAGTACCACAATAGAAACATGTTGGTGCATTTGAAAAATCAACTTTAGAAAAATCAACAACATTTCTATGAGATTTACTCTTAGCATTAGTATAACCCAAACCAAACTTGTTTGAATTTTCTCTTTGAAAATTTAACAATGTGCCCAATCTAATGTCACCATTTGTGAAACTTGCAAGCTTATTTTTCAAAATAGCATTTTCATCTTTAAGCAACTTGCAATTCTCACAATCAACCACAATATTCAATCTACTAGCACAATCACAAGAAGAACTAGCATATATAAGATCAAGAGTTTCATTTTGAAGATTAAGCTCATCAACTTGTTTTTGAAGTTCTAAAATCTCTTGTTGATGTTTCAAAATGAGCTTCTTCCTTTCAATGTTTTTCAAAGCTAGTTTCTTAAATTGTTCATACATTTCTTCATAAGCATTATATAACATTTCATATTTAGAAGAAATTTCGGATTTAGTAAGACTTACATCGCTTTCGTCGCTTTGTTCACTTGATTCATCATTTGAACTTTCCTCTTCATTTACTAGAGCTATCAAGTTGAGACAAGCGGCATCTTCATCATCCGAAGAACTATTTGATTGGCTTTTCTTATCTTCATCATCACTATTCCAAACTATGTATGCTCTTTTAGATTTTGAATTTTTCTTCTCTTTCTCCTTCTTTTTGAGATACTTAGAGCATGAGTACTTGAGATGACCGGGCTTTCCACATTCATGGCAAACTATACCTTCTTTTGAAGTCTTTGTCTTGTAGTGTGGGGAATTCTTCTCTTTACTTTTGTCTTTGTTCAACCTTCCTTTTCTCCTTAGAATCTTATTGAACTTTCTTAGTAGAAGCTTCATCTCCTCTTCATCAATGTCCGAATCGGAATCTTCATTATCATCATAATCGGAACTCTCCTCCTTTTGATATGACTTTTGAGCTTTAAGAGCAATTCCTTTTCTTTCTTTGTTCTTGTCCGATTCTTCATGCAAATGCAAACGTTCAAGCTCCATTTCATGTTCTTGAAGTTTTCCGAAAAGTGTTGCTAAGTCCATGGTGTCTAAGTCCTTAGATTCAACAATTGTGGTAACCTTAGGTTGCCATTCCCTACTTAGACATCTTAAAACTTTGTTAACAAGTTCACAATTCACAAAAGTTTTACCAAGAGCAATGAGATGATTAACAATATGAGTAAAACGTTTTTGCATAAAACATATAGATTCATTAGGCAACATACGAAACAATTCATATTCATGCATCAAAGAATTTAATCTAGCACACCTAACTTCACTAATGCCTTCATGTGTGACTTGCAAGGTGTCCCACATTTCTTTGGCATCACGACATTGGGAGACTCTAAAGAACTCATCATAAGACAGAGCGGAGGTGATGATATTCTTAGCTTTTAAATCATATTGAATTTTCCTTTTATCATCATCGGTCCACTTATCTTTGGGAGTAAGTGTAAGCACACCTTCTACATCTTTTGAGGGAATATAAGGACCATTTTCAATGGCTTCCCAAATGTTCACATCTATAGCTTCTATAAAGATTCTCATCCTAATTTTCCAATAACCATAACCCTCTCCACCAAACATAGGAGGGCGATTAATTGAAGCACCTTCACCACCAAAAGGATTCGTAGAACCCATTGTAGTTTCTCAAGGATCTTAACGAAAAAGCTCTATGCTCGTGTCTTTCGACCGAGCTTTGATACCAATTGTAAGAACCTACAATCGGTTGGTGAAATAACTAGGAGACACTAGGAGAACACCTAGAAGCGGGGGTTGAATAGGTGTAAAAGAAACCTTGAAAGATTTTCGAAAGAAATGAATCGAAACAATTAAAACAAATGATTTTTGCAAATTTGTACTGTCTTAATCGATTTTTCTGAAGTTTAATCGATTAAGCCTGAAAGTTCAAAAGTCCTTAATCGATTAAGAATGTGCTTAATCGATTAAATCTATCAGAAACTGAAAAATCACTTTTTCAATCGCATACGAAAATCAATCAATTAATTAACACATAAGATCAGAGATTTAGCGGAAACAATTAACACCTATATTCTTATTGATTAACCTAGTTATTAAAATGATTTTCCCTTTATCAATTTGAACAATAAAGATTCAATTCAATCAATTATGAAAATCACTCTTTTTCTAAATTTTCAACCAAGAACGCAATCAAATGACTTGAATGTAAAGAGTTAAGGGTTTAGAGATACGACACAGTGATTTATCCTGGTTCACTTTCATCCGCTTGAAAGCTACATCCAGTCCCCTTTTCAACCAAGAGAGATTCTTCACTATGAGGAATTAGAGTTCTCAAATTACAAGTAAATGCCTCACAAGACTTCCTTCTTGCTAGCCTACAAGAGATACCACACCCTTGCCTTGTAACCCTATTGATATCTAATCTAACCTCTTCTCTTGCTTGCCGATACCCCACAACAAGACTTCCAATGCTTGCTTCACTACAAGACTTCCAATTGCTTGTTAACACAACAAGGCTTCCAAATGCTTGATGAAATGCCACACCAAGGCTTCCAAATAACTTTGCTTGATTCACAACCAAGACTTCCAATTGTTATAGATAGCTTGCCTCTTGCAAAGATTACAACTCAAATAAAAACAAAATAACAATCCTATGAATCTCTTTCAAAAGCTATGAAAATATCAACATGAGAGATTCAAGGTTCTTGATCAAAGAATGTAAAAATGAGAACTTTGATCTTGAGAAAGTGAGAGAGAATAGAGTGGCTTTGATTCTTTGTAAAATGAATATCAAAATGATGGAATATTGTAATAATAATTCACAAAGGTTAGAAATAGGTTTATATAGAATACCCAAAAGTTAGGAATGATTAGAAGTGCTTTTGAGAAGTGAAAAACTCATTTAAAAACAGTAACAGCTCGTGTTACTCGAGTAACAAAGTCACTACTCGAGTAACAAGTGTAAAACTTGTTCACTACTCGAGTATTTAAGTTACTACTCGAGTATTTACGCAAGGCTGAATAATTCTACTCGAGTAATCAGCCCCTTAATCCAGTAATTGCGCAAGACACAAAAATTCTACGCGAGTAATCAAGTGGCTAATCGAGTAGTCAGTTCAAAAAACACTTAAAAACTTGTTTTCTCAAAAACTAAACCTTTTCTTTCAATCCTTTAAGCCACCTATTGATTTTAGGCAAAGTGAATACTCAAAATATGATAAAATCATGCAATCAAAAGAGATTCACTACCCTCTAAGAAACTCTACCCAAACTCATAAACTAAAAGACTTGTGAGGCTAAAGATAAAACAATAAAACATAAACTACCAAACTAAGTCTTCATGAGTTGGCTTTCTCTTTATCACTTGATGTTTGTTGTTGCTTGTTGAGCTTGAACTTGATGAACACATTTAAGCTTGTTCAAAACCTTTTGGCATTTATCAAAACATTCTTCATGGATCTTACAGGAAGTTCGGCGGACATTATGTTTTTCCTTTTGTTTAAAGCTCTAAAACTCAGGGAATGCAATCTCACTCCTTTTGAGGGAGAATTGATCGGTTTTACTGGAGACACCATTGAACCTAAGGGATACATCCAACTTCCTGTCACCCTCGGACAACAGCCCTCGGCTAGGACTGAGATAGTCAAATTTCTGGTGGTCGACTGTCCAGCGGCCTACAACGCCATTCTTGGGAGAACTTCTTTGCAGGCATTCGAAGCGGTAGTGTCAACAGTTCATTTAGCTATGAAGTTCGTTGGAACAGATGACAGAGTGGTAACAGTCAAGGCCGAGCAAGAGGCAGCAAGAAAATGTTACAACGCTAGTTTGGGGAAAGTTAAAAACAAGGATCAAAACAAATTGGAAAGAGTCTCTTTGGGTAAGGGCAATATTAACTTGGCAGACCTTGATATGCGGGATCAATCCAACAGAAATAGACCGACCCCAAAGGGACAGTGGGAATTCTTGACATTGACCGACGATCCCGTGAGGCAGGTAAAAATCGGTTCTAAGCTACCCATAAGTGTTAAAGATGAATTGACCGCTCTGCTGATTTCAAATAAGGATCTGTTCGTCTGGACTTTAGCAAACATGCCAGGAATCGACCCTAATTTTATTTGTCACAAGTTGAGTATTCTTCTGGGGGCAAAGCTAGTGGCACAACGCAAAAGGAAAGTTAGTGCCGAAAAGGCTGCAGCCATTGAAGAAAAGGTTGCCGAATTACTCCGAGCCGGTTTCATACGGGAAATTGACTATACAGACTGGTTAGCTAACACCGTCTTGGTCAAAAATCCCAATGAGAAGTGGCGGATGTGTGTCGACTACACAGACTTGAACAAAGTCTGCCCAAAAGACCAATACCTACTTCCCGTCATCGATAAGCTCGTCGACAGCTCGGCCGGTTACAAACTCCTCTCATTCATGGATGCTTACTCTGGTTACAACCAGATACCAATGTTCCCTGCCGATCAAGATAAAACAGCATTCATCACCGATAAAGCAACTTACTGTTACAACGTAATGCCTTTCGGATTGAAGAACGCAGGAGCTACTTACCAAAGAATGATGAACAAGGTTTTTCAAGGTATGATCGGCTCCAACATGGAGGTCTATATTGATGACATTATAGCAAAAAGCAGACAGCAAGAAAACCATGCCCAAGACCTCAAGACGATACTGGACCAAGTAAGAAAATATTCCATGAGGTTGAATCCTGAAAAGTGCGTGTTCGGAGTCCCTGCCGGATCTTTCCTCGGCTTTATGTTAACGGAAAGGGGTATTGAAGCCAATCCAGATAAATGCAAAGCAATCCTTGAAATGAGAAGTCCAGCTAGTCTTAAAGAAGTCCAAAAACTCACGGGCCTAGTGGCCGCCCTCTCCAGATTCTTATCCCAAGCTGCTCGGAAAGCTTTGCCATGGTACCAGCTCCTTAGGAAAAACAAAGATTTCCTTTGGGACGAGCATTGTGAGCAAGCTTTTGTTCAATTGAAGGAGTATCTTTCCAGTCCACCAGTCCTCCACAGCCCTCTTTCTGGTGAAAATCTTATTCTATACATGTCGGTAGCAGAGGCAGCGGTCAGTTCGGTTTTGGTACGAGAAGATTCTGGACTAGAAGCCCCAATATATTTTGTTAGCCGAGCTCTTTAGGGATCCGAGTTAAGATATCAAAAGCTTGAGAAACTCGCATACTGCTTGGTCATTTCTGCTCGGAGATTGAGACAATACTTCCAAGCACACAGAATCCTTGTGAGAACAGCCCAACCTCTCAGGCAGATTCTTCACAAACCCGACCTAGCAGGCAGAATGGTTTCATGGCCAGTCGAATTGTCTGAGTTTGACATCACCTATGAACCGAGGAAGGCGATGAAATCTCAAATTCTTGCTGACTTCGTCACTGAGTTCACAGATATTCCCTCGGACACCGTTCAAAATTTATGGTCAGTATATGTAGATGGATCGAGCAACAGGAAAGGAGCTGGAGCCGGGGTCATCATTGAAAACCCCGAAGGATTGTGCATGGAGTACTCATTGAAGTTCGAGTTCCAAACGTCAAACAATCAAGCGAAATACGAGGCAGTTCTTGCAGGCCTCAAAATGGTTCAAGAGTTTGGGGCCGAACGGGTATCAGTTTTCAGCGACTCACAATTGGTGGTTTCTCAGATTAAAGGGCAATGCTCGGCAAAGGAACCCATCTTACAAAAATATCTTGAAGAGGTGAGGCGAATTATTTCTAATTTTTTTGAATTTGATATTTTCCCATGTCCCGAGAGATTCAAATTCCCGAGCCGATATTTTATCAAAATTGGCAAGTACCAAAGGGTCGGAAAACAATAAGACACTGATACAAGAAACCATCCCCCAACCGAGTGTCATTCTAGTTGTTTCATTGTCTCAATCATGGATGGATCCGCTGCTTACCTATCTGCAACATGGTTTCGTTCCCCAAGATCAAGCAGAGGCTCGGAAGTTGGTTAAGAAGGAAGCTCAATACACAGTTCTGAATGGAGTTCTGTATAAAAGAGGGTTTCCTTCTCCCATGCTCAGATGTGTCCACCCATCCCAAGCTGAGGAGATACTAGAAGAGATCCACGGTGGAGTCTGCAGCCACCATATGGGTGGAAAATCCCTAGATCGGAAAATAATCCGGGCAGGTTACTTTTGGCCTACCTTGCAAAAAGACGCCATGGAACATGTTAAGAGGTGTGTTCAATGCCAGTTTCACAGCGACATTTACCAAAAACCTGCAGAAGAACTACACTCTCTCGGCGCCCCTTTGGCCTTTTTATCAGTGGGGCATGGACATCATCGGAAAGTTTCCCACTGCACCAGGGCAACTCAAATTTGCAATAGTGGCTATTGACTACTTCACTAAGTGGATTGAAGCGGCACCGTTAGCAACAATCTCTATCGCCCGTATTCAATCTTTCTTTGTGAAGGAAATTATCTCTCGGTTCGGAGTGCCTCACGCCATAGTTACTGATAATGGATCGTAGTTCGCAGCCTCCCACTTTCAACAACTAGCAGCTGACCTGGGAATCACTCACTATTTCTGTTCTGTTGAACACCCACAAACAAATGGGTTAGCCGAGGCCGCCAACAGAACCATCTTGGATGGAATTAAAAAGAAACTGGCTAATGCAGCCGACACTTGGGCGGATAAACTCCCGAGCGTCTTATGGTCACACAGGACAACTATACACTCATCAACAGCCGAAACTCCTTTTCGATTGACATACGGCTGTGACGCAGTCATTCCGATCGAAAAGCGAATCCCTACCTTTAGGACGCTTGAACGTCCTTCAGAAACTAATGACCATTTGCTCAGCGAAGAACTCATTTTACTTGAAGAAATTCGAAAGAATGCTGCAGCTCATGAAAGAAGAATAAAGGAACGGCAAGCTCGGGAGTACAACAAGAAAGTTCGTCCGCGAAGTTTTGAAATTGGAGACTTGGTCCTTCGCCGAGCAGATATCGGAAAAGGAAATGCTGGAGTTGGAAAATTAAAGCCAAAGTGGGAAGGTCCATACCGAGTGAAGTCCAAATCTGGAACTGGTTCTTACAAACTGGAAACTCTCTCGGGCACGGAAATCAATAACAGCTGGAACGTGGCCAAGCTCAGAGCTTATTACAGCTAAGCTCCTATTTTTCATTTCTGTTTACAAATAGGTTAGTCTATTGCTCAGAATTATTTAGGTTGAATAAACGAAGGTTAACTTCCTTCTTAGATTACAAATAAATTGTTAGGAACTATTTAGCAAATGAGCAATTTCTTCTTTGTATTCTTTTATCAATAAAATTCGTCAATTTCTTTGGAATTCTCCTATTTATGAACATTGTGAAACGACATACGACTCATTTGCTTCGGCTAGCCACCGAGCGCAATCGAGAAACAGCTCTTTACGAGAGTTCAACAACGTATTCATAGAACGCCCGAATTCAGGAAATCACTTTCCTTATTTCGCGGTCCGAGGGTCCTGCTTCGGCTAAAGTCGGCGATCCGAGTTCTGCTCACAATCTATTACACACCCAAGTAAAATAATTTGTAAACTATTTTGTTAAGAATTATATCTCAGAAAATACCAAGGGTCACGTGACAAACGAAACCAAAAATAACGAAGCACAATTTGCATACACAGCAAATTAATATAAATTCAGCAAAAGATAAAGTAAATTGTTCCAGACAGCCAAGGAATAACGCTCGAATACAACGAGTAACAAAAAGGTAAAGTAAATTGTTCAAAACAGCTAAGAAACAACGCTCGGATACAACGAGCAACAAAAACCGACCACCAAAATTCAAAATCATTCCTCAATATCAGACAAGACAATATTGGCATCATCAAATTCTGGGGCCTCAGTCAGCTCAACAAGAGGATTAGGAAGTGTTGGAAGTCAAGCTGGTTGGAAGACATGCTTCAAACTCTCTATGGACTTCAAGTTTTATTCAAGTATGTGTTTTGATGATAACAAGCCAACTCAAGTTCAAGCTCACAAGTGCAAGTCTCAAGATTGAAAACTCAAGCAAGCTTAAGAATAGAAACCTTCTCCTTAGATCGAATGTAAGGTAATGAAGTTTTTGTTTCCTTAAAAGTTACAAAGCCAATAAAGTTTTTTTTCATTTTAGGAGAGAAGAAGAAAAACGTGTTTTTGCATATAAAAGTGTTTTTTCTACGTTTAACCTTAGTGAAATACTTGATGTTACAAAACTTTGTATATTTGTATGTTTGCAATGAGAGTAATCGATTATCTCATAAAGTAAGCGATTAACTTTGTTGCATCATAGAAAAATCAGAGAGGCTGTAATCGATTAACTGAATCTTGTTAATCAGTTACTTTCTTATGGAAGTAATCGATTACATTAGTCAAGTAATCGATTATAATTGTTGCATCATATATTTTTCAGAGGCTTAGTAATCGACTACAAGCTCTGTAGTAATCGATTACATGATGTTGCATCATATGCAAACCAGAGGCTCAGTAATCGATTAACTCTATAGTGTAATCGATTATTATGAGTTGCATCATACAATGAACAGGAGTGATGTAATCGATTAACTATTATTAGCCTAATCGATTACATGTTTTTCAAATGTATTTAAGAATTTCTATTTTTGAAGGAATAATCGATTACCTTCAGAAAGTAATCGATTACTTCATGTTTTATTGAAAAACGTGTCAGAATCATTTTTATTATTTCCTGATTTGTTTTTATATAAAAGATTCTGATATATTTTACAAAATTCGAAAATGATTTTAATTTTGAATTATTTCCTTTTTGGTTTTAAGAATCAAATCTTTATTTTATTTTGGAAATCGTTTTGATTTTATTTTGATTTTAAAACTTATTTCAAATCCTACTTTATTCTATTTTGATTTTGTTTTATTTATTAAAAATCCTTGTTGATTCAAAATCGTTTTCCTTTTTAAATAAAGATCACTCCAACATTGAAAATAGTTTTTTTTTCATGATCAGACTTCTTATTTTTCATTCATTCATTCACGTTTCTCTCTTCTTCTTCTTCTCAAGTCTTCTGCTTTTCATCGTTCATATTTTTCGAAGAGCAAAAATTATATTGGCTGAGTAAACTCTAAGAGAAACTTCTACTTCACTATCATAGAGCATATTGTTGTATCAGTGTTGTGAGAACACAAAAAGCTATTGTAATCACTATCATTGTAATCGTTCTAAACCTTAGTGGTTAGGGAGAGAATCCCTTAGTGGACGTGTGATACGTCGTAGGGCGAGGAACCCTGCTGTGTGATTGAGGCCCCTAGCGAACGGAGGTTCCTAGTAGTGTGCGGGGTGCTCTTGGTTGTAATAGGGTGCGGCTCTATTGCTTGGTATAAGAACTCTTAGGCGGGTCGCTTGGGGACTGGACTAGGCCTTTCGACGGGAAGGCTGAACCAGTATAAAATTCACCGGTGCAAGCTTTTCTATCCCTATCTCTTTTACTTTCCGCATATTTCAATTTTTACGTTTCCGCGCTACTCGTTTATTATTTTTCTATCGATTTCGCATCCGTTTCGAACGTTTAATCTCTCCATCTCAAATCAATTTTTTTTATTTGTTATGATTTTTTCAATACATAATAAAACTCGATTCACCCCCCCTCTAGATATTTTGAGGCCAAAACCAACAGGAAGATCCTCTGCTTGCAGATCAACTTCAGCCTTAGTCTCAAGATCAATCAATTTCCCATTCTCAACACAGTGAAAGGGATGAGCTCCAACCACCTTGAACTCAGTTTCAGGGTTCAAAATTTGAATTTGTTTAATCGCAGAAATAAAAGAATCATCAACTCCTTTGCTCCAATTGTAAAAATTGGTCGCTGCCACCTTCTTATGACGAAGAGCTTTTTCTTTAAGCTTCCGAGCAAGAACAGCAGATTTCTCTACCTCAGATCTCAGCTCATCAACCCTCTGTTGGCTTTCCTGCAGCTCCTTCTTCAATGCCTCCTCCACTTCCTTCCCCTTGTCCTCTACAACTTTCTTAGAAACTTTCAAAGAATCTCTCTCCTTGATCAGCTCAGATTTGTCAGCCTTCAAATTCTCCAATTCATTTTTTACTCGGACCAGTTCGTCTGAAAGGCTAGCCTCTTGAACAGCAGACATTGCACGAGCCTCTTTTTGTTCAACATTGAAACCAGAAAAAAGATCACCCGCTTGCTTGGCCAAAAAGTAAGTAAGGTTGGCACTTCAAAGAAGATATTTCGTCAGAGTCATGTTGCAGCGTGACCACTCGTCGGTGGTGAGAATTCCAAACCGAGAATGGTCAGATTCAGGGCAGACATACTTGGCAAACCTCTCATCAAAATCTCGGTCCCAAATTGAAGTTTTTGATGGAGTTGCGGCAGAGGAAGGAGCGGTAGCAGCTCTAGCACTTGTCTCCTCAGCCCTCGGATTCGTCCCCTCGGACACTTTCTCCTTGCCTTTGTCTATTCGTCGGCAGCGAGTCTGTTGTTGAGGAGGAGAAGAGACTTGGACTTGACCGCTCGGTCCTAACGAAACGGTGGTGGCAACAGCATGCACAGTGGGAGAAGGCTGAGGAGACACCTCGACCGGGGAAGCAGAGGGAGCAGAAGTACTTAAGCTTGGTGCGCTCAGGTTTGAAGATCCGGAAGCTGCACTGGTTGCATTAGTTTTTCTCTTCTTGCCACCATGAAGCAGGGCGGACATACGAGAGGCCATCTTATCTGCAAAGAAAACGAAGTAACATTAGATCTGGATAAAACATTAGTATAAAAGCAGAAGGAAAACAGTTTCCCATGTTCGGTCTTGACACTTGATGAAGGAATATCCACTATATCCCTCGTTTCTATCATTCCATTGGTTTTCAAATAACTCTCAATAGCTTGGCACACATCTTTCTCATACTCGGCGAGCTCTTTCCAGTCCGAGGCATATGACGCAATTCTCTGATTAAAGAAGCTGGCACTCCACTGGAGGGGGAATCGAGGGATTGGTCGTTGATCGCCAGGCCGAGTGAACCAGCAAACACCATTACCAACAAAATTGTATTTAAAAAAGAAAGGCTTAAATCCTTTCCAAGACTCAGAAAACTTAGTTAGAAAACCATATCCGTTCCGCGACTTCAAAGAAACCCATGGCCGCTTCGCTGACCCTTTCTCAAAGGCATTGCATTGAGGAGCAAACGGGTAGAAGAAAATAGGAATGGTACAGGACCAATTCATGGCAGAGCAGACTTGTTGAAAGCCTCTAACAAAAGCCCAAGCGTTCGGATGCAGTTGAAAAGGGGCAACTCTTAAAGTATTCAGAATATCTATTTCAAACTTAGTAAAAGGCATTCTAACCCCTAAACGAGTAATTACTTCTTCGTAAAAGTAAAAGCCGGGGTCACCCTCAGGAATCCGAGTGCAGACTCTTTCGTTTGGCCCTACCGGACTTATGGAATATAAGTTCCCAACATCATCACCAGGGCAAGGCAAAATTATTGCTCTGGTTTGATCTAAGGTTTCCTCTGTTGAAAGCTCGGATTGGGTGCCCACCACCTCTCGGTCAATCCAATCATACTGATTGCTATCTGGTGGAAGTGGGTAGAGTTCGGGATTGCTAACACACTTTCTCTTCATACCTGAGGAAAAGGGGGCACATGCGGAGTCAGAAGCAGTTAAACTAATTTCTGGTTAAACACTTATGAACACGGTCGGTTGGGGAACACCTCCCTTTCTGGGCAGAATTTCCCGAAACCAACTGTAATATCAGATACCTCTCTGTTGCCTCCTTAATCTCCTCTGTTCTACCCTCTCGGCAATCCTATAATGAATCACACCCTGTCTGAATCTTTCAAGGTCTGAGGGAAATGCATTGATATCGGTTTATTGCAAATTTCTGGGTTTTCTTCTTCATGTGTTCTTGGAACATCAGAGTTTACAGAATCCTCACTCATGATTAACGCAGCTTCGGTACAAACCCTAAGAAATTAAGTGCAGCCAAACGTAAAACAAACCTAAGAAACACTACGGCGATCACTCAACAAATGATAATGAAGGTCAAAGATTTTGAAAAGAGCAAGGGTTTCACTCATGTACAGTGATGGGGTGTTAGTCGAACCCTAGGATTTGTTTCAAGATCAAAGAAAAAGGGGAGCAGGGCCAGTGTTAATACATAACAAAGAAGGTTCTAAGCATATACACACAGCAGATGGCAGAAGCAATTGCATGCAAAGAATTTTAAAAAGCAAAAAAGAAAGAGAAAATAGTCAGAGAAGAGAAGAGAGGTTTGTTACCTGCTATTGTTGAATAACCAAGAAACCAAAGAAGCACGAAGGCCACGAAGTTAAAGATGCACTCAATAGAAAAATGAAGTAGCAGCAAGAATTCGTTTGAAGAACTTTGGTTTCGTCTCAAAATCGTAGAAAAACGATGAACAAAAGAGAGAGAGAATCTGGGAGGTTTCTGAAGTTCTGTTTAGAATGAATTATGAGAAAACCGCCCTTTGAAATTCGTTTTAGAGCTTCCCTCCACTAACTCAAGGACTGGGCCGAATTAGAAAAAGCCCATTTATGATGAAACTAAATACGTGGCGCTTCCAATAGGTTTGAAATCATAACGTTCCATTTCCCGGAAAAGTGAAGGACACGTGGAGGCACAGGTAGAATTGAAGGGTCACGTCTGGGTCAATCAAACGACAACGCTGATAGGATCATTTAGACGGTCGGATATCTCTCTCCAACAAAACTTGGTCGGAAAACGGCTCGCTTGTCTCATTAACTCGGCAGGGCTCAAATCACCCAACCGAGCTTGGGGGGCTTATGTAGTGGACCTTCAATAGGCCGAGCATTTCCTGACCAAAGTTACCTTGAACCGACCGGTTAGACACTGGAACAAGGCATACGGTCTGAATGTTATACCGAGCAAACTAGGTTCTAACAGAGATGTAATACGCTTATGAGATTAACCCCGAGCACAGGATTTTCATCCTTATCTCTATCATCCACAGTCTCATCAAGCTCAACTACCTCTCCTAGATTCCCACGATTCATTGGTTAGATAAACACAGCATTTGATAAAGTCTATCGCATACAGGATTTACGGGTGTTATCTTATCATAATCCTTACGAATCCTACTTGAATTCCTCCTCTTCGGAAGCCTCATGAAAATGGCCCACTGCATACAGGTAATCCCCTATAAGAACCACCATGCTATAGGGGCTAAGGTACGTCTTCTAATCCCTAAGTCGACACTTGCACACACTTTGTTGACTGGGGAGAACCTGATTATCCCAACTGGATATTCAGAAATCCTAAGAGTCCTACATAAATCTCTTCGCTGGGATCACTCTTTGAAGTTTCTCCATAGCTTCAAGGTTGATCTTGGTTAAGGACACGACAGTAAAGAACCCCTTACTCTTGCGTTTCCATAAACACGTTCCTTTTTGTACGATAATTCCCGAACATAACGCAGTTTACTGCTCGCATCGCGGCTGGTCCTAAAGCTCCTTCATCATCCTCAAATATGATTTTGGATCGCGGTAATGGTGACGGTGGTGGCGATACCGGCGTCGGTTTGGTTTGAAACAGAGACAAGAGCCAACGACCAAGGCGGAGACGACTTCTCACAGTGGCTGTGGCAGCCACTAAAAGCAGGAGCGGCGACGAACCAGCAACGGCAGAAAATGGCGGCAGCAACAAGCAACCAATAGCGGAGGGAGAAGAAGGGTCGTGAACCGGGACCTCTTGGTCCAGGGAGGAGCAGCAGCGGTGGCCCTAGGGCACCAAGTCGCGAATCGTGACTGGGTAGAGGGAGAGCTCGAGTGGCGGCGCGAGTTCGATGGCGGCCACAGAGAGGGAAAGTCGATATAAGAGAGAGAGAAAACTGCGACGGTGGTGGCATGGACTGTGGCTACAGCGGATCGCAACTAGAGGGAGGTTACGCGCGTCAGATATGGTGGCTGGAGGGAGAGGGGACGTGCACGCGCGGTGATGGACGAGGCGACACCGACATGTGTGGAGGAAGGAAAAACAGCGGCCATGAGAGGAGACATAGCGTGAGAGGCCTGGAAGGAAAGAGAGAGAGAGAGGAGTTTGACGAAGGAGCCTATAAGGAAGGGAATGACGGCTAGGCAAAAGGAAGAAGAAGTTAGAGGAGAGAAATTTGTGGAGGTGGCCATGGGAGGGAGTTAGGGCCGGCGGTGGGAAAGAAGGAAGGAGAAGAAGATTTCATTTTTATTATTTTTTTCTTCTTTTAGGGTTTTAACTCCAAAAACACACACACACCAGCTTGCACACACGCACAAAATCTCCCCCTTTTCTTTTCTTTTTTTTTTTAATTTAAACTTACTTTTATTTATTTATTTATTTATTAAATAGAAATGAATATTATTATTATTTGAAGGAGGACTAATACTAAAAATTAAATATCATACTATCACATGTAGGGATATCTTAAAGTTAATAATTGATATTACTTACGAAGTAGTTTAATATTAGTATGTCCAAATTAAGGAAAATATAAAAATATATCCTTCGATGAGGGGAATTATTTTTAAGAGCATCAACAATTAGAATTTAGTCATCCAATCAAATAAGTAAATATATATTTAAGAATGTCATATGGTCAAATATTTGAAAACACTAAACATAATTCATTATTGAATATATAAGATTTATGTAAAGTATCTCAAAATGTTTAGCATTACTGTAATTTGATAATTTCTCTTTAAAAGAATTCACTTTAAATATAATAAAATACTCTTTCGTTAAAAATACCCAACACCTAAATGATTGATTTTCAAGAAACAATTATTTAATTCATTAAAACTTATATTATATTAGGGATTAGAATTCGGGATGTTACACCACCAGACATCTTGCCCAAGCTACAAACTTCAAAACATCATTATAACCTTTAAAACCTTTGGTATGTATACCACTAGTAAGTTTTTCCTTTTCCCTGCCGTGACACCGGTAAGCTACACATTCTCAGGTGGATCCCTACTGTGTCAATGGTATTTCTCATATTTTCCTTTTTCTTACCATGACACTGGTAAACTACACATTTTGGGGTGGACCCCTACCATGTCAGTGGTATTCCACATTCTTTCCTTCTATGGACCCCTAGCTTGATATTGGTCAGCTACGCATTCTCCAGCGGACCTTAACCCTGTGCAACACACTGGTCAGCTACGCATTCTCCGGCGGACGCCGACCATATCAAGTAGGCTACATGGTTCCCATGGCCCCTAGTTTGGCATTAGTCAGCTACGTATTTTCCGCTGATCCCCGACCGTGTGTAACACACCGGCTAACTACGCATTCTTCAGCAGACCCCGACTACGCCAAGTAGGCTACATGGATCTCATTTTCTTCCCATGGTCCCCTACCTTGCCATCGGCAAGCTGCGCATTCCCTTGCAGACCCCTGCTGTGCCAAAGGTAAGCTACATGGTTCTTACTTTCCTCTCCATGGACCCCTATCTTTGGCATTGGTAAGCTATGCATTCCTCGGCGGACCCCTACCAAGCCAAAGATAAGCTTCATGGTTTTCAACTTTACCCCGGTATACCTCCATTCAATTTTCCAAAATCCGATTCTCTAAAATCTCTGAAAATTTGCAAACACGATACTTGTTTTTATTTCATCTTATCCTTTTCTTTTTATTAATTATGAAACTTCAATTTTTTTCTTTTCTTTTTCATTTCCATTCGTTAATTATGACAATTATTTCTTATTAGATTAATTAAATTAATAACTTTGTCACTAAAAGCCTCTTATACATTCTCTATATTGTCTTAAATACTAGGGATAGAGATGTTCTCAACGGAGTTATGACATTTTCCTCAGGACGGAAGGAAAGAATTGCTCTAATACCATAAATGTAACACCCCAATTTCATAAAGAATAATTTCTCAAAAATAGTTGGCAGCATATAAAATTTTTTTATAAAATATTCTAACATTGGGGCGTACATCAGTATCATGTACAGTCTTCTCATACAGTTCTTTCTTTTCGCCTTCTCTACAGGGACGTACTTTGCCTTTTACATGTGGTTTGTACCTAAAATGTGGGAAAAACAGGGAGTAGGGGGATTGTGTTGAGGTGTGTGAGTTTGAGAGAGGGTGAGGGATTGTGTTGTTTGTTGTGTGTGACTTTGGGGGGGAGGGGAGTAGGGGGCATGGCCTATTTATAGGCCTCCTTCACCGCCCTTGAGGAGAACCTAGAAGGATGAAGAGAGACTTTTCAAAGGTAATGATTACTTAAATGCTCCTCTAAAAGGCAATCTGTCCCATCAAAATACGCGTCGCACGTAAGGAACTCATCAACACACGTGGAGGCAAGATGAAATGAGATTTGAAATTCAAGAGGATAAATTGAAGCATTAAAAGTCGTAGGGCCCGCCACAACAAAGTTCGTAACGATAGATTAACTCGCAGCTCAAAGTCAACTTCAGAGCTACGACCTAGGGGCTTATGCTCTGGACCTATCACTAGGCTAAGGACAAATACCCTATGAAAGGACACTAGGCAACTTACTACGACCCTAGGAAAGACTTCGACAAGGTAGTCTGAACTTGGACCCTTCTTGATATAAGAAAAATAGCTCGGATAGAGCTCATCAACTCCCTAAGCTTGCTTTCTTCACAGTAGGCCACACATAATAGAAGGAGAGCTTTGACCATACAAGCCTCCCCAAGAGTAAGGGATGTAACACCCCAACTTATTATAAATAATTTAGTAAGTATTTTTAGAAGAATGAAACAGCGGATGAAAATTTTTTAATTTAAATCTTTTATTAAAATCTCAAATCAAATTTTACAAAGTTTTATAAAGTTTGGGGTGACATCTTCATCGGATGCACTGGTATTACATAGTTCTTTATTTTCCTTCTCCCTTCTCTGTTGGTTCAATCATTGAATCTTGTGGTTTAGGCTTTCATAACCTAAAAATAGTAAACAAATGAATGAGTCTCTTTCATCTAGGAATATGAATCTGGTTATAAATTAATCATTCATATATCAATGCAATTGAATATTCATACATCAATGCAATTACATCAAGCATAGGCAATCATCATACAAATGTATGCATATGATGTATGCTATAATACAATAAATGAATATGAATGCATGCTCATCTCTCAAGATAATCCAATAACCGGATCCCTTTTTCTCCAGAATCCACACTCTCTAGATTCAACTCTTTTCAATTCTCAAATATGGATTTTATTCTTATTGGATCTAATCATTGGATTTCTCATATCATTCAATTTCCATTCCAGATTCTCATTCCATTCTTATTCCATATCCTCACATCTCCCTCCACTCTTGGGTAAGACTAACCCGGAGTAAGCGTCTCGCAACCAATACTTGCACGGTACTTGACCTCTCTCAAGTCCAAGTAAAAATTGGGGTGCGAACCAAAGTTGGCTATAACTGAGACCACCATCAATCGGTCCTGATGTGCCTAAGTGTCCGATAAAATTGTTGTGGTTATAGCAAAACCGATTCCTGACACGTGTAGCTTATTCGGCCCTTTAGTGGATAAAGGTTCTACCCACAAACAATTCCCGTGTTTTTTTCATCAGCACAACCTAGACACTATACACTCTCGATTTTCGATTCAAAGAACCGTCACGTCAGTCTTTTCCCATACCTTTACTGTACACCTTATACCACCATGTATGATGCATGATAATCTTATACTCTTAATTATTCTTGGATCACTGTGTGTTTATAATTCTTCCTTTTTATCTTATTTCCTAGTGTTCCAAATTTAATTAAGAGTATGTTCCAATAATTTCTCATATGTCCTTGGGCCATTGGAATTAAATTAGTACCTTTGTTGTTGGAAGTATGAAATCAAGATTTCATAGAGTTCTTACTATAGTGCGTACTAAGAAAGCACTAAAGTAATATCTTATATTTTCTTCATGAAATCCGATACCAATTCCTCGCTTATTTTCTTTATTTGGACAAATAAAATAGAGATTTATTTATTTGATTTTATAAAATAAATTTAATTTCCATAATTTAATTAAGTTAGTATTTTGATTTAATTTTCATGAATTTATTAATTTGTGAAATTTTGTGTGTTTATTTTGTGAAAAACCGTGGGAGTATATTATTTTATTAACAACTTGATTTTTGTTTTGCACTTCCTTTAAAGTAGAGAAGGAAAATTTTATTTCTCCTCTCAATAGTGATGTACGGCCAAGCCCTAGAGGGAGGAAGAAAAATTTTAAGTTTAGAGCCAAAATTCAAATTTCAAAAGTGCCTTAATTATTTTGTCTTCTCAAGAACCCACTTTAGACAAAGCATTAATTACTCCCTTAATTATGTCTCCCACTAAGTTAACTTATCAAAAAGCTTACACTAACAAAAAATTGCAAACAAGTCCCTCATGCCCTTTGGAAAATTTGAACCCCTCTTTTTAAGACATAGACCCCAACTTAGTTTTTCTATAAACCCTTAATGCCCCAAAGACCCACACTTATGCTCATAAGTCTTAGAACACAAAAAAAAAAAAAAAGAGGTGAGAAGAAGAAGAGGACCCCATGGAGAGGAGGAAGGAGGAAGAGGAAAAATTGATTTTTCTTTGCTCATTTTCATTCTTCCATTTAGGTAATGATTTCCTACCATGTTTTCTTTCCCTTTCTCTTCTTTTTTTTCGGTTTCTATATGCTTTCAAAGAGGATTTTTGTGTTTGATGATTAGAAGCTCTTACATGTATATTTTTAAGCTTTCTCTTGATTTTCTAGACTTGTTTATGTATGGATTGATGTTTAAAAACAAAAAAAAATGGACATGCACCATGTTTGGGAGCTCACGGTTTTACCTCCTCTTTGCATGCATGGTTCATTGATTTGTGTTAGCAATGCTTGAATATGACCTAGATTAGTGTTGTTCATGAGTTATTTGTGTTGATGGATTGCAAAAAATTTTCTTATTTCTCTCATGCATGTCACAACCTAGGGCTCGAAAGAGGGAAAATGATTTTTGTTTTTGAATGCATGTAATTGATTGTTGATCCTTGTTATTTTCTTGAAGTATTTTTCGGTCCTTAAGTGAAAATGCATGATTGAATGAATTTTTGTCTTGATGTGTTTATTTTAGGGCTATTCGGTTTTAGGTCTTGAATATGTGCATGTGTTGTTTGAAAAAAAATGTATGCTCTTGTTCATGTATATGTGTATTCGGCCAAGCATGAAAAAGTGACAAAATGATTTTGTTTCATGGAAATAAAAATTGTGTAAAAGTGCTTAAAATGAGTTATGTTGATTTAAGTGTTTGGATTTGTGATTCTTAGTTTATTTCTCTTTGCTATATTCGGCCATGCATGTAAGTATGCTTAGGTAATTTTTGTTTCATGAAAATAAGCTTGCATGTTAATGCTTTGAAATGGTTAAGTTTATTCAAAGTGTTTGAACTTGTAATTTTTGGTTCATTTTGTGTAATCAATTCGGCCCCTTTTTATTTGAATAGGTAAATATGAAAATGAAATAGTTTTAATATAAGTATGTGATGTATAAGCGATTTGGTTTTAGTTAATTGATTAAACGTTTGAGTTTAATTCAAAAAGTGATGTCTTGATGCTTTAGGGAATGTTAGAAAAGTTTATGGACTTTGGTTTGTGTTGATGCATGATTCGGCCAAGGCATGATTAGGAAGATAGGAGTTTATTTTTCTAAATGTTAATTGTTATTTGAAACATGTACGATCTATGTGAAAATAAAATCTAAGAGTTTGTTGTTGTAAATATTTATTTTTAATTGAATGTTTAGTTTAGAACCAAGGTAGCTTACTAAAAGTGTTACTTGATGATTAGTATCTATGTGCCTACTTGTTTAGATTAATAAAATGCATAGGGTAATATGTGCTATTTGATTTTATGAATTTACTTCCTAAGGTTTCATTTGTCGTTAATGGAATTGAATAATGATTTGTCGATGTGTCGAACTTGTAAGAAATTAAGTGACTTTGTGTTTGTTTGGATTGATTTAATTGAAATTGTTGGCTTTGTTTGGTGGCTTCCCAAGTTTCCTTTTTGGTGCTAAATAAAGTTTGAATTATAAAGTGTTCTAGTGTTTGTTTTGTGCCAAAGCATAATTTGAAGCAAAAAGTACTTTTACGTTGTTTTTGGATTTTCTAAAAAGTGATTTTGTGGACAAGTCCTTTGCTGTCCAGAATTGGTTTAGTTTGTTTTTCCACTTTAAAAATGTATTCAAGTGATTTAAAGTATATATTTCAAGTGGTATTTGATTTGAGAAAAAGCCGGATTGAAAGCGTTGAATTTTTCGATGTTTTCGGAGTTGAGTAGGGTGCTATCCAAAGCGGACCAGCAGCCCAATACTCGCTTATAAAATTTATCTGTGGATTTTTTTTTATTTTTTATTTTTTTGCATTTTAACGTATTTAAGTTATCGCTTTACTTTGGAACGATTTAAGAAAAAGAATTGTCTTTTAGTTTTACCCAAAAGGACATATTTTAAGTTTTGGAGTTTTGCGCAAGTGATAATGAACGAATGTCATTTGGAATTTTATATTAATACTTTATGTTTATTTGAGGAAATAAATGTATTGCTCTCGATCGTGGCCGTGGGAATCAAAGCTTTGTGGATCCTCAAGGAGCTTCTGTTTTCAATCAAGGTGAGAATGATAGCACGTCTGGAATGTATGCCATGATTAGATGATTTTAGTTTCGATTGTTTAAATCGGAACCGTGATCGGGAAAAGGTCAAGTAGTGTGAGGGCAATTGGGTTGTTTGATTGTTTGGCTCCTCGCACAAAAGGCTAAGATCACTATTGTACTTATGTGCTGCTGTTTGTTTGATAGATGTGAAGATGCGAATATAAATATATATATATATATATATATATATATATATATATTATGCCTGCTCATCCATGATGTTCATCCTGTTTTATTTTGCTGAGGATGATGCATGACAATGAAAAATGAAAATATACGTGACGATTGATGGCATGAGTGTAACATCCCGCGTTTTTCCGACTAGGACGAATAAAATTTCATTAAAGAAAAGTTTTCAGAAATCGTTTTACAAAAGATTTTCAATGAGTATTTTATTCAATTACGTATTAAAGTGTTTATTTTATGGAGTTTTGATAAATAAATATTTTTATGAAGTTAGTAAAAATGATTTTTAAAGAGAAATGATTTTTATTGTTGGAGATTTGCAACAATGAATCTCTATGGATTTTCTTAGATTGATTAACTTCGAAAATCCATAACTTTTTAACCGTAACTCCGATTTTTATGATCTTTATATCAAAACGATCGTATCAAAATGTAGTTTTCAAAAATGTATCTTTCACAATTTTCTGGGTTGGTCTACGAAAAATGTTTTTCAGTGTGAAAAAGGACGAATTTTAAAGAAATAAATCATGAAAAAATGGTTTTTGATTTTTAATGAATTTTTCCTTTTGGGATTATCTTTAATATATTAAAGTATGATTTTAGAAAATGAAATAAGGGCTATAATTGCAACCAATAAGTACAGTTTATTAATTAAAGGAAGATGTGTTTAATTGTTAATGTTATGTTTGATTATTTAATAAGAAATTAATGTGTGTGATGTATGTGTATGTGTATGGGAATGATATGTGTATGTATGCTAAGTGTGTGAATGGTATGTGCATGTGTGTGTGTGCAAAGGGGTGTGCCACGTTTTTTTTTTAGTGCATGCATGAAGGCATATGTGTGTAGTGTGTGTATATGTGACAAGTGTTAGGGTGTGTGTATGTGTAGGATTGTGGTGTCTTTCTTAATGACTAAGCCCATAGGAAATAAAAATAAGATTAAAAAGAAAACAAAAGCAAAACTTGGGGACCAAGTACATGGGTGGCCTTAGTTCATTCCCTTATACTTCCATTCCTTTCCACCGTAGCCTTCCTTCATTCTTTTCATTCTTCCACTTCCTTTCTTTTCACACCACCAACACAAACACTTAGTCTCAAGAGCAACATTAGCTCTTGAGACATATATATATATATATATATATAAAGAGAGAACCATGGAGAGAAAGAGAGAGAGCACCGTGAGGAAGAAGAGGAGGAGACCCACCCAAAACCTAGGAGTTCCTTTGAAGATCAAGAAAGAAGAATTGTAATAGTTTAATTAGTTTGTAGATCTTTGTTATTTTTCTTCTTGCATGTTAAATTTTATGACTCTAAAGATGAACTTATGTGTTGATCATGGACCTTAAGGACTTAAAAATAATTTGTAATATGTTAGAGCCTTGTGTTTGATGTTCTTTCTTCTTCATCATTTTATTCTATGTGTTGATTTGTTCTTGCATGTTGATTTTTAGGGTAGACCTAGTATTTTTGGCTTGCACACAAATTGATTTCTAAGCTTGATGTTTGATTTAATGATTTTGTTTTCCTACTTGATTCGGTTTTATATGCATGAAAAGGAAATTATTTTTAATAAAAGAGTTTAACTTACAATATGAAATTTTTGATAAAATGAATTTATTTTCTTGATGTATGTTTCGGTCATGGCTTGAAGCTTGGGGCATGAATTTTTAATTAAAGTGTTTGATGCATGCATGCAAAGATTTAGTGAAAGAGAGTGTGCTTTAATGTTTGTTTTGATTTTCTCTTAAATTCTTGATTTTGGTTGTTAAATGTTAATGCATGTATGATTTTTCTTGAGATCTACTAATTTTAAATAGGTGCATGACTAGATCTAGGATAGTTTATTTTAATTCTTGATTTTTAGTTCTAAAGGCTTGATTTTGGATGTTGATGCATGTTGTAAAATTGTTTTAAAAAAAAATTAATTCGGTTTCCATAGGAAATTATAATAAATGGATTGATTTTTGTGATTGACTTGTATGTATGTGTGTATTTTTAATTTTCATGAAAGGAAATGGATAAAACAAATTGTTAAATAAAAAGTGTATGCTGAAATTGTGATTTGCATGTGTTTTGATTTTGATGAATGATCTTTGGGTATGTTTAATAATTCTGGAATTTTGCCACTGACCTAAATATATTAAAATGAACCTCTCTGAATTTTTGTATGATTTTTTTGGAATTGATTTTCTATTTTTATAAGAGCAAACTTTATGAAAACCATTTTGAGAAAATAAGTTTTTCAGTCTAAAGAGAAACAGAATTTTTGAACCTATGCTACTTCGAATTGCTTGAAATTTTTATGGTAGCTTCCTGGACATCACTATATGTTCTCTGTAAAATTTTAAGAGATTTGGAGTTGAATTGATATTTTTAAGAAAGGCAAAACAGTGAACCACTTGGTTCAGATTTTCTGGACCTAGTGATGAATTTAATTAGAAAAGTATAACTTGCACAACTCCAAATAATCTGAAAATTTTATGAGATAATCTTGACTGTATAAGGAAGAGTTATACCAATTTTTATGCAATTCTGAGTTGAGGAACTATTTTTAATAATAACGTTTTTGTCTCAGTCCAGCAACAGTACAGTTTTGTTTTCCATGCAAAATATGGTTTAAAACCTAGGTTAGGATTGTTTAAATGGCTTGAAAAATTTATTTGATGAGCTTTATCATATATGTGTGTGTTCCAGAAATTTTGAGAATTAAATAAATTAATTTGATATTGTTTTGGATTTTATCTTTTGTGTTTTGCTAGTAATCGTACTAGGATTTCATTTGAGTGTTTTGATGAACATGAACTTGTATGCTTTATGTTATGACCTTGGCTGATTTGTATGATAATCATGATGTTTTGATATGATTGAATGAGTGATTGTTTGATGATGTGTTTAGGTTAGGCATAAATGAATTATTTAATTAACCAAAGTATTATGTTGATTTTATAATTGGTTTTGAAATAGTTTAGCTTTGATTTAATTAAAGAACCTTAAACTTAGTGGTTTCTGCCCTTAATTCATTTCGCAATGTTAAGTTTGAAAATAAATTATTTAAGTGTCTATTTTATAATAAAGTCTCCTATGAACTAAAGAATGATTTTTCGGTGTTTTCGGGTTTTCTGAAAAATGGTTTATGGACTTGCATGATGGCTGTCCAGATTTTATTCAATCCTAAAAAGTTGTTTGGTTGGTTTAAAGTTTAAGTTTTAAGTGGTAATTAAGTTAAGAAAGAATTGAATTGAAAAGTTTTAACGATTTACGATATTCCGACGAGAAATAAAAAGAGTTTTCGAAAACGCTCGATCCTAAGTAGGATGATTATTTAAGATAGACTAGTAACGATTAGTATCGTCTATGTAGTACAAGGTGTGTATGAGTCGAGTAGTGGAACAGCTGACGTATCGGAAAGGACCCACAACGATTTCAGATGCTGGAGATGAGGTGAGAGATGCAGTAGGCCTAGGTCCTCGTGACGCGTAGACTCATTTCTAAACTGAGTACATCGAGTCTAATATGTTACATGCTGCATTATCATACGTGATGCATATATGTGTTAGATGCTTTCCTGTTTTGTTAAATATGATGCATGGTTTATTTTGTTATGTATTGAATTTCTCCGTGAATTATCCTGTGGAGTATATCTTGTTCTGTTTGGAAAAGCTGTACGTAATAATGAGAATCATAAAAAGAAATGAGTTGATGAGATGAATGAATTGTAAAAGTAAGAAAATGTGATTGAAAGAAAGAAGAATGATAACACAGGTTATACAAGAAATGGAATACAAAGAGTTGAGATTTGAGAAGAGTAATGTGGTAATGAGGAAGAGTAAGACTTGAGAAGTATGAGAAAGAAATAAGATGAGTAAAGAGTAAAAGATATACAGAGTTGAGATTTGAAAGGGAGTGTGGTTGTAAAAGTGAGATGTGATCGAGTGGAGATGTGTTTCCTCGTTCATGTTTTTGGGAAGAAGCTTAGTGTTGAGTTGAGCTTGCTCCTCCATTAACACTCACCCAAAAACGTGATTTTTGAAAAAGGTTTTTGAAAAGATATTTGAGAAAGACGAGGAAATGAGCTTTGTGAAAGTGGATGAGATGAGATGAGAAAGAATGTGTCATGATGATGAGATGAAAGTGATTGAGGCATGATGCCATTGGGATTTAGGGGGAACAGTTTGCGATTAGTGGTCGGGCTTCGTTGAAGGGATGCACCAAGGACGAGCCGACTGTTAGGATTAAGCCGCTTATTAAAACTCTAAAACTTTAAAAGAAATAAAAGACATGTATATACGCAGTGAGGTATGAGTGTCGTATCGAAGTAGTGGAGAGGAAGATACCCCGGAGTATCTGCGGATATTCGGGTTGTGATTGCAATAGGGGAGGGTAAGGACGGTGATACGTCAAGAAGCCTTGAGTGCTATTCTAGGCGGAATGAATTCCATATGTGGTACGGGCAGATCGGTCCTATGTCGTGGTAAGTTCTGCACGATCAACTAGAATTAGTACTGCCGCCCCTTATGGCAATTCGAGAACAGTGAGAGGGACTGGAACGGGGCATTTGTGTTTGCCGCTGAGAGCGTGCCATTGATTGTGTGAATTGATATGATTTGAGGCTGAGTCCTCCTGGTCTGGGACCATTTATGTGTTGTGACAGCTGTCGTGCCCGCGTGGTAAAGGTCGTGTACTCCTGTTTGCTTCCGACTAGGTTGGGTGGATGACCGAGGAGATGTAGACGTGTGTGCGAGTTCAATGATGTGTCCCCCTCATCATTGAGCGAACCGTTTGATAAGACTTAATAATGATAAAAGATTACAAGAAAGAAAGCATAAAGAATTTATGAAGAGATGTGGAAAAGATTCAAAGAGGAAAAGTATAAGTGTTTGTGGGGAATACTGAGAAAGATGATGATAAGACATGAGTAATTGAAGGCCAGTGGTGCCAAGTGCGGTGATGTGTGTTGTGACGAATTATGATTTTGTTTATAAGTGTTTCCTACGTGCTTATGTGAATATATTTGTCATGTGCATAGCATGAGTAGTGGTTATTGCATTTTTATTTTGAGCATTCTTTTATACGAAGTCGGTAGTATTCTGTCTGGTCATGTTGTACTTCTGGATTACTGACCATCTCTCCTACCATGTTGTCGTGTCGGGTTACTCCGATATTGCAACGGGTAGATGGTCGTCCCTGTAGTAGAGTCTGCACCTTCGTCTCGATGCGGATTCGGCAGTGGACTTCAGCGAGGCAGATTATGAATCAAGATTAGCAATAGGTAATCCCCTTCGAGTACTGTATTCCCTTGCAACTATTTGGTTACATTGTCATATCATTCTGAACCCCACTTGGTATTTTATTGAATATGGTTTTTAAGGAAAAAGTTTTTATGAAACAAGCTGTGAAAATGTTTTCCCAAAAGAGATTAGTGAAGCTAAGTTACAAAGCGTGATGTTAAGTAACATCTCGGTTTGGAACTTGACTTGTGATATATGACATGAGAAAGTATTTTATTACATTTAAATTACCGAAATGTTTTGAACACAAAGGTTCTCATGCACATGTCACCTTTAAAAAAAAATTTCCCAAATTTTTACTAAAGAGATGATGTTTTCAAGTTGCCGAAATCGGGGTGTTACAATGAGTATGAGTAATGAATTAAAGGAAAATAGTGAAGTAAAGCAGAATCGTGCAGAAAGCATCTCTGGAAGTGATGAATTATTGTGGATATCATGGGAATGTGAAAATGAATCTCCCTGATGTGCACCAAGATGAACTCTTGTGCTTTCCAGGTTGAGTTTGTGCTGGCCACGTAAGTTGTGCCCCGTGGTTCCGAGCCTCAGGTTTTGTTTAGCAAGTGTTTATGAGACAAGGTTGCTGTGAAAGATTGTTTATTAGAGGTCGAGGATCACTGAAGGGATGTACAAGGGTGACTCGTCCGCAATAAGGTTAATAAATCTTAATAAAACATTTAAAAGAAAAAGAATAATGCGGTGAGATGAGTGTGAAGTAGTGGAGAGGAAGATACCCTGTCTATCTGTGGATATTCAGGTGTGTCATTGTGATAGGGGAGGGTGATGACGGTGGCTCGTCAAGTAACCTAGAGTACTTTCCTAGGCAAAACTAGGCTATATGTGATCGGGACTTAAGACCCAGGGGATCGTAGCGTGTTATGCATCGCGAACTAGAAAAGTATTGTCGCCCCCTTGATCAATATCGAAACGGTGAGAGGGAACCTGAACGAGATGGGCAGTCCGATTGGTTTTTGGGCTCTACGACATCGCATTAAAATGAAATATTGATTTTTGACAAATAAAGTTATGATGGTTGACCCTGAGTGGTTGCAACACTGTTGGTTTTCTCGGCTGTTCGACCTGCGTGGGTTAAGGTTTCTATACGTCCCGTTTACTTCAGATTAGGCTTGGGAGGATGTGGAGGATATGTAGACATGTGTTCTAACTAGATAATTTTTCCTAGTGATGTTTTATATTCCCCGACATCATTGGTGATGCGAATTCTAATAAGACCTAATAAAGTACATTAGGAAAGTTAATTATCTACGAGGATTAAAATGTGATGATGTGGTGGTGGCAGTGAAATTATGATAATTTATGATGATTTGAGATCAATGAATTGTTTAACTGATGATGATGATGATCATGCATTCATACATTTCTATGTGCATTTGTGTTGTTATTTATTTTCTGGTGGAGATATGTATTGTTGAAACTGAGTGTTGAAACTCATAGTTTCCCTCTCGGTGTTTTGATGATGACACAACACATTTTTATATATGTTCTTAACAGGTTCAGGTACATTGACGATTGAAAAGTTTATGCAAGTTGAAGATCTAGTCTTTAGGCTTAGAAAACTTTGTAAGGTATCTAATATTCTCTAAAGCACTTAGTTATAACGTTATGATGATGAAACTTGTTTTTATTCTTAAAACCTAGAAGAAGCCTTTTTAAACATCTGCTCCAGGAAATATGTTTGTGAAAAATGTTTTGCGAAAACCTTTGGTTACAACCTTTCCATGAAAATCTATTTTTATTGTGGAGTAATCGATTACCCCTTCTGGAATAATCGATTACTTGATGCAACTTGTAACCAGAGAGTAAGTAATTGATTAATTAGATTCTTGTAATGGATTACTTCCATGATTTGGTCCTTTAGGTGACAGTAATCGATTACTTGAAACTGTTAAACGATTATATTTCAATGCTGCATCTTTTGTGAAAAACCTGAGAGCAAGTAATCGATTAACCTGACCAAAGTAATCGATTATTTTATTCAAATTTTGAAAAACATGCTGAAATCAAAACTGATTCCCAGAATGATTTGTTTCCTTTGTTGGATGATTCCTTTATGATTTTCTGGCTGCTTCTTCTTCATTTTTAAAAAGACACCATCACTACACCTCACACTCTCTCTCTTGATTCTTCTTCTTATCCATTTTTGAAAATCTTTTTGAGAAGAAATATTATATTCATCGTCATCATCGTGTTATAGCTTTGTCTTTGCTTTAGAATATTATCTTGCCATAGGACTTTATTGTAGTATCTGCTCTATCTAGAGAGCTTTAATGTTAGTTTCACAAATTTCTTCGTGCAAATCATTCTCTTTGTAAGGGGTGTGACAACCTTAGGTATTAAGGAGTGTTTTCCCTTAGGATTGAACGTGTGTCGCGTTCATAGGGTGAGGTAACCCTTTTTGTATTGGGTAGCGCTATACGAAATGTGGGATTCCTAGTAGTTAGGCTATTTGTATTCGAGGTCCCTGGCGAACGGTGGGATTCCTAGTAGCTTGCGGGGCGCTTTGGATGTACTTGGGGACGCGGTTGCGTCTTGGTTTAGTGAAAAGCTCAAGTGGGTCGCTTGAGGACTGGATGTAGGCATTGTTGGCCGAACCAGGATAAAAATCTCTGGTGCAAATTTTCCTATCCCTTATCTCTTTATTTTCTGCATATTTACTTTGTGTTAATTATATTTTCGCGGATAAAAGTTATTTTAAGTTTTAATTTATTTAACATGAGAATTGTGATTTCTTTGTGTTGATTTTAAATCAATCTCGTGTATAGTATGTTTTCAATATTCATAGTAATATTATCTCAATTATTCGCTTAAAAACGTTTCAACTCGTTCTTTAAGTCTTCCGCTCGTTTTAATCTCTGTTATTTATTTCAAAGAACGATTTATTGCGATTAAATTTCAAAGTTTTATATACACCCAATTCACCCCCCTGTCTTGGGTGATTCACGCCAAATACCACCAATTATTCCAACAATTGGTATCAGAGCTTCGTGCTCTGGTAACAAGCTTAATCGCTTGAGTTAAAGATCCTCGTGTGGTTTGGCATATTGGGATATTTGTTTTTGAATTTAAAATGGAGGGTATATCATTCAATGATGCACCAATTTTCAATGGAGAAAATTATTTGTATTGGAGTGCTAGAATGAAATTCTATTTACAATCTATTAATTATCGCTTATGGCCGGTTTATTGTGCAAAATGATTTTGTTTTGAAACCAAAAAATGGTTTAAACGAATTTGACAAGAAATGTTTTGCCTTGAATATTCAAGCTATGCAGATTTTAAGGAATGCCTTAAACGATGACGCATATGCAAGAATCAAGGATTGTGTTAATGCCAAAAGCATTTGGGACACTTTAATAACACACTATGCTACTAATGATCTATGGGAAAGTGTTAGTGTTCGCAGGGAAAAAGGCATGAACGAAAGGAACGATTGTAAGTATGATGATGTTCTTGATGATGAGACGAAAAGCAACTCAGCTAATGAAGATGATGACTTAGAGAGATTACTTGAAGAGTTCATACAATCTTATGAGGAATTGAGTTCTTCAGAAGATGAGTCCACGGACAATGAAAGCGAATCAAATAGGCATATTCCTCATGAGGTAACAAACCTTAGTTCTCTCTCTAACAATATACATATTACGTATAATAGCGTAAGTGATGATGAGACAATTTTGAAAAACCATGACTTGGACTTTGTGCGAGAATTATCTTCAACAGGAATTATAGTTGACTCTTTGAAAATTGAAGATAATCTCAGCAAAGAAATATTTTTAGAAAATTGTTCCTCAATGCACTTTGAAAAATACTCCTTATCTGAAAATCTTGTTGAGGATACAAATGTTGAAACTCTTGCAGAAAAACCTATTGACTCAAATTCATTACTTGGTCAAACTAATGTTGATATCCAAAAACCAAGTAAAGATTTGAACAATAGTTCCTTATTTTTCCAAAACAAAAACTCCAAGTTATGTGACCATATTTATGAAAAAGTCAAGTCAACACCGAAGCAAATTATATGTAATTATTGTGGTTGTTCAGGTCATATCGCTTATCTATGTTATTATTGGAGAAATCCAACTATGAAAGGTAAATTGAAATGGATTCCAATGGTTCTCGAGGAATCTAAATCTAATCCCCCAGGACCCAAAATGAGATGGGTACCAAAGTCTTCCTATTGTAACAGGACTCTGCAAAATCAAGTAGCCAAGGTAGAACCAAAAGGAAATCAATTGAAGAAAGGAATAAATTTGACCTACTGGAAGTCAAAAGCTGGAAGAGTTGACCAAGTGGAGAACAAGATTGCTAGAACAAAAGCTTTTAGTAGAAGAAATGAAAAGTTCATCTTGATGAAAAATCAAAGAAGGAATCATTGGTCTAAGACAAAATCTCTATAGCACAAAGTGGTTGATGGAAGAAATCATTGGTCAAAGTCTAAATCTCCATGGCACACTAAGTTCGAGGTAAACAAGTCATATTCTTATTATAATCATGATTATTCAAGAGTATACTTTGATTATTCCAAGTTATGTTAAGTTTTGGAAAACAAATCATGTGTAATATTTTTGTTTTTGACACATGATTCTCTTACCTTGGAATAATGAAGTACTTCACTCATAACGTGTTACTTAGTGAAAACTTGAGTAAATCGAGTTGGTATCTAAATACATATTATGATTGAACTTGATATAATTCATAGTTATAATGAAGCATATGATTTGTTATATTATTTTTTGATCTATATCTTTTTCTTCAATAGCTCTAATTGTTTATCATGGCAAATTATCTAACTTGAGCGTTGGAGATATCCAAAACTATCTATTTTTGCAGGAAACAGGTTTTCCTAAAGGTAAGTTGACCACAAGCTAAAGTCACAAATGGTCCCCTAGCATCAGAAATCATCTCACGGAAGTCAATGAAGGCTGGTTATGCAGAGAAAGAGGAAATTCTGGAATTTTATGCAGCAGTAATCGATTACTCTGCAATAGTAATCGATTACCCAGTGATTTTTTGCAGCAGTTATGATCAGTTATGAGGAAGTAATCGATTAGATGCCTATTTTAATCGATTAAATCTGCAGCATCATGTATTTCATCAGAGACAAAGTAATCGGTTAAGAAGAATGAAGTAATCGATTAAAGATGTTGCATCAGGTTCTGACCAGAGGAGGAATAATCAATTAAATGAAGAAGTAATCGATTAAATCGATGGAAATAATCGATTACTGGCTACAGTATCCAAAAAAAAGGAAAAAGTGCAGAATCGTGTGGACCAAGTGGGCCTTGACCCAGGTTGACCAAGTGAGGACCACACATTTGACCTAACCCTAGCCACCAAAATACTCCTCTCCCACGTTACTTCTTCTTCTTCTTCATCCTACCATCACAAACTCCATAACCCCCTCCAAACCTTCATCAAACCTTCACCATTCTTACTCATACTTCCTACCTCATTCATAAACCTTCTTCTTCTTCCTTATTTCTTCTCCAAAATCCGTTCCACTCTCTTTTCTTCTCCCATTCGGTTCTAACCTTAACCACCATAGAAACCAACCATTAAACCACCATTACCTCTTCTCTCACCATTACCTTCAACCTCTCTTCAACCTTACCCAAAACCATTGGTCAAACTTGGCTCTATCAAGGTCTTCATGGTTAACTGGTCTTGATCTTCAAAGTTCAGATCCGATTCATCTTCTCCAGTTCAAGAGCTTTGACTTGTGAAGAATCTGGTTCAGTGATTCAGGCACTCAGTTCGCTTGCCTGGCAAGGTTTTTGGTTCATTTGGTTTTTTGGTTCAGTTGGTTTTCGGTTCGCTGGTTTGGTTCAGTGTTTGTTCGTTTGGTTCAGTGTGGTTCTGTGATTAAGTTTCAATTCAGCTCCGGTTCAGTGGTTCAGTATCTGTTCAAGCTCCGGTTTAGTGCATGCTTCGGTTCAGGTTCTTTATTTTTCAGTAAAGTGTACAGTGTGTTGTTCTTCTTCATCATCTCTGTGATCATGTATGGTATGCTGCTCTGTGATGATGACATGATATAGTTGGTATTCTAAATTATTAGTCTGGGCATTTCTGAGCTGTGTTGAAGAATTGTTTATTGCTGGGTTGTCTATTCAGTTGATTGGCTTAGTTGGTTCAGAATTTTGTGTTTGAGATTATCCGAGGTTATCTGTGATCATGTCAAGCCGACGCACAAAAAGAAGAGCTATCATTGATGAGTCTGATGAGGATGAGCCATCTCCTCCTATTGTTCAGAGTAGGGCTCAACCTTCATCTAGTCGTGCTCCTAGGCCTCCTCGACCTAGAAGAAACGAAGCTAGTTCTTCTACTCCACCTCCTCCAGTCCATCTACCTATAGCAGTGGAGAATTTAAATCGCTGGTTTTCTAATCCATCTCAAATTATGGATTATGAGAAATATTTTGAGGCTTGCTCTGTGATCTCTCCGAGGTTTCTCGATGCAGATACATTCGATGGCGAAGATTGTAACCTCCCTGCCGTAGTGCTTCTTAAAGAAAAAGGATTATTTGAGTTCAGCACTATCGAAGGTGACTTCTATGAAGATCTGGTCCGAGTTTTCTATACAAATCTTACTTGGAATTCTGTTGATAAGGTTTTGTCTTCTGAAGTTAAGGGGAGGAGTATCAAAATTGATTTAGCTACTCGGATTAACATCACTCACCTACCCATGGATGGTATCACATACACTAGTTCTAGTTCTGATAGTCTTTGGGGAGATGAGTATGACAAGAAAACTGCTAAAGAAGAGTTCATTGATGATCGTATTCCTTCTGGAAAGGTGTTGACATCGTGTAATTTGAAGTTTGAATATCGGGTTCTTCATTTCATTCTGAATCGTTGTCTTATTCCGAGGCAAGGCAACTATTTCAGGCTGCTTGATTCTGACTATATAATCTTCTGGACGTGGTTTCACGACAAACCCATTAACTGGGGTTGGTTTGTCCTGAACCACATGATTGAGACTGCTGGGAAGGTTCGCCGATCTATTGATAAGGATATGAAGCATAAGACTTCTAAGCTTCCATATGCAACAGTTATAACCAACATCCTCAGGCGTTTTCGAGTTCCCTTGAATGGCGAAGCTAGAACTACTCCCAACGCTGATATGCGTATGGACACAAACTTCTTGGGAAATATGGGATGGATTAATATGGAAGATAGAGGTTGGATGCCCAAGACTCAGCGTCGGGAACGCAAGTCCAATCATAATTTCAACCCTGATGAAGAAGATGAGCAGCAGCAGCAACAACAAGAGAGTGCACCGGCTCAGGATTCAGACTTTATTCCGCTACAAGCTCTTTATCCACCTGATCACATTCCACCGAACATGCAACTTTTCATGGACGATGTCAAAGGATACATGAGGCGTTCTGATGAACACATGCATTTAGTGGATACCTCGCTTGATCAACTCACCTCCGGCATGGAACAGATGCACGTTGATATGGAGGCAATGCAGCAGGAGATATATCATTTGAGGCATCAGAATCGTTCTCCGTTCTAGTGATCATTTAGCTTGTGGCTCTCCACTTCTTATTTATTTGATTTATGCTATCTGGATAATTTTTAGTTTTTGCTCGTAACCCCCTAGTTCCTGTTATTCATCATGTTTAACTGTTTGTGGATTTCATTTGAGTTTCTCTGTCGTATTTTGGATATTATGACTTGATGATGCACTATGACAATATGATCTATTTGGTTTGTTATTCATATTTGTTGTCATATGCTGATTCTCTTGTGCGTTCTCACCTTTTTGATGAAGTCAAAAGGGGGAGAAATATGGAGAAATATATATCATGTAATATCTGCAGAGAAATATTTCTTGAGCAAAACAGGTTATAAGGAACAAGTCGAACTTGTTCATGATCATTCATGAATTCAGGGGGATCTCGGCATGTGAGCTTATGATGAGCTTGACTTATGAATTATTTGTTATAAGCTCTTGTTGTTAAGAATTGTTTGCTTTAACTGTTATATATTCGTACTAACCTTTGTTTTGGAGGCAGTGTTTGTCATCATCAAAAAGGGGGAGTGTTGAAACTGAGTGTTGAAACTCATAGTTTCCCTCTCGGTGTTTTGATGATGACACAACACATTTTTATATATGTTCTTAACAGGTTCAGGTACATTGAAGATTGCAAAGTTTATGCAAGTAGAAGATCTAGTCTTTAGGCTTAGAAAACTTTGTAAGGTATCTAATATTCTCTAAAGCACTTAGTTATAACATTATGATGATGAAACTTGTTTTTATTCTTAAAACCCAGAAGAAGCCTTTTTAAACATCTGCTCCAGGAAATATGTTTGTGAAAAATGTTTTGCGAAAACCTTTGGTTACAACCTTTCCATGTAAATCTATTTTTATTGTGGAGTAATCGATTACCCCTTCTGGAATAATCGATTACTTGATGCAACTTGTAACCAGAGAGTAAGTAATTGATTAATTAGATTCTTGTAATGGATTACTTGCTTGAACTGGTCATTTAGGTGACAGTAATCGATTACTTGAAACTGTTAATCGATTATATTTCAATGCTGCATCTTTTGTGAAAAACCTGAGAGCAAGTAATCGATTAACCTGACCAAAGTAATCGATTATTTTATTCAAATTTTGAAAAACGTTCTGAAATCAAAACTGATTCCCAGAATGATTTGTTTCCTTTTCTGGATGATTCGTTTCTGATTTTCTGGCTGCTTCTTCTTCATTTTTAAAAAGACACCATCACTACACCTCACACTCTCTCTTTTGATTCTTCTTCTTCTACATTTTTGAAAATCTTTTTTAGAAGAAATATTATATTCATCATCATCATCGTGTTATAGCTTTGTCTTTGCTTTAGAATATTATCTTGCCATAGGACTTTATTGTAGTATCTGCTCTATCTAGAGAGCTTTAATGTTAGTTGCACAAATTTCTTCGTGCAAATCATTCTCTTTGTAATGGGTCCGACAACCTTAGGTATTAAGGAGTGTTTTCCCTTAGGATTGAACGTGTGTCGCGTTCATAGGGTGAGGTAACCATTTTTGTATTGGGTAGCGCTATACGAACTGTGGGATTCCTAGTAGTTAGGCTATTTGTATTCGAGGTCCCTGGCGAATGGTGGGATTCCTAGTAGCTTGTGGGGCGCTATGGATGTACATGGGGACGCGGTTGCATCTTGGTTTAGTGAAAAGCTCAAGTGGGTCGCTTGAGGACTGGATGTAGGCATTGTTGGCCGAACCAGGATAAAAATCTCTGGTGCAAATTTTCCTATCCCTTATCTCTTTATTTTCTGCATATTTACTTTGTGTTAATTATATTTTCGCGAATAAAAGTTATTTTAAGTTTTAATTTATTTAACACGAGAATTGCGTTTTCTTTGTGTTGATTTTAAATCAATCTCGTGTATAGTATGTTTTCAATATTCATAGTAATATTATCTCAATTATTTGCTTAAAAACGTTTTAACTCGTTCTTTAAGTCTTCCGCTCGTTTTAATCTCTGTTATTTATTTCAAAGAATGATTACTGCGATTAAATTTCAAAGTTTTATATACACCCAATTCACCCCCCCCCCCCCCTCTTGGGTGATTCACGCTACCACCAATTATTCCAACATGTATGTGGTACGTCTATTTTGTCGATGTGTCATGCATCCAGAAAAGCTTATTTTTCTCATGTCTCGTTGTTTCTCTTCGTTCTTCGTGGATGATGCAACGGGCAGATGGTGTATCTCATCGAGATCCAAATGTGTCCCCTAGCGGGGAGAGTGTAGGAAGCTACCCGTGATGGATGGATCTGGAGCGGCCCGACTCGGTTGGAGATCAGAAGAGCCTGAGCATAGGCTGAGAGGAGCAAGGATCGACTTGCACATTGCTAGCATTACCCTAAGAGACTACATGGATGGTGGACCTTGGACTTACCATGTACGATGTGCGGAGCTCGCACCGACTGCTATGGTAGAGTTAGAGGAGGATGGGGAGATAGAACCTGAGGATGAGGAGGAGGAGCCTGCAGCGGAGCCGAACAAGGATTATGTTCCGGAGGAGGGTCCGATTCCGATTCGGATCTAGCGAGTGGTTCGTAGGGTGTCTCGTGGGTGTTTCTATCTTAGGTGTTGTGTCTTGTTATGGCGGAGTATGTTTCTAGATGTTTGACATGTTAGAAAGCGAAGATAGAGAACAAGAAGCCTGGAGGTTGATTACAGTCGTTGTCAGTGCCAGTGTGGAAATGGGATAGTATCTCAATGGATTTTGTTTCGGGATTTCCAAGAACTCAAAAAGGGTATGATGCTATTTGGGTAATTGTGGATAGGCTTACTAAGACGGCACATTTTCTTCCGATCAACATGAGATATTCTCTGGAGATGTTAGCAGAGTTGTATATCCGAGAGGTGGTAAGGTTGCATGGAGTACCCTCGAGTATTGTGTCGGATCGAGATCCGCGCATTACTTAAAAATTATGGGATAGTTTGCAAGCGGCAATGGGAACAAGGTTGAATTTGAGTTCAGCTTATCACCCGTCGACTGATGGTCAGTTTGAAAGAACCATTCAGACTCTTGAATATTTACTCCGAGCGTGTGTGATGGAACAATCGGGAAGATGGGATTCATTCTTGCATTTGATTGAATTCACTTACAACAATAGTTTCCACACGAGCATCGGAATGGCACCATATGAAGCACTGTATGGAAGAAAGTGTAGAAAGCCTTTGTGTTGGTTTGAAACGAGAGAAGATTTATTGTTAGGACCCCAGATAGTGCAGCAAACAACTGAGACAATCAAGATGGTTCAGGAAAAGATAAGAGCGGCTCAGAGTCGGCAAAAGAGATCTCATGATAAGAGAAGGATTCCACTTGAGTTCAAAGAAGGAGAGCATGTGTTTATGAGGGTAGTGGCAACTACCGAGATTGGTAGAGTGCTCAAAACCAAAAAACTTACACCTTGTTTCATAGGTCCTTACCCAATTTTGAAAGGAGTTGGCCCTGTAGCTTACCAAATTGCTTTACCCCCTAAGTTTTCCAATCTACACTGTAAAATCAAGTCTCCGATTAAGGTGGATTAATTTTGATGATGACAATGTAATTAAATTATGGACTTAATTTGAAGAATGCAAGCCCAACAATAAAGAAGATCAAGTGCTTAGTTTAATTATTCATTCTCATTTATTCTTAATGTATTTTACTTCCTTATGAGAGTGGGTAGTTTAGGTTTTTATTCTCACATAAGGCCAAATAATATTCATGTATGAAAGGTTGAGATTAAAACCAATTAGACTTGAGAAGAGAATTGAAAACAATGTTAGAAAAACTACACTGATCAATTCACTCGAGTGATTTATGAATTTTCAGTAATATAGCCGTTGGATAAAGTAAAAAGGCAACACTATCATAGTGGACTAAAACACTCGAGTGTTTCCAAAAAGACTCGAGTATTTTAGGTCTGACAGCAAATTTTTTAAACGTTTAGAAGAGGACAAAAAGGTGGAATAACTTGGTTTTTCCTTCCCTTTTGTCCCCTTAGATATATTCTGAATAGTGGACTTTATTTGAGAACAACAAGCTTACATTCTTTCTTGATTCTCTCTCTCTCAAGTGTTAAAAATCATTTTCTCTCTAAACTCAACCAAGCATTCATCTTTATTATTTGTCTTAGTGAGTTAAGAGAGTGTGCTTCATTTGTAAGAGAATTATTTGTTGTAAAATTCTCAAACACTCAAACACTTTAGCTTGTTTAGAAAATCTTGGTGAGGTATCCAAGTTCTCAAGCCTTGGGAGGTTCTCAAGCACAAAGACTAAGAGGATTCTTAGGTTGGTGGGCTCTTGGAGGTTCCAAGGAGCTTAAGAAGAAGGGACTCTTCATCACCAAATCAAGTTGGGTAGAAATTTCAAGAGTTTGGTACACTCTTGAAAAGGGTTAGGATTGAGTGAGGAATCTCAATTTATCCTTGTAATTTCTAACAATTTGATTACTAGTAGAAACTCCTAAGTTGATTAGGGGGACTGGATTAGCACTCTATATTGAGTGTGAACCAGGATAAAATTGGTGTTGTCTCTTTCTTTTATAGCTTTCTTAGATTTCAAGAAAAACCAAACCCTAAGTTCTCTAGAAAGGGGCTTTTATATTTCTAGTAGCAATTGGTTGCAATTAACTTGTTTTCAACTTGTTTTAACTTAGTTTAATTGCCCTCTACTTTGATTTATATCAGCTCTGGATTAGTCTTTAAGAAATTGAATCATTTTGCTAAATTTCTCTGAAATTGCTCTTTGCTGTTCTGCATAAAACACTCGAGTGTTTTACAATTCACTCGAGTATTTCGTAGCATTTTACTCGAGTGTTCTTCATTTCACTCGAGTAAATTGCCCAGTTTCAAAAAAACAAGCATTTGATCAATTATCTTTTAATTGCACCGAAAATTAGTCACTGTTGCTTCCATATTACTATTCACCCCCTCTCTAGTAATTGCTAAGCCCGCTTGTTGGTTTCCAACAAGTGGTATCAGAGCTCGGTCGAAAGATCGAGCGTAAAAGCTTTTTCGAAAAAGATCCTTTTGGAAACAATGGGCTCTAGCAACCAACAAGAAGGGTCTATGTCTCTTAACCGACCTCCATTCTTCAATGGTGAAGATTATTCTTATTGGAAGGTTAGGATGAGAGTCTTTGTAGAAGAAATAGATACCGATATTTGGGATGCAATTGAAAAAGGTCCACATATTCCTAGAAGAGTGGTTAATGGTGAAGCCGTTGTTATTCCTAGAACAAGTTGGAATGAAGATGATAAAAAGAAAGTTTCATATGATTTAAAAGCTAAAAACATCATCTTCTCCGCTTTGTCCAAAAATGAATTTCATAGGATTTCACAATGCAAATCGGCTAAAGAAATGTGGGATACCTTGCAAATTACTCATGAGGGAACTAGTGAAGTTAGAGACTCAAGATTAAATGCTTTAACTCATGAATATGAGCTCTTTCATATGTTTCCTAATGAGTCTATAAATGATATGCAAACAAGGTTCTCACATATCGTTAACCAATTGATTGGCTTAGGAAAAGAATTTAGAGATGGTGAAACTACTAACAAAGTCTTGAGATGTCTTGATAGGAGATGGCAACCAAAGGTGACCGCCATCAAGGAAGCTAAGGATATAAAATCTATGGACTTGACCACCTTGTTTGGGAAGATCCAAGAACATGAGATGGAACTATCAAGACTTCACCTAAATGAAGATTCGGACAAGAAAAAGAAGAGCATCTCTCTAAAAGCCTCAACCAAAATGTCAAAAGAGGATGAAGATTGTGATACCCTTCCTTGTTCCCCAAGTATAACATAGTACTTAAGCTATCATATTGGATAATATATGGACTTGTGAGTATTAAGAAAATATGTAAGTGAAATTTTTCTTTTTAAAGCGGGTGCACAAATCAACACTTGGAATTCTTGGAGAATAAACTCTAAAGCATTTCAAAACAGTTGTATCGAATTCGGCGATTTCTAAAACCTTTTCAAAAGTTGGGTAACATTCGTCTTTTGGAATCGTATTTATATCATGGAAAATAACTGAAGCTACCCTTGCTTTATTTAATAGAACTGATACCATCGAATAGTTTTCACAGCCGAACTCTCAAATAGATTAAATCAGAGTAAGCGAAATTATCAGCCTATGCCATGGATAGGAATATAAACATAGGTTTTATATATAGGAAAGTCATAAGTACATAGCCCAGCATCAGAATCTCCAAGTTCCAAAATATACAAGTCCATAAACAGATCTACATAGCAGTGTAACCAAAACCCTAGAGTACTCCAAAAGTATATCTACAACATATATACATAACCAAAATATAACTCTAAGGGTGGTCACATATATCTGGCAGCATCAGATGTAGTAGTAGTGATAGCAGTAGTCTCCAAGAAGCAAAAGTAGTAAGGTAGTAGCATCATCATCAACACAGCAGCAGCAAGATCTCCTCCATAGCATCCACACATCAGATCCTCTGATCCTCATCACATACCCTATGCACATACCTAGGGATCATCGTCCCTCCAATCACTCCCAGTAGAATGCATGACAGGCTCGCTCCCACTCTTGTCCTCCACCGGATCCTCCTCGAACTCATCCGAGGGAGAGTGTACCCTACCACTGGGTATTGGGTCAGGTGATGGTGAAACCCTGACTGGGCTCCTCGGATCAGAAGGGGGAGTCTCCTCGCGGACGACTCTCGAGGTTAAAGGGTGAGAGCGGGTAGGTCGAAAATGAAAGCTGTGATAAGAGCAAGCTGGTCGCATGGGAGGTGGTCCATGGTAAGTATAAAACGGGGGTACGTGCATAGTGTATATGATGGTAATCCTAAACCTACGAGGACGGAATCGCATCAGCGGGTTCGGGTGGTAAAAGGTAATCTCTACCTCCCCCTCGAACACCGCGCGATGGTCTTCATAGATCCATATGCCACTAGGAAGTGGCCGGATCTCGATGCAAGCAATGTAACGAGACATCACCTACAAGGGCATAGGGGTAAGCAATTCTATACACATAATCAACAGAGAATAAATTGTGCAATATGAGTATGTAAATATGCATCAATTTATAACAATCATATATAACACTTAGTAGTTAGTTAATGCACATAGGATGCTCACACTTGTTTCGTTTATCATAATTAATTTAAATGAGTGGCATGATGCATGAATTTAGCTCTCAAGCCTATCTCCATCATTCTATGTCACTCTCTGACGTCCATCCCTGAAAACCCAGCACTCAACAGTGCGTTGTATTCCTAGGTATACAACAATTCGTACATTCACCTAGAATGTACACGGCAAGCTTGGAATCCATGCCACCCGAGCATATCCCGTCATCCAAACGGACCGTCATCAAAACGGTATAACCATATCAGCATCCACTAAGCCGACCACGTCAACGACGTGTCATCAAGCAAGCGTATTGGCACTCCCAGAGGCCCTCCACATGTTTAACAAAAACATGATATACGTCCTACCATCCAAACTCCATAATGAATGCATTACTTAGTTAAAAAGGAATTGATTGACGTATTATCCTTTTATTAATATCTTACGCGCCCTCCGAGCAACGTATCATTATCCAAATGAAAACATCACAACGTCAGTCAATTTCCTTTTAAGCTCAGAATCACTTGGTTTATTGTTCTTTAAGTGTTACAAAATGGTTTAGAATTGAATATGGTATTTTTAAGTTTCTGACTAAAAATACTCGAGTGTTTTCCATAATACTCGAGTAGTTTATCAGTTTCCAGATTTTACTCGAGTAGTTCATAATTATACCCAAGTCTTTCATGTCTTTTTAGAGATTTAAGTATTCAGATCTTCATAAATATACTCGAGTAATTCATGAGATACTCGAGTAGTTCATTACCCAGAATACTCGAGTAGTTCATGTATTACTCGAGTTGTTCATCAATTTTTACTCTTGTTGCATCTGAAATACTCGAGTGCCAAGCCTGATTCTCAAGTTGGTGCGCCAATTTTCACACTGGTGCACCACGAAATACTCGAGTGTTAAGCCATATACTCGAGTATTTGCAGACAGAACAGACTGAAAACTTGGTTTTTACATACCATTTCAATTTTTAAACATTTTAACCTAAACCAATGATCAAAACAGTTCATATACCATATATTGAACATGTTACAACGCTTAATACATATCAAATTACAGATTTGACAGAGGATTCATCAATCATGCATAAAATACACATTTTAACAACTCAACACCTCAAATTGCATAACAAGCACAATTCTCATGAAATAAAGTTCATTTAAGCTTGTATGCATGATTTAGAACTTGCTCAACACAGTTTTAGAGCAAAGCTTGGTCTCCAAACCAAAGATCCTATTCAATCTAAGCCCTTAGAGCCTCTTGGTGGCTCTCTAACACAATTAATGGAATTTACTCTCTATCTAGTGAATATAATTACTTCCCCTTACCTCTCAGACGTGAATCAACAAAGGATTGACAAGAAAAAGGCTCCACAATTCTCAGATCAACTTCAAGCATCACATGTAGAGCATTTTGAGTGCATCACCAAAATGGAATTGGTTCACACATGAAACAGAGAATAAAATTGGGGAAATTAGATTTTCTAGACTCTATGCAACATAATCTAACTAAAGAAACCGAATTTGAGACTCAGGGACTCATGAGCTTACCAGAATCAATGATCAAAGTAAGCTCCAGACCAAGACTTGACCAGCAACAGCTTCACTTCCAAGCTCCAATTCTCCCAATACACTCACGCAATACTCACGATTTTGGTGTTTATACAAAGCTCGTGATGTGAGCTTTGTATTCGTGTATCACTCAAATCTTAACACTCAGAATTGAAGATGAATCGAAGGCAACAAATCTGAAACCCTAACTTCATCAACAAATGCAAGTTTGATCAAAATCTTCAGCTTAATGGTGTTGATGAGCTTAAATAGGCAAAGAAGACTTCCATGCACAACGACACGAAAGCTTTGAGGTTTTGGGGAGGGAGTATTCGTGGCAAGAAGAGGAAATCGTTGATGGTGACTCACCAAACGCACTAACTCGTGCAACTCAGACCAGAATACTCAAGTTTTCCGAGAAATACTCGAGTATTTTGCCCCATTTTTGAAAAATAATTATTTTATTTACTTTCCCTCCAAAACCTTTCCTATAATTGCTTCTAGGTCCCAACCCAGGGACTAATATGCAAAACATTTATTTTATGCATTATAATATTTATTAAATAATTTCACACACGTAAACTAGTTACGTGAATACACATTTTAATCAAGGATTAATATAAAAATTATTAATTATAATTAAATTATAATTAACATTTCATTAATCGGGGATTAAAATTTTAGGGTGTTACACTACTCCCCCACTTACAAGAAATTTCGTCCCCGAAATTCAACTCATACAAACAACTCAGGATAATCCTGACGCATCTTATCCTCTAATTCCCAAGATGCTTCTATCACATCACCACAAACCCAGACGACTTTGACCAGACGAATATCCTTCCCTCTAAGCTGCTTGATCCTTCGGTCTTCAATGCGCACAGGCTTAGCTTCGAAGGTTAAGTTCTCATGAATTTCTAGGTCATCAGGTTGGATTCTAAGAACAATGGTGGGGTCATGGACATATCTTTTCAACTGAGACACATGAAATACATTGTGTAGGTTATCTAGTGACGGGGGTAAGGCTAATTGATAGGCTACGGGGTCGATTCTTTTGAGAATTTGATAGGGACCAATAAACTTAGGTGATAGTTTCTGAGTTTTCAAGGCTCTACTAACACCTTTGGTTGGAACTATTCTAATGAACACATGGTCACCTTCGGCAAACTCTAAAGGTTTCCTCCTCCTATCAGCGTAGCTTTTCTGCCTACTCTGAGCTGTCCTCATCTTCTCTTGTATCATCTTGATCTTCTCCGTGGTTTCTTGCACAAAATCTGGTCCAACCAACGAATTCTCCCCCACTTGAAACCAGCACAACGGTGTCTGACACTTCCTTCCATACAGAGCTTCAAATGGTGCCATGCCAATGCTCGTATGATAACTGTTGTTGTACGTGAATTCCACGAGCGGCAACATTCGCTCCCAACTTCCTTGGTCTTCCAAAGCACAAGCCCTCAAGATGTCTGATGCTGCTGCGATTTTTCCAGATTGCTCGAAATTCTCTCTCACTTCACTCGCGTTTTCTCTGCTCACTCTCTCACATCTTCACAAATCTCACCAAAAACTCAAATTTCTTTCATATTTCAACTCTATTTCATCTTCTAAACTCATTTCTACTCCTATTTCACATCAAATTCAAGTTTTTGAGCATCAAATTCATCATTCCCTTTCCAAAACCCTAACTCCCCAAAACACCAATTTCTCAAAAATTACTTCTAGTTTCTCACTTGTAAGTGCAAATGGCTTCATCTTCGGACAATAGAAGAAAAGGGAAAAAGCCAAGGGTGGAAGAACCTCAACCTATTGTGGAGGAGGAAGATGATTTCTATCAAAGGGCAAATTGCATTGAAAGGGAAAGGAAATTTGCTTCAAATGATTATGCAACACAAACATGGGTAAGTGAAGCCTATCTCCTAAGTAGAGGATTTACCTTTGTTAATGCCCTTAAGATTCAAAAACTCATGGGTTTTCTATCCTACAATGGTCCTATCTACATTAGGTTAGTTAGGCAATTCTATGCAAACTTTAGGCAAAATGGAAACTCCTATGAGACCTCTGTTTTAGGACAACGCTTTGAGGTTACCCCTAGGGCTTTATTCCAAGTCTTTGGGTTATCACGATCAGGAGAGGGCACTTCTAAAGGAGATGTTGATCCGATTTTTCGAAACTTGCTCCGCCCTGATCGTGTATATCTCAAAGGTGAGAAAAAGGCCAATCAGATGACTGCCAACAATAGAGTCCTGCACTATCTCATTTGCCATATCCTATTGCCCCAAACCTCTCCTAACTACTCCCGACCAATTCAAATTGTGCTTCGAGTTATGGATGCCATTCTCAATGGTACAGTCTTGAATTGGGCCTCCATCATCCTAGCTCGAATGAAACATGCCTCTGAATCCAAACCTAAACAAAACCTACCTTACCCCATGCATGTCTGCAAGCTCCTTCATTACTTTGAGATTCCTATTTCGGAAAAGGAGCCTGTCGTTCGTCTTCCTACGAAAATCCATGCATTTTCTGATAACTCTTTGGGTAAGATGGACATCGAGTACTTCGGGGATCGATGTCTGTATTTTGATGAGGCAGCTGCTCTGAGAGGTCAGGGTAATGTTCAGCAGGTTGCAGATCAGTTAGGTGTTGACCCTCAGCAGTTGGAGGAGGAGCAGGCCGCCTTTGATCAGCAGGCAGGAGGCAGTGGTGGAGTACCCCAGGGTTATCCTACTGATGGGATCAACTTTGATATACCGAGGTCATGGAACACCTCATTTGGAGAGTTCAAGGTATATATGGATGAGAGAATGTGTAACACCCCGATCTGGCAACTTGAAAACTTTAATCGTTTTGGGCAAAAATTAGGGCCATTTTTTTTAAAAAGCGAGCAGTGCACAAGATGAGAACACTTCTATTTTTCAAAACATAATTGTATAGCAAACTCATGTTCTCATATTGAACCAACTCTTTCAAGTCCCAAACCGGAATGTCACATGACACTACGTTTCGAAACTCAATTTCCAAAACATCAGATACTTAAAATAGCCCATATGATTTCTGGTCAAAGTACCAATACAAAGATTAATTTGTTGGGGTTACATCAGGATACCATTAGGTTGCTAAGAACTCATAGTGGGGATACATACTCAAACGGGTAATTACCTAGGCATCTAATCATGATCTCCCTAATCTAGCTTGGCAAGCTTGAGGTACCACTCATCATCATCCGCCAGAAGGTCTTCTGGAGTAATGATCCAGCTCCCATCACTGTAGCACTCCTCAGGGTCATCTCTATCGGACCAGAGGTCGGGATCTTCCTCCTCGTCCTCATCAGCAACCTCCTCCTCAGAATCATCAGGTCCATCCTCTTCTTCTCTTTCTTCGGCTACCTCCTCCTCCTCCTCCAACTCCACTCGTCGATGCGGAATCTCATCAAAAATCATCTTGTAAGCTGACGTAATGCTATTATTACCCCTTCGGGGAGTCGCTCCAATCTCCCGCAACTGCTGGTACCGTACCATATTGGCCATCTAGAATCCATACAAATTTTATACAAGAAAGGATAGATAGAGTAGAGAGAGTGAGCAACCCAAAACGGCAATGTCGACTATGTGGGATTACATCAGGTAAATATTAAGACAAAATAAATATAAAGGCAAACATAAATCCAACAATAGCATAAGGTAAATCAAGACAACACATATAACCATCATGATGTACACATACATAATCACCCAATTATTCATTCCATCATTTGCAAGCTCAAGACAATCACATCCTTCACCATAATACTTTTCTTCCATTCTCTCTCATTCCTCAGACTCAACAAATGTTTCAAGGGTATTCGTATCCACTTCCACTCTTGGTATTAGCATTTTCATTATCATTATTATTTTGATCATCATCACACATATCTTTGAAATATCTTGGTTATTAAGTCTTATCAATTCGATTAGCATCAATGATGAGGGGGAAACATCATTGTGCTCACACACGTCTACATCTCCTCGGTCAACCTCCCAACCTAGTCGGAAGCAAACAGGAGTACAGGACCTTTACCACGCGGGCACGACAGCTGTCAACAACAAATGGCTCCAAGCCAGGAGGTCTCAGCCTCAATCACATATAATATCATTAATCAGGCTCACTGTCTTACAGTGGCAAAACACAATGCCCCGTTCCAGTCCCTCTCACTGTTCTCGATTTGCAATCTAGGGGGCGACAGTACTTATTCTAGTTTCGAAAGCAGAACGTGCCACGGCATTAGACCTAGTCCCCACCACGTTAGTGCGCCACTTGTGGGATTGTTCCGCCTAGAAAAGTACTCTAGACTTCTTGACGTATCACCGTCATCGTCCTCCCCAAATGCAATCTCGTCCTAAGTATCCGCAGATACTTATCGTTCCTTCCTCTCCACTACTTCGATTCGACACTCATATCTCACCGCAATTGTTAATGTCTTTTAAAATCTTTTAAAGAGTTTTAATTATGGCTTAGTCCTAATGATCGGCTCACCCTTGGTGCATCCCTTCAATGAGACCCGATCGCTAATCGTTCGCATCTAATCCCCCTAAAACTCATATATTATTACTCAAATCATCTCAACATCATTGCATCGTCTTTCTCTATCTCAAATCACAGCGACATTTGCTCTCCTCAACATGAGCAGCACGGTCTCAGATCAACTTGTAACTCAACACATCATCGTTGTTCTCTTCGTTAGCTGTGGATCAATAGCATCCTCTGCATCCCTTACTTCGAATAACTCAGCCACGTCATTAGTATATGTTCTGATCAGCTCGACCTCGCAGCATTGTTAGCTCCACTCATCATCACCACGCTTCTGCTCGCTTTGACGAACATTTCTCATAGTCATCTTAGCATCGTCTCCTCGTCACATTCTTTCTTGATTAATTACGTCTTTCACATCTATCGCTTTCGTCTCTTATTTCTTTGATTAATACTTTATAATCTTAGTCTTTATTGTTTACTCATACAATTCCTAACCATATACTCTTAAATAACAATTAAACAACTCTCAAAAAATTAAATAGCACAATATGAACGGTCATAAAACATATCATCATTTTCATAAGCAAATCTCAGTCGTTCGGGTGGATAGCTAAACCAATCAAACAAGCGCTATCACATACACCACTACGCTAAATGAGATTGGAGTCCAATCTTTGAGATGATTGGATGCCTTAATATGTTACCTAATTACCACGGCGTCTTAAGGGAATGCCCCTCTCTCACCTCAATGACGAACGTCCTAATGCGCTCCACGATCTCTTGATCATCTCTCCTCACCTCATGTCCTCGCATCCTTCGCTCAAACTAAGACATTTTCTCGTGCATTAGAAACGATTTCGATACGTTCTTTTAATTTGTTTTGAAAACAATTTCTCTTTTGAAAACTTGTTATCATGGTCTAAGGCTTTCAAAATTCAATTTAAATCTCATGATTAACACAGTTCTTGGGAAAAACGTTTGGAAATAACTTAAAAATAAGTTTCCTTTCGTTATTAAAACAAAATTTGAAACATTTATGTTATGAAAATACAATCCTTAAAATACTTTTCGAAATGTAAGGAGTAAAAGATAAAACTCTAGGATCACACGAATTAGTTCATCAAATTCAAAACATTCATCATTCACTCACGACAAAACACTCTTAGGCTAAAGGAGATTAACTACTTGAATTAACACAAACACATATAAGTTCGATTATGCACAGGAAGATAATTTCAAACTTGATTTCTTAATTATTAACAAATTCTAAACCTTGAGATTATACTATCAATATCATGAGAACCAATTCAATTAACCTCACTTACTCCTAATTCTCTAAACCGAAAAGAACAAAAGAGATTAACACATCATGGCATTGAACATATAGTAGCATAATCATAAAATATAATCACTTTCATAAGTCATTTAAAAAGGAAAATCATTCTAAGCATCTAAATATGCACTAACCGAATCACTCAAACAAAATCTTATAAAATATATCAAATCACCAAAATCATAAAACAATGAAATCGTCCCATTTATTTTAAGACCAAACCGTAAGCATTATGGAATGAGGCAACAAGTTCCATTTCATTTTTCATGACTCAATTCAAGAGAACAATTTAGATTACAAGTTATCTCATGTAGGCATGTGGCTTTATAATCCTGAATAAGATCAGTCTTAGTCCATATGCAATCTAAATGATGATTAGTCACACTTCCCTATTCTCTTATCTCAAGACCGAATACTAACATGCATAGGGCAAGAATCTTAGTTCATTTTTCAATGCATTAAAGACAACTACAGCAAATCACATTGCATCATCATGCATGAATCATCAAGAGATTTCCTTAAACTTTTTATTAAAACTTAAACTTACAATTTTCTAGAATAAGGATTTGAGTTACAACTTATTCTTCTAAAAGAATAGCATGCATGGACTTAGAATTATTGAATCTATCCCTAGTACACATATACACTCATGAATCAAGCACCAATACACTTTTAGCACCCATGACCGAATGGCCTTAAAACACATGGATAAAATAAATCTCTAAATCAAATTATGTTTATAAAAAGAAAGATCATCTTTAAAGGCTATTACCCTATTATTTCTTCTAGACCGTAACACACATAGAAGAGAAACTTAGTTTCTTTTCTTGAAAATTGACAAGCAAACTTTAAGGTTCTAATTTGAGTTAACACACATGGATTAAAACATGCACATATATAAAATCAACCAAAAATCATTACAAATCAACATGCAAAGCTAAAAATCCTTATTTTCTTCTCAAATAAACTTAGATCATGAAATTGTTAATCAAACATTCACATTAACACATAGATCATGGTTTGAGCACAAGAGATCAACATGCAAGGCATAAATTCCTCACTTTGTTATCAATCAAACCTAGATCATAAATCATTCACCAAGTTCTTTAAATAAAAACCTCATAGGTCACGGTTTTGGAATAAGGAATCAACATGCAAGGGGTTTTATTTTAGTTTTCATAAAAATCTCAAGTAGTTATTTAGTTCCATTAGAAATTTGTTTAGAAAATCATCAAGATCTACCTAAAGAAAATATAACCGATGTAACACCCCGATTTGACAACTTGAAAATAAAATTTCTTTAATTAATATAGTGAAAATTTTGGCCAATTTTTTTTTTAAAACAGTGTTACACAAGGTGAGAACACTTAGATTTTCAAATTATGTTTGCAATTTAAACTCATGTTCTCACATTGCATAAAACCTTTCAAGTACCAAACCGAGATGTTACGAAACATCGCACTTTGAAACTTGCTTTCACAAAACACATTTAAAAGCCCATCTCTTTTATGTTTATCGAGAAAACTTAATATTGATTATCCAGCTTTAAAAAACATCTTTCGGGTGCACATGTGGATGCAGCTAATGATGTCTAAGTACCTGGTAAGGGAGTACAATACTTGATCATAGATACTGTGACAGTAGACCTCCGTCCCACGCTTTCCCCTCAGAAGGGTCGAATCATCAACCATCGAGTCCTCGAGCCGAGCTTGACCATCTTCTCCTTCGTGACTCCATCTCGGTCGTGTCTCCGTAGGCCATCACATGAAACGCCGACTCCCAATATAATCTACTTACTCTGTCGCCTGTGGACATCATCACAGAAGTCCACAGGGACGGGAAAAGACAGAGAGAGTAAGCATTCCGAACGACGCATCGTCGACGGTGTGGGTTTACGATAGGCAAAATATTAAGACAATACAAGCACACAACCATTTACATTCACAGCACAATAACACAACATGTAATTATGCAAGATGCATGGGGATGAAATGCAATAGTCGCATTATCTAACACTATGTCCTTTCCTTAGGGAGTCTCTAAATCAGTTCGTCTCGCAAAGTCGAATTTCTTAAACAGCTTGTCTCACGAAATCGAAGTCTCTCGATCGGCTTGTCTCGCAAGGTCAAATTCTCTTTGTTCACATATCTCGAGTCCATAGTATCGGGATTCAGGCATAATCGTTTTGGTTTCGAGTCTACATCTCCTCGGAATCCATCCACCTAGTCGGAAGCAATCAGGAGTACAGGATCTCTAACCACACCGGCTTTTACTGGATGGCAAAGTGAATGCATTCATAAAATAATGGCCCGGGAAAAATAAATAAAATAACCTCATTCGGCCGTGTTCGAGCATCCCTCTCACTGATCAAGATTTAGTCAAGGGGGTGTCAGTCACCTTGTCTAGTGATCATGTGGTACTTCGTCCACACCACTGAGTGACCAGCTCCGACTGGTTCAGCCAGGGCCCCTATGGTTTTTCCCACCTAGACAGACTTCTCAAGGCTTCTTGACGAATCACCGTCATTGCCGTCCCCTATCCTAATCATCCAGCTGAACACCACAAGGGTAATCCAGATGTACCTTCCTCTCCACTACTTCGGGTTAGGGTTTAAAGTCGTAAGGTTGTACTCGCTCGTTCTAATGTCGACCCACCCTAAGTCATCTCCGCCATACAGCTCCGACTATATGCGGAATGCTTCTGTGGGACTCGACCACTGTGTCTGACGGGCTCCGACCCATCCTGAATCATTCTCGGCATACGGCTCCGACCAGTATGCAGGATATCCACAATCTCTCTGATGGGCTACAACCCATTCAGAGTCAACCTCGCCATATAGCTATGACTATATGCGGAATATCAAACATCATTCTGACGGGCTACGACCCACTCAGAATCACCATCGGCATGTGGCTCCGACCACATGCGGGATATCCATCAATCATCAATAGATAGGCTCCAACCTATCCCATGTCACTCATACTCAACATATGGCTAGGACCATATGGAGGCTATCTCGACACATGGCTACAACCACGTGGAACTATCTCAACATATGGCTACGACCATATGGAAATCATCTCAACACATGGCTACGACCATGTGGAAACCATCTCAACACATGGCTACGACCATGTGGAAACCATCTTTGTAGAAATCCACAGTCATTTCGTCCACGTTCAAAGCACCGTCGTCACAATCACATCGTCAGCTAGTTCCACGTATTCGGCGCATCAGCATCATCCGGTTCCACCGCGTGTTCTGTCCTTTAGAGCTTTGCTCTATTCATTGGGGGATTTCTTATATTCTTCTATGTCTTTTCTATTCTTATCTTATATCGCGGGATGATGCATTATGCTCATGCAATGACATTATATCAACAATACATCTCAACATAAACAAGTACATCAATCAATCAATACCATGCAATGGTATAGGTCTGAGTCTTCGTATACCGCGATACAAACAATCACACAATTTATCGGGTATACTACTAGCTACGATAGACCTTTACTCCGACTTTGAGAGAGTACGGAGTGTCCTAATAGATCACCTAAATACCACGGTGTCTTAGGGAAGCTTCTCTCTCACCTCAACTCCAGCAAATACCTCGCCCGAAATCGCTGTGGGTCCTCCCAACTGTCAGATGCTCCAGTTTCTTGACTCGTACGCACCTTATACTAGATAGGAGACACTAACGTTACTAGTCCATCCAAATGATCGTCATACTTAAAATCAAAGCGCGTTTTCGAAAACTCCTTTCACTCCTTGTCGGAAAATTGTAAAACGTCGAGATTTTCTCAAAACCAAAACCCAACTTTCACTATGCTTTAATTACTTTGAAATCATTATAAGAAATCAATTAAATCGTTTTAAATAAATGGATCGGTTGCTGGTCCGTCTTGGACAGCAGCTTGCTCGATCCCGAAAACATTGAATAACGTCATTTTTGAAATCCTGCTTTTCTTAAATCACGTACCATTTAAAACTTAAACTTTAAACCCATCAAACACATTTTCAGGATTGAAAAACAATTTAAATAAAATCTGGACAGCAAAGATGCTAGTCCATAAAGCACTCTTTAGGAAATCCGAAAACATTGTAAAATCACATTTTTCAAACCAACTTCATCTTATATTAAGTACTCAGCTTCAATTCACCTTGAAAACATTTTTAGATAAGAAATACAACTTATAAAAACTCTGGACAGCATCATATGCTAAGTTCCAAGTTCATTTTTCATTATTCAAAACCAATTTAAATCCATTGACAAACCAAGTATCTTGAAAACAATTAAATAAACACCTTGATTAGCAACTTTTCAATCAAATAAAGTAATGAAACATATAGGCACATGCACATCGAATCATACTCATATAAGCACTTTGAATAAATAAATGAATTGGTTGTTGGTCCATTCCGGACAGCCACAACCAAGATTCGAAAACACCGAAAAATCGTTCTTTAATCTCTTTAACACTCCATGTTAAAATGATCATTTGAAATGATTTATTTTCAAACATAACACTTAAACAAGGTAGTTCAATTAGCATGTATCACCTAAAACAAATCATTTAGCACATAGCACATAGCATATTTTCAAATCATAATTTCAAACTAATAGCCTAGACCGAACACCGTAAACAATCGATCTTGCAAACTCAATCATGCATAGTCTAGATGTGTCATCAAGCAATCATTCATTCAATTAATTCAAGACATAATAATCATCATACAAGTCCAGCCAAGTCGCAAAACAAAGCACAAAATTCCCGTTTGTCAAAAACATCTAAATAAAGCTTTTGTTCAATTACGGGAAAACACAAAAGATAAAATTTAAAACTACATTAAGTCAACTTGTTTAATTCTCAAAACTTCCAGAACATACCAATATAGGTTAAAGTTAATCATATAAAATTTCCAAGTCATTTGAACAATCTTAAGTTAGGTTTCCAATCAGATTTTGCATAAAAAGCATGATGGAACTGTTGCTGACCTGAGGCCAAAACGCCATAATTAAAAATAGTGTTTCAACTCCGAATTGCATGAAAATTGGTATAAATCTTCCTTACACAATCAAGATCATCTCATAAAAATTTCAGATTATTCGGAGTTGGGAAAGTCATACTTTTTCAATTTAATTCATCACTAGGTCCGGAAAATCTGAACCAATCGGTTCACTGTTTCTCAATTGGTAAAAATATTAAACCAACTGCAAATCACCTCAAATTTTACAGAGAGTCACAAGACATGTTTAAGGAGTTACCATAAATATTTCAAGCAATTTAGAGTAGTATAGGTCAGAAAACTCGGTTTAGGTATTTCCTTGAAAACTTACTTTTCCGAAATCGTTTTCACCAAAATAAATTCATTTCAATTAATAAACCAATTCCAAAAATGTTATAAAAATTCAGGGACACTCAATCTAACCTACTTAAAACAGTGTCCAAGTTTCAGATTCATAAAACATGTACAAGTGCTACTTATCAAAATCTTTTTCACTAAAAACCTTAGACTTCCATAATTAACACCGAACAACCAAAATTCATTTGAATTACCAAAACAATTCCAAATCCCTTCAAATTTTCCAGAATTCATTTAAATAGCATCAAGGACCACATATCAAAATTTCAAGGCAATCCAATTAGCATAACTATTCTTTCTTAAAGTTTCTTACAAGAAAATCACTTATGAATCAAGATTTCAGCACTTAATCAAATCGTTCAAACCAAACATTTTCATTTAACTTTCACTTAGTCAATTTTATCTTAGAAAAACTTCATCTTATCATACTCAATCATGTTAAAACCGTATGCTTCACTAGTTGCTCAAAACTTATCTTCTCAAGGAATAACTTTACAAATCAACATGTAGTTTCATGGCATCAACATGCATACATCTAAGAAAATTTAAACTCAAAGTCTAAGGTCCAATCCGTGACCTTGACTAGGTTTTCTCAAAAACATTTTCAAAAGATTCAAGACTTCTAAAAACAACTTCAAATGCAATAACAATTTCACATCATTCATTCAATTAGACTTAAGAAAATCATAACCCTTTTCATTTAACCACGACTAATGCTTAAAGATCACATCATCACATAAATTTTATTCTTCTAAAACATTATCAAGTTTCAAGATTATGACATGCAAAAGATCAAACAAAAGGAAATCAAAATTTCAATCACCTCATCGTCAAACCGTGACCAACACAAAGGAAAATCACTAAGAAAATTCAATCAATCATAAAGATCTTCACATTAAAACTCAAACATCAAACAAATCATAGTTCGAGCATGGATCTAAACATGCACGCAAAAAAAAACACTAGTTCTTTGAAAAACCTTTCAAGAAAACTCAAAATCAAGTCCTTTTCGAAAATACTTTTAGGAGATCAAGAAGAGAACTCAAGATCATGAGCAAAACTTCAAGATCAAGTTCAAAGATCAACATGCATGTAAAGGAAATCATTAGATTTATCACCAAAAACAAACATGCATCACACTTTTAAACCAAGAATCAAGTGTTTAGAAGAAGATCATGAAAAAACGAAAATGAATCAAAGAAAAGGTTTAAAACTTTTTAGGTCATGAATTAAAATTCTTACTTAATCAAAAACTTTAAAGAATTCAAGTCCAATTCCTTGGTTTCTCCTCTCTTTCCTCACGGCTCACTCACTCTATCCTAGTCCATGGTTTTCTCCTTCCCTTCTTTGCTAATCTTAGCTTGATCTTGCTTAGATCATGAAGATTTCAAGGTGTTGAAGTTTGGTTCTCCTCCTCCCTCAATTCGGTCTCTCTCTCTCTCTCTTTTACTTTCTCACCAAGAGTTTGATGATTCTCTTGGTGTTAAGTGTTTGGTTTAGGAAAAGATGTGGAAGAAAGTATGTGTTTGATGAATGAATGAAGAACTCACTCACTCACTCACGGTTTGGTGTTGATGTCGTGTGTTGGTGTTGTTGTTTGTTGAGAGAAAGAAATGGTGAAGATGAAATGAAGAATGAAAGAGTGAAATGAGCTCCCTCTCTCACGGTTTGGTCCCTTTTTCTTTAGTCTTACTTTTTCCTATTTGCCAAGAAGGGTTTGCATGGGGGGTTCATTTGCAATACTTAGGGATTAAGTCATAAACTTGGAGGCCAAGTCTTTGCCTCAAGGCCCTCACGGCCTCTCCCTCTCTTCTTCCTAGTCTTCACTTTTTCTTCTTCCTTATGCCATGCTTAGGTCATTAGAGTGATGTCATCATGTTGACTATTAAGGCATGCCACTTGTTGATCAAGTAAACAAGCTTGGTGGCTAGGCTAAGCACATAGAATTCGGCCACATGGGCTTAGGGTGGTTTAGATTAGCTAATTAGGTTTAAGGCACTAATTAGGGTTCTAATCATGATTAGGGTAGGATTAGGTTAATTAATCTAGGTTTAGTCCACTAATCCTCAGTGATTAGGGCTTAATCAAGGATTAAGGTGCTAATCAAAAACTTAATCTTGGGTTTAAGGAAAACTAATCTTGGATTAGCTCACTAACCAAAAAGGGTTTAGGGTCTAAGAGAGTGATTAAGCACTCAATCAAGGATTAAGAGCTCGATTAGGGTTTAATCAACGATTAGGGCATCAATTAGGGTTTCCAGAGGTGATTGGACTTTGATTCTTTGAAACTTATAAAATAATTTTCCATGAAATCATACAAATCAATAAAACAAGGTCTCAATCAAAACCTTAAACACTCATGCACACAAAGTCACAACACAAGCATATCAAATTTCAAAACATAAGGGTTCATTATGAAATCGAAACTCTTTTAAATCGATTCTTAAATCAATTAGGTTAAATCCATAGAGATGTATAAAGAAATTCATTTCTCAAATGGAATCACAAATAATAAAATTATTCCAAACTCAATAAAATCATTTGCTTGAACTCTATAAAAATCTTTGTTTACCAAAATACCCTAAAATCGGCAACTGATTACGTAATCGAATAAAACACTCATCGAAAATCATTTGTAAAACAATATCTCAAAACTCTTCTTTAATAAAAACTTATTTATGTCGATCGGGAAAATACGGAATGTCACAACCGAAGCACATAGAGTCCATATATTACAACCGAATTTAAAAGTCCATAACAAAATCTAAATCTTTCTTGCACTCATCTCTTAAGCTATGGAAATAAACATGAAATAAAAAGAGAAGAAAGAAAAATTACAAAGCCAAAAGAAAATTCTAACTCTCATGATTCTACCCTTTGATCTTCGAAGTAACCTACCAAAAGAGTTGATCTCCTACTTTAAGGTCCTTGATCTTCAAAGGAAGTTCTAGTCTTGGCCTAAGTCTCCTTCTTCCTCCCTCTTGTCTCCCACGGCCACTCTTTATTTCTCTCTCTTTATTTCTTCCAAGGGTTGGATAGTCCCTTAGGAAGTGTTTAAGTTTGTTTGTGAGGGAAATGAAAGAAAATGAAGAAATGAATCAAGGCTTGGTGGATTTAAGGGCACTGAAGTTACCTTTTTTGCCCTTGGAGTGGGTTTCGGCCAAAGCACCAAATGAGAGGGTAGTTTTGGGTTATTCAAAGTTTGCATGGCAAGGGTTGAATCAAGGGGAACAAAATGCATAGTCTACGGCTTAGGTCTCATCATGCATTGTCATGTCAAGGCCACTATTTTACACACCTCTAATCCACTTGGTGGCTCCTAAGCCTTCCAAGTATCTCTTCCCCAATTTGAAATCTATTCCAACACACACACATTCACATTACCGTAGCAACACACACCCATGCACATACATCATGCACTTTCATTTTTATTTTCTATTCTTTTACTTATAAAATCATGTAGATGAATTCAAGGATCATATGCACACACACATATAGGACCGTAGCATCATATGCACATACACATAGTCTATATTTTTCTTATGATCACCAATTCACATAAATATGCAAGTATTTTCATACACACGCCCATACCGTAGCACATACATATCTACACACACATATTTATTTTTCAAGCCACATCCTCATATGGAATCAAACATATAGCATAAATTAATTTCATGTCATGGTAATTTGTTTAATTTTCCTTCAAGATCATATATTTCCATTACAAATAAAACTTAGGCTATTTCAAAGTAAAACAGTTATCTACACATAACACACTTATAATTTAAATATATATATAAGTAACCTGTAAAAATCAAGTTTTCATACAATAAGGAGTTCCAAAAGACAATTGAAATCTCTTAGCTTCAAAGATCATATTTTATTAAAATTCGTCCTCCCAAGATTTTCCAAAAACAAATTTGTAAATAAATTCAGAAAATTCAAAAGATAACATTTTCAAGGTTTACAAATCCAAAAATGCAAATTATTCCATAAAGAAATTCACTTTTTAATAAAATCAGAAATTCTCTTTAGAAAATCCTTTTGAGAACCAAAAACTCCAAGTTGGTTTTCATCGAAATCGTTTTCGCACGTACAGGAAAATGCGGGGCGTTACAGAATGGATGGTTTTGATGGGAGGTTTGCCTCAATGGCACATCAGGATGAGGAATATAGGCACTATATGACTGGTAGAGTTGATTGGATTGATGGGCGTTTGGATGCTATTGAAAATCAAGCTCAAGAGCAACGGGCAACCTTGTTTGACATGAGAACTCAGATGGAGCTCCAGCACTCAGCTCTTCATGGTAGGCTTGATGCCCATTCTGCTAGTGTGGATGCTAGTTTTGGACATGTGCGCTCCGATCTTAGTCAGATTCTGACAGCTCTTGGGAGACTCCAGCCTTATCCTCGTGATGATGATCAGCAACCATCATCTGCTTGAGTCCTTGATGTTCATTTGCACTAGATTTTATGTTTTATGACTTTATTTAGATATGTTGAAACTTTTGTTGTTTTTTTGTTGGGAGTTGGATGAACCTTTTTCAAACTCATGTTTTTATGGTGTGTGGAATGATGGATCAATGATGTTTGTGCATTAATCATGTTTTCTTCATGGTTTTCATGTTCTTTAATGTTTTTTTTATTGCTTCATAGTCATATTTTGATTCTTATTTACTCTTAAGGGAAAGTTTTCTTATTGGTATCCTTCATTCTCCACCTTTGTTTCCAAAACGTTATCTTTTTTATCATGACAAAAAGGGGGAGAAAGGAGATTAAAGAGAAAAGAGCACTTTTTTTTCGCTTTCTTGCTTACACTCTGATGTTATATGCTCTTGCTCTGATACCAATGAGCACTTGATTATGATTATTATAGTATTACGTCGTGCTTGGCATTTTTGGATTGTACAGGTTAAAAAGGTTCCTAGAGTGAGGGGGAGCTCTCAAGTGCTAGAGGTTTAATTATTTTGTCATCATCAAAAAGGGGGAGATTGTAAAATCAAGTCTCCGATTAAGGTGGATTAATTTTGATGATGAAAATGTAATTAAATTATGGACTTAATTTGAAGAATGCAAGCCCAACAATAAAGAAGATCAAGTGCTTAGTTTAATTATTCATTCTCATTTATTCTTAATGTATTTTACTTCCTTATGAGAGTGGGTAGTTTAGGTTTTTATTCTCACATAAGGTCAAATAATATTCATGCATGAAAGGTTGAGATTAAAACCAATTAGACTTGAGAAGAGAATTGAAAACAATGTTAGAAAAACTTAATTTTTCCAACACTGATCAATTCACTCGATTGATTTATGAATTTTCAGTAATATAGCCGTTGGATAAAGTAAAAAGGTTGTGACACCCTTCCTATTTCCCCAAGTATAACATAGTACTTAAGCTATCATATTGGATAATATATGGACTTGTGAGTATTAAGAAAATATGTAAGTGAAATTTTTCTTTTTAAAGCGGGTGCACAAATCAACACTTGGAACTCTTGGAGAATAAACTCTAAAGCATTTCAAAACAGTTGTATCGAATTCGGCGATTTCTAAAACCTTTTCAAAAGTTGGGTAACATTCGTCTTTTGGAATCGTATTTATATCATAGAAAATAACTGAAGCTACCCTTGCTTTATTTGATAGAACTAATACCATCGAATAGTTTTCACAGCCGAACTCTCAAATAGATTAAATCAGAGTAAGCGGAAATTATCGGACTATGCCATGGATAGGAATATAAACATAGGTTTTATATATAGGAAAGTCATAAGTACATAGCCCAGCATCAGAGTCTCCAAGTTCCAAAATATACAAGTCCATAAACAGATCTACATAGCAGTGTTACCAAAACCCTAGAGTACTCCAAAAGTATATCTACAACATATATACATAACCAAAATATAACTCCAAGGGTGGTCACGTAGATCTGGCAGCATCAGATGTAGTAGTAGTGATAGCAGTAGTCTCCAAGAAGTAAAAGTAGTAAGGTAGTAGCATCATCATCAACACAGCAGCAGCAAGATCTCCTCCATAGCATCCACACATCGGATCCTCTGATCCTCATCACATACCCTATGCACATACCTAGGGATCATCGTCCCTCCAATCACTCCCAGTAGAATGCATGACAGGCTCGCTCCCACTCTCGTCCTCCACCGGATCCTCCTCGATCTCATCCGAGGGAGAGTGTACCCTACCATTGGGTACCGGGTCAGGTGATGGTGAAACCCTGACTGGGCTCCTCGGATCAGAAGGGGGAGTCTCCTCGCGGATGACTCTCGAGGTAAAAGGGTGAGAGCGGGTAGGTCGAAAATGAAAGCTGTGATAAGAGCGAGCTGGTCGCATGGGAGGTTCCATGGTAAGTATAAAACGGGGGTACGTGCATAGTGTATATGATGGGAATCCTAAACCTACGAGGACGGAATCGCATCAGCGGGTTCGGGTGGTAGAAGGTAATCTCTACCTCCCCCTCGAACACCGCGCGATGGTCCTCATAGATCCATATGCCACTAGGAAGTGGCCGGATCTCGATGCAAGCAATGTAACGAGACATCACCTACAAGGGCATAGGGGTAAGCAATTCTATACACATAATCAACAGAGAATAAATTGTGCAATATGAGTATGTAAATATGCATCAATTTATAACAATCATATATAACACTTAGCAGTTAGTTAATGCACATAGGATGCTCACACTTGTTTCGTTTATCATAATTAATTTAAATGAGTGGCATGATGCATGAATTTAGCTCTCAAGCCTATCTCCATCATTCTATGTCACTCTCTGACGTCCATCCCTGACAACCCAGCACTCAACAGTGCGTTGTATTCCTAGGTATACAACAATTCGTACATTCACCTAGAATGTACACGACAAGCTTGGAATCCATGCCACCCGAGCATATACCGTCATCCAAACGGACCGTCATCCAAACGGTATAACCATATCGGCATCCACTAAGCCCACCACGTCAATGACGTGTCATCAAGCAAGCGTATTGGCACTCCCAGAGGCCCTCCACATGTTTAACAAAAACATGATATACGTCCTACCATCCAAACTCCAAAATGAATGCATTACTTAGTTAAAAAGGAATTGATTGACGTATTATCCTTTTATTAATATCTTACGCGCCCTCCGAGCAACGTATCATTATCCAAATGAAAATATCACAACGTCAGTCAATTTCCTTTTAAGCTCAGAATCACTTGGTTTATTGTTCTTTAAGTGTTACAAAATGATTTAGAATTGAAAATGGTATTTTTAAGTTTCTAACTAAAAATACTCGAGTGTTTTCCATAATACTCGAGTAGTTTATCAGTTTCCAGATTTTACTCGAGTAGTTCATAATTATACTCAAGTCGTTCATGTCTTTTTAGAGATTTAAGTTTTCAGATCTTCATAAATATACTCGAGTAATTCATGAGATACTCGAGTAGTTCATTACCCAGAATACTAGAGTAGTTCATGTATTACTCGAGTTGTTCATCAATTTTTACTCTTGTTGCATCTGAAATACTCGAGTGCCAAGCCTGATTCTCAAGTTGGTGCGCCAATTTTCACACTGGTGCACCACGAAATACTCGAGTGTTAAGTCATATACTCGAGTATTTCCAGATAGAACAGACTGAAAACTTGGTTTTTACATACCATTTCAATTTCTAAACATTTTTAACCTAAACCAATGATCAAAACAGTTCATATACCATATATTGAACATGTTACAACGCTTAATACATATCAAATTACAGATTTGACAGAGGATTCATCAATCATGCATAAAATACACATTTTAACAACTCAACACCTCAAATTGCATAATAAGCACAATTCTCATGAAATAAAGTTCATTTAAGCTTGTATGCATGATTTAGAACTTGCTCAACACAGTTTTAGAGCAAAGCTTGGTCTCCAAACCAAAGATCCTATTCAATCTAAGCCCTTAGAACCTCTTGGTGGCTCTCTAACACAATTAATGGAATTTACTCTCTATCTAGTGAATATAATTACTTCCCCTTACCTCTCAGACGTGAATCAACAAAGGATTGACAAGAAAAAGGCTCCACAATTCTCATATCAACTTCAAGCATCACATGCAGAGCATTTTGAGTGCATCACCAAAATGGAATTGGTTCACACATGAAACAGAGAATAAAATTGGGGAAATTAGATTTTCTAGACTCTATGCAACATAATCTAACTAAAGAAACCGAATTTGAGACTCAGGGACTCATGAGCTTACCAGAATCAATGATCAAAGTAAGCTCCAGACCAAGACTTGACCAGCAACAGCTTCACTTCCAAGCTCCAATTCTCCCAATACACTCACTCAATCCTCACGATTTTGGTGTTTATACAAAGCTTGTGATGTGAGCTTTGTATTCGTGTATCACTCAAATCTTAACACTCAGAATTGAAGAAGAATCGAAGGCAACAAATCTGAAAACCTAACTTCATAAACAAATGCAAGTTTGATCAAATTCTTCAGCTTAATGGTGTTGATGAGCTTAAATAGGCAAAGAAGACTTCCATGCACAACGACACGAAAGCTTTGAGGTGTTGGGGAGGGAGTATTCGTGGCAAGAAGAGGAAATCGTTGATGGTGACTCACCAAACGCACTAACTCGTGCAACTCAGACCAGAATACTCGAGTTTTCCGAGAAATACTCGAGTATTTTGCCCCATTTTTGAAAAATAATTATTTTATTTATTTTCCCTCCAAAACCTTTCCTATAATTGCTTCTAGGTCCCAACCCAGGGACTAATATGCAAAACATTTATTTTATGCATTATAATATTTATTAAATAATTTCACACACATAAACTAGTTACGTGAATACACATTTTAATCAAGGATTAATATAAAAATCATTAATTATAATTAAATTATAATTAACATTTCATTAATCGGGGATTAAAATTTTGGGGTGTTACACTACTCCCCCACTTACAAGAAATTTCGTCCCCGAAATTCAACTCATACAAACAACTCAGGATAATCCTGACGCATCTTATCCTCTAATTCCCAAGATGCTTCTATCACATCACCACAAACCCAGACGACTTTGACCAGACGAATATCCTTCCCTCTAAGCTGCTTGATCCTTCGATCTTCAATGCGCACAGGCTTAGCTTCGAAGGTTAAGTTCTCATGAATTTCTAGGTCATCAGGTTGGATTCTAAGAACAATGGTAGGGTCATGGACATATATTTTCAACTGAGACACATGAAATACATTGTGTAGGTTATCTAGTGACGGGGGTAAGGCTAATTGATAAGCTACGGGGCCGATTCTTTTGAGAATTTGATAGGGACCAATAAACTTAGGTGATAGTTTCTGAGTTTTCATGGCTCTACTAACACCTTTGGTTGGAACTATTCTAATGAACACATGGTCACCTTCGGCAAACTCTAAAGGTTTCCTCCTCCTATCAGCGTAGCTTTTCTGCCTACTCTGAGCTGTCCTCATCTTCTCTTGTATCATCTTGATCTTCTCCGTGGTTTCTTGCACAAAATCTGGTCCAACCAACGAATTCTCCCCCACTTAAAACCAGCACAACGGTGTTTGACACTTCCTTCCATACAGAGCTTCAAATGGTGCCATGCCAATGCTCGTATGATAACTGTTGTTGTACGTGAATTCCACGAGCGGCAACATTCGCTCCCAACTTCCTTGGTCTTCCAAAGCACAAGCCCTCAAGATGTCCTCCAATGACTGAATAGTCCTCTCCGTTTGACCATCAGTCTGAGGGTGGTATGCAGAACTCAACTTCAATCTTGAACCCAAGGCTCTATGTAGATCTTGCCAAAGCTTTGATGTAAACCTCGGATCGCGATCTGACACGATGCTTGATGGTACCCCATGCAGACGAACAACTTCCTTGACATACAACTGAGTGAGCTTTTCCAAAGAATAGCGCATATTAACGGGAATGAAATGCGCCGACTTGGTTAAACGATCCACAATCACCCAGATTGCATCATGACCAGTAGCAGTCCTTGGCAATCCCGACACAAAATCCATCGAGATACTATCCCATTTCCACTACGGAATTTCCAAGGAAAGTAACTCTCCTCCTGCCCTTTGATGTTCCACTTTCGCCTTCTGACACACCAAACAACATGCCACGTACCTAGCCACGTCCTTCTTTAAACCAGGCCACCAAAATACCTTCTTCAAATCCTGATACATTTTGGTAGCTCCCGGATGCATACTCATTTTGCTCTTATGTGCTTTGTCCAAAATCATCCTCTTTACTTCCAGATCATTAGGAACACAAATCCTTGTTCGAAAACGAAGGATTTCATCCTTCCCCTCTTGAAACTCCAACTGCTTGCCTTCTTCCATAAGCTTCTTCTTTTCTTTAAGTCCTTCATCTATATGTTGCAATTCCCGAATTCTTTGCAGAAATTCATTAGTAATCTGCAACATCCCCATCTTGATATTGGTTGGCTCCACTTGCATCGTCAGACTCATATCTCTAAATTCCTCTATCAGTGCAGCTTCTCTAACCATCATCGTACTGATATGCATTGCCTTTCGACTCAATGCATCTGCCACTACATTTGCCTTCCCAGGGTGGTAATGGAGCTCAAACTCATAATCTTTAAAGAACTCCATCCATCGATGCTGCCTCATATTCAACTCCTTCTGATCAAAGAGATACTTTAAACTCTTATGGTCACTAAACACCCGGAACGTAGTGCCATAGAGATAGTGCCTCCAAATCTTCAATGCAAAGACAACAGCTGCCAGTTCTAGGTCATGAGTTGGATAGTTCATTTCATGAACTTTTAGCTGTCTCGAGGCATAGGCGACGACTTGCCCTTCTTGCATCAAAACACTCCCAATACCTTGTTTTGATGCATCACAACACACATCAAAACTCTTCTGTGTATCGGGCAGAACCAATACAGGAGATGATGTCAACCTTTCCTTCAGCTCTCGAAAACTCCTTTCACACTTCTCGTCCCATAGAAACGGTTGATCTTTCCGAGTCAACTTCATCAAAGGCAGTGCGATCTTCAAGAAACCTTCTATGAATCTTCTGTAGTAACCAGCCAAACCCAGAAAGCTTCTCACCTCCGTGACTGACTTCGGTTGCTCCCATTGCAAAACCGAGCTCACTTTCGTCGGATCAACGGCTATTCCCTTGTCCAAAATTACATGCCCCAAGAACTTAACCTCCTTCAGCCAGAACTCACATTTTGTAAGTTTGGCGTACAACTGCTTCTCCTTCAGGATACTCAACACTATCCTCAAGTGTTCAGCATGCTCCTTCGGGCTCTTAGAGTAAATAAGGATATCATCAATGAACACAACCACGAATGAATCTAAATAAGGTCTAAAGATTCGATTCATATAGTCCATGAAGATAGCTGGTGCATTAGTCAATACGAACGGCATCACGACATACTCGTAATGTCCGTATCGAGATCGAAATGCAGTCTTAGAGATATCCTCTTCTCTAATCCTGATCTGATGGTATCCTGACCTCAGATCAATCTGGGAAAATATTGAAGCCCGACGAACTTGATCCATGAGGTCATCTATCCTCGGCAACGGATACTTGTTCTTGATGGTCACCTTATTCAGCTGCCGATAATCGATGCACATTCTCATGCTACCATCTTTCTTCTTGACAAACAGAACCAGAGCACCCCAAGGTGACATACTTGGTCGGATCATCTGTTTCTGCAATAGTTCCTCAATCTGCTTCTTCATTTCGGCCATTTCCGGTGGTGACATTCTATAAGGAGCAATAGAAATGGGACCAGCTCCCGGAACTAAGTCGATACCGAATTCAATTTCTCTTCTTGGTGGCAGACCAGGGTTCTCATCAGCAAAAACTTCCGGAAAGTCTCTGACAATAGGGATCTCTTCCATCCTTGGACCATTCTCCTCCACCTCAGTGTTGAACAGACACACGTAGCCGGAGGGTTTTGGGTTTCTATAGGTCACTATTTTTCTATCACAATCGATGATCACTTGGTTTTGACTTAACCAGTCCATTCCCAAGATCACATCTAATTGTGCCAAGGGTAAGCAGATCAAATCTACTTTAGAGGTTTGTCCTAACACTTCTATACAACAGTTAAGACAAGCTCTAGAAACAACTACAGGAGAATTAGTAGGGGTTTCTACTTGCAAAACATAAGGTAATTCAGACACAGATAAACTTAGCCGATCTACACATTCATATGAAACAAATGAATGTGTTGCACCGGAGTCAAACAGAGCATAACAAGGCTGACCATTAAGCAAGTATTTACCTTGCACCAGATCAGAAGACCAACTTGCTTCCACACCATTAAGGGTGAAAACCCTTCCTTGAGCCATAGGCCTCTCTGCAGCCCCTCTTGAGTTGGCTTTGGCCGGTTCCTTACAGTCTCTTGCAAAATGTCCTGGCTTACCACAATTAAAGCAGCCACTTGTTCCCCAGCAGACACGGCCATAGTGGTTGCGCTTGCACTTGTCGCAGAATGGAGCCTCTCTCCGAAAATTCCTTCATCCGAACCACCAGCTTTTCCCTTGCCTTTCCCTCGGCGATCATACGGACTTTTGCCTCTGTTATTGAAACCTTTATGCCTCTGGGGTCCATAGCTCTGATTTTCCTTCCTCTCTGAGGCTTGCACCTCCTCAGCCTTTGTGTCGTCTTCATACATCCTACACATGTCCACCAGTGCAGGAAAGCTTTGAATCCGCTGGTAGCTGAAAATCGACTTCAACTTGGGCCTCAAGCCTCCTTCAAACTTTATGCACTTGCTCCTTTCATCCGGATTGTTCTGATAATATGGAGAGTACTTCATCAGCTCCTCAAATTTGGCTGCGTACTCACCCACACTCATGTTCCCTTGCTTCAGCTGCAAGAATTCCACCTCCTTCTTTCTCCTTAGATCTTCAGGGAAATACTTATGGAGAAAATTCTCCATGAATACACCCCAACTCACATCCCTTCCTTCATATTGCAAAAGCTGCATCGTGTGATTCCACCAATTCTCAGCTTCATCCTCTAACATGTAGGTTGCATACGTTTTGAGCATCAGAACACTCCAACGTTCTCAGAATCTTATCCATGGTGTGAATCCACTTATTGGCCTCTTCCGGTTTAAATCCTCCTTCAAACTTTGGCGGATTGCAACTCCTAAAATCAGCCAGAGTCTTCGCATCAGTGTTACCCACATTACACTGATGAGGCGGGTTAACCGGTTGAGATGGTTGCTGAGTTTGTCGTTGCATAGCCTCCAACACCGTGGTGATTCGTTCTAACATCGCGTTGGTGTGATTTTGGTTTCTAGTTGCCATATTACACCTGCGTTGTGGGCTTATGGTCATATATGTTGAACTAAAGAAACTTCCATTACACCACCTATACTAAGATTATAACCTAAACGTCCAAATCTACAATCAATTGTGTCTTGTACCCAAAAGGGACAAGATACACACAATTCAAAGGTATCTAAAGCTCAACAAGCAAAATAATATCATTCAAAATAATGTAAATGCCCTGAAGATACCTGCTTAATGTTGATGGCTACCTTTCTGAAACTACTTCCACTACTACAGGATCTGACTTTTGCTCTGATACCACTAAGTGTGACACCCTTCCTATTTCCCCAAATATAACATAGTACTTAAGCTATCATATTGGATAATATATGGACTTGTGAGTATTAAGAAAATATGTAAGTGAAATTTTTCTTTTTAAAGCGAGTGCACAAATCAACACTTGGAACTCTTGGAGAATAAACTCTAAAGCATTTCAAAACAGTTGTATCGAATTCGGCGATTTCTAAAACCTTTTCAAAAGTTGGGTAACATTCGTCTTTTGGAATTGTATTTATATCATAGAAAATAACTGAAGCTACCCTTGCTTTATTTGATAGAACTGATACCATCGAATAGTTTTCACAGCCGAACTCTCAAATAGATTAAATCAGAGTAAGCGGAAATTATCGGACTATGCCATGGATAGGAATATAAACATAGGTTTTATATATAGGAAAGTCATAAGTACATAGCCCAGCATCAGAGTCTCCAAGTTCCAAAATATACAAGTCCATAAACAGATCTACATAGCAGTGTAACCAAAACCCTAGAGTACTCCAAAAGTATATCTACAACATATATACATAACCAAAATATAACTCTAAGGGTGGTCACGTAGATCTGGCAGCATCAGATGTAGTAGTAGTGATAGCAGTAGTCTCCAAGAAGCAAAAGTAGTAAGGTAGTAGCATCATCATCAACACAGCAGCAGCAAGATCTCCTCCATAGCATCCACACATCGGATCCTCTGATCCTCATCACATACCCTATGCACATACCTAGGGATCATCGTCCCTCCAATCACTCCCAGTAGAATGCATGACAGGCTCGCTCCCACTCTCGTCCTCCGCCGGATCCTCCTCGATCTCATCCGAGGGAGAGTGTACCCAACCACTAGGTACCGGGTCAGGTGATGGTGAAACCCTGACTGGGCTCCTCGGATCAGAAGGGGGAGTCTCCTCGCGGATGACTCTCGAGGTAAAAGGGTGAGAGCGGGTAGGTCGAAAATGAAAGCTGTGATAAGAGCGAGCTGGTCGCATGGGAGGTTCCATGGTAAGTATAAAACGGGGGTACGTGCATAGTGTATATGATGGGAATCCTAAACCTACGAGGACGGAATCGCATCAGCGTGTTCGGGTGGTAGAAGGTAATCTCTACCTCCCCCTCGAACACCGCGCGATGGTCCTCATAGATCCATATGCCACTAGGAAGTGGCCGGATCTCGATGCAAGCAATGTAACGAGACATCACCTACAAGGGCATAGGGGTAAGCAATTCTATACACATAATCAACAGAGAATAAATTGTGCAATATGAGTATGTAAATATGCATCAATTTATAACAATCATATATAACACTTAGCAGTTAGTTAATGCACATAGGATGCTCACACTTGTTTCGTTTATCATAATTAATTTAAATGAGTGGCATGATGCATGAATTTAGCTCTCAAGCCTATCTCCATCATTCTATGTCACTCTCTGACGTCCATCCCTGACAACCCAGCACTCAACAGTGCGTTGTATTCCTAGGTATACAACAATTCGTACATTCACCTAGAATGTACACGACAAGCTTGGAATCCATGCCACCCGAGCATATCCCGTCATCCAAACGGACCGTCATCCAAACGGTATAACCATATCGGCATCCACTAAGCCGACCACGTCAACGACGTGTCATCAAGCAAGCGTATTGGCACTCCCAGAGGCCCTCCACATGTTTAACAAAAACATGATATACGTCCTACCATCCAAACTCCAGAATGAATGCATTACTTAGTTAAAAATGAATTGATTGACGTATTATTCTTTTATTAATATCTTACGCGCCCTCCGAGCAACGTATCATTATCCAAATGAAAACATCACAACGTCAGTCAATTTCCTTTTAAGCTCAGAATCACTTGGTTTATTGTTCTTTAAGTGTTACAAAATGATTTAGAATTGAAAATGGTATTTTTAAGTTTCTGACTAAAAATACTCGAGTGTTTTCCATAATACTCGAGTAGTTTATCAGTTTCCAGATTTTACTCGAGTAGTTCATAATTATACTCAAGTCGTTCATGTCTTTTTAGAGATTTAAGTTTTCAGATCTTCATAAATATACTCGAGTAATTCATGAGATACTCGAGTAGTTCATTACCCAGAATACTCGAGTAGTTCATGTATTACTCGAGTTGTTCATCAATTTTTACTCTTGTTGCATCTGAAATACTCGAGTGCCAAGCCTGATTCTCATGTTGGTGCGCCAATTTTCACACTGGTGCACCACGAAATACTCGAGTGTTAAGCCATATACTCGAGTATTTGCAGACAAAACAGACTGAAAACTTGGTTTTTACATACCATTTCAATTTCTAAACATTTTTAACCTAAACCAATGATCAAAACAGTTCATATACCATATATTGAACATGTTACAACGCTTAATACATATCAAATTACAGATTTGACAGAGGATTCATCAATCATGCATAAAATACACATTTTAACAACTCAACACCTCAAATTGCATAATAAGCACAATTCTCATGAAATAAAGTTCATTTAAGCTTGTATGCATGATTTAGAACTTGCTCAACACAGTTTTAGAGCAAAGCTTGGTCTCCAAACCAAAGATCGTATTCAATCTAAGCCCTTAGAACCTCTTGGTGGCTCTCTAACACAATTAATGGAATTTAATCTCTATCTAGTGAATATAATTACTTCCCCTTACCTCTCAGACGTGAATCAACAAAGGATTGACAAGAAAAAGGCTCCACAATTCTCAGATCAACTTCAAGCATCACATGCAGAGCATTTTGAGTGCATCACCAAAATGGAATTGGTTCACACATGAAACAGAGAATAAAATTGGGGAAATTAGATTTTCTAGACTCTATGCAACATAATCTAACTAAAGAAACCGAATTTGAGACTCAGGGACTCATGAGCTTACCAGAATCAATGATCAAAGTAAGCTCCAGACCAAGACTTGACCAGCAACAGCTTCACTTCCAAGCTCCAATTCTCCCAATACACTCACTCAATCCTCACGATTTTGGTGTTTATACAAAGCTCGTGATGTGAGCTTTGTATTCGTGTATCACTCAAATCTTAACACTCAGAATTGAAGAAGAATCGAAGGCAACAAATCTGAAACCCTAACTTCATAAAAAAATGCAAGTTTGATCAAATCTTCAGCTTAATGGTGTTGATGAGCTTAAATAGGCAAAGAAGACTTCCATGCACAACGACACAAAAGCTTTGAGGTGTTGGGGAGGGAGTATTCATGGCAAGAAGAGGAAATCGTTGATGGTGACTCACCAAACGCACTAACTCGTGCAACTCAGACCAGAATACTCGAGTTTTCCGAGAAATACTCGAGTATTTTGCCCCATTTTTGAAAAATAATTATTTTATTTATTTTCCCTCCAAAACCTTTCCTATAATTGCTTCTAGGTCCCAACCCAGGGACTAATATGCAAAACATTTATTTTATGCATTATAATATTTATTAAATAATTTCACACACATAAACTAGTTACGTGAATACACATTTTAATCAAGGATTAATATAAAAATCATTAATTATAATTAAATTATAATTAACATTTCATTAATCGGGGATTAAAATTTTGGGGTGTTACAAAGGCAACACTATCAGAGTTGACTAAAACACTCGAGTGTTTCCAAAAAGACTCGAGTATTTTAGGTCTGACAGCAAATTTTTTAAACGTTTAGAAGAGGAAAAAAAGGTGGAATAACTTGGTTTTTCCTTCCCTTTTGTCCCCTTAGATATATTCTGAATAGTGGACTTTATTTGAGAACAACAAGCTTACATTCTTTCTTGATTCTCTCTCTCAAGTGTTAAAAATCATTTTCTCTCTAAACTCAACCAAGCATTCATCTTTATTATTTGTCTTAGTGAGTTAAGAGAGTGTGCTTCATTTATAAGAGAATTATTTGTTGTAAAATTCTCAAACACTCAAACACTTTAGCTTGTTTAGAAAATCTTGGTGAGGTATCCAAGTACTTGGTGAGGTATCCAAGTTCTCCAGCCTTGGGAGGTTCTCAAGCACAAAGACTAAGAGGATTCTTAGCTTGGTGGGCTCTTGGAGGTTCCAAGGAGCTTAAGAAGAAGGGACTCTTCATCACCAAATCAAGTTGGGGTAGAAATTTCAAGAGTTTGGTACACTCTTGAAAAGGGTTAGGATTGAGTGAGGAATCTCAATTTAACCTTGTAATTTCTAACAATTTGATTACTAGTAGAAACTCCTAAGTTGATTAGGGGTACTGGATTAGCACTCTATATTGAGTGTGAACCAGGAAAAAATTGGTGTTGTCTCTTTCTTTTATAGCTTTCTTAGATTTCAAGAAAAACCAAACCCTAAGTTCTCTAGAAAGGGGCTTTTATATTTCTAGTAGCAATTGGTTGCAATTAACTTGTTTTCAACTTGTTTTAACTTAGTTTAATTGCCCTCTACTTTGATTTATATCAGCTCTGGATTAGTCTTTAAGAAATTGAATCATTTTGCTAAATTTCTCTGAAATTGCTCTTTGTTGTTCTGCATAAAACACTCGAGTGTTTTACAATTCACTCGAGTATTTCGTAGCATTTCACTCGAGTGTTCTTCATTTCACTCGAGTAAATTGCCCAGTTTCAGAAAAACAAGCATTTGATCAATTATCTTTTAATTGCACCGAAAATTAGTCACTGTTGCTTCCATATTACTATTCACCCCCCCCCCCCTCTAGTAATTGCTAAGCCCGCTTGTTGGTTTCCAACATACACAATATTTTCCATGTGTCTCAGTTGAGAAAGTATGTGAGCGACCCATCCCACATCATTGAGCTTGATTCCATACAACTCAAGGATAATCTTACGTATGAAATGTTACCCTTGAGAATCGATGGGCATAGTGTGACGAAGTTGAGAGGAAAGGATATTCCTCTGGTTAAGGTAGTGTGGAGTCAAGTGAATGGGGAAGATGCTACTTGGGAGCTTGAAAGTAGCATGAGGGCTTCGTACCCTCATTCTTTTGAAACAAGTACGTCATTTCTCGGGGACGAGAAATCTTCAAGTTGGAGAGGAATGTAATACCCACAATTTCCTCTGTAACACCCCAAAATTTTAATCCTGGATTAATGAAATGTTAATTATAAAGTTTATTATAATTAATTATTTCTAATTTAATCTTTGGCTAAAACCTGTGTTTATATTGTTGGAATTTATTTGGTAAGTCTATTTATGCATAAATATAAATATTTTGCTTATTAGTCCCTGTTTGGGGACCTAGAAGTAATTATAGGAAAGGTTTTTGAGGGAAAATAAATAAAATTATTATTTTTCAAAAACTGACCAAAACACTCGAGTATTTTCTCGACTACTTGAGTATTCTGGACAGAGTTGCACGAGTTAGTGCGTTTGGTGAGTCACCACCACTGATTCCCTCTCCTTGCCACGAATACTCTCTTCTCAACACATCAATGGCGTCGTGTCGCCATGCATGAACCTCCCTCTTGTCTATTTAAACGATCTAAATCGAGTTGTTGAGGAATTTTGGCAAAGTTCGGATTTGTTGATTAAGTTAGGGTTCTTGAATCGTTCTCTTCGATTCTCCTTCTGTGTTCTGATTCAAATCACAAACCATACACCAATACAAAGCTCACATCTCGAGCTTTGTATAGATACCAAATTTGTGAGCTGAGTGTGAGTGTGTTGGAAGAATTGAAGCTTGGAAGTGGGAGCTATTTCTATCAAGCCTTTGTTTGGAGCTTACTTTGATTTCGATTTTTGGTAAGCTCACGAATTCTTTGAGTCTCCAATTGATTTCTATATTTAGTAGAGGTTGCATAGAGTATAGAAATACTAATTTCCCCAATTGTTATCTCTGTCTTCCATGTCTACCAATTCAATTTTGGTGCTCCACTCAAAACTGTCCTGCATGTGGTGCTTGAAGTGATTCTTGGTGTTGTGGAGCTATTCCTTTCAAATTCCATGTTAATTCACGTCTGAGAGGTAAGGGGAAGTTGTTTTATGCACTAAAAAGAATTTAAATTCCATGACTTTCATTAGAGAGCCACCAAGAGGCTCTAAGGGCTTAGATTGAATAAGAACTTTGGTTTGGAGACCAACTCATGCTCTATGATTGTTTTGAGCAAGTTTCATATGATGCATGCAAGCTGTATTGAGCTTTATTTCATGAGTTTGTTGAGTATTTTACAATTTGAGGTGTTAAGTTGTGAAATTGTATGTTTTATACATAAACTCTTGATTCTCTGTTAAATTTGTTAATTGATGAGTTGTGAGTGTTAGAGCATGTTTAATATGTGTTGTATAAACTTTGTTGATCATTAGATTGGACTAGAAATGATTAGAATTGAAAATGGCATGTTAAAACCAAGTTTCCAGTCTGTTCTGCAAGAAAAGACTCGAGTACTTGGCTTGATACTCGAGTAAATTTTTTATAAAACAGTGTATTTTGTGTTAGAACACTCGAGTACCAGGCCCAGAACTCGAGTATCGACTGATGCATGGGGATATGTTAAGGTAAACCACTCGAGTATTGCAGGGGTCACTCGAGTGTTCTAAAATTGATGAAGAACACGAGTACTCATGAATCACTCGAGTAATTTTATGAATCTGAAACCCAAATCCTCAGAAAAGCATGAACAACTCGACTAACTGAGCAACACTCGAGTAATCTGGAAATAACTGAAGAACACTCGAGTATTCTGAGGAACACTCGAGTATTTTACCCAGATATTTAAAAATAACATTTTTAATTCTGAATCATTGATTAATACTTAATGACAATAATCCAAGTGATCTAAGACTTAAAGGAACCTGATTGATGATATGATAAATTTTCGTTTAAATGACGAGACGCTGCTCGGGTGGCATGTCGGGTATTATTAACAAGAAAAACATCAATCAATTCCTTTAATCGAAAAATGATGCATTCATTTTGGAGTCTGGATGGTAGATCGTTTATCATGTTTTGGTAACATGTGGAGGGCCTCTGGGAGTGCCAATTGACGGCTTGCTTGATGACACGTTATGGTTGACGACGTGGTCGGCTTAGTGGATGCCGATATGATTATACCGTTTGGATGACGGGATATGCTCGGGTGGCATGGATTCCAAGCTTGTCGTGTACATTCTTGGTGAATGTACGAATGTTTTACACCTAGGAGTACAACGCACGGTTGAGTGCTGGACGAATTAAAGGATGGACATCAGAGAGTGACATAGAATGATGGAGATAGGCTTGAGAGCTAAGTTCATACATCATGCCACTCATTTAAACTAAGATTGATAAATGAAACTAGTATGAGCATCCTACTTGCATCCTATTTCTGCTAAATGCTAAATGTGTTTGTTGTTTATGGTTGCATGTTTATACCTTTGCATTGTACATACATTTATGCTCTATTGATTATGTGTATAGAATTTCTTACCCCTATGCCCTTGTAGGTGACGTCACGTTGCATCGCTTGCATCGAGATCCGGCCACTTCTTAGTGGCATATGGAGCTACGAGGATCACCGAGCGGTGTTCGAGGGAGAGGTAGAAGTTACCTTCTACCATCCCAACCCGCTGATCCGGTTTCATCCTCATAGATTTAGGATTCCAATCATGTACACTATGCACGTACCCCTCTTTTATACTTACCATGGACCACCTCCCACACGACCAGCTCGCTCATATCATAGTTTTCACTTTCAACCTACCCGCTCACACCCTTTTTCTACTAGAGTCGTCCGCGAGGAGACTCCCCTATCTGATCTGAGGAGCCCTGTTAGGGTCTCACCATCTCCTGACCCTGTACCCAGTGGTAGGGTACCCACTCCCTCGGGTGAGATTGAGGAGGATTCTGTGGAGGACGAGAGCGGAGGCGAGCCTGTCGTGAACTCTATCGGAAGTCGGTGGAGGGGCGACAATCCTTAGGTATGTGTATATGGTATATGATGAGGATCAGGGGATCCGATGTGGGGATGTTGTGGAGGAGATTCTGCTGCTACTGCTGTTGATGATGAGGTTTTCTTTTTGCTACCTGGAGACTGCTACTACTATCACTACTACTGCTGTTGCGACCAGATCTATGTGACCACCTCTAGAGTTTATATTTTGAGATGTATATTTTGTAGATATGCTTTTGAGAGCTCTAGGGCTATGGTTACATATTGATATAGATCTGTTATGTGTAACACCCCAAAATTTTAATCCCCGATTAATGAAATGTTAATTATAATTTAATTATAATTAATAGTTTCTATATTAATCCTTGATTAAAATATGTGTTTATATGACTAGCCTATGTGTGGAAATTATTTAATAAATAATTTAAATGCATAAAATGTGTATTTTGCATATTAGTCCCTGGGTTGGGACCTAGAAGCAATTATAGGAAAAATTTTGGAGGGAAAGTAAATAAAATAATTATTTTTCAAAATCTGGGCAAAACACTCGAGTATTATTCAGAATACTCGAGTATTCTGGGTCAAACTGCACGAGTTAGTGCGTTTAGTGAGTCACAGCCAACGATTTTCCTTAGTTGACACGAAATCGCCTCCATGCCAACACCAAGGGTGTCGTGTCGTGATGCATGATGCCCCTCCATGTCTATTTAATCTCTTCAACCTCCCTAAGCTACGAATTTTGCTCATTCTTGTTGGTGTTGTTGAAGCTAGGGTTTCGAATTCATTCTCTTCGATTCTCTGTTAGTTCTGAGTGTTAAGGTTGGAGTGATACATGAATATAAAGCTCACATCATGAGCTTTGTATAAACACCAAAATCATGAGGATTGAGCGAGTGCGTTGGGAGAACGACAGCTTGGAAGTTGGAGTTATTCTGTCAAAGTTGGTTTCTGGAGCTTACTTGGAGATTGATTTCTGGTAAGCTCTCGAGCTCCTGAGTCTCAAACTCAATTCCTTTAGTTAGAACATGTTGTATAGAGTTTAGAAATCTAATTTTCCCCAATTCTTATCTCTATTTCATGGGTGAACCAATTCGGTTTTGGTGGTGCACTCAAAACTGTCATGCATGTGAAGCTCAAAGTGATTTCTGGGGTTGGAGCACTTTTCTTGGATTTCTTTCTGTTGATTCACGTCTGAGAGGTAAGGGGAAGCAATTACATTCACTAGATAGAGTTTAAATTCCATTAATTGTGTTAGAGAGCCACCAAGAGGCTCTAAGGGCTTAGATTGAATAGGAACTTTGGTTTGGAGACCAATCCATGCTCTAAAACTGTGTTGAGCAAGTTATGTATCATGCATGCAAGCTTAAATGAACTTTAATTCATGAGTATTGAGCTTATTCTGCAAATTGAGGTATTGAGTTGTGAAAATGTGTTTTAATGCATGATTACTGAATTCTCTGTCAAATCTGTGTTTTGATATGGAATGAATGTTGTAACATGTTCAAATTATGTTGTATGAACTCTGTGGATCCCTGGAATGGACTGGAATTAAGTAGAAATGAAAATGTTATGTTAAAACCAGGTTTCAGTGTTATCTGCTACGAAACACTCGAGTAAAAGGAAGGGTACTAGAGTAAAATGCTTTCAAAACAATGTAAAATGAACAAGAACACTCGAGTATTTTGTCTGGTACTCGAGTATCGAGCATGACCTGAGGACCATTATAGGCCAAACACTCGAGTCAGTCAAGGTCACTCGAGTATTCTGGAAATGTTCAAGAACACTCGAGTAACCCATGAACTACTCGAGTAAATTGTTGAATTGAAAACCCAAATCCTCAAAAAGTCATGAACACTCGAGTAGTCTTAAGAACACTCGAGTAATCTGGAAAAGTTGAGTAACACTCGAGTGTCCTGAAGTTTACTCGAGTAAATTGTTCAGAACCTGAAAACACCATTTTCAATTCTAACTTATTAAATTAAGGAATTATTAATAATAGTCCAAGGGATCAAGACTTAGAGAAATTGATTAATACAAAAAGATCGTTTGGTGACGGTCCTTTTTGATAAAGAAAATAAGCCTAGGTGGCCTGTAAAGTATTAATCAACTTCCCTTAAGTCTAAAAGATAAATTGCATTCATCCTGGAGTTCGGGTGGTAGGACGTATTCATGTTTTGATAAACATGTGGAGGGCCTCTGGGAGTGCCAATACGCTTGCTTGATGACACGTCATTGACGTGGTCGGCTTAGTGGATGCCGATAATGGATATATCGTTTGGATGACGATCCGTTTGGATGACGGGATATGCTCGGGTGGCATGGATACCAAGCTTGTTGTGTACATTCTAGGTGAATGTACGAATGGTTGTATACCTAGGAATACAACGCACTGTTGAGTGCTGGGTTGTCAGGGATGGACGCCAGAGAGTGACATAGTATTATGATGGAGATAGGCTTGAGAGCTAAAATCATGCATCATGTCATTCATTTAATGTAATTGATATACCTGAATTAAGTGTGAGCATCCTATGTGCATAACCTACTTGCTAAGTGTTAAGTGTGATTGATATTAATTGATTCATGTTACATATTTATGTTGCATAATTTATTCTCTATTGATTATGTGTTTAGAATTGCTTACCCCTATGCCCTTGTAGGTGATGTCTCGCTACATTGCTTGCATCGAGATCCTGCCACTTCCTAGTGGCATATGGATCTATGAGGACCATCGCGCGGTGTTTGAGGGGGAGGTAGAGATTACCTTTTACCACCCGAACCCGCTGATGCGATTTCGTCCTCGTAGGTTTAGGATTCCCATCATATACACTATGCATGTAACCCCATTTTACACTTACCATGGACCACCTCCCACGCGACCAGCTCGCTCTTACCATAGTTTTCGTTTTCAACCTACCCGCTCTCACCCTTTTACTTCGAGAGTCGTCCGCGAGGAGACTCCCCTATCTGATCCGAGGAGCCCAGTCAGGGTTTCACCATCACCTGACCCGGTACACAGTGGTAGGGTACACTCTCCCTCGGATGAGATCGAGGAGGATCCGGTGGAGGACGAGAGTGGGAGCGAGCCTGTCGTGCATTCTACTGGGAGTGACTGGAGGGACGACGATCCCTAGGTACATGTATATGGTGTATGGTGTGGATCTGAGGATCCGGTGTGTGGAGGAGATTTGTTGCTGCTGCTGTGATGATGATGCTACTACCTTACTCACTTTACTTTTGGGAGACTACTACTGCTACTACTACTACATCTGATGCTGATGGATCTACGTGACTATCCCTGGAATTGTATTTTGGTTATGTATATATTGTAGATATACTCTTGTAGTACTCTAGGGTTGGGGTTACATGACTATGTAGATCTACTATGGACTTGTATATTCTGAAACTTGGAGACATGATGATGGACTATGTACTTACCACTTTTATTATCTATATATATAAATATAAATCTTAGGTTCAAACTATTGCATAGTCCAGCACTTTCCGCTTACTCTGATTTAGATTACTTAAGGGTTCAGATACACCCATTAACTCAATGGTATCAGCTTTATTAAGAAAAGCAAGGGTAACTACAATTACTTTCAATAATGTATGTACAATTTCAAAAGACGAAGATTACCCTATTTGTGAAAAGGTTTTAGTACAACACCGAACTAGATACAAAAGTTTTGAAAAAGATATAGTTTATTCTCCAAGAACTTCATCTGTCGATTTGTGCACCCGATCTAAAGGAAATTTTTATTTACCATATTTTCTTAACACTCACAAGTCCATATATATTACCCAATACGATATACTTTTATTTTTCAATTTGGGTAACAACGAAGGGTGTCACATTATGGACTTGTAGTTGGATCTTGGAGATCTGATCTTGGAACTATGTACTCTATATGTACTCTATGACTTACTTATATATATATATATATGCAAACTATGTTTATAATTATGCATAGTTCCACTGTTTCCGCTTACTCTGATTTAATTTGATTTAAAGAATTCGGCTACGAGGTTTGAAAATGGTATCAGTTCTACAAAAGAAACAAATGGATAATATCGCCTAATTTTCCTATGAAAATGTCTTTCGAAAGTATCGATGCTATCGGAAGTTATGAAAAGATTTTCTTATTTTAGCAAACGCCGAATTCAACACAATGTTTTAAATGATATGAATCACTCTCTCCAAGAGCTCCATATTTTGATTGTGCACCCGCCTTAAAAAAAATTTATTTCTACATTTTCGAAATACTTACAAGTCCATATATTATCCGATATAATAGTATAATTAGTATTTTAATTACTAGATAATGAGAAGGGTGTCACACTGAGTGGTATCAGAGCAAAAGTCAGATCCTGTAGTAGTGGAAGTAGTTCCAGAAAGGCAGCCATCAACATCAAGCAGGTATCCACAGGGCATATTTATTGTTTTGAATTCTAGTATCTTGCTTATTTTGAGCATTAGATACAATTTAATGTTTTGTTTGAGGTTTTAGTTAAGACCCTAGTATAGGTGGTGTGATGAATGTTTCTTTAGTTCAACATATGTGACCATAAGTCCATAGCACAGGTCTATTATGGCAACTAGAAACCAAAATCACACCAATACGATGTTAGAGAGGATAACTGCGGTGTTGGAGTCCATGCAACAACAACAATCTCAACAACCACCTCAACCTGTTAATCCACCTCACCAGTGCAATGTGGGTAATACTGAGGCAAAGAGTCTGGCTGATTTTAGGAGTTGTAACCCACTCAAGTTTGAAGGAGGATTTAAACCTGAGGAGGCCAGTAAGTGGATTCACACCATGGATAAGATTTTGAGAACTTTGGATTGCACGGAAGCTCAGAAAGTAGCATATGCAGTCTACATGCTAGAGGATGAAACTGAGAACTGGTGGAATCATACGGTTCAGCTCCTACGTTATGAAGGAAGGGATGTGAATTGGGATGTATTCATAGAGAAGTTTCTCAATAAATACTTCCCTGAGGACTTGAGGAGAAAGAAGGAAGTGGAGTTCTTGCAGCTGAAGCAAGGAGACATGAGCGTGGGTGAGTACGCGGCTAAGTTCGAGGAACTGATGAAGTACTCTTCGTACTATCAGAACAACCCCGATGAAAGGAGCAAGTGTATCAAGTTCGAAGGAGGCTTAAGGCCCAAGCTGAAGTCTATTTTCAGCTATCAACGGATCCAAAGCTTTCCTGCACTTGTGGACATGTGTAGGATGTATGAGGATGACAAGAAAGCTGAAGGATTGCAAGCAACAGAGAGAAAAGATAGTCAGAATTATGGACCTCAGAGGCGCAAGGGTTTCAACAATCGAGGCAAGGATCCGTATGATCGCCGAGGGAAAGGCAAAGGAAAAGTTGGAAGTAGTGATGGAAGTAATTTCCGAAGTGAGGCTCCCTTCTATGAGAAGTGTAAGCATCATCATCAGGGAAGAATCTGTTGGGAAACAAGTACTTGCTTCAATTGTGGGAAGCAAGGTCATATTGCACGTTACTGCAGAGAATATGTGAGAAATAACCCCATCGGACCTGCTAGCAAACCAATGACTCAAGGCAGAGTGTTTACCCTTAGTGGAGTAGAAGCTAATCGATCCTCCGACCTCGTGCAAGGTAACTATTTGCCCGATGGTCGGTCTTGCAATGCGTTGTCTGATTTTGGTGGTATGCATTCTTATGAATGTGCGAATCGTTTGACTTTGCCTGTATTTGAGTTGTTCTATGTTGTTATGATCGAAACTCTTATGAGCATTCCTATAGTTGTTTCTAAGGTAAGTCTTGACGGTTGTATGGAAGTGTTAGGGCGAGTTTTTAGGATAGATTAATCTGTCTACCTTATCCGCATTGGGATGCGATCTTGGGAATCGACTGGTTGAGTGCTATTATAGGACCATTGATGGACTTCCTTATGTTAAACTCTCGTAACCGAGGTAACCCAAAGAATTAGCCTTTCATATGAAATAAGAATGCAACGAGGATTTTTAGTAATTGAAGTGAGGGCTAACATCCTCTCCTATGTTGCTCTTACTCGATTCATACAAAGATATTAAAGAATAATTTCATGTATCGAGGCAAGGACCTAGAAGAGAGTAGTTTTAAGGAAGGAAGGTGTGTATGTATCAAAGTGATCGAACACACCCAGGGTAAGCTCTTGTTGCATGATTTGGAGCTTGCAACAAGTATGTCTACTCTAAAAGATCCGGAGGTTTAGTCTCTAGGGCTCTATGTCTTGGGAATTTAGAGACCAAAGGAATATAAAAAAAAATTGATTCGATCAGAAGAAGAAATTGAATTAGAGGCATCATCAATGAATGGAGTTTGAAAGTTTGGATTTCGAGCTCCATTACCTACCTAGTAAAGTGAAAGGTGATGACAAACATTGAATCGAAGAACAATTCATGAAAACTCCAAGGTGACTAAGAGGCTATCCTAAGTAGGGAAGTTGAAACGAAATAAGAGGTTGACTTATGGAAGATAAGAAAACCAATTTCCATCAGTGGACGGAAGAAATTCTTCTTCATACAAGAATTTATATCTTGAACAATTCGTGAACTGGGAGTGAAAATTTTGGAATTTCACACACAAGAGATGAGTGGATAAAAGGTCATGCCACTTCTATGTTAAGTGATGTAGCGAGGAACTTGTGGGAACCGTGTAAGATGGATGTTGAAACAAAAGACTGATACATCGCTTGATTAGCATTCGAAAAGACGACTTTGGGAACTGAAGAGAATTCTCAAGAGGCATGAGGAGGATACAAGGGGCTGGATTGCTAAACATAAAACAGGAAAGTAATAAGATCGAAGAAGGCATCACCAAGTTCAAAAGACTGAGGAAGTATGTTTCATAACGACCCAGACGGAAGGTTCAAATATGTGAAGTTTAGAATGGATTATGTCCAAACCTCGAGCCAGCTGTCAATTATCAATGCATAAGGAATTTTCTCGACATTGGAAAACGTATGTGGAATTTATAAGTACAATGGAAGGGCATAAGAAGTTGGAGGAATGAATGTCCAAAACTAGTATCAGAGGGACTTGGGAAAAAGGAAGTATTCAATTAGAAGAGGAAGAAAGGTAGTTAAGAGAATTAATTATGGAGGAACGGCAAATTAAAGGAACCCCGATCGTGAGAATTATCGAGTATGTTAATAAGAAGTAAAGAATTTGCCCAACTCCATGTGTAGGGAATGAGGTGCGTCACTTTGGACTAAGTAGCGGTATACTTATAAGGACATTCGGTTGCAGCTGTAAGAGACTGAGATTTTAATTCGTCAGATTCAGCAAGGGTTAAGAGTAAGAAGGGAATGGACGTCAAGCGAGTTGAGTTTGGATGGGTGTCCAACCTGCTAGGATGCGAGTTAGATCTATGTATAGGTAATCTGAGTTATCCTTTCTCTGATCGGAATTAACGTAATCAATGTTTTCGATTGCGTTAATTAAATCGTTTGAAATCTGAAAACCTGAGCAGATCTTTAACTGGAATTTCTGTGATCAAAACCCTTATCACAGTTGGATGTGATAAATATCTTTGGGCGCTACAGAAAGAGAAAGATCAGTTAAGACTAGAGGGATTAACAACCACCGGGATAGGACAAGTATTTGTCTCCCCAACGGAAATGTCTCTAGAATTGACAATCTGTCTAAGTCTGATAGTGGCAATAACACTCCTTATCTGTAAGTTCATCCAACTTAAAGATATATCGTATAATCTTTCTTGAGAAAGATTATGAGAAAGATTATATCTGTAAGGGATGATTTTATTACTAACAGTTAAAATATTAGGATTGGTCACCCTAATGTTTATGACTATTAAAGAATAAAGTCATACAAATGATTCCTTACTCGTGCTTGAGTGATCAGCGTGCGCAACGGAACATGTTTTTCCTCAAAAATATCTTTGGAAAATGTTTTAATTGAGATGTGTGTGAATATATATATATATATATATATATTTGAAAGGTATTATTCGAAGAAGTTTTTCTCGAAAAGTTTATTGGGAAAAGCTTCAGTTTAAGCTATGTATTGAAACATCTTGTCCGAAATGATCAAAAGATTTTATTTGAGTTAATTACGAAATAATTTTCGAAAGAAAATTTAAGAAAACTCTTTTGTGAGAAAAGGAATTGATATATGTTTTTGAACACAAAGGTGTTATTCGAGAAAAGTTTTATTTGAAATATTGAGTGAAATATTTTGAGTCAGGGAATTTAAAGAAGTGTAAGAAAAATCCTTTTAAGTGGGGAAGGATTTTCCCTATGGATATTTTGAAAACATCAAAATAGTCTTTTATTTAATTTTGGGAACGTATAATTTTGAAGAGTGAATTTCGGGGACGAGATTCCTTTTAAGTGGGGAAGTAGTGTAACACCCCAAAATTTTAATCCTGGATTAATGAAATGTTAATTATAAAGTTTATTATAATTAATTATTTCTAATTTAATCTTTGGCTAAAACCTGTGTTTATATTGTTGGAATTTATTTGGTAAGTCTATTTATGCATAAATATAAATATTTTGCTTATTAGTCCCTGTTTGGGGACCAAGAAGTAATTATAGGAAAGGTTTTGGAGGGAAAGTAAATAAAATTATTATTTTTCAAAAACTGACCAAAACACTCGAGTATTTTCTCGACTACTCGAGTATTCTGGACAGAGTTGCACGAGTTAGTGTGCTTGGTGAGTCACCACCACCGATTCCCTCTCCTTGCCACGAATACTCTCTTCTCAACACATCAATGGCGTCGTGTCGCCATGCATGAACCTCCCTCTTCTCTATTTAAACAATCTAAACCGAGTTGTTGAGGAATTTTGGCAAAGTTCGGATTTGTTGATTAAGTTAGGGTTCTTGAATCGTTCTCTTCGATTCTCCTTTTGTGTTCTGATTCAAATCACAAACCATACACCAATACAAAGCTCACATCTCGAGCTTTGTATATATACCAAATTTGTGAGCTGAGTGTGAGTGTGTTGGAAGAATTGAAGCTTGGAAGTGGGAGCTGTTTCTGTCAAGCCTTTGTCTGGAGCTTACTTTGATTTCGATTTTTGGTAAGCTCACGAATTCTTTGAGTATCCAATTGATTTCTATAGTTAGTAGAGATTGCATAGAGTATAGAAATACTAATTTCCCCAATTTTTATCTCTGTCTTCCATGTCTACCAATTCAATTTTGGTGCTCCACTCAAAACTGTCATGCATGTAGTGCTTGAAGTGATTCTTGGTGTTGTGGAGCTATTCCTTTCAAATTCCCTGTTAATTCACGTCTGAGAGGTAAGGGGAAGTTGTTTTATGCACTAGATAGAGTTTAAATTCCATGATTTTCATTAGAGAGCCACCAAGAGGCTCTATGGGCTTAGATTGAATAAGAACTTTGGTTTGGAGACCAACTCATGCTCTATGATTGTTTTGAGCAAGTTTCATATGATGCATGCAAGCTGTATTGAGCTTTATTTCATGAGTTTGTTGAGTATTTTGCAATTTGAGGTGTTAAGTTGTGAAATTGTATGTTTCATGCATAAACTCTTGATTCTCTGTTTAATTTGTTAATTGATGAGTTGTGAGTGTTAGAGCATGTTTAATATGTGCTGTATAAACTCTGTTGATCATTGGATTGGACTAGAAATGATTAGAATTGAAAATGGCATGTTAAAACCAAGTTTCCAGTCTGTTCTGCAAGAAAAGACTTGAGTACTTGGCTTGATACTCGAGTAAATTTTTGATAAAACGGTGTATTTTGTGTTAGAACACTCGAGTACCAGGCCCAGAACTCGAGTATCGACTGATGCATGGGGATATGTTAAGGTAAACCACTCGAGTAATGCAGGGGTCACTCGAGTGTTCTGGAATTGATGAAGAACACTCGAGTACTCATGAATCACTCGAGTAATTTTATGAATCTGAAACCCAAATCCTCAGAAAAGCATGAACAACTCGAGTAACTGAGGAACACTCGAGTAATCTGGAAATAACTGAAGAACACTCGAGTATTCTGAGGAACACTCGAGAATTTTACCCAGATATTTAAAAATACCATTTTTAATTCTGAATCATTGATTAATACTTAATGACAATAATCCAAGTGATCTAAGACTTAAAGGAACCTGATTGATGATATGATAAATTTTCGTTTAAATGACGAGACGCTGCTCGGGTGGCATGTCGGGTATTATTAACAAGAAAAACATCAATCAATTCCTTTAATCGAAAAATGATGCATTCATTTTGGAGTCTGGATGGTAGATCGTTTATCATGTTTTGGTAACATGTGGAGGGCCTCTGGGAGTGCCAATTGACGGCTTGCTTGATGACACGTTATGGTTGACGACGTGGTCGGCTTAGTGGATGCCGATATGATTATACCGTTTGGATGACGGGATATGCTCGGGTGGCATGGATTCCAAGCTTGTCGTGTACATTCTTGGTGAATGTACGAATGTTTTACACCTAGGAGTACAACGCACGGTTGAGTGCTGGACGAATTAAAGGATGGACGTCAGAGAGTGACATAGAATGATGGAGATAGGCTTGAGAGCTAAGTTCATACATCATGCCACTCATTTAAACTAAGATTGATAAATGAAACAAGTATGAGCATCCTACTTGCATCCTATTTCTGCTAAATGCTAAATGTGTTTGTTGTTTATGGTTGCATGTTTATACCTTTACATTGTACATACATTTATTCTCTATTGATTATGTGTATCGAATTGCTTAACCCTATGCCCGTGTAGGTGATATCACGTTACATCGCTTGCATCGAGATCCGGCCACTTCTTAGTGGCATATGGATCTACGAGGATCACCGAGCGGTGTTCGAGGGAGAGGTAGAAATTACCTTCTACCATCCCAACCCGCTGATCCGGTTTCATCCCCGTAGATTTAGGATTCCCATCATGTGCACTATGCACGTACCCCTCTTTTATACTTACCATGGACCACCTCCCACACGACCAACTCGCTCATATCATAGTTTTCACTTTCAACCTACCTGCTCACACCCTTTTTCTACTAGAGTCGTCCGCGAGGAGACTCCCCTATCTGATCCGAGGAGCCCTGTTAGGATCTCACCATCTCCTGACCCTGTACCCAGTGGTAGGGTACCCACTCCCTCGGGTGAGATTGAGGAGGATTCTGTGGAGGACGAGAGCGGAGGCGAGCCTGTCGTGCACTCTATCGGAAGTCGGTGGAGGGGCGACAATCCTTAGGTATGTGTATATGGTATATGATGAGGATCAGGGGATCCGATGTGGGGATGTTGTGGAGGAGATTCTGCTACTGCTGCTGTTGATGATGAGGTTTTCTTTTGCTACCTAGAGACTGCTACTACTATCACTACTACTGCTGTTGCGACCAGATCTATGTGACCACCTCTAGAGTTTATATTTTGAGATGTATATTTTGTAGATATGCTTTTGAGAGCTCTAGGGCTATGGTTACATATTGATATAGATTTGTTATGGACTTGTAGTTGGATCTTGGAGATCTGATCTTGGAACTATGTACTCTATATGTACTCTATGACTTACTTATATATATATATATATATATGCAAACTATGTTTATAATTATGCATAGTTCCACTGTTTCCGCTTACTCTGATTTAATTTGATTAAAGAATTCGGCTACGAGGTTTGAAAATGGTATCAGTTCTACGAAAGAAACAAATGGATAGTATCGCCTAATTTTCCTATGAAAATGTCTTTCGAAAATATCGATGCTATCGGAAGTTATGAAAAAATTTTCTTATTTTAGCAAACGCCGAATTCAACACAATGTTTTAAATGATATGAATCACTCTCTCCAAGAGCTCCATATTTTGATTGTGCACCCACCTTGAAAAAAAAATTTATTTCTACATTTTCGAAATACTTACAAGTCCATATATTATCCGATATAATAGTGTAATTAGTATTTTAATTACTGGATAATGAGAAGGGTGTCACATCCTCACTTATTTCCTTTTATTTGGAAAAATAAAATAGAGATTTATTTATTTGATTTTATAAAATACATTTAATTTCCATAATTTAATTAAGTTAGTATTTTGATTTAATTTTCATGAATTTATTAATTTGTGAAATTTTGTGTGTTTATTTTGTGAAAAACCGTGGGAGTATATTATTTTATTAAAAACTGTGTGTAGCAATTTCTTCATCATCCGAAGAACTACTTGATGTGTTTTCCTTTTCTTCTTCATCATCCCAAACAATATATGCCTTTTTATGCTTTGGATGTTTCTTTTCTTTCTCCATCCTTTTGAGATACTTTGAACATGTATACTTGATGTGACCGGATTTTCCGCATTCATGGCAAACCACTCCTTCTTTTGTTGTGTAACACCCCTAATTTTCGTCTCCCAAATAACCAAGAAATTAATTATAACAATTATTTTATAATTGATTTATATTAGTTTTGAAGGTTTTAGTTTCTGTACATTATGTGTTTTTATGTATAAAAATATGGGATATATTTTTATATGGTTATTTTGTACAAAATATGAATATTGTAATTGAGCCCTTGGGTTGGGACCTAATTGCAATATTATAAAGGTTCTTAAAGAAAGAGCAATTAAATTATTAATTTTTGAATTTTATCAGTATGTAACCGGTTAGAAGGGTTGTGTAACCGGTTACACGATGAACTCAGAAAACTGGGTTAATGCGTTTGATGAGTAATCGCTCGTTTTAACCCAGAATTCGCCACGAAATCATCCTAATCGTAGTGGGAGCTACGTGTCTTGATGCATGTTAGCCTGATTGCTCTATAAATAGCCCAATTGATCGAGATTTTTGGCTCATTTGTTTATCTGAAGTGCTGATGCTCTGTTTAGGGTTCGTGAATTCGTCTCTGAAATTCTTCTTCGTTTCTGAGAGTTAGAACATGAGTGATACACCGTTACAAAGCTCACACCAAGGGCTTTGTATTGATATAAAGTTTGTGAGTTGAGAGTCCCTGAATCAAGAGAATGAAGCTTGCAAAGTAAGGGTGTTGGAGCTGTCAACACTGATTCTGAGTTTCTGGAGCTTGCTTTGGACTTCGATTTGGGTAAGCACATGCACTTTTTGAGTCTCAAATCTGTTCAAATCTTTAGTGCATGTTGCATAGAGTGAGTATTGATGGTTTTCCCCAATTTTTTTATCCAATTCATGTGTCAAATCTTGTAGTTTTTGGACCCTGTCAAACCTGTTGTTGGTTGAAATGGAGATTGTGGATTCTGGGGAGATCTTGCAAATTCCAGTGATTAAATTTATAAAGCACACCTTAGAGGTAAGGGGGAAGCTTAATATTTGCTAGAATGAGAATAAATTGTGGTAGAACATAGGATGAGTCACCAAGAGACTCAAAGGGCATAAGTTAAAATGGTTAAGTGGCTTGGAGGCCAATCTGAGCTCAATTGTTGTTATGAGCAATGTTATCTAGATGCATGCAAGCTATATTGATGTTGGATTCATGACTTATTTGGATATTATGTGAATTGATGCATTAAGTTGTGAAATATGTGCAATTTGAGTATCTAAATTGAATGCATGCAAGATAGATATGTTTCTGTGGCTGAACATACTAGTATTAAGGTATGTGAACTCTTTTGATTGATGAAATTGGTTAGATTTGAGTATTGAAAAGAATGGTATGCAAATCCTCATTTTTCAATGTACAGACTGCATAATCTAACCGGTTAGTCGAAATTTGTAACCGGTTAGATACTGTCAATTTCCAAAGAAAATGAATTTCTGAAATTGACTAAGTTTCCATACCATTTGTACTCAAGTTTAAGCTATAATTTCATACAAAGACCAATCTAAAACTATGTAATTGAGCACTGTTTGGTTTAGATTGGAGGTGATGAGTTAATACCTTAATATCAAATGATAATTTCAAGAGGAAATTATGCATAAATGAAATTGGAATATGACTTAGATCTTTTGAATGATATTATGTGTTGAACTTGAGGTATTCTGTTATGCTAAGACCTTGTTATTGGATTGAGTAGAGAATTCAAGAAAAGGTTCTTTGAAAATCAGTGGTTTTGTATTCAGGTCTGTAATTCTAACCGGTTAGGTGATGATGTAACCGGTTAGTACCTGAAACTTAAAAATAAAAGTTAAGTTTTTGAGTAAGGATTGTTAATACCAATGAGATATTCTCTCAATCCAGGTCTATGAGCATATGTTAAACTTAAATTCAAAGGTGAAATTTATGAATAAAGTCATACCTCAAGATATCATTCCGAAGTTGTGTTTTCTAAGTCATAATAAGGGAATTAATGGGAACATGACCCTGTACTCTAGGAGTACCAAACTGATGCAACCTACTTGATGACACATTCTGGGAATGTGGCCCTTGTCTGAGACATGGTTTCTTTGATACGTTCTGGGAACGTGATGCACACTCTGGGAGTGGTGCTTGATTATATTCCAAGTATGGTTTGCGATACGTTCTGGGAACGTATGTTAGTGTTCTGGGAACACATTGGTATAATAATAGAATTAAAGATAAAAACCAACCTAAATGGTTGTGCATTCATGCATATAGAATGGAAGATGGGTTGGTAGGAACGTTTATCATATTCTGCGAATATGAGGAGGGTACTCCGGGAGTACCAAATTTGTAACCTACTTGATGACACATTATGGGAATGTGGCCAGTGTCTGGGACCTGGTTATATACGTTCTGGGAACGTATGTTAGTGTTCTGGGAACACATTGATATACAACCTACTTGATGACACATTCTGGGAATGTGGCCAGTGTCCGGGACCTGGTTTTTATGCGTTCTGGGAACGTGATGCACACTCTGGGAGTGATGCTTATTATTCCAAGTATGGTTTGCTACACGTTCTGGGAACGTGATGCAAACTCTGGGAGTGATGCTTATTTATCCAAGTATGGTTTGGCATTACGTTCTGGGAACGAATGTCAGTGTTCCGGGAACACAACGGTGTATTGGATGGACGTCCAAAATGGACTTTGTTAGAGGCCTTAGTTGTGGATGAAAATCATGCATCATGCCACCTGCATTGAAAGAATTATTATGATTAACCGGGTGTGCTCATATGAATATGCATCATGATTTGCTACATGTTGACTTGTGGATGTTAGTGTTATTCTCATTTGATTATGAGAATATGTATAGCTAACCCTCATGCCCTCATTAGGTGTTGATCGTGCATCTAGCTCGCACAAAAGTCAGTGAAGGGAGATGTCCTTTAGGTGCATGCAGAATATAGAAAGTGTGAGTTGGGAACCCTTTGTGCAGATATCGAGGATCCAGTAAGATGGATGTTTGGACAGAGGACCAGTGACCAGCTCTATAACATCTCTATTTTTAATGGTATTTATATGATACACATTTTGAAAGAGGTATCATAAGAATAATTTGGTTTCATAATAATACTTATTTGGTACCCATGGACTTGTTACACTTTGTAACAGCCCGATTTTCATAACTCAAAATAATTAACTTTTATGTATGGAAGTTACCAAAAATGAGGCCAATTTTTTTTTTTTTTTTGTAAAACCTTGTTTAAGTGTTTAGAAAACATTATTGAAATTCTCCTTAAATTCTTCAATTCACTTTTCCAAAAACCGGGTGTTACCAAAACATTTATTTTCATAAAACTTTCATCATGATATTTACCAAAAGACTACAGTGTTCGTTCTTCCAAAATAGAGTATTCCACCATACAGGATTAAAACTTGGCGTAGTTACATAATGGTTTGTTGCTCGGTAATCCTTGATTCAAAACCCAAACAATAGACTTAACTAAATGCACTACCCCTAACTCTTTCTGACGGACACCACCGGATGAAGCTTCCCTTTTCTTCTTGTAAGCTCTCCTCATTCTCGAAAGTGGCGTCCCTTCTGTTGCTGCTTCCCTGCTGTCGTTACGCTCCTGCTCTCATTCCTCTAGAGTGATGATCTCCTTATGAGGCTCCGTCTGCCCGTTGCGATATCAGCAGCACCAATATAACAACGAACAGGAGAGAGTAAGCGTTCCGAACGACGAATCGTCGACGGTGTGGAATTACGATAGGCAAGATAGAAGGACCATACAAACATACCATACAGCATACAGACATACAACAATCAGGATATCAATATCAATATTATCAGTCTTATTGTCTTTATTATTATCCTTAACTTTTCCTTCTAAATTCAATTCCGCTTCTCTTAATTATCCTTTCTTTCTCAATTTCTTTTCCTTATCATTCTTTTCCGATCTCATCAATTCACCTCATCTCTTTACTCTGGGGAATCATAAGATATCACCGGGGAATTCATTTCGTTCTCGGCTATCACTCACGTCTACATCTCCTCGGTCATCCACCCAACCTAGTCGGAAGCAAACAGGAGTACAGGACCTTTACCACGCGGGCACGACAGCTGTCACAACACATAAATGGTCCCAGACCAGGAGGATCTCGTCCTCAAATCATTTCAATAATATCAAGGCTCACTGTCCACGCAGTGGCAAAACACAAGGCCCCGTTCCAGTCCCTCTCACAGTTCTCGATTTGCAATCTAGGGGGCGACAGTATGTTTCTAGTGGGCCCGCAGAACTTGCCACGGCATTAGACCCAGTCCCCACCACGTTAGTGCGCCACATGTGGAGTTCGTTCTGCCTAGAAACACACTCTAGACTTCTTGACGTTTCACCGTCATCGTCCTCCCCTAATGCAATATCGTCCTAAGTATCCGCAGATACCTATCGTTTCTTCCTCTCCACTACTTCGCACTCTCATACCTCACCGCGCATGTCTTTTAATCTTTTTAATTATCCTAAGGTCGGCCCGTCCTTCGTGCAACCCTTCAACAAGTCCCGACCACTAACTTTGCACAATCTTTCTCACATAGCACAGAGCTGGGATCACATCATAATCTCATACCTCATTTCCACAATCTTTCTCAAAGTCTCCTTTCATCAATTTCTCAAAATCTTACTTCACCATTTTCTCAGAGTCTCAAATCATAAACTTTTATACTCCTTTCTCAAAACAATCTCTTCACAAAACCTTTTTCGAAAATATCGTTTCACAAAATCTCCTTTCACAGACTTTCACAAAACTTCTTTTCAAAGACTTCCTTGAAAATACTTTTTACAATATTTCTCAAAACCTCTGTTCAAAACATTTTCAAAAGAATTTCTCTTCACAAACCCTTTTCTAAAAATTTCCTTTCACCACAAAATCTCTTTTCCAAAAAATCTTTTCAAAAAGCTCTTCTCAAAAACCTTTTCAAAAACTGCCTTTAAAAAAAACCTTTTTCAAAAACCACTTGTAAAAACCTTTTTCAAAAATAATATCTTTGCTGAGCGCTAATGGAGGAGCAAGCTCAACTCAACACTAGTCCCAGACTAAAACAAAAACACAAAGGAGCCCAGCTACGCTCAATTCACATCTCATCCTTGTTCCAACAACCAACATCACTCTTCCCAGCTCTGGCTCGTTCTCAACAGTACCATCCATTCTTTCCCCAATCTAACTCTTTCTCTTTTCCATCACATACTTTATTTCCAATCATTATTTCTCATTCATTATGTCTTTACTTTACCATCCTATTTATTTCTCTTCTATTTTCAGGACATAACAGACGTCCATCAGCATATTACTCATTTTCATTAACAGCAATAAATAACATAAGACATAATTGAATAAATGTGTAAAAGCATGCTATCATTCACACAACATCACACAACAATGTGCTCTTCGTCACCTTCGTATAAGTGGCCACACAATCACACAATTGCCACTTATACTACTGACTTTAACCACTTAGTTCCGATCTTTGAGATGATACGGAACGTCCTAATAAGTCACCTAACTACCACGGTGTCTTAGGCTTCTCTCTCACCTGAGGTCCAGCTATTTAATGCGTACCGTCTCTTCGAATCCTTTTGCTGTCGGCTGCCCCAATCCTTCGTCTCTCAAATTCCTCGTACTAAATAAAATACGCGTATGTTATTAGCTTGTATTAAGAAAATCTTTTCCGTAACTTAGACACCTTTCATTCCTCGTATTAAATAAAACACTCTTGTCTTATTAAAACACTTTCCATGTTTTCTAGCACTTTAAATATTTTAGAACCATTTGAAAACCATGTTTTAAGTCACATGAACAACTTTTTAAATTTAAGAAACAACTTTGAACAGCAAGGAAACATTTTATAAAATCACTTTAATAAAAATTCGAAAACACCGTAAAAGTACTTTTTGCTTTAAACAATCCTTTAGTTTAAAATAATTATTTTAAGATTCAAGCTTTGGTTATAAAAATAAGTTTAGGACAGCCATAAACATAAACCAATAAATCCAAGCAAATTAAATCAAATTATTTTAGAATCAATTAATTCCAAAACCAATTACACAATCATTGATTAGCACACAACTATAACAACACTTAGATGGATTGAGTCATGCAAGCAATTAACCAATTATTTAATTAAACTACAAATCAAACATTTACTTTTACATAAACTTTTTTACAATCAAACACTTATTCATTTAGGCAACACATAGTCACTTTCCAAAACAATTTCATTTTCACAAACAAGAACACTTGGGCGTAAAAATACTCACTGTAACATCCCTAATTTTGATTCCGGCATAATGGGAAATTATGCCAATTAATTAGGAAGAATTTCCAAGATTCGAGGAAGGTTTCAAGTATCAAACCAAAACTAAAGGGATATGGGGACCTAAGGAAATGAATTGGAGTTAGAAAAATCATCAAAATGTGACTTTTCCACTAAATAATCGATTACTGGATGGTCAGTAATCGATTACAAGGCCCCTGATGAAAACAATAAAAAGTTGCAGCAATTCTAATCGATTACCTCATATGAAGTAATCGATTATTTTGAGCTATAATCGATTACTTTCAGGGCTTTAATCGATTATAAGGCCTCTGGTGAATGTACTGAGAAATGTTGCATTGAAGAAATAATCGATTATTTGGCTAGAATAATCGATTATTTTAGGGTCTGTACAAAAAAAAAAAAGAAAGAGAGTGCACGTGATGCACTCTCCTCCACACAAATAGCATCTTAATTTTGGGCCTTTATTCACAGCCACTCATTTTCCTTCATAATCAAAACACCCTACCCTCACTCTCACCCTCATAACTCTCTCTCTCACTCATCCTCTTCTTCCACTCCCTCTCTTGTTTGACTCCTCCCTCTTCCTCATAAGGGTTCCATTTGCTTTCCTCAACATCAACCAAGAACAAGTGATCCTTGCATCTCTATCATTGTAATTTCTTCTTTCTCATCTCAAGGTAAGTGTTTAAGTTTTGATTTCTTCCTTCCCTCTCTAAAATTCGTGCTTTCTCTCTCCTCTAGGGTTCAAGATTCTCTCACTTCCATTTGATCAAGAATCAAGTGGGTGGCACTCATTCCATCATCAAGGGTTGTTATTATCATCTTCAAGTAAGTGTTTGATTGTGGATTCCTCTCTTTTCCTTTCAAATTCGTTTTCTCTCTCTCTACCTTCAATGGTGGTTTTTCAATGCTAGGCTTTGGAGGCACCATTTTTCTTTGATTCTTGACTTGATTCATGACATAAATGATGATTTCCTCTCTTTTGTAACTCTATATTAGGTACCATCCTTATCCTTTGGTTGGGTATCTTATTGGTGGGCAAACTCAAGCATAGGGCATTTGGGGATCTCCTTATCTCTAAGTATTTGACGTAAGGGAGTGGATATAGTGAGCTTTGCCTTGTTCTAGGGAGTTGGGTCTAGTTAGTATATAAGGCTTGTTAGGATTATGTGTTAGGGGAGAAAATTAGATTATAAAACCCTAGGTTATGAAACATAAAATTCTAATTAATTAAATATGCATGATGATTTGATGTTAAGACTAGGAAAAGGAAACTCGATACCATAAGAATCAATCATTTGATAAATGAAATTTGGTTAATGATTATATTGAAATACATGAGGAATTGGGTAATGTGTTAATGAAGTGGACATAAAGGATTTCTATGATTGTTGCTTTTATTGGTAAAGTTGTGAATCAAATGATAATTAATTGCTATAGCTAAAATAAGTATGTGTTGTGGAATAAATTGATATAGGAAGAAGATGGAATGAAAATGACTATATGAGAATAAATGTTAAGTATTATCAATTGTGAATAAGGGTTATGGTTTATGAATTGAACATGTGAAAATAGGAAATGGAAGTAAAAGGATTACGTGCAAAACAAAGTAAAAGATGATATATGTAAAATCTAAATGTTGGGCTATGAAAGAGAACACTATTTGGTATGAATGTGGTAACTAAGAAAGGAAATGAATACGGAAATTACATGAAAGATTATGTGTTGATTGTGGTTAAATGTGTTTATGAATGAATTGTTTATCATGATATTAATGTTTAAGTATAATCTGGGTGGTTGTATGAGGTACCTTCCGGCGTGGAGGTGAAGTACCCACCGGCCAAATTGTATGAGGTACCTTCCGGTGTGGAGGTGAAGTACCCATAGGCCAAATGTATGAGGTACCTTCTGGTGTGGAGGTGAAGTACGATGGTATGAGGTACCTTCCGGTGTGGAGGTGAAGTACCTGCAGGCCAACTTGTATGAGGTACCTTCCGGTGTGGAGGTGAAGTACAACGATATGAGGTACCTTCCGGTGTGGAGGTGAAGTATCCCTAGGCCACATTGTATGAGGTACCTTCCGGTGTGGAGGTGAAGTACAATGGCGCGAAATGTATTTTTAAGAATAAAATGTTAAAATGTGTTGACCTCTGACCTGAGGGACACCTAATTTAAATAAGGAAATGTATGAGGTACCTTCCAGTGTGGAGGTGAAGTACAATGGTGTGTGATGCATCTTAAAGAATGAAATGGAAAGAAAAAGGAAAGGGGTGTTGAAATGAAGAATGAAAATGGATATTGAAATGAAATAAGTATGTGAAATGAGTAAATTAATAAGGGAAATGAATGTTGAAATGCATAGTGAAATTGAACATTGAAATGAATAATGAAGATGGAAATGTGAAATAAGTAACGAGTATGGAAATAATGAAATGAGTGTGGTATGTTATATGTGAAAATATGCTTATTTGCTAATTGTGCTTGACCTAGTGGGTTGTTATGTCTAGTTAGAAACTGCTTTCTATTTCATGTGCAATGCTCACTCCCTTACATTTTCAGGTACGGAGATTGAGTTGGCATAGCCCCCGGCCGAGCAGGAGTACTTTCCCTTACAGGGAGAGTAGGGTTATTATGGGTTTTGGTGGATATTATGAACCTAAGCCTCCTACACTATTTTTGATGTAAATGTGTTATAAATATTTTTAAGTGAGGCTTAGGAGGTTTTGTTTTGAGAAAATTTTAGGTTTTAGTTTTTAATGATCAGACTTTGTACTTTCCGCTGAACTCTGAATATTTGATGTCTCTGTTATATCTGGAGCCAATAAGGTCTTGACATGATTTAGAAATATAACCGGTAGCCCTGCTGGCTATTAATTGTTTATTTTGAAACTATTTCTCGCAGGTTAAATTTTGGGAATAGTCCTAAAAACAAACAAAACTCCGTCCGTTTGACGGTTGATTTTATTGTAATAAAAAGAAATTTTCAAGTCCGTATTTTATTATAAGGGGGAATTAAGGGTTTAAATCCTAGGTGTTACACTCACAACCGATTTGAACTAAGAATATAAGTTATGCACATTTGTTTTCCTTTTACCTTAAACTACTTAATTCCTTTCTTAAAATCATTGAGTGAATTTATTTTCATGCAACTAATTCTCTTAAGTCTAATTATGCTACATGGCCGAATAGAATTAAGGAAAAACAAGTTAAGAATTACAAATAAAACACACAAATTAACTTGGTTAATTTTAAACACTTAATTTCTACTTTCTTTTTCTCTTACCCGAATACACATAGGCACCCACATAGATTCATTTAAATACAAAACTTTTCCAAAATCATTTAATTCATTTATTCCTTATATTTTCCAATCAAAACCGATTATAAATTAAGTGTCCACAATCACAATTTCCAACATTTGAATTTGGCAATATTCTCCAAGACATACTCATTACTCTAAGTCAATTCATGGGAAAAAGAAACCTAGTTTCTTTACCATACATAGGCCGAATCTCCCTTTGACAAAAACAAGGGTTTTGGTTCACTTCTTCAACATGCAAACATAATAATTATGAATCAAGTTGAAAAGCATTTTTCCAAAATCTTGTTGCCTTAGTTCCTAGGTAAAACCGTGAGGTTTATTGGGAAAAATGAAATTTCTTTATTCAAAAATCACACGCATGGACCCAGACCTTATAGATCAACTCATGAAATCAAATATGATGGCAAAAATTAAAGATAAAAATCATTTTGAGTAAGAAGGGGTCAAAACCGTGTGGAATGTTAAAGAAAGTTAAGTCTTTTTGATTAAAAACAACATGCATGGCTTTAGAACAAGACTTTTTAATGATTAAAGCAAGGATCAAGACACTTTCAAAAATCAAAGAAAAATCAAAGTTTCATCGACATCCAATCACAACCAAAACATGTCATTGACCCAAATTAACTTGTAAAGGCATAAAGATAACATGCAAGGACTTAAATCAAATTAAAAAGCACCAAGACCTACTTCTCTACTCATGGCCGAATTACCTATTTAGGTTCTAGTGTTTCATAAGTTCATTCATTCTTAAAAATTTACAATCAAGGCATAAACAAGACATGCAGGTACTTAAGCCATCAAGATCATCATCAAATCAACATGCAACACCAATGATTCCAATTTTATTATTAATTAAGTTTAGATCTTTCATTGATTCCTTACATGAACTCATAAACACTCCATAGTCCAAGGTTTTAGGAACCAAAACTTAACATGCAAGAGGATCCACTTCCAACTCATGAAGATCATAAACAAAGCTTTAGATCAAAGAAATTTAACATAAAAGTATTAAGATCTATCATGAAAAATACCAACCTAATCATAAGGTCCATTATTTAGTTTATTACAAATTCATTTAGTTCTTAAAAATCAAGATCAAGGTAAAACAACACATGCACCTTAGATCAACCATAAAAATGAACATGCAAGAGAAGAAAAGAAAAATTACAAAATTACAAAACAAGAGCTAGTTCTAATTCTTCTAGGTCTTCGGTTTATACCAAGAAAAAAGGTCTTCTAAGCACTTGTTCTTCAAGAAATTCCTAGGTTTAGGGTTGATCTCCTCTCCTTCTTCCTTAGTGGTTTGCCTCGGCCTCTCTTCCTCTAGGGTTAAGGGGTAGTTTTCTCCTTGGTCTTGGAAGACTACGATGGTTGAGAAAGGAATTGAAGGAGTTTGGGTTTAAGGGCTTTGGGGTTCTCACTCTTCCTCTCCTCTCCTCTCTTCACGGTTTCACTCTCCTTCCCTCTATGTCTCAAGAGCTTGATGGTGCTCTTGGGACTAAGTGTTTTTGGTGAAAGGAATGAGATAGAGATGAAAAAGAACTAACAAGCCAACACTTATTCATACACACCTACACGGCATATATGGGCAAAGGCATGGGGTGGAATTTTCCCTTCTTAACCTCGGTCAAGGTGCTAGTCCATGGGCAATTCGATCCAACCAAGAGTTTGCATGGGATGGTCTTACCATGGACACATGGTGGAAGGAAAGTCCTCCCTAGACCTCATGACTCACCCTTCCTAATCTCCTCCTATTTTCTATTTAAATTTCAATTTCTTAATCCTTAAGAAATCACTCCTACTTGGTCCTTCTATTCCTTATGTGGCCGAATTCCACACATACACATACCCATGCAATTTATTTTCATTTTGTCACATAACATGAACTCATGTAGTAAGGTACATATTTGACACATACATATATATATATATATCATGCACATACACATTTACACGTTACACTCATATATATATACATATATATACACTCATCATCACATTCATTTACCATTTAAATTTCACATGATCCTAAACATACATATGCACATAAAAACCATACATACATATGCATACCCACATAGAAAACAAGTTAATCATGCATCAAAATTATAATGACACCAAAAATATCAATCATATATTTATAGGAAACAAGACACATTTTCATTAAATAATTTCTTGTTGAAAGATAATCCACCATTTTACTAAAAGAATTTTAAACGCATAATTATTTCCAAAACTCCACTTAAAAATTCATATCATAAGTTCACGAAAAATCATTCTTTTAAAATCATTTACTGTCTTGAAAACATGAATTAAGAATTTATTTAAGGAAGTACTCTTTTTAAAACCTTTTTCTCAGAAATAATTATCTTTAGTGTTTTAAATTAATACGAGGAATTTGCGGGGTGTTACACACTTGATACATTTTGGGGGTATAATATGATTACTTTACTATGTTTCCGCAAACTCTGATTTTATTAGTCAACTTCATTATTAAATCAAGTGTTTGTGAAAAGGAATTTTCAAGGGAAGGGAAAATTCTTATTTTCAGATCTTTTTCCAACAATAACAAGTCCAAGTAATCATAAACTTATTACTTTTATTATAAAGTAAGATGATATACAAGGAGTGTTACATGTTGTCTTTGTGAGACCCGCAATTTTGCCCCCAATTTAATTTAAATCATAGTTAATTTTATGATAATTTATATGATAATATTTTATAGATATTTATTAAAGTAAAAATTTATAGTGAACCATTAATTATATTCTTGAATTGTATATTTGGTTTTTTTAGGTAAACGAAAAAATTCATTAACCAACCAAACAAAATTGTACATCAATCAAAAGCAGAAAAATAAACGTTTAATCTAAGGTACCCACCTACTATGTAGGGTTGCACCAAAGAAAAAACAAGAGCTAAAAACCTGCTAACTAAAGAAGTATTTAAACTTAAGTACCCACCTACTATGTAGGGTTGCACCCAAGTTTAAATACCAATTACAGATCTGCTAAAATTCTAGTAGCTATTACATTGTTGCAACATGAATTTAAACTAGGGAAAAACATACTAATTCTAATAACAAGATCCCTCTTCACCAAGTTGAAAACATGAAACGGGGCTCTAGACTTGCCAGTAAAGATCCTGCGATTCCTCTCCATCCATATATGATATAGAGTGGCGGCTATGATAGCAATAATGAATTGTCTCCTCTTCTTGTGCTTGAAACCAAAGGTGAGCCAATGCAACCAACTATTAAAATTATAACGCCACCCCTCAAGCCCAATCCAATTACAAGCAAGCTCCATAAGGTCTCTACTCCATGCACAGTCAAAAAACAAATGGTTTGTCTTCATAATTATCATTGCATAGTACACAAGTTGGATCTGAATCATCAAATGCTGCCATGTTAGCTTTTGTTCTAAGCTTATTGATAGTAGCCAACCAGAAAATGAAACAGTGCTTTGGAATAGAAGCTGCATTCCAAACTGTTTTGAACCAGATTACAGTGTCCTGGCTGCCCATCAAGCACTGATACCCTTTCTTTATTGTATACTCCATACCTGCCCATACGCCATCAGCATAAGAGGATCTGAACCTGTCTCTAACCTTAATGATCTGCTTCCAATGCCAACTGTCTTGACTACCAGCCTGATAATCCCAGAAATCAATATCCCTGAGATACACTGTGCTGATCCATTTGACCCAGAGGTTATCCTTCTTCATAGCAATCTGCCACACCTGCTTACCTAAAGCTGCCTGGTTCCAAATAATAGTATTTTTGAATCCCAAACCACCAGCTTTTTTAGGCCTGCAACAAAGGTCCCAAGCAACAATAGATCTAGACCTGCCAATCTGGTTAGTTCCCCAAAGAAACATTCTACACTTTTGCTCAATTTGGTGCACAAAAGATTTTGGGATAATGAAAACACTAGCCCAATAGACATGAAGCGAGAGGAGCACTGAATTAATCAAAAGAGTTTTACCTTGATAGGAAAGGTGTCTAGATTTCCAGGAATTAATTCTCTTTGTTACATTCTCCACCGATTACTTGACAAGTTTGAGGAGACCATTTCCTAGTAGATATAGGCAAGCCTAAATACCTAAAAGGAAAACTCCCTTTAGAAAATCCTGTAATATGCTGCAAATTATTCTGAATATCATCAGGGATACCAGCCATGTAAATCTGCGATTTGGCATTGTTGGCAACCAAACCAGAACTAGCAGAGAATTCATGTAAAGCATTCATAAGAATTCTCACACTAGATTCACTGCCATTACAAAACATCATAATATCATCAGCAAATGCTAAATTAACAAGCCGTAAATTCCTGCATAAAGGATGAAATCTGAAGCCCCTGGAATTTGATGCAACCTGAAGTTTTCTAGTCAACATTTCCATAACCAAAACAAACAAAAGAGGAGACATAGGATCACCCTGTCTCAAACCCCTGTTACTTTTGATGCAACCAAAAGATCTACCATTCAGAACCAAATTAAAAGAGACACTGGAGATGCAAGCCATAATCCAATCAACAAATTTCATAGGGAATTTCAAAGCAATAAGCGTATTTTTCACAAAAGACCAATCAAGCATATCATACGCTTTTCTCAAGTCAAACTTCAACAAGCACCTAGGAGAAACATGCCTTCTACCATACAATCTAAGCAACTCTTGAGTAATGAGAATATTCTGGATTATATTCCTACCACTCACAAAAGCTGTTTGATTGTCTTGAACCAAACCAGGCAAAACAGTTTGCATTCTATTTGATAAGATTTTAGCAATGCACTTATAAATAGAATTACAACAAGCTATGGGTCTAAAGTCAGATGCATAGTTAGGGCAATCAACCTTAGGAATTAACACTAGGGAAGTGTTATTTACCTCTTTCAAAAGCTGCCCATTACGAAAGAAATCTTTGATAGCCTCACAGATCTTAGGGCCAATGACATCCCAAGTAGATTTATAAAATTCAGCACCATACCCATCTGGACCAGGAGACTTATTGCTACCCATACTCATGAAACCATCCCTTATCTCATCATCAGAAACAGGCTTAATCAGAGTAATTTGCTGATCAGGAGAGAGGACACAACCCTGGTTAATTTCAGCCTCAGACATATTCCAATTATCTCTAGACCTCTGAAACAGCTTAGTGAAATAATCCTCAAAGACCTTACCAACCTCATGCTGAGTAGAGACCAACACATCATTCTCATCTTTAATGGAAAGGACCCTATTTCTGTACTGCCTGAGCTTAATAACATCATGAAAGTACCTTGTATTCTGGTCAGCATCACGCAACCAATTCTCCTTTGCTTTTTGTTGCAAAAAAGAGTTAGCAGCATCAGCTATCTTCATGTAATCTCTGCTGGCATCTCTTTCGATTTTTTGCAAGTGGACATTGCTTGGATCATCAGATAAATCATTCTGAGCTCTCTCAAGAGCCTGTCTGCACACAATTTCCTTCTTATCAATCTCTGCATATTTGGATCTATTCAGCTCTCTGAGAGGGGTCTGGAGGAGCTTCTGCTTTTTCATCACCCTGTACATGGCATATCCCTGAATATCCATATCCCAACCCTTTTTTACAATATCAATAAAGTTCTCATCCTTGATAAGCATATTAAAAAACTTAAAAGATGAAGGATACAAAGGTTGCTGATCTTTCCAATCAATGATGATTGGTGAGTGATCAGAGATACCTTCATTCAAGAATTCAGTTTCAGCTTGAGGCCATAAAGAAATCCACTGCATATTTACCAAAGTCCTATCCAGCTTTGAATAGATCCTACTATCAGGTTGCTGTGTAACACCCCGTAATATAATGAATAATAAACAATAAACGTTTGAAAAATGAAACATTGGACTTTAAATTTTCTTTTATAAATCAGAGTTCACAAATAGCGTTGGGGGCTTTCAATTACAATATAATAAAATACACTTGAGTTCCTTTCTTTCGACTGATCCGCTGAGCACTCTTATCTCCAAGCTCCTTGCTCAAGTACCTAAAATGTTAACCACATAAGGGTGAGACCTTTTCACAACACAGTAGATTAAAAGATAGTAAAATGGTATATAACAAAAACTCAAGGATAATAAGTAAATCAAGCCATGGATTAACAAAATGTATCATAATCACATATTTTCAATATCCAAATACATTTCCATATTCATTCTCTTTCCAGGTTCATAAAACTGTATGTCACCTCACGGTCAGAGGCCAACATACCCACTTATACATTGTATGTCTCCTCACGGTCAGAGGACAACATACAAATCATATTCTCTTTTTCTTTTTATCTTTGCACCACTAGGAATTAGCGCACCTGCTAGGCAATTCGGCACCTACTAGGGACTTTACACCTGTCAGGACTGAGACACCCATTAGGCATCACCCGTTAGGACAACGCAATTAATTACCTTTCCATTAATTATTCATTTCTCAATTCCAGTCCACAATTTATTAACTTTTTCAGGTGGTTATGCAGTGTATTGATCCATTGGCGCACCGACGCCTAACGGGAATTTAGGACCTAATGGGCAATTCGCCTGACAGGCAATTCGGCCCTAGCAGGCAATTCACCACCTAGCAGGGCACCTAGTGTGCCGGGGCATCCAAGGATCAACCACACTGCATTCCTTTTTATTCCAGATCAGAACTCATTCACAAAAAGTCAAGCACCACATTCACACCATTCATCAAATACTCAGAGAATTGCAAGTAATATCAAATATTCATTTTCATCACTTTTAGCAGACATAATCATTCCTTTAATTCACATATCAAACCACCATTTACCAAGTATTACTCAAATCTCACATTTCCAAACATTCTTCACACACAACAATTTCAAGTTATATATATATCCAATTCCAATTTATTATTCCTTTTTACATCACATTCCCGTTTCAATATTTATACACATACGCCATTAATTACTCACATATAGGGTCACATCAATTTATCAACCATCAACCAATATCACCAATCAATCGACATACTCAGGTATGTCTCAGAGTACATTGAATGTAAGTCAACTCCCTAGGGTTCTTCACTTCCTACTTTAATATTAATAAAAAGAGAATTTAATATAAACAATTTAATTAATATAAAATTAACCATAAACATACTAATCACTCCTAAATCAATTTTATTTCAAAACCATTTTGCTACCCACAACCCGGTCTAAGTATTAAACTTAAATCCTATTATACACCCTAACTATCCCTAACCCAAAGTGTGGAAAAGAGACTCCCCTTACCTGGAAATCCTAGCAATAACAACAGAGCCACGTTTTCATCCGCGACTTGCTCCAGGGTCAAGGTCAATAGCGTGTTGGATCTAAATAGGGACATTTGATAAAACTAATTATAACATTAAAATATATATCAAATAAATTCATTTTTGTCAAAATAATAAATATATATAATTATACAATAAAAATATATCACTTTTCCTAAAACATATCTTTATTTGAAAATATAGGGATAATAAAATATTGACGGATCGTCGAATAAATTACATGGATGGATAGAGGGAGTTGAGAAGGTTATATACCTGAAAAGGATTTGAGATTGGACGGTTGGATCTTGAATTATTGGACCCAGGAAATAAAAAAAAAAAAAACGAAAACCTTCTCTGTCTCTCGCGGTTTCTATTTCGCTCCCTCTAGGCATGTTCCTCTTTTCTTAATTTTTCTTCTTTTGATCTCACGGCCTTGTGGCCACATTCCTTTATAATTTCTTTTTCTTTTCCTTCACGTGGTGGCCTTATGGCCACACCTTCTTTCTTTTTTTTTTTTATTCACGGTGGGGTGGGGCACTTGGGTAGTGTTAGGGATATATATATTTATATATATTTATGGGTCAATGTGTGTAGGTATTTTGGATTATAATTAAAAGTTCCACGATCCAAATCATAAAATATATTTAAGTAAAACAATATTGTATTTTTAATTACTCAAAACTAATTAGAAAGCAATAAAGTTACCGGTCCCTCCGGTTAGCTATTGCGTAAGAAAAATTATCGAAATTCAAAAGTAAATATATTTTCTAAATTCTGATATTAAACTTGATAAAATATAACATTTATAATTTTGAAATAGAAGATCATTATATATAACTTATACTGGTAATACATTAAATCAGTCCAGAAGCTAAAAATAAAACAGTCTCCGAACACTATGAAAATTTACAGGGACGCTCAAAATATTAAGTTAAACATATTTTTCTAAAGAAACTATTTATAAAAATACCTTTAAGGCTTGCCACTTGAGTTCCCTGTCAAAATGTTAATTAAACTAAATAAAAGTACTACTTTATTTTTGGAAAACATATGATAACAAATTTATACTTATTTTGACTAGAAAACATATTTCAAGTATAATGATGAAATCAGAATTTTATTCCGAGACTCAAATCTTGAAAACATCATATTAAATCATTTAATTATTTTATTAGAAGTATTAGAACTTAACGGGTTGTTACATGCTGCTTGTTAGACCATGTATAGAAACACCCAGTGTACCTCATATCAACCAGTTGGCTATTCTGAACACAATTTCTGAAGTCAGAGATCTGATCAACATACACAGGAAGGGCCCCTAACTTCTCTTGAGGCTCAAGAAAAGTATTAAAATCACCTGTTAGACACCACGGCTTGTCAACTTGCAAACTGAACTGATTAATGAAGTTCCATAGCTCAACCCTTTCTAACGCATCATTACTGGCATATACAAAAGTAACCCAGAAATCATTCTGTCCCTGTTTCTGCTTAACCATACAATGAACATACTGGCTGGTGCTACTAACCACATCCACCACATACATATCAGGCCTCCATGCTACCCAAATTCTACCAAGTGGACTATAATCAAGATTAATGAAAGAACCCCATCCAGGAACAAGTCTTTGTTTCATGCTATCATACGAAGAGGATCTCAATTTATTTTCTAAAATAGCTAACAATCCTACCTTATACCTACTAATCAACCTTCTAAGCTCTTTTTGCTTATGAGGGTGGTTGATCCCTCTTATATTCCATGTGGCAATACTATCCATTCCCAGAAGTAGAAGTAGACTTACCTCCATCTCCATGAACCTGATTAGCCTCATCCATTTTCTTTTGCAATCTTTTAGATGCTCTGGTAGTCACAGGTTGCCAATCATCCTCTTTGTTACCTTTATCCTGGTTAGCCTGATCATCCTCTTTGGTAGCATTATCCTGGCTATCCTGTTCCTTAGCCCTAACATCAGCCACAATAGGGTGATATTCAGAATCAGCCACCCTTTCAGCAGGGATAGAACCCTCCTTACCCTGTTCATGAAGTTTAATTGAATCCACAACCTGAAGGACCTCTTCCTGTGTTGGATTATCCTTGTTAACCCATTCCTTTTTCACAGGCTTTTGAACCTTTGGCTTTCTGCACATCTTTTTATCATGGCCATATTTTTCACAGTGATCACAAAAGCTAGGCTTCCATTCGTACATGACCTTCTGAGTCAACACATGACCCTTTTCATCCTTAAAGAAAATCTCATCAGGTAAAGTATCAAGATTTACCTCAACCAAAATCCTAGCATAATTGATGCGATCTCTTGATTGTGTCATGCTGTCAACCATAATAGGCACACCAACCAAACTGGCTATCTTGCTTAATGCATTAGCACCCCAAAACTTCACATCAAGCTTAGGCAACTGAATCCATATAGGAACATGATCCGGATTGAAACCTCCTGCACACTTTTCAGACCAAGGACTAATAAATAAGGGCTTCTTGTCAAAGTGAAATACACCTATCTCAAGAACAGCATTCCTGGCTTCCAACGTGTTGAACCGAACAATAATCTTCCCCTCAGGATCCATAAGGATTTTATCTATACCATGCTGTCCCCAAACACGTTTGAGGTATCCACTAATCACATGAAACGGAGGCTTGGCTCCCAGGACAAAACAAACCACAGCATTTTCCCAATAATGCAATTCACCCTTAACATCATCAACCTCAATCTTGCCCACAGAGATTCCCTCCTTAATTGTTGGTGCCTGATATGAGAGCTTCTCACCAGAATTCCTTAGCTTCGTGATATCAAACGTGTCCCAGACTGAGGCACGTTTGGCTATCTTCTCCTTAGTCGTAGGGTGTGCAATTTCCTTGACCACAGACTCATGCTTGCCATGCACGTTCTTTGCTTGTCTCTTGCCATTGATCTTCTCACGAATACGATCAAGCTTTTCAAGAACTGAACTCGCTTGTTTCTCCTCCAAAGCATCAATACTCTCAACAAGATCATCAAATTCGGTTTCTTGTTCATCAAGTAAATCAAAATTAATAGGGTTTATCAAAACCCCACGGTCATGGAGGTTTTTGTGGCCAATCGGTGCACCATCGCACGGCTGGTGCTGCTGCGTGATGCGGCTGGTGCCTGCACGCGCATCATTCTGATCCTGCTGTGTGACGCGACTGGTGCCCTGTTCTGCGCACACCACATGCGGCTGGTGCCCTGTTCTGCGCACACCACATGCGGCTGGTGCTGTAGATTTTCACGCGTCTGGTTCTGCACCTTCGCGCATGTCCCTTCCATACCCGCGCCAGACTGGTGCGATTGCTGGACAAGGGTGGTGCGATCTCCACCACCAGCGCTGATCTCATGCGCGTTTGCCCTAGCACCATCCATGGCTGTATGTTTTTGCGATTTGTCACATGTGCCAATAGCCGATTTTGAACCAGAATTTTCAAGCGTTTTTGGATCATGAGAGGGTGATGGGGTAGAGGGCGATGGTGAAGGTTGGGCCTGCTTCCCCCGTTTCCTCGCCATGGCGGCGCGGTGGTAACCACCGTGGGAAACAAGGAAAACGGCTAGAGAGAAAAGAGAGCACGGCTATTAAATCAAGTTGCTTTATATGGTGATTTTTTGTATATTTGGTTGTTTGAGTTATGTATGTATATATATATATATAGGTATAATTGTATGTGATGCATTTGAAATATATTTTTGGTATGAAAATATTTTTATAAGGTAGTTGAATGACATGAAAGGATTTTTGAAGAAGTAAATATAGTTAATATAACTTCAAAAATTCATATCTTTTAAACCGTAAGTCGAAAAATTACAAATGATATATCAAAACGATCGTATCGAAGTGTAAATTATGAAAATGTAAAGTTTTGATTTTTATTTCGAAGTTTTCGAAATTTTATCACTGTTACAGTACTGAACGAATTTTTTTAGTTTTAAGTGTAAAGGTGTGATTTTAATGCATTAAATGACATTTTGACTCAAGTGTATGTTATTTTGAAAACAAAAATACATTTATAAGGTTTTCTATTGGACTACCATCCAAATAAAATATATTTTCGTATTTTTCTTATTATAAAATTATTTGAAAGTTTATGAAGTGCATTTTTGAAGGAAATGATCTTACAGCTTCAAAAATTCATAACTTTCAAACCGTAAGTCCAAAAATTATGAATTTTATATGAAAAAGATCGTGTTGAAATGTAGATTTCAAAAATGTAAAATTTGTAATTTTATTTTGTGTGCTTCGAAAATTCTATATCTGTACCAATTAAAAAACGAATTTATAGTTTTAATATTGGGAAAATTATTTTTGGACCTCCAATAAATTTTTCCTTTTTACACTGCACTTTATAAATAAAAATATGGTGTTACAAAATATTTTCATGGCTGTACCTATGTTTTTTTAATACAGTTTATTATTTTTGCAATTATTTGGTTAGAGGATATTTTTGAATTATGGAAAAATAGGCAAAATTAATTTGGAAAATATTTTTATTTTATTTCTGGACTGAACCGTCCATAATTATATGTGGGAGGAAGAATCTAGTTTGAAATTCAAAATGTACATGGAACTTGTGAAAGAAATAAATGCATTTTCATTTTCTAAAAGGGTTCATTAAGTGAAAAAGACTAGGAAAAACCCCCCTTGGACTATGGTGACTCACCCCTTAGTAGATTAGTTGAATCTGAATTTTCCCTCTTGCCTATAAATATTGGCCCAAACCCCTCTCTTTTTACACACAAGAAACTCTACCATTTTTTAGAGAAAAATTGAGAAAAAGCTTAGAAGAAGAAAGTGGGTGGCGAGTTGATAGAGGAAGAGGAGGAAAAATTTTCATCATCATTTTGAAGTTCATTTAGCTTAAGGAAAAGAGGTAACACTAAACTTATGATTTGATCTATTTTTCATCTCTTATTCTATTGTTATTTAGTAAATAAAAATCTCTAATTTCTTCTATGATAAAGAATAAGAACTAAAATTTCTAACTCCTATTTTGATATTGAAATAATATTATTGATAGTGTTTTGATATTATTTTTGGGTCATATGAATTGAGGTTTAAGAAAAAGGGACAAAATGAATTGTTTAAAGAGATAATCTCCCCTTTTTCCTTAACCCATGATGGCCAAATTTTATGATAAATAGGAAAATAAAATTCTGGAAATTTTTGGTGTTCTTAAAATGTAGGAATTTATATTTTGTATCTGTTTGGATTATTTTGTTTCTTTTTGCTTGGATTCAAAATGAATATATGTATAAGGAATGAAAACTAAATTAAAATTGAATAAGTTTAATGTATTTTTGATTTTTTTCATTCTGGACTGTGATATATATATATATATATATGTGTGTGTGTGTGTGTGTGTGTATATATATATATTAGGTGATAGTTGTTGTTAATATGTGTATAATTGTTATGTGACTTATTTCTTAAAAAGTATAAACTAATGGATGATATTGATCTTTGATGTTTTGATATAAAAATGAAATGATAATAGTCTTATGAAAATAAAATTTAATCCTGAATTTTTATGGTTGACCGAAATATATAATTGATTTTTTTAAGTAAAAGTTACAAATAAATTATACTATTTTGTTTGATAATTCTAGGAGTAATTGGGTAATTTTAATAAGGAAAAATAGGTTAATAAGAATGGTATTTTTGTGTGATGACATGACTATAGGATTGAGTTTAGTTGCTGTAAAAAAATGATTTTTATGAATGGTGTCTATTTGATATTTTATTGATGATTAAAACAATTCTTTTGAAGGTATAATATTATGTAACCATGATGTATAGGTGTTTTAAAAATTAAAAGTATTTTTCCTAATTGTTGAGCAGTGGCCGAATTATTTAGGAGAAAAAAATATAGAGTTTCATAATTTTCCTAATTGATTTAATAATGATTTGATGTGAATAGATGATTATTAGTATATATAAGTGTTTAGTTATTTTAATTCTGAAAAATAATTAATTCTGGAAAATTATTTTAATTCTGGAAAATTATCATTTTATTAAGATATAAGACTCCAAATGATTATTTTTATGTGTGTTAGTAGTGCTTAATTTGTATATAATTATTTAAGTTTGTTTGTCTTATTTTCTTAAGATAATGCAACAAATTGCAGTGGTTGTACAGCAAGTGAAATTATTTTATGTGACTTAGATTTAATCATTTTAATATAATAAAATTCGTAAAAAGAATTTAGGAAAAAGCGACATGTGTTTCTGATAAACTGTTTAGGAGAAAACTGAGTTTTATGAAATAGTGTATATGCTGTTCAAGATTTTAAAATAGTTGCATCAAGGATAGAAATTATTTTGAAATGAATTGGTAATGTGTACTTTATGCTAAGATCTTTATTATAAGTAGTTAAAAATTAGCAAGGAAGTGTAAAAGTGATTTTGTGAATGTACTGATGCTTACAAGTGATTTGTTGTGTATTGTTTATAGTTTGTAATTTAATTTCATTATCGATAGAGAAAAAGTATTTTCAACTTGGAATACTTGAGTTTATTTTCTCAATATGTTATATGTGTTTATAACGTTATTATGCAAAGATTTGTTTACTGCTTGATTGATTGAAATGTGCATCAAAGAAAAATACTCCAAATTCATGCTGTATAAATAGCCTGTAAATGGTAGTTGTTATAAGGTACTTAAGAGTGAGATCTGTAGTAAAGAAAAAATTGAGGTTTATTTTTAAGATGTTATGATTGTGTTTTAAAAGTTATATTATGGTTGGAGATGATTTTCATAATTTAAAAGCTAAAAAGAAAAGGTGATTTTGCAAGACTTGTAGGGTATGCTGTCCGAAATTCTAAATTGGTTGCATCAACTATAAAAACTGTTTTGGAATGAATTAGTATGAGGATTTTTATGATAGGACCTTTAATATAAGTGTATAGAGTAAAAAGAAATTATAAAAGTGAATTTGTAAAAATATGATTTGATGTTATTTGTTTAAATAAATTGTTGTTTTACTGGTATAAGTGTGTGCATGTGGTAGTTGTTATATAAGTGATATAGTATGGCATTGTAGAAATAAAAATATATTCTAAATAGTTTTCAAAGTATTGGAGTGAGTTTTAAATTATGTTTTTCAAAAAAAAGGATTTCTTGAATTTTAAAAGGAATTGTTTTAAGTTATTTAATGCCCTTAAAAAGGACCTCTATTTTAAAAAGGATTTCTATTTTAAGGTGCTTTGGTATCTTGGGTTTAGTCTTTACCTAAGTAAATAGATAGTATAAGGTACTTGCTAGATATTGATTTGTATGTCGTTCGTCGTTTAAGAATAAAAGGAATCAAAGGTGAACGAGCTGCTGGAGCTGTAGACACAAAGGCTGGAAACAGAGTAAGCATGGATCTCAGGTGAGAGAGAAGCCTTCTTAAGACATAGTGGCATATAGGATAATATTAGGACGTTCCGTATCATCTCAAAGGTCGGAACTAGGAATCTATCGGTCGAGTAGTAAAACGGCAATTGAGTGTGTGTTCCACCGTTTATACGAAAAACACGATTCCTCGATATTAATTGTATGTTGGTTGATAATTGATTATACCATGTTATATATCTTTATTGTATATTATATGGAAATGAGTTATATGATGAGATAACAAGAAGATTGCGAATATATTTTGGAAATAATGGTTTATCCTATAGTAAGATAATTAATGTTTTTGAACGGTTATTCCTATGAAAAGATTTCTTAGTATTTTTCGAACGGTCGTTCCATGAAAAGGATTTGGCATATTTTTGAATTTATGAGAATGATCAATGAACCTTGTGGAAATTCGAAAACGATACTAGTGTACAGTGATAGTGCAAACGGCACGATAACTTTGTAAATATCCCCTTTAAGTGACTGGCCACGTGGATGACTGTGTCGTGGTCTAAGTCTTGTGGAATCCACTGTACTGTAAAAAGGTGTTTGATGTTTCCCTTAGAGGTCGAGGCCCGTTAGAAGCGAGGCTTAGAATGGGTCGACCAAAACTATGATTAATGACAGACTTAAAAGACTTAGGAACCCCTTTTCTAAACCTTGCGTTGAGATTGAAGTAGTGGAGAGGAAAGATACCGCATGCTTGGAGGTTGGTGTCTCTTCAAGTGGTGATTGTGATAGGGGAGGGCAAGGACGGTGAACGTCAAGAAGCATCGAGTGCTTCTCTAGGTGGGACAAGACTACAAGGACTTGTCTTTCGGTTGTAGGCAATGTCGTAGCAAGGAACTGCACGATCAACTAGAGAAAGTGTTGTCGCCCCCTTGATCAAATCTTAGATGGTGAGAGGGAACCCGAATGGGGCTAGATGTCGTTGTACTTTTGAAACTGTATTGATGAAATGATTTTTCTTTGGTTGTTGGATACTTGTTGGTGCGTACCCTTCGACATCGATGCCAGCATGGTTAGGGTTCCTGTGCGTCCCATCTGCTTTCCGAACTAGGATGTGGTTGGAATGATGGAGGAGATGAAACGTGTGTGCTACCAAACCCTTGAGCCTCGGTGTGGTACCCCCCTTGAATTTCCGGTGGTTATGACAATGAAACTTAGAGCCTAAAGATAATTAAATATTATGGATATGGTTTCATGAAGATTATCCTTTTGGGTGGAAAAGACCCTATGGTATTTAGCTGAAGTTGTTTATAAGGGATTGGTAATAATGATGTATATATTGTTTTATGATATGCTTGTATGGTCTTAATATTCCCCTATGGTAAGCCCGCGCCATCGACGATCATATCGTTCGGAAGTGCTTACTCTCTCTATTTCCCTTTCCTGTGGACATTGGGGGAACAATGTTCACGGATGGCAGATCATGTACTATCTCGAGTAGCGGTTGCTCAAGTTGGAAGAGGATCGCGAGACGACGTACATACGAGGAGGAAGTAGAAGCAGCAATCAAGGAATATTCCAGACAGTTGTGGTGGAGGAAATGATGAAGACTAATAGTCTAGTATAGTTTTTGTTTTGTATTCCATCTTTGGATGGGTAGGACATGATTACTCTATCCCGAATGTAACCCCAGTTGTAATATGGATTATTTTAAATGAAATAAAAGAAGTTCTTTTTGGTTATTGTATCATGTTCATATGTACCTAAATTATTTTCCGCAAGTTAACCATCAATTAAATATGACATGGAGAAAATGAGTTTTTTTGAAATGTATTGGATGGTAACATCTCTTTTTGGAAATAGAATTTTTATGACGCAAGTTAAGTATCAAATTATTTTGTAAACAAATGAATCAAATTGTTTTATGAAAATCTTTTTGTAAAAGAATTAAAATAAACTGATTTTGGAAATGTTTATAAAAAAAATGGCGCAAATTTTTAGTGAAAATTCTAAGTCCAAATTGGGTGTTACAGTCTTGGTCTTGTAGTGTGGGGAATTCTTATCTTTTCTTTTTTCTTTGTTCAACCTTCCTCTTCTCCTTAGAAGCTTGCTAAACTTTCTTAGTAGAAATTTCATAGACTTTTCATCAATGTCCGAATCGGAATCTTCACTATCATCGGAACTCTCTTCCATTTTATATGAACTTTTGGCTTTAAGAGCAATTCCTTTTCTTTCTTTGTTCTTATCCGACTCTTCATGCATATGCAAACGTCCAAGCTCCATTTCATGTTCTTAAAGCTTTCCGAAAAGTGTAGCTAAGTCCATGTTGTCCAAGTCCTTTGATTCAACAATTGCAGTAACCTTAGGTTTCCAATCCCTACTTAGACATCTTAAAACTTTGTTAACAAGTTCACAATTCATGAAAGTTTTTCCAAGAGCAATGAGATAATTAATAATATGAGTAAAAAGTTTTTCATAATACATATAGATTCATTAGGCAACATACGAAACAATTCATATTCATGCATCAAAGAATTTAATCTAGCACGCCTAACTTCACTAGTGCCTTCATATGTGACTTGCAAGGTATCCCACATTTGTTTGGCATTATGACATTGGGAGACTCTAAAGAACTCATCATAAGATAGAGCGGAGGTGATGATATTCTTAGCTTTTAAATCATATTGAATTTTCTTTTTATCATCATCGGTCCACTTATCTTTGGGGGTTAGTTGAGATACACCTTCTACTTGAGTTGAGGGAATGTGAGGATCATTCTCAATGGCTTCCCAAATATTCATGTCTATGGCTTCTATAAAGATTCTCATTCTAACTTTCCAATAAGCATAACCCTCTCCACCAAACATAGGAGGACGACTTATTGAAGCACCTTCACCACCAAAGGGATTCGTAGAACCCATTGTAGTTTCCTCAAGGATCTTTACGAAAATAGCTCTATCTTTCGACCGAGCTCTGATACCAATTGTAAGAACTACAATCGAGGGTGAATTAACTAGAGAACACTAGGAGAACACCTATAAGGGGGGGTTGAATAGGTGTTTAAGAAACTTTGAAAGATTTTCGAACGAAACAAATCGAAACGATTAAAACGAACAATTTTCACAATTTCTGAAAATCATAATCGATTATGAACAGTGCTTAATTGATTATCATCTTACAGCAACTATATGATAATCGATTATAATCTAGAAAAATTGAAAAACCACTTTTTCAATCAAATACGAAAATCAATCAATCAACACATAAGATCAGAGATAAAGCGGAATTGATTAACACCAATATTCTTATTGATTACCTAGGTTATGAAAATGATTTTCCCCAATACAATTTACACAATTAAACACTCATTCAATCAATTATGGAAAGTCAATCTTTCCTAGGTTTTCAACCAAGAACAATATGAAATGACAAGAACGTAACGAGTTAAGGGAATAGAGATATTGCACAGAGATTTATCCTGGTTCACTCACAACCACGGTGAGCTACATCCAGTACCCTCTTCAACCAAGAGAGATTCTTCACTAAATGAATTAGAATTCTCAAATTACAAGTAAATGTCTCTCAAGACTCCCTTATTGATAGCCTCCAAGAGATACCTCACTCTTGTCTTGCAATCCTATTGAAAACTAATCTAACCTTCTTCCCTTGCTTGTTGATATCCCGCAAATAAGTCTTCCAATTGCTTGTTGATTCCTCACAACAAGACTTCCAATTTGCTTGTTAACACAACAAGACTTCCAAGACAATTTTCTTGATGAACAAACACCAAGGCTTCCTTTGTTGTAGAATATTTGCCTCCTTGCAATGATTACAACCCAATAGAAAACAATAACAATCCTATGAATCTCTTTCAAGAACTATGAAAATATCAACACATGAGATTTGTAACACCCCGAAATATGATGAATAATAAACAATAAACGTTTGAAAAATGAAACATAGGACTTCAAATTTTCTTTTATAAATCAGAGTTCACAAATAGCGTTGGGGGCTTTCATTTACAATATAATAAAATACACTTGAGTTTCTTTCTTTCGACTGATCTGCTGAGCACTCTGATCTCCAAGCTCCTTGCTCAAGTACCTAAAATGTTAACCACATAAGGGTGAGACCATTTCACAACACAGTGGATTAAAAGATAGTAAAACGGTATATAACAAAAACTCAAGGATAATAAGTAAATCAAGCCATGGATTGACAAAATGTATCACATTCACTTATTAACAATTTCCAAATACATTCCCATATTCATTTTCTTTCCATATTTCATAAAACTGTATGTCACCTCACGATCAGATGCCAACATACCCACTTATACATTGTATGTCTCCTCACGGTCAGAGGACAACATACAGACCACATATACATTGTATGTCTCCTCACGGTCAGAGGACAACATACAAACCATTTTTTCTTTTTCTTTTTATTTTTGCACCACTAGGAATTAGCGCACCTGCTAGGCAATTCGGCACCTACTAGGGACTTTACACCTGTCAGGACTGAGACACCCATTAGGCATCACCCGTTAGGACAACACAATTAATTATCTTTCCATTAATTATTCATTTCTCAATTCTAGTCCACAATTTATTAACTTTTTCAGGTGGTTATGCAGTGTATTGATCCATTGGCGCACCGACGCCTAACGGTAATTTAGGACCTAATGGGCAATTCGCCTGACAGGCAATTAGGCCCTAGCAGGCAATTCACCACCTAGCAGGGCACCTAGTGTGCCGGGGCATCCAAGGATCAACTACACTGCATTCCTTTTATTCCATATCAAAACGTATTCACAAAAGTCAAGTACAACATTCATACCATTCATCAAATACTCAGAGAATTACAAGTAATATCAAATATTCATTTTCATCACTTTTAGCAGACATAATCTTTCCTTTAAATTCACAAATCAAACCGCCATTTACCAAGTATTTCACAAATCACATATTTCCAACATTCTTCACACGCAAACATTTTCAAGTTATATATATATAGATATATATTCACTTTCAATGCCAATTTACATCACATTTTCATTTCAAAATTTATACACATACGCCATTCATTACTCACATATAGGGTCACATCAATTTATCAACCATCAACCAATATCACAAATCAATCGACATACTCAGGTATGTCTCAGAGTACATTGAATGTAAGTCAACTCCCTAGGATTCTTCACTTCCTACTTTAATATTAATAAAAAGAGAATTTAACATAAACAATTTAATTAATATAAAATTAACCATAAACATTCTAATCACCCCTAAATCAATTCTAATTCAAAACCATTTTGCTACCCAGAACCAGGTCTAAGTATTAAACTTAAATCTAATCACCCCTAAATCAATTCTAATTCAAAACCATTTTGCTACCCAGAACCAGGTCTAAGTATTAAACTTAAATCCTATTATACACCCTAACTATCTCTAACCCAAAGTGTGGAAAAGAGACTCCCCTTACCTGAAAATCCTAGCAATAACGACAGAGTCACGTTTACATCCGCGACTTGCTCCAGGGTCAAGGTCAATAACGTGTTGGATCTGCTATTGAAAGATTAAATTAAGCCTGGGTGAGGCTGATGGTTGTTCATTAACGTCGGCAGTAAAACTCTTGAAAGTATTCAGAACCTTATTTGCAAATGCTGAAGCAGAAGATAAATCTAGGCGGGCATGTACCCTGGTTAAGTCTCCAAAATCCTTTGTGAATTTTCCACGCTGAAAAGTATAGCACACTGAACCAAACAAATCAGCACTAAGGCGAGATCTCTTGCTTCTTGTTGACACCTCTAGTTCTTCTCCGGAATCAATGCCAGATAAACTCCTCCCTTTCCAAATCCAGAAAGCACATGTGCCACCCATAATTCCAGAGATTGCAGCATGAGGTTCCCTTAGACGCTCATCATATGAAAGCACCTTTTCACTCTCATCATCGAAATCCTTAGCAGCCTCCTTACCTTGTCTTTCTTTCTTGCCTCGTTCTCTCTCTATTATGATCTTCTTTTTTTTTTTTTTTGGGTTGGGCGGCTGGGGTCTTGGGTACATAATAATGTAGGATACTGGATAGTTATAGGAATTATATATATTATTTTATATTTTGTTCTCATTTGTGTGTCAACATGTGTAGGTATTTTGGGTTATAACTAAAAGTTTGACGATCCAAACAATAAAATACATTTAAGTAAAATAATCTTGTACTTTTAATTACTCAAAACTAATTAGAAAATAATAAAGTTACCGGTCCCTCCGGATAGCTATTGCGTAAGAGAAATTACTGAAATTCAAAAGTAAATATATTTTCTCAATCCTGATATTAAACTTGATAAAATATAATATTTATAGTTTTGAAATAGCAAATTATTATATATATATATAACTTATACCAATAATTTATTAAACCAGTCCAGAAGCTAAAAGTAAAACAGCCTCCGAACATTATGAAAATTTACAGGGACGCTCAACATATTAAGTTAAACATATTTTTCTAAAGAAACTATTTATAAAAAGGTCTCTAAGGCTTGCCACTTGAGCTCCCTGTCAAAATGTTAATTTAAACTAAATAAATATACTCTTTTATTTTTTTGAAAAACATATTATAACAAATTTATACTTATTTTGACTAGAAAACATATTTCAATTATAATGATGAAATCAAAATTTTATTAAAACACGCAAATCTTGAAAACATCATATTAAATCACTTAATTATTTTACTAGAGGTATTATAAATAACGGGATGTTACAAGATTCAAAGATTATTGATCAAAGAATGTGAAAATGAAAGCTTTGATCTTTGAGAAAGTGAGAGAGAATGTTGAGAGAAAATAGAATAGTGTGGCTTTTGATCTTTTTAGAAAATGATATGAAAATGAAATTGATTTGTTCTTAACATTCACAAAGGTTAGGAAAAGGTTTATATAGAATACCAAAAGTTAAGAAACTTAAAAACTAATTTTGAGAAGTGAAAAACGTATTTTTAAAAACCAGTACAGCAGGTCATAATCGATTAAGCAACCCTCATAATCGATTATGCCTTTATAAAACTAGATAATCGATTATTCAGTCCTCATAATCGATTATTACCTGATCAAACATTTGATAATCGATTATGACTTTATTATAATCGATTATGAACTGATAAAGTTGATCAAAAACTTATTTTCTCAAAACTAGACCTTTTCTTTCAAACCTTAAAGCCACCTATTGATTTTAGGTTAAGTGAATACTCAAAATATAATATGATCATGCACTTGATAGAGATTCACTACCCTCTAATAAACTCTACCCAAACTCATCAAACTCTAAGACTCAAAATAAAGATATTACAATACAATACACAAATGAATCTAATGAGCTTGTTCTCTCTTCATCATTGTTGTTTGTTGATCTTGTTGAACTTGGTGAGCTTCTCCATAACTTGAACTTGATCAAAACATTTGTATCTTGTTCAAAACATTTGTCATTATCAAAGCATTCTCACTGGATCTAACAAAAGTGATGTTTTGATGCTTTAGGGAATGTTAGAAAAATTTATGAACTTTGGTTTATGTTGATGCATGATTAGGAAGATAGGAGTTTATTTTGCTTAATGTTAATTGTTATTTGAAACATGTACGATCTATGTGAAAATAAAATCTAAGAGTTTGTTGTTGTAAATATTTATTTTTAATTGAATGTTTAGTTTAGAACCAAGTTAGCTTACTAAAAGTGTTGCTTGATGATTAGTATCTATGTGCCTACTTGTTTAGATTAATAAAATGCATAGGGTAATATGTGCAATTTGATTTTATGAATTTACTTGCTAAGGTTTCGTTTGCAGTTTATGGAATTGAGTAATGATTTATTGACGTGTCGAACTTGTAAGAAATTAAGTGATTTTGTGTTTGTTTGGTTTGATTTAATTGAAATTGTTGGATATGTTTGGTGGCTGCCCAAGTTTCATTTTTGGTGCTAAAGTTTGAATTATAAAGTGTTCTAGTGTTTGTTTTGTGCCAAAGCATAATTTGAAGCAAAAAGTACTTTTACGTTCTTTTTGGATTTCCTAAAAAGTGATTTTGTGGACAAGTCTTTTTCTGTCCAGAATTGGTTTAGTTTGTTTTTCCACTTTAAAAATGTGTTCAAGTGATTTAAATTATAGATTTCAAGTGGTATTTGATTTGAGAAAAAGCCGGATTGAAAACATTGAATTTTTCGGTGTTTTTGGAGTTGAGTAGGGTGCTGTCCAAAGGGGATCAGCAGACCAATACTCGCTTATAATATTTATCTGTGGTTTTTTCTTGCATTTTAACGTATTTAAGTTATCGCTTTACTTTGGAACGATTTAAGAAAAAGAATTGTGTTTTAGTTTTACCCGAAAGGACTTATTTTAAGTTTCGGAGTTTTGCGCAAGTGATAATGAACGAATGTCATTTGGAATTTTATATTAATACGTTATGTTTATTTGAGGAACTAAAGGTATTTCTCTCGATCGTGACCGTGGGAATCAAAGTTTTGTGGATCCTCAAGGAGCTTCTGTTTTCAATCAAGGTGAGAATGATAGTTTGTCTGGAATGTATGCCACGATTAGATGATTTTAGTTTTGATTGTTTAAATCGGAACCGTGATCGAACAAAGGTCAAGTTGTGTGAGGGCAATTGGTCTGTTTGATTGTTTGGCTCCTCGCACGAAAGGCTAAGATCACTATTGTACTTATGTGATGTTGTTTGTTTGATAGATGTGAACATGCGAATATAAATATATATATATATATATATTACCTGCTCATGCATGATGTTCATCCTGTTTTATTTTTCTTAGCATGATGCACGACAATGAAAAATGAAAATATACGTGACGATTTGATGGCATGAGTATGAGTAATGAATTAAAGGAAAATAGTGAAGTAAAGCGGAATCGTGCAGAAAGCATCTTTGGAAGTGATGAATTATTGTGGATATCATGGGAATGTGAAAGTGAATCTCCCTGATGTGCACCAAGATGGACTCTTGTGCTTTCCAGGTTGAGTTTGTGCTGGCCACGTAAGTTGTGCCCCGTGGTTCTGAGCCTCTGGTTTTGTTAAGCAAGTGTTTATGAGACAAGGTTGTTGTGAATGATTGTTTATTAGAAGCTGAGGATCACCGAAGGGATGTACAAGGGTGACTCGTCCGCAATTAGGTTAATAAATCTTAATAAAACAGTTAAAAGACAAAGAATAATGCGGTGAGATGAGTGTGAAGTAGTGGACAGGAAGATACCCTGTCTATCTGCGGATATTCAGGTGTGTGATTGTGATAGGGGAGGGTGATGACGGTGACTCGTCAAGTAACCTAGAGTATTTTCCTAGGCAGAACTATACTATATGTGATCGTGACTTAAGACCCAGGGGATCGTAGCGTGTTCTGCACCGCGAACTAGAAAAGTATTGTCGCCCCCTTGATCAATTTCAAAACGGTGAGAGGGAACCTAAATGAGGCGGGCAGTCTGATTGGTTTTTGGGCCCTATGATATCGCATTAAAATGAAATATTGATTTTTAACAATTAAAGTTATGATGGCTAACCCTGAGTGGTTGCAGCACTATTGGTTTTCTCGGCTGTTCGACCTGCGTAGGTTAAGGTTCTTGTACGTCCCGTTTACTTCCGATTAGGCTTGGGAGGATGTGGAGGAGAAGTAGACGTGTGTGCTAACTAGATAATTTTCCCAGTGATGTTTTATTTTCCCCTACATCATTGGTGATGCGAATTCCAATAAGACTTAATAAAATACATTAAGAAAGTTAATTGTCTATGAGGATTAAAGTGTGATGATGTGATGGTGGCAGTGAAATTATGATAATTTATGATGATGCGAGATCAATGAATTGTTTAACTGATGATGATGATCATGCATTCATACATTTCTATGTGCAATTGTGTTGTTATTTATTTTCTGGTGGAGATATGTATGTAGTACATCTATTTTGTCGATGTGTCATGCGTCCAGAACAGCTTTACTTTTCTCTTGTCTCGTTGTTTTTGTTCATTCTTCGTGGATGACGCAACGGGTAGATGGTGTATCTCATCGAGATCCAAATGTGGCCCCTAGCGAGGGGAGTGTGGAAAGCTACCCGTGATGGATGGATCTGGAGAGGCCCGACTCGGTTGGAGATCAGAGACCTTGAGCATAGGCTGAGAGGAGCAAGGATCGACTTGCACATTGCTAACATTACCCTGAAAGACTACATGGATGGTGGACCTCGGACTTACCATGCACGACATGCGGAGCCCGCACCGACTGTTGTGGTAGATCCATAGGAGGATGGGGAGATAGAACCTAAGGATGAGGAGGAGGAACCTACAGCGGAGCCGGACAGGGATTATGTTCCGGAGGAGGGTCCGATTCCGATTCGGATCTAGCGAGTGGTTCGTAGGGTGTCTCGTGGGTGTTGTTGTCTTAGGTGTTATGTTTTGTTTTAGCCTGGGTCTTGTTCTGACTGAGGAATGCCATACTCTGGATAACTAATGATGTAACTACTTTGATCTTTTGATGTATTTTGCGACTATGTGTCCACAACTCTTTTTACCCTGCTTTAGTACTCTTTTGGAACTGATGTAATTATGTGGTACTCATGAATTTTATCAGATGATGTTTAAAATGCAAAGTAAGTATTGTGGATGTGTGATGTGTTTTTGTAACAACTCGATTTTGTGGATGAGGTACGATGATGACATTATTTTGAAGGACAAGTGAACAACGTTATCTTTTGTAAATAAGTAATAATGATGGATCTTTTGGAAAACAAAGAAAATGAACCAAGCTAATTGCGACTTGCGTATACATAAATGTTTGAAAAAAAATTCAACCCTCATTTTTACTAAAATTTAATAAATAAATGGAATGTTTTTGATAATCAAAATCAGGGTATTACAATAATTCCTTTCCAATACCTTGGACTTGTTTCCCTTATGCATAACTTATACACATTCTCACTATTCAAATACATTCATGCCATCATTTGCACATTAGTTCCATAACATGGCTATAATCATGCATTTCAAGAACATGCTTATGTATGCTTATGTTTCATTCATTCTCTTAATTCAATTCATTATGCATTCAGAATTCATCATAGGATCACAACCAAGCAATTCACACTAAGTTTCTTACACTTTTCTTATTCAATTTGTTTTTATTATTTTTACTTTATGCATAAGTTATAGTCCATCCACAACAATTATACTCATGTACATTTTCATAAGTCGAGCCTGTAACACCTAAGATTTTTACCCTTTTAACCCCGCTATTAAAAATGTGAATTTGAAATTTCTTTTTAATTTAATAAAAATCACCCGTCAAACGGACGGAGTTTTGTTTGTTTTTCGGACAATTCCAAAATTCAACCTGTGGTAAACAATTTTAATTAAACAACCAATAGCCAGCAGGGCTTCAGATTATATATATAAGTCATATCAAGGCCCAATGGGCTCCAAATATATCAGAGTGCATCAAATAATCAGAGTTTCAGCGGAAAATACTAAGTTTGAGTATCAAAAACCAAAACATATACTTTTCTCAAAACAAAACATCCTAAGCCTCACTTAAAAATGTTTATAGCAAATTTACATCAAAATAGTGTAGGAGGCTTAGGTCTAGAATATACTCTAAACCCCATAACACCCTACTCTCCCTGTAAGGGAAAGTACTCCTGCTCGGCCGGGGGCTGTGCCAACTCAATCTCCGTACCTGAAAAATGTTAAGGGAGTGAGCATTGCACATGAAATAGAAAGCAGTTTCTAACTAGACATAACAACCCACTAGGTCAAACACATCTAGCAAATAAAGCATATATTCACATATTGCACACCATACTCATTTCATTATTTCCATATTCATCATTTATTCCACATTTCCATTTTCATTATTCATTCTAAATTTCCGTTTTCATTATTCCATTCAACATCCATTTCCTTTACTTTCTATTCTTTCCACATAATCACTTTATTTCGGTACATCAACTCAAATCAGAGGCCAATGAACAATTTTCATTCAACACATTTACCACCTCACAACAGAGGCCCTCATACTTTTCCTTATATAAATTATGTGTCCCTCAGATCAGAGGTCAACACTCCAATTTCTTAATTCATGGTGTGTCTCTCTGGTCAGAGGTCAACACACCAATACTTTATCTCATCCGGTGTCCCTCAGGTCAGAGGTCAACACCCAATCACTTTATTTCATTCTGTGTCCCTCAGGTCAGAGGTCAACACTCATTCATTTTAATTCATTTCGTGTCCCTCAGGTCAGAGGTCAACACACTAATAATTCATTTCATTTGGTGTCCCTCAGGTCAGAGGTCAACACAATATTCACTTTATTTCATTTCGTGTCCCTCGGGTCAGAGGTCAACAGAATATTGTACTTCACCTCCACGCAGGAAGGTACCTCATACATTTGGCCTATGGGTACTTCACCTCCACACCGGAAGGTACCTCATACAATTTGGCCGGTGGGTACTTCACCTCCACACCGGAAGGTACCTCATACCACCACCTAGGTTATACATATCCAAATTAAGATTAAGACATAGCAATACACATAATTTCGAGCACATCATTCATTCATTCACTTAATATTTGGCGCCTCAATTCAGAGGTCAAGAATTATTCACTTTCTTGTTCAATCAATCATACTCATTTCATCATAGTTACACATATTTATAATTTCTCATTCATAACTTTTCCATACTCATTTCCTATGTTAATTACCAAAATCTTCTCAATAGTATTCATGATTCTCAATTAAGCAAATGAAATACCTTTAAGCACAATTAGACAAATTTAACATTAGGGAGCAAATATACCCAACCAACTCATACTTGTCACATAATTAACATCATCGTTTCACATTTAATTCACATGTAGTTATTTTATTCCCATTTCTACCTTTATTCATATTTCACATTTAGTGTACCAATATATTCAACCCAAAACATACATATTATCACCTTCTCATAGTTTTGCTTTAACACCACATATACTCGTTTCCATTCCACTTTATTCCTATATCAATTTATTCTACAACACATACATATATTTGCAACAATAATCAATTATCATTTAATTCACAACTTTACAAATAAAATCAATAATCATAGAAATCATTTATGGCAACTTCACTATCATATTACCCAATTCCTCTTGTACTTCCTTATAATCATTATCCAAATTCCATTTATCAACTAATTCATTTTCATATCATTGGGTTTCCTTTTCCTAGTCTTTGCATCCAACATCATACATATTTATTTAGTTAGAATTTTATATTCAATAACCTAGGGTTTTATAGTCTAATTTTCTCCTCTAACACATAACCCTAACAAGCATTATATACTAACTAGAACCCACTCCCTAGAACAAGGCAAAACTCACCCCCTTACCTCAAACACTTGGAGATAAGGTGATTTTGCTTGCTCCGAGCTTGAAAGCCTTCCACCAATTGAGTTAGAATCCAAAGGAAGAGGGAGGAACCTAATACAAGGGGTATAACAAAACAAATTGTTAAGCTTTCCCTAGGTGGAAGATTGAAAACTCCAAGGGAGCAAGAGAGAGAGAGAATCGAACCAAAAGAGAGAGAAAGAGGAAATTAAGAACTTGGGCACTTACTTGGATTTGAGAAGGAAAGAGATTTGATGATGGATTTAGTGTGATTTACTTGAATCTTGATGGATTGGAGTGAGTAAATTTGGTGCCCTAGGAGAGAGAAGAGGGAGAGAAACGAATTTGGCATGGAAGGAACGTGTGTTTTGCTTTTATTTTTTTCCTCAGCAGCAGTACTTAATCGATTAAGAGCCGATTAAGAACCGATTAATACTTTTCACCCAATCTAACCTTAAGCTGCATAGTTTTGCAGTAGCCTGACTTTGAAAGGCCATAACTTCTTCGTTACCCGTTGGACCTTCCTCAAATTTTAAAGCAAGCTTCCCTACACACTAATCTTCACATCCAATGGTGGAATTTGTGTTTAGAGTTGCCAATCTTTTATTTTAAATTTCCTAAGGTTCTATGTTTTAAACCTAGTTCTACATGTATTTTTGGCTAAATTTTAACTTATATCTTCATTTCTTCTACCCTATAAGACCATCCCAACATAGATTACACTTGGAATTAAATTTGGGATGTTACAATCCTCCCCCAATTATTGGAATTTCATCCCCGAAATTCCGTTAAGCTTAGTAAATGGAGAATCACCCCGGTGATAGGACTTGTGATTCCTATCTTTAATTCCCTTTGGTTTCTTCCGTCAGTCTTTCGATTTGCCCTTACCTTGACAGAATTTAAATTAGGGTAAGAAGTGCTCCCCCACTTGGCATCGACATACCCAATTACCGCTATGCTAGAGGATACGGAATGGATTTGAATTCAATTCCGATCGTATTACAATTAACTCTAGGGCAGGAGTTGTAAGAACTAGATGTAGAAAACTCGAAATGCGTAGCAGTCCGACATAGTTCTAGAATCTTTTCTTGAAGAGGTGTCCTGAAATCATGGCATACGAAGATTCGTATAGAGTATAACACCTTACAATTTGTCTTTCACAAGGATTTGACTAGCACCATAGGATTTTAAAGCTTTTCAAAAACACAGGCATTCATGAACAAGAGGCACCCTAAAAGGTTAAGAGCTTCCCCAATTGCTTAGTTGGTTAGAGTAGACACAATTCCTACTAAATGCTCCACAATCAACTTCTTCCATGAATCGATTAAAAAGAATAGGAAGGAAGAAGTCCACATTAGTTCCAAGATTTACCCAACTACCAAAGGTGAAGGGTACGTCAACTTGTCGTTGGCTGGGTCAATTATCAAGATTGTTTGGTCTTAACACAGGGATTTACAAATTTTGTAACACCCCTAATTTTCGTTTCCCAAATAACCAAGAAATTAATTATAACAATTATTTTATAATTGAATATTGAAGGTTTTAGTTTTTGTACATTATGTGTTTTTATTATAAAAATATGAGATATATTTTTATATGGTTATTTTGTACAAAAATATGAATATTGCAATTTAGTCCTTGGGTTGGGACCTAATTGCAATATTAAAAAGGTTTTTGAAGAAAGAGTAATTAAATTATTAATTTTTGAATTTTACCAGTATGTAACCGGTTAGAGGGGCTTTGTAACCGGTTACACGATGAACTCAGAAAACTGGGTTAGTGCGTTTGATGAGTAATCACGCGTTTTAACCCAGAATTCGCCACGAATCCCACTCGATTCATGGTGGGAGACGCGTGTCGCCTTGCATGCTATCTTAATTTGTCTATAAATAGTGGAATTGCTGAAGAATCAAGGGTTGATTGCTGCAATTCTTGTTGAAGAAGGGTAATTAGGGTTCCAAATTCGTTCTGAGCAATTTGTCTTCTTCTTTGAGAGTTAGAGAGTGAAACACACCTTTTTGGAAAGCTTAAATCAAGAGCTTTCCAGTGATATACACCTTGTAAGTTGAGTGTTCGTGTGGGTGGAGGAATCAAGCTTGGAAGCTAAGAGTTTGAGTCTGAGTTCTCTGTTGTTCTGGTTTTGGAAGCTGAATTCCAGATTCGATTTTGGTAAGCATAGTAAACCTTTAAGTCTCAAACCTCTTTGATTCTCAAGTTCATGTTACCTACTTTGAATTCTAACTATTTTCCCCAATTTCTTTGGCCAATTGCTATGTCAAATCTTCTGGCTTTTGGACCCTGTCAAACCTGTTTGGGGACTGAAAATGGAGATTGTGGATTCTGGGGAGATCTAGCAAATTCCAGTGATTAGATTCATCAAGCACGAACCTAAGGTAAGGGGAAAGCTTACTATTTGCTAGAATGATAATAAATTGTGGTAGAATATAGGATGAGTCACCAAGAGACTCAAAGGGCATAAGTTGAAATGGTTAAATGGCTTGGAGGCCAATTTGAGCTCAATTGTTGTTTTTGAGCAATGTTATCTGGATGCATGCAAGCTATGTCGATGCTTAATTCTGAGTTTAAGTGCTTAATCTAAGTTTTTTCGTATTAAATTGTGTTTATGTGAATTTTCAAGCAATTTGATACCATAAACTTGATGCATGCAATATGAATGTGTTTCTGGGTGTAAACATGTTTGTTTTAAGGCATATGAACTTTGTGCATATTGAGTTTGGGTTAGATTTGAGAAAGGAAGAAAATGAGATGTTAAAACTCTTGTTTTAATGGACTGACTGCATAATCTAACCGGTTACACGATATTCGTAACCGGTTAGACACTACAGATTTTCAAAGAGAATTAGTTTATTAATCAGTCCTGAAATCTTAATGGTCTCTGCTCAAATCTAAGCTTTAATTTCAGTATACATGGTCTGAATATGAGTTATTATAATGCCAAGGTTCAGACTTGAAAGATTAAAGTTAATGCCTTAAGTTAATGAAATAATTTCAAGAGGAAATTATGTTCATTGGAGAATGAAATGCGATTTGGACTTTTGAATGATGCAAACAATGGCTTTTGAGGTATAAAACAATGTTAAAGGTGTTTTGGATTGGGTAGAGAATTCAAGAAAAAGGGTTTTTCTGAATTGCAATGGTAAACAGTTCAGGTCTGTAATTCTAACCGGTTAGCCTGAAACTGTAACCGGTTAGTACCTGAATCTGAAAAATAAAAAGTTAAGTTTTTAAATACCATTGAAGTTGTATTACTCAATCTAAGTTTAAAAAGGCATGTTTTGAGAAATATTCAAAGGGGAATTTTATGCCAAAGGTTATACCTCAAATAAATCATTCAAAAGAGAAATTGGAATATTTCTAAATCACAGTAATTAATGGAAAGATCAACCTTAGTAGTTATGTATGCAAGGCATGCATAGAGAAAGGTAATGAAATAGGTTGGCGAGGATAGTTTGTGATGTTCGGGTACTCGACCCCGTACTCTAGGAGTACTAAACTAATGCAACCAACTTGATGACACATTCTGGGAATGTGGCCATTGTCTGGGACATGGTTTCTTGGATACGTTCTGGGAACGTGATGCACACTCTGGGAGTGGTGCTTGATTTTATTCCAAGTATGGTTTGCGATACGTTCTGGGAACGTATATGAGTGTTCTGGGAACACGTTGGTTTAATAATGGAATTAAACATAAAAACCAACCTTGATGATTGTGCATTCATATAGAATGGAAGTTTGGTTGGTAGGAACGTTTATCATATTCTGGGAATATGAGGAGGGTACTCCGGGAGTACCAAATTATAACCTACTTGATGACACATTATAGATATGTGGCCAGTGTTTGGGATCTGGTTTTATACGTTCTGGGAACGTATGTTGGTGTTCTAGGAACACTTTGATAAGCAACCTACTGGATGACACATTATAGATATGTGGCCAGTGTCCGGGACCTGGTTTTATACGTTCTGGGAACGTATGCGTTCTGGGAACGTGATGCACACTCTGGGAGTGATGCTTATTTATCCAAGTATGGTTTGCTACACATTCTGGGAACGTGATGCACACTCTGAGAGTGAATGCTTATCATCCAAGTATGGTTTGGCATTACGTTCTGGGAACGAATGTTAGTGTTCCGGGAACACAACGGTGTATTGGATGGACGTCCGAGATGGACTTTGTTAGAGGCCTCAGTTGTGGAAGGAAATCATGCATCATGCCACCTGCATTGAAAGAATTATTAAGATTAACCGGGTGTGCTCATATGATTATGCATCATGAATTGCAACATGTTAACTTGTGGATGTTAGTTTTATTCTCATTTGAGTATGAGAATATGTATAGCTAACCCCCATGCCCTTATTAGGTTTTGATCGTGCATCTAGCTTGTACAAGAATCAATAAGGGGAGATGTCCCTTAGGTGCTTGCAGAGTGTAGAAAATGTGGGTTGGAAACCCGTTGTGCAGATATCGAGGATCCGACCAGAAGGATGCTTGGACAAGGGACCAGTGACCAGCTCTATGACATTTCTATTTTTAATAGAATTTATATGATACATATTTTGGAAAAAGGTATCATAAAAGGAATTCAGTCCTATCATAATATTTATTTGATAATAATGGACTTGTTACACTTGATATATTTTGGGAGGGTAATATGGTGATTTTACTATGTTTCCGCAAACTCTGATTTTGTTAGTCAACCTCATTACAAATCAAGTGTTTGTGAAAAAGAATTTTCAAGGGAAGGGAAAATTATTATTTTCAGATCTTTTTCCAACGATAACAAGTCCAAGTTTTCATAAACTTCTTACTTTTCTTATAAAGTAAGATGATATACAAGGAGTGTTACATTTTTATGGTATCAGAGCAATGGTCCTGACTCTTGCTCCTTGGGTGTGTGATCCAATACGCTGGTCATCGATATCTGCAATGTTTCCTGGGAAGTTTGCTTTCATATACTTCCAAACTAGAGCTAAGGTTATGGGTAACGGCTCTAGATAAGTAGCTCATTCTGCTATTAAGAAGTGTTCTAGGAAGTCTAAGTAGAAGTATGATAGTCGTATGCTTCTCTTTAGACATGTTGTAAACCCAAAACCATAGTGTTGGTTTATTCCGTTCTCATCGGAACCAGTGATAAGGAAATCTTAAGGAGTTGTAGTTGAGTCCTCGACTCTGAGGAGGAGTGTTTACCCTCACTCGTGTTAAAGTTAATCAACTTTTTAGACCGAGTGTAGGGCAGTGATCTTCTTAAAGATCAACCTTGCTGAGTTTGTTCAACTCTAAAGCTATCCTTTCTTTTGTTCCTTTCGGATAAGGGTAGTGATCGAAGTTGCTCAATGCCTTACCCAATATGTTATCTCAAGTGGAGACTCCTACAAATCTTCTTGTAGTCATTTCCAAGGTACGTCTGGATCGTTCTATTAAGGTATTAGACTTTGTCTATCTACCTGTGTCATGATTACATTTGATCTTAAGCACGGTTTGGGAGCCGAAGGATCAAGTGATCATGATTAATGACGATAGAACAACCCTGTATTGGGATTCCCAAAGTTTCGAATCGGGAATCCAATAAACCCATATGTTGCTTCTGGGAAGCAATATTAAAGGAGAAAGGGGGTTAAAGAAATCCTGGTTGTAGGAAATGATGCCAGGTTTACCTTTGAATAAAGCGATAGAGGTTGGAATCAAGTCAATTCTTGAAACTGATTCTATCTCTACTACCTTTATAATATGGTACCATCGGGAATGGTCAAATGGGAGAAACACGTAGAAAAGTGCTAAGGTTGATTGGAGGTTGGATTAACCCCAAATCAGGACTCGGGATAGGAATCCACTTAGGACTGCATTTTTGATCTCCATACGGACATTATGAGTAGGAAATAATGCTGTTCGGATTGATTAATGCACTTGTTCTTTTATGGACTATAATAACTGGACCTTTAGATTATATTTGGATTCGCTTGTGGTTTCTTCTAAGAATCCGGAGAGACATGAAAAAAAATCTCGGGATTGTGTTGAGAATCCTGCAAGAGGAGTAGTGGTGTGTTAAGCTCGCCAAAGATGAGTTTTGGTTGAGCGAAGTTACGTTCGCAGGACATGTGATCTTAAAAGAATAAATTGCGATGGATCCAGCAAAGATAAATTTAGTGTTGAAATGGGAACAACCTAAGATTGTGACTGAGGAGAGAGGTTTCTTAGGGCTGGTTGGATACTATCGCCAGAGTATTTAAGGATTTTCTAAGATCGCATGGCCTTTGGCCAAGTTGACTTGGAAAGATCAACTGATGGTATTGAATGATAGGATGTTGTTTAATTATGGTGGGGTGATGATGGATTATACCCCAACATAATATGATTAGTCCAAGAGGAATTATGGAAAATGTGAGCAGATTATGATTTAAATCATTTCAGTGATGGATTCGGTTGGAATCAAGGTATTAAATTATGATTAAATCCTATTTTGAGTTGGATTGGATGATGTAAAGAAAATGGTTTTGAAATTCTTTGGTTTTACTTCTAAAACTATACTTCATAACCGGTTAGAGTTTCTTGTAACCGGTTAGAAGCTGAAAGTTTAAAATAAAAATTTAAGTCCTTTGTGAAGGAACTTTTGGTATTAGTAGACATCTTCCTCCAATCCAAACTCAATATCAATTACCTAAGTAAAGTTTAAGGAAGGATTTAATGGGATGAAATAACTTAATGCCTTGATTCATCATTGAAATTGATTTAAGAGGATTGAATCATAATATTTATGGACTACTCGAGAGTTGGAATTAAGGAGCTACTCCAATTAGAGAAGGTAGAGGATTTAGCTGGATGATGCAAAGGAAACAATAGGTGTTAAGATGAGAAGGTTGTGATTTATGAACAAGTTTGGAGTTCGAAAGTATGGATGACAATAAGAAGAGGAAGAGTTGAATGTAAAATAAAAGCGATGGATGGAGTTTCTTATAGATTATGGCTTTGAGCTCCATTATCATCTTGGTTTAGCAAACGTAGTTGCAAACGATTTGAGCTGAAAGGCTATTTCTGTGAGCTCAATGATGGTTAAGGAGGCTATTCTGATTGGGGAATTTAGAGACCTAAGTCTGGTAACCCAAGAGAAACCCTCTAAGTATTAGATTGGGAATGTTGCCAATCACCAACGAATTCCTGAATCGGATTCGTGAATTACCATCAGAAGATGAAGAGAAGAAAGAGAAGTTGACTTTTGAGGAAAAGGAGTTAGATCTCTATGAAGAAACGAATGAGATTTAATCTTTAGAGCTAAAGTTGGTGATTATGGATATTAGAAAATATATTACGGAAGTAAGGGATTTAGGAAGTGTTGTCTAGGACAACCTAGATGAGAAATCCAAAGGCATGAACTTCCAGAATAGATTATGTTTGAACCCAAGTTAGCTATCAACTATCAAGGAATAAGGAATTTCTCGATGTTGGTAAGCATGTGTGAGAACTACGGGAAGTACATGAATTTCATGCGTGAAGTATCAGAATTCAGAATAAGGGAAAGTTTGATGAAATGAAGGCCCAACGGGGGAAAGAGGAAAGGTAAGTGGGAGAATATCTACCACGAAAATATAAAGGGTAAGGAATCCTCGATTGGAGAAAAATGGCTAAGGAGGAAATAGGAAAGGGAACATTTGTCCATCTCGAGGTGAAAACTGTGAGGCACATCACTTTGAGTTTAGTTGTAATGTACCTAAGGGAATAGCCAATTCCGATTGTAGGAAGCTGGAGTATTATTCACCGAATTGTCTTGATGGAAAAGGTGAGAAAGAATGGACGAATCCAGCACGAGAAGAATTCACCGGCCGAGATGAGAGTTGAGTGTCATCCTGGCGTAGGCAACCCAAGCCTATCTCTTCCTTTGATCTGAGTTAACGTAATCAAATGTTTTTGACTACGTTAATCTAATCGTTTGAAAGTATCAATATTTAGTTGGAAGTTTAACTTCAATCTTTCTGTGATCAAAACCTTTATCACAGTTGGATGTGATAAATCGCTGTGGACACTACAGAAATAGAAAGATCAGTAATGACTAGAGAGATTAACAACCACCGGGATAGGACAAATCTTTGTCTCCCCAACGGAAATGTCTCTAGAACTTGACTATCTAAATAAGTCTGATAGTGATAATTACCCTATCTTTAAGTTCATCTAACTTAAAGACCTGTCGTATGGTCTTTCTTGCGAAAGATTATATCTGAAAGGGATGACTTTGTTATTAATGGATTGAATATTAGGACTGATCACCCTAATGTCTCAAACTATTAAGAAATGAAGTCATACAAATGTTTCTTTGATCGTGCTCGAGAGATCAGAGTGCGATGCCCAAAAAGTTTATTGGAAAATGTTTTAATTGAAAAATATTTATGTGAAGTATAAAGAGTATTTCTTTTAAAAGAAATTCTTTCACACAAGAGTTTTATATGAAAAATCCATGTGGTTTAGTTTGGGAAGTTTTTCCTGAAAGGTTTTATTTGAAATGTTTCAAAATACAAGGAATATATCGAAACTCTTTTAAGTGAGGGAGGACCCTAAAAGAACAAATTTTTGGGAGCTAGATGAAGATTTCTAGTATAAAAATATTTTGGAAAAGTGGAAAATTTCAGAAGATGAATTTCGGGGACAAAATTCCTTTTAAGTGAGGGAGTAGTGTAACACCCCTAATTTTCGTTTCCCAAATAACCAAGAAATTAATTATAACAATTATTTTATAATTGAATTTTGAAGGTTTTAGTTTTTGTACATTATGTGTTTTTATTATAAAAATATGAGATATATTTTTATATGGTTATTTTGTACAAAAATATGAATATTGCAATTTAGTCCTTGGGTTGGGACCTAATTGCAATATTAAAAAGATTTTTGAAGAAAGAGTAATTAAATTATTAATTTTTGAATTTTACCAGTATGTAACCGGTTAGAGGGGCTTTGTAACCGGTTACACGATGAACTCAGAAAACTGGGTTAGTGCGTTTGATGAGTAATCACGCGTTTTAACCCAGAATTCGCCACGAATCCCACTCGATTCATGGTGGGAGACGTGTGTCGCCTTGCATGCTATCTTAATTTGTCTATAAATAGTGGAATTGCTGAAGAATCAAGGGTTGATTGCTGCAATTCTTGTTGAAGAAGGGTAATTAGGGTTCCAAATTCGTTCTGAGCAATTCGTCTTCTTCTTTGAGAGTTAGAGAGTTAAACACACCTTTCTGGAAAGCTTAAATCAAGAGCTTTCCAGTGATATACACCTTGTAAGTTGAGTGTTCGTGTGGGTGGAGGAATCAAGCTTGGAAGCTAAGAGTTTGAGTCTGAGTTCTCTGTTTGTTCTGGTTCTGGAAGCTGAATTCCAGATTCGATTTTGGTAAGCATAGTTAACCTTTAAGTCTCAAACCTCTTTGATTCTTTAGTTCATGTTACCTACTTTGAATTCTAACTATTTTCCCCAATTTCTTTGGCCAATTGCTATGTCAAATCTTCTGGCTTTTAAACCCTGTCAAACCTGTTTGGGGACTGAAAATGGAGATTGTGGGTTCTGGGGAGATCTGGCAAATTCCAGTGATTAGATTCATCAAGCACGAACCTAAGGTAAGGGGGAAGCTTACTATTTTCTAGAATGAGAATAAATTGTGGTAGAATATAGGATGAGTCACCAAGAGACTCAAAGGGCATAAGTTGAAATGGTTAAATGGCTTGGAGGCCCATTTGAGCTCAATTGTTGTTTTGAGCAATGTTATCTGGATGCATGCAAGCTATGTCGATGCTTAATTCTGAGTTTAAGTGCTTAATCTAAGTTTTTTCGTATTAAATTGTGTTTATGTGAATTTTCATGCAATTTGATACCATAAACTTGATGCATGCAATATGAATGTGTTTCTGGGTGTAAACATGTTTGTTTTAAGACATATGAACTTTGTGCATATTGAGTTTGGGTTAGATTTGAGAAAGGAAGAAAATGAGTTGTTAAAACTCTTGTTTTAATGGACTGACTGCATAATCCAACCGGTTACACGATATTCGTAACCGGTTAGACACTGTAGATTTTCAAAGAGAATTAGTTTATTAATCAGTCCTGAAATCTTAATGGTCTCTGCTCAAAACTAAGCTTTAATTTCAGTATACATGGTCTGAATATGAGTTATTATAATGCCAAGGTTCAGACTTGAAAGATTAAAGTTAATGCCTTAAGTTAATGAAATAATTTCAAGAGGAAATTATGTTCATTGGAGAATGAAATGCGATTTGGACTTTTGAATGATGCAAACAATGGCTTTTGAGGTATAAAACAATGTTAAAGGTGTTTTGGATTGGGTAGAGAATTCAAGAAAAAGGGTTTTTCTGAATTGCAATGGTAAACAGTTCAGGTCTGTAATTCTAACCGGTTAGCCTGAAACTGTAACCGGTTAGTACCTGAATCTGAAAAATAAAAAGTTAAGTTTTTAAATACCATTGAAGTTGTATTACTCAATCTAAGTTTAAAAAGGCATGTTTTGAGAAAAATTCAAAGGGGAATTTTATGCCAAAGGTTATACCTCAAATAAATCATTCAAAAGAGAAATTGGAATATTTCTAAATCACAGTAATTAATGGAAAGATCAACCTTAGTAGTTATGTATGCAAGGCATGCATAGAGAAAGGTAATGAAATAGGTTGGCGAGGATAGTTTGTGATGTTCGGGTACTCGACCCCGTACTCTAGGAGTACTAAACTAATGCAACCAACTTGATGACACATTCTGGGAATGTGGCCATTGTTTGGGACATGGTTTCTTGGACACGTTCTGGGAACGTGATGCACACTCTGGGAGTGGTGCTTGATTTTATTCCATGTATGGTTTGCGATACGTTCTGGGAACGTATATGAGTGTTCTGGGAACACGTTGGTTTAATAATGGAATTAAACATAAAAACCAACCTTGATGATTGTGCATTCATATAGAATGGAAGTTTGGTTGGTAGGAACGTTTATCATATTCTGGGAATATGAAGAGGGTACTCCGGGAGTACCAAATTATAACCTACTTGATGACACATTATAGATATGTGGCCAGTGTCTGGGACCTGGTTTTATATGTTCTGGGAACGTATGTTGGTGTTCTGGGAACACTTTGATAAGCAACCTACTGGATGACACATTATAGATATGTGGCCAGTGTCCGGGACCTGGTTTTATACGTTCTGGGAACGTATGCGTTCTGGGAACGTATGCGTTCTGGGAACGTGATGCACACTCTGGGAGTGATGCTTATTTATCCAAGTATGGTTTGCTACACGTATTGGGAACGTGATGCACACTCTGGGAGTGAATGCTTATCATCCAAGTATGGTTTGGCATTACGTTCTGGGAACGAATGTCAGTGTTCTGGGAACACAACGGTGTATTGGATGGACGTCCGAGATGGACTTTGTTAGAGGCCTCAGTTGTGGAAGGAAATCATGCATCATGCCACCTGCATTGAAAGAATTATTAAGATTAACCTGGTGTGCTCATATGATTATGCATCATGAATTGCTACATGTTAACTTGTGGATGTTAGTTTTATTCTCATTTGAGTATGCGAATATGTATAGCTAACCCCAATGCCCTTATTAGGTGTTGATCGTGCATCTAGCTTGCACAAGAATCAATAAGGGGAGATGTCCCTTAGGTGCTTGCAGAGTGTAGAAAATGTGGGTTGGAATCCCGTTGTGCAGATATCGAGGATCCGACCAGAAGGATGCTTGGACAAGGGACCAGTGACCAGCTCTATGACATTTCTATTTTTAATAGAATTTATATGATACATATTTTGGAAAAAGGTATCATAAAAGGAATTCAGTCCTATCATAATATTTATTTGATAATAATGGACTTGTTACACTTGATATATTTTGGGAGGGTAATATGGTGATTTTACTATGTTTCCGCAAACTCTGATTTTGTTAGTCAACCTCATTACAAATCAAGTGTTTGTGAAAAAGAATTTTCAAGGGAAGGGAAAATTATTATTTTCAGATCTTTTTCCAACGATAACAAGTCCAAGTTTTCATAAACTTCTTACTTTTCTTATAAAGTAAGATGATATACAAGGAGTGTTACAAATTTGACATAACCGGCTATTCTTATGAGTGGTTATCTAAGAACCGGGAAAAGATTCGAAGCAACTGTCAAATTGCTTCAAGATTGGTTTAGTTGATATGATGGTTAAGAATAACTTCTGGAGAGCTGTCTTAACTCATCCAAGGGATTAGCACTTAGCTATACTACTTTGGAACATGTAGCATATACCAAGACTTCCTTTCTTTAGAACTATTTTCTATCTACTCTCTAACTCTATATGAAGCTTTTGAACGAATGTTTTTCTGGGTTAGGTTGGTTTCACTTACAAGAATTATTTTCTTTGGAAGTTACTACTTTGGTTGTCTACTTTTACTTTAAAGGTTACAATGATAGCATTTATTGATAGATGCAAGAATTGAGGTGATCAATCCCATCCTCACGTCTACCAACAACACATCACTGTCGGGTTCTATCAGTAATGTCATCATTTAACAAATGCAAGGATTAGAGTGATCAATTCTAACCTTACATTATATCAAATAACAACATCACAGCATAATATTTGTTACTTGATACTAGAATTCTCAAACTGAAGAATTCCTTATAAGGTCTTTCATACGTTCTCTATAAGAACAGGATTGTATTTGGAAAGGCAAATCCAAAGTGTTTTAAACACTTCTATCCTAAAACATTACTAGTTCAATATTTAGCTAACAGAAGAGCAAACTAACTTTTCACAACTTCAAATTTAAAAGCACTTCGTATGGACTTGCCAATCGATAGTTACCTGCGATCATATCAGCTGCTTAGCCAGAGTGAACAGACCAATAAGACTCAAATACTAAGTAATTACATAGTACTATAATTATCCTATTATAATCCTAGACTATTACTATGAGCATCAATTACTCGCTAGGTGAGTAATCATTTGGAGTTTGTATAACTCCAAGGCCGAGGAGAAACTGCTTTGATACCATAAATGTAACACCTAAGATTTTTACCCTTTTTAACCCCGCTATTAAAAATGTGAATTTGAAATTTCTTTTTAATTTAATAAAAATCACCCGTTAAACGGACGGAGTTTTGTTTGTTTTTCGGACAATTCCAAAATTCAACCTGTGGTAAACAATTTTAATTAAACAACCAATAGCCAGCAAGGCTTCAGATTATATATATAAGTCATATCAAGGCCCAATGGGCTCCAAATACATCAGAGTGCATCAAATAATCAGAGTTTCAGCGGAAAATACTAAGTTTGAGTATCAAAAACCAAAACATATACTTTTCTCAAAACAAAACATCCTAAGCCTCACTTAAAAATGTTTATAGCAAATTTACATCAAAATAGTGTAGGAGGCTTAGGTCCAGAATATACTCTAAACCCCATAACACCCTACTCTCCCTGTAAGGGAAAGTACTCCTGCTCGGCCGGGGGCTGTGCCAACTCAATCTCCGTACCTGAAAAATGTTAAGGGAGTGAGCATTGCACATGAAATAGAAAGCAGTTTCTAACTAGACATAACAACCCACTAGGTCAAACACATCTAGCAAATAAAGCATATATTCACATATTGCACACCATACTCATTTCATTATTTCCATATTCATCATTTATTCCACATTTCCATTTTCATTATTCATTCTAAATTTCCGTTTTCATTATTCCATTCAACATCCATTTCCTTTACTTTCTATTATTTCCACATAATCACTTTATTTCGGTACATCACCTCAAATCAGAGGCCAATGAACAATTTTCATTCAACACATTTACCACCTCACAACAGAGGCCCTCATACTTTTCCTTATTTAAATTATGTGTCCCTCATATCAGAGGTCAACACTCCAATTTCTTAATTCATGGTGTGTCTCTCAGGTCAGAGGTCAACACACCAATACTTTATCTCATCTGGTGTCCCTCAGGTCAGAGGTCAACACCCAATCACTTTATTTCATTCTGTGTCCCTCAGGTCAGAGGTCAACACTCATTCATTTTAATTCATTTCGTGTCCCTCAGGTCAGAGGTCAACACACTAATAATTCATTTCATTTAGTATCCCTCAGGTCAGAGGTCAACACAATATTCACTTTATTTCATTTTGTGTCCCTCGGGTTAGAGGTCAACACAATATTGTACTTCACCTCCACGCAGGAAGGTACCTCATACATTTGGCCTATGGGTACTTCACCTCCACACCGGAAGGTACCTCATACCATTGTACTTCACCTCCACACCGGAAGGTACCTCATACAATTTGGCCGATGGGTACTTCACCTCCACACCGGAAGGTACCTCATACCACCACCTAGGTTATACATATCCAAATTAAGATTAAGACATAGCAATACACATAATTCCGAGCACACCATTCATTCATTCACTTAATATTTGGCGCCTCAATTCAGAGGTCAAGAATTATTCACTTTCTTGTTCAATCAATCATACTCATTTCATCATAGTTACACATATTTATAATTTCTCATTCATAACTTTTCCATACTCATTTCCTATGTTAATTACCAAAATCTTCTCAATAGCATTCATGATTCTCAATTAAGCATATGAAATACCTTTAAGCACAATTAGACAAATTTAACATTAGGGAGCAAATATACCCAACCAACTCATACTTGTCACATAATTAACATCATCGTTTCACATTTAATTCACATGTAGTTATTTTATTCTCATTTCTACCTTTATTCATATTTCACATTTAGTGTACCAATATATTCAACCCAAAACGTACATATTATCACCTTCTCATAGTTTTGCTTTAAAACCACATATACTCGTTTCCATTCCACTTTATTCCTATATCAATTTATTCCACAACACATACATATATTTACAACAATAATCAATTATCATTTAATTCACAACTTCACAAATAAAATCAATAATCATAGAAATCATTTATGGCAACTTCACTATCATATTACCCAATTCCTCTTGTACTTCCTTATAATCATTATCCAAATTCCATTTATCAACTAATTCATTTTCATATCATTGGGTTTCCTTTTCCTAGTCTTTGCATCCAACATCATACATATTTATTTAGTTAGAATTTTATATTCAATAACCTAGGGTTTTATAGTCTAATTTTCTCCCCTAACACATAACCCTAACAAGCATTATATACTAACTAGAACTCACTCCCTAGAACAAGGCAAAACCCACCCCCTTACCTCAAACACTTGGAGATAAGGTGATTTTGCTTGCTCCGAGCTTGAAAACCTTCCACCAATTGAGTTAGAATCCAAATGAAGAGGGAGGAACCTAATACAAGGGGTATAACAAAACAAATTGTTAAGCTTTAACCATAAGCTTGGAGAAATTCATGAACCAAACTAGAGTTCCCTAGGTGGTGTAAGATCCATGAAGAATGTTTTGATAAATGCCAAAAGGTTTTGAACAAGCTACAAATGTGTTGATCAAGTTCAAGTTCAACAAGCAACAACAAACATCAAGTGATAAAGAGAGAGCCAACTCATGAAGACTTAGTTTGGTAGTTTGTGTTTTAATGTTTTATCTTTTGCCTCACAAGTCTTTTAGTTTATGAGTTTGGGTAGAATTTATTAGAGGGTAGTGAATCTCTTTTGATTGCATGATTATATCATATTTTGAGTATTCACTTTGCCTAAAATCAATAGGTGGCTTAAAGGTTTGAAAGAAAAGGTTTAGTTTTTGAGAAAACAAGTTTTAAGTGATTTTTAATGTTAATAATCGATTAACAGATTTTGATAATTGATTAACTGTGTATTTTGAACTGATAATCGATTAACAAACTTTAGATAATCGATTATCTGCACTTTACTCGAGTATTTTTGGTCTCACTCGAGTGAAAATTATCTTGCTTTCGGTTTACTCGAGTAACACTCATTTCACTCGAGTAACTTGATCAGATATGGTTTTTTAAATACGTTTTTCACTTCTCAAAAGCCATTCTAAGTGCTCTAACTTTTGGGTATTCTATATAAACCTTTTCCTAATCATTTCTATCAATGAGAATCAACTAGAATCATTTTGATACACAATTTTACAAAGAATCAAAGCCACACTATTCTCTCTCACTCTCTCAAGATCAAAGCTCTCATTTTTATATTCTTTGATAAAGAACCTTGAATCTCTCATGTTGATATTTCATAGCTTTTGAAAGAGATTCATAGGATTGTTATTGTTTTTCATTTGGGTTGTAATCATTGCAAGTTAGGCAAGCTATCTACAACATTGGAAGCCTTGATTTTGTGAATCAAGCAAGTTTCATTGGAAGCCTTGGTGAGGCATTTCATCAAGCACTTGGAAGCCTTGTTGAAGAACAAGCATTTGGAAGTCTTGTAGTAAAGCAAGCAATTGGAAGACTTGTTGTGAGGTATCGGCAAGCAAGAGAAGAGGTTAGATTAGATATCAATAGGGTTACAAGGCAAGGGTGTGGTATCTCTTGTAGGCTAGCAAGAAGGAAGTCTGGTGAGGCATTTACTTGTAATTTGAGAAACTCTAATTCCTCATAGTGAAGAATCTCTCTTGGTTGAAGAGGGGACTGGAGTAGCTTTCAAGTGGATGAAAGTGAACCAGGATAAATCACTGTGTCGTATCTCTAAACTCTCTACTCTTTACAATTCTTGTTATTAATTGTGTTCTTGATTGAAAAACCTAGAAAAAGTGATTTTTCTATATTTGATTAAATTGAATCTTTATTGTTCAAATTAATTTGAGGAAAATCATTTTCATAACTAAGTGAATCAATAAGAATATTGGTGTTGATTGTTTCCGCTTAATCTCTGATATAATATTTGTTAATTGATTGATTTTCAGTGGTTTTAATCGTTTAGATTTGTTTCTTGCGAAAATCTTTCAAAGTTTCTATAACACCTATTCAACCCCCCTTCTAGGTGTTCTCCTAGTTCTCCTAGTTGTTTCACCCATCGATTGTAGTTTTCCAACAGGTGGAAGATTGAAAACTCCAAGGGAGCAAGAGAGAGAGAATCGAACCAAAAGAGAGAGAAAGAGGAAATTAAGAACTTGGGCACTTACTTGGAGTTGAGAAGGAAAGAGATTTGATGATGGATTTAGTGTGATTTATGTATCACCCCTAATTTTCGTCTCCCGAATAATAAGGAAATTAATAATAAAAGTTTTATTATTAATTTATATAAATTTCCAAGTTTATGCTTTGTTTTTAATTAGCCTGAAATATAAAAATTAGTTGAAATATTTTTATATGGCAAATAAATGCAAAATATAAGAATATTGCATTTTAGTCCTTGGATTAGGACCTAAATGTAATATTGAAAAGGTTCTTGGAGGGAAAGATTTAAAAATATTAATTTTTAAATTTTGTACTAATCTAACCGGTTAGTAATGCCTTGTAACCGGTTAGACGATGAACCCATAAACTGGGTTAGCGGATTTTGATGAGTAATCACTTGGGTAATTCGATTAATCGCCACGAATTCCACTCAAATCATAGTGGGAAACGCGTGTCGCCCTGCATGGCACACGAATTTCTCTATTTAAGCTGGTGTGGTTGATGAATTTGGGGTTGTTTTGGCTGAGATTGAGTGTGAGGCTCTGTTTAGGGTTCTTGAAATCGCTGCTGAAATTCTTCCTTGTCCTTGAGAGTGAGACTGAGAGTCATACACCATTGCAAAGCTTACATCTTGAGCTTTGTAAAGACACCAAGTTTGAGATTTGAGGTTGAGTGTGGAAGGAGTACGAAGCTTGTTAAGATCAGTTCCAAATTCTGCAGAACCTAGGAGACTGATTTCTGAAGCTTGCTTTGAAGCTCAATTTAGGTAAGAAAATAAACCCTTTTGGTTCCAAATCTGTTCCTATTCTTAGTGCATGTTACCTAGAGCAATTTCTAACTACTTTCAACAATTTCTTTGGCCAATTTCTATGTCAAATTTGGTGGTTTTTGGACCCTGATGCTGGAAACCGAAACTGGGAGCAGAACTTAGGAATTGTGAGGAGATTGTGGATTTTCTTCAAATCCAGAGGTTATACTCATCAAAATCAACTTAGAGGTATGGGAGAAGTCTACCTTATACTAGATTTAGACTAAAAATCAAGTGAATTAGGATTTGAGTTAACAAAACTCAAAAAGGGCATTATGTGTGTAAAGCACAAGGGCTTGGAGGCCAAATTTCAGCTCAATGCTGTTTTGAGCAAGTTTATATTGATGCATGCAAGTGATTGAAGGTTTAAAATCAGAAATTAAATGTTGATCTTGAGTTTTGTGGTACTGGATGGTGTTTGTATTGATTTTTATGCAAATTGATACCATAAGCTTGATGCATGCAAACTAAATGTGTTTCTGGGTATAAACATATTGTTCTTAAGGCATATGAACTCTGAGAATGTTGAAATTGGGTTAGATTTGAGAAATGAAAAGAATGATTTGTCAAAACTCTTGTTTTAGTGGACTGACTGCATAATCTAACCGGTTACTCGATAATTGTAACCGGTTAGACACTGCAAAATTTCAAAGAAAAATCAGTTTATTTAATCAGTCTTGAAGTCTTAGTGATTTTGCTCAAATCTATACCTTAATTTCATTAGAAATAATCTGAAGATGAGTTGTTTATAATGTCATGGTTCAGATTGAAGGATAAGAGTTAATACCTTAAGAAAATGAGATAAACTCAAGAGAAAATATGTTCATTGAGAAGAGAATGTGATTCAGACTTTTGAATGATAAAAACAGTGGTTTTTGAGGCATAAAACAATGTTAAATTTGTTTATGGATTGAGTAGAGAATTCAAGAAAAAGGGTTTTTCTGAATTACAATGGTAAACAGTTCAGGTCTGTAATTCTAACCGGTTAGTCTGAAACTGTAACCGGTTAGTACCTGAATCTGAAAAATAAAAAGTTAAATTTTTTAATACCATTGGTTATGTTTTTCCCAATCCAAGTTTAAGGGCATGTTTTGGAGATAATTCAAAGAAGAATTTTGTGCCAAAGATTATGCCTCAGATAAATCATTCAAAAGGGGAATTAGAATATCTCTAAATCACATTAATTAATATAAAGATAAAAACCAACCCTGATAATGGTGCATCCATATAGAATGGAAGTTTGGTTGGTAGGAACGTTTATCATATTCTGGGAATATGAGGAGGGTACTCCGGGAGTACCAAATTATAACCTACTTGATGACACATTATAGATATGTGGCCAGTGTCCGGGACCTGGTTTTTATGCGTTCTGGGAACGTATGAGTTCTGGGAACGTGGTGCACACTCCGGGAGTGATGCTTATTATCCAAGTATGGTTCGGCATTACGTTCTGGGAACGAATGTCGGTGTTCCGGAAACACAAGGATGTATTGGATGGACGTCCAAGATGGACTTTTAGAGGCCTCAGTTGTTGATAGAAAATCATGCATCATGCCACTTGCATTATAAGAGATATAATGTTGAAAATTGGTGTGCTCATATGTACTTGTATTATTCTTTGTTCATGATATACTTGTGTTTGTAATTTTAGTCTTTATCAATTATGTATATGTGTATACTTACTCCTTGTGCCCTGTTTAGGTGATGACCAGATACCTAGCTTGCATCGAGATACGCCCTATCCCTAGTGGCATATGGACGTATGAGGAGCACCGTGCCACTTTTGAGGGGGAGGTTGAGATCACTCTCTACCACCCTAACCCTCTGGTGTTAGTGCGACCTCGTCGATTTAGGATCCCATTAGGCAATACTATGCATGTTCCACCCTTTTATGCATATAGAGGACCACCCCCGGCTCGACCTATGCGTCGTTTTCATAGTTTTCGTTTTAGAGCTGCCACTCGTTCACATCCTTCCTCCCATAGAGTTGTCACTGAGGAGACTCCTTCTCCTGGTCCGACTGATTTCGAGAGGACTGCTTCTGCAGATCCTAGACCCAGTGGTAGGATCTCCACACAGTCGGGTGAGGTCGAGGAGGACCCTGTGGAAGATGAGAGCGAGGAGGAGGTACATGTCGAGCCGACTGTTTCTGCTAGAGTTGGACCCGCTGGTTCATAGGAGCTTGCATAGCGTAGATGTTTTGGATCCTAGATCCTAGGGATAGAGCGGTGGAGGATCTGAGGAGCTGCTGAGGACACTGATGACTTGCTCTGGGACTTCTACTTTTGGGATTTTGTTATATATTATATATATCTGAGAGGTCTTAGAGTGAGGTTTTATTCATGCAGTTGGATTGTATATGTTTTTATAAACTCTTGCTATCTCGACTTATGTTACTTGCTACTGACTATACTGATGGGGTTTTTATGTTATGACATATATATATATATATATATATATATATGATGTTTTATTTACCTCAGCAGTGCCCCATAAGTATTACTTTTACTTCCGCGAACTCTGATTTCGATTCAAAAAGAATTCGGCAAAAAGTTTATGTTTTACATATTCAAGTCAAACTCGGGAGACAAATAATATGTTTTAAAAAGTAGTATAAAGATGTTATTGGGATTAAGAAAATATTCTCTCGAGAGTCTTTTCGTAATTAAAATATTACTAAGCCGAATTCAACTAATGGTTCAGAATAAAAAAGTTTATAATCGAGCAAGTATTAATTTAAAAAGGAAAAATTTTCTAGTGCTAATTTTGATAGCAAGTATTTCAATCATTTGGAAATATTAATTATTTTCAAGATACAAAAGAGAGCATCACAATTTACTTGAATCTTGATGGATTGGAGTGAGTAAATTTGGTGCCCTAGGAGAGAGAAGAGGGAGAGAAACGAATTTGGCATGGAAGGAACGTGTGTTCTTCTTTTATTTTTTTCCTCAGCAGCAGTACTTAATCGATTAAGAGCCGATTAAGACTTTTCACCCAATCTGACCACAGCTTAATCGATTAAGCTGCATAGTTTTGCAGTAGCCTGACTTTGAAATGCCATAACTTCTTCGTTACCCGTTGGATCTTCCTCAAATTTTAAAGCAAGCTTCCCTACACACTAATATTCACATCCAACGGTGGAATTTGTGTTTAGAGTTGTCAATCTTTTATTTTAAATTTCCTAAGTTTCTATGTTTTAAACCTAGTTCTACATGTATTTTTGGCTAAATTCTAACTTATATGTCCATTTCTTCTACCCTAAGACCATCCCAACATAGATTATACTTGGAATTAAATTTGGGATGTTACAGAGCCTAAATTGACCGATAGCTACTGTGACACCCTCAAAATTAATACCCAAAATAAGATTTAGCTACTTAAAAATTTCCTTTTGATTAACTTAATTAAAATTGGTTACTTGAAAACTTCGTTGGTTAAGACTTAAATTGCTTATAAAATTTTTTCGTAAAATTGGACGGATTTTTACTTTGTTTTATGGACTTTCCAAAAATATAGATTTTCCCGGTTAACCTGTATTGAAATATTAATAGCGACAACGTAGCCAGATAACATAATTTAGAATATTTACAAATAATTGGAGTGGTTTAATTTCCCAAAAGTAATATAAACATAAAGTTTTAATATTAAAACCCCGAACCAAGACATGGTCACCGCACTAACTACTTACACTCCACGGGGTGGAGTGTACTCCTGCTCGGCCAATACTAGTGCAAGCTCCGTTCCTGAACCTGTATAAAAACAGCAAGAAGGGTAGCATTACACATAACTTAGGAAATAACTTCTAAAAAGTCATAGTAATATACTAAGCCTATCATATTTACGACAAAATATTCACACATCATTCACATTCAATTTCATGTTTTCATTCTCATTTATATTTCTTAACTCATCTACTTCTTCTACTTTTCCTTTTTCTTAGTTTCCTTTTTCCTTTGGTTTCCCCCATTAGGACGTTTTCACATGTTAGGACGTTTATGACCCATCAGGACGTTTGAGCACTTATTATGACCTTTAATACCCATCAGTACCTTTCTTATTCCTTTATCACTCTTAGCCATTCATGTCTTTTATATACTTTTTACTTATTCTCTCTTTTAATTGCACATAATGATCCGTGGTGGCACTGTTACACCTAACGGGACCTTTTTCACCTAATAGGACGTTTGCACCTAATGGAACGTTTGCATGTAACAGGACCTTTGCACCTACTAGAACCTTTGTCACCTAACAGGACCTTTACACCTAATGGCGTGTGTCACCCAATCGGATCATTATTTAGCTCCATAAATTATAGGCCCTTGTGGCCCTTCACTCTTTATCTTCTCATGTTTAGTTTTTCTTCTTTCTTTCTTTTCATTTATAGCTTATTATTATGTTCATCTATCATTCAAAGGTCAGCAAACAAATCATACATCCACAATAATCATGCATGCACAAATCATCTCCATATTATGGTTTCCTTCAATTTCTCTTACATCTTACTATTTATAGGCTAGAACTCGAATCATGCTTAGTTTCTTTCTACTAATCTCCACCAATCTTAACTCCATCAATTTTATATTCGTTGATCTATTTATGCCTAAGTCATGTTAACTAACCTCAATTAATTTCTATCCCAACTATCTCCAATAAACTAAAGTTTACTAAACCTCAATTAATCTCCCTAAGTTTAAGTTTCTAGCTCTAACTTCATTTGATCCATCCGTTGCTCTATTCACTTCATAAAACTAACTAAACTTACAAGTGTTCCATGTTCATCATCAAACCCTAAGTCATTAGTTAGATCACTACCACAACATCAAGTATCATTTACATAACAGTCATACAACATCAAAGAGATCATTAAATATCACATATTCATAAGCATAAAAATGGGTTTTCTTCTTTTATTGAAAATATTCTATTTTTATTAAGATTAACTACCCTAAGGTTCATTATTATATACACTTCTATTTTTAGTTTTTTAATTTAAAGAAAAAAAAAAAGATACTCGCCCATGGGGCACCACGTGCCTAACCTCCTGCGTCTAAGCAAAATTCCGATGTTACATGTTAGCAAAATTGCCCAGAATTGATAATAGGGGTATATGACAAATCCAAAAGAAACTTCAGGGAATCAAACATTGAAAAAATAAGAATAAGAGTATCCGACAAAAGTACTTCAAACTTCAGGAACTTGTATCATAAATAAGCCTTTTGAAAAAATAAAGTTCAAAATTTAAAACACGGGGTTCCTTCTTAGACATGGCATTAGATCACATTTAGAACATATTCCACCAATCTCATACCTACATCGATTAATATCAGGTTGGCGACAGGTGCTGCTGGAAGTCCCACATTGAGTAACCTAGTAAGCTCAATATAGTACTTAAGCCATGAGGCTCTCTCACCTAATGGACTTGTCCTTTGGATTGGGCTCTCCTCATGTTCTTAAGTCTTAACAATTGGTGCTTTCATTGAGGTTGAACCACAGAAAGGGCTACCTATAGGCTGGATTAAGATATATTACCGAATATTGATAGGTGAGTGGAGCCGCCAAAAGAGAAAAGGCTACCATCGGGTCATTGTCGATAGAGTGAAAGCTGTCATGGATGTCAACCCTTAAAGGGAACGACAATGTTAGAAGTCTCACATTGAATAACTTAGGAAACTTAATGTGATACTTATGCTATGAAACTCTCCCGCCTAATGAACTAGTCTTTTGGATTGGCTCTCCTTCTATGCTTAAGTCCTAACATATGCATAAAATTATTTAATAACAAATTAATTTTACTAAAATTACAATTATAAACCATATGCAAAATGGCAATTCCAAGTTGACATTCTTTTATGTAAAGAGACATTTCAATAGATTCCATTGTTGGTTATCATCACACTCAGACTACCGTCACCCTCATCATTGAACACGAATTGACATCAAATTTGAAGAAACCTAGTGTTGGAAGCAAAGGAGATGGGGGAATAGAGTACAATAAATACCAGCTATGACAGACGCATTTTCAATCTACTACTTCAGAAACACGAAAAAAAGAACCAAATTATGCGTAAAATTTTTAACTCAAATATAATAGCAATTTCTTGAAACAGGATAAGATACGAGAAAATTTTGGAAGCAGGTCTCTTAACTTCAAACAAAGCATACCAAAAAAAAACTAGCAATCAGGTTCCATGAACCCCACTACAATAGGGACAAAACATTTCAAGCCACAGGGACTTCAACATCGGTTGCAATAACAGCAGGAGGAGGCCGGATGTATTCTTCTTCCTCCTTTGGAGTGTAGATTGTGACAATATCAGGGAGGGGAGTTTTGGGACCTTGCTTCCCCTTAGGATCATAATCAAGCATGATCTTAACCTTGATACCAAGGACACCCTAATAGAACAAAAAAAATGATTAGGATAATCAATCAATATTAAAAGAAAATAATTATAAGAGAAATGAAAGGATAAATAAAAATAAAAATAAATGTACTGAAGTGTGTGTGTGTGTGTGTATATATGAAGAAAACAAGCAAGTACCTGTCTGAGGAGCACATGTCTCACTGCAGAGTCAATGTAATCCTTGACTGGTTGTCCAGAAGAAATCATGTATCCATCCTTGAACTTCATGGATTTGGCTCTCTGGGCCCTCAATTTTCCACTAACAATGACCTGCTCAAATTAAACGACAATTACCAAAAAAAATCATTTGATAAAGCGATAAAATAACAGTAATTTAAGGTTGCCTTGCAGAACAAACCTCACATCCCTTAGCACCACTTTCCATGACAAATCTCAAAACACCATAACAGGCCCTGAAAATATAGTTATCGACATATTTAATTTATAATTTATGATGTTGCTAAAAACACAGAATTGCAAATGTAAAGAAGTTGAGGGAAAAAATTTAAAAGATGTCATTGCTAATATATGTTTGGCAGTTAAATTATTCGTCAAAAGATAAATTCTTCTCTCAATTTTAACCAACATGGCAACATATGAAATTAAGGAGTTGTTCATTCATAATTGAACAAATCTGATACAGAAAGAGGTCAAATTAACAACAATACAATATTAGCATTGAGCATTTGTGGCCAGTAACAGAGAAAGGAGGCAAATGAAGAAAGCCAAACACAGCAGGATACAAGTCAATGGGTAAACGTTTATTTATGCAAAGGAAGCAAAACTAACCAAGAGATATACAGTGGAAATTAGTACAACAAATCACTATCAACTTATAATAACATGGAATGACTAGAGAGAATTTATAAATTGGCAGAAGACAAACCACAAGAGATGTATCGATAGAGGAAAAAATGTCGGCCAAAAAATAGATATAGAAACAAACTAAACAAAATAAGATGGTTGGTACAACTTGTATCCTCCACAATTATACTGCATGAACGCCAAATAATTTCATGAGTTTTAATAGTATAGAGGACTTGTAATGATTTAGTCATCTTCCGACACAAAATTTGGTACAGAAGACCAAATCTGCTTTAAAAATGACTACATACAGTCACCAAACAAAATATTCAAGTGGAAATATGCATCCAGAGAAACATAGGCCATCTCATTCTAAACGAACAAGAACAGTGCCCGAAAAAATAAGAGAAATCTTCTGCAGCCAGCTCCAAGTGAGGAAAACCCAGTAGAAATTCCTCATTGGAATATTGTTAACAAAATGACACATTGTTGCACATTTAATTTAAAAAAAATCATCTAAACACACATTTAATTAAAAAATAGTAAAAGAAAACACAATCTAAAACTACCGTACTTTTTTTTAGGGGACCAAAACTACCATACTAAAATATTAGCAATAAAAATCATTCTCTACATACAAAATAACTAATTTAAAGCATATATTATTTTTATACCTCCTCACAGCAAGGCCACCAAGGAGCTTGTAGCGAAGAGACTCTGCCTGGGCAATAGCACACAGACCCCTGTTGTTCACCTTCTCAGCATAAAGCTCCACACTGTTCTCTGGGAACTTGAACCTCTTCTGCACCACTGAGGTCAGCTCCCTAATTCTCCTTCCCTTATCACCTATATTCCACAAAACAAATCAACCAATTGATTAATAAAAAAATCCAATACTCAATATTCAAGAAACAATAGCAACAACAACAAAAAGCCTTCTCCAACACACACCATAGAATAATCAACACCAATCAATCCACGTCACATTGTAGACATAAACTAATTACTCAAAAAAAATCATTAAATATCAAAAAATAAAAAATCACGAATTGAGTAAACAAAATTAAAAAGCCTTATTCTAATAGATGGGGTCAGCTACACAGATCAAATGTCATATATCCTAAATTAGAAATTATACATAAATAAATTATAAATTAATCTATAGACAAGAACCATTTAAATCGAAATAATTCTAATAAAAAAGAAGAGAGGCAGTTACCAAGAACAGCTTGGGTACGAGTGGCTCTGATAATGATCTCAGTGCGCATAGGGGTAACCCTAACCTCGACACCAGAGTACCCATCTTCAGCCAGCTCTCTTGTCAAAACCTCGTTCAGTTCAGCGAAGAAAACACCGTCAGCTACGAACTGCGAATAACACAAACTCGTCGTATACACAGAGACCTTAAAAAAAATTGAGGAACAAAATTAATTAATTGAATAAAGAAGAGACCTTTCGCTTCTTGCTCATTTGGGTTGCCATGTTGTGACACGAATTCGAAGATGTAAAGATAAAGAGAGATCTGAACACTGGTTGTGGCTGTGGCTGTGGCTGCGACTGCTGCAAACCCTAATTCCAAGAGTAGGGGTTAGTGGGAGAACGGGGTGCATTTATATGAAAAGGTGGCTGTCGATCCAACGGTGATAGAGATTTTAGGGTAGCACTCAACGGATTAGATTAGTTGAGGTTTTTTTATTAGGCTTAATTGAATAATTGGTCATTTATCTTATTTATTAGATTCACTTTTGTCTTTTATCTTTTTTTTGCAATTTACTGGTCCTTTATTTTTTTTTAAAAGATTCAGTTTGGTCCTTCCGTTAAAATAAAAGTTAAATGAGAATTGGAATATTCCCTCTTCTAGGCTTAATTACATAATTGGTCATTTATCTTATTTATTAGATTCACTTTGGTCCTTTATTTTAATATCTCAAGAATATTCTCTCTTCTTCTTCCTCTTCCTCTGCTCTCTCCTTACCGCGGCGGCAGCGAGCCATCATGGACTCACACCCTCTTCCCTCGAAAATCTTCAAATTTCTTCAACATTCTTCAATTTTTCACGGTTTTTAAGCTTTATTTTCATTATTCCTCAAACAAATTCGTGTTTTTCGTTCTTTTTTCCTCAAAATCCAAATTCTAGGGTCCATTTTCTAAAACCTTGGTTATCAACAATGGTCTCCTCCTCTGAACCTGCTGGAAAACGTTTGAAAACACGTGCAAAACGCTTCAACTCCGATTAATTTCTAAAAATGGCGGCGACGGTGGCATGGGCGGTGGCGGCGGCGGCAGCGCCCATGGTGGCTGCCGCCGTTGTAAGGAGAGAGCAGAGGAAGAGGAAGAAGAAGAGGGAATATTCTTGGAAAATTAAGATAAAGGACCAAAATGAATCTAATAAATAAGATAAAGGACCAATTATGCAATTAAGCCTAAAAGAGGGAATATTCTTGGAATATTTCTTCTCATTTAACTTTATTTTAACGGAAGGACCAAACTGAATCTTTAAAAAAAATAAAGGGCCAGTAAATTGCAAAAAAAAAGATAAATGACCAAAGTGAATCTAATAAATAAGATAAATGACCAATTATGCAATTAAGCCTTTTTATTATTTACTACTCTCTCTGGTCTTATTTATGGGGCATATTCTATAAGAATTATTTGGTCTTATTTATAAATCATTTTGCATTTTCTAAGAAGCATTTATTGTTATTTTCTTTTGTTTGACCTTTATCTATTAATGTGAAATAATACATTATGAAATTCTCAATACAAGATAAGGGGGTAAAATTGTAATGTTAAAGTATTTTTTTAAAGTTTCAAGAAACTTAATTACCTATCTTGATTCGTGTGATATGGATAAGCATACCCTATAAATAGGATCAGAGGGAGTATTATTGCAAGTGAATAGTAGTAATATATACTATCTCATGTCATTGAATAAGTTATATTTAACTATGATACAAATACCAATGAAGATAGGTACATTTTTTAAATTTTGAAAAAGTATTTTAATATCAAAATTTAACTCTTTTAACTTGTATTAAAACATTTCATAAATGTATTGTATATTAATGTACAAATGATAAATAAGAGAAAAAAAACAATAAATATCATCTAAATAATACAAAATGACTTATAAATAAAATAAAAAATTCTTTTAAAAGCCAACTTATAAATAAAACCAGATATAGTAATAAAAGTTGAAGCTTAATTTTTTTAGGAAAAAATATTGACTTCTCAAAAGTAATTCTCTTTTTTTCCAAAGTTCGACTCATCATACATTTCATATTGATGGCAATTCGTGTTAATCGGTCATGCTCGGGTCATCCCGACTTAGGTTTGGGCCATGATTATGTCATGTCAAAAAGACCCAACTTAAAAATGTGATGAAAAATGTTTTTTAGGACCACACTATGTAATCCCGACTTACATTTCATATGAGTACTTGTACATATTAGGCAAGCAATACTTTTTAAACAAAAAAATTAAGTAACCATCATATATGAATAACATGATATGCATTTAAAAAAAAAAAAAAGAATAACATGATGTGAGTAGTCACTCAAATCATATGGCAAAATTAAAATCTTAGTATTTACGTGGATAGCTTAGACTTAGTGGCCCCCTATTCTTTTCCCAGTTTCAACGGTGTGCTGTACAATATAAAATGAAAAAAGAAATAAAATAGATCGGGTTGTTTTAGACTGGCAGAAGCCCAAACATATTAAAGGATTCATCCTTGATATAATTCTGATTCCAAATTTATTTTCTAAGCCATATATTTTTGCCAACTCTAATACTCTATCAACCTCATTTATTTAGTTAAGCAAACAATCTCAAACTTGAGATTAGGCTTAATAATTTAAATGAGACAAGCTAAAGCTTTGTAAGCTTAATATCAAGAGGTGTGTATTACTAGAGCCATCAATCTATATATATATATATATATATATATATATATATATATATATATATATATATATATTAGTCCTATATTAATAAAGTAGAGTGTAATTTACGCAGTAATAGCTATGATATATACTAATAATAATAACATATACTAATAAAATCTAAATGAGATGTTAGTAAGAAGAAGAAGAAAAAACTGTAAGAAAATGAAACATATCTGAATATGTTGCATTAATTTGTTCTCTATATCAAATATATGGTCTTTTTAGCCCTTCTATATTTTACACACTACACCATTACTCTCCTTATTTGATTTTTAATAGCATAATTTCAAAAACCACTTTTTGTATTTACGTTTTTTTCATGCAAGGAATATGAAAAGTTTACATCATCATCTTCTTGGATTTGGTAATTCCAAAGGTTTTTTTTTCATGGCTATATATTTTTCCAGCTAATAATCTCACTCACAACCGACCACATTCGTATATACTTCCTCCGGTCCTTATTATAGGGCATACTTAACCGAATTACACATACCAAGGAAAGTGGTTGGTTTATGAATTCTATGAGAATATATTGTAACATTACAATTTTACCCCCTTAACTTTTCTTGGAAAATTCGCACTCATTAATGAACAACAAAAAACACATAGATAGTCAAAGCATTTAATAAGGACAAAAAAGAGAAAAATCAATAAATGATGCATAGAAAATATAAAGTGACTTATAATTAGGACCAAGAAAACTTTCTAGAATGTGACCTATATATAAGACCGGAGGAAGTATCTTCAATCATAATCCATTATCACGGATCCAATTGTTGCCAGTGATGACCAATTTCATGCTCGATTAACCGTTTTAGGCAAAAATGGGAAGGTATTACTCACTCTCCCTTTTTATGATGTTTGTCAATATGTTTACTATGAAAGCTTTTTTTATTATTATTAAAAAGCCTTTTTTAAATACCTAATATTTTCCAGGATCATGTTAAGATTTCTCCTTCATGAGAGAATATGAGAATAAGGTTGGTAAAGAATGGTTTATTAAGGACCCCAATGGTGTTACTCATGTTGTGAAATTTGAAAGGTGTGGAAAAAAAAAAAAAAGCGTGCCTATCCAAGGTGGCCCAATCGAAGGCAGCCCCAAGTCCTTCACCAAGCAAATGGAAGCAGGGACATGATGTCTAGCCAACAATCTAATCAAGAAACTTATTGCTTAAGGGTCTAGCACAAAAGAAACTTTCAAGAATTCATGAGACAAAGTCTTGCTAGGACCAAATCATTAATACTGGTTCTCTTAATGGCCAAATATGTCAATAAAGAAACTTACAAAACCACAACTCAAAAACAAGAAAAGGCGTATTTGGATATCCTCAAAGAATGACAGGCATAATTATATACCCACAATCAATGAAACCTGAGGACCAATTGTAGACTCAAATGCCTTCAAGAAAGGCTTAAAAAACAAGTACAAAAACGAAGCACAAAGATTGATGCGTAAATGCTCACAAGCAAAATTATAACAACGATTAAAAGGCGAAAATAATTCAAAATCAAAAGTGAATCTAGTCCAACAGTCTACAAGCACAAGCGCAATTCAAGTGATACACCAGTTTCAATATGTTGGTTCAAACTCTAATCACACAAAAGCATACATTCATCGGCACTCATGACATGCATTCACGGATAGCATTCATGACATACATTCATACATACATAAAATTCATGCATGAAAGCATACAAGCACTCGAGTATCAGGAGACAAAACGAAACCATGGGGCTTGCCCTTGCAAAGAAAATTATACTATCTTCAATTAGTCATACGTTGAATACAGGAAACATCTTGACGTCATTATAAAAGAGAAGTTATTATATGTTCTCAAAATACATTCAAAAGTATGAAAATAGATTTATCTGTTACCAAGTTTCTTGCAGAACTAAAAATCACAATGAAGGATGTTGTCGAGATCTCACTTAACACAAAAACGAGAAGCAAATCCACCTTCGAGAAGTTTTGCATCAAAGAGAAAAAAATTTCTTTCATGCACGGGAGCTATTGCTTGGAACCCAAAACTTGATAGCAAGGCCTAATACATTAATCAAGCCTAATACGTTGCCAAGAAAGCCCAAAAGGAATTAATCCAAATTATTACATAGTTTTGTTGCAAAGGAGGACCAACCTTGAACGCCTTCATAGAAGGTGATGCCCGAGCAAGGGACAACCACCTTGGGCGCTCAGCCAAATGAGTGATGTGGGAGATCTCCAAAATGACTTATAAATATGACCGAAAAATTCTTCAAGAAGACGACTTATAAATAGAACAAGAGGAAGTATTAAATAGAACCGTATTTTTAAATTAATATTTATTACCCAAGTTCATATACTTCTTCTGATCCTAAATGTAAGATTAAACCTTTTTTCTATCCTATTTGTAATATTTTAATTTTCAAATATATTTAATTACTTATTTTCATAAACACACTTATGAATACAACATTTTATATAATATCAATATTAATTATAGAAGTAGTTTTGAAAAAATATATTAAATGTTCACATTTCGAGTGCCAAAAATAAAATTAATTCACTTTCTTTTTTCGCACATGTAAGATCTTTTCAAAGAAATCTTACATTTAAGACCAAATGAACAACTGATTTTGTTAAGTACATGTGTACCAAAGAAGAAAAGTTTGAAATTGGAAATTAAACTTTGTTTATTTGAAACCAGGAGTAGGGATCATCATAATGATATTCCTTTCAGTTTAAAATATAATAAAAAAATTAATTTCAAATTTAATAATGATATTGGTTATTTGTATTTAATTTCTTAAATTTATCAAAAAAATAAAGATATTTTAGAAAGTATCATTAAAATGAAACAAAAATTAAATAATATGATCATTTTCTAGGGTTGTTTTAGTAAAGTAATATCGACAATGAAACAAAATTTATTAAAAAGATTAATTACTTTTTCTTATATTTTAAACCATAAAAAATGTGTTTTATTTTCTTCTTATATATCAAATTGGAGGGAGTATTATTTAAGGAACGTGATGAAAAAATTTGTCTTAAAAATTAATGTTTTCTCATATATTGTATTTGTAAGTACATGATTTAATTTTATTTCAATACTAAATTTCTTAGTTACAATTTTGTAAATATTACATAATATTTTTAGTGATTTACTTAACCTTGATACTTAGACTGAAAATAAGAGGTAAAAAAAATATCTTTTATTAAAAATCTAAATATTTAAGATAAATTTAAGACTTAAGTTATTTTTTATTCCAAGACATTTTTATTATATTTCGATTTATTTTTTGGTGAACTATTATATTTCGATTTCTTATCCTTAACCTATCCTCAATTTTAAGGGTTGAAATCAAGCAAACCATATTCTCATTCTTAATACACCTTTTCACATTACTCTTAAAAAAGAAAAATGTTGCCAAAATTATTCTGATCAAATTAAACCCTATTTCAATCTATTTTAGCCAACGAGATTGCTCACTTGTTCCCAACTTAAGCTGACAACATTTTACCTGTTACTCACAACCTCACACGTGGGTTTCGAATGAAGGTGAGAACAGTCGGTTACAAGTCTCAAATTGTTAGGGACATTCAGTATTAACCAATTACTTGTACTTTTAATTGGTTAATTAGTTGTAAGCTTAGCTGTAATTAGTTGTAAGCTTAGCTGACAATTAGCTAACTACCTTTCCCGCCAACTGTTAGGCTGTTAGGAGTTATATTCAGTGGAAAGGCTTACCATTGTATTCAGTCACTATTTTCTAATAATTTCTCTGTACCTTTCTCTTGTAATCTCATACTACTTCTAATAAAGAACTCTCTCGAAACTCATTCTATTCTTGAGTTTCCTGATTCATTGTGATTCTTCGAATATTCTAGTTCCTAGAATTACCATATCAACTGGTATCAAAGCTTTCTTTCCTTGGAGAAATTCATCAATAGCGGATTCAACAAGAAGTTAAACGGCATGGCGCGAAGTGGAAGAACGTTTAGAGGCCAGAATTTCCGATAAGTTGGAGATGAAGCTGATCGAACTCGCTGGATCGTTGCAGAAGAATTTGGGTGATTCATTGAAGCAAGCAGTGGAGGAACTAAAGAAGCAGAGTCAGAATGAGGAGAACTGCGATCAGAATCAGAATTCAACTTCGAGAAATCAAAAGGGTAATCGATCTCACTCAGGTCCTAATCATAATAATAATTCCAGTTATGTTTGTGGAACTAGACTTGCCAAAATCGATTTTCCTAGATTTAATGGGGAGAATGTGAATCAATGGGTTTATCAGTGTGAGATTTATTTTGTTATGGATCAGACCCCTGAGGATGTGAAGGTGAAATTAGCAGTAATACACTTTGAAGGAAAAGCAGTACTATGGCATCAAGCTTACTCTAAGTCAATGAGAAATCATGTATGGGGAAATTGGGAGGATTTTGTGAAAGTTGTAAAAGAAAGATTTGGAAGTGTGGGTGAAGACCCCATGATGGAATTAATGAATTTGAGGCAAAAATCCACTGTTACTGAATATCATGAGGAATTTGACTCTATTGTGAATAGATTAGAGTTATGAAAAGAATATGAGCTGAGTTGTTTTCTAGGAGGGTTAAAGCAGGACGTTCAGATGTTAGTCAGAATGTTCCAGCCGCAGACTATGATGAAGGCATTCACATTAGCCAAATTGTACGAGGCTTCTCATAATCAAGGAGGCAATGTGTTTAATGCAAAGTTAGGGAAAGGAGTATTGGGCAGTAAACCTGTAAAAACTAAACAGGGTATGAACACTGAACCTGTAACAGATGGGAACAAGAGCAATTTTAAGAATGTGAAGAAGTTGACCCCTGCATATATGAATGAAAGAAGATCCAAAGGTTTATGCTATTTTTGTGATGAGCCATATTCACTTGAACATAGCTTAACCCACAAGAAGTTGTAGTTACACATGGTAGAAGTGGATGAAGAGGAAACTGATGAGCAAGAGCATGAGGGTATGATAAGCATTCAGGAGCATGAGCCTCATATTTCTGTTAATGCTCTCACTGGTGTAGCTGATTTCAAAACCATGAGGGTGACAGGAAATTATCAAAAGAAGCCATAACTTCTTGGATCTGAATACTGCTAAGAAGTTAGGATGCAGATTATCTTCAATAAGTCCATTACAAGTGATTGTAGCCGATGGTAATAAGTTGAAGATTGATTCAATGGTAAAACAATTTCAGTGGTCTCTGCAGAATACTTCATTCAAATCTGATATGATGCTACTACCACTAGGTTGCTGTGATATGGTGTTGGGTATAGAGTGGTTGATTACATTGGGCGAAATAGTCTGGAATTTCGACAAACTCAAGATGGAATTCACAATACAAAGGAGGAGGCATGTACTGAGGGGGTCAAATAATTTGGGAGTCAAGATGATCAAGTGTCAGCAATTGGAGAAATCTTTGCAAAATGGAGTCCATTTATCAATGTTACAAATCTGCCAGGAAGAAGGGTATTTGCTGCAAAGTCTGACCACTCATGCAGAATCAATGGAGACATCACCTCAATTACTAGAATTGCTGCAACAATTTGAGGATGTGTTTGCAGAACCTAAACAACTACCACCAATGAGGGAGGGTCATAATCATCAAATTCCTCTAATGCAAGGTGTAAATCCTGTTAATAAAAGGCCTTACAGGTATGCTGGAAATCAGAAAGATATCATTGATAAGCTAGTGCAAGATATGATGGTTTCAGGGGTAATTCAAAATAGCAGCAGCCCTTATGCTAGCCCTGTGGTGTTAGTAGGGAAGAAAGATGGATCTTGGAGGCTATGTGTAGACTACAGAGAATTGAACAAGGGCACAATGAAGGACAGATTTCCAATTCCGCTAGTAGAAGATTTGATGGATGAATTGGATGGTTCTGTGGTCTTTAGCAAAATTGACTTAAGAGCAGGCTATCATCAGGTCAGAATGGATCCTAAGGATATACACAAGACTGCATTTAAGACCCATAGTGGTCATTTTGAGTACTTAGTAATGCCTTGGACTCACCAATGCACCTGCGACATTTCAAGGCCTAATGAACTCAGTGTTTCAACCATTTTTGAGGAATTTTTTGCTGGTATTCTTTGATGACATACTGATTTATAGTACCAGTGAAGAACTACACTTGCAGCACTTAACTAAAGTCCTTAAAGTTATGAGAGACAACTGCCTATTTGCTAAGAGATCCAAATGCTATTTTGGAGTCTCAAAAGTGGAGTATTTGGGGCATTTTATTTCTAAGGAAGGGGTGTCCACTGATCCAATGAAGTTGAAGGCTGACAAGGAGTGGCCCTTACCTCAAAATGTAAAACAATTAAGAAGTTTTCTAGGGCTTACTGGATACTACAGAAGATTTGTGAAGAATTATGGGGGTATTGAAAAACCTTTAACTGATCTACTGAAGAAGGACAAGTTTGTATGGTCCACAGCAACTACTTCAGCTTTTCATCAATTAAAAGAAGCCCTTACATCTACTCCTGTTTTAGCTTTGCCTAATTTCAGCAAGGTTTTTGTTGTAGAGGTGGATGCATCTGGTTTTGGAATTGGCGCAGTGTTAATGAAAGATCATCACCCGTTAGCTTTTATTAGTAGAGTTTTGAATAAGCAACAAGCAGCAATGTCCACTTACGAGAAGGAACTCATGGCAGTTGTGTTTGCAGTTCAGAAATGGAGACATTACTTGCTTAATAGACACTTTGTAATCAAAACTGATCATAGAAGCCTTAAATATATCCTGGACCAGAGACTTTCTATAGCTTTTCAGCAGAAATGGCTTGTAAAGTTGATGGAATTTGATTTTTCTATTGAATTCAGAGAGGGTAAAGAAAATGTTGCAGCTGATGCTCTTTCTAGATTGGAGACTGAACAAGCCACTTGCAAGGTTTTACTCAACCATACTACTGAATCTGATATTTCTGCTAGGATACTACAATCATATGTTGCTGATACTGAAGTGCAGAAGCTAATTTATCAGTGGAAGGCAAATCCTCAATCTCACAAATTCTATTCATGGAATGGCACTGAACTAAGAAGAAAAGAGAAGTTGGTAGTTGGCAGAGATTTGACGCTAAGGCAGGATATTTTAAACTAGATGCATAATTCTGCCATGGGTGGACATTCAGGGAGACAAGCAACACTACAAAGGGTGAAATCTGTGGTGTATTGGAAGGGCCTTAGCACAGATGTTAAAGATTTTGTGAGACAGTGCTCCATTTGTCAAACATGTAAATATGATACTTCGGCTTCACCTGGGTTATTACAGCCTCTGCCTATTCCTGGGTTTGTTTGGAAACACATTTCAATGGACTTCATTGAAGGGTTACCTCTATCTAAGGGAAAACAGGTCCTTTTTGTGGTAGTGGATAGACTCAGCAAGGCAGCACATTTCATGACCTTACCTCATCCGTATTCTGCTGCTATTATGGCTCAATCATTCCTGGATCATGTCTTTAAATTACATGGATTCCCTGAGTCAATAGTTAGTGATAGAGATCCCATCTTTATCAGCAAGTTCTGGACAGAATTGATGACTTTACAGGGCGTGCAATTGAAGTTGTCCACAACTTATCATCCTCAAACGGATGGACAAACTGAGGTAGTCAACAAGTGTTTAGAAACATACTTAAGGTGTATGTGTTCAGATACTCCTCAATTGTGGGCTAATTGGGTACCATTAGCTGAATGGTGGTATAACACTAACTACCACACTGCTTCTCATGCTACTCCCTATGAGATTGTCTATGGACAGCCGCCCCCCATTGCTCTACCTTATTTGCCAGGTACTTCTAGTAATGAGCTAGTAGACAGAAGCTTAGCTAGGAGAGAGGACATGTTGAAGGTCCTAAAATTTCATCTAAGAAGAGCTCAGGACAGGATGAAACAAATTGCATACCAGCATAGATCTGACAGGGAATTCAGTGTAGGGGATTTGGTCTACTTGAAGCTTCAGTCATATAAACAAACTTCGATTGCTGCTAGAAGATATGAAAAGCTTGCCCCTAAGTTCTATGGTCCTTTTCCAGTGATTGATAAGATTGGACAAGTGGCTTACAAGTTACAACTACCTAGTTCATCCAAAATTCACAATGTCTTCCATGTATCTCAATTGAAGAAACATGTAGGAGCAGCTATTACATCATATTCATTACCAGCCAACATAACAGATGCTAATGAGACATTAGAACCTGAAACTGTGTTGGACAGAACCTTTGTCAAGAGACATGGACAAGCTGCAACCAAGGTATTGGTAAAATGGAAGAATAGAAGTCCTGAAGATGCTTCATGGGAGTTTCTGCATGATCTTCAGAAGAGGTTTCCTCAATTCCATTCTTGAGGACAAGAATGCTTTGAAGGAGGGCAAATTGTTAGGGACATTCAGTATTAACCAATTACTTGTACTTTTAATTGGTTAATTAGTTGTAAGCTTAGCTGTAATTAGTTGTAAGCTTAGCTGGCAATTAGCTAACTACCTTTCCCGCCAACTGTTAGGCTGTTAGGAGTTATATTCAGTGGAAAGGCTTACCATTGTATTCAGACACTATTTTCTAATAATTTCTCTATACCTTTCTCTTGTAATCTCATACTACTTCTAATAAAGAACTCTCTCGAAACTCATTCTATTCTTGAGTTTCCTGATTCATTGTGATTCTTCGAATATTCTAGTTCCTAGAATTACCATATCACAAATCCTCATCGTTGTGTATTTGGATAAGCCTCATATCATTTTGCAACCTTTAGATCAACAGTACCTACTGATCCGAACTATAGCATAGTTCGTAGGTTAATAGTAAAACCCTCAGTTCATGGCCATGTACTTTGCATCAGATGCAAAGAGATGTATGGTAGGATGCCAGACTGCAAAAGTGTATGATGCATCCGACAGAACAAGATGAAACTAGACAGTACAAGATGTTCTATACTGATCTATTTCATTGGAACTAAAATGCATTACATGTTCATATAGTACACTAACAAAGAACAGAACCTTAACATTTTGTTTCAGCCTCTTCTGACATGATTACCAAACTCTTGCAATTTCCATTAAGTGAAGAAAAAAAGTTGAAATTAGAAAATTTGAGTTTAATTAATTCCTGTGGTCAGAAGACAGGTAACGTGTTAGGGCCCAGACTGATGGAGTTTGGAAAGTTTATGTAAGAAGGGGTAAAAAGGGGAGTAATAATTAGGCTATTTTTATAAGGGGAAAAAAGGGGAATAATAATTAGGTTATTTTTATTTAGTAAGGTAAACATATAAATAGTAGAAAAATTAGGTTTGGAGAGTACATTAAAAAATAAGGATTCAGAGTTGTAGGGGAAATTCCCTTGAAGGAGGCTAGGCTCCTGGTTCAGAACTGAAAATCCATTGAAGTCTTTTATTTTCACTCATTATTTCTCTACTTTTCTCTTCTTTTCTTTCACAATTCTATTCTATATTTTCTGAGTTCATAACAAATTGGTCCGACCTGCCGGATCAATTATTGCGGCGCGATGGAACAGAGGATTGAAAAGTCTTCGATACTTGCTGGAGCAACGGATTACTACACACGAACAGCAGAATTGGTTGGCAAAGCTGCTGGGTTATGAGTTTGACATTGTGTACAAGGCTGGATCCACCAATAAAGTAGCAGATGCACTATCTAGAAAGGAAGAAGACAGAGAGTTGCAAGCTATCTCTAGACCAATTTGGCAGGATATTGACATCATAGATGAAGAGGTTAGGAAAGATCCTGTGTTGGAAAAAATCCGGGAGGATTTGGTAAAAGATGCTAACTCACATCCCTACTACACGCTAGAAGGTGACAGGCTCTACTATAAAGGTCGCCTAGTTCTTTCTTCCACTTCAACATGGATTTCCAAGTTGTTTCAGGAATTTCATTCAACTCCAACAGGGGGTCATTCAGGTGTATATCGCACTTATAGACGCATGGCTCAAAGTTTGTTTTGGATAGGAATGAAGGGTGCTATAGCAACAATGGTTGAGGCATGCCATATTTGTCAAAGGAGCAAGTACCAAGCATCGACTCCCGCCGGCCTTTTACAGCCGCTACCGATTCCCAATGCAATTTGGGAGGAAATCAGCATGGATTTCATAGTGGGATTGCCTAAATCAAAGGGCTTTGATGCAGTTCTGGTTGTGGTGGACAGATTGAGCAAATATGGGCATTTCATTGCTCTCTGACACCCTTATACAGCTCGTACAGTGGCTGAACAATTTATTAAGGAGGTCGTAAGGTTACATGGCATTCCTATCTCTATTGTGAGTGATCGTGACTCCACATTCATGAGTTCTTTTTGGCAAGAATTATTTCGTTTACAAGGAACTCAGCTGAAAATGAGCACAGCGTACCACCCTGAAACTGATGGCCAAACCGAGGTCCTTAATCTCACTTTGGAGACTTACTTGCGATGCTTTGTTTCCAAGCAGCCGAAGAGATGGCACTCTTATTTATCTTGGGCTGAGTATTGGTATAATACGAGTTTCCATACAGCAGCACAGAAAACTCCATTTGAGATTGTATATGGACGTCCCCCTCCGGCGTTGACAAAATTCATTCCAGGGGAGACTTTAGTGGAAGCTGTTGCGCAAGACTTAATGGACAGGGATGAAATTCTCAAACAGCTCAAGTTTCATCTATCGAGAGCTCAAGATCATATGACTAAGTTTGCCGACAGAAAAAGGCGACCTAGTCTTATTCAACCAGGAGATTGGGTGTATCTCAAAATCAGACCACATCGTCAAGGCTCCATGCCTACCCGACTTTATCCAAAATTGGCTGCCCGCTATTATGGTCCTTATCTGGTGCTGAAACAGGTTGGAGCTGTTGCATTTAAACTACAATTACCAGAATGTGCTCGCATTCATCCTGTCTTCCACGTTTCTCAGCTCAAACGTGCAGTGGGAGGTCATGTGGTAGAGCCCGAATTACCTAAGGAGTTGGAAGTTGATGCTGCACTTTATCAACCTGAATCAGTCTTGGCTTCGCGCACAATAACTCAGCATGGGGAACCAATTGAACAAGTGCTGATCAAATGGCAATCCAAACCCGCTGAGGAGGCCACATGGGAAGATATTTTGTTGATCAAATCGCAGTTTCCCGAGTTCAACCTTGAGGACAAGGTTGATGTTCAGGGGGGGAGTATTGTTAGGGCCCAGACTGATGGAGTTTGGAAAGTTTATGTAAGAAGGGATAAAAAGGGGAGTAATAATTAGGTTATTTTTATAAGGGGAAAAAAGGGGAATAATAATTAGGTTATTTTTATTTAGTAAGGTAAACATATAAATAGTAGAAAAATTAGGTTTGGAGAATACATTAAAAAATAAGGATTCAGAGTTGTAGGGGAAATTCCCTTGAAGGAGGCTAGGCTCCTGAAAATCCATTGAAGTCTTTTATTTTCACTCATTATTTCTCTACTTTTCTCTTCTTTTCTTTCATAATTCTATTCTATATTTTCTGAGTTCATAACATAACGCTATCATATCGTGAAAACATCTACCATCTTCCTCATTCATCAGACTAAAGTGGAAAGTGGAAAGATGAGAAAACGTGGTAACCTAAAAAAATCAGCTGTCTAAATGTCACTGGGGAAGAAGAAAGAAAGACGAACTCTACAAACATGACTACATGAATACATTCCATATTACAGCTGTTTAGGCAGACTGTTCCTGGTTGAAAGTGTTCTCTTTGAAACTCTTGCTCAACCAAATAGCAGTTTCCCTTGGGGAAACTTTTCCTGGGCCAAAAGGTTTTAACAAAACTCCAAGTTCATCATACCTTTCCTGCTGTAGTAATCTTGCACTAAATTCAAGCAAACCCTCCAAGGCTTCAGCTCTTTGTTGGAATGATGAAGTGTCAAACTGACGGCGGCTCAAGTCTGAAGAGTTGTGGCTTGATGCTCCAGCAGTAGCATTTTTATCATATGAGCCACTTTTGTTCCCATCGTTTTCTTTGAAAATGCTGCACTTGATTCCTTGCCAAGTATCAGAAAAACTACGCCTAACAGAGGCTATATCATGTACCTCAACTGTGCATTTGTCTATCATAGTTGAATCATTGCCCCAAGGACGGAAGCCTGGGGAACCCTGCATAGAGGTTGAAGGCTTACTGATAGGAAACGGTTGATCTTCATATGATGCTAATGGGAATTCTGCCATTTTGTCAATACGGGGAGCATTAACCGAAATATTAGGTGAGTTTGCATCGTTAAGTAAAGCAATAGTGGCCCTTCGAGGAGGCCGCTGAATGGCACCACTTCGTGGCAACGGCAATGATGCTCTGCGAGTTGTATGGACAGGTTGTTTGGTACTGTGCGATATAGGAAGCTGTAACAATGAACTTAAGAAAATTAGACATCTTAAATTCTTAATACATTACAAAGGTAATATGCTTAAGTTTTTTTCAAGAATATATACTGTATGACAAACATTAAAACAAAACAAAGGTGACATGCGTAGGTTTGTTTCATGAATATACTATGTGACAAACACTAAAACAGCTTGCCTTACCTCATTATTATTATTCTTTGAGGGTTTTATTGATTTCTTTTGGGTGGCAGACGCTTTTGATGAAGTGAGTCTTGGAGTCTTGGCAATACTTTTGGAAACAACTGGCTTAACATTTGTCTTCATTTCATGGCAATCTCCAACACATAGTTCGGCTAATCTTTGATTCAAATAATCAGGAGTACAATCTATTTCTCGTGTAGAACATAGAGAATCTTGCTCTGCTCCAGATACACTAGGATTTGAATTTTGATCATTGCTGAAAGAATTCCACTTGTCCCTATAGATGGAAACAGAATCATCTTCTGGCTTCAAAAATCTAGTTTTTTTCATGTAGTTGGATTGTTGCCAATGACCCGGTAATGTACTTCGCCTGGGGCTATTGATTTTGAGATGGATATTATGAACATAAGGTTGAAGATGTGGATGCCCAAGTAGCTCTGCAGCCTGCCTCCAGAAGCACATGAAAGGAAGCAAGAAAGAAAATATGGTTACAAAAGACCCCTTCACAACCATTACCTGACATCACTTCATAGTCCTCGTCTCTGAACTTGAAACGTTTAAGGACAGAAATAATAGTTTCCATATCCTCTGCCAATAAGAAATTATTAAATCTAGCCAAACAGATTAAAGCTGCTTCAAATAATGTAGAAACACTTGCTACACAGTTTTGTATAATTTCAGCAGATGGCTTTAAAATTAAAATAATGCAAGTATTGAGGTGTCTCTCCTGTACCCATTTGAATTCAGATAGATGCTTTCAAATTGAGGTGCCGAGTTCTTATTGACTTAATGAAGAAATCAGAATCATCCTCTATAAAATGGAAGGTTTGTTTATATGATAGGAAAAAGGAAGAATTCTTGTAAATATAGAAATAAAAATAATTCTAGGTCAGAGGAGAATGGGTTCTTGCTAAGTGTTAACATCTATATTCTTCAATTTATTCAACAATGAAGCAAACAAGACATTGGTACTAGATGCTGCCCCACTGCATTGCATTGAATTATTCAAGATTCAAGATCACAAGATGAGAGGAAAGCATTTATACATACACTAGGCCTAAGCTCTGGATTTTTCCGCAGCATGCTTTTAACAAGTCCTCGACTGCCATAGGGGAAAACAAATTTAATTAGATCAATCGTGCAGTCCAAAATATAACCAGTTGATTACAAGAAAGAAATCCCCACTTTCAATGAGCTTTGCCTTATCAACACCTTGTTAGCTTAGAACAACTATCGGAATAAGGTTTGGGGAAATGCTAAATTTAACAGTGTTCAGACATGACAATGCAATTTGCAACAAAGTAACTTCATGACAAATGAACAAGGACTTACAATGCATTAGAATATTTTGTTGGTAGCGGAGCCACTATGGACTTATTAATCTTGATAATCAGGGCTTGTATATCCTGTTCAAAGAAATTAAAAGATAATTATATAACTTAATAAAGCAAAGTTGGCAAAAAAGATATGAAAATCAGTAAACGTGAGCAGTTTTCAAGTCTTTGACAGATAATATAAGTATAGTCAATCAGCTAAATGAACACTGATGATAATCAATCGTGAAAATCAGAGTAAAATGTGTTTTGCCATAAGCTAATAACATATAAAATGGAGACAGTAAATTCTACTGGTCATTTCACAAAATACAAAACCATTTGCGAACAAGGTAATGTGATGATAGTCAAATCGGTATGCAGACATCGGTATCTGATTGTTAATAAAATCAAAATTGGTAATGATGCAATTAATAAAAAAATTGGTCATACAACAGCAGCAATAAAAGAGTTAAATATGCTCCAAGAAGATGAGATGCAAGCAAACAAACCTTTTTTAATGAAAAAGAATACTTACAAATGCTTTGAATGCAGGCTTAAGTGAGGTCATTTCATATATACAGCATCCTGAATAACCAATTTATGAGATCATGAATACATATTCAGCTACATAATAAAAAACTTTCAAGGAAAAATAACCATCATACATGAGACTTACCCAAGGACCAAATATCAGATTTAGAACCATAAGGTATATCAGCAAGAAGCTCAGGGCACATGTAGCTAGGAGTTCCAACAACCTAAATTACAAAACAATAAGGGCTTAATTATGTCACAAGTCCCTGAAGTTTGGGGTACTTTTGTTAGATATCCTTATAATTTTTTTTCAATGTCTGACTTCCCAAAGTTACTTCTGGGTTTGTCATATACCCCTATTATCAATACTGGGCAATTTTGATGACATGTAACATCGGAATCCTGATCAGACGTAGGAGGTTGGTCATGTGGTGCCACGTGATGTCACACAGCCGAAAACGACCCCTCTCTTTAATTCTTTTTTTCTTTTTTTATTTAACTAAAAATATAAAAATATTAAGTTTTTTAGTTTTTTTAAATTTTTTAAAAAAAGGATGTTCGCCGACGGGGTACAGGGTGCTTAACCTCCTGCATCTGATCAGGATTCCGATGTTACATGTCAGCAAAATTGGCCAGAAATGGTATTAGGGGTATATGACAAACCCAGAAGTAACTTCGAGCAGACATTGAAAAAAAAGTATAAGAGTATCTGTCAAAAGTACCCCAAACTTTAGGGACTTGTGACATAATTAAGACAACAAAAACTCTTATTGATAACACAATGTCATGCGAAATTTCAATCAAGGTAAACTCAATTCGTAGACTAAAAGTTGCTTACAGAGGAAGTAAGATCATCTGAAGTCAACTTTTTAGCAAGTCCAAAATCACCTGATTCAACATTGACCATTAGTAAGCAAAATTTTAATCATTCCGTTATTTTAAGGAATGGTAGAATAACTTACCAAGACGTATGTCATGATCTTTTGTCAAGAATATATTCGAGCACTGATCAAATCATGTAATTTTCTGATTAGTATATATGGCTTGAGACAATACAGATGGATACAGAAATACAATTGCAGAGCATTAAGAGGATTTAGTTGCTAACCTTGACATCACGATGAAGTATATGGTTCTTGTGCAAGTACTCAAGTGCCATGAGAAGTTGAACCAGCCACTTGCAAAGTTTCTGAAAACCAATGAACCTTTTAGATTTTAAATGTGCAAATCTAAATGTCATCTGATTTATTTGAAGATGAATATTTTTGTTCGAAGGAAAAGAGATATAAAAAAATTATTTATGCAACAAAAAAAAGAGACAACCTCTTCGGGAAACATAACACCATTAGCTTTCTTTATAGCTTCCGCCCTGTGTTACATCAATAATGTATTTAATAAAACAATCATTGCTCCAATAAATTTATGAAAGCAACCGATTGACAGAATATAGAACCACGAATTATAATCTAGTAAAAATTTGAGAAAGAGACTTACATATCTCCACCCTCACAATAACATATAATAATGCACACATAGCAACCCTGAGAAGTAAGGCATCAAAATATACCAGCAAGAAGTAGTAACAATCAGTTTATATGTCAACACTAATCAACAATAAATCAAAACTTTAATAATAGAAACAACCTTTATGAGAAAATAAATTTTAAAATCTGAACTATGCTAGTCCATTCCTCATCGTTACTGTAAGCATTCATTGAAGATAAATACTAAGCCATCAAAGAGTGACTCTGATTTAAAGTTATTACAAAAAATGAAACCAAAAAATGATGTATTCAGGATTAGCATCAGATAAGACCAAGTCCAAGAGTTAAACTACTTAAAAAAGAAATAATGATTCAACTGCAGAAAGGTTTAATAGTAATCTTCCGATAGAAGCTTATAAGGGAAAGCTTATAGTAGAAGCCACTCTTGAAATTAAATTAGGATATAAGAGAAGCACCATACCTTTTCTACCCAAGAATCTTTATACTCCACAATAAATGGATTTCTCATTTTGGAGATGAGCTCCATCTACACAAACCAAAAACAACATTAAAAATATCCTGAATCATATCCACAAATAATTTCACAAAACATTTCGAATCAACAAGGCTGTTAAGTTTATTGCACATTCAGATTTGAAACTTCTCTCAAGGCCCATTAGAAAATTAAATTCTCTAGAACACAAAGAATAAGCACCAGGAACCATTGCGGCATAATTACAAGCACCAACCTCCTGGTGTGCAGACCTACGAGAGCGCTCAGTTTGGCGGGCAAGGCGAATCTTCTTCAGCACATATCTAAATAATTCAAAAGACAAGGTTAAAACAACATGAATGAATAGAAACAGGCTTAAAAAAAATTAAAAAAAAGGTAACGTAGCTTGCAGTTCTCACTTTTTCTTCTCGTGCTTATGCTTCACAAGAAGGGCAGAACCAAATGCACCTTTTCCAATTTGCTCAAGTATTTCATACTGTTCCATGTCATTAATAGTAATGGATTTCCCTCTCCTGGCTACAAAGTACAACACGAAATCAAGATGAACACTAACCGGAAATTCGAATTTCAATCTTAAAAAGGCAATTATTGAAATGTAGTTGTCAAATTTTGAAAATGCGGCTGCATCAACATCTTGGTTGAGACAACCACTGCAACCGTACCAGGCCATGATTGCAGGCTGCATTGGTTGCGCAACCAAGTTATGCATCGGAACGCAACCACAATTCCAAACACCGATAGAGTTATGCATCAGAATCATTAACACAAGCCATACTAATCCAAAACAATAGGAAATTAACATAAGAGTCCCTAAAAATTATGATATGTCAGTCAAAATTAGTCCTTTCAAAATTGACTTACAATGGTGAATAGGAGGCATATTAATATAACTTACGCTTGCAATTTCAAAGGACTAATAGATAATTTTATAGAGTACTAATACAATATTCCCACCGCTGCCCTATTACACAAAAAACACACTTAAAAGTAAAATGTAACAAGTGTTGATTTTTAATAAATTAATTGTGTTTTTTTCCCTAATATGCCATTTATCCCCGTGATCATTAATTTTTTTAACTACTTATGTAAATTAAGACATTATTCAAGAGGGGGCAAACATAGAAAATAGTAATAGTAATTATTTATTGCACACTTGAAGGAAAGAGCGCTAAAATGGAATTAACATATTACTACTCGTGTACTAGTACTCCTTCGGGACTAAATTATAAGAAAAAAAACACTCTACCAATGGTCTTAAATATAAGCAAAAATTGACTAATTTTCTATTCTCAATACAATCATTCCTAAAATATCTCTACAAATGGTTGAATCATTTAATTTTTATTTTATTCCCAATGTAAGTTTACTAAGTAATATACTCCCTCTGTCCTACAAGGATGGTAAAAAATTACAAAAGTCAAAATATTAAGGAGACATGCATTTAATGGTTTGTCTAACTCATCAACCAATTATCAAACAACTAATTTAATTCATTTTGCATTAATCAACCAATCACATTCAAAATTTACAATTTCTAAGTTTTTTTTATTATTAACTTTAACTTTAAAGGGATAAAAATTTTGTTATTTTTCACCATCCTTGTGGGACGGAGGGAGTATTTTTTTTTTTTTAAATTTGAAAAAATTAAATGAACTCAACTAGCTTTCTCAACAGGTGTGAAGTTAGGTTCTTTTGCTTAAAAATAAGACAAGAGGGAGTACTGTTAAGCAAAAATTATAAACGCCGAACATATTAGTAGTCCCAAACTTCAAAAAAAAATAAAAATTAACATATTAGTCCCGAAAACTACTTCCTCCAACTCGAATTATAAGCAAATCTAACTACTTTTACTATTAAGGAGGTTAGTTGATTGTATTTAATTTTCTCAAATTTATAAAAAAATAGAGGTATTTTAGGAAAATAGTATTGGGAATGAAACAAAAATTAAATAAGATAACAATTTTCTAGAGATGTTTTAGGAAATTGGCATTGAGAATGAAATAAAATTTAAAAAAATTAGTTAATTTTACTTATATTTTAAACCAGAAGTATGTTTTTTGTTGCTTATAATTCGAGCAAGAGGAGTATTAAGTAGTGGAGTATTTGGGTAAAATTAGTACTGCGCAGGACTAATTTGACTGAACTAACCTTTGACCCGTGCTTATAGTTTGAAGGATTGGTACAAAACTAATACAGTGGAGTAATAATTTTCTAAAGGGAGGGACTAAAAAAATAAATATAGTTTTCTTCACTGTTAACAGAAAAATGAAAGAGTACTACTAAATGGAAGTATAATGAAGAGAAAGAAATGCCAAAAAAGAAAAAAGAAAATAAAAAAAAAGTAATGTACCTGAGTGGGAGAGGGGAGTTGAGTGGATCCAAGAGAGAGATTTAAAGAAAGGAAGTTGAGGGAAAAGGTGAATCGAGGTAAGACATTGAGAGTGGAATAGAAAAAAGACACCGTCGTCGTCGTTGTTGCTGTTGACGGAGAAGGAGAAGAAGAAGTAGTAAAGAAGTCGAAGTAGAAGTGGGGAAGAAGCAGGAGATGAGTGGAAGCTGTAGAAGCACTTTAGGAAAATGACAAATTAATTAGTAAGACATTTCTATTAATTAATTACTCCCCGATAAATAAGATCTCATTTCAATTTTTAATAGCATTTAATTACTTTTTTTTCACTAACACTTCCATAAGGTCAACACTCATTTCAATTTCAATATCATTTAATTACTTTTTTTCACTAACACCTTTATAAATTCAACACTTTTAGAATTTCAATAATAATCATAGGGATAATTTTAAAAAAGTATATCAAATTTTCATAATTTTAATGTCACTAATAAATTTATCCACATTTTTTGTGAGATAAAAAATGCCAAAAAAGTTTTATAAATAGAACGGAAGAAGTAATTAATTAATTGATTAAAGCAAGTGAGGAGAGGAGAGATGATGCGATAGATGATGAGAGTATTTGTCCAGGAGAGAGCTATAAAGTATAGACTATGATATGACTCCCGTGACGGTGACACACATTTTACATTTTGGAACCTTTAGTACAAACAAACAAACAATAACCAACTTCTCATGTTATTTATAACTTGATAAAATACACGGTATATTAACATTATAAAGTTTTTTTACACTATTGGTAATTCATCATTTATCATTTATATATTTATGATTGTTAACTTCAATAAAAGATAATAAAATTAATAAATGGTGAATAATAGATTGATGGTGTAAAAAACGTTACATCATCAATATACACCCATTAATCTTTAATAACTTTGCCTATAAAAAAATTCTTTAATTTTATTTATAAGTTATTTTTTTAATTTTATGCTGCATTTATTAATGTTAATTCTGAACCATCATGTCTTTTATAGTTTAGAATAATACATACAATAATCATTTCAAAGCTAAAAAAATGTTTAGTTTAAAATTTAAAAGACAAAAGGGTAAGGCTCACATGCATAAAAATACGAGGATGCAATGATGCAAGGGTTGACCATAATAAAGGAATAGAGTTAATACTCACATCGGTTCACAGAAGATATTCGTAGAATCAGTTAGGTCCCTGAAAGATTTGTGGTATCTCTTAAACTCCTCAAAGATCAATTTGACATCACGTTAGTCCCCCATTCAATTTCGTCATGAAGAACCTAACAAAATCCTATGTGGTACATTAAATGCTTTGTTGGCCTCAATGCCATGTTGGAATGTTAAGAAGGTGTCACGTTTCGATCAACAAAACATTTAACGTGCCACATAGGATTCTGTTAGGTCCCTCATAGGGGACTAACGTGATGCCAAATTGATCTTTGAGGGGTTTAAGAGATTCCACAAATCTTTCAGGGACTTAACTGATTCCACAAGTATCTTTCGGGAATCTATGTGACTATTAACTCTAAATGAATAATTATGTGTATAATTGTTATTGGCTTGAAACATGGATGATAATGTAAATAGTATATGTTAGGTTAGAATTGTAACATCCCGAACTTTAATCCCAGGAATAATTATAATAATAATAAGATTAGGAAATAATAATTATGCTAAAAAGGATCTAGGTTGACGGATTAGGATTCCTTTGAGTGCCAAAAGGAAGTTAAGAAGCATTGGCATCGTATAGAAAATTTAAAGAAGACCAAATGGGTGCTAAAGACAGTGTTTTCGGTGTTAGAAACACCCTGTATTAGGAAATTAAAAATAAAAGATTTACAACTCTAAACACGAATTCCACAATTTAATGTGAAGATAAGTGTCTTAGGAAGCTGGTCTCAAAATTTGAGCAAGATCCGACGGTTAACGAAGAAGTTATGGCGTAGTCAATGTGAAGTCAACAGACTCCCGCACGCCAGAATCACGAATCAGGTAAAAGTATCCGAATATCAGACAAAGTATCCAGATACTTCGTGCAAAATCAGCATAAAACGTGTTTTTGGCTTCCTTCTTCATTCATTCTCCATGGTTTCTCTCTCCTCAAGCTCGACTCACTCTCCTTTCTCTCTCTCTAAATTCCTTCTCGTTTCTTCACTCAAATCCATAATAAACTACTAAAAATCAACCCCCATCACATACAAACATCATCTCTTTCATCAATCTCTCAATTTCTCTCTCAAAAATCAAGATCAACAGTTAGGGTTTCACACCCATTTTTGATTTATCTCATTTCAAGCTCAAAGTACGTGAGGTTCAAGCTTTCCTCCTCATTTCCTTCATGTTATTCTAATTTTTCCCCATAAACTCTAACTAATTTCATTTCTTTTGCTTCATGGTTCGTTTCTCTCTCCTCCATGGCTATGAAGCTTTCTCTCTCTACACTAAGGCTTGGGAATCAAACATTCTCCCTTCTCTCTCTACAAGGTTAAGGTAAGAGGGTTGTGTTACCTCTATTTAGGACATGATTTCTAAGTTGTTTATAGTGATGGCTAGGAATAGAAAAGGTTAGTTAGGAGAATAAACAATAGGGTAGTTGAGACTGACAATTAGTTAAGAATTGAAATAAAGAAAATGAACCCACTTGAATGTTGTGAATGTATGTTTTGTGATGGTGTTGGTAATGTGTGAAATTGACATGAAAATATTAAGTGACGAATAGTGAAAATGATAAAAGATAATATAAGTTGGCTTGGGTAACTTTGGAGGGTAAAATAAATTAGAATAAGTGATATGAGCTATAACTAGGATATGGGAGAAGATGAATGGAACCCAATGTGATATTTATGAATATATGTCTAACTGGTATGTAGTTATGCATGTTGAACGATGAATGAAATAATTTGTATGTTGAAATGTTCGAGGGATTTGAGAATTTGAAATTAACCTAAAATCTATATAGTAATTAGAAGCATAAATTAATGAATGAATTGGGATGTTGTAAATATATGTGTTTTATGATGATGTGTATGAGAAGTTGATAATGAACGGTAAATAAGAATAGGAGCGGAGAAATTAATTATGAAGATAAAAGAAGATGTGAGAATTTATATTAAGGAAATGATGGTGAATGTGTGTGTGTTATGAACGTTGGATTTGTGGGTTAACTCCTAAATGATAATAAGTGGCTAATGAAAGGAAAGAAAGAAAGAGAACCATGAACTAAAAATGAGAAAAAAAATGAGTAAGAAAAGAAAGAAAAGAAAGATAAATATCGGCAGACGGTCCTAGTGGCTCTATCGAAGCGTAACCCGGACGGTCCTAGTGACTCTGGGGATAACCAAGCGCAATCCTGACGGTCCTAGTAACTCAGGGAATAATTAACCGGACGGTCCTAGTGGCTCTGGAAATAACTAAATTCATCTCTGACGGTCCTAGTGACTCAGGGAGGAATTAAAACACAACCTTGACGGTCCAAGTGACTCAGGGGATAATTAAAGAATTAACGAGAAAGGAAAGAGTAATATCGGCAGACGATCCTAGTGGCTCTATCGAAGCGCAACCCGGACGGTCCTAGTGACTCTGAGGATAATCAGCGCAACCCTGACGGTCCTAGTGACTTAGGGCATAATTAACCGGACGGTCCTAGTGGCTCCGGAAATAACCAAAGGAGAACACAACCCTGACGGTCCCAGTGACTCAGGGGACAATTAAAAAGAATTCAACCTAGACGGTCCGAGTGACTCTGGGGAGAATAAATGAAAAGTGAAAGAATGATGGAAATAAAAGAAAAGTAAAAGGGTTAATAGGGAGGTGAATGTGATTGAATGTATGAATGACTATGTTTGTTGTGAGTTAGTGATAGGATTAAGCTTAGTTATTACTGTGTCTTCTTAGAGATTATTTCCTAAGTTCTGTGTAATGTTGTCCTTCTTGCTATTTTTATTACAGGTACAGAAGGAGCTTACACGAGTCACGGCCGAGCAGGAGTACACTCCATATCGTGGAGTGTAATTAGTTAGCTGGGTGGCCATATGTATTGGCCCAGAGTTTTATTTTGCGAATTATGTTATATATATTCACTTTATAATTTGGGAGCTAAATAACTCCAAGAACTCGTTTATATTTTGGAAATGTCGTAATGAATAACTATAATATATTTTGCCCTGCTGGCCTACTGCTGTATACATAATTTTGTTGACACAGGTTTTACAGGAAAAGTATATTTTGGAAAAGTCAATAAAATAGAGTAAACTCCGTCCGTTTGATGGGAGATTTTATAAGTTAAAAAGGAAATTTTAAATTCACTATTTTCAAATGGGTATTTAAGGGTAGCCAATGTAGGGTGTTACAAGAATCAACTAATAGTTTTCTCTCTTTTGTTTTTAAATACAACACCTTTTGAGATTTTTATTTTATTCTTATTTATAATATTTTATACCAATTTTTAATGACAATTAATTACATTTTTCCACAAACACATTTATTTAAAATTTTTAATAGAGTTAATTGTCACTTTGGTCCCTTAAAAATACATTGGTTGTCAATTTAATCCCCAAAAGATTTTTGGCATCAATTTAGTCGCCAAAAGATTAATGACATAACATTGATCCTTTTAGGGACTTATTTGATGTCCATATGAATCTTTCGAGAACCAAAATTTACACTTCGTGATGTCATCTTAACCTTTGGAGGTCTAATTTGATGCCAAAAATCTTTTAGGGATTAAATTTATAACCAATATATCTTTTGGGAAACAAAGTGACTATTAACTCTTTTTAAGATCCTCAACCGTCGCTCTCTCCACGAACGCCCATCGAACGTCAACCGTCGCTCCCCACCGATTTCTCTCACCAAATTTTGCTCTCCACTGTCATTGGCTCGCTGCATGGAGGTAATTTTAACTATTTTCGGTTTGTATTTGTCCTTCCATTTCTTACTTTGTTATTAGGATCTATAACCAACTTGAATGATTTTATGAAATTTAAAGGATACAAGTTAGATTCACATTGACACTATTTTGTTTCTATTTCAATTGTAAGAGTAGTCTATATTTTTTGGTCATATAATTTGTCCATGTTAAAATTTGTAACAGTGTATTATTGTGTTTTATATTGTTGGTTTGGAGTAATTTATAAACAGGTTATTATTTATATTGTTGGATTCATGTGTATGTGTGTGGCTGCAAATGTCTGTGTTTAAAACGTTATATAAAAAAGAATGTTAGTCCCCAAACCTCACACTTTAGTCCCCAAACCCCAATTTTATTTTAATTCCAATAATACCCTTGATTTGGGTCCAATATATGATGTTTTGAGTATGATTTAGACTCCCTTTTACTATGGATTTGGCTTGTTTCTCTTGTAAATTTAGGACTTTTTGTATAGTTTTTAGAAATTTAGGTAATTTAGAATCCTTTGAACGTTTTGATCCGTTTTGGGTTTGTTTCAGGTACTTTCAGAGCTTAAATGAAGAAAATAAATATGGAGCATGAAAGAGGATGAAAAGACCTTGAAAATGGCACAAGAACGAAGCAAAACGGAACCGAAATCAGTGCCACACGCCCAGTGTGAGACCCACAATTTTATCCAATTTATTTGTGAATTTATATTTGGATTTAAAATATTATATTTTATTTTTGATAAATTGTGATACCTGGATTTAATTAAAATCGTATGAATTATATATATATATACACACACATGGTATATATATATATATGCATACCAATGTTTTCTCTAATGTATTTAAATTATATTCTTAGAATGAAATATTTTAAGGTATAGTATTGGATTTAAAAGATCTTAGAAAATGAAATGCTTTTGAAGGATTAAAGTGTTCTATCTTCAGAAATTCATATCTTTTAAACCGTACGTCGAAAAATTACAAATGATATGTCAAAGCGACCGTATCGAAGCGTAGATTATGAAAATGTAAAGCTTTGATTTTTATTTTGGATTTTTCGTAATTTTATCACTGCTACAGTACTGAACGAATTTTTGAGTTTTAAGCGTAAATGTGTGGTTTTAATGCATTTAATGACTTCTTGACCCAAAAATACTTTTATGTGAATAGAAAATGTATTTTTAAAAATTCATGATTGGCTACACCGTCCAAATAAAATATATTTTCGTATTTTTTTTATAAATTTATTTGAAAGCTTATGAAATGCATTTTTGGAGGAAATGATCTTAGAACTTAAAAAATTCATAACTTTCAAACCGTAAGTCCAAAAATTATAAATTTTATTTGAAAACGATCGTATCGAAATGTAGTATTGGAATATGTGAAAATAAAATTTTTATTTTGACATCTACAAAAAAATTACTGTACAGTAGGAGAAACGAATTTTGGTATTTTAAACTTTGCAAAAATTATTTTTGGAGCATAAAATAAATTATTAGACTATAAAATATTTTTATTTATACATTTAAATAATTATCTGGATGCTCATTGGCTGCACCGTCCAGAATTTATTATTTTTCCTAATTATTTCTGAAAATGTTTAGTGAAGGCTTTATTATGATTGGTTGTTGAAGAGGTGAATTCAAAAATGAGCCAATGGAAATTTTTCTCCTCATTTTGGTCAAGGGTGCCGTCCAAAATAATGAAGGAAAGAGGGAGATATTTTGTACAGTAAATTACAAGAAGCATCTTGAATTAAAGCTTTAGTTTTTAGGAAAATCATCATTAATACAAGTGCATGTTCCAAAGGATGAATTTGAAAAATTTTGACCCATTTTTGATGAAGGGGGGGGGGGGGGGGGCGTGTATCAGACTTGGAGAAGGGGGGAAAAATATTTTCACTTCACCTATAAATAGATGCATAGCTTCATCACTTTTTGACATACATGTTACAAGCGTTTTGACAGAAAAAAAAAATTCAAAAGAGAGACTTTGAAAGAGAGGGGTGGGGCGTGGCACACTTGAGGGGAGGAAGGAAAATTTTTCATTCTCATTCTTGAAGATCACTTTGCTTAAGGAAGAAAGGTAACCCTAGAACCTATGTTTTACCTTGTTGTAATCTCTTATTTCATTAATCTTTGTTAAATAAAAATCTCTCTTCTATGGATGTGAATTATAAAACTCTAAATACTTTTAATATAGATTTTTGAATTATATGAATGATGTTATTAGTCATATGAACAAAGAATGAAAAGGGACTCAAAATAAGGTTTAAAGAAATGTTCCATTTCCCCTTTTAATTCAATGTAATGACCAACTTTTGATGATGATATGGGAAATAATATTCTGGATTTTTATGTTCTTAAAACTATTTCTATTCTAAAATGCAAGTTTTTAAATTGTTTTGAGTATTTGTGAATTTTGTTCATGTTCATACGAATAAGGATTAAAAAGGAAAGTGGTTTAAAGAAACAAAGTTTCCCCTTTTTATTTCCTATTGATGGACGAATTTTTGAGAAAGAAACAAGGGAATGAAAAATGTTATTTGAAATCATATAAAAATGTTTAAGTGATTTTTGAAATTTTTGATAATAATTGTTTGAGGTTTAGTCATGAATTTTTTTAAAGAGAAATAATCCTTTGATGAATAAACAAAACTTGATTTGGAAATTTTGCAAAAATTTATTTTACTCACTGTATAAACCGTGAGGTATATGGGAAAACAAAAAAAAAGATAAAATTTGCATAATTGTTGGATGTTTATGTGCATGAGTGATTCTTTGTTCTTAATAGTTAATAGCTGATTATAAGGTTTAAATGATTGATTATGTGAAAAATAATTTTGGTTACTGTTTTTAGCATGATGATACGGCCGAATTATTATTCATATAGGGCTGTATTATGTGGTGTTTATATCTTAAATTTTGACGTGATTTCATGAAATAACAATTGAAGAAATGATTTTTATAAAAAGTTAATAATTCTGGGAATTTGTTTATATTCTGGAAATTTTATTGGCATATGAATTAAAATGATATTTCTATGTGTAATTATGATGTGTCTATATGCCTATGTGGTTAGTGTAGTTTATAGTGTGAAAAAGAAAGTTTTTAAGTGACTGAAATTATTATTTTTCCGGAAAATCAAGTTGCTGTCCAGACTTGATATAAATTAGAAAATGTGACTATTTTTCTAAGTTATGGATATTTTTGAGTTATAGTTCTTAGTTCTTTGTAAATAGGAGTTAAAACTTTAATTATGATGAAATTTGTGAGTAAATGCAACTTGTTGGTGTGGTTGTCCAGCAAGTTTATTTTGTTTATATAAGCCAAACTTTGGGATATTTTTATAGTAGAGTATGTATGTAAGCTATAGGAAAAAGTGGCATATTTTTCTTATTAACTGTTTGAAAGAAAAGTAATTTTTGGGAATTAAATTCTAAGCTGTTCAAAATATATATATATATATATATATATATATATATATATATATTGTCTATGTGATTTGATTAAATTGTGATGATGTGATAAAAATAGGTGATTTTATGTAATAGGAGTTTAGATGCATACTATGTATGAACTGATGTTTAAAAGTGATTTTTTTTATGTACTGTTTATAGTCTGTGATTTAAGTACATTGACGATAGAGAAAAATTATTGTGAACTTTGAAATACTTGATTTTATATTCTAATTGAGTTATATGTGTTTATAGTATGATTATGCAAAATTTGTTTACTGCTTGGATTGATTTAAATGTTGCATCAAAGATGAGTACTTCTAATTCATGCTGTATGAATAGTCTGAAAGTGGTAGTTGTTATAAAGTGTTTGAAAATGAAACTTTTAGTAAAGGAAAAGGTAAGATTTATTTTTAAGATATTATGATTATGTTTTAAAAATTATTTTACGTTTGGAAAAGGTTTTCATGATTTAAAAGCTAAAAAGAAAAAGTAATTTTTCTGATACAGTAATCTGTTTTTGATTTTCAAAAAGGATTAATTGATTTCAAGTATTGGATATTTTGAATACAAGTCTTTTTGGGAATTCAAAGATGATTGGAGAAATTGTATTTGTTAAAAGGTCATGTATCTTTACCACTTGTGGTTTGCTTAATTAGAATTGTGTAGTTATTTATGGAATTATTTTGTAAATATTATTTGGTAAAGGCTTTCGTTCGGATTCGGGTGACGTGACTTCAACTCAAGAGAACACTAATTTTGTAGCTTCAACTCAAGGTGAGAGAGAAGCCTTCTTAAGACATAGTGGCATGTAGGGTAATGTTAGGACGTTCCGTATCATCTCAAAGGTCGGAACTAGGGATCTATCGGGTGAGTAGTAGAACGACAATTGTGTGTGTTCAGCCGTTCATACGAAAACAACGATCCCTCGAATATAATTGTATGGGTTGTATATTCTGTTTTATTATGATGCTGAATCGATTATAATATTAAATTGTTAATGATAACATGTCTGGCGTATATGTTATATAAACCTGTTATTGGAAAATAATTGAGTCATATGATGTTATGTTGGAGAATTTTTGGGGATTGATTAAAAGGCTTTATGGTTTAAGGAATTTGTATGGAATCGTTACGAAAATTTATGAAAGTTTATAATGTTATCCCCTGATCGCACTGTCATGGTGACGTGCTTGATCGTTAAGTTTTGCCGGCCACGTGAATGGAACGCCGCGGTTGTGAGCTTGGTTTGGAATTCGCTGTGATTTGGAAGCCCCTGTGATAGGTTAATCCCTTCGAGTTCGAGACCCGTTAGAAGTTGGCTTAGAATGGGTCGACCACAATTAGGAATATTCAACTTAGTAAAACCCTTCGATGACTTAAAAGAATTAGGAACCCCTTTTCTAAACCTTGCGTTGAGAGTGAAGTAGTGGAGAGGAAAGATACCGTATGCTTGGAGGTTGGAGTCTCTTCAAGTGGTGATTGTAATAGGGGAGGGCAAGAACAGTGAACGTCAAGAAGCCTTGAGCGCTTCTCTAGGTGGGACGAATGCTACAATGACCAAAGTTAGTGCCGTGGCAAGGACTGCATGCGCCACTAGAGAGAGTGTTGTCGCCCCCTTGAGCAAATCATAGATGGTGAGAGGGAACCCGAACGAGGCTAGAAGCTCTGCTTATTTTGGACTCCTTTTTGAAAAATGTATTGGTAATTTTGTTGACCGCAAGGAAGTTGGTTTCAGCCTGTTGTTTTGCGACTTCGATGCTAGCATGGTTAGGGTTCCTGTGCATCCCATCTGCTTTTCGAACTAGGATATGGTTGGACTGATGGAGGAGATGTAATGTATGTGCTATCCATCCCTTGAACCTCGGTAATGGTACCCCCTTTTGATTTACCGATGGTCGTGACGTTGAAACTTAGAACCTGTAGATAATTAAATATAACGGTTATGGTTTTTAAGAGGCGTACCTTTTTGGAAAAGGATTTATGGTAATTTACTGAAGTTATTTATATGGTAATGGTAATAATGATGTATATATTTTATGGTCTTAATATTCCCCTATGGTAAGCCCACGCCGTCGACGATAATATCGTTCGGAAGTGCTTACTCTCTCTATTTTCCTTTTCCTGTGGACATTGCGGGACAATGTTCACAGATGACAGATCAAGTAGAAGTTCGAGTAGTGGTTGCTCAAGTTGCAAGAGGATCGTGAGATGGCGCCCATATGAGGAGGAAGTAGACGCGGCAACTGAGGAATCTCTTAGACACTTGTGGCGGAGGATAGCAATGAAGACTAGTAATCTAGGATAGTATAGTAGTCCTTGTTTTGTACCCTATCTTAAGGTGATTAGGACATGATTACTCTATCCCGATGTAACCCCTATTGTAATAAAGGATTATTTTGAAAGAAATAAAAGAAGTTCTTTTGGTTATGTATCAAGTTCAAAAAGTAATTAAATGTTTCCGCAAGTTAACCATCGAATAAATATGGCGTTAAGAAAAATAAGTTTTTGGAAATGTGTTGGTAACATCTCTTTTTGGAAAAAGGAATTTTATGTTGCAAATATTTTGAAAACCAAGTAACCCAGATAGTATTATGAAAACCTTTTTGTAAAAGGAATAAAATGAACGGATTTTAGTAAATGTTATAAAAAAAAGGCGCAAATTTTAGTGAAAATTCTAAGTTCCAAATTGGGGTGTTACACCCAGGCGTGGAGCTCCCCACGCCCAGGCGTGTTTGCAGCGAGAAAATGCACTCATCAGATGCCTGGCACACCCAGGCGTGAGGCCCTAGGCGCCCAGGCGCGCAAAGTGCGAGAAAGTGACACTGTTCGCTGTTTTGACCAAACTTGAGCTACGCTTATCCAAATGAGGCGATCTTGGTATCATTTTAAAGCTAAGGAAAAGATCTACAACTTTTCCAGAAATAGCCTTGCTCAAATTCATCCATCTTTGGGGTCAAAATCAGTGCCGAAGTTGCTGTCAGATACGAGAAAGCCCAATTGGGCCACTTCCTGATTAGTTTTGCTCCAATTCAATTAGGATTAGTTTTATCTTTTAAATATACATTTTTAGAATTAGGTCAGAAGTCATTAGAGAGAGAGAGAGAGGGAGATTATATAATTTTAGAGAGTTTTAGAAGAGGAGAAGATCAAGGATTGGAAGATCCAAGGCTTTTCCATGGTAATCATGTATTCTTCTATTACTTTTGTTCTTATGATGTGTAACTAAAACCCTTGTGTTAGGAATTGGTGGATTTGTATGGATTAGTTTATTGATTTTATGAATTGATGTCTTTCCGTTTCTAAATCATGTGTTTGATTGCGTTTTATTTCCAATTCATAAATCTGGCCAATTTATGTCTTGTTTTGGATCTCTAATTCTTCAATTGAGAGATTAGGAATTAGAATAGGCTTTCAATCAAACAATATAGTTATTCAACAAGTAGGGACACAATTGGGTAATTATATAACATGATTAATTCCCTGTTCTTAATTAAGATTATTCAATGGTTTAATCTCTTAAGGAATTAAGGATTATCGAATTGAACAAGAAACGGTAATTATACAAGAGGGATCTAATAGTTACCAATTTACGAATTTGTTCATGATTTAGGGAAAAACAGAGATTCATGATACATAAACAACGCCATACAATGAAACCATGTTCCTAACATCTTTCTCAAATTGCTCACAACTTCTATTTATTTTCTGTTTTTAATTTATTTTCTGTTTTTATTCAATCTCAATTAGTTAATTAGAAACGTATAGATTTTGCTTTTAACTACTCTTTGGTGAGAATTAATTGAACAATTTGTAATCCCTGAGGGACGATATCTGGTCTTATTGACTATATTACTTTACGATCTAGTATACTTGCTAGAGAGTGAACAACCCTCCCCAAACCCCAAACCCCACACTCTCTCCTTTCTCTTCCATCTCAAAAATTCCCAAACCCCACACCCCCTCTTTCTCTTCCCTTCCCCCTCTCGGTACTTGTATCCACCACCGCCTCCACACTATCTTTTTGTTCGAGGATCAACAATGGAACCGCAGCCATACTCGTCTTTCTAGCCTCATAGCCAAGGCACTTGAAGGCCCTTTGACCCATCATGATAGAAGTAAGACTATTTTAGAAAGCAAGACTTGAATTGAAGGCCCTTTGACCCACAACCAAGGCCAGCGCTAGTGGCATCAAAGGAACTTTGTCCACGATATCATGCTGTCCCTTGTCACCATCATTCATTTTTTCTTTAACTGTTTAGAAATCCCGATAAACCAGTGTCGAAATTTTGAATTTCTGACACGTCGGAATTTCAAAAAATTCCGACACCCCTGTGTCGGAATGTCAAAAAAGTCTGACACTGGATTGTCGGAATTTATACAATTACGTAAAAAAAATAAAAACAGAAAGATAATTTAAATAAACTGGATTGTTGTCGTTGTGTGTAGGGGTGGAAATAGGCCAGGCCGGCCTATAGGGGCCTATGACAGGCCTAATAACATGCCAGCTAGGCCAGACTTTTTTTGCAAATAGGCCAGGCCCATGCTATTTAAGAAGCCTATATAGTCTAATCAGGCCAGGCCCAGGCTATTTAAAAAGCCTATTTAACTTAATAGACCGGCCTGTATAATTTTTTTATTATTATATTAAAAAAATTATTATATTCATATTTATTTTAAAAAAATACAATTAAAGAAAAACCTAAAACTAACCCTAATTTAGTCACTATGTACTCACTATTCCTCTCCCTCATTCATACGGCGCACTCTCTCTTTCTCCTTCACCGACGTCCTCTCCCCTTCACCGACTCTTTCTACTGTCTCTCTCCCTTTGGCGAATCCCGATCCCCCACGGTCGCTCCACGGTCACGTTCACAAACTCGTGAATCGCGATCTCCCTCGGTCTCGATCTCTCCCTCTCGCTTAAGTCGTTACTGCTGGTGCTATTCATGGCTAAGGCCGACGCCGCTACATCTGGGGCTGGAGGAGGGCTACGGCGGTGAGACGGTTCCAACACAGCGAGATCGAGGCGCCACTGGTTCTGGAAGACGACTTCGTCGCCACGCGATTCCAACCACACCGGAACTGAACCATGGTCTTTGCGATCTCCCTCATTCCGACTGCGACTCCCATCGCTGCAACCACCGTGAGGCTCGTGCGCCACTCCGCAACAACGATTCCAATACAGCCACCGCCGCCACATCTTCGCGGCTGAGCTCCTTCCACTGTGGTACGCTCGCTCCGCTATCTTCAAGCCTAGTCACTAGTTCTCCCATGGCTTATCTTGTAGTAACTGCGCCGCCACGGATTAGACACCCTTTCCCGTGCCGCGTGTAACATCCCGAATTTTAATCCCAAGAATAAACAAAATAATAAGAGGGTTTAAGTGTAGTAATCAAACCTCGATCCGACCTATCCCATCTCAGCCGACCAAAAGGCGCCAACCAGGGTCATAAGCCGACCTCGTTTCGTCTGACACCCCTTGGTTGTGGCCAGCCAACCACAACGAGTCGCTTTGTGCCAGCCGATCATAAGCAGTAACCAGTAGACCACAGTAAGTCGTTTTGTGTCAACCGATTAGAAGTTCGACCTATTATCGGCCGAGCATCGAGAGGCTACACTGACCTCACATCGACGCCAAGGCATCTCAGCCTCCACGTGCCTAGCATCTCGTTAGAGTGGCTAAACCGATCTCGCGCCGAGGCCAGGATATCTCGACCTCCGCACGCCGAGCATTTCGCTTTACCTCTCTCATTCCGAGTAGGTGCTTCCAAGGATCCGAGGACCGAGGTCCGGTCCTAACACAGTCCGCGTGACTCCAGTCTGATCTATTCGATCGTACGCCGACTAGTTAGCACTCAGTTACAAGCACCGACCACGATCTGGTTGGATTCATAACACACCGAGGCTCTCACAGCGTTTTTCGCGCCCAGGTGCACCATTCTCCATGCCCTGGCGCGCACATCAGATCTTGAACCCTCTCAACCACTCATTTGTGGTTTCCTCATGAAGCCATTAAATTATAACCACATATTTGCCAAGCTTCCAAGGGAAGCTTCTCACTAGGACCACACGTTTATTTCCAAACTCAAATAAAAACAAAGTTTACAACCTACAGTACACCCATTTTCTTCTCCTCTTCGTGCTTCTTCTTCCTCATCAACTCACTTCTCTTTCTAGCTCTAAGAGACCCGAGAGCTTGTCTCCCTCCACTCTCCTCATCCACACTAGACCCATGATCAAGACCAAAGAACCATCATCATCATCATCATTCACGTTTCTCTCTCTGTCTCCCTATCTCCATTGATTTCTCCAATTTCACGACTATGGAGAAATACAAATACATGCCTCATCATCAAGGACAAGCTAGAAATTACCTTCCTCTCACCCATACACCTCACGAATCACACCATCATCTCCCATAGGTTTTCTAAGCTCCATGACAATGGATCCTTATGTTCTCTTGGGGTTTCAAGACAAACCTAGGAGATTCAAGCTTTAAGGCTCACGAGGACAAGGAATAAGGAGCCAACGAGTGAGCTTTGAATTTGAGGTCCTAGCTCTCCCATTCAAGGTAAGAATGGTGGTGTTACCTTAGCTTAGGATATAGGTTGTCCTTGGTTATAGTGATGGCTAGGGGTAAGAGAATAAGAAAAGTGCAAAAACTTAGGGTAGTTGATGATAATAGAATTTGGGGTAAGTAAATCAAGAAAAGGAATTGGTTAGTATGTTTGTAGAAATATATATTTATGTTATATATAGAAAATATGGAAAAATAAATGGGATATATGGGTTAAGTGAAGATGATAGATGTGGTTGAAAATAGTGTAATAGGGATATAAGTAAGAGTAAGGTGATTATGAAATGTGTGAAAGTAGGAAGAGGCTATGTGTGTGTATATATATACATAGATATACAAATAATGACCCTTCATAATGGAGCGAGATAATGACCCTCTGAAAGGAGCGAGATATATAAATAATGACCCTCCATAGTGGAGCGAGATAATGACCCTCCGAAAGGAGCGAGATATATAAATAATGACCCTCCCAAAGTGGAACGAGATAATGACCCTCCCTAAGTGGAGCGAGATAATGACCCTTCGTAAAGGAGCGTGTATAACGACCCTCCCTAAGTGGAGTGTGAAAATGTGTGAATAAGTGTATGAATGACCCTCCAACAAGGAATGTGTAACGTGTGTAATAGGACCCGCCTTTAAGGTGTGTGTAACTGGATAAGAATAGGACCCGCCCTTAGGGTGTATGTAAAATGAGTATGATAGGACCCACCTTATAGGTGAGGAGTAATTATAATAGGACCCGTCAGGAGGTGAGTGAAGGATAAGATAGAATAAAAGGATTAGGAAGATAAATGAAAGTGTAGATAATGTAAGATAAGAAGGACTAGAAAGGGTTATGGGAAAACATAAAATGTATGGAAAGTATGAAAGAGAAGATATAAGAAAGAATGAAAATGAATAAAAGAGGAGAGGGTAGGAAAAAGCTAAGTGAAATAGAAGGAAAAGATGAAAGTAGTAACTTGAGAAAGGAATAAGTGTAAGAGAAAAGATTAAAAAAAAAATAGATGAGATAGTAACTAATTGGGCAATAAGTCATAATGTAGGACCTTGGTTTATTATGATTTTGTAGAAGCTATTATTCTAAGTTCTGTGTAATTCTACCCTTCTTGCTATTTTTATTACAGGTGTAGAAGGAGCTTACAATAGTTATGGCCAAGCAGGAGTACACTTTACACCGTGGAGTGTACAGTAGGAATTGAGAGAACTAAAACCAAAGTGGTGTAAATAGTATATTTAAATAGTTGTGGCCTGCATCTCATATATTTTATTTGTATCACGGCATTAGGAAATTTTGGTTGTAACTTAAATGTAAGTTTCAGTTTTAATATACTCTGATCTGACAGGTTTAGAAAGATGTAATTTTGGGAAAGTCCGATAAACAGAGGAAACTCTGTCGGATTTTATTTAGAAATTTTTAAGTCCTAATTAAACTCGACCTGATTAATAGTAATTAAACTAATTAAATGTGAGGGTGTTACACCGTAGCTGCTGCTGCTCGACGAAGGGGACGAAACCTTATGGTTTCAAAACCCTAAGAAATAAAATGGGCCTGAACAGGCCCAAAGTAAAAAAAAAAAATTCAGAGTATGCAGGCTTTGTAACAGGCTTATAGGCCAGACCAGGCTTTCTAACAAGCCAGGCTCAGGCTCAAAAAATAGAGTTAAATAAGCTAACAGGCCAGGCCCAAGTAATGAAACATCCCGAATTTTAAATCCAAGCCTAATGAGAATAAGTCGATGTCAAGCTAATGGAAACCCTAAGAATAAGCTAGGATTGATTAGAGTAATCATAGCCAAAACGAGTATAGGAATTTAAAAGTATGCCATAGAGTTAGAAGCCATCAGTACATAAAGATCTGTTGATGTAATCGATTACCGTGGAGTGATAACCGATTACTATCATTCTGTGAATTAGAGCCCTAGCAAAGAATAAGCGGGTTTAAGTGTAGTAGATCGGACCCCGGTACGACCAAATCCTATCTTAGCCGACCAAAAAGCGACTATGTGAATTAAGTGTGTCTGGCTTAGTCGGTTATTATGTCATATCAGGAACTGTCATTCCTACTTTATGTGTAATGCTCACCTCCTTACCATTTTTCCACAGGTACTAAGTCGAGCTTACACCCGATCCGGCCGAGCAGGTGTACTCTCTCTTACAGGAAGAGTAAGGTTTATTTAGTAAGACATGGAAATGTCCTGGGCCTGGATATGATGATGTGATTCGTTTTTATTATGTGAAAATGTAAATATATCTTTTGGGTGGGCCCAGGACAACTCCTTTGGGGAAAGGAGTCTTTTGGGAAAGTATTATTTCAAAACTTGTTTATAATTCTACGTTACTCTGATGTTTATATTCTGATACTGTGAGTGTGCATGCTGATGCACCAAGATATGATATATGTTGCTGTTATGCCCTACTAGCATTCTGATATTTGAAATGAATTTGTCTATCAGGTTTTGAAGAAAAACTAACTTTTGGAAAGTCCGAAAAACAGAGGAAACTCTGTCCGTTTGACGGGAGATTTTTATAAGTCAAAAAGAAATTTTAACTTCACTGTTTTCCTAAATGGGGATTTAAGGGTAGTTAATGTAAGGTGTTACATTTAGTGGTATTAGAGCAGTTTCCCTCGGCCTTTGGAGTGTGAACTCACTACTTCCATGGTTACTCACCAAGCGAGTAACCAACAAGTTGTCAAGTGTCTAGTTGTAGTAATAAGGTGTGTATGTAGCTATTTATCTGCATAGATACTAACTTGTTATTTTCTCCAGGACTAAGTATTATGGCTAGTAGACGCAGTGACGATGATAGGATCGCTGCAATTTTAGAGAACTTAGTTCAGATATGTAACATCCCTGGCAGGCAAATGGATTGCGACTGTCCCCACATACCAACACGAGTCTTTTCAGCGTGTTTTGTCCTCACTCGCACACTTCCCGGGAAAACTTCCCAGGAGGTCACCCATCCCAGAATTACCCCAAGTCAAGCACGCTTAACCATGGAGTTCTTATGGGATGGGCTACCGAAAAGAAGATGCATCTTGTTGATATGGGTAGTACCAATAAATTCATTTAAGCCTTCCTGTACTATGTAGTCCCATACCTACACAGTCTCAGTTTCACCCTCTCATTCCGATGTGTCGGTTCATCCATGTACCCCTCCCTTAGAAGCCTGCCAGGAGCCGCTCCTTGTCCGTGCCTCTTGCACCGGCGATCACTCCCCGCCCTCATCTGCCCGGGTCTTACATGAATTGTAACATCCCAAATTTAATTCCAAGTAGAAATATTGAGTTAATAGGCCTAGAGCGTAGAAAATGGGTAGATTAATTGCTTAAAGAATTTTGGGAGATAGGTGAGTAGTAATTATAAGTACTAGGGGTTGTATAGAAGGCATTTGTAGCATCGAGCAAAGTTGTCTAAGCGAAATCAGGGGTTAAATCGGCGTTTTGGATGTTAGAAATCAACCGAAAAGAGAAAATTAGAAATTTATTATAGGATGCTAAGAAAATAAATTCCACCGTTGGATGTGAAGTTTAGGGGATTGAGAAGCTTGTCAAAAAATTTGGATCCGATCCGACGGTTAACGAAAAAGTTACGGCGAATCGAAGATTGGAAATCCTGTTTCTCGCCCAGGCGCGTGCACTGTTCAAACGTGCACCAGCCAGTGGAAAAACTGCCCAGGCGAGGCTCCCATTCGCCCAGGCGCGCCTCTGGTGCATCAGCACGCACCAGCTTTGTTTTTGGCGCGCCAATCCTCCTCCTGACCGCACCAGCCGCACGCACCACGCACCAGGCCAGAAGCTAGTGCAGATCTCGCGCTCAGGTGAGCCAGACGTGCGCCCAGGCGCGCCAGACGTGCGCCCAGGCGCGCACGCGCAGCAGCACCAGATCTGGTGCGTTGGATCAGAAACTTGGGGCCAAAGTCAGTTTCTAAGCCACACGATCTTGGTCGCTGATTCAAGGCAAAATGAAGGGTGTTGAACATCACCCTCCCTCATACTCCAACACCAATTCAAGCCCTCTTCCTCCCATCTTCTCTCCATACTCAAGAACACCAAAGCACCATTCAATCACCCAAACACACAAGATCAAGCAATCAACCACTCAATCCTCATCAACATCAAACATCCCTCATGAAGTGAGCCCAAGACATCATCATCATCTCTTTCATCCTATTCCTTAGGGTTTAGAACCCCTATTGTCATTGCCATATATATATTATCAATAATCAAGAATCACCAACACTCCTCATGACTTTCACCAAGCATTGGGCATGAAAATGGACTAGAACTTACCTCCTTTCTTTCTCTCTCACATGAATTGTTTCTCTCCTTCCTTCTTCTTGGTTTTCAAATTCCACCATTATTGGAGTAAGTTAAGCTTCATGTCATAATATTAATTTCCTTCCCTTCCAAATTCGTTTTCTCTCTCCCTCTCCACCATCAATGGTGGTTTTCACCACTAGGCTCTTGAGACTTCACTTTTTATTTGAGGCTTGACTTGAATCATGGCATAAATGTTGATCCCTCTCTTTTATGACTCTTTATTTTAGGTTCCTTCCTAATCCTGTGGCTTGGTATCTCCTTGGTGGGCAAACTCAAGCATAGGGCATTTGGAATCTCCTTATTCTTAAGTATTTGAGGTAAGGGGGTGGATATAGTGAGCTTTGCCTTGTTCTAGGGAGTAGGTTCTAGTTAGAATATAATACTTGTTAGGATTATGTGTTAGGGGAGAAAATTAGATTATAAATCCCTAGGTTATTGAATATGAAATTCTAATTAATTAAATGTGCACGATGATTGGATGTTAAGACTAGGAAAGGGAAACTCAATAATATGAAAATGAATAATTTGATAAATGAAATTTTGGTTAATGATTATATTGAAGTACATGAGGAATTGGGTAATGTGATAATAAAGTCGACATAAATGATTTCTATGATTATTGATTTTATTTGTAAAGTTGTGAATTAAATGCTAATTAATTACTGTAGAAATTATATGCATGTGTTGTGAAATAAATTGATATAGGAAGAAAGGGAATGGAAACAATTAAATGTCATGAATGTTCATATTTGTATCTAATTGCTAAATGAGTAAAAATGTTAAGTATTATCAATTGTGAATAAAGGTCATGGCTTAGGAATTGAACTAATGAATATGGGAAATGGAAGTAAAACGATTATGTGGAAATAAAAAGGTAAAAGGTGATATATGTAAAATAAAACGAAGGGCAATCTAAAGGTTGGGCTATAAAAGAGAATACTACTTGGTATGATTGTGATAATTGAGAAAGGAAAAGAATAAGGAAACTACAAGAATGACTAGTTGTTGAATGTGTGTTGTTGTACTTAAATGTGTTACAATTAATTGAACAAGAAAGTGAATAATTCTTGGCCTCTGAATTGAGGCGCCGAACATTGAGAATGTGGTTTATGCGTTGGCCTCTGATTTGAGGTGACGATTAAAGGAAAGATTTGATAATTGATATAGGGAATGAGTATGGATAAAGAATGAATGGGAAATGTGTGTAAGTGTATTTGTGATTGTATGTGATAAGTTGTTTGTGTAAGATGGTGAAAGTATGATTTGACCTCTGACCTGAGGGACACAAAATGAAATAAAGTGTTGACCTCTGACCTGAGGGACACGATATGAATTAAAATGAATTGAGTGTTGACCTCTGACCTGAGGGACACCGGATTAAATAATGAGTTTGGTGTTGACCTCTGACCTGAGGGACACCGGATGAAATGTGTATTGGTGTGTTGACCTCTGACCTGAGAGACACACCGTGAATTAAGAGATTGAAGTGTTGACCTCTGACCTGAGGGACACAATATGAATTATAATGAATGGGTGTTGACCTCTGACCTGAGGGGCACATAATTTAAATAAGGAAAAGAATGGGAGCCTCAGATTGAGGTGACAAACGTGTTGAATGAAATTGTACATTGGCCTCTGATTTGAGGTGATGTACCTAAATAAAGTAAGTGTGCGAAATGATTAATGAAATGGATGTTGAGATAAATAAGGAAAATGGATGTGGAAATGAATAATGGAAACGGATGTTGAAATGAATAATCAAAATGGAAATTTGGAATGAATAATGAGTATGGTGTACAATATGTGAATATCTGTTTAATTGCTATTTGTGCTTGACCTAGCGGGTCGTTATGTCTAGTTAGAAACTGCCTTCTATTTCATGTGCAATGCTCACTCCCTTACGTTTTTCAGGTACGGAGATTGAGTTGGCACAGCCCCCGGTCGAGCAGGAGTACTTTCCCTTACAGGGAGAGTAGGGCGTTATGGGTTTAGATCATAATATGGACCTAAGCCTCCTATACTATTTTGATGTAAATTTGTTATAAATTCTTTTAAATGAGGCTTAGGATGTTTTGTTTTGATAAAGTATTGTGTTTTGGTTTTCGATGCTCCAACTTAATATTTCCGCTAATACTCTGATTAATTAATGCACTCCGATATATTTGGAGCCCGTAGGGCCTTGTTATGAATTAGACATACATATTCTGAAGCCCTGCTGGCTACTTGATGTTTAATTGAAATTGCTTATCACAGGTTAAATTTTGGAATAGTCCTAAAAACAAACAAAACTCCGTCCGTTTGACAGGTGATTTTAATATAATAAACAATGAATTTTTAAGTCCGTATCTTAATATAAGGGGAATTCAGGGTAAAAATCTTAGGTGTTACATTTATGGTATCAGAGCAGTTTCCCTCGGCCTTTGGAGTTATGAGCTACTCCAGTGATTACTCACCGAGCGAGTAATCGATAATTATAGTTTAGAGTCTAGAGTCTATTGGTAGGATGTCTATACTATTAATTATGCTAATAAGCATTAATTGTCGGCCTGATGCATGACTGAACAGAATGGCTGGTAGGCGAGTCGAAAATGACGGGATCCGCGCTATTTTGGAACATCTGGTACAGATGCAACGGGATCAGGCTGCTAACATAACGCAAGTGCATCATAACCAGGGGAAAACATAGCAGCAGCAGCAGCAGCAACGGCCGCAGCGGCAGCAATGAATCCTCAATACCCAGCTCCAGTTGCAATTGATTGGCTTGCGCGGTTCAGAAAGAACGATCCGTAAAAGTTCGAAGGTGGGTTCAATCCCGATGGGGCACAGCTGTGGTTGCAGGAGATTGAAAAGATCCTGAACACTATGGCACCACCGGAGGAACAGAAGGTTCTGCTAGCACAATATATGTTGACTAGTGAAGCAGAACATTGGTGGCAACAGATGCAGAGGGGTTTGGAGGCGAACAACCAGGCGATCACATGGGATTTGTTCAAGGACCGTTTTCTCGGCAAATACTTTCCTGAGGATGTTTGAAGAGAGAAGGAGATAGCTTTTCTGCAGCTAATGCAAGGAAATATGAGCGTTGGGGAGTATGCTGCTAGGTTTGAAGACTTGATCCGATATGCGGGGAGTTATAGAGATGCTGATAAAAGGACCAAGTGCATCAAGTTCGAGACCGGACTTCGTTCTGAAATCAAGATGGCTTTTGAGTATCAGAACATCGCTAACCTGTCTCAATTGATCAATATGACTAGTACTTATGAGAAGAGTCGGAAACAACGGGCAGCTGAGAAAAGAAACAAGAATGTTCAGAAGGCTGGAGGTCCTATTAGGGGCGGGAGTTCGGTGCAGCGACCAGGTCCTTACTCCCAGCCTAGATCAGGCCAAGTAGTGAGTACCTTTGGTCCTATTCCGACTTGTCAGCACTGTGGCAGGATGCATAGGGGATTGTGCTGGACATTGGGTCGAAAGAAGGGGTTATGTTTTCACTGTGGACAACCCGGACATTTTGCTTCAAATTGTCCTAAGAACACAATGAAGAAAGAGATTAATGCTGCTAAGGTACAGAAGGCCCGTGGTGGTCCATCATTGCAGAAGGGGAAATTATTTACCGTTGAGGGTGACGAGGCGGACCCGGCTGATATGGTCGCAGGTAACTAACGTTTGACAAGTCCATGCGTAATGCTTTTAAGTTCGATCATTGTGGAGTTAGTTTTCCCTTCTGTTAGCTAAATAGTGAGTTAGATGTGTTTTAGAGTCGAAGTGTTTAAAACATATTGCATATGTGCCTTCCGAAATTCAAATCTTGTTCTTATAGAGAACGTATGAAAGACCTTATAAGGAATTCTTCAGTTTGAGAATTCTTGTATCAAGTAACCAATATTATGTTGTGATGTTGTTATTTGATGTAATGTAAGGTTAGAATTGATCACTCTAATCCTTGCATTTGTTAAATGATGACATTACAGATAGAACCTGACAGTGATGTGTTGTTGGTAGATGTGAGGATGGGATTGATCACCTCAATTCTTGCATCTATCGATAAATGCTATCATTGTAACCTTTAAAGTGAAAGTAGACAACCAAAGTAGTGACTTCCAAGGAAAATAATTCTTGTAAGTGAAGCCAACCTAACCCAGCAACATTCGTTCAAAAGGTTCATATAGAGTTAGAGAGTAAATAGAAAATAGTTCTAAAGAAAGGAAGTCTTGGTGTATACTACTTGTTCCAAGGTAGTATAGCTAAGTGCTAACCCCTTGGATGAGTTAAGAAAACTCTCCAGAAATTATTCTTAACCATCATATCAACCAAACCGATTTGAGCAATTTGACAATTGCTTCGAATCTTTTCCCGGTTCTTAGATAACCATTCATAAGAATAGCTGGTTTTGCCAAATTCGTAAAATCCCTGCGTTAAGGACAAACCATCTTGATAATTGACCCAGCTAACGGCGAGTGTCGTACCCTTCACCTTTGGTAGTTGGGTAAATCTTGGAACTGATATGGACTCCTTTCTTCCCCATCTTTTAGCATTGGATGAAAACGAGCTTAGCATCGGAAGTTTTACTTTTTGTTTAGTGCGAAGCCCTAGTAGTACGCAGGATCTAAGTGGGGGAGTGAAACCAAGAGGAAAATAGCAGCACAGCCAAAGGACCTTGCAATTGGGACAATTCTCCTTTTAAAGGAATTGAAACGGAATTTCGGGGACGAAATTCCAATAAGTGGGGGAGAATTGTAACATCCCAAATTTAATTCCAAGTAGAAATATTGAGTTAATAGGCCTAGAGCGTAGAAAATGGGTAGATTAATTGCTTAAAGAATTTTGGGAGATAGGTGAGTAGTAATTATAAGTACTAGGGGTTGTATAGAAGGCATTTGTAGCATCGAGCAAAGTTGTCTAAGCGAAATCGGGGGTTAAATCGGCGTTTTGGATGTTAGAAATCAACCGAAAAGATAAAATTAGAAATTTATTATAGGATGCTAAGAAAATAAATTCCACCGTTGGATGTGAAGTTTAGGGGATTGAGAAGCTTGTCAAAAAATTTGGATCCGATCCGACGGTTAACGAAAAAGTTACGGCGAATCGAAGATTGGAAATCCTGTTTCTCGCCCAGGAGCGCTAGCATGCGCCCAGGCGCGTGCACTGTTCAAACGTGCACCAGCCAATGGAAAAACCACCCAGGCGAGGCCCCCATTCGCCCAGGCGCGCCTCTGGTGCATCAGCACGCACCAGCTTTGTTTTTGGCGCGCCAATCCTCCTCCTGACCGCACCAGTCGCACGCACCATGCACTAGGCCAGAAGCTGGTGCAGATCTCGCGCTCAGGCGCGCCAGACGTGCGCCCAGGTGCGCGCGCGCAGCAGCACCAGATCTGGTGCGTTGGATCAGAAACTTGGGGCCAAAGTCAGTTTCTAAGCCACACGATCTTGGTGGCGATTCAAGGCAAAATGAAGGGTGTTGAACATCACCCTCCGTCATACTCCAACACCAATTCAAGCCCTCTTCCTCCCATCTTCTCTCCATACTCAAGAACACCAAAGCACCATTCAATCACCCAAACACACAAGATCAAGCAATCAACCACTCAATCCTCATCAACATCAAACATCCCTCATGAAGTGAGCCCAAGACATCATCATCATCTCTTTCATCCTCTTCCTTAGGGTTTAGAACCCCTATTGTCATTGCCATATATATTATCAATAATCAAGAATCACGAACACTCCTCATGACTTTCACCAAGCATTGGGCATGAAAATGGATTAGAACTTACCTCCTTTCCTTCTCTCTCACACGAATTGTTTCTCTCTTTCCTTCTTCTTGGTTTTCAAATTCCACCATTATTGGAGTAAGTTAAGCTTCATGTCATAATATTAATTTCCTTCCCTTCCAAATTCGTTTTCTCTCTCCCTCTCCACCATCAATGGTGGTTTTCACCACTAGGATCTTGAGACTTCACTTTTTATTTGAGGCTTGACTTGAATCAAGGCATAAATGTTGATCCCTCTCTTTTATGACTCTTTATTTTAGGTTCCTTCCTAATCCTGTGGCTTGGTATCTCCTTGGTGGGCAAACTCAAGCATAGGGCATTTGGAATCTCCTTATTCTTAAGTATTTGAGGTAAGGGGGTGGATATAGTGAGTTTTGCCTTGTTCTAGGGAGTAGGTTCTAGTTAGAATATAATACTTGTTAGGATTATGTGTTAGGGGAGAAAATTAGATTATAAATCCCTAGGTTATTGAATATGAAATTCTAATTAATTAAATGTACATGTTGATTGGATGTTAAGACTAGGAAAGGGAAACTCAATAATATGAAAATGAATAATTTGATAAATGAAATTTTGGTTAATTATTATATTGAAGTACATGAGGAATTGGGTAATGTGATAATAAAGTCGACATAAATGATTTCTATGATTATTGATTTTATTTGTAAAGTTGTGAATTAAATGCTAATTAATTACTGTAGCAATTATATGCATGTGTTGTGAAATAAATTGATATAGGAAGAAAGGGAATGGAAACGATTAAATGTCATGAATGTTCATATTTGTATCTAATTGCTAAATGAGTAAAAATGTTAAGTATTATCAATTGTGAATAAAGGTCATGGCTTAGGAATTGAACTAATGAATATGGGAAATGGAAGTAAAACGATTATGTGGAAATAAAAAGGTAAAAGGTGATATATGTAAAATAAAACGAAGGGCAATCTAAAGGTTGGGCTATAAAAGAGAATACTACTTGGTATGATTGTGATAATTGAGAAAGGAAAAGAATAAGGAAACTACAAGAATGACTAGTTGTTGAATGTGTGTTGTTGTACTAAAATGTGTTACAATTAATTGAACAAGAAAGTGAATAATTCTTGGCCTCTGAATTGAGGCGCCGAACATTGAGAATGTGGTTTATGGGTTGGCCTCTGATTTGAGGTGACGATTAAAGGAAAGATTTGATAATTGATATAGGGAATGAGTATGTGCTAAGTTGTTTGTGTAAGATGGTGAAAGTATGATTTGACCTCTGACTTGAGGGACACAGAATGAAATAAAGTGTTGACCTCTGACCTGAGGGACACGATATGAATTAAAATGAATTGAGTGTTGACCTCTGACTTGAGGGACACCGGATTAAATAATGAGTTTGGTGTTGACCTTTGACCTGAGGGACGCCAGATGAAATGTGTATTGGTGTGTTGACCTCTGACCTGAGAGACACACCGTGAATTAAGAGATTGAAGTGTTGACCTCTGACCTGAGGGACACAATATGAATTATAATGAATGGGTGTTGACCTCTGACCTGAGGGGCACATAATTTAAATAAGGAAAAGAATGGGAGCCTCAGATTGAGGTGACAAACGTGTTGAATGAAATTGTACATTGGCCTCTGATTTGAGGTGATGTACCTAAATTAAGTAAGTGTGCGAAATGATTAATGAAATGGATGTTGAGATAAATAAGGAAAATGGATGTGGAAATGAATAATGGAAACGGATGTTGAAATGAATAATCAAAATGGAAATTTGGAATGAATAATGAGTATGGTGTACAATATGTGAATATATGTTTAATTGCTATTTGTGCTTGACCTAGCGGGTCGTTATGTCTAGTTAGAAACTGCCTTCTATTTCATGTGCAATGCTCACTCCCTTACGTTTTTCAGGTACGGAGATTGAGTTGGCACAGCCCCCGACCGAGCAGGAGTACTTTCCCTTACAGGGAGAGTAGGGCGTTATGGGTTTAGATCATAATATGGACGTAAGCCTCCTATACTATTTTGATGTAAATTTGTTATAAATTCTTTTAAATGAGGCTTAGGATGTTTTGTTTTGATAAAGTATTGTGTTTTGGTTTTCGATGCTCCAACTTAATATTTCCGCTAATACTCTGATTAATTAATGCACTCTGATATATTTGGAGCCCGTAGGGCCTTGTTATGAATTAGACATACATATTCTGAAGCCCTGCTGGCTACTTGATGTTTAATTGAAATTGCTTATCACAGGTTAAATTTTGGAATAGTCCTAAAAACAAACAAAACTCCGTCCGTTTGACGGGTGATTTTAAGATAATAAACAATGAATTTTTAAGTCCGTATCTTAATATAAGGGGAATTCAGGGTAAAAATCTTAGGTGTTACAAGATAAGCCGAAGTCAAGCTGAGGCGGAGGCCGCAGCTGCATCGGTAGTTGCAGCAACTAGTCAACAGCCACATTTATCTCAAAACCCAACACCAACTGAAACTGAACGAGAATAAATAACCAATACCTTTAGATCTTTTTGAAGGCGACCTTATACAAGGTTGTGTTTGATAACTATTCTTAGATCACATTTCTAATAAAGGCATCATCCTAGAAGTCATTGGCGATAAGAAGGGACTTAGGATTCCTGACTTTTCATAGCCAGGGGTTATGAAGCTTAAGGAATACACAGAGTCAAACCAGCCTTTTAGGAAATCACGAGAAAGTCTTAGGAAGAATTAATAAGTGTAAGGATTCCACTGAAACCTAACCAAAATCCATGATAATGTTGTCGTTTAATAGAATGTAAGGTTAGATTTGATCACTCTAATCCTTTGCATCTGTTAAGTGATGATATGATCAGCAAAACCCGACAATGATGTGATGTTGATAAACCTGAGGTTGGGATTGATCACCTCAATCTTTGCATCTATTAACGGATGATATCATTGCAATCTTTAAGTAAAATTTAGACAACCGAAGTAGTAACTCCCAAGAAATAAATCCCTTAGAAGAGAATAAACCAGCCCGGAAGGTATCCTTTCTGAACTTTCACATAGAATCGGGAAGTAGACCTAGAACAAGATTAAAAGATAAGAGTCTTAGGCTATTCTACCTGTTTAGGAGTAGCATAGCCTAATACAGAAACTTTGAAAGGATGGAGCAAACTCTATGGCTAACCATCATGAAAACCAAACCAGATTTTTGATAACCTAAAACTCACCGGGAATCTTACTAAGGTTCCTGGATGATTGTCCGATAGAAAAGCCAATCTGACGACTTCATGAAGTCTCCACATCGAGACTAACCAAGTTGAACAATTGACCACAAGCAGGTAATCAACTCAACGCGGCCCTCGATCTTGAGAGTGACGTAACCTCAAAGGTAATAGAAGGGTCGAATTTCATTAGCATTCTTAGTCTATGACAAATTCATTCAAACTTCTCTCAAGATCCAGCTCAAAATAAGTTGAAATGGAATTGCTGGCATACACCCAAGGTGTGACTTAAGTTTCGTAGATCCCAAATGGTGTCTGATAAAGCATCTAAGTTTCAAGAGGACTTGCCTACCTCAACTAATGGTCACTAAGTGTCACTCAAGGCTTTCTTAGTTCTTCGGTTGAACCTAGAATAATGTCACAATTCATGCAAGTGAACCTCTTACTTCTTATTCCTTTTTGGTTTTATTCAACCTTAAAGCAACAATTTTGATCATAACCGAAGGTTTTCTCGCTCCAACCGACTAAGGACTATGTACTCGTGATCTTCTCCTTGTTTCTCATCCTTGAATGTCAATCGTTCCTGGAGTTCCAATCTTGTTTAATCAATTCGGTACCTCTTTGATGTGGAGAGTTCTAGCCATAGTTTGTTGCATTCTACGAAAAGTTTTCGAATGACACAACCTTATTTTCTTTTCTTAAGACAAAAGCACAAATTCCTCTTGTGTTTCAAAGATTGCATATCTTTCCATGGTTTGATCCTTACCCTCCTAAGTGGAAGCTATATGAAAGAAGATCAAAAAACTGACGCATTCCATTCCTTACCTCCCGGCATTGGTGTGGCCCGGTATGTCAATGCCAAGTGGGGGAGAACTTGGTAACCCAACTAAGATCCTGTCTAATTAAAAAGCGAGTCCAGAGGTGGACGAACGAAACTGAAGGGAAGTAAAAGGCATTGGCAATGGGATGATTCTCCATTTAAGGAACCGAACGGAATTTCGGGGACGAAATTCCAGTAAGTGGGGGAGAATTGTAACATCCCGAATTTTAAATCCAAGCCCAATGAGAATAAGTCGAAGTCAAGCTAATGGAAACCCTAAGAAGAAGCTAGGATTGATTAGAGTAATCATAGCCAAAACGAGTATAGGAGTTGAAAAGTATGCCATAGAGTTAGAAGCCATCAGTACATAAAGATCTATTATTGTAATCGATTACCATGGAGTGATAACCGATTATTATCATTATGTGAAGTAGAGCCCTAGCAAAGAATAAGCGGGTTTAAGTGTAGTAGATCAGACCCCGGTACGACCAAATCCTATCTTAGCCGACCAAAAAGCGACGTCAAGGGTCATAAGCCGATCTCATTTCACTTAACACCCTTCGTCAGTAACCAGTCTTCTCGCGTTTAAAGGACGTTGGACCGAACAGTTATCACCGAGCTCATGATAACCGAGCTCATGAGAACCAAGCAGTTAGCGCTGAGCTCATGATAACTGTGAGTCCCACAATTTTACCCAATTTAATTAGGCTATCATCTTTTATTTTAATTATTATATTTGTATGTGATTAATTTAATAAATAATGAATTAAGGTACCTTGAAGTATATATATATCAGTCTACTTTAATAAATTTGAAAGGCACTCTTAGCATGAGGATATTGTATAAGGTATAGTTTTTTAATAAATTATTATTGGATTTTGTTCGAAATATATGAAATGATTTTAAGAATTATAGTGTTCTAACTTCAAAAATTCATATCTTTTTAACCGTAAGTTCAAAAATTACAAATTATATGTCAAAACGATTGTATCGAAATGTAGATTGTGAAAATACAAAGTTTTGGATTTAGTTCTGGAGTTTTCAAATTTTTATTACTGATACAGTATAGTTCGAGTTTTATGTTCTAAAACTTGAAAATGTGATTTCAAAGCAATTAATGACAATTTGACTTAGGTGTATTTTATTTTAAAAATAAAAATACATTTCTGAAATTCCTATTGGACCACCGTCCAAAATTATTTATTTCAATCTCATTTTGTTTGAATTTTAAATTAGAAGAAATTATTTGATTGGTTGAATTTGTGGTGACATAAATCAAGTTGAATGCAATTTTTTCTCCCTCCTGTACATAATGTACCGTCCAAACCAAAGGAGAAAGGGGGGAAGTACTCTGATTTCCATCATGTGCTTAATTGGGAATTAAAATGGTGCATGGAACTTGTAGATTAAGAATAATTGAAGTGGGACTTTCCTAGACTATCATTAAGTGCCTAAAACAAATTCCTTGAACCAATTTCCTCCCTCTTGGCTGTGTACATCATTAGAAAGGGGTGGGAAGACCTAATTTTCTTATCCTATAAATAAGAGCCGTCCAAAACCTTAGTTAACTCTTACACCCAACCAAAATCTAAGAGAAAAATTGAAGAACCCTAGCAACTAGAGAAGGAGGAGGCGTGAGGAAGGAGAGGGATATCAGAGAAGCATTTTTCATTTTCACTGCTAAGGAGAAAATGTATTCTAATATACTTAATCTTCATTCTTTCTATTTGCTTTATTAAAGTTTTTTTTCTTTTTGGTTATAATAAACAAAATGAACTTTACTTTTTATTTCCTTTCTATCTATGGAGATTCCAAACTCTATGAGGATTTGAAGTTATAAAAATAAATAGAACAAAGGTTACATGAACAAAGATTGAAAGGGACTCAAAAAGAGGTTTAAAGAAATAAATGTTTCCCCTTTGATTTCTTTGTGATGACCGAATTTTTTAAAAATAAAGGAATGAAAAATTTTATCTTGTTTAAGTGATTTTTGTAATTTTAGAATGATGAATGTGTGATGTTATGTGCATGATTCATTCTTTGTTTATGATAGTTTATATTTGATTATAATGGTTAATATGTGATTATGTGAAAAACAATTTGATTACTATTTTTATTTATTTTTTTTGTATTGGCCGAATTATATATGTGATGGAATAGGTTTGTTATTTTGATTTTTATAAGTGTCTAAATGTGTATATGATATTTAGATTCTATTTATTTAATATGATTCCATGAACCAACAACTAAACTGATGACCCTTATGAAAATACAGGATTCTGGAAAATTTATTTTGAATGCTGGAAAATTTATTTAATAAAGGCCTTGAGTCCTAAAAGTTATTTGTTCAAGTGGTTGTAATGTGTTAGGTGTATATGTGTTTAGTAAATAGTATAATGTGAAAAATATAAGTTTTAAAGTGAATAAAAACTTTTATTTTCTGGAAAATAAGGTTGCTGTTCAGATTTGATGTAATTTAGAAAATGTGATTATTTTTCTAAGTTAAATCTATTTTTGAGTTACTGATTATAAGCTTTAGTGTATAAGTGTTAGAACTTGAAAAATATTGATTTTTAGAGTGAATGCAACTTGATTGTGTGGCTGTCCAGCAAGCTTGTTTTAATTATGTAAATCAAACCTTGTGATATTTTATAATAGAGCTTGTAATTAAGCTATAGGAAAAAGCGACATGATTTTTAAATTATCGTTTAGGAGAAAAGTGATTTTCAAAAGTGAAAACTCATGATGTTCAAAAATTTCGATTTGATTTCACTAATCTTAGAATTTTTTTAACATTATAAAGTAGGTGATTTAAGTGTTAGGAATAATATGTGTATCTGATATGTGAATTTGATATGTGTACTGATGCTTGAAAAAGTGACTTTTTATATGCTGTGTAAAACCTGTAAGGAATAGCAGCAACTATAAAATTTTTTTCGAGTTTGGTAATGTATAAATCTATATGTCAGGTGAATTGTGCATTCTTGTAATATGGTTTTGTGATTTTTAGAACAAGTTATTTACTGCCTAAGATTTGTTTAAATGTTGTATCAAAGGCAAGTATTTCTGACTCATGCTGTATGAATGATCTGACAACGGTAGTTGTTATAAGACTTTTAAAAATTGATTTTCGAAAAACGGAAAATATGGGATCTATTCTTAAGGTGTTATACATAAGCTCTAAAAATTATTTTACGTTTGAAAAAGGTTTTCATGATTTATTAAGTTAAAAACGAAAGGCATTTTGACTGGAACAGTAATCTGTTTTGAGTTTTGGAAAAGGTGTTAAGATTACTGATACTGTTTGTGTTTTGTTTTAAATTTTGCTAAGAACGTTAAAAAGAAATCATTTCGTTTAAATTATCAAGTTAATTGTGTGTTGATTAGTCATTTGAATTATGTTTATCTTTGATAAAGGTTCGAGTAAAACAAATTCGGTTAATCAGAATCATTGTCTCCAGCTTCAAATTCAGGTGAGAGAGAAGTTTTCCTAAGATACAATGGCCCTTTGGGCAGCATTAGGATGTTCTCGATCATCTTAAAGATCAGAACTCCGTAGTTATTTGTCGAAATGTGTGACGACAATTGTTTGTGTTTGTTTAGCCGATCTACGTTGAGACGATAACTTTTATTTGTATGTCGGATGTTGGTTACTAGTTGGTATTGTGTAATCTGAGTTATTTATTTTGATATAATCATATAGCATGAGTTTTATCTAATGAGTATGTTTCTGTCCTGAGGTTATCCTGTGATAACTGATTACCTGTTGGAAAAAGAAATATTGGAATTGTTAAAATGATATTAAGGCTTTATGGTTTAAGGAAATGATTATTTTATGGACCTCTGGTGGGTAAAAGACCTTGGTTAAGGCAATATGGTTATAATTTAAGTATCTCGAATCGTGTAGTGTACAATGAAGGTGCGCGAAGCACTAATGACTTTTGATGTACATCCCCAATCACACTTTCTTTTAGACGTGCTTGATTTTAAGTAGCCGGCCACGTGAATGACGTGCCGTGGTTGCGAGCATTGTGGAACCATTGTACTTAGGGAGGTGTTTGATTCGTTTTTTCTTAGAGGTCGAGGCCCGTTAGAAGTGCGGCTTAGAATGGGTTGACCAATTATAGGTTAGTAAAACTAAAACCTTTATCGTAGAAGACTTTAAGACTTTAAAAGACATGAAAATAATAATCCTTTCTATCTACATTTGAGAGAGAAGTAGTAGAGAGGAAAGATACCGTATGCTTGGAGGCCGGAGTCCCTTCAAGTGGTGATTGCGATAGGGGAGGGCAAGGACGGTGAAACGTCAAGAAGCCTTGACGCTTCCCTAGGCGGGACAACGTTACAATGATCAAGGTCACCTGCTGGGCATTGATCGTAGCAAGGACTGCAACGCGAACTCGGGATAGAGCTGTCGTCCCCTTGAGAAAATCGGAGATGGTGAGACGGAATCTGAATCAAGGCTAGTAGTCACTGATCTTTTTTTAAATGTGTAATATGATTTTGTTTTGCTGGCCAGATGTATGGCTTCAACTTGGTACGTACCCTTTGACTATCGATGCCTGTGTGGTTAGGATTCCTGTGCGTCTCATCTGCTTTTTGAACTAGGTTGTGGTTGGATATTGAGGAGGAGATGTATCGTGTGTGCTGACTTACCCCGTGCCTCAATCATTTCCCTCCCTAAATCATTGATGGTTATGCTACAAATTTTTGATAAGCAAATTAAGAAGGATTAATAAAGTTTTGTTTTAAACCCTTGCGAAGCAAAGTGAATTGCTGTTGAAGTCATGTTATAATATCATATGTTATGTTTTGAGCAGTTAATGAAATAAAAGGATAATGATGCAATGATAAATCGTGATGTAATTTGTTTGATATATGCATGTTATATCCTGATGTGATCCCTTAGAGTAAGTCCATGCCGTCGACGATTTATTCGTTCGGATCGCTTACTCTCTCTTCTTTCCTATGTATTTTCTTTTCGTGATCGTTTAGATGGCAGAGCACAACCTGAGGCTGGTCAAGTCACCTTTCATGGGGGGACAATGGACCAAGACCGCTAGAGGATGGATTTGGGAAGGGCCTACTAGACTCAGATTTGAAGACGTAGATCACATCTTGCGAGGAGTAGCTACTGATCGTGTAGAGGGCCAGTTTGTTCTTTATGACTTGATGCCTGGAGGTCCCGGTGATTTTCATGTGGCACAGGTGGCACCACCTGTAGGAGCTGAGGAGAACCCCGATGAGGATGAGTAGCTGCGTGTGTGTGCGTTGTGGTCTTAGTTTTTGTAGTGAGTCTAAAATGGCAACCTTCTGAGAAACTTTTGTAATCCCTAAGTTTGAATGGGGAAGTTTATTTTGATGTTTACTTATTTTAATTAAGGTATATGGTGGATAACGACCATGTTGGTCAAAGACAATTTTTATTTTGGAGTAATGCAAATGATGTTTATTTTATTCCGCAATCACAACTGTCGTGGTGATGTGATGTGACACTTCTTTTTGGAAAATAATTTTTAAAAGGGCAAGCAAACGAATTAAAATATTTTTTTAAGTAATTAAATAAATTAATGAAAACTTTGTTGCTAAATGACTTTGGAAATGAAATGTATGCTTTTAAAAAAAATGACACAAATTTTTAAAAAAATTCTGTCCGGTGTTACAATAACCGAGCTCATGAGAATCGAACAGCTAGCACCGAGCTTATGAGAACCGAACTCACGAGAACCGACCTTGTATCGGCGTCAATGTATTTCGGCCTCCACGCGCCAAGCATATCACTTTACCTGTCTCATTCCGAGGAGGTGCCTTCAGGATCCGAGCTCCGAGGTGTGACACCCTCAAATTAACCATGAGTAATTAAAGTAATAATTACGCTTTTACTCGAAAAGATATGGACTTGATTTAAGGTAGAAAATATAGGGTTAAATTTTTCCTTTTTATTTTCTAAGAGAAGCGGGTGCACAAACCAAAATATTGGACCTTGGAGAATAGAATACGTATTACTTTAAATATTGAATTCGACAATTACTTTAATTAAGAAATCATTTAATCCCGTGTCATTTCAAAACTTAGATAGCATCCTCTTTGGCTAATAGAATAAATTACAGTTCATATGTTGATAACATAAGTGATGCCATCCATTATTTCATCTAACTTATTTGATACCATATTGTAAATACCATAGCCGAATTCCTTTAAATTGTTATCAGAGTAGGCGGAAATAATAGAACTATGAAACAATGTTGTAATTTAACCATATATGTATATATATATATATATATATATATATATAAAAGTCAGTAAGTACATAGTCTAGATAATAAAAGTCTCCAAGTCCAGAAGTACAAGTCCATAACATAATATATACCTACTCAAAAGATAGATCAATACTCTAGAGTTCTCTAAAGATAATATATAAAATATCTATATACAAAATAAAAGACTCCAGAGCTGATCTCAAAACATAAGTAGTAGAAGTAGTAGTCTCCCAGTAGCAGTAGTAGTAGCAGTCATCATCATCCATCAGCAGAACTCCTCCACAGCAGCAGATACACCAGATCCCTGATCCACATCACCTATCCTATGCATATACCTATGGATCATCATCCCTCCATTGACTCCCAATAGAATGCTCAACAGGCTCGCCTCCGCTCTCGTCTTCGACAGGATCCTCCTCAATCTCACCCGACGGAGTAAGTACCCTACCACTGGGTACAGGGTCAGGTGTAGGTGTGACCCTAATAGGACTCGTCGGGTCAGGTGAGGAAGTCTCCTCTCGAACGACTCTAGTAGAAAAAGGGTGTGGGCGGATAGGTCTAAATCAAAAACTATTGTAAGAGAGAGATGGTCGAGTGGGAGGTGGTCCATGGTAAGTGTAAAATGGAGGTACATGCATAGTATATATGATGGGGATCCTGAATCTATGAGGATGGAACCGAACCAGTTGATTAGGGTGATAAAAGGTCAGCTCAACCTCACCCTCATACACTGCCCGGTGATCCTCATAGATCCACACTCCACTAGGAAGTGGGCGGATCTCGATGCAAACGATGTATCGCGACATCACCTACAAGGGCACAGGGATAAGCAAAACTATACACATAATGGATAGAGCATAAAACATTAAGTAATATAAGCAATGAACATATAGCATCAAATAAGTTAACAACCACAGTTAACACTTAGAAAATACTTGATGCAAGTAGGATGCTCACACTTATTTACAATTAACAAGCTTTTACATTAATTAAAGATGAGTGACATGATGTATGAGTCTAACTCTCAAATCCTAACTCCACCAATCTATGTCACTCTCTGACGTCCATCCTTTACTTCACATATGTACTCAACAGTACGTTGTACTCCTAGTTGTAAAACATTCGTACATTCCACCCTGAATGTACACGACAAACTTGGAAATGATACATAACACGCTCCTCGAGCAGCGTCCCGTCGTCCAATACGGAATAATCATATCATCAGCGTATTACTCTCGCTGGCCACATCGTCAACCAAAATGTGTCATCAAGCGAGCCGTCAGTTGGCACTCCCAGAGGCCCTCCTCATGTTATTAAAACATGACAAATGATCTACATTCGAACTCCAGAATGAATGCAATTTAACTTAAAATAATTGATTGGTATATCACATTTAATAATGTCACATTCGATAACATGAGAACTCACATTATTAATTCAATAATAATTCATACCATCATTAATCAGTTCTTTTAAGTCTCAGGTCATATGAATGATTAGTACTTAAGTATAAACACAATGATTCAGAATTAAAAATGGTATTTTTAAGTATTTTCAGAACTGGTAATCGATTATAAGAGTCTGGTAATCGATTACTATGTATATTTTACCTAGTTTGTACAAAATGCAAATGGGTAATCGATTATCAGATCGTGGTAATCGATTATCCATGATAGCAGAACACTAAAATTTGGGGTTTTAACAGACCATTGCATTTCTAACCATTTCTAACTTATTCCAATCATTCATACACCTCAAGAATCACATTTTAAACACGTTCCAAATCAGCAACAGAACAAATTTACAAAATTCATAGGAGTTCTCATAATTATGCATAAATTCACATATTAAGCAACATAACATATAAAATTGTGAATCATACATTAATCTATCAATTTTATCTTTCAAATAGTTCACAATGATTATATAAAATCTGCTCCAAGTCCTGAAACAGTGAGTGTTGGTCTCCAAACCAAAGTTCAATAACATACTAAGCCCTTAGAGTCTCTTGGTGACTCTCTAATCAAAATACATGCTTTTAATCTCTATCTAGTGCATAATCAGCTTTCCCTTACCTAAATAGACGTGCTCAAACAGAAACTTGCAAGAGATTTTCTCCAAAACTCTCAGACCCTTAAAGAGCAGTACATGCAGACAATTTTGAGCAGGGGTTTAGAACTAGAGATTTTGACAAATCGATCATGCATAAAAATTAGGGAAAATGGTTAGGTTTTATTCTTTGCAACATGGACAAGAGAATGAAACAAATTTGAGATTCAGAAATTATAGGAGCTTACCAAAATCAATGATCAAAGTGAGCTCCAAGGTTCAGATTCTGGTTTATGCAGAATTGATGCCTTGACTTTAGAGACTCGATTCTTCTTGCTCACTAACTCTCAGCTCACGATTTCAATGTCTATGCAAAGCTTGAAATCTAAGCTTTGCAATGGTGTGTATTTTGTGTATTATTGTTGAGAATCAAGAGAGAACAGAGAGTACGAATCTAAGAACCCTAACTTCATAAATTACATGCAACACTTGAAGAAATTCGGCCAAATGAGCTTCAATCCAATTCCAATTATGTTTTTATAGCCAAATTCTAGTAGCATGCATGTCGACGCGTGTTATGGAACGTGTTTCAGGCTTGATTTCGTGTCAACCATGGGAAATTTGGGTGTTGACTCATCAAACGCACTATGAACTGGTGCTGCTGCACTTTGGTAATCAATTACTATATCGTGGTAATCGATTACCACGACTGAAATTTTCAAAAATTTGTATTTTATTTTATTTCCCTCCAAAAACCTTTCTAATATTGCATTTAGGTCCTTCCCCAAGGACTTCACTGCAAAACTAACATTTTCACTTCAAATAAATGATCAAAAACCATTTTTGATTCTTCTTTTACTAAAAACATACATACACACATATTTTTAATCAAAAATTAAATAAAAATAATTAATTATAAAATAAATTTATAATTATCTTTTACTTAATCAGGGATTAAAAATCATGGATGTTACACTCTCCCCCACTTAAAGGAACTTCGTCCCCGAAATTCAACTTTACACAAACAACTCAGGATAATCCTGACACATCTTATCCTCTAACTTCCAAGCTGTTTCGATTACATCTCCACAATTCCACATAACCTTGATTAAAGGAATATCCTTTCCTCTGAGCTGATTGACTCTTCGATCTTCAATCCGGATAGGCATAGCTTCAAAGGTTAGGTTTTCACGTACTTCCAAGTCATCGGGTTGAATTTTAAGAACAATGGTGGGGTCATGGACATACTTTTTCAACTGAGACACGTGAAATACATTGTGAAGATTAGCTAAAGATGGTGGTAAGGCTATTTGATAAGCTATTGGACCAACTTGCTTAAGAATTTGGTAGGGACCTATGAACTTAGGTGATAGTTTCTAGGTTTTTAAAGCTCGACTAACACCTTTGGTTGGTACTATTCTGATAAAAACATGGTCACCTTCGGAAAACTCTAAAGGTTTCCTTCTCTGATCAGCATAGCTCTTCTGCCGGCTCTGAGCGGTCCTCATCTTTTCTTGAACCATCTTGATCCTTTCAGTTGTCTCTTGTACAAAATCTGGCCCAACAAGAGAGTTCTCCCCCACTTGAAACCAACATAACGGAGTCTGATACTTCCATCCATACAGGGCTTCAAATGGTGCCATTCCAATACTAGCATGATGGCTGTTGTTATAGGTGAACTCCACAAGCGACAACATTTGTTCCCAACTTCCTTGGTCTTCTAAAACACAAGCTCTTAAAATATCCTCTAGTGACTGAATAGTCCTCTCCGTTTGACCATCAATCTGGGGATGATAAGCAGAACTCAGCTTCAACCTTGTACCCAAAGCTTGATGTAGACTCTGCCAAAACTTTAACATAAACCTTGGATCATGGTCCGACACAATATTTGACGACACACCATGCAAACGAACTACTTCCTTGACATACAATTGAGCAAACTTCTCCAAAGAATAGCGCATATTTACCAGAATAAAATGCGTCGACTTTGTCAAGAGATCTACAATCACCCAGATTACATCATGACCAACAATTGTCTTTGGCAAACCGAATACAAAATCCATGGAAATACTATCCCATTTCCATTGTGGAATTTCTGAGGGATGTAATTCTCCTCCAGGACTTTGGTGTTCCATCTTAGCCTTTTGACATACCAAACAACATGCTACATACTTTACCACATCCTTCTTAAGACCAGGCCACCAAAATATCTTCTTCAAATCTTGATACATTTTGGTAGCTCCCGGATGCATACTCATCTTGCTCTTGTGTGCCTCATCCAGAATCATTCTTCTCACTTCTGAATTATCTGGTACACAAATCCTCATTCTAAAACAAAGGATTCATCTTTCCCTTCCTGAAACTCTGGCTCCTTGCCTTCCTCCATAAGTTTTCTCTTCTTCTTAAGCTCATCATCTTCTTGTTGCAACTCCCGAATCCTTTTCAAAAATTCATTTGCGATTTGAAACATTCCCATTCTAATGCCGGTCGGCTCCACTTGCATCGTCAAACTCAAATCTCTGAATTCTTCTATCAGCGCAGCTTCTTGGACCATCATTGAACTGATATGCATTGCTTTCCGACTCAATGCATCTGCCACAAAATTTGCTTTCCCAGGATGATAATGAAGTTCAAACTCGTAATCCTTCAAGAACTCTATCCATCGACGTTGTCTCATATTCAGCTCTTTCTGGTCAAAAAGATACTTTAAACTCCTATGGTCACTGAACACCCGAAACGTAGTGCCATATGGATAATGTCTCCAAATCTTTAGAGCAAATACAACAGCCACAAGCTCTAAATCATGGGTTGGATAGTTCATTTCATGAACCTTCAATTGTCTCGAGGCATAAGCTACTACCTTCCCATCTTGCATCAACACACTCCCAAGTCCTTTTATTTTGGTAAAGAAAAAATTGCATTACCAACGAACAAATGAATACACATCAAGGCAATAATCTAGCCCCTAGCCACCTTCTAGGAAGGGTTCTAAAGGCTAAAAAATCCCAAAAAAAGAAAACACTTAAAACAATTAAGGCCCTAAACCATTGCCCTTATTCTATTAAAAATAATACTGGTTGGCCCATTATTCCTGGCCCATTTACTACCAAAAATCAACTTAGTAGCTAACTCATGTTGAAGAAGAACCAACACTTGCTGAGGGAGAAGCCTTTGCTATCTGAACACCCGTCGATTCCTCTCCGTCCAAACACCATAGATGCATGCAACCACCACCGCCGTGACCAGTTGTCTTCTCTGTTTGTGTTTGAATCCATGTTGTAACCATCTAAACCAATTAGGCATCTTGTAGTGTATGACTTCCACCTCGATCCAGTTCCTAGCTAGCTCTAGAAGCCTCATACTCCAATCGCATTCGAAGAACAAGTGGTTGCAAGATTCCTCTGTTCCATTACAGAGCTCACAGAACGGCGAAACCTGAAGGAAAGGGAGATTATCTTTTGTCCTCAAGCTCTTGTGTGCCAGAAGCCAGAAAATGAAGTTATGTTTTGCTATGCTCAAGGGATTCCAGATTATTCGATGATAGGGAAACACTGGCTGAGCTCCAATCAGGTACTCATAACCTTCTTTGATAGTGTAAAGCTGTTGATTTGCTATCAATTGAGTAAATTTTTGGATTAGCCTGTCTCTTACTTTCAATAGCTATTTCCAGTGCCAATTTTTAGATTGATTAGCTTGAACAAATTGAAATGCACCCCTCTTTAAGTATACTGCGTTAATCCATCTGAGCCATAGTGAGATCTTGTTTACCATTATTTGCCAAGCTTGATTTCCTAGTGCAGCCAAGTTCCATATATAGATATTTTGGAAACCAAGTCCCACATATTTCTTCTCTCTGCACACCATGTTCCAGGCTACCTGTGCCTTAGCTCTCCCTCTATGATCTTTACCCCATAAGAAACCTCTGCATAATTTCTCCACTTCTCTGATCACTACTTTTGGTATGATGAAAGTGGTTGCCCAATATACATGCATAGTCATAAGCATCGATTGAATTAGTTGAGAACGCCCCTGGAAGGATAGGTTGCGAGTTGTCCACATGTTTAGCCTTTTAGTGATCCTTTCTACCAGAGTTCTACATGTAGCCACACTCCATTTTTTTGCAACTATAGGAAGGCCCAGATAAGTAAATGGGAAGGAACCCCTACTGAACCCAGTGAGACTCTCCAGTCTCTCTTTTAAGTTTTCATTGACACCAGCAATGTAAATCGGAGATTTAGTTTGATTAGAACACAATCCAGAACTGAGAGCAAAGTCTGAGAATGCTTTAACTAGAATTCTTACACTAGCTTCATTTGCTTTGTAGAAGATCATTAGATCATCTGCAAATGCAAGATTTATCATGTAACATCCCTGATTTTTAACCCCAGATTAATAAAATGTTAATTATAAAGTTTATTTATAATTAATTATTTTAGCCTTGATTTCATGTAATTTATTATGAAAGATGATATTAGAGAATTTTAATATGAGAAAATAAATATTTTCACATTAATCCCTGTTTGGGACCTTGAAGTAATTTTAGAAAGGTTTTGGTGGGAAAGAAAATAAAATCATTATTTTTGAAAAACTGGTCAAAACACTCGAGTGTTTCTGGGAATACTCGAGTATTTTGATCAGAGTTGCACTCGTGAGTGCGTTTGCTGAGTCACCACTCGGAATACCTCACGAGTTGACACGATTGCAACTCAGCAACACGCCCTTGGACTCGTGTCGTTGTGCATGAGCTTCATGGATGGCTATTTAAGCCATGGTTGATGAATCAACCAACCCTTTTTGCTCAAATTCGTGAAGTATTGTGTGTGTTAGGGTTTCCGAATTGACTCAATCGATTCCCTCTCTCTGGATTGATTCGAACCACAAATCATACACCAATACAAATCTCACATCTCGAGCTTTTTATAGACACCAAGATTGTGAGCTGAGAGTGAGTAGATTGGAAGAATCGAGGCTTAGAAGTTGGGGTCTGTTTACTGTATTAGGTTCCTAGAGCTTACTTTGGAGCTTGATCTTGGTAAGCTCAGTTAACCTCCTCATGTGAATCTTGTTTCTTTAGCTAGTGCGAATTGTAGAGATTATATAGAGACTGATTTCCCCAATTTTTATGGCTGTTTCATGCATCAACCAATTCAATCTTGGTGCTCTGCTGAAACTGATCTGTTTCAGTGTGGATTTTTGGAAATTCAGCTTGGAAGCTAAGTTTGGGGTAAAATCTCTGTTGATTCACATCTAAGAGGTAAGGGGAAGTAATTCTTACACTAGATAGAGTTTAAATTTCATTAATTGTGTTAGGAAGCCACCAAGAGGCTTTAAGGGCTTAGATTGAATAAGATCTTTGGTTTGGAGACCAATCCATGCTCTATGACTGTGATGAGCAAGTTTTATATCACGCAGGCAAGCTTAAATGACCACTGTTTTATGAGTATTATGCTTATTTTGCAATTTGAGGTGTTGAGTTGCTAAATTGTGTAAATTATGCAAAAATGGTTGATTCTCTGTCAAATTGGTTATTTGATATGAAATGAGTATTGCAACATGTTCAATATATGGCATGTGAACTGTTTTGATCATTGGTTTGGGTTAAAAATGTTTAGAAATTGAAATGGTATGTAAAAACCAAGTTTCAGTCTGGTCTGTCTGCAGATACTCGAGTATTTGGCTTAACACTCGAGTATTTCGTGGTGCACCAGAGTGAAAATTGGCGCACCAACTTGAGAATCAGATTGGACACTCGAGTAATATATAAACTACTCGAGTATTCTGGGTAATGGAAAACTCGAGTATCTCATGAATTACTCGAGTATATTTATGAAGATCTGAAAACCTAAATCTCTGAAAAGACATGAACGACTCGAGTATAATTATGAACCACTCGAGTAGAATCCGGAAAATGATAAACTACTCGAGTATTTTGGAAAACACTCGAGTATTTTTAGTCAGATACTTAAAAATACCATTTTTAATTCTAAGACATTTTGTAACTCTTAAAGGAAAATCAACCAAGTGATCCTGGACTTAAAGCAAATTGATTGACGTTATGATGTTTTCATTTGAATAATGATACATTGCTCGGGAAGCACGTAATGTATTAATAAAAGTATAAAACATCAATCAATTCCTTTTAAGTAAAGTTAATGCATTCATACTGGAGTTTGGATGATGGGACGTGGCTCGAGTGGCACGTCATAACTTTGCTCAGGTGGCACGTTACGTATTATCAATTGAGGAAGACCAATCAAATTCCTTAAGAGCTTGAGTGTTGGATTGTTTACTCATGTTCGGATGACATGAGTAGGACCTCGGAAATTGCTAAAATTGCTACTAGCTCGATGACACGTTAAGGTGTATAATGTGGGCAGTATGTGGTATACTATTGAATTGGATGTTTCAACGGTGTGTTGCACACAAGTGGTAAGGTTTACGTCCGTAAGCGACGAGACGTTCATCAGACATGGTGACGTTGTTTATCACCTCTGTTGTGTATCACAAGTGATAAGGTTTACGTCTGTAGGCGACGTGACGATCATCAGATGTGGTGACGTTTTTTATCACACCCGTTGTTTGTTGAGAAGGGTGTGGTGCACACAAGTGATAAGGTTTACGTCCTTAGGCGACGTGACGTTCATCAGACATGGTGACGTTGTTTATCACCTCTGTCGTGTATCACAAGTGATAAGGTTTACGTCCTTAGGCGACGTGACGATCATCAGATGTGGTGACGTTTTTTATCACACCCGTTGTTTGTTGAGAAGGGTGTGGTGCACACAAGTGATAAGGTTTACGTCCTTAGGCGACGTGACGTTCATCAGACATGGTGACGTTGTTTATCACCTCTGTCGTGTATCACAAGTGATAAGGTTTACGTCCTTAGGCGACGTGACGTTCATCAGATGTGGTGACGTTTTTTATCACACCCATTGCATGTTGAGAAGTGATAGGTTTACGTCCTTGGGCGACGTGACGTTCACCAGGTAGTGTGACGTTTTTATCACTTCCGAGCTAGTACGCCATACGTTTTGGTAACGTATTCGTGATTTGGAGATGCCTTGTGGTATTGGATTGGCGTCCGTGAGGACATTTGATGGAGAATCTCAGAAAGAGAAGAATGTCAGGCAATCATGCCACTCAACCTTATTTGAGCTAAGGTTTGATATTAAGAATGAGAATTAATATCGTATCTGAATTAAGTGCTGCTAAGTGTTAACCATGGTTGTTAACTGATTTGGGGTTATATGTGCATAATCATGATCATTTCTACATTTAAGCTCTATTGATTATGTGTATAGATTTACTTACCCCTATGCCCTTGTAGGTGATGTCGCATTACATCGCTTGCATCGAGGTCCGCCCACTTCTTAGTGGCATATGGATCTGCGAGGGTTGCCGAGTAGTGTATGAGGGTGAGATAATGGTTACCTTCGATCACCCTAATCCACTGATTCGGTCACATCCTCGTAGGTTTAGGATTCCCATCATATACGCTATGCATGTACTTTTTATACTTACCATGGATCATCTCCCACTCGACCAGCTCGCCTGTCTAACAGTTTTCAATTCGAACCTACCCGCTCACACCCTTTTTCTCTTAGAGTCATTCGAGAGGAGACTTTCCCGTCTATTTCAAGGAGTCCTAATAAGGTCACGTTTTCATCAGACCTTGTACCCAGTGGTAGGGTAATTACTCCTTCAAATAAGATCAAGGAGGATCCTGTCAAATACGAGAGCGGAAACGAGCTTGTCGTTTAATCTATCGGGAGTCAATGGAGAGGCGATGATCCCTAGGTACGTGCATAAGGTAAATGATGAGGATCAAGGATCCGGTGTGATGGATGTTGTGGAGAAGATTAGCTGCTGATGCTGATGTTGGATGATGGCTGCTGCTACTTCTTGGAGACTTCTACTACTACTTCCGCGACCAGTGCTATGAGACCAGCTTTGGGAAGTTTTATATATCGTGGGAATTTCTTTGGAAACTCTGGAGCCATGGTCTATTTTGATGTACATATAAACACATAGCCTTATGGACTTGTTCTGGGATTTTGGAGATCCTTACCGCCGGACTATGTATTACGTACCTTTTGATATAAATAAAATCCATGCTTATACTAAAGTCTATTACATAGTCCTGATATTTCCGCTTACTCTGATATTGATTTGAAAGAATTCGGCAATGACATTTTGGAAATGATATCACTTGGCTAGACGAAAACTGGATGGCAATACTTGAATCCCTTTATATGAAATAGAGTACATTTATCCTCAAAGAGAATGCTATCCAAGATTTGCGAAATTATCTTTTGAGCAAAGTAAATGCCGAATTCGATTTTAAAAGTAATACGTAAACTATTCTCCAAACATCCTAAGTTTTGGTTTGTGCACCCGACTATTTGGAAAATATAAAAGAAAGATTTGAATCCAGTATTTTCTAACATTTTACAAGTCCATATATTCTCAAGTAATAGTATTCATTTTGTATTAATTACTTGGAATATTTTGAGGGTGTCACACTTAGTGGTATCAGAGCAAAAGTCAGATCCTGTAGTAGTGGAAGTAGCTCCAGAAAGGTAGTCATCAACATCTAGTAGGTATCCACAGGGCATATTTATTGTTTTGAATACTATTATCTTGCTCAAATGGAGCAATTGATACATTGTGGAAATTGTATGCATTGTTGAAAACTATTGTTATGACCTTAGGATAGGTTGTGTGGAGAATGTTTCTTAGTCCATCGTATGTGACCATGAGCAATAGCGCAGGTCTATTATGACGACTAGAAATCAAAATCGCACCGACGCGATAATAGAAAGAATCACCGTGGTGTTGGAATCTATGCATCAATGGCAACAACAACAATCTCAACAACCACCTTCCCAACATAGTGTTGGTAATTCTGAAGCCAAGAGTTTGGCGGATTTTAGAAGTTGTAACCCACCTAAATTCGAAGGAGGATTTAAGCCCGAGGAGGCTAATAAGTGGATTCGTACTATGGATAAGATCTTTAGAACATTAGACTGCACTGAGGCTCAAAAGGTGGCGTATGCAGTTTATATGTTAGAGGACGAGGCTGAGAACTGGTGGAATCATACAGTTCAGCTTCTGCACTATGAAGGAAGGGATATTAATTGGGATGTGTTTACGGAGAGGTTTCTCAATAAATACTTCCCGGAAGATTTAAGAAGGAAGAAGGAAATTGAGTTTCTGCAATTAAAGCAAGGAGACATGAGTGTGGGTGAGTACGCGGCTAAGTTCGAAGAACTGATGAAGTACTCTCCATACTATCAAAACAATCCTGATGAGAGGAGAAAATGCATCAAGTTTGAAGGTGGTTTGAGACCCGAACTGAAATCCGTTTTCAGTTATCAGAAGATTTAAAGTTTTTCTACGTTAGTAGATAAGTGTCGAATGTATGAGGATGATAAGAAGGCTGAAGTTTTAGCTGATCAGGCAAAGAGTATCCAGCAAGATTATGGACCACAGAGAAAGAAAAGATTTGATCCTCGGAATAAGGGTCCATATTGTGATCAGAACCGAGGCAAAGGAAGAGCTGAAGTTAAGGATGGAGTTAAGCCTCGCAGTAATGCTCCTTACTGTGAGAAGTGTAAGCATCATCATTATGGAAGGATATGCTGGGCAATGAGTAATTGCTTCAACTGTGGAAAGCAGGGTCATGTTGCACGTTATTGCAGAGAACTTGTGAAAAGTAACCGCACCCGACCTTCTAGAAAACCAAAGACTCAAGGCAAAGTGTTTACCCTGAATAAAGTGGAAGCTAGCCAATCTACTGATCTTGTGCAAGGTAACCATTTATTTCTAAACCAACTTTGCATGATTGTGTTCGACTCGAGAGTTACCCATTCTTTTGTTCAATATATATGTGTAAGTAGGTTGAAGTCGAATCTCCCTGACTATTTTAAAATTTGAGACCCCATGAAACTACCCAAATTTATTTCTAAAAGTTTGTTTAGATTATAGTGTCGAGATATTTGATCAAGGCACTAAGTTAATTAAATTCGATCTATTATCCTTTCTCCCATTTGAATGTGATTTTGGGAAAAGATTGATCGAATCTTATTGTTAGTGGACTTTATAGAGTCAAAAACATTCAACCAAGATAACTCGGGAGAAGTAGTCTTCTACATGAAATAAGAAAAACAACAAGAACTTTCAGTCATTGAAGGGAAGAATAGCATTTCCTCCTGTGTTATTCCTACTTGATTCATGCCAAAGTATTAGAGCATACTTTCATGTGTCGAGAACGGGACTTGGAAGGAGGTAGTTTTATGAAAGAATGGTAGATGTGCGTGCATCAAGGTGATTGAATACACACAAGGTGATACATTTGGCGCATGATTTGAGCTTTGCAACGATTATGATTATTGTGAGGGCGTGCGGCCTCTCCTCGCGTCAGTACGCTTTAAGTGTTAACGATCCTGGAAAATCGAAGTAATTGTTCAGCCGAGAGGAGGAGTTGAACAAGGGACAACGTCAACGGACAATGTTTTAAAAGCTCGTGACCGGAGACTCTGTCGTCATTACAACAATGCAAATGAGGAAGCGACCACAAGGGGCTGAAAGACAATTCATGTGAGCCCTACGAGGTTTAAGAAGGTGGATCTGAGAAATTCGAGCTTGATGATACGAGTAGACCGACGAGAAGTAAGGAGGGGAGGTTGCAAATCACAATAGAATTCCTAACTCGAATTCGTGAATAGCAACAAAGAACCGAAGAAGTAAGGACTAATAAGAAATTGATTTCGAAAGGGAAGAAACCTAAGTTCCATAGGGGATATTTTAAGGGTAAGAATTAGGATTCTAGACGATTTGGAAGATGAAGATTAGTTATGGGATCAAGCAGAATGGATGAGTAAAGGTTATACCACTTATATGATAAATGGTGAAACTAATACATAGTGGAACTATGCAAATTTGATATTGGAAGCAAAGGATTGGCATGACACTTGGGAATTACTCAAGGATGAAATTTTTGAAAGATTAGAGAAAGGGGATTAAATGGTTGGAAATAAGGTAGGGCAATATGAATCTCGGGGAAAATGTTGCCAAGTTCAAAGGATTGGAGAAGTATGTTTCGTTGCAATTTTGATAAGAGATTCAGACATGCGAAGTCCGGAAAGAATTATGGTTCAACTTCAAACCAGTTGTCAATCATTGAGGAGTAGAGGATTCCTGACATTAGTAAGCATGTATAGAATTGCTATGGATAGTGAGGAAAGCACAAGAAGCTTTTAAGCACGGGAAGCTTATGAGTGAATCAATTGTGGGGATCGGAATTTCATAAGGAGTTAAGGAAACTTTCATCGCATGAAAGTAACTGAAAAGCCGGTGGAAAGAAATTATTTGAGAAGGTAAGGTGCATCACCATGGATTGAATAGTGATGAACGGGAAGGAATATTTGATTTCGGTCACAAGAAAATGAAGTCTTATTCATCGGATTGCTTGGAGGGGAATACGAGAAGGGAATGGTCAACCAGCGAATCAAGAATGGGAGAGTTCTTCATCCTGTTAGGTTGCGTGATTAGGTTCGGAGTTAGGTAGTCTGAGTTATCCCTTTGTCGATTCGAATTAACGTGGTCAAATGCTTTCGACTGCGTTAATTAAATCGTTTTGTAATTGGTATATCTGAACAAGTCTTTAACTTGAATTTCTGTGATCAAAACCCTTATCACAGTTGGATGTGATAAATGTCTTTGGGCACTACAGAAAGAGGAAGATCAGTTAAGACTAGAGAGATTAAGAACCACCGAGATAGGACAAGTATTTGTCTCCCCAACGGAAGTTTCTCTAGAACTTGGCTATCTGAATAAGTCTGATAGTGACAATAATACTCTTAATCTTTAAGTTCATCTAACTTAAAGGTAAATCGTATAGTCTTTCTTGAGTAAGATTATATCTGAAAGGGATGATTTCATTACCGATAGTTTAAATATTAGGACTGATCACCCTGATGTTTACAACTATAAAGAAATGAAGTCATACGAATATTTCCCTACTCGTGCCGAGTGATCAGAGTGCGCAACGGGACGGGGTTTTCCTCAAAAAGGATCGTTGAAAAATGTTCTAATGGAGGAGTATATATATATATATATATATATATATATATAAGAAAATTCTTTTTAAGTGGGGAAGGGTTCTTCCTAATTATATTTTGAATATATAACCTTAGAACAACTTTTGCGTAACTTTGGAAATTATAGAACTTTTAAAGAAGAATTTCGGGGACGAAATTCCTTTTAAGTGGGGAAGAGTGTAACATCCCTGATTTTTAACCCCTGATTAATAAAATGTTAATTATAAAGTTTATTTATAATTAATTATTTTAGCCTTGATTTCATGTAATTTATTATGAAAGATGATATTAGAGAATTTTAATATGAGAAAATAAATATTTTCACATTAATCCCTGTTTGGGACCTTGAAGTAATTTTAGAAAGGTTTTGGTGGGAAAGAAAATAAAATCATTATTTTTGAAAAACTGGTCAAAACACTCGAGTGTTTATGGGAATACTCGAGTATTTTGATCAGAGTTGCACTCGTGAGTGCGTTTGCTGAGTCACCACTCGGAATACCTCACGAGTTGACACGATTGCAACTCAACAACACGCCCTTGGACTCGTGTCGTTGTGCATGAGCTTCATGGATGGCTATTTAAGCCATGGTTGATGAATCAACCAACCCTTTTTGCTCAAATTCGTGAAGTATTGTGTGTGTTAGGGTTTCCGAATTGACTCAATCGATTCCCTCTCTCTAGATTGATTCGAACCACAAATCATACACCAATACAAATCTCACATCTCGAGCTTTTTATAGACACCAAGATTGTGAGCTGAGAGTGAGTAGATTGGAAGAATCGAGGCTTAGAAGTTGGGGTCTGTTTACTGTATCAGGTTCCTGGAGCTTACTTTGGAGCTTGATCTTGGTAAGCTCAGGTAACCTCCTCATGTGAATCTTGTTTCTTTAGCTAGTGTGAATTGTAGAGATTATATAGAGACTGATTTCCCCAATTTTTATGGCTGTTTCATGCATCAACCAATTCAATCTTGGTGCTCTGCTGAAACTGATCTGTTTCAGTGTGGATTTTTGGAAATTCAGCTTGGAAGCTAAGTTTGGGGTAAAATCTCTGTTGATTCACATCTAAGAGGTAAGGGGAAGTAATTCTTACACTAGATAGAGTTTAAATTTCATTAATTGTGTTAGGAAGCCACCAAGAGGCTTTAAGGGCTTAGATTGAATAGGATCTTTGGTTTGGAGACCAATCCATGCTCTATGACTGTGATGAGCAAGTTTTATATCACGCAGGCAAGCTTAAATGACCACTGTTTTATGAGTATTATGCTTATTTTGCAATTTGAGGTGTTGAGTTGCTAAATTGTGTAAATTATGCAAAAATGGTTGATTCTCTGTCAAATTGGTTATTTGATATGAAATGAGTATTGCAACATGTTCAATATATGGTATGTGAACTGTTTTGATCATTGGTTTGGGTTAAAAATGTTTAGAAATTGAAATGGTATGTAAAAACCAAGTTTCAGTCTGGTCTGTCTGCAGATACTCGAGTATTTGGCTTAACACTCGAGTATTTCGTGGTGCACCAGAGTGAAAATTGGCGCACCAACTTGAGAATCAGATTGGACACTCGAGTAATATATAAACTACTCGAGTATTCTGGGTAATGGAAAACTCGAGTATCTCATGAATTACTCGAGTATATTTATGAAGATCTGAAAACCTAAATCTCTGAAAAGACATGAACGACTCGAGTATAATTATGAACCACTCGAGTAGAATCTGGAAAATGATAAACTACTCGAGTATTTTGGAAAACACTCGAGTATTTTTAGTCAGATACTTAAAAATACCATTTTTAATTCTAAGACATTTTGTAACTCTTAAAGGAAAATCAACCAAGTGATCCTGGACTTAAAGGAAATTGATTGACGTTATGATGTTTTCATTTGAATAATGATACGTTGCTCGGGAAGCACGTAATGTATTAATAAAAGTATAAAACATCAATCAATTCCTTTTAAGTAAAGTTAATGCATTCATACTGGAGTTTGGATGATGGGACGTGGCTCGAGTGGCACGTCATAACTTTGCTCAGGTGGCACGTTACGTATTATCAATTGAGGAAGACCAATCAAATTCCTTAAGAGCTTGAGTGTTGGATTGTTTACTCATGTTCGGGTGACATGAGTAGGACCTCGGAAATTGCTAAAATTGCTACTAGCTCAATGACACGTTAAGGTGTATAATGTGGGCAGTATGTGGTATACTATTGAATTGGATGTTTCAACGGTGTGTTGCACACAAGTGGTAAGGTTTACGTCCGTAGGCGACGAGACGTTCATCAGACATGGTGACGTTGTTTATCACCTCTGTTGTGTATCACAAGTGATAAGGTTTACGTCTGTAGGCGACGTGACGATCATCAGATGTGGTGACGTTTTTTATCACACCCGTTGTTTGTTGAGAAGGGTGTGGTGCACACAAGTGATAAGGTTTACGTCCTTAGGCGACGTGACGTTCATCAGACATGGTGACGTTGTTTATCACCTCTGTCGTGTATCACAAGTGATAAGGTTTACGTCCTTAGGCGACGTGACGTTCATCAGATGTGGTGACGTTTTTTATCACACCCATTGCATGTTGAGAAGTGATAGGTTTACGTCCTTGGGCGACGTGACGTTCACCAGGTAGTGTGACGTTTTTATCACTTCCGAGCTAGTACGCCATACGTTTTGGTAACATATTCGTGATTTGGAGATGCATTGTGGTATTGGATTGGCGTCCGTGAGGACATTTGATGGAGAATCTCAGAAAGAGAAGAATGTCAGGCAATCATGCCACTCAACCTTATTTGAGCTAAGGTTTGATATTAAGAATGAGAATTAATATCGTATCTGAATTAAGTGCTGCTAAGTGTTAACCATGGCTGTTAACTGATTTGGGGTTATATGTGCATAATCATGATCATTTCTACATTTAAGCTCTATTGATTATGTGTATAGATTTACTTACCCCTACGCCCTTGTAGGTGATGTCGCATTACATCGCTTGCATCGAGGTCCGCCCACTTCTTAGTGGCATATGGATCTGCGAGGGTTGCCGAGTAGTGTATGAGGGTGAGATAATGGTTACCTTCGATCACCCTAATCCACTGATTCGGTCACATCCTCGTAGGTTTAGGATTCCCATCATATACGCTATGCATGTACTACCATGAATCATCTCCCACTCGACCAGCTCGCCTGTCTAACAGTTTTCAATTCGAACCTACCCGCTCACACCCTTTTTCTCTTAGAGTCATTCGAGAGGAGACTTTCCCGTCTATTTCAAGGAGTCCTAATAAGGTCACGTTTTCATCAGACCTTGTACCCAGTGGTAGGGTAATTACTCCTTCAAATAATATCAAGGAGGATCCTGTCAAATACGAGAGCGGAAACGAGCTTGTCGTTTAATCTATCGGGAGTCAATGGAGAGGCGATGATCCCTAGGTACGTGCATAAGGTAAATGATGAGGATCAAGGATCCGGTGTGATGGATGTTGTGGAGAAGATTAGCTGCTGATGCTGATGTTGGATGATGGCTGCTGCTACTTCTTGGAGACTTCTACTACTACTTCCGCGACCAGTGCTATGAGACCAGCTTTGGGAAGTTTTATATATCGTGGGAATTTCTTTGGAAACTCTGGAGCCATGGTCTATTTTGATGTACATATAAACACATAGCCTTATGGACTTGTTCTGGGATTTTGGAGATCCTTACCGCCGGACTATGTATTACGTACCTTTTGATATAAATAAAATCCATGCTTATACTAAAGTCTATTACATAGTCCTGATATTTCCGCTTACTCTGATATTGATTTGAAAGAATTCGGCAATGACATTTTGGAAATGATATCACTTGGCTAGACGAAAACTGGATGGCAATACTTGAATCCCTTTATATGAAATAGAGTACATTTATCCTCAAAGAGAATGCTATCCAAGATTTGCGAAATTATCTTTTGAGCAAAGTAAATGCCGAATTCGATTTTAAAAGTAATACGTAAACTATTCTCCAAACATCCTAAGTTTTGGTTTGTGCACCCGACTATTTGGAAAATATAAAAGAAAGATTTGAATCCAGTATTTTCTAACATTTTACAAGTCCATATATTCTCAAGTAATAGTATTCATTTTGTATTAATTACTTGGAATATTTTGAGGGTGTCACACTTAGTGGTATCAGAGCAAAAGTCAGATCCTGTAGTAGTGGAAGTAGCTCCAGAAAGGTAGTCATCAACATCTAGTAGGTATCCACAGGGCATATTTATTGTTTTGAATACTATTATTTTGCTCAAATGGAGCAATTGATACATTGTGGAAATTGTATACATTGTTGAAAACTATTGTTATGACCTTAGGATAGGTTGTGTGGAGAATGTTTCTTAGTCCATCGTATGTGACCATGAGCAATAGTGCAGGTCTATTATGACGACTAGAAATCAAAATCGCACCGACGCGATAATAGAAAGAATCACCGTGGTGTTGGAATCTATGCATCAATGGCAACAACAACAATCTCAACAACCACCTTCCCAACATAGTGTTGGTAATTCTGAAGCCAAGAGTTTGGCGGATTTTAGAAGTTGTAACCCACCTAAATTCGAAGGAGGATTTAAGCCCGAGGAGGCTAATAAGTGGATTCGTACTATGGATAAGATCTTTAGAACATTAGACTGCACTGAGGCTCAAAAGGTGGCGTATGCAATTTATATGTTAGAGGACGAGGCTGAGAACTGGTGGAATCATACAGTTCAGCTTCTGCACTATGAAGGAAGGGATATTAATTGGGATGTGTTTACGGAGAGGTTTCTCAATAAATACTTCCCGGAAGATTTAAGAAGGAAGAAGGAAATTGAGTTTCTGCAATTAAAGCAAGGAGACATGAGTGTGGGTGAGTACCAGGCTAAGTTCGAAGAACTGATGAAGTACTCTCCATACTATCAAAACAATCCTGATGAGAGGAGCAAATGCATCAAGTTTGAAGGTGGTTTGAGACCCGAACTGAAATCCGTTTTCAGTTATCAGAAGATTCAAAGTTTATCTACGTTAGTAGATAAGTGTCGAATGTATGAGGATGATAAGAAGGCTGAAGTTTTAGCTGATCAGGCAAAGAGTAGCCAGCAAGATTATGGACCACAGAGAAAGAAAAGATTTGATCCTCGGAATAAGGGTCCATATTGTGATCAGAACCGAGGCAAAGGAAGAGTTGAAGTTAAGGATGGAGTTAAGCCTCGCAGTAATGCTCCTTACTGTGAGAAGTGTAAGCATCATCATTATGGAAGGATATGCTGGGCAATGAGTAATTGCTTCAACTGTGGAAAGCAGGGTCATGTTGCACGTTATTGCAGAGAACTTGTGAAAAGTAACCGCACCCGACCTTCTAGAAAACCAAAGACTCAAGGCAAAGTGTTTACCCTGAATAAAGTGGAAGCTAGCCAATCTCCTGATCTCGTGCAAGGTAACCATTTATTTCTAAACCAACTTTGCATGATTGTGTTCGACTCGAGAGTTACCCATTCTTTTGTTCAATATATATGTGTAAGTAGGTTGAAGTCGAATCTCCCTGACTGTTTTAAAATTTGAGACCCCATGAAACTACCCAAATTTATTTCTAAAAGTTTGTTTAGATTATAGTGTCGAGATATTTGATCAAGGCACTAAGTTAATTAAATTCGGTCTATTATCCTTTCTCCCATTTGAATGTGATTTTGGGAAAAGATTGATCGAATCTTATTGTTAGTGGACTTTATAGAGTCAAAAACATTCAACCAAGATAACTCGGGAGAAGTAGTCTTCTACATGAAATAAGAAAAACAACAAGAACTTTCAGTCATTGAAGGGAAGAATAGCATTTCCTCCTGTGTTATTCCTACTTGATTCATGCCAAAGTATTAGAGCATACTTTCATGTGTCGAGAACGGGACTTGGAAGGAGGTAGTTTTATGAAAGAATGGTAGATGTGCGTGCATCAAGGTGATTGAATACACACAAGGTGATACATTTGGCGCATGATTTGAGCTTTGCAACGATTATGATTATTGTGAGGGCGTGCGGCCTCTCCTCGCGTCAGTACGCTTTAAGTGTTAACGATCCTGGAAAATCGAAGTAATTGTTCAGCCGAGAGGAGGAGTTGAACAAGGGACAACGTCAACGGACAGTGTTTTAAAAGCTCGTGACCGGAGACTCTGTCGTCATTACAACAATGCAAATGAGGAAGCGACCACAAGGGGCTGAAAGACAATTCATGTGAGCCCTACGAGGTTTAAGAAGGTGGATCTGAGAAATTCGAGCTTGATGATACGAGTAGACCGACGAGAAGTAAGGAGGGGAGGTTGCAAATCACAATAGAATTCCTAACTCGAATTCGTGAATAGCAACAAAGAACCGAAGAAGTAAGGACCAATAAGAAATTGATTTCGAAAGGGAAGAAACCTAAGTTCCATAGGGGATATTTTAAGGGTAAGAATTAGGATTCCAGACGATTTGGAAGATGAAGATTAGTTATGGGATCAAGCAGAATGGATGAGTAAAGGTTATACCACTTATATGATAAATGGTGAAACTAATACATAGTGGAACTATGCAAATTTGATATTGGAAGCAAAGGATTGGCATGACACTTGGGAATTACTCAAGGATGAAATTTTTGAAAGATTAGAGAAAGAGGATTAAATGGTTGGAAATAAGGAAGGGAAATATGAATCTCGGGGAAAATGTTGCCAAGTTCAAAGGATTGGAGAAGTATGTTTCGTTGCAATTTTGATAAGAGATTCAGACATGCGGAGTCCGGAAAGAATTATGGTTCAACTTCAAACCAGTTGTCAATCATTGAGGAGTAGAGGATTCCTGACATTAGTAAGCATGTATAGAATTGGTATGGATAGTGAGGAAAGCACAAGAAGCTTTTAAGCACGGGAAGCTTATGAGTGAATCAATTGTGGGGATCGGAATTTCATAAGGAGTTAAGGAAACTTTCATCGCATGAAAGTAACTGAAAAGCCGGTGGAAAGAAATTATTTGAGAAGGTAAGGTGCATCACCATGGATTGAATAGTGATGAACGGGAAGGAATATTTGATTTCGGTCACAAGAAAATGAAGTCTTATTCATCGAATTGCTTGGAGGGGAATACGAGAAGGGAATGGTCAACCAGCGAATCAAGAATGGGAGAGTTCTTCATCCTGTTAGGATGCGTGATTAGGTTCGGAGTTAGGTAGTCTGAGTTATCCCTTTGTCGATTCGAATTAACGTGGTCAAATGCTTTCGACTGCGTTAATTAAATCGTTTTGTAATTGGTATATCTGAACAAGTCTTTAACTTGAATTTCTGTGATCAAAACCCTTATCACAGTTGGATGTGATAAATGTCTTTGGGCACTACAGAAAGAGGAAGATCAGTTAAGACTAGAGAGATTAAGAACCACCGGGATAGGACAAGTATTTGTCTCCCCAACGGAAGTTTCTCTAGAACTTGGCTATCTGAATAAGTCTGATAGTGACAATAATACTCTTAATCTTTAAGTTCATCTAACTTAAAGGTAAATCATATAGTCTTTCTTGAGTAAGATTATATCTGAAAGGGATGATTTCATTACCGATAGTTTAAATATTAGGACTGATCACCCTGATGTTTACAACTATAAAGAAATGAAGTCATACGAATATTTCCCTACTCGTGCCGAGTGATCAGAGTGCGCAACGGGACGGGGTTTACCTCAAAAAGGATCGTTGAAAAATGTTCTAATGGAGGAGTATATATATATATATATATATATATATAAGAAAATTCTTTTTAAGTGGGGAAGGGTTCTTCCTAATTTTATTTTGAATATATAACCTTAGAACAACTTTTGCGTAACTTTGGAAATTATAGAACTTTTAAAGAAGAATTTCGGGGACGAAATTCCTTTTAAGTGGGGAAGAGTGTAACATCCTTGATTTTTAACCCCTGATTAATAAAATGTTAATTATAAAGTTAATTTATAATTAATTATTTTAGCCTTGATTTCATGTAATTTATTATGAAAGATGATATTAGAGAATTTTAATATGAGAAAATAAATATTTTCACATTAATCCCTGTTTGGGAACTTGAAGTAATTTTAGAAAGGTTTTGGTGGGAAAGAAAATAAAATCATTATTTTTGAAAAACTGGTCAAAACACTCGAGTGTTCTGGGAATACTCGAGTATTTTGATCAGAGTTGCACTCGTGAGTGCGTTTGCTGAGTCACCACTCGGAATACCTCACGAGTTGACACGATTGCAACTCAGCAACACGCCCTTGGACTCCTGTCGTTGTGCATGAGCTTCATGGATGGCTATTTAAGCCATGGTTGATGAATCAACCAACCCTTTTTGCTCAAATTCGTGAAGTATTGTGTGTGTTAGGGTTTCCGAATTGACTCAATCGATTCCCTCTCTCTGGATTGATTCGAACCACAAATCATACACCAATACAAATCTCACATCTCGAGCTTTTTATAGACACCAAGATTGTGAGCTGAGAGTGAGTAGATTGGAAGAATCGAGGCTTAGAAGTTGGGGTCTGTTTACTGTATCAGGTTCCTGGAGCTTACTTTGGAGCTTGATCTTGGTAAGCTCAGGTAACCTCCTCATGTGAATCTTGTTTCTTTAGCTAGTGCGAATTGTAGAGATTATATAGAGACTGATTTCCCCAATTTTTATGGTTGTTTCATGCATCAACCAATTCAATCTTGGTGCTCTGCTGAAACTGATCTGTTTCAGTGTGGATTTTTGGAAATTCAGCTTGGAAGCTAAGTTTGGGGTAAAATATCTGTTGATTCACATCTAAGAGGTAAGGGGAAGTAATTCTTACACTAGATAGAGTTTAAATTTCATTAATTGTGTTAGGAAGCCACCAAGAGGCTTTAAGGGCTTAGATTGAATAAGATCTTTGGTTTGGAGACCAATCCATGCTCTATGACTGTGATGAGCAAGTTTTATATCACGCAGGCAAGCTTAAATGACCACTGTTTTATGAGTATTATGCTTATTTTGCAATTTGAGGTGTTGAGTTGCTAAATTGTGTAAATTATGCAAAAATGGTTGATTCTCTGTCAAATTGGTTATTTGATATGAAATGAGTATTGCAACATGTTCAATATATGGTATGTGAACTGTTTTGATCATTGGTTTGGATTAAAAATGTTTAGAAATTGAAATGGTATGTAAAAACCAAGTTTCAGTCTGGTCTGTCTGCAGATACTCGAGTATTTGGCTTAACACTCGAGTATTTCGTGGTGCACCAGAGTGAAAATTGGCGCACCAACTTGAGAATCAGATTGGACACTCGAGTAATATATAAACTACTCGAGTATTCTGGGTAATGGAAAACTCGAGTATCTCATGAATTACTCGAGTATATTTATGAAGATCTGAAAACCTAAATCTCTGAAAAGACATGAACGACTCGAGTATAATTATGAACCACTCGAGTAGAATCTGGAAAATGATAAACTACTCGAGTATTTTGGAAAACACTCGAGTATTTTTAGTCAGATACTTAAAAATACCATTTTTAATTCTAAGACATTTTGTAACTCTTAAAGGAAAATCAACCAAGTGATCCTGGACTTAAAGGAAATTGATTGACGTTATGATGTTTTCATTTGAATAATGATACGTTGCTCGGGAAGTACGTAATGTATTCATAAAAGTATAAAACATCAATCAGTTCCTTTTAAGTAAAGTTAATGCATTCATACTGGAGTTTGGATGATGGGACGTGGCTCGAGTGGCACGTCATAACGTTGCTCGGGTGGCACGTTACGTATTATCAATTGAGGAAGACCAATCAAATTCCTTAAGAGCTTGAGTGTTGGATTGTTTACTCATGTTCGGATGACATGAGTAGGACCTCGGAAATTGCTAAAATTGCTACTAGCTCGATGACACGTTAAGGTGTATAATGTGGGCAGTATGTGGTATACTATTGAATTGGATGTTTCAACGGTGTGTTGCACACAAGTGGTAAGGTTTACGTCCGTAGGCGACGTGACGTTCATCAGACATGGTGACGTTGTTTATCACCTCTGTTGTGTATCACAAGTGATAAGGTTTACGTCTGTAGGCAACGTGACGATCATCAGATGTGGTGACGTTTTTTATCACACCCGTTGTTTGTTGAGAAGGGTGTGGTGCACACAAGTGATAAGGTTTACGTCCTTAGGCGACGTGACGTTCATCAGACATGGTGACATTGTTTATCACCTTTGTCGTGTATCACAAGTGATAAGGTTTACGTCCTTAGGCGACGTGACGTTCATCAGATGTGGTGACATTTTTTATCACACCCATTGCATGTTGAGAAGTGATAGGTTTACGTCCTTGGGCGACGTGACGTTCACCAGGTAGTGTGACGTTTTTATCACTTCCGAGCTAGTACGCCATACGTTTTGGTAACATATTCGTGATTTGGAGATGCATTGTGGTATTGGATTGGCGTCCGTGAGGACATTTGATGGAGAATCTCAGAAAGAGAAGAATGTCAGGCAATCATGCCACTCAACCTTATTTGAGCTAAGGTTTGATATTAAGAATGAGAATTAATATCGTATCTGAATTAAGTGCTGCTAAGTGTTAACCATGGCTGTTAACTGATTTGGGGTTATATGTGCATAATCATGATCATTTCTACATTTAAGCTCTATTGATTATGTGTATAGATTTACTTACCCCTATGCCCTTGTAGGTGATGTCACATTACATCGCTTGCATCGAGGTCCGCCCACTTCTTAGTGGCATATGGATCTGCGAGGGTTGCCGAGTAGTGTATGAGGGTGAGATAATGGTTACCTTCGATCACCCTAATCCACTGATTCGGTCACATCCTCGTAGGTTTAGGATTCCCATCATATACGCTATGCATGTACTACCATGAATCATCTCCCACTCGACCAGCTCGCCTGTCTAACAGTTTTCAATTCGAACCTACCCTCTCACACCCTTTTTCTCTTAGAGTCATTCGAGAGGAGACTTTCCCGTCTATTTCAAGGAGTCCTAATAAGGTCACGTTTTCATCAGACCTTGTACCCAGTGGTAGGGTAATTACTCCTTCAAATAATATCAAGGAGGATCCTGTCAAATACGAGAGCGGAAACGAGCTTGTCGTTTAATCTATCGGGAGTCAATGGAGAGGCGATGATCCCTAGGTACGTGCATAAGGTAAATGATGAGGATCAAGGATCCGGTGTGATGGATGTTGTGGAGAAGATTAGCTGCTGATGCTGATGTTGGATGATGGCTGCTGCTACTTCTTGGAGACTTCTACTACTACTGCCGCGACCAGTGCTATGAGACCAGCTTTGGGAAGTTTTATATATCGTGGGAATTTCTTTGGAAACTCTGGAGCCATGGTCTATTTTGATGTACATATAAACACATAGCCTTATGGACTTGTTCTGGGATTTTGGAGATCCTTACCGCCGGACTATGTATTACGTACCTTTTGATATAAATAAAATCCATGCTTATACTAAAGTCTATTACATAGTCCTGATATTTCCGCTTACTCTGATATTGATTTGAAAGAATTCGGCAATGACATTTTGGAAATGATATCACTTGGCTAGACGAAAACTGGATGGCAATACTTGAATCCCTTTATATGAAATAGAGTACATTTATCCTCAAAGAGAATGCTATCCAAGATTTGCGAAATTATCTTTTGAGCAAAGTAAATGCCGAATTCGATTTTAAAAGTAATACGTAAACTATTCTCCAAACATCCTAAGTTTTGGTTTGTGCACTCGACTATTTGGAAAATATAAAAGAAAGATTTGAATCCAGTATTTTCTAACATTTTACAAGTCCATATATTCTCAAGTAATAGTATTCATTTTGTATTAATTACTTGGAATATTTTGAGGGTGTCACACTTAATGGTATCAGAGCAAAAGTCAGATCCTGTAGTAGTGGAAGTAGCTCCAGAAAGGTAGTCATCAACATCTAGCAGGTATCCACAGGGCATATTTATTTTTTTGAATACTATTATCTTGCTCAAATGGAGCAATTGATACATTGTGGAAATTGTATGCATTGTTGAAAACTATTGTTATGACCTTAGGATAGGTTGTGTGGAGAATGTTTCTTAGTCCATCGTATGTGACCATGAGCAATAGCGCAGGTCTATTATGACGACTAGAAATCAAAATCGCACCGACGCGATAATAGAAAGAATCATTGTGGTGTTGGAATCTATGCATCAATGGCAACAACAACAATCTCAACAACCACCTTCCCAACATAGTGTTGGTAATTCTGAAGCCAAGAGTTTGGCGGATTTTAGAAGTTGTAACCCACCTAAATTCGAAGGAGGATTTAAGCCCGAGGAGGCTAATAAGTGGATTCGTACTATGGATAAGATCTTTAGAACATTAGACTGCACTGAGGCTCAGAAGGTGGCGTATGCAGTTTATATGTTAGAGGACGAGGCTGAGAACTGGTGGAATCATACAGTTCAGCTTCTGCACTATGAAGGAAGGGATATTAATTGGGATGTGTTTACGGAGAGGTTTCTCAATAAATACTTCCCGGAAGATTTAAGAAGGAAGAAGGAAATTGAGTTTCTGCAATTAAAGCAAGGAGACATGAGTGTGGGTGAGTACGCGGCTAAGTTCGAAGAACTAATGAAGTACTCTCCATACTATCAAAACAATCTTGATGAGAGGAGCAAATGCATCAAGTTTGAAGGTGGTTTGAGACCCGAACTGAAATCCGTTTTCAGTTATCAGAAGATTCAAAGTTTTTCTACGTTAGTAGATAAGTGTCGAATGTATGAGGATGATAAGAAGGCTGAAGTTTTAGCTGATCAGGCAAAGAGTAGCCAGCAAGATTATGGACCACAGAGAAATAAAAGATTTGATCCTCGGAATAAGGGTCCATATTGTGATCAGAACCGAGGCAAAGGAAGAGCTGAAGTTAAGGATGGAGTTAAGCCTCGCAGTAATGCTCCTTACTGTGAGAAGTGTAAGCATCATCATTATGGAAGGATCTACTTTCATCAAGCACCTAGGTGAGACATTCTTCCTCCTATATAATCTCAATAGATCCCGAGTGATGAGAACATTATGGAGAATAGATCTATGTTTTACAAATGCTGCTTGATTCTCATTAATCAGATCAGGCAAACAATCTTGAAGATGATTGCAGATTAGTTTTAGATATAGCTTTGTAAATGACATTACAACATGCTATAGGACGAAATTCACTTACAAAATTAGGGCAGTCAGACTTAGGGATAAGGACCAGCAAAGTTTGGTTTGCTTCCCTCAAGAGCTTCCCATTAGAAAAGAACTCTTGGACAACTTCTATAACATCTGTGCCAATTACTGGCCATGCTGCTTTGTAGAAGGCTGCACCATACCCATGAGGCCCTGGAGCCTTGTCATTCCCCATTTGGAAGAAACACTGCTTGATCTCCTCATCATCAAAAGGTCTTATAAGCTTCAGCTGCTGATCAGACCTTAAAACCTTCCCTTGATTGACCTCATTCTCATTTAAACACCAAGGCCTACTGCCATCAGACAATAGGTTTTTATAGTACTCTTCAAAAGCCTGTACTATTTGATTCTGATCAGTGTGCACTGTGCCATTGCTCTCCTGAATTCTCAAGATTTTGTTTCTGTATCTTCTAAGCCTGATTGTTTGATGGAAAAATATAGTATTCATGTCCCCTTCACATAACCAGTCTTGTTTTGCTTTCTGCTTCAAAAACACTACAGCAGCTTGATACACCTCAGCATGATCTTTTTTGGCTTCCTTTTCCATTTTCTGCAGATGGATATTCATTGGGTCTGTTTGCAGCAATTCCTGAATAGTATCATGTTTCTCCCTTACCTAGCTTTCTTTGGTGTCAATGTCTCTAAATTTCCTCTGATTTAGGTCAATCAGCCCTGGTTTAATGTGCTCCAAATTTCTCATTAGTCTGAACATATCATATCCTTCACCCCCTTGCCTCCAATGCTGGTTAACAATTTCAAGAAATTCACTATCAAGAGTGAGATGATTAAGAAATTTAAAACTTTGCCCCCTGCAGCTTTCATTATTAGGCCACTGTATCACCATAGGACTATGATCAGAGATGCCACAGTTCACAAACTCAGTCTGGACCTCAGGCCAATCTCTACACCAATCTAAGTTCACTAGGGATCTTTCTAGCTTGCTTAAGATTCTATCACCTCCCTCTTGTTTATTGTTCCATGTATAATAGCAACCACAGTACTTCATGTCTTCTAGCTGATAATGTGGAACAAAATCTCTGAAGTCTTGTATCTGATGAGTTTCAAGGGGAAGACCTCCTAACTTCTCTTGCGTATTCAGGCTACAATTAAAATCGCCCATCAGCACCCATTTATCTTGCATACTGTCACCTATCTCCTTCAAGTCAGTCCACATCTCAATTCTTTTATCACTCTCATTGTGAGCATACACAAAAGTAACATAGAACATGTTGTTCTCTGGGTTATGAATCACCCTGCAATGCACTAGTTGGCTAGTGTGCCTGACAACTTCCACCTTATACATATCTTTCTTTCATACCACCCAGATTCTTCCAATAGAGTGGTCTTCTAGATTAATAAAACTCCCCCAATCCACAAACATTCTGTTCTTCACCAAATCATATGAGTTAGCTCTGAGCTTATTTTCTAGTAAAGCCATAAGACCTATATTAAATTTATTTACCAACCTCTTAACCTCTTTTTGTTTCAGGGGTTGGTTAATCCCCCTTGTGTTCCATGCACCTATATTATCCATTTAAATGGAGGGCTGATGATTCCCCCTTATGGAACTTTACCTGGGCTTTCCTTCTGGTCATTACTGGTGTCCAAGGCCCTTCCTTTTTCTCATTCAGGTTCTGCTCCACTTCAGGAACTTGGTCTTCACCAATCTCCACCTGAGAGTCCTTAACAATGGATATAGCTCCTTCCTCACACTGAGTCTGTAAGACCTCCTTAACTGCTTGAGAGGCAGATTCAACATTCTCAATGGGCACACTGCCCTCTTGTATGCTTTTTTTAAGTTTCAGGGCATCATCCACCTTTTCTATATCTTCCCTTGATGGCTTTCTTTTTTCAACCCAAACCTTCTTAGTTTGCTTCCTGCATGATTTGCTATCATGGCCATACATGGCACATGAGGCACACAGAACAGGTTTCCACTCATAATCAATCTTCTGTGCTATGACATTTTCCTTTTCATCTTCAAAAAACACCTCCTCTGGTAGAATATTAGGGTTGTCTTCTACTAGAACCCTAGCAAAATTGATTCGGTTTCTCTCCTTAGTAACATTGTCAACCATAATTGGGGTTCCCACAAGACTAGCAATTTTGCTTAATGCTGGAACTCCCCAATATTTCAAGTTTAGGTTTGGCATCTGGATCCATACTGGAACAGAGTAATGGAAGATTTTAGAAAGAGGTTTCCCTGTCCAAGGTGCTATGATAAGTGGCTTCTTGTCAAAGTGATAGATCCCTATCTCTAAAACAGCATTCCTCGCCTCCACTGTATTGAACCTTACAATCATGGTTCCATCACCATTCATTAGAACCTTGTCAATACCATGGTGTCCCCAAATTTTCCTGATGTATCCATTGAAAACCGCATAAGGAGGCCTTGCTCCTAGAATATAGCAGACAATTGCTTGCTGCCAGTATATTTCTTCACTTTCTACATCCGATGCCACAATTTTTCCCACTGCCACCCCTTCTTTGATCTCTGGTTTAACAAAGCTTAATTTTTCTCCTGCATTACGAAGTTTGGTGATGTCAAAAGAATCCCAAACAGAGGCTCTCTTGGGGGAAGCCTCTTTTTCCATGTTTTCTGGTTGAGTGGAAACCCTGTTATTATTATCTTCCTCTTCAACAACTTCAATCGCCTTCCCTTTGATTTTTGACCGTAGTGCATCCATTTTCCTCAGTATTAGAGCCGCTTTCTTAGGGCTCAAGTCATCAATGTCTTCAATATCATCCTCATCCAAGTTCTCAAGGTCTAAATTCTTTGGAATAGTAGCAGGTGAAGAAGAGAGGTGGGACGAGGGGGACTTGGGGGGCCGTCCCTTCTTTCTTGCCATGGAGGCAAGCGGCGGTGATCAAAGATCAACCGCGAGACAAGAGTGGAGACGAAAACCCTAGCTGAGAAAAGTCAAACCCTGAAATTAACTATAAATTTGATGCATCACAATACACCTCGAAACTCTTCTGTGGGTCAGACAAGACTAACACAAGAGACGATGTTAATCTTTCCTTTCATTCTCGGAAATTTCTTTCACACTTCTCATTCCATATGAATGGTTGATCCTTCCGAGTTAACTTCGTCAATGGTAGCGCAATGTTTGAGAAACCTTCTATGAACCTTCTATAGTACCCAGTCAGTCCTAAGAAACTCCGAATCTCAGTAACTGACTTTGGTTGTTCCCATTGTAGAACTGAACTCACCTTCGTCGGGTCAACAACTATCCCATTGTCCGATATCACATGTCCTAAAAACTTGACTTCCTTCAGCCAAAACTCACACTTTGCAAGTTTGGCATACAACCGTTTCTCCTTTAGGACATTCAATACTATTCTTAAGTGTTCAACATGCTCTTCTGGACTCTTAGAATAGATTAGGATATCATCAATGAACACAACCACGAATGAATCTAAATAGGGTCTAAAGATTCGATTCATGTAGTCCATGAAAATAGCTGGTGCATTAGTCAATCTGAACGGCATTACTACATACTCATAACGTCCGTATCGAGATCGAAATGTAGTCTTAGAGATATCCTCTTCTCTAATCCTGATCTGGTGATACCCCGACCTCAGATCAATCTTAGAAAATATTGAAGCTCCCCGAACATGATCCATAAGATCATCTATCCTTGGTTAAGGATACTTGTTCTTGATTGTCACCTTATTTAACTGCCTATAGTCAATACACATCCTCATGCTACCATCCTTCTTCTTGACAAACAAGACCGGAGCACCCCAAAGTGATACACTTGGTCTGATCATTTGCTTCTGCAATAACTCCTCTATCTGATTCTTCATCTCAGCCATCTTCGATGGTGCCATTCTATAAGGAGCGATAGAAATGGGACCTGCTCCCGGATCTAGATCGATTCCAAATTCAATCTCCCTCTTCGGTGGCAAACTCGGTATCTCGTCAGCAAATACTTCAAGATAATCCCTGACAACAGGAATCTCCTCAAGCCTTGGACCATCTTCTTTTGCTTCGGTGTTGAATAAACACACATAGCCTGAGGGTTTTGGTTTTCTATAAGCAACTATCTTCTTATCACAATCAATGATAACTTGGTTCTGACTCAACCAGTCCATTCCCAAGATCACATCCAATTGCGATAAAGGCAGGCAGATCAAATCTACTCTAGAGACTTATCCTAACTCTTCTATATAGAAGTTAAGACATGCCTTAGAAAAAATTACAGGAGCATTCGTAGGGATTTCTACTTTAATAATAAAGGGCAATTCGGATATAGGCAAACTCAAATGATTCACACATTCATAAGAAACAAATGAATGTGTAGCACCATAATCAAATAACACATTGCAAGACTAACCATTCAGCAAGTAATTACCTTGCACAAGATCAGAAGATTGACTTGCTTCCACGCCACCAAGCATGAAAACTCAGCCTTGAACCATAGACTTATCAGCTGCCCCCTTTGGATTGGCCTTGGCTGGTTCCTTGCAATCCTTAGCAAAATGCCCTGGCTTCCCAAAATTAAAACAACCACTTGTTGCCCAACAAATTAGACCATAATGGTGACGCTTACACTTCTCACAATACGGAGCATCATTGCGAGAATTACCTCTGTCATTTCCTCCAACCTTCCCCTTGCCTTTTCCTCGGTGATCATATGGACCCTTACCTCCATTGTTGAAACCTTTACGTCTCTGAGGTCCATAACTCTTATTATGCTTTCTCTCCGGTGCTTGCAACTCCTCTGCCTTCTTGTCATCTTCGTACATTCTACACATATCTACCAATGCAGCAAATCTCTGAATCCTTTGATAACTAAAGATAGACTTTAGTTATGGCCTCAAGCCCCCTTCAAACTTGATGCATTTACTTCTCTCATCTGGATTGTTTTGATAGTATGGAGAGTACTTCATCAGCTCCTCAAACTTAGCTGCGTACTCCCCCACACTCTTCTCTCCTTGCTTCAATTGCAGAAACTCAACTTCATTTTTCCTTCTTAATTGTGAATCAAAGCGATTTTGATGAAGACAAATAGCTTGGTTCTCGGCCAAGGCTTTGATGAAGTCAAATGAATCAGCGCATGCTATGAAGCTCGGCAAGTGAATCGGTTCTGTGTGTTCATTTCGGTCTTTGATCAGCTCGGCAAATGCTCATGCTCGGCTACCTGTAGCACGTCAGCAGTTCAGGTTCAAGCTCGGAATATGCTCGGCCACATGTATCGAGTCTGAAGATCAAGAATAAGCTCGGTAGTTGCTCAGATGCAAGTTCGGAAGACGTTCTGGAATTTGCTCAGTCGAACATGCAGCACAAGCTAAGATATCAAGGTCAGACAAAAGCTCAAGTTCGGAAGATGCTCAGAAGATGTTTGGAAGATGCTCAGCAGTTGCTTTGAAGAAATGTAGTTGAACCAGCAGCAAGTCAGAAGCTTGAAGATGCTCAGCAAGTGTAGTTGACACAGTCAGCCGAGAAGAAGCTCGGACTTTCATCGAGCTCGGCTCAAGGTTGCCAAAATGCAAACAAACATCAAGCTCGGCTCATAGCTCGAACGGATGCCAAGAACAGATGCCAAGTGCAAAGTCATCAAGCTCGGCTCAAGTTACCCAAGCTCGATGACGTTGACAAGCTCGGCAACAGTGCTCATCAAGATGATTACTCACTCAAGAAGCTCGGTTACATTGTCAAGCTCGAACCTATGTCAAGCTCGGCAACACTGTTCATCAAGAGGTTTAATTTCTCAAGTCTCCAAGCTCGGTGAAGTTGTCAAGCTCGGCATCACATCAGATCACATCATTTTAACTCAAGCTTGGCATCACATCAGTTCAGCTCAGCCTTTACTCGGATGTAAAGATCATATTCAAGCTAGTTTGCATTGCTCGGCCAAAGCTCGAATTTCAAGGGTCAACATGAGATCAATCATAAAGCTCGGCTAGAGCTTGGATCTCAATCAATTCAGTACAAGATGAGAAGCTCGGCCAAAGCTCGGACTTCAAGGTCACTCAAGCCAGAATAGACATGCTCGGCCAGAGCTCGGCTCAGAGTTAAACTCAAGTCAGGGTGCAAAGCTCGGCCACAGCTCGGAAATCAAAAGGTCAAGGTCAAGCTCGGCTCACATTTGGTCAACAACAATGCAAGCAACATCAAGCTCGGATATTCAGCCCGGTTCAAGCTCGTTTCTGTCTCAGCTCTCTGCTGCATAAGAATTCAAGTTCCCTAGCTCGAACATATGACAAGCTTGGACTGTTCATCGTCTTCAACATTAAGTCGTCAACTTTTCAGTTGTCATGAATGCCGCCATACCTGAATTTCAAATTTGAAAAAGGGATCAAATTAGGAAAGGACAATAGCTGTCATTGTACGTTGCTTCAAATTAGAAGCTTCTGGAGAGGACAATACGTGGATATGAACGTTGCAACAAAATGGATAAAATTTGGAATATCCATTGCAAGGACAGTTGGGTCACAAAATATCTTTCCTCTATTGTGGGTGCTGAGATTAGTATATAAGCCCAACTTTCATTCTTCAGAAGACAACCAAGACAAGAGAGAACAACACAACGACACCAACATTTTCTTAGAACACAGAGAAACAAAACCTTCACATTCGAAATCTATGTTTTATCTTCTTTGTGAAATCCCTTCCTTAATCGATTACTCACCAGATACTCAAACTTTCAAATCATTCTCTATTGAGTTTTCGAAGTGGAGCCATACTCTTGTTTCATCATTGTAACAAGTTGAACGAAGCTGTTCTTGAAGGTTTCAAGAAACTTCGGTGTTGTAAAGTGCTGAAGAGGTTCTTCAGCCATCAATTTATTTGGGGTAGATTTCAAGGGCTTGGTATGCTCTTGAAGGGATAGGATTAAAGAGGTTCTCTTGTAAATCCTTGTAACCATTTAAATTGATTTTGAGTAAAAGCCCCCTAAAGGTTTTAGGGGGGACTGGATGTAGCTCTCAAGTGGGTGTGAGTGAACCAGTATAAAATTTTATGTGTCTCTTCCTTTACTGCTTTCTGCATTTCAATTCTGTGTTGTATTTGCATTTTACCGAGCATCTTAGTCGGCAAAACCGAACCTCAGTTCGTTCATTTGTGCTCGCTAAGTTCATTCCGCCAAAACCGGTTTCTGTGTGTAGCAGCTTGGATAATTTATTGTTGGCTTAGACAATCGATTATCAGCATCTGCTCGGCATTAACTCGACATTTTCATAAAACCAGCAGGCATAAATCAACAACTTTCAATTAATCCAAAAAATTGGTATTATTGCTTCGAAATTACTATTCACCCCCCCTTTAGTAATTGTTAGGCCGCTTGTTGGTTTCCAACAAGTGGTATCAGAGCTCGGTCGAAAGATCGAGCTTAACAGCTTTTTCGAAAAGATCCGAGAAGAAACCAAATGGCGTCTAACAATCCATTTGGAGGGGAAGGCTCGTCAAAAAACCGACGACCACTATTTAATGGTGATGGTTACGCTTATTGGAAAGCCCGAATGAAAATCTTTATCGAAGCAATTGATATCGATGTTTGGGACTCAATTGAAAATGGTCCTCATGTTCCAAAAAGAAAACTTGGAGATGACGTTGTAGAAATCCCAAGGACAAGCTGGGATGATGATGATAAACGAAAAGTATCTTACGATTTGAAAGCCAAAAACATCATCACCTCGGCTTTGTTCTATGACGAGTTTTTCTGAATTTCACACTGCAAAAATGCGAAACAAATGTGGGATACTCTACAACTCACTCATGAAGGAACCAGCGAGGTCAGAAGGGCCAGATTAAATACTCTGATGCATGAGTACGAACTCTTTCGCATGCACCCGAATGAATCGATTAGTGACATGCAAAAGAGATTCACTGATATTATCAACCATTTGATTGCATTAGGAAAGACTTTCTTAAACTCTGAAATTATTAACAAAGTCTTAAGATGCTTAAGCAGGGAATGGCAGCCCATAGTCACAGCAATCATGGAATCGAAGGATTTGGACTCACTAGATATTGCCACCCTGTTCGGAAAATTGCAAGAGCACGAGATGGAGCTCGGCAGACTATCAATGCATGAGGAGTGAGACCGAAAGAAAAAGGGGATCTCTCTCAAGACCTCTGCCAAGCAATCAAAGGCAAGAAAAGACTCCTCGGACAGTAACTCAAGCTCGGACATGGACGAAGAAAGCTTCGGCCTCATGGTGAAGAAGTTCGGGAAATTTTTCAAAAACAAAAGGAACTTCAAAAATCGAGGAAAAGAAGTCAGAGATGACCAACACCACCAGAGCTCGAAAGAAAGAATAAAATGTCACGAGTGTGGTGAACCAGGGCACATCCGAGCATACTGTCCCAAGCTTCACAAGAAAGGTAGTGCCGAAAGAAAGAAAGGGAAAGAGCACAAACTGAAAAGAGCTTATACAGTATGGGACGCACCCGAAGACAATGAAACCTCAGACACCAGTTCATCCGATGATGAAGAGGAGGAAAATCTGTGCCTAATGGGAAGGCATGTTGTTCACTAATCTCCGGGCAGAACAAATTCCGAGCTAAACTTTCAGATGCTCGAATCAAGCTCGGATGATGACGAGGAAAGACCGACCTTGTGCAAACATAATGAGGAAGCCTCAGCGATCCGAACAAGTGCCGAACAAAGACTAAATTTTCCGATGTTCGAATCAAGCTCGGAATATGACAAGGAAAAACCAGTCTTATGCTTAATGGGCAAAAATCATGAGGAAGCATCATAGAGCTGAATAACTTTCGAGCATAACTCTGAGTTAGCTTCCGATACTAATACTTATTCTGAAAATGATTATGAGTCTGATGATTATAATGAATTGTATGCTGTATATATTGAAGTGCAATCTGAATTCAAGAAACTTGCTAAAAGTTATACAAAACTGAAAAAGAATATTCTAAACCATAAGGAGCAAGTTCTTGAATTAGAAAAATGCATCGATCAATTAAAATGCAGTAATGAATCTTTAGAACATACTATCACTGAATTGAAGAATCAAAATTGTGAAAGTTGCATCAACTACCAAAGCAAAATTAAAGATTTGAAAACAAACTGTGCAACTTTTACAAAAAGTGATAATATGCTCGACTAACTTCTTGACAATCAAAGGAACTATTCAAACAAATCGGGTCTTAGTTATACTCGTGCCAAAAAGAAAACTGTTAAGAAGGTCGGCTCATTTTCAAAACACAATCACTCTAAAATGCCAATCTGTACTTACTGTGGCATTCATGGACACATGCCAAACGAATGCAGAATTCGGCGTTATGGTGTAACCAAGGGCTCTTATGTTTGGATAGTCAAAAGGAAAGAATCACATGCTAACCCCCAGGGATCCAAAACAGTTTGGGTACCCGCAACAAACAAGTGATATGTTTGTGTTGCAGGTGTGCTTTCGAGCAAGGGAAAATCGGTGGTTTCTGGACAGTGGCTGCTCGAAGCACATGACTAGGGACAAGGAGCACTTCACTGAACTTTCATATAAGGAAAAGGGCTATGTCACTTATTGTAACATCCCAAAATTTATATTAAATAATATAATTTTAATATATAAATATCTATTTAAGGATAGGGTTAAGCCTTAGAAATTGTACAAGGTTAGAAGGGTAGTATGAGCATAGGGCTACCTAGGATGTGAGATTAAGGCCTCGGCCCGATCTCGGCCGAGCTAGACAAGATTTTGTGCTTCTGAATCGAGCTGAAAGGGAACCCAACGTGAAACCCATTGTCCAGTCCGGATTAGCCGTACTCAGCGCACCTCACAGTAACATCCGAGAAGGAGGCTCGGACTACTGTTGTTCCTCCGAACCAAGCCGACGTATCCCAGCCGACGTACTCTATCCAACACATCCTAGCTCTTCCGTGCCAGCTCATGTTGAGCTGTTGACCCTTTAGTTTCCGTGCCATCCTTACGGTACTATCTTTCACTTTATGTCACTATCACTACTTTATGTCCCTTTCAATGTACTATTCATGGCTTCCTCAAGAAGCCAATGAATCTTGGCTATACAATATAGCTTCCACAAGAAGCTAATGAATCCTAGCCACACAAATATTTTTCCCTAAATGAATAAAAGAAAGCCCAAAACACCACATATCACACTTTGCATTTCTCATTCTCTTCCTCCTACGAATCTCTCTCTTTCTCCTCCAAAGCTTCAGCAAACAAAACCCCAACACTTTCTTTCTCCCTCTCTTCTCATAAAACGGAACCCTCATCCTCTCTGTTCTCTTCTGTTCCGGCGTCCCTGGACCGTGGTGGCGTTGTGGGGGCAGCAAGGAAGACACGGATTCGAGTGGTGTGAAGCTCACAAGGTCAAGGTCTAGGTCAAGGAAGTCATTCTCAATCTCTCAACTCTTATCTCTCACGGTTTGAGGTAAGGAGTGAGTGTTACCTCTACTTGAGTTTGGGTTTCTAGGGTGTTCATAAAGGGTACTAAGAGTGGGTGTTAGAGTAGGGAATGGATCTAGGTTAATGTAGAAAGAAAATGGTAAAAAGGGTAAAATGGAACTAATAAATGAATTAGAAACATGAATTTGAAGTAGGGATGAGTATTGTTGTATGCTATATGTTGGTATTTACATGATGGATTGGTTGAACGTTTTATTCTTATTGTTGTTGCTGTGGTATAAATGTTTACTGAGCTTTGATATTTATGATTCATGTCTGTGGCCGAGCTGAGTGACTTCGGTAATGGGTATGAGAAAATGGTAGAGAGGCAAAGTAGGAGAGATAAAGTAATAAGGCAGAAAATGAGTAAGGTTAATGGAAAGAGGGAATGGTAACCGAACTTAGCCGAGAGAGAGACCGAGCTAAGCAAATAATGAGATTAATGTAAAGAGGAATAAATTAAAGAGTGGAGCCGAGAGAGGCCGAGCTAAAAGATGGTTAACAGGATAAGAGAAATTAAAGAGAAATGGTTGTGTGATCGGGTCATAGCAGACGCGTACTGGGTGCGTGCATTGATCGCGTCAGACGCATACTGGGTATGTGCAGCTGTAAGACGGGTACTGGGTACTCGCAGTTATGATTCACACAAGGTTCCGAGAACGGAATCGGTGGGATGTGTTCCTGGTCATAGCAGACGCGTACTGGGTGCGTGCATTGATCGCGTAAGCCGAACATTGTGGTGCTCGCAGCTGTAAGACGAGTATTGTGGTACTCGCAGTTATGGACACTCCTTACTCCATAGAATGATCGGCGGTAGTGTTCCTGGTCATAGCAGACGCGTACTGGGTGCGTGCATTGATCGCGTAAGCCGAGCATTGTGGTGCTTGCAGCTGTAAGATGAGTATTGTGGTACTCGCAGTTATGGACACTCCATTATCCGACTTAAATGGTGTAAGACATGCACTGGGTGTATGCATCCGAGAAGAGTAAAAGATTGTAAGCTATGTAAAAGTGAAATAATGAGTAATGAATCCGAGATAGAGATGGTAATCCGAGGTAAGAGAATGTGAATCGAGGTATAACTAATAGGTAATAGAGCTGTTGGATAATCATGTGAACCGAGCTAAATTAGAGCTAAATTCGTGCACACTCTGTACAGCAAAATTTCAGCACGCGCGTCCCAGACTGTTTTGGCCGCCCTGGACTCATCCGTACTCTGTTTTGCTCCGTTCTTGGACCGTTTCGAAGATCTTTTCATCCTCTATCCAAGTCCATCAACATATTTCCCATTTAAGCTCCATAAGTGCCTGAAACATACCCAAAAAGGATCAAAACGTTCAAAGGGTTCAAAACTAAGAACTATTTCTAAGAATTAACAAAAAGTCCTACAAAATACTTGAGAAACAAGCTAAACACATAGTAAAAGGGAGTCAAATCAATGCTCAAAACACTATATATTAGACCCAAATCACTCGGCCAAAGCTCGAATTTCAAGGGTCAACTTGAGATCAATCATAAATCTCGGCTAGAGCTCGGATCTCCATCAATTCAGTAGAAGATGAGAAGCTCGGCCAAAGCTCAAACTTGAAGGTCACTCAAGCCAGAATACACATGCTCGGCCAGAGCTCGACTCAGAGTTAAACTCAAGTCAGGGTGCAAAGCTCGGCCACAGCTCGAAAGTCAAAAGGTCAAGGTCAAGCTCGGCTCACATTTGGTCAACAACAGTGCAAGCATCATCAAGCTCGGATATTCAGCCTGGTTCAAGCTCGTTTCTGTCTTAGCTCTCTGCTACATAAGAATTCAAGTTCCCTAGCTCGAACAGATGACAAGCTTGGATACTGTTCATCGTCTTCAACATTAAGTCATCAACTTTACAGTTGTCATGAACACCGCCATACTTGAATTTCAAATTTGAAAAAGGCATCAAATTTGGAAATGACAATAGTTGTCAATGTACGTTGCTGCAAATTAGAAGCTTCTGAAAAGGACAATGCGTGGATATGAACGTTGCAGCAAAATGGATAAAATTTGGAATTTCCGTTGTAAGGAAAGTTGGGTCACAAAATATCTTTCCTCTATTGTGGGTGCTGAGATTAGTATATAAGCCCAGCTTTCATTCTTCAGAAGACAACCAAGACAAGAGAGAACAACACAGCAACGCCAACATTTTCTTAGAACACAGAGAAACAAAACCTTCACATTTGAAATCTAAGTTTCATCTTCTCTGTGAAATCCCTTCCTTAATCGATTACTCACCAGATACTCAAACTTTCAAATCATTCGCTGTTGAGTTTTCGAAGTGGAGCCATACTCTTCTTTCATCATTGTAACCAGTTGAACGAAGCTGTTCTTGAAGGTTTCAAGAAGCTTCGATGTTGTAAAGTGATGAAGAGGTTCTTCAGCCATCAATTTATTTGGGGTAGATTTCAAGGGCTTGATACGCTCTTGAAGGGATAGGATTAGAGAGGTTCTCTTGTAAACCCTTGTAACCATTTAAAGTGATTTTGAGTAAAAGCTCCCTAAAGGTTTTAGGGGGGGACTGGACGTAGCTCTCATGTGGGTGAGAGCGAACCAGTATAAAATTTTTTGTGTCTCTTCCTTTACTGCTTTCTGCATTTCTGTTCTGTGTTGTATTTGCATTTTACCGAGCATCTTAGTCGGCAAAACCGACCCTCGGTTCGTTCATTTGTGCTCGCTAAGTTCATTCCGCTAAAACCGGTTTCTATGTGTAGCAGCTCGGATAATTTATTGTTGGCTTAGACAATCGATTATCAGCATCTGCTCCGCATTAACTCGGCATTTTCATAAAACCAGTAGGCATAAACCAACAACTTTCAATTAATCCAAAAATTGGTATTATTGCTTCGAAATTACTATTCACCCCCTCTAGTAATTGTTAGGCCGCTTGTTGGTTTCCGACACTTAAAGTGTTCTGGAAAATATTTATGGAGGAATTTCTCCATAAACACACCCCAGTTGACATATCTTCCTTCATAGTGCAAAAAGCTGAACTGTGTGATTCCACCAATTCTCAGCTTCTCCCTCTAACATATAGACAGCATATGCTACCTTCTGAACATCCGTACTGTCTAATGTTCTGAGAATTTTATCCATAGTGTGAATCCCCTTGTTAGCTTCTTCTGGCTTAAATCCTCCTTCAAACTTAGGTGGACTACAGCTTCTGAAATCTGTCGAACTCTTAGCTTCAACATTACCAACGTTACACTGATGAGGTGGATTAACTGGTTGCGGTGGTTGCTGACATTGTTGTTGTTGCTGCATAGACTCCAAAACAGCTGTGATCCTATCCAGCATCACATTAGTATGATTTTGGTTTCTAGTCGTCATACTAGACCTGCACTATGGGCTTATGGTCATATATGATAGACTAAGGAAACACCCATCACACAAACTAAACTAAAGTTATAACAATAGCTTCAAACAATACACTCAATTCGAATCGATTACTTAAACAAAGTAAGATACTAACATTCAATATAACCTGTGGATACTTGCTTCATGTTGATGACTACCTTTCAGGAACTACTTCAACTACTACAGGATCTAACTTTTGCTTTGATACCACCAAGTGTGACACCCTCAAATTAACCACGAGTAATTAAAGTAATAATTAAGCTTTTACTCGAAAAGATATGGACTTGCTTTAAGGTAGAAAATATAGGGTTAAATTTTTCCTTTTTATTTTCTAAAAGAAGCAGGTGCACAAACCAAAATATTGGACTGATTTGGGTCTAATATATGATGTTTTTGAGCTTAATTTGACTCTCTTTTGCTATGGTTGTGGCTTGTTTCTTAGGTATTTTAGGTAGATTTAGTTTAGTTTTTAATTATTTTAGGAAATTTATCCCTTGAACGTTTTGATCCGTTTTGGGTATGTTTCAAGTGCTTTTTGAGCTTAATTGGAGAAATTAATATTGGAGCTGGAAAGAGCATAAGAAGACCTTGAAAATGGCACAAGAACGGAGAGAAACGGAGTTGGAAAATGCACCACACGCCCAGGCGCATGAACCGCACGCCCAGGCGCGCGTGCATCGCTAACCAGGAGTAATCAAATATGGCACGCCCAGGCGTGCAACACCATACGCCCAGGCGCGCGTGACTCGAGAAGGCCCAATTGGGCTAGTTTCTGGTCAGATTTTGAGGGATTTGCTTAGTTTTTAGGCTATTCATTAGTTTTTAGGATTTAGAGGGAGATAATACACGAATTTAGAGAGATAATTGGCATTGAGAAGAGGATTGGAGATCAACAACGGAGGAATCTAGTTGAAGATTGAAGATTAAAGGGGTAATTCAGATTGTCCATGATCATGAATTCTTCTTCTTCTACTCTTTGTTTTTCCTTAATTATGTGTAACTAAACCCTCTGTTTTGGGAACATGTGGATTTGTATGAAACCTTTCTAGTTTTTTTTAATGAATTAATGTTTTTCCATTAAGTATTGTGTTTGATTCAGTTTTTATTGTTCATCATGAATTTGGATCTGTTTATGATTTGGTAATTCTAATTGAATAGGAATATTGAATTAGGATATAGACCTTGAATTATACAATTCAGTTGCATAGGGATATATTTATGTCTATGAACTGAATAACTATTAAATAATTTTGCTGGAACAATAATTGGTAGATTAGGATGTAAGGCTCTGCTTAATGAATTAAGAGAGATTAAATTACTAAGACACAAGGTTGACTTAAGGAATTAGGCTGCCTTTACCTTAGCAAAATTGGTTCAATACTTAGGAAAATCATTAATGCATTAGCAATTGCTTTAGAAACCTACAATGAAACATCTCCCCAAACTTTCCCCAGAACCTTCCACAACCGTTTTTAATTAGTGTTTTTGTTTTTAATTATTTAATTCAGTAAAAAATATTAATTTAATTTATTCTCAATTTGAATTTCACTTAATAATTAGATTTAGGTGAGAATTTTTTTAATCGATTTTAGTCCTCGTTGGGAACGACATCCTAGTTTCACTATTATTACTTGCACGATCTGGTGCACTTTCCAGAATCGCAACAAGGACCTTGGAGAAGAAAATACGTATTATTTTAAGTATTGAATTCGGCGATTACTTTAATTAATAAATCATTTAATCCCGTGTCATTTCAAAACTTAGATAGCATCCCTCTTTGGCTAAGAATAAATTACTGTTCATATGTTGAAAACATAAGTGATGCCATTCATTATTTCATCTAACTTATTTGATACCATATTGTAAATACCATAGCCGAATTCCTTTAAATTGCTATCAGAGTACGCGGAAATAATAGGACTATGAAACAGAGTTGTAATTTAACCATAGGTATATATATATATATATATATATATATATATATATATATATATATATAAAAGTCAGTAAGTACATAGTCCAGATAATAAAAGTCTCCAATTCCAGAAGTACAAGTCCATAACATAATATATACCTACTCAGAAGATAGATCAATACTCTAGAGTTCTCAAAAGATAATATATACAATATCTATATAACAAAATAAAAGACTTCAAAGTAGTTTCGTAGTAGCAGTAGTAGTAGCAGTCATCATCATCCATCAGCAGAACTCCTCCACAACAGCAGATACACCAGATCTCTGATCCACATCACCTATCCTATGCATATACCTATGGATCATCATCCCTCCATTGACTCCCGGTAGAATGCTCAACAAGCTTGCCTCCGCTCTCGTCTTCGAAAGGATCCTCCTCAATCTCACCCGACGGAGTAAGTACCCTACTACTGGGTACAGGTTCAGGTGTAAGTGTGACCCTAATAGGACTCGTCGGATCAGGTGAGGAAGTCTCCTCTCGAACGACTCTAGTAGAAAAAGGGTGTGAGCAGACAGGTCTAAATCGAAAACTATGGTAAGAGCGAGCTAGTCGAGTGGGAGGTGGTCCATGGTAAGTGTAAAATGGAGGTACATGCATAATATATATGATGGGGATCCTGAATCTACGAGGATGGAACCGAACCAGTGGATTAGGGTTATAGAAGGTCAGCTCAACCTCACCCTCATACACTGCCCAATGATCCTCATAGATCCACATTCCACTAGGAAGTGGGTGGATCTCGATGCAAGCGATGTATCGCGACATCACCTACAAGGGCACAGGGATAAGAAAAACTATACACAAAACGGATAGAGCATAAAAGATTAAGTAATATAAGCAATGAACAGATAGCATCAAATCAGTTGACAACCGCAGTTAACACTTAGCAAATACTTGATGCAAGTAGGATGGTCACACTTATTTACAATTAACAAGCTTTTAAATTAATTAAAGATGAGTGGCATGATGTATGAGTCTAACTCTCAAATCCTAACTCCATCAATCTATGTCACTCTCTGACGTCCATCCTTTACTTCACATACGTACTCAACAGTACGTTGTACTCCTAGTTGTACAACATTCATACATTCCACCCTAAATGTACACGACAAGCTTGGAAATGATACATAACGCGCTCCTCGAGCAGCGTCCCGTCGTCCAATACGGAATAATCATATCATCAGCGTATTACTCTCGTTGGCCACATCGTCAACCTTAATGTGTCATCAAGCGAGCCGTCAGTTGGCACTCCCAGAGGCCCTCCTCATGTTATTAAAACATGACAAATGATCTACGTCCGAACTCCAGAATGAATGCAATTTAACTTAAAAGAATTGATTGGTATATCACATTTAATAATGGCTCACTTTATTAATTCAATAATAATTCATACCATCATTAATCAGTTCTTTTAAGTATTAGGTCATATGAATGATTAGTACTTAAGTATAAACACAATGATTAATAATTAAAAAAATGGTATTTTTAAGTATTTTTAGCACTGGTAATCGATTATCAGAGTCTGGTAATCGATTACTATGTGTATTTTACCCAGTCTGTACAAAATGCAAATGGGTAATCGATTATCAGATCGTGGTAATTGATTATCCATGAAAACAGAACACTAAAAATTGGGATTTTAACATACCATTTTCATTTCTAACCATTTCTAACTTATTCCAGTCATTCGTACACCTCCAGAATCACATTTTAAACATGTTCCAAATTAGAAACAGAACCAATTTACAAAATTCATAGGAGTTCTCATAATTATGCATAAATTCACATATTAAGCAACATAAAATATAAAATTGTGAATCATACATTAACCTATCAATTTTATCTTTCAAATAGTTCACAATCATCATATAAAATTTGCTCCAAGTCCTGAAACAGTGAGTGTTGGTCTCCAAACCAAAGTTCAATAACATACTAAGCCCTTAGAGTCTCTTGGTGGCTCTCTAATCAAAATACATTCTTTTAATCTCTATCTAGTGTATAATCAGCTTTCCCTTACCTAAACAGACATGCTCAAACAGAAACTTGCAAGAGATTTGCTCCAAAACTCTCAGACCCTTAAAGAGCAGCACATGCAGACAATTTTGAGCAGTGGTTCAAAACCAAAGATTTTGACAAATCGATCATGCATAAAAATTAGGGAAAATGGTTAGGTTTTATTCTTTGCAACATGGACAAGAGAATGAAACAAATTTGAGACTCAAGAATTACAGGAGCTTACCAAAATCAATGATCAAAGTGAGCTCCAAGGTTCAGATTCTGGTTTCTACAAAATTGATGCCTTCACTTTAGGGACTCGATTCTTCTTGCTCACTAACTCTCAGCTCACGATTTCAGTGTCTATGCAAATCTTGAAATCTAAGCTTTGCAATGGTGTATATTTTGTGTATTATTGTTGAGAATCAAGAGAGAACAGAGAGTACGGATCTAAGAACCCTAACTTCAGAAATTACATGCAACACTTGATGAAATTCGGCCATATGAACTTCAATCCAGTTCCAATCATGTTTTTATAGCCAAATTCCAGTCGCATGCATGTCGACGCGGACGTGTTTTAGGCTTGATTTCATGTCAACCATGGGAAATTTGGGTGTTGACTCATCAAACACACTATGAATTGGTGTTGCTGCACTTTGGTAATCGATTACTATATCGTGGTAATCGATTACCACGACTGAAATTTTCAAAAATTTATATTTTATTTTATTTCCCTCCAAAAACCTTTCTAATATTGCATTTAGGTCCTTCCCCAAGGACTTCACTGCAAAACTAACATTTTCACACATATTTTTAATCAAAAATTAAATAAAAATAATTAATTATAAAATAAATTTATAATTAACGTTTACTTAATCAGGGATTAAAAATCATGGATGTTACACGAGGTCCCAACACAGTCCCCATGACTCCAGTCCGATCTATTCGATCGTACACCGACTAGTTAGAACTTAGTTACGAGCACCGACCACGATCTGGTCGGATTCATAACACCCCGAGCTAGGGCCGAGCACCAAAGCCAAGACAGATGACTCTCACAGCGTTTTCCGCGCCCATGCGCATCATTCTCCTTGCCTAGGCGCGCACGTCAGACCTTGAGCCCTCTCAACCAGTCATTTGTGGCTTCCTCAGGAAGCCATTAATTTATAACCACATATTTTGCCAAGCTTCCCTTGGAAGCTTCTCACTAGGACCACATGTTTACTTCCAAAGAGGAATAAAACAAAAACAAAGGCCAACATAACAAACACTCATTCATTCCTTCGTTGTTCTCATTCATTCCTTCGTTGTTCTTATTCCTTCTCATCCAAGTTCTAAGAGCTCTCTCTCAAGAACAACTTCATCATCATCATTTCCACAATAACCCTAGCAAAATCAAGAGTCACCATCACTAATAATCATCATCATCATCATTATTCTCTCCATTTATGTAGTAAGTTCAATATCATTTCCTTCTCTTCCTCCTATCACACGAATTTCCCCACCAACCCCCCTAGTTTTCAAGCTTTCAACCATGGAGACTTATGCACACATATGCCTCATAATCAAGAACACTTGAAGGATACAACACTTCCATCATACAACTCTCACCAAAGGATCGTTCATACTCATGGAATTTTGGCTAGGTTGAGGTGGCAATCAAGGCTTAGGAGGCTTAATTTCAAAAGGGTACAAAGCTAAGGAGAAACAACACATTAAGGTTGCTTACCTCTCTTGACACTTTGAGGTAAGGGGTGGGTATTACCCTATCTTAGGGATGAGTTTCTAGTATGTATATAATACTTGCTAAGAGTTGGGTGTTAGTTTAGGATTTTGCATAATAGGGTATTTGATAGAAATTATAACTAGAGATTAAGAATCAAGGAAATAATGCTAGTTGTGAAATTATATGTGATAATGGTGTGTGATATGTGTTTAATTGTTGTAAGTGATCGATTGATAAATTGAGCATGATAAATTGATTAGGGACTTGGAAAGTGTAATTATAAAGAATTAGTAATTGATTTGGTGAAAATGGATAAGTGATAGAAACAATTACATGGGTAAGAGGGAAGTTAAGGTATAACGATAATATAACTGACGAGTGAGTATTGGAATGGAAAATAATAAATGGAAGAGAGGGTTAGGAGTTAATGGCTAGAGAGAAGTAATAATGCGAGATCGGCTGCGATAAGCCTCGAACCGACCAAGCGCGATAATAAATAACTATGCGAGGTCGGCTGCGATAAGTCGCGATCCGACCAGGCGCGATAATAAAAATAACATTGTGCGACCGACTGCGACAGACGCGAATCGGATCATACGCCGACCGACTGCGGCAGACGCGAATCGGATCAGATGCAAAATAAATAAACATAACGTCGTGCGACCGACTGCGACAGACGCGAATCGCATTGTACGCCGACAGATTGCGGCAGACGCGAATCGGATCGGGTGTAAAATAAATAAACATTTAATTCGTGCGACCGACTGCGACAGACGCGAATCGGATCGTACACCGACCGACTGCGACAGATGCGAATCGGATCGGGTGCAAAATAAATAAACATTTAATTTGTGCGATCGACTGCGGCAGACGCGAATCGGATCGTACGCCGACCGACTGCGATAGACGCGAATCGCATTGTACGCCGACCGATTGCGGCAGACGCGAATCGGATCGGGTGTAAAATAAATAAACATTTAATTCGTGCGACTGACTGCAGTAGACGCGAATTGGTTCGTACGCCGACCGACTGCTGCAGACGCGAATCAGATCGGGTGCAAAATAATAAACATTTACCTCGTGCGGTCGACTGCTGTGTGGTGCGAATCGGACCGTACGTAAAGATGAATACTTACAATAACCTAAAGAATATGAAAGATGTGATCGAAAGAAAGAAAAATAATATAAAAGACAGGAATAAAGAAAAGGTTAAGAAGATATGATAAAACATGAGAATGAGGGCCAGAGAACGAAAAGCTGAGAAATAAGAGAGGAAAGAATAATGAAAATAAGTAAAGTGTTAAAGCGAATAGAATGAGAGAACTGATAACCTGTTTCTGATATGCATGTGAGCATGGTATGAATGATTAGATGATTATGTGAATTACGTGTGTCTGGCTTAGTCGGTTATTATGTCATATCAGAAACTGTCATTCCTACTTTATGTGTAATGCTCACCTCCTTACCATTTTTCCACAAGTACTGAGTCGGAGCTTACACCCGATCCGGTCGAGCAGGTGTACTCTCCCTGTAAGGGAGAGTAGGCTTTATTTAGTAGGACATGGAAATGTCCTGGGCCTGGATATGATGATATGATTCGTTTTGATTATGTGAAAATGTAAATATACCTTTTGGGTGGGCCCAGGACAACTCCTTTGGGGAAAGGAGTCTTTTGGGAAAGTAATATTTCAAAACTTGTTTATAATGCTACTTTACTATGATGTTTATATTCTGATACTGTGAGTGTGCATGCTGATGCACCAAGATATGATATATGTTGTTGTTATGCCCTGCTGGCATTCTGATATTTGAAATGAATTTGTTTATCAGGTTTTGAAGAAAAACTAATTTTTGGAAAGTCCAAAAAACAGAGGAAACTCCGTCCGTTTGACGGGAGATTTTTATAAGTCAAAAAGAAATTTTAACTTCACTGTTTTCTTAAATGGGGAATTAAGGGTAGTTAATGTAAGGTGTTACAAGTAACAATATTTTATATAGGCCAGCCTGCTTAAAGCCAAAGCCTAGCATGGCCTGTTTCCACCCCTAGTTGTGTGTCGGGCAGTGGTGACTGAGTTCTCAGATCTAATATGTGAATGTGAAGAAGGAAAGATAATAGTCAGAGTGAGAGAATAAAAAATAAAAAAAAGATGGAAACTTTGGGGAAGAATAAGAGAAGAGATAATAAATCTGAATAATGGAAATGATTTGAATGAAGAAGGGACACTTTGTTCAGTTCAAGAAGAAGAAGAGGAAGTGGAAGAGGAAGAGGAAGAGGAAGAAGAAGAAGAAGAAGAAGAGTGGGTTGGGAACGGTTAAAGAAATGGGGTTTGGGAAATGAGGGTTTTTTTTGGACTTTTTCCAATTAAAATGGGGTTTAGGGCCAATGATGAGGTTTGGGGACTAAACTTCTATAAAAAATGCCACATGAATTGTTATCATGTGTCAGTGTGTTTATTGTGTGTGTTTTAATTCTTTGTGTGTGCAAATATATAAGTCTAACAGATTATAGGAAAAAAAAATCATGTGTATGTTTAAATGTTTTAATAACCGAATCGAATTAAACCGAAACCGCAAGTTATTTTTTGGATTAGATCAAATTGGTTTTGGTAATGTATTGAACCAAACCAAACCGAATCCCATGCATATTTTATGATTGAATCGAATAATTTTTTGTCTCAAAATCGAACCGCGAACACCCCTAGTGGAAACCAAAATCAATCATTTCTTGATTTATTAAATGCAACAATTTCCAAATTAAAATGACCAGTTTTAATTTAGGAAAACGCTAACAATGACACTTGTTAAGGAACTAAATGTGGCTTGAAAGTATTGAAAAGTGGAATTTTTTAAGTTTTCGCCTAGAAAAAAGAGTATTAGGACTTGTGATGTTTTTTTCTAGTTTTAGAAATCTTAACAAATGTCTTTGTAAACAAGACCCTTTAATTTATTAATCAATACTTTTTTTTAATAATATTATATCCTCTTAACAAATTCAGCCTATAAATTTTCTTCATTACACATGAGTAACATGTGTCATTAAATTATATTTGTCTTATCAATAATTAATCTACAAATAATATGTGTCATATTTATACAATAAAAAAATGTTTAAGCTGATTTGTTATATTTTCTTATTTTTATATCCCTAGTTAGCATTTTTCATTAATTAATTCATACTGTATGTATATTCTTGTACGAAACTCTCAATATATGGTAGACTAATTTAAATCTTTATATGAGTGCCGTATAAAGTTTTTTTTTTTAGTATTGAGATTCCAATTTTGAAACTTTGTTTAGAGAATAAAATAACATTCACATCCACAAACATCTTTTTATTCATCTATATAAAATATGGTATTTTGGAGTTGATGCACATTAAATTAAAAAATTAATTTTATAATTTTCAAACATTGAAATAGTATTTTTGAATCTCATGTTAAGTTGCTTATTTTAATGGATAATGTGATTAAGAAATAAGGGACTTTAAGTCTTAAACTACATGAACATGAATGTACTCCTTCTAATTCGGAATATAAAGAAAATTATACATTTTATAGTTTAAAATATACGGAAAAAAAAACTTGACTATCCTTACATTATTAAATATTTTTTAAAATATCTTTTATTAAATTCATAAAATTTTCAAAAATTTTGAACTTCTTCATTTATTTATTTAAATTTCACATTCCTAAAGCAATTTAGATATTACTTCTTATTTATTGCATAGCACAAAAAAATTAGATACACATAACTAATTTCTTTAATAAACATATTTTCAAGTTTTTATCTTATATTTCAAATCGGGACAAGTATGTGATACTCTCTCCGGTTCTATATGTAGGGCATACTTAACCATATTTCCCGGATCAAGGAAAGTGGTTAGTTTTGTGAATTTTATGAGAATATAACATAACATTACAATTTTACCCCCTTCACTTTACTTGGAAAGTTCACATTCATTAATGAATAAAAAAAACATAGTTCGTCAAAGCATTTAATAAGGGCAAAAAAAGAAAAATTAATGATGCATAGGAAATATAAATTGTCTTATATAGAACATAAATTTTCTTCTAAGAGATGTCTTATATATAGAACCAGAGAGAATAGTAGGGATATTTTTATTTAAATCACAGGTACCTTTTATTTATCGAAGCAAATAGTAATGTTCGAGATCTTCAGTTAAGTTTAACAACTTTCAGCTGGTTAGTTAATTCATGAGCTTGATGATAAGTGGTAGTAGGAATTGAAAACAAAATATCAAACTTCAAGGAAAATAAAGAGAATTTAACAACGAGGACCAACATTACTACTCCCTCCGTTCCAATTTAATTGTCACTTTAGAAATTTCATATAAATTAAGAAAATCATTTAATACTTCAATTTTCAAGAGAATTATTAGATAAATTTACTATAATATCCTCAAAGTACATTAATTATCATCCATTTCACATATTTCAACACATTAAATGCGAGGTTAAAGTTGGAAAAATTCACTTAACACATCCTCAAATTCCTAAAGCGACAAATAATTTGGAACAAATTAAAAAGACTAAAATGACAAATAACATGGAATGAAGAGAGTAATTCTTTTCACATAAAAAGAAGTTACTAATTCCCATTTTTGGAGGGTGCGAGGCCAAAAATAATACACTCTCTTATTTTTATTATAAGCTCTTTTAACTAATTTTGACATCTTTTAATAAAGTTAGTTATTGTTGTTAATAGTATGAAAAATGTAAATACATTTGTTATAATTTTTAAAAAGTACTCATATAATTATTATTGAGAATCTAAAAGGTGTTGAGTAAATATGGGTGTTTGTGAAAAGATTAATTAATGTCATTGAAAATTTAAAATGTGGCTTATATTAAGGACAAAAAAACTTCAAAGGAAGCTTATATATAAGATCAGAGAGAGTAATTCTTAGAAAAGTGAAATTAAAATTATAATATTTTATAATAACTAAAAATATATTTAAGTGTATATTATTTTAAGGGTATTGCTATCAAGTATTTTAAAGACAATGGTTAAAAAATACATTAGCAAAAAGTTAAAAATGAAAATCTAAGTCCATGAATTTTTAATGTTTTAAATTCAATATTTTCCAAAACAAAGCTATTTTTTTTAAACAATATGTAATACTAGTACTTTTTAGCATTTTCTTTATTAGGTATTTTAAGGTGAAATTATATATAATTTTACTCTACCCAATTTTAAATACATCTCATAATTTAACCATATTATGAACTAATATAAAAACCATAGAATTCTTTTTTTTGGGTGAAAAACGTTTATTACTTAGAGTAATTGTGATTGATCAATTAAGAGCATGTTTGGTTTTCAGTTTGAAAATCAATTCTGATCCAAAGTCACGTTGGAGCAGAAACAACTGTTAGTAATGTTAGCATTCTAGAATTAATTCTAGTTTAATTCACCGTATAACCAAATATGCACTAATAGCATGTTTAGTTTAGGAGTTAGAAAATCAATTCTGACCCCAAAATCAAGCAACTGTTGGTAAAGTTGACATACATTTCAGAATTGATTCTGGTTAATTCATCGTAGAACCAAACATGCACTTAGTCACCTATATATCCCCCCGGATAAATTATGCTTAGAAAGATCGAGTTTGCTGAAATTTAATTCATCTTTTGAAGAGAAAGGTAATGTTGACACATAAAAAAAACAAGAAACATTGCCATAGGTCTACAGCCTAACAAATTAGCTGCAGGGCAAGAATCTCATTAAAGAAATGGCTAGTGGGATAATCATAAAATACTACTTCCTTTGGTCTTACACAGGGCATCTTTTAGAAAAAAAATTGTCCATATGCAGTAGGGGTGTAATGGTCCGGTCCGGTCCGGTCTTTGACGGACATTGGAGATCGGACCAATCAAATTATCATGGTCCGATCCGGTCCGGTCTCAATGTGTTTTAAATATAAAACCGGACCGGACCACATCGGTCCGGACCATTCCGGTCCGGTCTATTTAGATCATTAAATTAAAATTTAAAATGCTGAAAATTAATCAAGGCAGCAAAACCTAATTGAACACAAAGGGCAAAATCAATAAATCTAGGGCAAATTCAATTAGGACAAAATCAATTAATCTAGAACAAATTCAATTAGGGCAAAATCAATTAATAAAAATCAAATTAAACTGACAGCAGAAAGAGTGCTTGAGGAAGCAACGGTGGCGGCTAGGAAGCGGCGGCGGCGGCGCATGGAGGAGGGAGAGAGAGAACGAATCAGAGGATGAAGAGAACGGAGGAGGGAGAACCGGACAACGAGGGACCACATCCAGCAGAGAGCGATTGACATGGGGCGAACGGCGGCCGCGAGCGAGGCAGCGAAACGGCGGCAGAGAGAGCGCGACGGCAATGGCGATGATGAGAGGGTCGTGAGAAGGAGAGAGAGACGTGCCAGCGACGATGATGAGAGGGTCGTGAGAGGCCTGTGGCTGTGCTTTGGCATGTTGCTGTGTGTATCGTGTTTGAACTATTATGATGTGTCTTAGATTTTTTAGGTTTTAATGTATGCGGTCCGGTCCGGTCTGAGCGGTCTCAAAAACACTGAGACCATGGACCGGACCGTTCAAGAACGGTCTGAACTTTTTGAGATCGGACCGGACCGTGAGACTGGACCAGACTGCATTTTTCGGTCTGGTCTGGTTCGGTCCGAGCGGTCTCGCGATCTCAGACCAGACCACTTACACCCCTAATATGCAGGGCATTTTATATTTTTTATATATCATTAATTCTTTTTTCTTTTTTCTTTTATTAAATATTTTGACTAATAATTATGTTTTTTGTTATTCATCAATGAACGTGAACTTTTCAAGTAAAGTGAAGGGATAAAATTATAATGTTACAGTATATTCTCATAAAATTCACAAAACTAACCACTTTCCTTAGTCCGGGGAATACGGTTAAGTATGCCCTATATATAGGACCGGAGGGATTAGTTATTTTTAACTTTACTTTAAAAATTATGCAATTTTATCAACGTGGGTTATAATAAGTGGTAAGCGGTTCAATCTCGCTTAAGCAGGGTCTCGAATTTAATTTCTTGCGGATGCAAAAAATTCATATTGGGAGACTCGTCTGTCATAACCAGACACGCGACTCGGATTAAATCTAAATAATACTTGAAAAACAAGACGAGAAAAAAAAATATGCTATCTTTTATCTCTTCCCAACAGAGATAAAACATAGGTAGGTGAATAAATAATCAATAATAGCACTAGACACTAGTATATGGTATGAATTGGACAAGAGATTTGTGGGACACACACCATCGCCGTTGGTGTTACAGTACATACGCCTCCCTATTTCCCAACTACTACCAGTTCCAATCACCACACCACCCTTATCATCCGCCGTAAAATGAGATGTTAATGTTTTTTTTCCTTGAGGAAATCAGATGTCAATGCTACTATTTCAGAAAACAAAATTAGCTCAATATTTTCGTATAAGTTTTACCACTACAGTAACTCCAATTAAAAAGTTCATTATCATTACACTGCACCATGAATCCATGATGCTTAATTTGACTTTGCAAATGTTGGTTTTTTTTTTCTTCGAATAATCGAATATTTATTAACCCGAGCATAACAAGTAATTTTTTTTAATATTATTCGCACAAAATGGATAACTTTTTTGGATGACATTTTTTACATATATGCAAAAGATGGAAAATTGAATTACGATTACTACTTGTTTAAGTGTTGAAATTTCTGAAATAATGTTTGAAATAAAAATCTTTCAAAAATATCCTCTCAAATCACAATTACAATTTCAAATTAATTCTGCTATGGAATATGTAACATTCCTAATTTGAGTCTTCCGAATAATAGGAAATTAATTATATAATTTGTTTTATAATTAATTTATATTAGTTTTGAAGTTTGAATTTTTGTACATTATGTATTGTGAAATATAAAAATATGGAATATATTTTTATAAGGATATTTTGTACAAAAATATAAGTTTTGCAATTCAGTCCTTGGGTTAAGACCTAATTGCAATATTAGAAAGGTTTTTGGAGGGAAAACAAGTAAAATAGAATTTTTGAATTTCATCAGTATCTAACCGGTTAGATATATGTGCCCTGTAACCGATTAGTCGATGAACCCAGAAACTAGGTTAGTGCATTTTGATGAGTAATCACTTGATTAATCCACGATTTGCCACGAATCCAGCCCATAATTAGTGGGAAACACGCATCCTCGTGCATGTTAGCTGAATTTCTCTATAAAAGCATGGATTATTAAACACGAATTTTGCTTCATTTGGTTCAATTGCATGTGTTGAAGCTCTATTAGGGTTCTTGTGTTCGTCCTTGCGATTCTCTTTCTTTTCTGAGAGATAGAGTTTGAGTGATAAACCATTGTAAAGCTTTATGCTTTACAAAGACACAAAAATCGTGAGCTGAGAGTTCCTGAGCAAGAAGAACGAGATCTGCAAAGTTAGGAGTTCAACTCTGTCAAAATTGAGTTTCTGGTTCTGGAAGCTCACTTCAGGCTTCGATTTCAGTAAGTACACACACTTTCTGAGTCTCAAATCTGTACAAACCTTTAGTGCATGTTGCATAGAACAAAGCCTAATAATTTTCCCCAATTTGTTTGTCCATTTATGTGTCAAATCTTTTGGTTTTTTTGACCCTATCGAACCTGTTCTGGCTGAAAACAGAGATTGTGGATTCTGTGGAGTTTTTGCATTTTTCAGTGATTCAACTCATCAAACACTACCTAGAGGTAATGGAGGAGCTTATCTTATACTAGAATGAGATTTAAAATGTGATTTGTATAGTGAGAGTCACCAAGAGACTCTAAGGGCATAGTTTGAATTGGTTTTAAGGCTTGGAGGCCAATTTTAGCTCATTTATGATGTTGAGCAACTTTGATATGATGTATGCAAGCTTATTTGATGCTTTGTTGATGGTTATGTGCATTGTATATGAATTTGGTATTTGAAGTTGTTAAATGTGTTTTATGCACTTTTGGAATATGAGATTTGCATGCATGGATTTGTTGCATGTTTAAGTGTTTAAACATGTGTAATTTAAGGCATTAAGCTTTTGTTGATGATGAAAAAGGGTTAGATTTGAGTACCAATGAAAATGGTGTTGAAAACCTTAATTTCAGTGTGTTGTACTCCAGAATCTAATCGGTTAGAGATTGACAGAAATTAAAAGTGAAATTTTGATTTTTGTTAAGTTGTTCTCACCATTTTAATTGATTCTCTTAACCTATTTTCACTATAAATTACCCTGTGAATGTTGGCTGATGAAGCAAAGTTGGGTAATTAGTTTTATACCTTAATGTTAGTAACAAATTCATTTGGAAAATATACAAGATTGGAAAGCATGATGAATTATGTAATTTTCAATGATGGAACAAGTTTTACTTAAGCTATTAAACAAAGGTTCATGGCTATTTTGGGCCCAATTGGAAGAGAAATGAAAATGGTATTGAAAATCACAATAAATTCAGTTTCTGGAACTGTACAATCTAACCAGTTAGGATATCTTGTAACCGGTTAGAACCTGAAAACAAAAATAAATTTTAAAAGTTTTTGTTAAGTAATTTATATTATTTTTTTAATTATACTCTTCCAACCCAAAATCAGTAAAAATTACCTAAGTTAAATTCAAGGGAGAATTTTATGGGTTAAGGTAATTTATTCTTAATACCTTAAGTTCATCATTGAAAATAATAAAAGAAATTATGACATGTGTTTAATATTAATTGTGGAGATGTTAAAATTATGTCATAATGGAAATTAATTAAAGGCCAATCGATAATGCTTTGTGTATTTGCATTCATTCATGGAGAATAGGTTGGTGATGTGATTGGGTAATGTTCTAGGAACATGACCTGAGTACTCTGGGAGTACCAAACTGTTGCGTTTTGCTTGATGACACATTCTGTGATGAATGTGGCCAGTGTGGGTTCACTAGTGATGTGGTTATTGCGTTTTTGCGACGTGACGCTCACTCTAGGAGTGACGTTGTGCACCACGGTGATTCATTATGTCTTGGTGACATGACGTATACTTTGGGAGGAACTTTAAGGAAATCACCCCAAGCAATTCCGCCATACGTTCCGAGAATGTATTATTTAGTGTTCTGGGAACACAAGGATATATGTTGACAGACATCTATATGATGATTAGAGGCCTCAGATTTGTGGATAGAAATCATGCATCATGCTACCTGCATTGGAAGAGTTATAAACACGAAAATGGGTGTGCTCATATGTTTATGCATATTCTATCTGTCTATGATTATTTTTGATTGATATTTTAGTCTCATTTTATTATGTATATGTGTGATGCTTACTCACGTGCCCTTGTTAGGTGATGGCCAGATACCTAGCTTGCATCGAGATCCGACCCATCCCTAGTGGTATTTGGACTTACGAGGAGCACCAGGCCACCTTTGAGGGTGAGGTGGAGTTTAATCTCTATCACCCTAACCCCTTGGCTAGGGTGCGACCTCGTAGGTTTAGGATCCCGATTATATATACTATGCATGTTCCACCCTTGTATACTTATAGAGGACCACCCCCAGCTCGACCTGTACGGAGATTTCACAGCTTTCGTTTTAGAGCTGCCACTCGTTTCCATCCCTTTACTTCGAGGATTTTCACTGATGAGACTCCTTCTCCTAGCCCGACAAGTGCCGGTAAGTCTGTACCTGTTGCAGACCCTACACCTAGTGGTAGGGTCCCTACCCCGTCAGACGAGGTCGAGGAGGATCCTGTGGAGGATGAGGATGAGGAGGAGGTACCAGTCGAGCCGGTTCCCAGGACTCGTAGTGGAGTTAGTGGTTCCTAGGGGCGAGCATAGTATAGATAGTTTGGATCCTAGGATAGGGTTATAGCTGCTATGGACCAGTTGGGAGCTTTGGAGGATTAGTTGACCTGCTTTGAGATGTCTATTTTGAAGTTGTATTATATTGTATATATTTTGAGATGTCTTAGATTTGAGGTCATATCAGTTTTATTTTCAGTATATGGACTTTGTATGTTGGGACTTGTACTACTTTTGGAACATGATGATGTACTGATGGGGATCTTTATTATATATATATATGTATGTTGTTCATATATCACAAATGATCCTCAAGTACTGTTTTATTCCGCGTACTCTGATTTTTATGAAAAAGGAATTCGGCGATGGTTATTATTTTTATTATTGATAAATCATTCGAGATGACGGTAAGTTATGATAGAAGCTAATTATAATATTATTGAAAAGGAAAAGAATGTTGTCTCGAATCATTTTCTGAACCGAGTTTTATAATTTATTAATAAGCCGAATTCAAAGTATTTATGAAAGGTTGAAGTGATTGATTAAAAGGTAAGTCCAAACTCTTTGGAATTAAATAGGGGAACAATACAATAACATAAAATTTTTATTGACCTATTTTTCAATAATAAGTCCATAATTAAGTATTTGGAAACAATTACGATTTTCCTATATAAATAAGGGAGCGTCACAGAATATGTCAATGGGATTTAAAAAAATGTAAAATTTCTTAAAAATAACACTCATTATTTGGCTTATATTTTTGTTTAAAGTGTAATTAAAAATTCTTAAAGTAAACAATTATTTTTACAAAAAATTTCATATGGTCCTATTTATATGTCGTTTTATAGAATAATTTTTCGATTTTATTTATAAGTAACTTTGTATATTTTATGAGACATTTATTATTTTTCCTTCCTATTTATCCTTTATTCATCATTAATATAAAACATTATATTCATGAAATTTTCGATACAAGTTTAAAAGAATAAATTGAAATGTTAAAATGAATTATTAAAATTTTAAAAAATATAATTATTCTTCTTTATTTTTATAATATAATTAATTAGTACTCCCTCTGGTCCTGTGTATAGGGCGCCTTCTAGAAGAAATCTTTGGTCCTATATATAAGGTTCTTTATATTTCCTATGCATCATTAATTGTTTTTTTTTTCTTTTTTGCTCTTATTAAATGCTTTGACTATCTATGTTTTCGATATAAGTTATAACAAATAACACACGGAGTACTTTTTTCTGAAAATTTTTACATATAACAAGAGAAAAAGATTACTCCCTCCAGTTTGAATTGTAAGCAAAAATAACTAGTTTTATACTTATTAAAAAGGTTAGTTAACTTTGAAAAAAAAGGATGTTAGTTGATTGTATTTAATTTCTCAAATTAAAAAAAAAATAGAGTTATTTTAAGAAAGTAGTATTGAGAATGAAACAAAAATGAAATAAGGTGACAATTTTCTAGGGATGTTTTAAGAAAACGGCATTGGAAATGAAACAAAATTTAAGAAAGTGAGTTAGTTTTTTTTTTATATTTTAAACTAAGAGAATTATGTTTTTTTTCCTTATATTACAAGCCGGAGGGAGTGTTATGGTTACTACTAATTGTTGCTAGACAATTTTGGCTTAAATTCGCTTTTGGTCCTTTATCTTATTTTTAGGTTTCAATTTGGTTCTTTATCTTGAAAAAGAGTTAATTTACTTCTTAATGTTTCTGATATTTGTCAATTTCATTATTCCGTCATGATAATGTTAAATTTTCACCAAAATATAATGATTTTAACATAAATACACACTTAAATGGTGATTTACGTATCATTCACGCACAACAAATTGCTTAATATGGAGTCTCCAATTTGTCGTGAGTGAATGTGGAGCCTCCAATAAAATATGTTTGTATATAAAAAAGAAGGACTAGCATGTATATATGGGCTCAATAAAAATAGAAAGTTCGAGACAAATTAAAACTAATAATTGCAACTACTAATTAAGCGATTAATTTATGAGAAAATGGATGGTACCAACAATGTAAAGTATTTTTACACTGTTGGCACATCATCCACCATTCATGTGTTATGGATCATTGACTCTTAATTAAAAGTAAAACAGATGAGTGATGGATGATGAACTGACGATGTAAAAAACTTTACACCATCAATGCACACACATTAAACTCTTAATTTGTACCATAAAAAAAAGAGTTTAGCAAGTGTATATTAACGGTTTAATATTTTCATATTATTGATTCATCACTGACCCTTTATATATTTTATTTTTAATTAAAATCAATAATTAATAATTTTTTTTCGTATGTATTATAAGTTGTAGTTTAATTTATTCGTTACAACTACAATAATAAGGATCTTGAAATTACATGACTTTCACACGTTATAGAGATAGAAAGAATACGATTACTAACCTCTATCCATTGCTAGAGTTCTTAGAGTTAGAAGGAAGAAAGTTCTCCAAATGTCCTTTGACCAAAAGCCACGAAACCCGGTTTCTATTCCTTTGCCTCCTTTACTATTCTTTTCTATGCTATTTGTTTAGTTTAGCCGTTCTGTGATGGGGAGAGAAAAGAATACCTTATAGCCAAGAACATGACATGTTTCCTATAAATAGGTAAAAACCCTAACTATCATCCATTGGCTTCCATCAAGCTAACAGACCTTCAGAAACAATCTCTTCTTCTCTAAATATGATTTAGCCCATTAATATTTAATCATTCATTTACTAAACACACATCAATACATGTCACATGCACATCACATGAGACATACTAAGATATTAAACTCTTACATTCTCCCACTTGGCTCATGTGACATAATTCAACATTATGGTCTAATAAAAAATAATTAAACAAAAAATTAATGCGCATTTATATATCTAAATCATTTTATACTTAGATACTCTATTAATCATGATTAAAGATAGGAACTAATTCGGGTCATGGCGGTTGTACATCATTTGTTCGACATAATTCCTTCCATGTACCACAAAATAGACTTTTCCTTAAAACGATCTATAATTGGGAAATACATAATTGGTCCATAATGTCTTTATACAAGACAATACCTTTTTACATTACTCTAATACAATAATGCATGCCGTTCTAGAGAACAGGTAATCAGAAACATATCAAACATATCATAGATGAGCTCAGCGTGTCAATTACATCATACATAAGGATGTTAACATCAAATTCAATTTTACTTAACAACAGTAATGCCTATACTTTCAACATGTTCAATAAATGTTTAGGCAATAACCCTTCTTTCAAGGGATTAACAATCATAAGATTGGTGCTAATATGCTCTATTGACAATTTTTTTTCTAATCTCATTCTTTAGAGACAAAGTACTTCATTCACATACTTTTAGCACCTTTATAGTACTTGTCATTGCTGCAAAACATCACAGTACGTTTTCAGCGGCTAAGCAATATTGTCGACAGTTCTAAGCCCCGAAATAAAATTTTGCAGTCAATTAGTTTGAATTGTAACCTCAAAACTTGTTAAAAATTCAACATTCTAATCACTTCAATGTGATCATTCATTACAGAAGTAAACATGCATTTATTCGTTCCATGCTAATACCTCAAGACTTTATGAGTATAGTTAATACTTCCTTAATGTAAATTTTATTCATCCTAAATCATTCTAGTACTTTAATGATATATGCTTTATGAGATAAGCCTAACAATTCATGTGACATATTCTGGAATATTCATTTTCTAATCACGTGGCTCGACTCACCTATATCTTTCATTTAAAGTTACTAGAAAAACTTCTTAGTCTAGTGTAAAAGACCAAGATAATAAGTTGCAAGCAAGATATAATAACATACAGAATCAACATAATAAACTCACTCCCACTGACCTTCAGATACTTACACAAGTTAATTGTGTTTCCTTAAATCTAAAAAGAACAATAATATCATTGACTATCTTTCAGATACTATTGGTGGGATGTATGTTTAAATTTGTATATTAATTTCCTCAAATTTGCACATTATGTGTTCATTCTTTTCAATTGAGAACCACATTAGTGGGTCATCCACATAGACATCCTCCTCTAAAATTCATAAAGGTTGTTTTCACATTCTTCTACTGCAATTCCAAATCATTACGGACTACATATGCCATGATGATAATATTGAATAAATTCTTTCAGGTAATTGGTCAAAATACCTCATTAATGGTCAATGCCAATTTTGCGAGGGAAATCATTGACAACAAATTTGGCCTTGTAATATTCAAGGTTGTCACGAGAGTTATATTTGGTCCAAAAGACTCACTTACCCCCAACTCTCGTGTAACCTTTAGGCAATTCTACAAGGTCTCACATATAAAAATATTTATCAATATTATCACAACTTACGGCTTCTAAAACAACACATCGTTATCATTAATGACTAAGTCAAATTTATATTATTGTAGATAAACCACTTAAAACATTCGAAATAGCAATTTCTTTTCTTTCTTTCTTTTTTTAATACTATTTCTCATGGTTCTTCTACAATAAAATCATTGTGAATAGTGAATTCATTTCGTACTTTATTGTTATGCGATTCAACAATAAAATAAACTATTGTTGAGGTAGAAGAACAAATTACAAATTACAGGAACTTGCACCCTAACTCCGTTAATTTCCACGTTATGTGGAACTATACTCCCACTAATTTCACAATTCTCAGTAAACCTGTCATTCACTAATTTCACCTTTTGATTTATATGGATAATCAGTGAAATACTCACTGATGTTTTATATCCATTTTCTTTTATGGCGGATTGCAATCCTTGTTTCTGCCGACAACGTTAAACATGCAGGTGCCTTAAATTGGATTTCCTATAAACACAGTTCAAAATTGTCTTTGGCACTGTCTTACTAGGAACCCTGTTCAATAGACAAATGGCAGTTTCAAGACATACATTCACAAATGTGGGTAAAGACTAAATATCATACTCCTAACGATATTCATTACTGTTCTGTTATGCCCTATATACACCATTTCGCTGCAGTGTAACTGGCATACACACAAATTATTCAATTCTTGAGGAGTTTCAGTCACAGATGTTGCCCATTTTAATTAATTCTTTCATGTTAGTCATCATCTCTATCGTAATTGATAACATTCATCTATATGTATTTAACTTTCTACTTTATTCAAGTAAATTTTCAAGACATAGCTATAACATGAATAGTTATCAATAAAGATGATCACATACCTTTTCCTTTCTAAAAAGAAAGTTAACATCAGAGGTCCACGAGTTTTAAAGAACACATTTTCAAGAAGCTGGATCCTTCTTGTGGCTTCTTTCTTTGTGTCTTTGGTTTTTCTTTCCTTTAATACAATCTGCACAAATAATTAGGCCAATAAAATCCGAATCTGGAAAGATTTTTTTCCTTATAAAGCTTTCCATTCTTTCCTTGGATTTATGACCCAAACACTTATGCCACAAATTAGCAAAAAAATCATTTAAAATTCAATTTATATAACTATCACTAATATACAAATACCAATGTGATAATTATACTTAAATAAATTGAAACATTCATAACCAAACATAAAAGAGTATCTAGTAACATTAATCCTAGATAATAAACCAAACTCCTAGAAAAACTAGTACCTAAAAGGTTTCCAATGAGTCTAGGTGATGCCCAATATCAAGGATTAAACATTAAATCCTGACAAGTTCTACTAGAACTTTCACTTTATTCCCACAAACACGTACTTTACATGTGAGTTTATGGTATAGATTAAACAAAATTCATTATGCTAGAAACATGTTTCGATTAATCCAGGATCAATCCACCAAATTTTACGTGGATCTTTGATTAAGTTTGATTCAAACATACATAAGCTCTAAACTTATCTTTTATAGAATCAAGATTTTCATTTTATGCACTTCTTCTGAATTCAACATTTTTGCACAAAATGACATTTATGATAATGAGGTTCTTTCATATGAATTTTCACATATGCCTCATTAATTCTAAGTGACCCTTTGCCCTTATCATGTTTCTTCACACATTTATTTCCAGCTCCTTAATGTCTTTAAAGGTTGGATAAAGAAATTTCTTATATTCTTAAGTCTTGTTTCCTCTTAAACTAAGATATTGTGCAATTTACTGCACAACCCATTATCTTTCATGGCGTTATAGCTCATTCAAAAACAAGTAACACTCAATCGGTAATGAGCGAGGATAAACTATAATAAGAAGTTCTCATCCACAACTATTTCTAAGGACTCAAACTTAAATCTTGTTGCAATAATTTTAATTTTAATTATACGTTTATAAATAGTACACAAATCACCAAACTTTATGGGGTTAGGGTACTCATTAATGTCCCAGAAAGAGACTCACAAAAATATTTGGCATTCTCTCACAAAATTCACTTATTTTTTTAATTACTTTCAATTTTGGAGAGAATTATCTTAATGTTATCTGCAACACTTATCCTCATGAACATAACATAAGTGTTTGTCAAATCTTTCTAAAAAATTACTCAGATTTTATAATAAACTTTATCTTTATTGTTGTTAACACCATTAATAGCAACAAACATTTCTTTAACTGATAAGAAAGACTTGCAAACTCTAGTCAGAAAGTTGAACAAATAACACTGACACATACAAGTTATGAGAATGCAGAAAATTAAGAACATGTACTACATAAATGTTTTGAGACATAAGGTACATATTACTTAAACAATTAATGTGCACTAACGCTCTCCTTTGGGTTGCACATTAGCACACGACATTCAAACATAATGATGCTAATAAAATTAATAATCAATAATTGACAATGATATATGTACCAATTAGTATTATTTATTGTCTTTGGATATATAAATAAACCAATAGCACAAACATATTGCCTACAGTCATGTCCATTAATTATAAGAACAACTAATCAAACCTTTGGGCGATCCATAAATGCCTTATAACAATGAACTACAATATACCCATAGAACATCAAACCGTTATGTCATTCATATAGCATCAAATCTATAAGTAATTGAAAAATCATCATATGATTTGAAATTAATTTCCTTTCTGATTGGACCACTTTGGTGATTAACAAAATCAACATACAATTAATTTCAAATCAAATTCATTATTATAATAAAAATTATACAATCGGAATTAATATCTTTATGATTTGACAACTTTAATGATGATCAAATCATCATACATTAATATCAAATCAAGCAATGCCAATTCAAAAAATTTCTTTTGCTAATAAAAAACTCATATTAATCCCAAATATATATATATATATATATATATATAAACGTAAATTGTCCATGACATACTGGACTTGTTATATATATTCATTATTATGCAAAAGGAATATATAATTATTCGTTATTCACTGTAATATGCTTTTATACAGTAATACGAATCATAAATAGTGATAGAAGCAATACCTAATGCTTTTCACATATATCAATTAATAGTTTTACCCCAATTAGAAAAAACTTAATGAACTTTAAAAAATATATAATTGAAACACTGGGTATACGTTATACCCAATTGGAAAACAACTTTGATGGGTAAAACAAATCGATAAGCAATCAAGTTCAAATAATCCTAATATTTCATTTAACAATAATGCGGAAGCGTAAAAGTCTAAAATTCATAATAAGGATTCATACTGAAACAAAGCCCCTAAATTTCATAATTAGGGTTCAAAGTTCCCAAATTTCATAATTTGGATTTATGCAAAAATTCATTCCCTAAACACCATAATTAGGATTCAATTCAAATCCTAAATCTTAATTTGAAAGTCATGAATTTCTTAACGTGGCTCTGATACCACATATAAGTTGTAGTTTAATTTATTCGTTACAACTACAATAATAAGGATCTTGAAATTACATGACTTTTACACGTTATAGAGACAGAAGGAATACGATTACTAACCTCTATCCATTGCTAGAGTTGTTAGAGTTAGAAGGAAGAAAGTTCTCTAAATGTCCTTTGACCAAAAGCCACGAAACCCGGTTTCTATTCCTTTGCCTCCTCTACTATTCTTTTCTATGCTATTTGTTTAGTTTAGCCGTTCTGTGATGGGGAGAGAAAAGAATACCTTATAGCCAGGAACAAGACCTGTTTCCTATAAATAGGTAAAAACCCTATTATCTATTGGCTTCCATCAAGCTAACGGGCCTTCAGAAACAATCCCTTCTTATCTAAATATGATTTAGCCCATTAATATTTAATCATTCATTTACTAAACACACATCAATACATGTCACATGCACATCACATGAGACATACTAAGATATTAAAATCTTACATGTATTCCTTGCGGAACCATCGGTATCTCCAAGATCACCCTTAATATCAGGGAGCCATGAGACTAATCTGGAGCGAGCTGTGTGGCTGGCTCTCCCAGCGGGATGTGTGTAGTGAGAATCGAACACGGTGCTACTAGCATAATATAAAAATAGTAGATAATATGTTGATGGTATAAATAATTTTTACATAGTAGATGCATCAACTATTCTTTAAAAACAAATTTATTGAGTAAGCCAATTCAATCCTCGAAACTTTAGGTGTATTGAATTAATCTCACCCTATTGTAGGTGAAAAATAAATCTCAACACTTAAAATGTGAATCTGCAGCTATCTGTTTACTTATAAAGTATGCAACCTGCACATCCCACCCAACAACTGAAAAAGCTTCACTTCTGTTATGCTAGGGAGAACTGAGGTGAGCTGAACCTGATTGACTGAATGTTGACTGTGTAACATCCTCAAGTTTCGATTCTGTTTAGAAGTGTGGTTATGTGTTTAACATATAGGATTTTAAGCTAAGTGTAGAATGGTATAAGTTAAGAATAGGTTAGAATGTGTTTAGGATGTAGGTTTTAGCTAAGAGTAAGTTAGAATGGGTTATAGCAAGCTTAGGATTCTTAGAATGCATGAAAGAAGGAAAAATTCAACTGGTTAATCGATTAAGAGGTCCCTTAATCGATTAAATTTTTAGCACCTTTCAGCCAATAATCGATTAAGGAGTAGCTTAATCGATTATGTAAAGAGGCAGCTTCAGGCCTTAATCGATTAACTAAAGTGTTAATCGATTAAGGGCTGTTTTTCAGTCATAAAACACGTGTTCCAAATGTCATTTTTCATTGTTTCTTCTTCTCTCCACACGAGCTCTTCTTCTCATTTTACCTAGGACTTTCAATTTCTTCAAGTTACCACCAAAGAACATCAAATTAAACTCCCTAAATCTTTCACCATCATCCCCTCACTATTTTCCCTCTCTCAAATTCCATATTACTCTCTTTCTCTCTCTCCTTCATGAAACCCCAAGTTGTGCAATCTCATCGATAGGGCCTTAGCATCATCAAGGGAGCTTAATGATCATAAGAAATCAAGGAACAAAGGGCTAAGGAGCTTGGTTGGAGCTTTGGGGTTGGAGCTCCAAGGAGTCTTCAAGTTCTCCTCTTCCCTCCAAGAGGTAAAGGGTGTACTTTGGTTTAGTATTAGAGAAAGGTTTTAGGAATAGTAATAGAAACATAACTAGGTGTATTTAAACTATTGTTAAAGTGTAGGATTAAGAGAGTATAGGTTGATTAGAAAACCCTAAGGAATTGTTATGTTATACTTGTGTATTTATGTTTAATGCTTGTAATTTGTGTTGATTTTATGAATATTGTTATTTTAAACTCAAATGACATGATTGTGTGTGTTTGGTATGTATATAAATTATAAAACTAAATTTTGATTAGTTATGCATAAATTAGGGTCAAGTACTTTTCAATTAAGTTTGAACCCAAACCCATGAGATTTTTCAAAAGTACAAAAAGGGGTTTAAATCTCAATTGAAAAGCACTTGCACATTTCATCATTCATGGTGTAAAGGTGGACATTAGAAGTAGGGGAAAAACACACGTTGTTTTGATTGATGAGGGCAAAAGTAAATTACTGGAATTACTGTGGAGAACTTTGATCCTGCAAAGAAAAGGGGTTTGATTCCCATGTTGGGGATTGGTTCTATGCAAACCATAGTAATTCCATTACTTTGGCTCGTTTTGGCCAGTTGAGGGTGATTTCTGCTAAAGCCAATTTGGACGAATCAAACCAAATTGTATGACGAACCCTAAAGGGGTGAAGTACTGTGCAAGCAAGTATGACGAACCCTAGAGGGGTGAAGTACGGTATGACAAACCCTAAAGGGGTGAAGTACTACAGGTTGAGAAATGCTTACTCCTGGTCGATTTTTCCCCAGAGTGGAGGGTGTATGTGAGGATATGAATTGTTAATGAAAAGGAAAAAGTTAAAGTGTTAAAGTTAAAGTTAAAGTGTTAAAGTGAAAGTTAAAGTGTTAAGTGTTAAAGTGAAAGTGTGGAAGCAATTGCATAGATGTTTAATTCATTGAATCCGGTCAAAGTTTTAAAGTTAATGTAATGAAATGAAATGTGCAATATCGGATTCAAGAATTAAATCATCAAAGTGAGACGCTGCATAGAATAACCATGTGATTGTATATTAAAGCATTATATTATGAGCATGCCTTGTTTTATCGTTGAATAATGCCATTATGTCTTACTTTCTAAATTGTATGAGATTGGGAATATGATTATTTATGCTTTATTACTGTTTTTAAATGTTTTCTTTGATCTAAAATCAAATTACTCACCCTTACATGTTGACATTTTAGGTACGCATGACGAGGATCTACCTACTGTTCCCTCCGCCAAGGATCATTACACTCCTCCTGATGGAGTGTAGCTGCATTATTATAACTCTGACTAGTTGCACACTACAGTCTTCTATTTTGATGCATATATTATGGTTTACTCTTTTTGATGTAAATATTTATATTATATATAATGGTTGTGAGGATATTTAACATCCATTCTTTTGATGTAAATTTAACTTTGCAAACCACAACCTATTTTGAAGTGTATGTAAACTCTTATGAACTTTATGAACTTTGTAAAACAAATAGTTGTATAATGATGATGCTACTTAATGCTTGTGAGCATAAGTATTGATATGAAGGTATTAATATAATTGTTCTAATTTTTGACAGGGTTTTATTTTTATTTGGGAAAAGTCCGATTTATAAACGAACCCTTGCAAAAAATTTTCTTGATTTTTCCTAATTGCATTAAAATCTAAGAGTTTAAGTTTAGGTGTTACAGACTGCGTACACGTGGAAGGCTGAACCGGTTGGATGAAACTCGAGCGGGGTAACTGGTCTGTGTTCCGTCCTTGACTCTCCCCCAGGTAGGGTTCCTGCGCAGACTCCGACGCTCAAGTCAGTGTAATACACATGTTAAATATAAAGCAATATAGAGAGAGGATAAAAGAATAATCAAGAGGGAGGTTGAGAAGATTGAGTCGGGTCGGAAGGTGGAGTAGTGGTGTTGAGGGGGAACTCTGTTGTTTTCCACTGTTGTATAACGGGGTATTTATAGGGGACTTCGGGCCTATTGGTCTTGGGCCTACGGGCTAGCTATGCCCGGAGTGTAGGGTGCAGGTTCTAACAGGCGTCGTGTCGTTAACGGTATCTGCGGGATCTGGCGGCGGTAGTGGATGTGACAAGGACGTGACAGGATATTCCTAGATCTGGTCCGGCCCGGCCTGGTCAGACGATAGGAGGGGTCCGGTCCAGGTTGGATCGAATGCTAACCGAGCGTGTGCAGGGACTGGTTTGGCTGGGACCGGTCTGGATCACGGCATTGAGGGGTTCGACCGGGTGCCGAGTGAAAAATGGGGTCTGCTTGGGAAAGGCTAAGACCGCCATAACAATTGCCCCCCAGGCTACGTAGTCGACCGAGCGAGCGAGGCGGGTGCGGAGGCTAATGTTCCTCAAAAATTGTTGTCGTTTCTAATGCACGCGTGGCCGTGTGAGCCTTGGTCTGTGTGAAGTCCGGCTCGGTCTTTGGTATCTTGGAAATTAGAGGGGCACAATAAATGCCTCTGTCCTCGAGGTAATTAATGCTGGGGTAATAAATGTCACTCCCAGAGGGCTATAAAATGTTGATGAGGCAGTGGTTAATTCCACACTTTTCACCCTTCCTCTCCTCACTCTGGTTTCCGAGTCCGAGTGTTTTCATTCCTAGCTCGGGTTCTTTTTTCTTCTTCCTTCAATGCTCTTTTCAGGTATTCTTCTCTCCTTTTGCTTCTTAATTTGTCAATATGGTCCGGTTGAGTCCTTTGTAAGAGGAGGGTTCTGACAGCTCTTTGGAGATGCCAGAGGTGCCACCCTCCCCTTCCCCGAGAACACGATCGGGCGGTTGGGGAGGATTAGGATGAGATGGACGGATCTGGGTGGTCCTACGTCCGGGCCTTGGGTCGGTCGTACCGTGACAGGCTGGACCCGATCCAGCTTTTTAATATTTTGTCAGCTGATTTAGGGTACCATTCTGAAGATACATCTCAAACTTCGGCAGGCTCGACTCCTCAAATGGCCCGGACCTATGCTTCTCGGGCGCACCTACTCCCGCAACCACCAGATGATGTTTTGTACCAGTGGATGGATAGGGAGGTACTGGGAAGAATGTCAGTTATTCTAGAGGTGGGGACAGAGGAAATGGACATCACCCAATTGGACGAGGAAGAGAGCAACTATGTTCTTCATGCTCCCGGGGACGAGGAGAGTAGCAACCGGTCAGCGTTGGATAACGAGCGGTCTTTTTATATGTACGAGACATTTTTCACCAAGATAGGGGTGCGAATGCCTTTAACCCCCTTCCAAGTTGGTGTGCTGCAATACTTGGAAATTGCCCCGACCCAGCTGCATCCAAACGCGTGGGGGTTTGTTACAACCTTTGAAAATTTTTGTCGTGTCCGCGGGTTATTCTGCTCGGTACCCTTGTTTTTTCACTTGTACATGGTGAAGCACCCTATAAATAAGGACGAGAAGGCTGTGGGCCGGTTCGGGTGGGTAAGCCTACAGTCGTACTCGGGACGGGTTCTATTTGACAGTGTGGCTGATTCTTTCTTCCCATTTTATTGGAATTTTCGCAAGGAGATTGTGAACCGGTTTGAGGACTGGTTTGATGCAGGCGGCAATCCTTTCTTCCCATTTTATTGGAATTCGACCCATTATTCCAACCGGGTTCTCCAAAGTGCTTCAAAATAAGCAAGAGCAGGTTGACTGGGGCCGAGCATATGGCCTTGGCCGAGATTGGGTGCTGGTACGGGAGGGGAATGTTGAGCATAAATTTTCTATGTACTACTGATGAGAAGATTAGGGAGACATTGGGTACCTTTTTCCAGTCAGACCATCGACCGACCCCCCTTTTCTTTTTCCAGTTCGGAATCTTTGTTGTCGTGTTTTGTTTGTTTTTTTTATGTTCATAGGTGTGTATGTCTCCTTCTTCTATATAAGTGTGGTGACTTGATTTTCTTGTCATTTCAAAAAAACTGATGGATTGCAACTTGATGGCTGCTCTTGCTCGTGCCCAGGCGGAGGTTGTGCCCATTCCGCAACAAGTTCCGGTTGTCTTAGGGTCGGTTCAATTTGATGAAGTTTCTATGGACGTGGAGGTTGAGGAGGATGTGGAAGTGGTTAATCATTCGGAGTGTCCTCCAACTCCTGGATTTGATATTCCAAGTGCGGTACCGAGCGGGAGAGGGGAGATACCTGTGCAAGCGCAAAAGTGGTCTCGTCAGGCTCGATCTGAGGTAGGTGGTGTAAGAACTACAATCGGTGGGTGAAATGACTAAGCAACACTAGGAGAACACCTATAAGGGGGGTTGAATAGGTGTTAAAGAAACCTTGAAAGATTTTCGAATAAAACAAATCGAAACAATTAAAACGAATGATTTTTACAAAATGTTCAGCTCTTAATCGATTATCCTTTGTAAAACTTGTGTTAATCGATTATCCAAATCAGTTATTCGATTATTGCCTGAAAGCAGATTTTTATTTAATCGATTAAGCAACAGGTTAATCGATTAATCACTGTTAAAACTGAAAAATCACTTTTCAATCGAATACAAAAATCAATCAATTAACACATAAGATCAGAGATTAAGCAGAATTGATTAACACCAATATTCTTAATGATTACCTAGGTTATGAAAATGATTTTCCCCAATTCAAATTAATCTATTATAAGCTAATTCATTCAATTATAGAAAATCAAGCTTTTCTAGGTTTTTAATCAAGAACAATATGAAATGACAAAAGTAAAGAGTTAAGGGAATAGAGATACTGCACAGTGATTTTATCCTGATTCACTCTCAACCACCGAGAGCTACATCCAGTCCCCTCTTCAACCAAGATAGATTCTTCACTAAGGAATTAGAATTCTCAAATTACAAGTAATACGCCTCTCAAGACTCCCTTCTTGTTAGCCTCCAAGAGATACCTCACTCTTGTCTTGCAATCCTATTCAAATCTAATCTAACCTTCCCTTGCTTGTTGATAACCCCACAACAAGTCTTTCACTTTGCTTGTTGATACCTCACAACAAGACTTCCACTTGCTTGATGACACACCAAGACTTCTTCTTCAATTTGCTTGATGAACAACACACCAAAACTTTCCTTTGTTGTATTTGAGCTTGCCTTCTTGCAATGATTACAACACAATAAAAAACAATAACAATCCTATGAATCTCTTTCAAGAACTATGAAAATATCAACACATGAGATTCAAAGATTCTTGATCAAAGAATATGAAAATGAGAGCTTTGATCTTTTGAAAATGAGAGAGAATAGTGTGGCTTTGATCTTTCTAGAATGATATGAAAATGAAATTGATTTGTTCTAATGATTCACATAGGTTAGGAAAAGGTTTATATAGAATACCCAAAAGTTAGGAAACTTCAAAACTGATTTTGAGAAGTGAAAAACGTATTTTAAAAACCAGTACAACATGTGTTAATCGATTAGCATCACAGGTTAATCGATTAACCCTTGTTAAAATCATGTTAATCTATTAAGCCATCAGGTTAATCGATTAAGCCATCAGGTTAATCGATTAAGACCTGATTCAAATCATGTTAATCGATTAGCCAAAGCTGTTAATCGATTAAGCACTGTAAAAACACTTCTAAAAACTTGTTTTCTCAAATCTAAACCTTTTCTTTCAAAACTCTAAGCCACCTATTGATTTAGGTTAAGTGAACACTCAAAATATAATATGATCATGCACTTGATAGAGATTCATTACCCTCTAATAAACCTACCCAAACTCATCAAACTCTAAGACTCAAACTAAAAATATTACAATACAATACACAACTTGAATCTTCATGAGCTTGCTCTCTCTTCATCATTGTTGTTTGTTGATCTTGTTGAACTTTGGTGAGCTTCTTCATAACTTGAGCTTGATCAAAACATTTGTCATTATCAAAACCATCACACTAGATCTAACAATCTCCCCCTTTTTGATTATGACAAACATGTTTTGAAGTTGTTTGAAGTTGTTGATACTTGAATCATTCGATCACTTGGTGAGACTCTTGCTCCCCCTCAATAAATGCTTTTGACATTTGAATCCAATTGAGTTAAGCTTGATTTTCCCCGTATCTTCAACAAATTTGCTCTACCTATATAAAAACAACAAAACAACCTTTTCTCCCCCTTTTCTCCCCCTCATTATCAAAAATTAATATGACAATAAGATCTACTTGAGCCAAAATGAAAGAAATTAACATTCCTTTCTTCACAACATTGATACCAATTAATCAATGAAATATACTTGAAAAGTGATACCAATTGGAAAGAAATATAACAATGAAACATGATACCAATTGGAACTAAAATGTCATAATATCACTTGACAAAGTAAGATATCAATTGTAAAGAAATATCACAACAATCACAATAGCATGATAAACATATAATGAACTCATAATGATATCAATTGTAAAAGAATATATCATGACAATACTTGTGAACTTTCAACACAAATTGTAAATACCAATTGTAAGAGACTAATAGTAAGATTAGAAGATACCAATCTTAAATCCAATTGTGAGTACCAATTGTAAAGAACTTGTTATCCCTTGTGAAAAATTCACTTGATACCAAATGTGAGCTTTGTAGAGAGAATACCAATTGTACCAATTTGTAGGACATTCTCTTTGATACTTGAAGAGGTTAAATAATGAATAACATTTGTAGACCTTTTTCTCTTCAATTGTACCTACAAAATAATCATGCTTTGCTTTTTGGTATCCAAATAGTCTTGGATCCATTTTTGTTAGTTAAGGGACTTTCACCCTTCTTACCCAAACAAAATTTCCTTTAGGTATACCATGCACTTTAATATAACACACATTTGAAGTATGTCCATGAGTACCACAATAGAAACATGTTGGTGTATTTGAAAAATCAACTTTAGAAAAGTCAACAACATTTCTATGAGACTTGCTCTTTGCATTAGTATAACCCAGACCAAACTTGTTTGAATTTTCTCTTTGAAAATTTAACAAAGTGCGCAATTTAATATCACCACTTGTGAAACTTGCAAGCTTATTTTTCAAAATAGCATTTTCATCTTTAAGCAACTTTCAACTCTCACAATCAACCTCAACATTCAATCTACTAGCACAATCACAAGAAGAACTAGCATATATGAGATCAAGAGTTTCATTTTGAAGATTAAGCTCATCAACTTGTTTTTGAAGTTCTAAAATCTCTTGTTGATGTTTCAAAATGAGCTTCTTCCTTTCAATATTTTTCAAAACTAGTTTCTTAAGTTCTTCATGCATTTCTTCATAAGCATTATATAAAGTTTCATATTTAGAAGAAATTTCGGATTTTGTATCACTTACATCGCTTTCCTCGCTTTGTTCATTTGATTCATCACTTGAACTTTCTTCTTCATCTACTTGAACTAGCAAGTTAGTGCAGGGATTTCTTTATCATCCGAAGAACTACTTGATGTGCTTTCCTTTTCTTCTTCATCCAAAACAATGTATGCCTTTTTGTGCTTTGGATGTTTCTTCTCTTTCTCCATCTTTTTGAGATACTTTGAACATGTATACTTGATGTGACCGGGTTTTCCACATTCATGGCAAACTACTCCTTCTTTTGTTGTCTTGGTCTTGTAGTGTGGGGAATTTTTCTCTTTCTTTTTGTCTTTGTTCAACCTTTCTTTTCTCCTTAGATGCTTGCTAAACTTTCTCAATAGAACTTTCATAGACTCTTCATCAATGTCCGAATCGGAATTTTCACTATCGTCGGAACTCTCTTGCTTTTTTTATGAACTTCCAGCCTTAAGAGTGTAGTGTCCCGACATTGATGGAACACCACGATGTGTTTTTGAGGTTGTTGCAGCTGACGAGGGTGACCCCGGTCCTACGTACCCCTAGTGATAAGGGGATCAAGCCACACGTAGTTCTTGAGAGTAGGGAAGAGAGAACATACCTTAGCCCCTATAGCATGGCGATACTTATAGGGGAAGTTGTGTTGTGGTGCCTTATGGGCCTGTTCGACCCAGTAGGGCTGACGTGGCTCTTAGAGGATAAGAAGGATGAGTTATTCACCCTTATCCTGTACTAGAGAGCTCATCCTTATCCTGTAGCGGTAGGATTTATTATTGGTTAACCCTACAAGCCCCCCAAGCTCGTATAGGCTCGAAGAGCCTGTGCTGAGCTTTTAAGAGTTGGTGGTATCATTAAAAAATTGTTTGCAGGCGTGGTCTTCCGCTCGGAAGAGTGTTGCGGATGGTTGATAGTGCTCTTTTGTACTCGGATGATGAAACTGAATGAGTACCCCGATCTCGAACCGAGTTCCCGCGGGGGGATCCGCCACAAGCTCGGTGAGGCTCATCTCGAACCGAGTACAAGCTCGGTGAGGCAAGCTCGGTGAGGAACATCTCGAACCGAGTACAAGCTCGGTGAGGAACATCTCGAACCAAGTACAAGCTCGATGAGGCTCATCTCGAACCGAGTGCAAGCTCGATGAGGCTCATCTCGAACCGAGTATAAGCTCGGTGAGGTACATCTCGAACCGAGTTCCCGCGGGGGGATCCGCCACAGGTTCGGTGAGGCTCATCTCGAACCGAGTACAAGCTCGGTGAGGAATATCTCGAACCGAGTTCCCGCGGGGGGAGCCGCCACAGGCTCGGTGAGGCTCCTCTCGAACCGAGTACAAGCTCGGTGAGGAACATCTCGAACCGAGTTCCCGCGGGGGGATCCGCCACAGGTTCGGTGAGGCTCATCTCGAACCGAGTACAAGATCGGTGAGGTACATCTCGAACCAAGTTCCCACGGGGGGATCCGCCACAGGCTCGGTGAGGCTCGTCTCGAACCGAGTACAAGCTCGGTGAGGTACACCTCTAACCGAGTTCCCGTGGGGGGAGACGCCACAGGCTCGATGAGGCTCATCTCGAACCGAGTACAAGCTCGGTGAGGTACATCTCGAACCGAGTTCCCGCGGGGGGAGTTCCAGAATGGATTTGGGGATGCTCCGAGATGAGGGTGATGAAGTTATGAGTGTAGTCAAAGTCGAATTGGAGTATTGTTTTAAAAGTCACGTCATTTTTAAGGAGTCATCCTTTTATGCGCTTGCCATGGTGAAAGCCGAAAGGCTTGTACCAATGTATGCTAGCACGACTCAAACTGTTATTTGAGTTCGAGGTGGGCCAAGATTATCACCAATTGGATCGTAACATTTACGATGGATTGCTGTCAGAATGACAACCTTAGCCGAGGTGTATTCCTCGATCCGCGATGTATTGAGCCATATATGAGCCGAGAGGCTTTGAGCCGAGAGGCTAAGCCAAGCTATCGGGTCGCAATCCTCGTTTCCACTTGTAGCCTCGCCGATCTTGCCGGCTAACCGAGATTGTGGGCAAGTGCGTAAGAACATGATCCGGAGTGAGTTTAACATATGTCCTTAATAAGGACGGTAAATGATCAATTTGGTGCCTCCTGGGACGTGGTGGTCCTCTTTGGCATGACATTTGATCTCGAGTAACTTATGCATCATATAATACCAGTATCAAGGTCGACCAATGTCAACTATGTATATGCCTCATAACATACTAGTCCCCTACTCGGTAAAGCCTGAAAAGGCTTGTGTCGAGTTCATAAGGTCTGTGAAACGCTCGGGACCAAAGTGGGCGAAGAAAGGTTAGAGTATCAAGATCAACTCTGTACACCCTCCTTTACCTAAAAAAGAAGATCGAGAAAGCTCGTAGAAGATTGTGCCGAGTATATAAGAATTGTGAGACATTTATTGTTGATGTTCGAGGCACCCTCGGATCCGGTTTTTTTTTTTTTGTAGAGTCGGAGTTTGTTCCTTCCCCGAAGCGGCGAACATCGTGTTCGAGAATAGCCACTCGACCCGAAGAGTTGAAGGCTCGAATTACTTTCAAGACTCAGAGTCCATTCTATCCGCCGAGCAGTAAGCTTCATGGCCGAATAAGGTCACTCGAGTGGAAGTCATCGAAAGTTTATCGAGCTGATGAAGCGGTCGAGGATGCCAAGAAGGGAAAGAATGAAACCGAGGAGGCAAGAACTAGAGAAGCCAAGGACGACCATTTCCCTTGTCGGAACTGTTTAGTCAACTTCAATTGTTAAACCCCTCTTGAATCCGAGTAATTAGGGCGAAGGCAAGCTGATAGATCATCATAATAATAAAGCTGAAGCAAACTTTTACTCCATTGCATAACCAACCCCCTTACTCGCTAAAGCCTGAAGAGGCTTGTGCCGAGTTAAGAAGTCCTTTGAGGTGTGATAGTTGTTTTCCGCCAATTAGATCATGTTCATCCAAGCCTCTTTGAGAGACTTTCGGATTCAGATCTGTGTAGGCGAATGCTGAGCGAAGGTTGGATATTTGCAAGTTGTGGGTGTGGAATCAGCATTGTGTGGTTCCTCGGAGATGCTGGGATTCGAATTAGATCACTAGGTGTTGGCACTTCGGACCGTTCTAGTAAATAGGTAAGGTCGCGATGTTGCGCAAACCAAGGAAAAATTGATCGGCAACTGGTGTGAAGGACTTGAATTAAGTTGGGTCATCATACTCGGACTCGAATTAACATAGGTCATCATGCTCGGCAGATCCGATCGTTATGTTTGTACCTTTTTATGATGCATGAAAACAACAATTAGAATATCAAGTAATAGATGATATGTAAATTCACTGTTAATTACGATTATTATCTAAGATAACACATGTCATGTGGTAAGTGATTCAATAGTAATGAATATGACAGTTAAACCATAATATTAATGGGGTAATGAGAAAGATCCTTCCCTGTCAGTCTTCGTGTTTAGACTATTTCAGAATGTTGATATGCCCGACACCCTCTTGGCAGTGAGGCATTTCCTCTTTTATTGTTGGAATGGGCGGTTGCCTAGTATTCTTCATCCTCTTCCTACCAAAAACCCTGTATGCCGTTATGGACAAGTCATTGTGTAGCACTTGTGTGAACAAGGCCGGGATCCCGAGGAGGGATCTTGACAACGATCGTCTTTTGGCTCTGAGTGACCGTGAGAGGCAAGGGTGTTGTGGCAGAGGGTACGAGGATATTGTAGGATTTGGTTGTGTTATTTGAAGCGGGAATCCGAGTATTGACGTTGAGGTCATAATCAATGATAAATTGAATTGGTCACAGTAAGCATGTGTAATAGAGGAGACATCCATGTCATCGTGAGATTTTGCCGAACCCTGTTGAAGGCGCTGTAATATTAGATACCCATCGTGACTGAGTAGTCTAGCACCGATTAATTTGAGGATATCTTTGGCGGTCGGAAGCTCGAAATGGTCCATCATAATCGTACCTCTCATGTGTAAACAAAATTACTAATTGGTAATTACGTTATTTAACAATTTATAATAATTAAATAACGATAATAACAATTATTGGCAAAGATACGATGTATAATATCGGTATAGAGGTAGTATGATTTTAATAATATCACACGTAATAAACATAATAATGACAATTATTGGGGTTAATAACCTCGTAAGTCATAGATGATTGTCTACGAAAAGAAGCATGATTATAAATATATCACGCGCAATAATTGTAATGAATGACATTTAACAATATGTCAGAGCATGTAATGACAACAAATCAAATGATGAAAGTTTATCCATGAAAAACGACAATGCACAATTGTGGGAAACTGCCTAATGTCATTCGAAAGACAATATATATAAAATATTATTATCCTATCACGACAGGAAAGACAAACATTTAAAAACAATCAGCAGCAAAGAAATTTGGTTAACAATATGCCACGTATCAGCATGTATACAAAAAATCATAATTAGAGAATATCAAATAATTAGTGGCATGTAATGAGATTATAAGGAATAAGCATTAAAAGCACATGTCAAAAGCACTGCACCAGGTAAATTAATATAAGCATGTGTGTAAAGTAATCACGTAAAATGCCAAGTAAATAGGAAAATAATACAGGAATGAGAATTCCTTCCCTGATTCAGTGTGGTGAGAAATGCCAGATTGAGGGATGTCGGATTAAAGAATGTTGGATTGAAGTCTTCTGTCATTTCTTTCCAAATGGACTTTGTTGAACATTGAGGGCTGACCTCTGTTTTCCTTAAATATGATTTTCTCTATGTTTGGAACACGAGCTTCAAGAGAGGAACTCGGCGCTGGGGTCCTCGCTCTTCGCTCGGAGCACAAGCTTCAAGAGGAGAACTCGGCGCGGGGGTTCTCGCGATCACCACTAGATTCCAAATAGAGCGAAAAATTATGTCCATTAATGGGGATCTCGAAATGGGTTATTCAGCAGCTCGGGCCTATTAATATAATTATTTGTCCATGTACCTCGCATATGTGCATAGAAAATAATTTAGCAGTTGTTGTTCAAGTTTGTAACAACAATAATAGATAACAATAGACATGTAATGACTTTAATTAGCAAAATTGTAATATTTTTGCTGTTAACTAATAGTCATGTGAGTCAATAAAATATTTGTGCAATTATTAAAAATTAGAAGAATTATCAGCCGATGATAATATAAGATATAATCAAATAAAAACGTTGGTATGCATAAGAATTTGATTTTAAATGAAATAGCTTCCTTGATGTAGGAGTAGCTTGCTGTTGTTGGGCCCGTAAAGTTGTTGATATCCCTAAGAATGCCTTGTCAAGAATTTGTCCAGTTGGGCCGAATGAGTGTTGATAGTCCCCTTTTTTTTTAGGGCCTGTTGAGGCCCTTTTTCTTTTCTTTTTCTTTTCTTTTTTTTAGGGCCTGTTGAGGCCCTTTTTTTTTGGAATGGGCCAACAGCCCATTAGGGTTGAAACCCTACTGCAGCAACTATGCAACAACTATGCTACAGAATGGTGATGCGGCAATGTTGCAGCGGCGGTACGGGGACAAGAGACCGACACGGGTGGTGCGGCTCACACCGTTGGTTGCGAAAACGGGACGGCGGTGATCCCGGGTTTTCACGACGTCAGTGGTTGTCGATGATGGCACCGCGAAGATCGGGGGCGTACCAAGCCAAAGGGATCTGCACCGAGATCTTCAACCTCGTTGGTTGCGGTTTCTCTTGAAGAAGAGGACGATGTCGGTGCAGTTACGACGATGGCAGAGGAGCGATGCTCGCAGGCTCCCCGAAGGCGACGACGGCGGAGGCTGCCTTTGCATCTGCAACGGGGTGCGAATCGCATGACTCCCAACTTCGTGCTGCACAGTGAGGAGATGGTGGGGCGCACTACACGCCGCGTGGAGAAGAGGAGCTGCATTAATCTTCGTGGTTGAAAAGATCGTGGTTCGGTGCTGTCAACGTTAACAGAGGCGGCAACATCTTGTTGCTTCCTTCACGGCCCAGACCCATGGTTTGACCTCTTCCTTCAAACCTCTTCTTCTCCTTTGCTTCTGATGTGGAATCAAACGCCATCCAGCCACGGTGGAGGACGGTGAACCGAGCCGGCAGCGGCGGTCAGCGAAGAAAAGACCATGAGCAAGGCTGTTGAGCTCTTCTGTCTATTTTTATTTTATTTATTTATTTATTTTTAATTGAAAGTGGATGGGAATCGAAGTTTTACGATCCCCACAGACGGCGCCAATGTAGTGTCCCGGCATTGATGGAACACCATGATGTGTTTTTGGGGTTGTTGCAGCTGACGAGGGTGACCCCGGTCCTACGTACCCCTAGTGATAAGGGGATCAAGCCACACGTAGTTCTTGAGAGTAGGGAAGAGAGAACATACCTTAGCCCCTATAGCATGGCGATACTTATAGGGGAAGTTGTGTTGTGGTGCCTTATGGGCCTGTTCGGCCCAGTAAGGCTGACGTGGCTCTTAGAGGATAAGAAGGATGAGTTATTCACCCTTATCCTGTACTAGAGAGCTCATGCTTATCCTGTAGCGGTAGGATTTATTATTGGTTAACCCTACAAAGAGCAATTCATTTTCTTTCTTGGTTCTTATCCTACTCTTCATGCATATGCAAACGTCCAAGCTCCATTTCATGTTCTTGAAGCTTTCCGAAAAGTGTAGCAAAATCCATGTTGCCCAAGTCCTTTGATTCAACAATTGCGGTAACCTTAGGTTGCCATTCCCTGCTTAGACATCTTAAAACTTTGTTAACAACTTCACAATTCATAAAAGTCTTTCCAAGAGCAATGAGATGATTAATAATATGAGTAAAACGTTTTTGCATATCACATATAGATTCATTAGGCAACATACGAAACAATTCATATTCATGCATCAAAGAATTTAATCTAGCACGCCTAACTTCACTAGTGCCTTCATGTGTGACTTGCAAGGTGTCCCACATTTCTTTGGCATTACGACATTGGGAGACTCTAAAGAACTCATCATAAGATAGAGCCGAGGTGATGATATTTTTAGCTTTTAAATCATATTGAATTTTCTTTTTATCATCATCGGTCCACTTATCTTTGGGAACTAGTTGAGATACACCATCTACTTGTTTAGAGGGAATGTGAGGACCATGTCTATGGCTTCTATAAAGATTCTCATTCTAACTTTCCAATAAGAATAACCCTCTCCACCAAACATAGGAGGGCGGATTATTGAAGCACCTTCACCACCAAAGGGATTCATAGAACCCATTGTAGTTTCCTCAAGGATCTTTACAAAAATAGCTCTATGCTCGTGTCTTTCGACCGAGCTCTGATACCAATTGTAAGAACTACAATCGGTGGGTGAAATGACTAAGAAACACTAGGAGAACACCTAGAAGGGTGGGTTGAATAGGTGTTAAAGAAACCTTGAAAGATTTTCGAATAAAACAAATCGAAACAATTAAAATGAATGATTTTTACAAAATGTTCAACCCTTAATCGATTAAGACAAGCTGATAATCGATTATCCTTTGTAAAACTTGAGTTAATCGATTATCCAGATCAGTTAATCGATTATTGCCTGAAAGCAGATTTTTGGTTAATCGATTAAGCAACAGGTTAATCGATTAATCACTGTTAAAACTAAAAAATCACTTTTCAATCGAATACTAAAATCAATCAATTAACACATATGATCATAGATTAAGCGGAATTGATTAACACCAATATTCTTATTGATTACCTAGGTTATGAAAATGATTTTCCATTAATCTATTAAAAGCTAATTCATTCAATTATAGAAAATCAAACTTTTCTAGGTTTTCAATCAAGAACAATATGAAATGACAAAAGTAAAGAGTTAAGGGAATAGAGATATTGCACAGTGATTTTATCCTGGTTCACTCTCAACCACCAAGAGCTACATCTAGTCCCCTCTTAGACCAAGAGAGATTCTTCACTAAGGAATTAGAATTCTCAAATTACAAGTAATACGCCTCTCAAGACTCCCTTCTTGATAGCCTCCAAGAGATACCTCACTCTTGTCTTGCAATCCTATTCAAATCTAATCTAACCTTCTTCCCTTGCTTGTTGATAACCCCACAACAAGTCTTTCACTTTGCTTGTTGATACCTCACAACAAGACTTCCACTTGCTTGATGACACACCAAGACTCCTTCTTCAATTTGCTTGATGAACAACACACCAAGACTTTCCTTTGTTGTATATGAGCTTGCCTTCTTGCAATGATTACAACACAATAAAGAACAATAAGAATCCTATGAATCTCTTTCAAGAACTATGAAAATATCAACACATGAGATTCAAAGATTCTTGATCAAAGAATATGAAAATGAGAGCTTTGATCTTTTGAAAATGAGAGAGAATAGTGTGGCTTTGATCTTTCTAGAATGATATGAAAATGAAATTGATTTGTTCTAATGATTCACAAAGGTTAGGAAAAGGTTTATATAGAATACCCAAAAGTTAGGAAACTTCAAAAATGATTTTGAGAAGTGAAAAACGTATTTTAAAAACCAGTACAACATGTGTTAATCGATTAGCATCACAGGTTAATCGATTAACCCTTGTTAAAATCATGTTAATCGATTAAGCCATCTGGTTAATAAATTTTGCAAAGGTATGGTTTCTCCATGTGCTTCCGGCCGGGTGTCATCATCTATTCCAACATCTAATTCGATCATGGATACTCCGCCCGAAGCTTTAATCATTGAAGATCCTCCCGCTTTGGGCCGGTCTTTTAATGTAATCTTCAGACACTCATTGTAACATGTTCGGGAGGTAAGCTGGTTTCCGCGGACTGTGCAGATGCTCAAATAATTGGATAAGAATTTCATTACAAGATGTGGAGTGGAGACGACAGCTTCCAATGCATTGAGGGTTGGGCTACCGATTATTGCGTTAAAGGCGGAACGACAATCAACGATCAACCATTTGACCGGGACGGTTCGGCTCAGGGGGTACTCGCCCAGGGTCAGTCATAGATTGACGTAAGCAATGGGGGTGATTCTCTCTCCTGTAAAACTGATTAATTCTCCATCATACGGGGTTACGTCCTTCTCGTTCAGCTTCAACTTTTGGAACAAATCATAAAACATTACGTCCGCCGAGCTACCTTGATCGACAAACAAGCGGCCAACTGTAGCATCGTTGAGAATTCCGGAGATGATTAATGGGTCATGGTGTTCTCTCAAAACGTCACCATAGTCACGGTCATCAAAGGTAATAGGTGGTGCCTTCTTAGGAGGGCGGGCTGGGGTCAGGCTTGGTCTGGAGGATACATTCATCACTTCTCTAACATATCTTTTCCGTGCAGACGATGATAGATCATCGCTTGCGAACCCGCCACAGATCGTGCTGATGTGTCTGTTGGTCCGGGGTGGGCCAGAAGGTTGCCGACCCCGGCCCTCTTGGGAGGTGCGAGGAGAGCGGTGTTGTGCTTATCTGGATGGGGAACGTCCTCTCGGAGACTGGAGCCGTGGAGACCTGGGGCGCCTTGTGTCCCGTGGTGGGTCATTTGAACGGCCCGTTCGACCGTCTGAATGGCGAACGTACCTTTTCAATCGACCTTACCTAACCATGTCCTCTATCAAGTCCTGTAACTGGATGCATTCTTCGGTGATGTGACCATAACTTGAGTGTAATTCACAATACTTGGACTTATCTCGCTGTCCCTGTCTCCTTATGGGTGTTGGTTTATGAGCGGAAAAGAGGTCGACATACATCACATCATTAAGTATCCGACTTTGCGTTACCGTCAAGGGAGTGTACTATTCATACCGACTTCGCGTGGATCTTTCTTTCGCGGCCCTTCTCCTCTGTCACCTTGCCTTTGATGACTTGCAACGCCCATGATCTCTTCCAAATTTATGTATTTTTGGGCCATACTCTGAGCAAGGGAGGTTTGGAGGCAGCCCAACTGAAGACCGGCTATTAGGACATGGACAGCGACTGCTTCGTTGAGTACCTCTGCGAGGACGTACTCGGCCTGCTCTGTATCGATGCACTTCAACAAGGGGCTGGAAAATCCTCGACGATAGAGCTGTCCGTCCAAGAGGGTGTACTAGGCTGCACTTCGTTTTACTCTTTGGGCTTCTTTTGATTCGTCTGGCAAGGTTCCCTGTTCAAGATATCTTATGACCGGCTCGGCCCATGAAGGGCGTGGCCTGGCATGTGCTACTGCAAAGATGATGCTGGGTCGTGGAAAAGAACTCTGAATAACTGATATGTTGCTTCCTTTTCCTTTCGTGCTTGCAAACTTGGACAGAACATCCGCCCGGGCATTCTGTTCCCGAGGGACGTGCTCCATACTTGATTCTTCAAACTTTGAAAGCAATTCTTGAACATGTAAGAGATACTTCATGAGCAAAGGGTCTTTGACTTGGTACGTTCCCTGTATCTGGGATATTGCCAATTGCGAATCGCTGCACAGTCTGACTGTTTCTGCTCCAATTTCCTTAGCAAGGTGGAGACCTGCTATACATGCTTCATATTCTGCTTGATTATTTGATCTGGGGAATTCAAAGGCCAGGGAGTGTTCTATTGTGAGTCCTTTTGCACTCTTGAGTATTATTTCGGCACCGGACCCCTTTATGTTGGACGACCCGTCCACATACACAGTCCAATGCTCGGCCGTCGGGCTGGCTAGATGAGTGAGCTCAGCAATGAAGTCGACCAATACTTGTCCTTTGATGGCTATTCTGGGCTCATAAGTGATGTCATACTGAAACACTTCGATAGACCATGATATCATTCGTCCGACCAATTCAGGTTTTTGCAGTACTTGTCTTATGGGCTAGTTTGTGCGGACAATGATGGGATGACACTGAAAGTAAGAGCGGAGTCAACAGACAGTTGTTAGAAGCACGAAAGCAATTTTTTCGAGTTTCTGGTATCTCAACTCGGCCCCTTGCAGGGCTCTGCTTGTGAAGTAGACCGGCTTCTGCCCATCTGAAGTCTCCCGCAATAAGACTGCGTTGACTGTTTCCTTTGTTACTGCTAGGTAAACAAATAGTGTCTCGCCTGGTTTCGGGTGGCGAGTAAGGTCTTGAACGCCACAAAGGCGGCTTTGCAGTCATCCGTCCATTCGCATTTTTTGCCTTTTCTCAGAAGTTTGAACAGTGGTAAAGACTTTTGAGCTGAAGTGGGTAAGAACCGAGACAGGGTCGTCAGTCGCCCGTTCCATTTCTGAATTTCTTTGATGATGCGAGGACTCTGCATGCTGATAACTGCATCACATTTTGTCGGGTTTGCTTCAATACTGCGCCGGGTGAGTAGAAATCCAAGGAACTTCTCGGCTTCTACTCTGAATAAGCATTTTTCCAGATTTAACCGTAAGTTTTATTTTATGATTTGTTGAAAAATTTCTGTCAAGATGTCTACATGGTTCTCTGTATGACTGCTCTTCGCAATCATATCGTCCATGTAGACTTCCATTACCCTCCCGATTAGGTTGGTGAAGACTTTATTCATCATTCTCTGGTAGGTAGATCTGACGTTTTTGAGGCCGAATGACATCACTTTGTAGCAGTAAGTAGCTATGTCAGTGATGAAAGCTGTCTTGTCTTCATCTGCCGGATGCATGGGTATCTGGTTGTATCTGGAGTAAGCATCCATGAATGAGAGAAACTGATATCCGGACGAGTTGTCTACCAGGTAGTCAATGTTAGGGATTGGGTAAGGATCTTTGGGACACACTTTATTGAGGTCTGTGTAGTCGACACACATCCTCCACTGGCCAGACGCTTTCTTCACGAGGACCACATTGGATAACCATGTTGTGTGTTAGATTTCCCGGATGAACCCGGCCTGTGGAGAAGCTCCTGTACCTTACTCTCCACAAAAAGCTTGCGCTCCCTGACTATCTTTCTCCGTTTTTGTGAGACTGGCCGTGCGTCCGGTCGGACGGACAAGCGATGGCTGGCAAAGCTAGGGTCTATCCCTGGTAGGTCGGGCGCTGTCCATGCGAAGAGATCTTTATTTATGAACAAACAGGCTGTCAAATCTTCTTGCTGGTGGGTGGTGAGGTTCGCTCCGATCCGAACGACCTGATGGGGTTCCAGACCTATTTGCAAAGGTATGGTTTCTCCATGTGCTTCCGGCCGGGTGTCATCATCTATTCGAACATCTAATTCGATCATGGATACTCCGCCCGAAGCTTTAATCATTGAAGATCCTCCCGCTTTGGGCCGGTCTTTTAATGTAATCTTTAGACACTCATTGTAACATGTTCGGGCGGTAAGCTGGTTTCCGCGGACTGTGCAGACGTGCAAATCATTGGATAAGAATTTCATTACAAGATGTGGAGTGGAGACGACAGCTTCCAATGCATTGAGGGTTGGGCGACCGATTATTGCGTTAAAGGCGAAACGACAATCAACGATCAACCATTTGACCGGGACGGTTCGGCTCAGGGGGTACTCGCCCAGGGTCAGTCATAGATTGACATAAGCAATGGGGGTGATTCTCTCTCCTGTAAAACCGATTAATTCTCCATCATACGGGGTTATGTCCTTCTCGTTCAGCTTCAATTTTTGGAACAAATCATAAAACATTACGTCCGCCGAGCTACCTTGATCGACAAACAAGAAGTCAACTGTAGCATCGTCGAGAATTCCGGAGATGATTAATGGGTCATGGTGTTCTCTCAAAACGTCACCATAGTCACGATCATCAAAGGTAATAGGTGGTGCCTTCTTATGAGGGCGGGCTGGGGTCAGGTTTGGTCTAGAGGATACATTCATCACTTCTCTAACATATCTTTTCCATGCGGACGATGATAGACCATCGCTTGCGAACCCGCCACAGATCGTGCTGATGTGTCTATTGGTCAGGGGTGGGCCAGAAGGTTGCCGACCCCGGTCCTCTCGGGAGATGCGAGGAGAGCGGTGTTGTGCTTATCTGGATGGGGAACGTCCTCTCGGAGACTGGAGCCGTGGAGACCTGGGGCGCCTTGTGTCCCGTGGTGGGTCGTTTGAACGGTTCGTTCGACCGTCTGAATGGCGAACGTACCTTTTCAACCGACCTTCCCTAACCATGTCCTCTATCAAGTCCTATAACTGGATGCATTCTTCGGTGATGTGACCATAACTTGAGTGTAATTCACAATACTTGGACTGGTCTCGCTGTCCCTGTCTCCTTATGGGTGTTGGTTTATGAGCGGAAAAGAGGTCGGCATACATCACATCATTAAGTATCCGACTTTGCGTTACCGTCAAGGGAGTGTACTATTCGTACCGACTTCGCGTGGATCATTCTTTTGCGGCCCTTCTCCTCTGTCACCTTGTCTTTGCTGACTTGCAACGCCCACGATCTCTTCCAAATTTATGTATTTTTGGGCCATACTTTGAGCAAGGGAGGTTTGGAGGCCGCCCAACTGAAGACCGGCTATTAGGACATGGACAGCGACTGCTTCGTTGAGTCCCTTAATCGCAAGGGCTGCTTGATTGAATCGGTGTATATAATCTCTTAGTGGTTCCCCAAGTCGCTGAACTATAGTGCTTAGAGTCTGCAAGGATCTGTCATGCTCTTTGCTGGTGGTAAACCGGTTGAAGAACTGGACCGATAGATCGGCCCAACAGTCTATGGACTGAGGCTCCAACATCGTGAACCATTGAAGAGCTGAACTTTTCAATGTCAAAGGGAATGCCCTGCACGTAAGTGGGTTGGTAGTGCCATGAAACAACATTGTAGCTTCGAAAGCATCAATATGATCCTGGGGGTCAGAAGAGTCATCATACATTTCGATGTTTGCTGGTCGCAAATTTTTAGGGACGCGCAAGACCATGATGGAGTATGTAAAGGGATGGTGAAGTCCACCACGGGCCAATGGTAACTGGGGGTCGAGATGTCTGGGTATGTTGGGTGTTCGCTGACGCCTGGTAATGCGAGGGGGCGCCATGCTTGACTAGGCCTCTGATTCCAGGTCTGTTTGGGGAGTATGTATATGGTGGTGTGGTGGTGCTTCAGGAATTTCATGTGTTGATGGTGCAGGTGGTGGGGGCGGGCGTCAATTGTTATGCTAGGGAGAACTGAGGTGAGCTGGACCTGGTTGACTGGATGTTGACTACATACACGTGGAAGGCTGAACCGGTTGGATGAAACTCGAGCGGGGTAACCGGTCTGTGTTTTGGCCTTGACTCGCCCCCGGGTGGGGTTCCTGCGCGGACTCTGACTCTCAAGTCAGTGTACATGTTAAATATAAAGCAATATATAGAGAGAGAGGATAAAAGAATAATCAAGAGGGAGGTTGAGAAGATTGAGTTGGGTCGGAAAGTGGAGTAGTGATGTTGAGGAGGAAATCCGTTGTTTTCCACTATTGTATAACGGGGTATTTATAGGGGATTTCGAGCCTCTTGGTCTTGGGCCTACGGGCTAGCTACGCCTGGAGTGTAGGGTGCAGGTTCTGACAGGCGTCGTGTCGATAACGGGATCCGCGAGATCAGGCGGCGGCGGTGGATGTGACAAGGACGTGACAGGATATTCCCAGATCTGGTACGGCTCGGTCGGGTCAGATGGGCGGGAGGGGTCCAGTCCTAGCCAGATCGAATGCTAACTGAGCGTGCGCACGGACTGGTTTGTCTGGGTCACGGCATTGAGGGGTCCGACCGGGTGCCGAGTGAAAAATGTGGTCTGCTTGAGAAAGGCTAAGACCCCCATAACAACTTCCATGCATTTCATCTATCTATCTATCTATATATCTATATATCTATATATATATATATATATATAAAGCTGACGAAGGATTTTGTAATTCGTGAAAGTGTCTATTATTCCAGTTACTATTATAAGAAAAAGAAATTAATTTAATTATATTAATGAAATTAGTTGATTATATTTGATTTTATCAAATTTATAAAAAAAAATAGAGCTATATTAGAAAAGTTGTTTTGAGAATGAAACAAAAATTAAAAAAAAATAATTATTTTATAAAAATATTTTAAGAATAATTATATTGGAAATAAAATGTTAGATAACTTTTTCTTATGTTTGAGACCAATATATTATTTTTTTTCTATATTAAAGATTAGAGAAAATACAACAATTACCAACTTCGTGAGATACTAGTATTTCGTATAGTAATTGTTGGTTTGAGACTGAGCGCTGGAATTGGGTGTTGCCATAATTTGGGTCATGCATGTTTACCTTATTATTCAGGTGAATTTACGATGCGTCACGAATATGAATACATTAATATTGCTAATTGCTAAAGACAATTTTAATATTCATGCATGTAGCTTCCTACCTTGTTTACCTAACTGTATGGGCATGTACTTGGACACGACTAATATAAATATAGTATGTATGAGCAAATAAAATTGTACGCTTTACTAGTAATATGTTGGAGGGACAAACATCCTCTCTTTTTTGGCGGAAGTCAATATTATTACCGAGGTGAAGGACCGGTCCAGACATATTCAAGATCTTAGGTGAATTAAAAATAAGAAGCTCCTTTTTATTAAAAAAAAAGAAAGAGGGTAGCTTGGGACTATTGCTAGGAACAACTCTGTTATTCTAACATCCAAAAACTAACATCTGTAGCCACACCGTATGTAAGGTTGTATTTCCAATCTTTTATAAAATTAAAAATTCATTAAAAAATTGATAAAAGAATTAATAGCTTTCTCTTTCTCTTTCTGCCAAAGCTTTTGTTTCTCTCTCTCGCTTCCTCTCTTCTCCAATTTCTCTCTCGTGATTTCTCTCTCATCGTCGAGGGTGGTTCGTGGTCTCATCTCTCTCGCGATTCCTCTCTCGCGGTTCCTCTCTCAAACCCGCCTCTGTCGATTTCCTCTCTCAAACCCGCCTCTTTCGGTTTCCTCTCTAATCCCGTCTCTTTTTCTCTTGCTCGTTCCTCTCTCTCACGGTTCCTCTTTCCTCTGTGTCGGTGGTTCGATGGTTCATGCTCTCTCTCTCACTCGGTCCTTGGTTCGGTTGTCGACGATTCCTCTTTGTCTCTGGGTTCCCTCGTCTCTCTCTCTCTTAGTGATTCCTGGTTCGTTTCTCTCACTGTGTCGATCGGTCGTTCTGCATTCGCTGACTTCTCTTCCTTTGCTCTAATGAACTAGTGAATGCTATTATTGTTGGTGTGTCTAAGTTGAGGTATTTGGGAATCAATAGAGTTTGAGTTTGAAATCACTAATTTTTGCCACAAATAAAATTAGGGTTTATCATAACAAAAAATAAAATTGGGGTTAAGGTGTTTTCACATTTTAAAAATTCTCTGGTTTAGCATCATTATTGTACTTAGGATTATTTCATTGAATATAACTTGATCCCAATTTTATGTGATCTTACTCTCATTTCTTTTTCTCTTTTTTTAGGAATATTTGATTAAATGCGTTACTCTTAATGCATATTTTCTACTTGTTGTGTTTTGTTATGTGTTTCTATTATTGTGAAGTTTAGAAAAACCTTTCTTTTTACTAAGTTATGTTGGAGGGTAAGATAATTGCATCTTGTTCTTCTTTTCTTTCTTGTAATCCTTCTTTTTTTGTTGTTACATTGTTATGAATGAGGTTAGTGATTATTAAAGTTGTACTTTTCTTTACATAATTACAGAGTGGGACTTGAAAATGCTATCACTGGAAAAAAAAAAGATTATGAGCTTATAAGAGTTGCCTATGGTTAGGTTTAAGCAGTCAACCCTTTCATAATGCTCATTAAGCTCATTATAGTTTTGTTATTTATGTGTTTCTCTTCCTCTGGGGAAATTGACTTTTGGACATCTTATTACAATAATATATGTTGTTAAATTGTAGGATAAAATTTGTCTTTTAGACAAGCATATGATTTCCTTCTATTCACTTTCTAATAATCATTTCGTTTCAAGTTTTAGAGTTAATTGACTAGTTTAGAGTTTACACCTTTTGTATTTGAATGCATTAAGTACAATAGTTTCTTGTGCTTATAATGTTATTGACATACTTCTATGCCTCTGTCAGCTAAAGAATTATTGACATACTTGTATATTAGTTTCCTATGCTTGTATAATGATTTTAATTTAAGAGTGGTTGTTATGCTAGGGTTTGGGTATTGTTCTGATTCTGGTGCTTGCTTGTTTGGGTTTCAGTGATCTCTGTTATGATGTGGTCTTGTGTTCACTTGGTTCTCGTTTTTTTACGGTTCTTCTCTTCATTCAGTGAGTTTTCTTCTTCCTCTACTCTTATGAAGTTTGGAATCCTATTATTGATGTCCCTAAGTTGAAGAATTTAGGTATTAATAGGATTTGTTGCAATGATACTAACTATTTTCTAGTTAAACTGTGATTGATTCTCATTAGATTTAGATTGCTTATTGGCATTGGTTGGTGAAAGCATTCATTGGGTCAGTTCAATAATTGTTGCCTTTCTCTTCCATTTTAAAAGCATGGTTTTGTTTATTAGCAAAATTTAACTTGATTGTTGTTAGCTTTTAGCATATTCATTTCACCTTTAATTAGGTTCAGTTCAAGGTAATAACATGTTAGAAACTTTTTGCAAAATAGCAGTACATGCCAAATTTTTTATGCACTGCCTTATATATCTTTATCGAAGTGTTTCTATTATGTTGGTAACTGCTGAAAAAATGTTGGTAACTTTATTCTAATTTGTTGATAACAATTGATAAATGTTGATAACTTGTAAGCTACGATGATACTTTACTATTTTCAGGTTCTTGGGGGACAATAATGACGCTGAAGAAATATGATCCATGATGAAGTTGACTCATTTGAGGATGAGAGATCGGAAAAAAAATAGGATGAATTTGAGAGAGTGTTTAATTAAAAGTATTGTATTATTCAATTTTTGGATGTGTTGTATAATGGAAACATCTTGTATTCAAGTATTTGGTAGTATTATAAAACATTGGTTATTTGTATTTGTAAATTTTGTTCACAGGTTTATAAAGTTGGTAACTTTGAAAGAAATGTTTGTAACACGGGTTTATGATGATGGTAATTCTGCCAAAAATGTTTGCAAAACTTGCGTAGGTTTGCAATGAAACTCTCTTTGAAACGTTTATGATGTTTTTAACTTGTTGAGAAATGTTTGTAACACATGTCTATGATGTTGGTAACTCTGTCAAAATGTTTGTAACACTTGTGTAGGATGTTGGTAACTTGCGTGAGCTGTTGGTAACTATGTTGAATACTATTTCACATGTTTAGGATGTTGTCAATTTTGTGAAATTTTACTTTTAGGATGTCACTTGTAAATGTTACTTTTGGATTGCCACATGTAGGCATTATTTTTGGGACGACACTTCTAGGAATTACTAATAATATAAAATTATTACCAACATGTGATGCAAAGATTTCAGGAAATTACTAATAATATAAAATGTTGTTGACAAAGTACCAACATTCACAATTATGGTACCAACATGATAGAAAGGGGTAACCAACATTTATCAGGAAAGTACCAACATTTTTCAATAAGGTGCAGGCATTATAATCCCCTAGTTTGATACACTATACACCTGTGATGCAAAGATTTCAGAAAAAGTACCAACATTCCCGATCACGGTACCAACATAATACAAGGTGGTAACCAACATTTATCAGGCTAATACCAACATTAAGCATAGATGAATCACATCAGGGTGGGTCATTTTCGCTTAAGTGAAAATCCGACAGTGATGAACTCTGTCATTTTCGCTTAAGCAAAATTGTGAGTGTCAACTTTTCAAGTTTTCTGAAAAAGTACCAACATTCACGATCATAGTACCAACATAATGCAAAGGGGTAACCAACATTTATAAGGCTAATACCAAAAAATTTTAGATCAGTGCAAGCATGATAATCCCCAAATTATATACAATCTACAACTGTGATGCAAAAATTTGAGGAAATCACCAATAACATGACATTTTCTGAAAAAGTACCAACATTCACCTTCATAGTACCAACATAATACAAGGGGATAACCAACATTTATCACTCTAATGCCAACATTTTTCAGATCGGTGCAGGCATGATAATCCCCAAATTATATACATTCTACACCTGTGATGCAAAGATTTTAGGACTTAACCAAAAACGGAACTTTTTGCTGAACAGTACCAACATTCACGATCATGGTACCAACAAAATACAATGGGGGTAACAAACATTTATCAAATCAATACCAACATTTTTCAGAAGTTGACACATAATACAATGGAAGTGGGACAACATCTTGATGGATTTTGTGTCGGGCCTACCGAGAACGAGATCAGGGCATGAAGCCATTTGGGTTGTGGTGGACCGACTAACAAAGTGTGCCCATTTCCTGCCGATCAACATGAAGTACAGCCTAAAGAAGTTGACAAAACTGTACATAAAGGATATTGTTAGACTTCACGGTGTTCCGAGCAGCATTGTGTCGGACCGTGATCCTCGCTTCTTATCCCGATTCTGGGAGAGTTTGCAGCAAGCCATGGGTATAAAGTTGAAGTTTAGCACAACTTATCATCCTCAGACTGACGGACAATCCGAGCGCACTATCCAGACCCTGGAGGACTTGTTGAGAACATGTGTGCTCGAACAGTCGGAAAGTTGGGAAGCACTTTTGCCATTGGTCGAATTTACCTACAACAACAACTTTCACTCGAGCATCGGAATGGCTCCTTTCGAAGCGTTGTATGGTCGAAAATGCTGAACGCCGTTGTGCTGGTTCCATATAGGAGAAAACTTATTGATTGGTCCAGACCTTGTACACGAGACAACCGAGAAAATCCGAATGATACAAGGAAAGATGAAAGCAGCTCAGGACCGACAGAAGAGCTACGCCGAAAAAAGAAGAAAACCCTTGGAATTCAATGCAGGAGATCATGTATTTCTGCGGGTGTCCCCTGTAACGGGTATTGGCCGAGCTATCAAATCAAGAAAGTTGACCCCTCGGTTTGTCGGGCCGTATCAGATATTGGAGAAGGTCGGACCAGTAGCCTACAGAATTGCTTTACCTCCACACCTGACTAAACTCCATGGTGTATTCCACGTTTCACAACTTAGAAAGTACATTCATGACCGTTCGCATGTTATAGCAGTGGATGAGTTACCACTAAAAGACAATTTAACCTTCGAGGTTCTTCCAGTCAGAATTGTGGACAAACAGGTCAGACGGCTCAAAGGGAAAGAAATCTCCTTGGTCAAGGTTATCTGGAATCGGAATAATGTGGAAGAGGCTACTTGGGAACTCGAAGAGAAGATGAAGCTGTCATATCCGCAGCTGTTCAATGCCGACTGAATTTCGGGGACGAAATTCCTATAAGTGGGAGAGGAATGTCACATCCCGAAATTTAATATTTAATATAATAGATTTAAATATAAATTTATTTAAGAATAGGATTAAGACATAGACATTGTATACTTCCATGAGCGAAATAGGAAGCGTAGACCGACCAGATGGGTAAAGGCTGGACCTCAGACCAATCCCAGCCGAGAAAAATAAGTAACGAATGAGAAGTCTAAGGATAATGTCGAACTGGATAAGCCGACCACAACAAAACCCCACGGTGTTGACCGAGAGGAGACTCGGACTGCTACTGCTTCTCCGTGTCAAGCCGAAGTCCCTCCCCTTTCATCCCTTCGTTGCAGCTCAAACTGCATTGTCAATTCCTTAGTCTTCGCGCCTTCCGTACAGCTGTCCTATCCATCACTTTATGTCTTTGTCAAGTCACTGTTGGTGGTTTCCTTTAGAAGCCAACAAATCCTATCCACACGTCCCAAGCTTCTCAAAGAAGCCTCCAATGAGAGCCACACAAATAATTCCCATAAAAGAATAAAAGAAAACCCACAAACAACACAACAACACTGTCCATTCTCTTTCTCTTTCGTCTCCTCCATTTTCCCTGAAGTTCCAAACCTACGATTCAGCAAATACTCCCTTCAACCACGAAAATCTCTCTCTTCTTCTCCATCAAATACTCACTAACTAAAGACCACTCTTCATCATCTCCTTCACCTGGACGGACGCGAATCCCGGTACTGTTGTTGTGTTTGGGGTGTGCAGCTTGGAGAGAACAATTCAAGGGGTTCCAAGCTTAGAAGATCAAACAACAAGGAAACCACAATCAAGCTCTCAAACTCTTATCTCTCACGGGTTGAGGTAAGGAGTGAGTGTTACCTTTGCTTAGGTTTGGGTTCCTAGTGTGTTCATAACGGGTGCTAAGAGTGAGTGTTAGATTAGGGAAGAGACATAGGGTAATATTAAGGAGAAAAGATAAAAGGGTAAGGAAAGCTAATAAATGAACTAGGAATACGTATCCTTGAGATAAGATGAAATATTTGTTTACCTGCTAAGCGCTTTTAACCATATTGTGTTGCTGTATCAATGTTTATGAGTATGATATTCATTGCTTATGTTGCATATCTAAACCTGTCTGTGACCGAGCGCGAGAGGCCGAGATGGGTATGAAATATGTGGGTAGATGTTGAAGGAAGAAAATATAAGTTAAAGAATTAAATAATGAGAGAAACGAGCGGAAAGGGAGTAACTAAGGGGCTGAGCCAAAAGAGGCCGAGTAAAGAAATGGTTAAAAGGATAAAAGAGTAATTAAAGAGAAATGGTTGTGTGATTGGGTCATAGAAGACGCGTACTGGGTGCGTGCATTGATCGCGTCAGACGCATACTGGGTATGTGCAGCTGTAAGACGGGTACTGGGTACGCGCAGTTATGACTCACACAAGGTTCCAAGCAACGGAATCGGTGGGATGTGCTCCTGGTCATAGAAGATGCTGATAAAAACGATGGAAACCGAGTGAACGGTCTTAACAATCTACTAGAGGGGGGTGAATAGTAGTTGGAAGCAATAATACCAATTTTTCGTGATGTATTGAAATCGGTCAGATAAAGCTAGTTGTTTAGAGTAAATATCCCGACTTTGAGCCGAGCAGCTCTTGATAACCAGTTTCTAGACTGAACACTGACTATCTGAGCTGCACACTCAGGATCAGGTTTGCAGTGGAAAATCACTAGCACGGTCCGAGAGTTAAGTTAGAGCTAAAGCAGTTCGATCAAATGCTCAGAATGTAAATGAATGCAGTAAAGAGAATGAGACACCAAGATTTATCCTGGTTCACTCACCAACACGGTGAGCTACGTCCAGTCCCCCTTAAAACCTTTAAGGAGCTTTTAATAATATCAAATAGATAGAGATTACACGGGATCAATTAAACCCACCAAGAGAGTACCAAACTCTTGGCTTCTACCTACTGATACAAAATGCCGAGCACAGCGTCGGACTTTCACTGTCTTGAAACCTTCAAGACACCTTGAAACCTTCAAGGATTTTCACCAAAGAACCTCCTTGGATTTTTGCTCAGGAACCTCCTAAGACTTCAATCGCCAAGAACCTCTTGAACGAACTTGGAAACCTTCCAAGATTTTCACCTTGCTTGAGAACAACTCAAGACTTGAAGAAATGGTTGTGAGAAGATGATGGCTCCAACCCCAAACTCAAGTGTATAGGAATCTGAAGGTTTAATGAACAAAAGAGTTTTTGGTTGAGTGTTTGAGAAAGGTTTTTGAGGATGTAGAGAACTGATTTGAGGCTTGGTATATGAGTATGAAAGGTTTGAACTCAAACTCTGAAGGTTCTCTTTTCTGCGATCCAAGCACTTGTAAAACAGAGAATGAATATGAAAATTTTGGCTTTTGCTCTCTGTTCTTTTCTTTCTCTATGAGTTCATGTATATTCTCTATTTTCTTCTTTGGAGAAGCAAAGACTCTCCTTTTATAGTGGGGTACCAACGTATGAGGTAGGAAGGAAAGGAAAGATTATTTTAGTATATGCCTTGATGCTCCAACGGATAAACAGAACATTTTCTGCCATTTTTTTGCAAGTTCTGCTTTGTCTGTGCTTTATCAGACCAGTCCAAAACTGTCCCTTTCTAATTTTGAAATTTGAAGCTTGATGACAGTTGGGTGCCGTTGAGATGAGGACAAAAACTGTCAGCCACGCACAGTACTTTACTGGTTCATAATTAATGAGGTACATGCAGGTTGAACTTGCTGAAGGTTGAAGATGATGAACAGTGTTGCCGAGCCTGACGACAGTTCGAGCTTGGTATCTTGTTTTATCTTGACATCTTTTCGAGCATGGGAACTTTGAGAGGAAAACTCGATTTTTCCCTTGCTGAGCTGATCTCTCGGTCCGACTGATAGACTCTGAGCGATGGCTCGGATTGATCACTTCCGAGTACGTTTGAGCTTAAGATGATTAACTTCTACTTCATTCACAACGGTCCGATCCACTTATCCTTCCGAGCTAGATGTCGAGAGCACCGAGCGCGTCTTCGGAATTTTGACTTCTTTGTAATTCTGGTCGGATTCAATTTGTTTCCGTCGGTGGCCGAGATCAGAGATACTTCACGCTGAACTTGTTCATTTCTTCATTCATTTGTCGTCATCAAAATCTTTGATTCAACAATCTCCCCCTTTTTGATGATGACAAATGCTTGTTGATTTTGTACGAATGTGTGAAGATCTTGATCGTTTTTCGAATGTAAGATTTGAGAAGATACTCCCCCTGAACATCAGGTCTTCAGAAACCGAGCCACACAGCTATCTTTCTCCCCATAGCATTGTTTTTTTCGCTTCCTCAATACCAATCATTGAAAGATTAATGTCCTTTCTCCCCCTTTTGTTGAAGGATTAATGTCCTTGATACCAATTGTTAATACATTTCTCCCATCTGAAAACAACAACTATACCTTTCTCCCCCTTTTGGCATGATAAAAAAGGAGCCGAATAATTAAGCGCATTTGCCAAAGGAGTATAACAAATAGTTAATTGAAAGATTGAAATATATATGCCTGATACCAATTGTTAAGTTGATTTAAAAAAAATGCAACAATATCCCCCTGAAGGTAATGTAAAAATTCGAATTTCCTCCAGAAAGGGAATAGGCAATATTTATATGCGGCCAAGCTATCCGAGTAAACAATCTTTTGAAAAAAAAATTAGACACAAAGAAAATCCGAGTGGTTTGACATTGACATAAGACAATGAATGTTGGTGACTGAAAAACACTGACGGAGCAGTTAGCTTATACTGAATTCGTCCAGTATGCCGAGTTCTCGTACGATATGAAAATGAGTGTCTCTCGGCAAGGGTTTTGTAAAAATTGCTAACTGATTTTCAGTGCTTACAAATTCAATAACACAATCACCTTTTTGAACATGATCTCTCAGAAAATGATGTCTTATTTCAATGTGTTTTGTCCGAGAGTGATACACAGGATTCTTAGTTAGGTTGATTGCACTTGTGTTGTCACATTTGATAGGAATGTGATCCAATTTTAGACCGAAATCCGACAGTTGTTGCTGCATCCAAAGAAGCTGAACGCAACAACTATTGGCAGCTATGTATTCGGCTTCTGCGGTGGAAAGAGCAACACAAGCTTGCTTTTTAGAAAACCAAGACACTATAGAACTTCCTAGAAGATGACAAGTTCCACTAGTGCTTTTTCGATCAAGCTTGCATCCCGCAAAATCCGAATCGGAATAGCCGACCAAACTAAGACTCATATCACTTGGATAAAACAGACCAGTGTTCTCGGTTCCTTTTAAATTTTTAAAAATTCTTTTAACAGCAGTGAGATGAGATTCTTTTGGATTAGCTTGAAATCATGCACACATACAGACGCTAAACATAATATCAGGCCGAGATGCATTTAAATGTAGAATACTTCCTATCATGCCTCTATATTTACTTACGTCTACGGATTTACCTGATTCATCCTTGTCGAGGTAGCAGGAGGTACTCATCGGTGTGGCAGAAGTCTTGCAATATTCCATCCCGAATTTCCTCAGAAGCTCTTTACAGTATTTTGCTTGATGTACAAAGATGCCTCCGTCAACTTGCTTGATTTGAAGACCGAGGAAGAATGTAAGTTCTCCCATCATTGACATCTTGAATTCACTTTTCATTAGTGCTGAAAATTTCTTACACAAAGACACATTAGTAGCACCGAAGATTATGTCGTCAACATAGATTTGTACTAATAAAATATCTTTGTTGGATTTTAAAATGAATAAGGTAGTGTCAACCTTCCCTCTTTCAAATCCTTGTTCTAAAAGAAAAGAGCTCAGCCGATCATACCAAGCTCTCGGAGCTTGTTTCAAACCGTACAGAGCCTTTTTAAGTTTGTAAACATGATTTGGAAATTCATAACTTTCAAAACCAGGAGGTTGTTTCGCATACACTTCTTCATTTATAAATCCATTTAAGAAATCACTTTTGACATCCATTTGATACAGGGTAAATTTCATCATAGATGCAAAAGCAAGTAAGATTCGGATTGCTTCAAGCCGAGCAACCGGAGCAAAGGTCTCGTCATAATCGATACCTTCCTCTTGGTTGTAGCCTTGAGCAACTAATCTCGCTTTGTTTCTTATAATTACTCCTGATTCATCCATTTTATTTCTAAAAATCCATTTTGTGCCGATTATAGAATGATCATCAGGCCGAGGAACTAATTCCCAAACATCATTTCTGATGAACTGGTTCAGCTCGTCTTGCATAGCAATGGCCCAATGTTCATCCTCAATCACTTTACTAACAGAATCAGGTTCAATCTGAGAAACAAAAGAGACAAAATTGCAAAAATTCTGAATTGACCGACGAGTTAGAACTCCCTTAGATATATCTCCGAGCACATTCTCGATCGGATGGTTCTTGTTTGTTTTCCAAGAAGGAGGGAGGTCGTCCCTCAGAGCTTTGATTACAGCGTCGTCTTGATGATACCCATTGTTAGAAGTGTTGTCTTGATGAGCTTCTTTTTCAATTAAGATTGGGTCATCATCATTTTGCTCATCTTTTGAGTTTTCTTTGTTTACTGCACTTTTTACACAACTCTAGGTGTCCCCTCTTGGAGACTCATCAAATACCACATGTATAGATTCTTCCATAGTGGAAGTACGTTTATTGAACACTCGGTAAGCCTTACTTCAAGCAGAATAGCCTAGGAATATACCTTCATCAGCTTTTGAATCAAATTTTCCAAGATGATCTTTTCCATTATTTAAAATAAAAACTTTACATCCAAAAGCATGAAAATAAGATATATTGGGCTTTCTACCCTTGTAAAGCTCATAGGGCATTTTCTTTAAGATTGGTCGAGTAAGAACTCGGTTCAAAACATGACAAGCAGTGTTAACTGCGTCCGCCCAGAAATAATGAGGAATTTGAGATTCATTCAGCATAGTCTGAGCGAGTTGCTCAAGTACTCGATTTTTCCGTTCCACCAATCCGTTTTGCTCGGGAGTCCGAGGAGCTGAAAATTGATGCTCAATGCCGAACTTAGAACAAAACTTATCAAATTTGTGATTCTCGAACTCGCCTCCATGGCCTGTTCGGATAACAACAACTTTTTGGTTAGCTTGGTTTTGAATTCGTTTGACTAGCTCTTTAAAACTTTGAAAAGTTTCACTTTTTGCAGTTAAAAATAGAGTCCAAGTAAATCGAGAGAAGTCATCAACAATCACTAAGGCATAGTAGTTACCCCCAAAGCTTTTTACTTGAGATGGTTCGAACAAGTCCATATGAAGCATTTCTAATGGCCTTGTTGTGGACACCATCTTTTTGGATGAAAATTTATTTTTGGTCTGTTTACACTGCTTACAGGAAGTGCAAACACCTTCTATATCAAATTTTAGCTTTGGCAGTCTGACCACTAGGTCTTTGGATTGTAGTTTCTTTAACTGATTTACATTTATGTGAGCAGTCCGACGATGCCATAACCAAGTATCATTTCCTCGGCATGTAGATACCAGAGAGGAAATTTCATTTAAATCTACCAAATAAGTATTGTTTGACCTTTTTCCCACAAATTTGATTGAATTGTCTTTGTCACTTTTAATTAGACAGTGAGTGGAGGTAAAAACAACATGATTACCGATATCACAAAGTTGGCTTATGCTCAAAAGATTGTGTTCCAATCCTTGAACGAATAAAACATTTTCGATAATCAATTCGGAAGAATTTCCGATTTTACCTTCACCCAAAATTTTACCTTTGTCGTTGTCTCCATAAGTGACGTATCCTTTCTTAGTTGGAGTAAGCTCGATGAAGTGCTGCTTATCTCCAGTCATGTGCTTCGAGCTTCCGCTGTCCAGATACCACCGTGTTTCCCTTGCTCGATAGCACACCTACAAAACGTGTTACTTGTTCATCTTGGGTACCCAAACAGTTTTGGGTCCCTGTCGATTAGTGCTGGGATTTACTCCCTTAGCAATCCAAACAAAAGAGCCGTCGGCTACACCATAGCGTCGGATCTTGCATTCATTAGGTGTATGTCCGAGCAAGCCACAGTAAGAACATGTCGGCTTTTTAGCATGTTAAAAATTTGAGAACGAGCCGATTTTACAAAAGATTTTCTTTTTGGCATTCTTGTAGCCGAGACCAGTTTTGTTTGAACTGCTTCTCTGTTGAACAAGTAATCGGTCCAACAACCTATCACTTTGTGAGAACGTTGCATAAGTGGTTTTCAAATTTTTAATTTCCTTTTCATACTTAATGCAATCTTCACACTTTTGATCTTTCAGAGAAGTGATAGTGGATTCTAAGGAATCATTGCTGCACTTTAAAATTTCAATGCGTTTTTCCAAATCGAGAACTTGCTCTTTATAATTTAAAATATTTCTTTTCAGCTTAACATAGTTCTTAGCGAGTTTTTCGAACTCGGATTGCATTTCAGTGTAAGCAGTATATAATTCCTCATAATCATCAAGTTTAGACTCAGTATTAGATTCGGTATCCGACTATACCTCATTTTCATGTGCAGTTGAGCCGAACGCCGAGCTTGGTGAAGCTTCATCATGTCTTCCTCTTAAGCACAGAATCTTGCCTTCATGCTCGGTTGATGATCCAAGTCTTCCCATTAAGCACAAGTGATTGATTTCATTTTTGGCGGTGCTGAGATTCGAGCTTGTTGAGGCTTCTTCAGTGCATCTACCCATTAAGCACAAGTTAGCTATCTCTTCATCGTCCGGGGAGCTTGACATAGATGTTTCATTCTGCTCGGGTGAATCTCAGACGATGTAAGCTCTTTTTGATTTGGGGTTCTTGTCTTTCTTCATCTCGGTACTGCTTCTTTTCTGCAACCTGGGACAGTTTGGTTTGATATGTCCAGGTTCACCACATTCATGGCACTTGACTTTGTCTTTTGAGCTCGTGCCTTGATTTTTAAAGTTCCTTCTATTTTTGAAGAATTTTCCGAATTTCCTGACTACGAGGCCGAGGGTTTCGTCATTCATGTCTGAGCTAGAGTCGCTGTCCGAGGAGACTTTGGTTGACTTAGCTGAGGCTTTGAGTGAGATCCATTTCTTCTTTTTGTCGGATTCTTCATGCATGGTTAGTCTTCCGAGCTCCATCTCGTGCTCCTTCAATTTGCCAAACAAAGTTGCTATGTCCATGGTATCCAGATCTTTTGATTCCATGATGGCAGTAACCTTCGGTTGCCATTCTCTATTAAGACATCTAAAAACTTTGTTAATAACCTCGGCATTTTGAAAGGTTTTGCCGAGAGCAATAAGATGGTTTATAATATGAGTAAATCGTTTCTGCATGTCATTTACCGATTCGCTCAGCAGCATACGAAATAACTCATACTCATGCATCAAAGTATTTAATCAAGCTCGTCTAACTTCACTTGTCCCTTCGTGGGTCAGTTGTAGAACATCCCACATTTGTTTAGCATTTTTACAGTGAGATACTCGGAAAAATTCATCATAGGACAGGGCCGAGGTGATGATGTTTTTAGCTTTTAAATCGTAAGAAACTTTTCTTTTATCATCATCATCATCCCAGCTTGTCCTTGGGATTTCTACAACATCGTCTCCGATTTTCCTTCTCGGAATATGAGGTCCGTTTTCAATCGCATCCCAAACATCAATATCAATTGCTTCTATAAAAATTTTCATTCGTGTTTTCCAATAAGCATAACCATCACCGTTGAATAGTGGTGGTCTGTTTATTGAAGAGCCTTCACCTCCGAATGGATTGTTAGAGCCCATGGTTTCCTAGGATCTTTTTCGAAAAGCGGTTAAGCTCGATGTTCCGACCGAGCTCTGATACCAATTGATAAAAACGATGGAACCCGAGGGAACGGTCTTAACAATCTACTAGAGGGGGGTGAATAGTAGTTGGAAGCAATAATACCATTTTTTCGTGATGTATTGAAATCGGTCAGATAAAGCTAGTTGTTCAGAGTAAAAATCCCCACTTTGAGCCGAGCAGCTCTTGATAACCAGTTTCTAGACTGAACATTGACTATCCGAGCTGCACACTCAGGATCAGATTTGCAGCGGAAAATCACTAGCACGGTCCGAGAGTTAAGTTAGAGCTAAAGCAGTTCGATCAAATGCTCAGAATGTAAATGAATGCAGTAAAGAGAACGAGACACCGAGGTTTATCCTGGTTCACTCACCAACACGGTGAGCTACGTCCAGTCCCCCTTAAAACCTTTAAGGAGCTTTTAATAATATTAAATAGATAGAGATTACATGGGATCAATTAAACCCACCAAGAGAGTTCCAAACTCTTGGCTTCTACCTACTTATACAAAATGCCGAGAACAGCGTCAGACTTTCACTATCTTGAAACCTTCAAGACACCTTGAAACCTTCAAGGATTTTCACCAAAGAACCTCCTTGGATTTTTGCTCAAGAACCTCCTAAGACTTCAATCGCCAAGAACCTCTTGAACGAACTTGGAAACCTTCCAAGATTTTCACCTTGCTTGAGAACAACTCAAGACTTGAAGAAATGGTTGTGAGAAGATGATGGCTCCAACCCGAAACTCAAGTGTATAGGAATCTGAAGGTTTAATGAACAAAAGAGTTTTCGGTTGAGTGTTTGAGAAAGGTTTTTGAGGATGTAGATAACTGATTTGAGGCTTGGTATATGAGTATGAAAGGTTTGAACTCAAACTCTCAAGGTTCTCTTTTCTGCGATCCAAGCACTTGTAAAACAGAGAATGAATATGAAAATTTTGGCTTTTGCTCTCTGTTCTTTTCTTTCTCTATGAGTTCATGTATATTCTCTATTTTCTTCTTTGGAGAAGCAAAGACTCTCCTTTTATAGTGGGGTACCAACGTATGAGGTAGGAAGGAAAGGAAAGATTATTTTAGTATATGCCTTGATGCTCCAACGGATAAACAGAACATTTTCTGCCATATTTCTGCAAGTTCTGCTTTGTCTGTACTTTATCAGACCAGTTCAAAACTGTCCCTTTCTAATTTTGAAATTTGAAGCTTGATGACAGTTGGGTGCCGTTGAGATGAGGACAAAAACTGTCAGCCACGCACAGTACTTTACTGGTTCATAATTAATGAGGTACATGTGGGTTGAACTTGCTGAAGGTTGAAGATGATGAATAGTGTTGCCGAGCCTGACGACAGTTCGAGCTTGGCATCTTGTTTTATCTTGACATCTTTTCGAGCATGGGAACTTTGAGAGGAAAACTCGATTTTTCCCTTGATGGGTTGATCTCTCGGTCCGACTGATAGACTCTGAGCGATGGCTCGGATTGATCACTTCCGAGTACGTCTGAGCTTAAGATGATTAACTCCGACTTCATTCACAACGGTCTGATCCACTTATCCTTCCGAGCTAGATGTCGAGAGCACCGAGCGCGTCTTCGAAATTTTGACTTCTTTGTAATTCTGGTCGGATTCAATTTGTTTCCGTCGGTGGCCGAGATCAGAGATACTTCACGCCGAACTTGTTCATTTCTTCATTCATTTGTCGTCATCAAAATATTTGATTCAACAGACGCGTACTGGGTGCGTGCATTGATCGCGTAAGACGCATACTGGGTATGTGCAGCTGTAAGATGGGTACTGGGTGCTCGCAGTTATGGACACTCCTTAACTTCATAGAAGAATTGGCGGTAGTGCTCCTGGTCATAGAAGACGCGTATTGGGTACGTGCATTGATCGCGTCAGACGCATACTGGGTATGTGCAGCTGTAAGACGGGTATTGGGTACTCGCAGTTATGGACACTCCGGGATCCGACCCTAAATGGTGTAAGACATGCACTGGGTGTATGCAGCCGAGAAGAGTAAAAGATTGTAAAATATGTAAAAGATAAATAATGAGTAATGAGACCGAGTGAGGAAAAGGGAACACCGAGAAGGGAAAGTAATGACCGAGTGAATCAAGTGTAAGAATTAAGGAAAGGAGTATAAGGGGAATCAATCGGATAAGTAGAGGTAAAACTGGTCGGTAAAGAATATACTGGACAATAACATGGACCGAGCAAAATGAGGTTGTATGCATGTGATATGTATATGTTTGATTATATGTTAACATGCTAGTTGATTACTTGTGTTTGGCTTGGTAGTTCGGTATGTCATATTAGAAACTGCTTACTTAAGTTCTGTGTAATACTCACCTTCTTACCATTTTTCAGGTACTGAGCCCGAGCAGACGCAGTCCCCGGTCGAGCAGGTTCACTCTCCCTCACAGGGAGAGTAAGTTATTGAGTCGGATAATTAAGATAGGTCTCGGCTAGTTGGCCGAGCTAAAACGCTGCTTTTGTATTTCATGTTTTGTATAACCAACAATTGTAACTAGGTTGTTTTGTTTTCTTACTTTTGTATAAGCTAAGTCTTCCGCTAAAACTCTGACGATTCAATATTAATGAAAGGGATTATTATTTTGACCACTACCATATCTGTTTCAATAAGAAAATTTTGAATCCTAATTTTTGGTTAAGGGTAAAATTCAATTAGGGTGTTACAACTATTGTGGTAGCTCAAGCCTAGCAAGGCCTCATAAAAGAAATTGTGACGGTGCAGCTGGATTTTGCTTTCAAGATTGTGGCGATGATTGTTGCAATGACAACTGTGCTAAAAAATTTGATAGTGTGTAAATGTCAATATGTTTTCCCACCGTAAATCTAGTAACTTGTGTAAGTGTGGGATCCAAAAATAATTTAAAGTTTAAATTACATCAACACCTCTTGAGATTTAGCTTAATTATATTCACCACATCTCTAGTTATAATTATTATTCCAATCAGTGTTATTAAGCCCGGACCGGACCGAACGGTCCGACCGGTTCGACCGTCAACCGGACATCTTTTCGGTTTGTTCTTTGGTCTAAACCGTTCCAGAAATGCAACCGGAAAAAACCGGTTTCAAAACTCAACGGACCGGGTTGAACAGTATGGAACCGGGAAAACCGGACCCGGTTCATACATATATGAAAAAAAAGAACTAGAAGCCTATAAACCAGAAAAAAAAATGATGAAATGAGCACCTACAATAGGAAACGTGCATGTGAGAGAGAAACTGAATGAGGAAGAAACAGAAATGGAGAGGGTAGTGTTGTGGAAGGGAGAGAGAATGATGGTGGTGGGTGTGTAAGAAGAGAGAGTGTGAAAATAGAGAGAAAAAAGAATTAGAAGAAAGGGAAGAAGAAACAGAAAGGGAGAGAGCAATGGGAGAAAGATTGATGATAGTGGCCTCATGGGTGGGTAAGCCTTTAAAGAGAGAGAATGGAAATATAGAGAATAGATCAGAAGGAAGGGAGTAAACATAAAGTATGTGGAAATAGAGAGAATATATAAGAAGGAAGGGAGTAAATCAGTAAGCATGGAGTATGTGTGGGCTGCAGTGAAATTAGGGCCGGCCAAGGAAAACAAAATTTGGGTTTTGTTTTTATAGAAAGACTTTTTAATATATAATTTTATAATTAATTAATTAATTATATATATAAATACCGGTTCAACCTTCCGGTTTCCGGGTTGACATCCGGTCCGGGTTTCACAACATTGATTTCAATATTAATAATCGTCTTTACTAGGGATGACAATGGGTCCGAGTATCCTATTACCTGAATCTGCCCCGTTCATGCATATACGGACCCGCACAGGTATCCGCTGTCAAGCGGGCCAGCGAGTCTTTGGGTGTCCAAACGGGTTCGCGGATACCCATTATATGTATAAAAAAATTTAAAATTTTAAGCTTATTTTTTTTTAACAAACATAAAAATTGTCTATTTTTACTTACCAAGCACTTGATATATCATTAAACAAGTCACAAACAAAGTCATTAGAGGCAAAACATATTCACCTCGTAACAAATCCTCTTATACAAACATATTTAACTTCCAAATCAATTGAATAATAAGTATTTTCACTACTACAAAATTGCTAATTAAAGGCGGTATTTTAAGGGCGGTTCCTTAACGGAACTGTCCTCTTTAGCTAAAATCTTTTAAGAGAAGGGTTCTTTATTCTAACCAGTCTTAAAAATATTGCACAGACAACCCCTTTTTGCCTTCAGCGCAGCCCCCACCCCTGGTTCTCCTTCTTCTTCTTTATTTGTCCCTTCTCTCCCTCCATCCCTTGCTCCCTCTCTCTCGGTCGCTGCCCAGCCACCATTGTCGTGGCTCTCCCCCTCTTCCTCTCACGCGACACACTCTCTTTCTTGTTCTCCCTCAAATCGCGATTCGAATCGCGAATCCAATATGGAGCATTGGATCGAATCACAGGTCGATGGTTCACGGCTTGGTGGTTTCTGGTTCGCTGTTAACGGCGGTGAAAAGGAGCGAAGGCCATATCCCTAACTGCTCTGCCATTGCCAAATCTAAACGTTAGGGTTTTTCATTTTAACTTTTCATTTTCATATTCTAGTTTGCTTTTCATTTTGAATTTTTTGCCTCGATTTTGTTTTTGGTGTTATGGAGTTGGATCATTTTCTGCTTGTTTGATTTTGGGTTTCACGGCTGGGGTTAGGGTTTTTCAAATTGAGGGTTTTGGCAATTGTTTGATTCCTCTAATTTTAATGCTCTCCTCTTCTTCCACCTAGATAACTAGATATTGAATGTAATGCTGTGTAGGAAGTGTAAGAGGTAACAGACATGAGACATAGAGGAGCAGGAGGTTTGAACAGATTCAAATTGCAACAAAGTCAGGTTCAATTCAGGCAAAGAGGGTAAGAAAGAAATTTTTTTATATATAAAACCATTTATTTTTCTCAAATTTATTAAGAAATTGAACTGACTAATACCTCTAGAAGACTATCAAACAACTATTAATTGAGTGCTTGAATGCTGCCAGATGCCTTTGGTTCTTAGTTTGCTTATGCTCCATGATAACTAAGATAAGACCCCTTGTTGCATAAAGTATAAGGTTGGAGATAGCATTTTTTTTCCCTCTTCTATGGTAACTTTCGAGGTAACGTAATTTTAAAGAATCTTTCTTTTCTTTTTTTTTATGTTGAAATTTGGATTTGGATTTCTTTGTTTCTATTCACACAGTCTACTAACTTTTTCTTGTTTTGGAGGCGCAATGTTATGCACCTTGAATTATAATACCTTCATTATTTTTTTGCGTTTCAGAGGGACTTTGCATTGTATATGAATAGCGTCGCCGTCTACTAAAGAATAAAAAGGAAATTGGTGTTTGGCAAGCAACTACAGCCAACCTCATTTTCTGCCTCCAGTTTGAAGTACATTGGCAGAGGACACCATATTTTGGAATGGATCTCTTATTTTGTTCCATTTTCATTAGAATTATTTCTTATGAGTATGGTGAATTGTTGATTTGTGAGAAGCCAAGTTTCACCTGATTGCTTTAGCAAATCATATGCATCTCTGACAACAACTTATGTCCTTTCTTAATTAATGCAGTTGTTTATTTGATTCCTCTGCTTGTTTGTTGATTGGAATCCACTTTATTTAGAGTGGTGTTGTGAAAACAGATGGCAAAGCTCAGCCCCAAGCGGCTCATGCTGTTATACAATAATTTAGTGTACCTAATTCATTGGGACACTATATCAAACATGTTAGAGGCAGTATGCAGAGAATCGGTTGCAGATCCGAGGGTCTCATTTTTTTGTTGCCCTACACAAGCTTTTGTGCGTGACATATCAAGTTCAAATAAGTTAATGCTCAAGTTTTATTCTTTTTATGATAATTGTGGTAAGTCCTGTAGTGTTGATTTATGTTGAACAATGTTGGAAAACATGATTTAGATTTTGGTAATCAAAACTTATAACATACATTTCTAGTAAAATGTTTTAGTTCACCAATTTATCTCCCTTCATGAAGTGTATGATTCATTTGTTGTTTTTAATTTTTACTGCTACATTCAACAACTTACTGCTTTTTTTGCTTTAGGGTTCCGAAAATGAAGTTCTTTTAAAAGATGCTCTGTGCAATACTGTGATGACGATAGAGTATTCATCCATTAATCCTCAATCAGGAGTGTCACTATATGCCAACAGCTTGAGAGATTTAGCTGTAACTTGGTTGTTTGTTGCTGACTTAACTGTACAGATTGCTAGGTAAGAATAAAAGACTTTTGTGGGTGTGATAGATGGAGATTCTGGAATGTTTTGCCTGATAAGTATCATAATCTTGTTGGTCATAGAGAAAAAGGTGATCATGGGAAAGCCACTTCTTATGTAAATGCATTTTCTAGATCCTGCATACCTTTTCAATTGATTAACTGGGTTACTAGTCAAAGTGGTGAGGAGAAAGATCAGCAGACCAAATGTTTCCACTCCCATAGCTCTTATAAGTGAGTTCCTCTTACAATTTTTTTTTTCTTATTATTCACTTCGTTTTGTATGTAGAGGCAGTTATATTTTTCAAAAGTTTAGCAAGTTGTATATTTGAATGACCTCAGATAGTTAAATCAGACAAGCTGCCCATTTTGTATACTCTCTCCCTCTCTCTTTGCGAGAAGTTTTTTTTTTGGTTTCCTTACATATCTAATTGTGTAGCCTTATTTGGTGCTTGTTCAGATTAGAATTGGTTTATTAATGAGTGATGTTTCTTCTATTTAACATTTTGTCTCTAATTGCAACAAATAAGATTAACTATATGTGGCAGTTTTATGGACAAACAAAAAAAGTCTTTTTGAAACAAACACTTATGATCAAACAATATCATCCTCTATGCTGTCCCTAGCTTGGTCTCAAATGAGTAATCTTATTGTTTAACTCGGAAGGGAGACATATACACATGTGATTTAATCTTATTAGCACAAAAAATTGTGATTTAATCTCATGTTTCAGAATTTTGTATCTATGCTTTTTCTATTGTGAGTGGAAGTTTTTGCATGAGATTAACTCATCCTTCTATGACACGGGGAGAAAGAGACGTTATTCATTAGTTAGGTAGCTTATAAGCTATTTAACTAAAGTATTTGATTTAAAATTGTTTTCTTATTACAGCTAGGAGGATTAATTTTTGAAGGGGTGTAGCTATTATTCTGACCTTTTTCTTTCCAGGAGTTGCATGGTGAGGACGGAATTGCTACTATAATCATGCAGGGGGTATCACTATACATTGTTTTGGAAAATTATTAAGAATCTTGTAGGTGATACTTGAGAATTAACAACCTCTGGTCTGGTTCTCCTTCTGCTGCAGGCAATGGAGATATAACAATGGCTCTTCTTTTAGTTTTCTTAGTAATTGTATTGCAGATTGTTTGAGGCTCCACTCTTAGTTAACAGTGAACACTACTAAGCCTAAGCAAAACTATCATTTCCTTCTCTCTTATAATTCCACACCTTGGGCTTCTCTTCTGAATCAATTGTTATTCTTTCTGGCATGAACATTGTTTCAGATAAGAGATTAGAATCAATTTCTTCAAATATGCAGTCTTTAGAGTGAACATATATTTTCACTACATTCTTGTTGAGTAGAATCGTTACTTTCACAAAGTGCAGCATAATTGTCATAGTTAGATTCATATATGTCATGGAAAAAGTTTTGAAAAACATCTAATATTGTCTTTTTTTTGGTATTTGCAGTATTACCATTGCTGCTTGGTGTAAGCCGCTCGCCGCTTATTTATCGCTTGCATCACTTTTCCTTGATCTTGTAAGTAGTTTTTGTTAAATCACTACTATTTTGCCTTAACTTATCGCTCCTATCGTCATCTCTACTTGTATTTTTGTTTGCATACTTAAATCTTTAGTATCTCACTCATACCGGTTTCTCTTTTTAGTTTGAGCTAGTTACTAAGGAGTTATAAGTATAAGTTAGTATTTGGCTATTTCAGGTGTTTGAATGTTTCTAAATTTTTATTATTAGTGTGCAGTTGGAAAGTGTGTGGGCTTGCATAAACCGTATATTTTCTAGAATGAAGTGTGTCTTTCATCCATTTAGCCATGACCAAGGCTATTTCTTATATTTCTTATATTGAAGAATTGCCCCCTTTTTATGTTTATAACTTCATATTTGGTGAAAAACATTTTTGCTTTTCAAGCTGATATGCTCGTTGTGTAATGTCTTAAGCAACTCATTGGGATTTGATAAATTAAGAAGCTTAGCAATATTGAAGAGGAGGTTCGGGTGCCGTGAAAGGTTGTAATTTGAATGGGACAAATGTTGTATGTCTTTATTTGCTGAAAAATTGTCTACATCAGTGGACTTTGATTCCTGAATTTTCTTCATTTTATGCGTGTACTTGTTCATGTAACATAGGTAGAGATATGAAGGGTGGTGAATTATTTAGGTGGTTATGAGGGTTACTGTGGTATCCTTTTCTATTCTTTAGTTTGTAATTTTGTATTGTCTTATTTGTTACAATTAATTAAATATTTTTAATTACATAAATACTTGTAAATTAAAAAATAAAAAATTTACACATTATGTAATGAATAATTCCAAAAATTATTCAGGGATGAAAAAAAAACTTAAAACAAGAGAGGTTCAAAAAATAGGAAGCAGGCAAAAAAAAAAACATAAAAGAGGGCGGTTCAAAAAATTTAACAGAGGACAGTTAAAAAAATCATAAGAGGGCGGTTCAGATGAAAGGAACAAAGGAGGTTATTTAAATAAAAAAGGGCGGTTCGGAACTGTCCTTAAAAAAATTAAAGAGGGCGGTTACGAACCAAACTAAAAAAAGAAGTACTTACAAAGGCGATACATTTAAGAAGGGTTCGGAATCACCCTCTTTTATGCAAAATAACCTTCCTCAAAATGTTTTTCTGTAGTAGTGTTTTCTGCGGGTCCGAGCGTGTAACATCCCAAATTTAATTCCAAGTATAATCTATGTTGGGATGGTCTTAGGGTAGAAGAAATGGAGATATAAGTTAGAATCTAGCCAAAAATACATGTAGAACTAGGGTTAAAAACATAGAACCTTAGGAAATTCAAAATAAAAGATTTACAATTCTAAACAAAAATTCCACCGTTGGATGTGAAGATTAGTATGTGGGGAAGCTTGCTTTAAAATTTGAGGAAGATCCAACGGGTAACGAAAAAGTTATGGCCTTTCAAAGTTTGGATACTGCAAAATTGTGCAGCTTAATCGCCTCTTAATCGATTAAGCTGCAATTTAATCGATTAAATCGTGCTGCTGCTGAAAAAAATAAAAGCAAAACACACTCTTTCTTTCCCAAATTCGTTTCTCTCTTCCTCTCCCCCCTAGGGTTCCATTCTCTATCATCAAATCCATCAAGAGCAAGTGAGGTTTCTTCATCCCATCAACAAATCCCTTCCTTCTTCACTCCAAATAAGTGTTTAATGCCATGAATTTCCTTTTTCTCTCTCTAATTCGTCCTCCCCTTTCTTTCTCCTCCATCCATGGTGGTTTTTGGTTCTAAGCCATGGAAGCTCCACTTTTCTTGAAGTTTTGGCATGAACCTATGACATGAATGTTAATCTTCTCTTTTTATGGCACTTGTGCTAGGTTCCTCACTTTTCCCTTGGGTCATAACTCAATTGGTGGCAAGACTCTCAAGCTTAAAGCAAGTGTAACCGCCTTATCTCTAAGTGTTGAGGTAAGGAGTGAGTATTACCATACTCTGGGGAATAGTTTATAGTATGTATTTAATGCTTGCTAAGAGTTAGGTGTTAGTATAAGGAATAGGAAACCTAAGTTAGAAAATAATGGTAATATTAGAAACGAACTTAGTGTAACTCTAAGATGGGGAATAGGAAATATAATTTGATTAGGCAAACCAATAAATTGAACTAGCTAAATGCATGATCTTGCTACTATATGTTATTATAGGTGTTACTTGAGAATAATTGTTAAGTGCTAATGTGTAGGATATTTTAGGTGCTTATCTGAGTTGTTGCTAATTGTTATATATATTTGGTGTATTCTTGATAATTATTGTGAACTGTTCATTTGCTGCTCTAAGTGTTTAAGTGTTATGAATTGTAATTGTGTTTATTTACTAGATGGTTTATATGAGATTATTAGGAATGGTGTGCTTACTATTGTATATTGATATTTGTTGCTTATTATGATTCTTTGGAAGTGGTGAGTATGTTGGCTTTTGACCTGAGGTGACATACTTTGTAAATATGGTAAGTATGTGGGCCTTTGACCTGAGGTGACATACTTATCATGTATGTATAGGGTGAGTATGTTGGCCTTTGACCTAAGGTGACATACTTTGTGAATATGGTAAGTATGTGGGCCTTTGACCTGAGGTGACATACTTATCATGTGTGTATAGGGTGAGTATGTTGGCCTTTGACCTGAGGTGACATACTTTGTAAATAGGGGATGTATGTGGGCCTTTGACCTGAGGTGACATACATCGTAAATGGAGATTGGAAAATAAAGGAAATGAACAGGATAGGAAGAAAGGAATGAGGAATGAAAATGGAAAAAAATACAAGAAAAATAAGATAGGAAGGTTGGTAGAAGAATATAACAAGATAATTTGGGATTGTATTAGAAATGTACTAGTAATAATAGGACAACAGGGTATGTAAAACGAATTAAAGAGTTAGGTAATTGATGGGTAAAAAGGAAACAGAAATAGGAGCATAGGTGGATTAGTCGGATAGGTAAAGTGAACTATAACTTAGGAAAAATAAAGGAATCGGAACATTTATATACCCACGGGTCCATTTTTGGATTCAGACCTAGATTCGTTACAGGTATTACCCACGGATACGAGTCCAATTAATTGTCAAGCCCAATCTTTACCATACCTGTTATCAAGATTTGAACATTATCAAAATGTAGTTAATGGATTCCTAAAATCTTGCTTTTTTTTTTAAAATTTTTACACGATATATAGCAATATTTTTTAAATATTTTTAATTAATTAAAAAAAATTGAGAAAAGGTTATGAAAGCGACACCTCAATATTTTTTTGAATTGCATGTATCCTCTTTTTATATTATATAATTGATTTGAATATTTAAGATTTTTTTAAGGGAAAGATGTATTTTATTCATAGATCAGAAACTGTACAAGTAATGACAAAGATGACAATTACAACTATAAGATATTTCACACTAATAATAGTTACAGGGAAAACAGAATACACTGCAACAATATACTCTTCCATGTGGACATGAATCATCAGCAACTGCCAAAACCGGACTCTAACAGGAGATTCAATAGTCTTTAATTCCAAGATAATAATCTCATTGATGTTGGGGCTAAACTCAGTTCGGCGACAAGAAGGAATCTCATATCAAAAATGAGAGAGCCATTGGACGATAACCAAATCAACAATCGGCAAAGGGAGATCTGTCTCGACGAGTAGCCTTCCAATTAATGGAGCAAAGAGGATGACCATCAGATCTGGAAAGTATAAACTATCCAGAGGCATCCCTCCACTGGAAACACACAAAGCAAAACAACATGCACAAAGGCAAGACAAAACCTAGATAAACTGGGGGAGACAAACCTACACACTTTCCCAAAAAAGGGGTGGGAGAGATCTCCCTTCCTCTACCGAGAAACAGCAGATGAAAACAAGCAGGAGCAGAGGAAAGAGGAGGGAGGGAAAATCCTAATTTTTTTGGGGAAATCCCGTAACACCCCTAATTTTCGTCTCCCAGATAATAAGGAAATTTTATTATTAATTTATATAAATTTTCCAAGTTTATATTTTGTATTTAATTAGCCTGAAATATAAAAATAAGTGGAAATATTTTTATATGGCAAACAATGCAAAAATATAGATATTGCATTTTAGTCCTTGGTTTAGGACCTAAATGTAATATTGAAAAGGTTCTTGGAAGGAAAGATTTAAAAAGTATTAATTTTTAAATTTTGTACTGACCTAACCGGTTAGTAATGCCCTGTAACCGGTTAGACGATGAACCCAGAAACTAGGTTAGTGCGTTTTGATGAGTAATCACTTGATTAATCCATGGAATCGCCACGAAAACAGCTCTAATCTAGTGGATAACACGCGTCATCATGCATGTTACACCAATTTCTCTATAAAAGCCAGTGTTGATGAAGAATTGGGGTTGATTTTCTCTGAATTCTGGTTGAGAGGCTGATTAGGGTTTCTGATTCGTGTGGGTAAATTCTTCTTCTTCTTTGAGTGTTGATAAACGAGTGATACACATCCACAAAGCTTGCATCAAGGGCTTTGTGTTGATATAAAGCTTGTGAGCTGAGAGTCTTTGTGTGAAGAGAAATCAATCTTAGAAGTTGGAGTTGGAAAACTGAACTCTGTTCTCTCTTGATTCTGGAAGCTGAGTTTGAGCTTTGATTCTGGTAAGCACAGATAACGTTTAAGCTTCAAACCACTTTTATTTCTTAGTGCATGTTACCTAGATCGAGTTCTAATTGTTTTCCCCAATTTCTTTGGTCAATTTCTATGTCAAATTCTCTGGTCTTTGAACCCTGTTGATGGAAAACGTGGCTGAGAGCAGAACATAGGATTTTTGGGGAGTTTGTGGATTTTCTTCAAGTTTCAGTGCTAATACTCATCAAACCCGACTTTGAGGTATGGGAGAAGTTTACCTTATACTAGATTTAGACTAAAATCAAGTGATTTAGGATTTGAGTCAACAAAGACTCAAAAAAGGCATTATGTGTTTAAGACCAAAAGGCTTGGAGGCCAAATTCTAGCTCAATTATGTTTTGAGCAATTTTGTTTTGATGCATGCAAGTGATTTTGATGCTTGAATCATAATCTAAATGGTTATTATAAGTTTTGTGGTATTAAATTGTGTTTATGTGGGTTTTTATGCAATTTGATACTTTAGACTTAATGCATGCAAATTAAATGTGTTTCTGTGGTTAAACATGTTTATTTTAAGGTATGTGAACTCTTTTGAGTGTTGAAATTGGTTAGATTTGAGTAATGAAAAGAATGATATGCAAAACCTCATTTTTCAGTGTGCAGACTACATAATCTAACCGGTTATTCGATATTTGTAACTGGTTAGATACTGTAAAATTTCAAAGAAAATGAATTTCTGGAATTAGTCCTGTGTTCTTACCATTTTTACTCAAATCTAGACTCTAATTTCACTTGAACTCAATCTGAAAATAAGTCGATTAATACTGTATGGTTCAGATTGAATTTGAGAGTTAATACCTTAGTGTAATGAGATAATTTCAAGAGGAAATTGTGCTCATTTGGAATTGGAATGTGATTTAGACTTTTGAATGATGAAAACAGTGGGTTTGAGGTATAAAACAATGTTGAAACTTTGTTGATGGATTGGGTAGAGAATTCAAGAAAAAGGGTTTTCTGAATTACAATGGTTAGTAAGTTCAGGTATGTAATTCTAACCGGTTAGCCTGAGACTGTAACCGGTTAGTACCTTAAACTGAAAAATAAAAGTTAAGTCTTTTAAGTGAAAAGTGGATACCATTGGTTAAGTCTTCCCCAATCTAAGCCTAATGGCATGTTTTTGAGTTAATTCAAGAGTGAATTTTTGTGCCAAGGATTATACCTCAAATTAATCATTCAAAAGAAAAATCGAAATATTTCTAAATTACAGTAATTAAAGTAAAGATAAAACCAATCTTAATAATTGTGCATTCATGCATAGAGAATGGAAGATTGGTTGGTAGGAACGTTTATCATATTCTGGGAATATGAGGAGGGTACTCCGGGAGTACCAAATTGTAACCTACTTGATGACACATTCTGGGAATGTGGCCAGTGTCTGGGACATGGTTTTTATGCGTTCTGGGAACGTATGCGTTCTGGGAACGTGATGCACACTCTGGGAGTGATGCTTATTTATCCAAGTATGGTTTGACATTACGTTCTGGGAACGAATGTCAGTGTTCCTGGAACACAACGGTGTATTGGATGGACGTCCAAGATGGACTTTTAGAGGCCTCAGTTGTGGATAGAAATCATGCATCATGCCACCTGCATTATAAGAGATATAATGTTGAAAATTGGTATGCTCATATGTACTTGCATCATTGTCTGTCCATGACATATTTGTGTTTGTAATTTTAGTCTTTATCAATTATGTATATGTGTATACTTACTCCCTATGCCATGTTTAGGTGATGGCCAGATACCTAGCCTGCATCGAGATACGCCCTATCCCTAGTGGTATATGGACGTACGAGGAGCACCGTGCCACCTTTGAGGGGGAGGTGGAGATCACTCTCTACTACCCTAACCCTCTGGTTCGGGTGCGACCTCGTAGATTTAGGATCCCTCTAGTCTATACTATGCATGTTCTACCCTTTTACTCATATAGAGGACCACCCCCGGCTCGACCAGTGCGTCGATTTCATAGCTTTCGTTTTAGAGCTGCCACTCGTACTCGCCCTTCTTCCCATAGAGTTGTTACTGAGGAGACTCCTTCCCCTGGTCCGACTGATTTTGAGAGGACTGCTTCTGCAGATCCTAAACCCAGTGGTGGGGTCTCTGCACAGTCGGGCGAGGTCGAGGAGGACCTTGTGGAGGATGAGGACGAGGAGGAGGTGTATGTCAAGCCTACTGTTTCTGCTAGAGGTGGACCTGCTGGTTCATAGGAGCCTGCATAGAATAGATGTTTTGGATCCTAGGTCCTTGGGATAGAGCTGCAGAGGATCAGAGGAGCTGCTGAGGACATGGATGACCTGCTCTGGGACTTCTATTTTGATATTGTGATATATTGTATATATTTTGAGAGGTCTTAGAGTGAGGATTATTTTGAGCAGCTGGTTTGTATATGTTTCATCAAAACTTGCTATCTCGACTTTGGTTACTTGCTACTGATATCATGTGGGGATGTTTTATATTATGATACATATATATATATGTTGTTTTTCCTTACCTCAACAATGCCCCACAAGTATCATTTTACTTCCGCATACTCTGATTTTGATTCAAAAGGATTCGGCAATAAGTTTATATCATATACATTCGATCAAAATCAAGAGACAAATAATATATTTTTAATAAGGGCTACGAATATGTTTTATTATGTTCAAAAGATATTGTCTCGAGAGCCTTTCCGTAATTAAAATAATATTAAGCCGAATTCAAATTATTCGTCAATGAAAAAGGAATTTATAATTGAGCAAGTAAACATTAAAAAGGGAAAAATTTTCTAGTCCCAACTTTTTATAGCAAGTATTCTATATTTGGAAATATTAATTATTTTCAAGATATAAAACGAGGGTGTCACACCGGTGGTGGTATCAGAGCATTGGTCCTGTCCCTCATGGCCCTGATGATGCAGTAAAGTATGGTATTCAATGTTATTTGAATATATTTGAGTAAGATTATTGAGTAAGCTAGCAGTGCTTATGTTTTAAAGACCTTTTAGTGACCCGAAGCCCATAGTGCAGATCTTTCTATGGCAACCAGAAATAGAAATTATATGAACGAAATGTTAAAACGTATTACGATTGTGCTGGAGGGCATGCAGCGGCAGCAACAGCAGCCACCTCAAGGACGAGCTGGTAATCCACATGTTGGTAATGTGGTGAATCATGATGCTAAGACTCTGTCAGAGTTCAGAAAGTGCAATCCACCAAGGTTTGAAGGAGGATACAAACCTGACGAGGCAAATAAGTGGTTGTACGAGATCAACAAGATTTTCAGAACATTAGACTGTTCGGATGAGCAGAAGGTAACCTATGCAGTTTACATGCTTCATGGGGAAGCTGAGAACTGGTGGGATCATACTGATCAATTGCTAAATTTTGAGAGAAGTGTAGGCGTTATCATCATGGTCAATTCTGCTGGTCCACAGGAGGATGTTTCAAATTTGGAAAGCAAGGTCATTTTGCTCGTGATTGTAGAGAGCCTGCAAAAGGTGATGCTAAAGGATCTACCGGAAAGTCTGTGGTGCAAGGAAGAGTGTTTACCCTGAGTGGATATGAAGCAACCCAAATCCCGAATCTCGTGCAAGGTAACTTTTTGCTTAATGATTAACCTTGCAAGATTATGTTTGATTCTGGAGCTACACATTCTTTTGTTTCTCTTGAATGTGTGAGTAGGTTGAATCTTGTTGTTTTTGATTCACCTTGCTATCTTAGTATAGATACCCCTACTGGGATACCTATCCTTACCGCTAAGGTTTGCTTAGGGTGTGATGTTGAAATCTTGGGTCGTGTCTCTAAAGTAGATTTGGTTTGTCTCCCTAAGTTACAATTAGATGTGATCTTGGGTATGGATTGGTTGATGAAGAACCAAGTGATCATCAATTGTGAGAAAAAGACAATTCAATATAGAACCCTTGAACCTGAAGGTTATATGTGTTTATTCTCTGCTACCGGGGAAGAAGAATCGATGCCGATAGAAGAGATTCCTGTGGTGAGGGAATTTTCGGAAGTATTTCCTGAAGAGATACCAGGATTACCTCCGAAGCGAGAAATAGAGTTTGGAATTGATTTAGTTCTTGGAGCGGGTCCCATCTCTATTTCTCCTTATAGAATGGCACCACCGGAAATGGCAGAAATGAAAAAGCAGATAAAGGAATTGTTGCAGAAGCAGATGATCAGGCCAAGTGTTTCGCCTTGGGGAGCTCCATTACTGTTTGTAAAGAAGAAGGATGGGAGTATGAGAATGTGTGTGGACTACAGTCAGTTGAATAAGGTCACCATTAAGAATAAGTACCCTTTGCCAAGGATTGATGACCTTATGGATCAAGTTAGGGGAGCTGCAGTATTTTCCAAGATTGATCTGAGATCGGGCTATCATCAGATAAGGATAAAAGAGGAAGATATACCCAAGACTGCATTTCGATCTCGATATGGTCATTATGAGTATGTGGTAATGCCGTTCGGATTGACTAATGCACCTGCCATTTTTATAGATTATATGAACTAGATCTTTAGACCATACCTAGATTTATTCGTAGTGGTGTTTATAGATGACATTCTGGTCTATTCTAAGAGTCCGGAGGAGCATGAAGAACATCTCAGGATAGTGTAAAAAGTCTTGAAGGAGAAGCAGTTATACGCCAAACTTACGAAATGTGAGTTCTGGTTGAATGAAGTGAAGTTTCTGGGGCATGTAATCTCGAAAGAAGGAATTGTGGTGGATCCAGCAAAAGTAAGTTCAGTGCTAAGCTGGGAACAACCTAAGACTGTGACTGAGGTGAGAAGTTTCTTACGGCTGGCTGGATACTATCGTCGATTTATAGAAGGATTTTCCAAGATTGCATTGCCTTTGACTAAGCTAACTCGGAAAGATCAACCGTTCGTGTGGGACGACAGGTGTGAAAGTAGTTTCCGAGAGTTAAAGGAAAGGTTAACATCGTCTCCTGTGTTAATCTTACCTGATCCTCACAAGAGCTTTGAAGTGTATTGTGATGCATTTAAGCAAGGACTGGGGTGTGTATTGATGCAAGAAGGAAGAGTAGTGGCTTATGCATCACGATAGTTGAAGAATCATGAGGCGAATTACCCGACACACGATTTGGAATTGGCTGCAATCGTGTTTGCCCTAAAGATATGGAGACATCATCTCTATGGCACTACTTTCCAAGTATTTAGTGACCATAAGAGTTTGAAATATCTGTTTGACCAAAAAGAGTTGAACATGAGGCAAAGAAGGTGGATGGAGTTTTTGAAGGATTATGACTTTAAACTCCATTATCATTCGGGTAAAGCAAATGTGGTTGCGGATGCTTTGAGTCGGAAAGCACTCCATATAAGTGCGATGATGGTGAAGGAAGCAGCGTTAATTGAGGAATTCAGAGACTTGAGCTTGTTGACGCAAGTGGAGCCATCAAGTATCAAGTTAGGAATGTTGCAGATTACAAATGAGTTTTTGGAAAGAATTCGGGAGTTACAACAAGTAGATGAGGAGTTGATTGAAAAGATGAGATTGGGTTCGGAGGGGAAGGTACCTGATTTCAAGATTGGGTTGGATGGAATCCTTCGTTTCAGAACAAGGATTTGCATACCAAGAGATTAGGAGGTTAGAAGACTGATTCTTGATGAAGCACATAAGAGTCGGATGAGTATGCATCCTGGATCAACCAAAATGTATCAGGATCTGAAGAAAATGTTTTGGTGGTCTGGTTTGAAAAAGGGTGTTGCGGAATATGTGGCTTCATGTTTAATTTGTCAAAAAGCTAAGGTGGAGCATCAGAAACCGGGAGGACAGTTACAACCTTTAAGTATCCCTCAATGGAAATGGGATAGTATCTCGATGGATTTTGTGTCTGGTTTGTCAAGGACAGCAACAAATCATGATGCAATCTGGGTGATTATGGATAGGTTGACTAAGTTGGCGCATTTTATTCCGATAAATATGCGCTATCCTTTGAATAAGCTTACCCAGATCTACATTAAGGAGGTAGTTCGTCTTCACGGAGTGCCTTCGAGTATTGTGTCGGATAGAGATCCCAGATTTTCTTTGCAGTTCTGGAAGAGTCTGCATAATGCTATGGGAACAAGATTAAAATTGAGTTCTGCGTATCATCCACAGACGAATGGTCAGACGGAGAGAACTATTCAGTCTTTGGAAGATGTGTTAAGGGCTTGTGCACTTGAAGAGCAAGGAAGTTGGGATCAAGTGTTACCCCTTGCAGAATTCACATACAACAACAGCTACCATGCAAGCATCGGGATGGCACCGTTTGAGGCTTTGTATGGAAGGAAGTGTCAAACCCCACTATGTTGGTTTCAAGTGGGGGAGAACTTAGTGGTTGGACCGGAAATGGTGCAGCAAACAACTGAGAAGATCAAGATGGTTCAGACAAAGATGAAAGCGGCCCAGAGTCGGCAGAAGAGTTATGCTGATAGACGGAGAAAACCTATAGAGTTTTCGGAGGGCGACCATGTGTTTCTTCGGATAGTTCCGATGAAAGGGATCAGTAGAGCCTTGAGAAACGGAAAGCTTTCACCTAAGTGTATAGGTCCATACCAAATCCTTAAAAGAGTTGGTCCCGTTGCTTATCAAATAGCTTTACCACCCTCTCTGTCCAATTTGCACAATGTCTTTCATGTTTCTCAGTTGAAGAAATATGTGCATGACCTATCGGTTGTTTTGAAAATCCAACCTGATGATCTAGCTTTGAAGGAAAACCTTACCTTTGAAGCCAGACCAGTCCGGATAGAAGATCGTGAAGTTAAGCAACTCAGGGGAAAGGAGATACCTTTAGTCAAGGTTATATGGGAAAACGCTGACACGTCTGAAGCTACATGGGAATTAGAGGAAAAGATGCGTCAAGAGTGTCCGGAGTTGTTTATGTAAGCTAGAATTTCGGGGACGAAATTCCTTTTAAGTGGGGGAGTAGTGTAACACCCCTAATTTTCGTCTCCCAGATAATAAGGAAATTAATAATAAAGTTTTATTATTAATTTATATAAATTTTCCAAGTTTATATTTTGTATTTAATTAGCCTGAAATATAAAAATAAGTGGAAATATTTTTATATGGCAAATAAATGCAAAAATATAGATATTGCATTTTAGTCCTTGGTTTAGGACCTACGTGTAATATTGAAAAGGTTCTTGGAGGGAAAGATTTAAAAAGTATTAATTTTCAAATTTTGTACTGACCTAACCGGTCAGTAATGCCCTGTAACCGGTTAAACGATGAACCCAGAAACTGGGTTAGTGCGTTTTGATGAGTAATCACTTGATTAATCCATGGAATCGCCACGAAAACAGCTCTAATCTAGTGGATAACACGCGTCATCATGCATGTTACTCCAATTTCTCTATAAAAGCCAGTGTTGATGGAGAATTGGGGTTGATTTTCTCTGAATTCTGGTTGAGAGGCTGATTAGGGTTTCTGATTCGTGTGGGTAAATTCTTCTTCTTCTCTGAGTGTTGATAAACGAGTGATACACATCCACAAAGCTTGCATCAAGGGCTTTGTGTTGATATAAAGCTTGTGAGCTGAGAGTCTTTGTGTGAAGAGAAATCAATCTTAGAAGTTGGAGTTGGAAAACTGAACTCTGTTCTTTCTTGATTCTGGAAGCTGAGTTTGAGCTTTGATTCTGGTAAGCACAGATAACGTTTAAGCTTCAAACCACTTTTATTTCTTAGTGCATGTTACCTAGATCGAGTTCTAATTGTTTTCTCCAATTTCTTTGGTCAATTTCTATGTCAAATTCTCTGGTCTTTGAACCCTGTTGATGGAAAACGTGGCTGAGAGCAGAACATATGATTTTTGGGGAGTTTGTGGATTTTCTTCAAGTTTTAGTGCTAATACTCATCAAACACGACTTTGAGGTATGGGAGAAGTTTACCTTATACAAGATTTAGACTAAAATCAAGTGATTTAGGATTTGAGTCAACAAAGACTCAAAAAGGGCATTATGTGTTTAAGACCAAAAGGCTTGGAGGCCAAATTCTAGCTCAATTATGTTTTGAGCAATTTTGTTTTGATGCATGCAAGTGATTTTGATGCTTGAATCATAATCTAAATGGTTATTATAAGTTTTGTGGTATTAAATTTATGTGGGTTTTTATGCAATTTGATACTTTAGACTTAATGCATGCAAATTAAATGTGTTTCTGTGGTTAAACATGTTTACTTTAAGGTATGTGAACTCTTTTGAGTGTTGAAATTAGTTAGATTTGAGTAATGAAAAGAATGATATGCAAAACCTCATTTTTCAGTGTGCAGACTACATAATCTAATCGATTATTGGATATTTGTAACCGGTTAGATACTGTAAAATTTCAAAGAAAATGAATTTCTGGAATTAGTCCTGTGTTCTTACCATTTTTACTCAAATCTAGACTCTAATTTCACTTGAACTCAATCTGAAAATAAGTTGATTAATATTTTATGGTTCAGATTGAATTTGAGAGTTAATACCTTAGTGTAATGACATAGTTTCAAGAGGAAATTGTGCTCATTTGGAATTGGAATGTGTTTTAGACTTTTGAATGATGAAAACAGTGGGTTTGAGGTATAAAACAATGTTGAAACTTTGTTGATGGATTGGGTAGAGAATTCAAGAAAAAGGGTTTTCTAAATTACAATGGTTAGTAAGTTCAGGTCTGTAATTCTAACCGGTTAGCCTGAGACTGTAACCGATTAGTACCTGAAACTGAAAAATAAAAGTTAAGTCTTTTAAGTGAAAAGTGGATACCATTGGTTAAGTCTTCCCCAATCTAAGCCTAATGGCATGTTTTTGAGTTAATTCAAGAGTGAATTTTTGTGCCAAGGATTATACCTCAAATTAATCATTCAAAAGAAAAATCTAAATATTTCTAAATCACAGTAATTAAAGTAAAGATAAAACCAACCTTAATAATTGTGCATTCATGCATAGAGAATGGAAGATTGGTTGGTAGGAACGTTTATCATATTCTGGGAATATGAGAAGGGTACTCCGGGAGTACCAAATTGTAACCTACTTGATGACACATTCTGGAAATGTGGCCAGTGTCTGGGACATGGTTTTTATGCGTTCTGGGAACGTATGCGTTCTGGGAACGTGATGCACACTCTGGGAGTGATGCTTATTTATCCAAGTATGGTTTGGCATTACGTTCTGGGAACGAATGTCAGTGTTTCGGGAACACAACGGTGTATTGGATGGACGTTCAAGATGGACTTTTAGAGGCCTCAGTTGTGAATAGAAATCATGCATCATGCCACTTGCATTATAAGAGATATAATGTTGAAAATTGGTATGCTCTTATGTACTTGCATCATTGTCTGTCCATGACATATTTGTGTTTGTAATTTTAGTCTTGATCAATTATGTATATGTGTATACTTACTCCCTATGCCCTGTTTAGGTGATGGCCAGATACCTAGTCTGCATCGAGATACGCCCTATCCCTAGTGGTATATGGACGTACGAGGAGCACCATGCCACCTTTGAGGGGGAGGTGGAGATCACTCTCTACCACCCTAACCCTCTGGTTCGGGTGCGACCTCGTAGATTTAGGATCCCTCTAGTCTATACTATGCATGTTCCACCCTTTTACTCATATAGAGGACCACCCCCAGCTCGACCAATGCGTCGATTTCATAGCTTTCGTTTTAGAGCTGCCACTCGTACTCACCCTTCTTCCCATAGAGTTGTTACTGAGGAGACTCCTTCCCCTGGTCCGACTGATTTTGAGAGGACTGCTTCTGCAGATCCTAGACCCAGTGGTGGGGTCTCTGCACAGTCGGGCGAGGTCGAGGAGGACCCTGTGGAGGATGAGGACGAGGACGAGGAGGAGGTGTATGTCGAGCCTACTGTTTCTGCTAGAGGTGGACCTGCTGGTTCATAGGAGCCTGCATAGCATAGATGTTTTGGATCCTAGGTCCTAGGGATAGAGCTGCAGAGGATCAGAAGAGCTGCTGAGGACATGGATGACCTGCTCTGGGACTTCTATTTTGATATTGTGATATATTGTATATATTTTTAGAGGTCTTAGAGTGAGGTTTATTTTGAGCAGCTGGTTTGTATATGTTTCATCAAAACTTGCTATCTCGACTTTGGTTACTTGCTACTGATATCATGTGGGGATGTTTTATATTATGATACATATATATATATATATATATATGTTGTTTTTCCTTACCTCAACAGTGCCCCACAAGTATCATTTTACTTCTGCATACTCTGATTTTGATTCAAAAGGATTCGGCAATAAGTTTTTATCCTATACATTCGATCAAACTTAAGAGACAAATAATATATTTTTAATAAGGGCTACGAATATGTTTTATTATGTTCAAAAGATATTGTCTCGAGAGGCTTTCCGTAATTAAAATAATATTAAGCCGAATTCAAATTATTTGTCAATGAAAAAGGAATTTATAATTGAGCAAGTAAACATTAAAAAGGGAAAAATTTTCTAGTCCCAACTTTTGATAGCAAGTATTCTATATTTGGAAATATTAATTATTTTCAAGATATAAAACGAGGGTGTCACAAATCCTAATTAATTAACTATTTTATTATAAGTGTTGAATATTTAAGATTAGAATATTATCAAAAAGTATTAATGGATTCCTAAAATCTTGCTTTTTTTTAAAAAAAAAATATTTTACACCATATATAGCAATATTTTTTAAATATTAACTTTTTTATTATAAGTGTTGAATATTTAAGATTTGAATATTAACAAAAAGTATTAATGGATTTCTAAAATCTTGCTTTTTTTTCAAAAAAATTTACACCATATATAGCAATATTTTTAATTAAGAAAAAAATTGAGAAAAGGCTATGAAAGCGAAATCTCATCATTTTTTTGAATTGCAGTTATCCTCTTTTTATATTATATAATTGACTTTAATGATGATGGGTATTTAATTAGCTATTGATTATTGTGTAGTAATTTAGTAATACATCATTAATTAATTCATTGACTTCATATTCAACTAAAAAAGAAAAAAATAATTTAATTAATCCTAATTTAATAAGTTTTTATACTATTAAGAAAGAAAGAAAAAACCATTAAAATATTAAATATAAATAAAATAATGTTGCATAACATTTTAGTAGGTACCATTAATTATTGTAATGTTAAGTTTTATTTTATTTTAATATTTAAATATTATTTGGGATTATTTTTATAAATTCTACGTAATTATTATTATTGAAATTGTATTACAGAAGCATTATTGAAATAAAAATATGTATAAAAGTACATGATGATGTAATGTTGACGCATGTTTGATGAGTCTGGTGTTAAGACTCTGCTGTGGTGGAAGATATGAAAAGTCTGAAGTTGAGTCTGATAGTTGAATGATGATGTAATGCTGATGTGTCAGAGTCTATGTAGATGCCCTAAGTCTATATTAAAACTATAAGTTTTTTAAATAAATTTATTATAATACCCGTACAATGCACGAGCTAAAAGCTATTAGTTGCATATAAATAGGACAAACTATACATACTTCTCTCATACAAAAAATATATATAAGCATATTTATTCATATATCATCTTTTGTTTCTTAGTTTTTAAAATTGAATTGTATACATGGCTAAATGCGAGTTAAGCTATTGCTATTTGATTTTCATTATGGTTCTAGTTGTTGTAGCAAGTAAGTATTGTATAACATGGTGATAAACATGTTACAGCTATATATATATATATATATATATATATATATTCATTTTGACTCCCTTCGTTTAATTGATTTTTCTTATTTTTCACTTATAGCGGAAAGTATGATGAAAGTAATAGCAAACCAGAAAGATAAAATATGTATGGATGGTTTGGGTGCTTGTATTCGAAGAGGGGGGGGGGGGGGGACTGTGATCAGAAGTGTAAAGCCAAACATCCTAATGGCCAAGGATCCTGTAACCAGTTTGGCTTGTGTGATTGCCATTACTTTTGTGGTAGCTCAAGCCTAGCAAGGCCTCATAAAAGAAATTGTGACGGTGCAGCTGGATTTTGCTCTCAAGATTGTGGCGATGATTGTTGCAATGGCAACTGTGCTAAAAAATTTGATAGTGTGTAAATGTCAATATGTTTTCCACCATAAATTTAGTAACTTGTGTAAGTGTGGGATCCAAAAATAATTTAAAGTTTAAATTACATCAACACCTCTTGAGATTTAGCTTAATTATATTCACCACATCTCAGTTATAATTATTATTCCAATATTAATATTCGTCTTTACTAGGGATGACAATGGGTCCGAGTATTCTGTTACCTGAATCCGCCCCGTTCATGCATATACGGACCCGCACAGGTACCCGCTGTCAAGCGGGCCAGCGGTTCTTTGGGTATCCAAACGGGTTCGCGGGTACCCATTATGTATAAAAAAAATTTAAAATTTTAAGCTTATTTTTTGAACAAACATAAAAGTTCTTTATTTTTACTTATCAAGCACTTGATATATCATTAAACAATTCACAAATAAAGTCATTAGAGGCAAAACATATTCACCTCGAAACAAATCCTCTTATACAAACATACTTAACTTCCAAATCAATTGAATAATAAGTATTTTTCTGCGGGTTCGAGCGCCCACGGATCCGATACCCAATTACCCAGACCCGGACCCAATCTGGGTATTACCGCGGGTCCCCGTTTTTATATACCCACGGGTCCATTTTTGGATTCAGACCTAGATTCGTTACAGGTATTACCCACGAATACGAGTCCAATTAATTGCCAAGCCCAATCTTTACGATACCTGTTATCAAGATTTGAACATTATCAAAATGTAGTTAATGGATTCCTAAAATCTTGCTTTTTTTTAAAAACAATTTACACGATATATAGCAATATTTTTTAAATATTTTTAATTAATTAAAAAAATTGAGAAAAGGTTATGAAAGAGACACCTCAATATTTTTTGAATTGCATGTATCCTCTTTTTATATTATATAATTGATTTGAATATTTAAGATTTTTTTAAGGGAAAGATGTATTTTATTCATAGATCAGAAACCGTACAAGTAATGACAAAGATTGACAAAGATGACAATTACAAGTATAAGATATTTCACACTAATAATAGTTACAGGGAAAACCACTACAAGAAAAATGCAAAATAGCGACACATAAATCCCTCGCCATTCCCTCGCAAATCCCTCGCAAAATCGAATTTGCGACTGATTTGCGACGGATTTGCGAGCGATGCGTCCGTCGCGTCTCATTCATCGCTAATTAGCGAGCGCATGTTTCTCTCGCTAATTTGCGACGAATTTTCGAGCGATGCGTCCGTCGCTAATTAGCGACTAACAGTTCCTCGTAAATCCCTCGCAATTGATCAAGCCGTCGCTAATTAGCGACCAACAGTTCCTCGCAAATCCCTCACAATTGATCAAGCCGCCGCTAGTTAGCGACCAACAGTTCCTCGTAAATCCCTCCCAATTGATCAAGCCACCGCTAATTAGCGACCAACAGTTCCTCGCAAATCCCTCGCAATCGATCAAGCCGTCGCTAGTTAGCGACCAACAGTTCCTCGCAAATCCCTCGCAATTGATCAAGCCGTCGCTAATTAGCGACCAACAGTTCCTCGCAAAATCTCTATCATTTTTTCATCCCTCACTAATTGGTGATGAAGAGGATTTTTGCGTCGCTAATATTTTTGTTAGAAAGGTTTGCGACAGTTAAAACTGCCGCTAAGCCAGGGAATATGATACAATGGAGAATTTCTTAGCTACAGTTTAAAAGTTTTAGGCATAATTATAAATGTGGGTAATTAGAAAAGAAAAAAGAAAAAAATATATATAGCCACTTAAATCGTGGCTAAATTAGATATTTTTATTTTTACATTATCACTAATTCGAAATAAAATAAACACAAAATATTGCATTTAATATTATCCAATTTCAATGAATCATTATTCAAATAATAATCAACCTATATATTAAAAGCATTTACTATAATAATACAACAAACTATAGAAAAACATACAAATAAAGTGATTAATTAAGTTTCATATACATAAAAAAATGCAAAAATTCCACATTAAGTGATAAGCATTTCTTTGTGAAGGCTACTCCTAGACATATTTAGGAGGGACATCCTCAAAGATAGTACTACTTCAATATTGTGGAGGACCATCCTGAAAACACAGCAAGACAAAAATCAATAAATCAAAAAGATCATTTGCATAAAACCACAAGACTTTATATAATGGTGACATCAATCATCTATTAAGTAAACATTTGAATCTATTTCATACAATAACACTATTCATATTAGCAAAATCATGCCTTTAGACGACACCAACTTAGTAAAGCGCTATGGACAATAACAACCTATGTAAGAAGGGGAAAAGTAGTCAGCAAAAATATAATATATAAAACAAAAGAACATTTTCAAGGATGGGAACATTTTTAATTTTAAGTTATCTTCAAAAACATAAAATGACATGAGCTAAAAATGACCCAGTAAGCCCTAACTCAAATAGAAAATACTTTTGGAGACTCAACTAGTCAGGTGCAAGAAGACAACAGCATTAGAAATAGGAAATCCATGTTCCATGCCACTATTTACCATAAATATAATAAAGGAAGAACTGTATTTTGGAAAACAGATAAATCAGAACTAACACTCTGACTATTTATCTAGACCAAACTAAAAAGTTTGTCGTCATAAGAACTTTTTATTAAGCAAAGCAAAGGAGAAAATATAATTGAGTGACAATGCAGTATCGTCCAAATAAAGACAGAAATAAACCAAATGATAAAACTTTCCAAGACAAATACAATTACTAATACAAACACTATTATTATTATTATTATTAGAAGCTAAGCTTGAGATTTTCTTAAAAAGAAAAAGAGAAAGCACAAGCAGCTGAAGAACCAATGGTTACCCATTAAACATAGAGAATGACAGAATGTGATCCCAACAGCTGTAAATATTTGACAGGCAAAACGTAAGACCTTACTTAGCAAAAGTGACTTGTTTGGATTTTGGAACGTAACATTGGCTATCTCATCACAAGGCAGTAAAAAAATAAATTAAATCCATATAACCAATATCACACTCCACATACCAGCCAGCTAAAAAAGCTAGTTAGCATAAATAAAAAGTACTACTACCAAAAGAAAGAAAATAATAAAAAGAAAAGAAAAGTGAATTTGTTTTAATGAAGTCACCTGGAGGAAATCAGATTCTTGGTTTGGACATTTGAATGCACTGAGGTTACCAAAGTCTGGCAGCAGAGAGTGAGTCAAAAGATAAAATCAGAACCCTGTATCAGGCAAATGCAGGTAAGGGCCCTGAATTTCACTTAGGAAATAGTCAAGGTGACAAATATTCTATTAGCAGACAAACTTGCTTAGAAGAAACTCTTACACGCATTAATTTCTCACTGGATTATGTGTAATTGTGCATGCTGTTGGTCTGTGAACTTTATTCTAAAAATTCCCTTGCTTTGAGGGTTTAGTGACATTGAAATTCATACACAATTCCAAAATATAACCGACCTACGATAATGAATGCATGTGCAAGTTAAAGTCCAGAGGAAATACTATATATGATATTTGCCTGATATGACCCAACGTCAAGATCTCAACCATAGCCATAGCTTGTCTCCATATTGAGGCCAATAGCTATGTACCAAATTTCTTCAAGAAGCAAGCAAAACAGCTTTGGTCATTTAAAGCAAGAAACAGAGTTTTGAAGAAAACAAACTTTTCATTGAGTGGAAGTTTCACAAGTAAGTGGGCCAACAGACACTGCTCATGTCTAAGTTTTAAAAAAATATAATCCAACTAGGAAGACTTTGTAATTGAGCATTCCATTATTTGCCTTCGTATGCTACCACTGTTCTGAATAAAGATCCTGTAACACCCCTAATTTTCGTCTCCCAAATAACCAAGAAATTAATTATAACAATTATTTAATAATTGATTTGTATTATTTTTGAAGGTTTTAGTTTTTGTACATTATGTGTTTTTATGTATAAAAAATATGGTTATTTTGTACAAAAATATGGATATTGTAATTGAGCCCTTGGGTTGAGACCTAATTGCAATATTAGAAAGGTTCTTAAAGAAAGAGCAATTAAATTATTAATTTTTGAATTTTATCAGTATGTAACCGGTTAGAAGGGCTGTGTAACCGGTTACACGATGAACTCAGAAAACTGGGTTAGTGCGTTTGATGAGTAATCACTCGTTTTAACCCAGAATTCGCCACGAAATCATCCTAATCGTAGTGGGAGCTATGTGTATTGATGCATGTTAGCCTGATTGCTCTATAAATAGCCCAATTGATCGAGATTTTTGGCTCATTTGTTGATCTGAAGTGCTGATGCTCTGTTTAGGGTTCGTGAATTCGTCTCTGAAATTCTCCTTCGTTTATGAGAGTTAGAACATGAGTGATACACTGTTACAAAGCTCACATCAAGGGCTTTGTATTGATATAAAGTTTGTGAGTTGAGAGTCCCTGAATCAAGAGAACGAAGCTTGCAAAGTAAGGGTGTTGGAGCTCTCAACACTGATTCTGAGTTTTTGGAGCTTGCTTTGGACTTCGATTTGGGTAAGCACATGCACTTTTTGAGTCTCAAATCTGTTCAAATCTTTAGTGCATGTTGCATAGAGTGAGTATTGATGGTTTTCCCCAATTTGTTTGTCCAATTCATGTGTCAAATCTTGTAGTTTTTGGACTCTGTCAAACCTGTTGTTGGCTGAAAATGGAGATTGTGGATTCTGGGGAGATCTTGCAAATTCCAGTGATTAAATTCATAAAGCACACCTTAGAGGTAAGGGGGAAGCTTACTATTTGCTAGAATGAGAATAAATTGTAGTAGAACATAGGATGAGTCACCAAGAGACTCAAAGGGCATAAGTTAAAATGGTTAAGTGGCTTGGAGGCCAATCTGAACTCAATTGTTGTTATGAGCAATGTTATCTAGATGCATGCAAGCTATATTGATGTTGGATTCATGACTTAATTATTTGGTTATTATGTGAATTGATGCATTAAGTTGTGAAATATGTGCAATTATGTGCAATTTGAGTATCTAAATTGAATGCATGCAAGATAGATATGTTTCTGTGGCTGAACATACTAGTATTAAGGTATGTGAACTCTTTTGATTGTTGAAATTGGTTAGATTTGAGTATTGAAAAGAATGGTATGCAAATCCTCATTTTTCAATGTACAGACTGCATAATCTAACCGGTTAGTCGAAATTTGTAACCGGTTAGATACTGTCAAATTTCAAAGAAAATGAATTTCTGAAATTGACTAAGTTTCCATACCATTTGTATTCAACTTTAAGCTAGAATTTCATACAAAGACCAATCTAAAACTATGTGATTGAGCACTGTTTGGTTTAGATTGGAGGTGATGAGTTAATACCTTAATATCAAATGATAATTTCAAGAGGAAATTATGCACAAATGAAATTGGATTATGACTTAGATCTTTTGAATGATATTATGTGTTGAACTTGAGGTATTCTGTTGTGCTAAGACCTTGTTATTGGATTGAGTAGAGAATTCAAGAAAAGATTCTTTGAAAATCAATGGTTTTGTATTCAGGTCTGCAATTCTAACCGGTTAGGTGATGATGTAACCGGTTAGTACCTGAAACTTAAAAATAAAAGTTAAGTTTTTGAGTAAGGATCGTTAATACCAATGATTATATTCTCTCAATCCAGGTCTATGAGCATATGTTAAACTTAAATTCAAAGGTGAATTTTATGAGTAAAGCCATACCTCAAGATATCATTCCGAAGTTGTGTCTTCTATGTCATAATAATGGAATTAATGGGAACATGACCCTGTACTCTAGGAGTACCAAATTGATGCAACCTACTTGATGACACATTCTGGGAATGTGGCCATTGTCTGGGACATGGTTTCTTTGATACGTTCTGGGAACGTGATGCACACTCTGGGAGTGGTGCTTGATTATATTCCAAGTATGGTTTGCGATACGTTCTGGGAACGTATGTTAGTGTTCTGGGAACACATTGGTATAATAATAGAATTAAAGATAAAAACCAACCTTAATGATTGTGCATTCATGCATATAGAATGAAAGATGGGTTGGTAGGAACGTTTATCATATTCTGGGAATATGAGGAGGGTAATCCGGGAGTACCAAATTTGTAACCTACTTGATGACACATTCTGGGAATGTGGCCAGTGTCTGGGACCTGGTTATATACGTTCTGGGAACGTATGTTAGTGTTCTGGGAACACATTGATATGCAACCTACTTGATGACACATTCTGGGAATGTGGCCAGTGTCCGGGACCTAGTTTTTATGCGTTCTGGGAACGTGATGCACACTCTGGGAGTGATGCTTATTATTCCAAGTGTGGTTTGCTACACGTTCTGGGAACGTGATGCACACTTTGGGAGTGATGCTTATTATCCAAGTATGGTTTGGCATTACGTTCTGGGAACGAATGTCAGTGTTCCGGGAACACAACGGTGCATTGGATGGACGTCCAAGATGGACTTTGTTAGAGGCCTCAACTATGGAAGGAAATCATGCATCATGCCACCTGCATTGAAAGAATTATTATGATTAACCGGGTGTGCTCATATGATTATGCATCATGATCTGCTACATGTTGACGTGTGGATGTTAGTTTTATTCTCATTTGATTTTGCGAATATGTATAGCTAACCCCCATGCCCTTATTAGGTGTTGATCATGCATCTAGTTTGCTCAAAATTCAGTGAAGGGAGATGTCCTTTGGGTGCATGCAGAATATAGAAAGTGTGGGTTGGGAACCCTTTGTGCAGATATCGAGGATCCAGCCAGATGAATGTTTGGACAGAGGACCAGTAACCAGCTCTATAACATCTCTATTTTTAATAGTATTTATATGATACACATTTTGAAAGAGGTATCATAAGATGAATTCGGTTTCATAATAATAATTATTTTGTATCCATGGACTTGTTACACTTGATATATTTTGGGCGCATAATATGATTACTTTACTATGTTTCCGCAAACTCTGATTTTGTTAGTCAACCTCATTATTAATCAAGTGTTTGTGAAAAGGAATTTTCAAGGGAAGGGAAAATTCTTATTTTCAGATCTTTTTCCCACGATAACAAGTCCAAGTATTCATAAACTTATTACTTTTCTTATAAAGTAAGATGATATACAAGGAGTGTTACACTTTTATGGTATCAGAGCAATGGTCCTGACTCTTGGTCCTTGGGTGTGTGGTCCAATACGCTGGTCATCGATATCTGCAATGTTTCCTTGGAAGTATGCTTTCATATACTTCCAAACTAGAGCTAAGGTTATGGGTAATGGCTCTAGATAAGTAGCTCATTCTGCTATTAAGAAGTATTTTATGTAGTCTAAGTAGAAGTATGATAGTTGTATGCTTCTCTTTAGACATGTTGTAAACCCAAAACCATAGTGTTGGTTTATTCTGTTCTCATAGAACCAGTGATAAGGAAATCTTAAAGGAGTCGTAGTTAAGTCCTTGACTCTGGAGAAGAGTATTTACCTCACCAGTGTTAAAGTTAATCAACTTCTCAGATCAAGTGCAAGGTAGTCATCTTCTTAAGGATTAACCTTGTTAAGTTTGTTGAACTCTAAAGCTATCCATTCACTTGTTCCTTATGGATACGGGTATTGATCAAAGTTGCTATATGCCTTATCCAATCTGTTATCTCAAAGCAGAGTATCCTACAAATCTTCTTGTAGTTGTTTCCAAGGTATGTCTGAATCGTTCTATTAAGGTATTAGACTTTGTCTATCTACCTGTGTCATGATTTCATTTGATCTTAAGCACGGTTTGGGAGCCGAAGGATCAAGTGATCATGATTAATGACGATAGAAAAACCCTGTATTGGGATTCCCAAGTTTCGAATCTGGAATCCAATGAACCCATGTGTTGCTTCTGGGCAGCAGTGAAGTAGAAAAGGGGGTTAAAGAAATCTTGGTTGTAAGAAATGATGTCAGGTTTACCCTTGAGTAAAGCGATAGAGTTTGGAATCAAGTTAATTCTTGACGCTGAATCTATCTCTACTACCCATATAATATGGTACTATCGGGAATGGTCAAATGAAAGAAACATGTAGAAAAAGTTCTAAAAAGGTTTTGGTTGGATCATATTAAAGAGTCTAAGTGTTTTCTAAGATTGATTGGAGGTTGGATTAACCCCAAATCAGGATTCGGGACAGGAATCCACTTAAGACTGCATTTTTGATCTCGATACAGACGTTATGAGTAGGAAATAATGCCGTTCGGATTGACTAATGCACCTGTTCTTTTATGGATTATAAGAACTGGACCTTTAGATCCTATTTGGATTCGTTTGTGGTTTATCCTGAGAATCCAGAGGAGCATGAGAAACATCTCAAGATTGTGTTGAGAATCCTGCAAGAGGAGTAGTTGTGTGCTAAGCTCACCAAAGATGAGTTTTGGTTGAGCGAAGTTACGTTCGCAGGGCATGTGATCTTTAAAGTAAGAAGTTCTTAGGGCTGGCTGGATTCTACCGCCGGATTATTGAAGGATTTTCTAAGATCGCATGGCCTTTGACCAAGTTGACTTGGAAAGATCAACTAATGGTATTGAATGATAGGATGTTGTTTAATTATGGTGGGGTAGTGATGGATTATACCCCAATATAATATAATTAGTCCAAGAGGAATTATGGAAAATGTGAGTAGACTATGATTTAAATCATTTCAGTGATGAATTCAGTTGGAATCAAGGTATTAGAGTATGATTAAATCCTATTTTGAGTTGGATTGGACGATGTAAAGAAAATGGTTTTTGAAAGTTCTTTGGTTTTATTTCTAAAACAATACTTCATAACCGGTTAGAGTTTCTTGTAACCGGTTAGAAGCTGAAAGTTTACATTAAAAAAAAAATTTAAGTCAATTGTGAAGTAACTTTTGGCATCAATAAACATCTTCCTCCAATCCAAACTCAATGTCAATTACCTAAGTAAAATTTAAGGAAGGATTTAATGTGATAAAATAACTTAATGTCTTGATTCATCATTGAAATTGATTTAAGAGAATTGAATTATAATACTTATGGATTAATCAAGAGTTGAAATTAAGGAGCTACTCCAATTGGCGAAGGTAGAGGATTTAGCTGGACGATGCAAAAGAGACGATAAGCATTAAGATAAGAAGTTTGTGATTCATGAACAAGTTTGGAGTTCGAAAATGTGAATGACAATAAGAAGAAGAGGAGTTGAATATGAGACAAAGGCGGTGGATGGAGTTTCTAAAAGATTATGGCTTTGAGCTCCATTATCATCCTAACAAAGCAAACGTAGTTGCAGACGATTTGAGCTGAAAGGCTATTCGTGTGAGCTCAATGATGGTCAAGAAGACTAATCTGATCGAGAAGTTCAGAGACCTAAGTCTGGCAATGCAAGCGGAACTATCTAGCCTTAGATGGGGAATGTTGCCAATCACCAACGAATTCTTGAATCGGATTCGTGAATTACAACCAGGAAATGAGGAATTAGATTTCTATGAAGAATATGAATGAGATTTAATCTTTGAAATTAAAGTCAGGGATTATGGATATTAGAAAATATATTATGGAAGTAAGGAATTTCTCGATGTTGGTAAGCATGTATGAGGACTATGGGAAAGTACATGAATTTCATGCGAGAAATGTCTGAGTTCAAAATAAGAGAAAGAATGATGAAATATAGGCCCAACTAGAGAAAGAGGAAAAGTAAATGGGAGAATATCAACCACGGAAATATCAAGATTAAGGAATCCTCGATGGGAGAAAAGTGACTAAGGAGGAAATAGGGAAGGGAACATTTGTCCATCTCAATGTGAAAACGGTGAGGCACATCACTTTGAGTTTAATTGCGATGTACCTAAGGGAATAGTCAATTCCGAATGTAGGAAGCTGGAGTATTATTCACCGAAATGTCTTGAAGGAAAAGGTGAGAAAGGAATGGACGAATCCAGCACGAGAAGAATTCATCGGCTGAGATGAGAGTTGAGTGTAATCCTGACGTAGACAACCCAAGCCTATCTCTTCCTTTGATCTGAGTTAACGTAGTTAAATGTTTTCGATTACGTTAATCTAATCGTTTGAGAATATCAATATCCTGTTGGAAGTTCAACTCCAATCTTTCTGTGATCAAAACCTTTATCAAAGTTGGATGTGATAAATAACTGTGGACACTACAGAAATAGAAAGATCAGTTATGGCTAGAGAGATTAACAACCACCGGGATAGGACAAATCTTTGTCTCCCCAACGGAAATGTCTCTAGAACTTGACTATCTAACTAAGTCTGATAGTGATAATTACCCTATCTTTAAGTTCATCTAACTTAAAGACCTGTCGTATGGTCTTTCTTGTGAAAGATTATATCTGAAAGGGATGATTTTTTTATTAATGGTTTGAATATTGGGACTGATCACCCTAATGTCTCAAACCATTAAGGAATAAAGTCATACAAATGTTTCTTTGATCGTGCTCGAAGGATCAGAGTGCGCAGCCCAAAAGTTTTTCCAAAAAGTTTGATGAAAAGTGTTTTATTTGAAGAATGTTTATGTGAAGTGTATTACTCAAAAGAGTATTCCTTTTAAAAGAATTCCTTCACATAAGAGTTTTTATGCAAAGAATTTTTAAAGTGAAAGGTTTCATTAGAAATGTTTCGAAATAAAAGAACTATATAGAAACTCTTTTAAGTGGGGGAGGACCCTAAAGAACAGATTTTTGGGAGCAAGATGAAGTTTTCTAGTATAAAAACACTTTGGAAAAGTGGAAAATTTCAGAAGACGAATTTCGGGGACGAAATTCCTTTTAAGTGGGGGAGTAGTGTAACACCCCTAATTTTCGTCTCCCAAATAACCAAGAAATTAATTATAACAATTATTTTATAATTGATTTATATTATTTTTGAAGGTTTTAGTTTTTGTACATTATGTGTTTTTATGTATAAAAACTATGGTTATTTTGTACAAAAATATGGATATTGTAATTGAGCCCTTGGGTTGGGACCTAATTGCAATATTAGAAAGGTTCTTAAAGAAAGAGCAATTAAATTATTAATTTTTGAATTTCATCAGTATGTAACCGGTTAGAAGGGCTATGTAACCGATTACACGATGAACTCAGAAAACTGGGTTAGTGCGTTTGATAAGTAATCACTCGTTTTAACCCAGAATTCGCCGCGAAATCATCCTAATCGTAGTGGGAGCTACATGTCTTGATGCATGTTAGCCTGATTTCTCTATAAATAGCCCAATTGATCGAGATTTTTGGCTCATTTGTTGATCTGAAGTGTTGATGCTCTGTTTAGGGTTCGTGAATTCATCTCTGAAATTCTCCTTCGTTTTTGAGAGTTAGAACATGAGTGATACACTGTTACAAAGCTCACATCAAGGGCTTTGTATTGATATAAATTTTGTGAGTTGAGAGTCCCTGAATCAAGAGAACGAAGCTTGCAAAGTAAGGGTGTTGGAGCTGTCAACACTGATTCTGAGTTTCTGGAGCTTGCTTTGGACTTCGATTTGGGTAAGCACATGCACTTTTTGAGTCTCAAATCTGTTCAAATCTTTAGTGCATGTTGCATAGAGTGAGTATTGATGGTTTTCCCCAATTTGTTTGTCCAATTCATGTGTCAAATCTTGTAGTTTTTGGACCCTTTCAAACCTGTTGTTTGCTGAAAATGGAGATTGTGGATTCTGGGGAGATCTTTCAAATTCCAGTGATTAAATTCATAAAGCACACCTTATAGGTAAGGGGGAAGCTTACTATTTGCTAGAATGAGAATAAATTGTAGTAGAACATAGGATGAGTCACCAAGAGACTCAAAGGGCATAAGTTAAAATGGTTAAGTGGCTTGGAGGCCAATCTGAGCTCAATTGTTGTTATGAGCAATGTTATCTAGATGCATGCAAGCTATATTGATGTTGGATTCATGACTTATTTTGTTATTATGTGAATTGATGCATTAAGTTGTGAAATATGTGCAATTATGTGCAATTTGAGTATCTAAATTGAATGCATGCAAGATAGATATGTTTCTGTGGCTGAACATACTAGTATTAAGGTATGTGAACTCTTTTGATTGTTTAAATTGGTTAGATTTGAGTATTGAAAAGAATGGTATGCAAATCCTCATTTTTCAATGTACAGACTGCATAATCTAACCGGTTAGTCGAAATTTGTAACCGGTTAGATACTGTCAATTTTCAAAGAAAATGAATTTCTGAAATTGACTAAGTTTCCATACCATTTGTACTCAACTTTAAGCTAGAATTTCATACAAAGACCAATCTAAAACTATGTGATTGAGCACTGTTTGGTTTAGATTGGAGGTGATGAGTTAATACCTTAATATCAAATGATAATTTCAAGAGGAAATTATGCACAAATGAAATTGGATTATGACTTAGATCTTTTGAATGATATTATGTGTTGAACTTGAGGTATTCTGTTGTGCTAAGAGCTTGTTATTGGATTGAGTACAGAATTCAAGAAAAGATTCTTTGAAAATCAATGGTTTTGTATTCAGGTCTGCAATTCTAACCGGTTAGGTGATGATGTAACCGGTTAGTACTTGAAACTTAAAAATAAAAGTTAAGTTTTTGAGTAAGGATCGTTAATACCAATGATTATATTCTCTCAATCCAGGTCTATGAGCATATGTTAAACTTAAATTCAAAGGTGAATTTTATGAGTAAAGCCATACCTCAAGATATCATTCCGAAGTTGTGTCTTCTAAGTCATAATAATGGAATTAATGGGAACATGACCTGTACTCTAGGAGTACCAAATTGATGCAACCTACTTGATGACACATTCTGGGAATGTGGCCATTGTTTGGGACATGGTTTCTTTGATACGTTCTGGGAACGTGATGCACACTATGGGAGTGGTGCTTGATTATATTCCAAGTATGGTTTGCGATATGTTCTGGGAACGTATGTTAGTGTTCTGGGAACACATTGGTATAATAATAGAATTAAAGATAAAAACCAACCTTAATGATTGTGCATTCATGCATATAGAATGGAAGATGGGTTGGTAGGAACGTTTATCATATTCTGGGAATATGAGGAGAGTACTCCGGGAGTACCAAATTTGTAACCTACTTGATGACACATTCTGGGAATGTGGCCAGTGTCTGGGACCTAGTTATATACGTTCTGGGAACGTATGTTAGTGTTCTGGGAACACATGGATATGCAACCTACTTGATGACACATTCTGGGAATGTGGCCAATGTCCGGGACCTGGTTTTTATGCGTTCTGGGAACGTGATGCACACTCTGGGAGTGATGCTTATTATTCCAAGTATGGTTTGCTACACGTTCTGGGAACGTGATGCACACTTTGGGAGTGATGCACACTTTGGGAGTGATGCTTATTATCCAAGTATGGTTTGGCATTACGTTCTGGGAACGAATGTCAGTGTTCCGGGAACACAACGGTGCATTGGATGGACGTCCAAGATGGACTTTGTTAGAGGCCTCAGCTGTGGAAGGAAATCATGCATCATGCCACCTGCATTGAAAGAATTATTATGATTAACTAGGGGTGCTCATATGATTATGCATCATGATTTGCTATATGTTGACGTGTGGATGTTAGTTTTATTCTCATTTGATTATGCGAATATGTATAGCTAACCCCCATGCCCTTATTAGGTGTTGATCGTGCATCTAGTTTGCACAAAAGTCAGTGAAGTGAGATGTCCTTTGGGTGCATGCAGAATATAGAAAGTGTGGGTTGGGAACCCTTTGTGCAGATATCGAGGATCCGGCCAGATGAATGTTTGGACAGAGGACCAGTGACCAGCTCTATAACATCTCTATTTTTAATAGTATTTATATGATACACATTTTGAAAGAGGTATCATAAGATGAATTCGGTTTCATAATAATAATTATTTGGTATCCATGGACTTGTTACACTTGATATATTTTGGGGGCATAATTTGATTACTTTACTATTTTTCCGCAAACTCTGATTTTGTTAGTCAACCTCATTATTAATCAAGTGTTTGTGAAAAGGAATTTTCAAGGGAAGGGAAAATTCTTATTTTCAGATCTTTTTCCCACGATAACAAGTCCAAGTATTCATAAACTTATTACTTTTCTTATAAAGTAAGATGATATACAAGGAGTGTTACAGATCCAAATGCCAGCTTTTTTGCATTTGAAAATTAAAATTAAGTGAGAATATGTCCTACCTGTCAAAAGATAAAATCAGAACCCTGTATCGTGTACCTTCAGTATTTGTGGTACTAATTAGAAATTAGAAGGTTTGAAACTATGGATTTGTTTCCATTTTAGCATCTTACCAATCAAATAGCCGAGAATAAATTGTTTTTGCCAGTCCATCTCTACTGACTGCCGCACTTTGGGGATCAAGGCTCCGTTTTATAACTTCTTCAGGGGTGATCATGACACGCTTACATAATGCGTCTTCCAAGGCATCAGCATCACACTTGATCCAATATTTACAAACATCTTAAAGGCAACTCAAAATCATATGGATGGACGTAGTAAGAATATAACAGGGTTCATACATGAGAAGCTCAGCAGTTGTTTTCAGGTGGAATTTGGCTTTGTCATCTTTTGGAACTGACGAGTCAACGTCCTTTCCTTTGGTAAATTCAATATTACCAATATGAAGGATTGCAGCAACAACTCTGAAAATGGCTTCCTGAGAAAAAAACAAAATCAGAAAGAAGAAAGGTTAGAAGCTAATCATTCTATGTTCTATCAAGAAAGAAGCTATATTCATACTCATGAAAAGAAATACCTGATCTTTTTGGCTTATTCCAACAATATCCATAGCTCTTCGAGTGGCAAGATACTCACGAGCATCACTTACATCAGCCAGTTCATTGCATTTTGACTGGTTAAGGTAGTGAAATTCTCTAGGATTTCCTAAAAGCATAGTCCTCTGAAAGTTAAATGATGCTCTTCAAAATTTGTTGTTACCAACCTCCTACAACAACTGTTACTATCCTTATCATGTAGCTATGTGCAAGAACTAGTGTCAAAATTTACTGTTGCCCTTTGTCTCAAATTTGATGCACGACTCTTTCTTTATACTGCAAGCCATCCACAAACAACATGTTAAGTTGTTAACAATTGTTATTCTATTTTGCTTCATAAGGTTGATTATTATATTATAAGATTGAAACCTGTAAGAAGCCTTGTTCTGAAACAAGTTTTATAATCTAGTGAATACAATCGAAAGTGAATTAAAATTAAGTATTGATTCTTTCCTCCATCTTCTGAATTACTCTAAATGTGAGAAAAAAAAAAGAATCCTCATGTGACATGCATATATGATATATATCCATTTCTTTAAAGTAATTGAAAAGAAAATAAGCTTAAAATCTAAATTTAATCTAGTTGGAGAACCACTTCACTAATCTTAACATTTAATCAAATATGAAGCAAAAAAGAGATACCTTGAGTCCTTGAGAGAGAAAGACGACGACGGTGAGAGGAGGCCGAGGCAGCGACGATGCACGTCGGAGATACGAGCGAGCGACAGGAAGGAGCGGCAGCAGCGATTCCACGGCTAAGGATCGAGCGACATGAAGGAAAGGAAGAAGACGGCGCCAGGATCAAGCGATTGAGCGTCGACGAGTGGCAGCGATGGTAAATGCGGTGGCGGCGGAGCCGCAGTTGTGGCTGTGCTACCTCTACGGTTGTGAAGACTGAAGATGAGAGACTAAGACTTTGAGGGTGTGGCTTGCGACTGTGGACTGTCCAGTGTTCCCAATACTTGTTAGGTTAAGTGGTTAACACATTATGGACAGCAAAGGGTAGGGTATTAGGTTAATACTATCTATAATTAGGGTATTAGGTTAATACTGTATTCTAGGTTAAGGTTTTTTTTTTTTAATATTGGGTTAGGTTTTAAAATAAAAATATAAATAATAATAGTTTTTTTATCATTGCGTAGTTTTTTATAAATATACTTTCTTTTTATATAAATTTAGATATTGAAATTTTATGCCCCCAACAATTTTTCATTATTTTTAATTTTTTTATTTAACTTATACTCTTTAACTCGTACACACGACATGGGTAACTACACTAGTTAAATAATGAACGAGGATAGTTTGACAAAAAAAATCCTCTTCAATAATGCTTAAATAACAATTTTGTAGTAGTGACATTTTAACTAACGGAATAATCCTTAAATAACAAAATAAATATTGGCCTTAAATAACAATTTCGTAGTAATGACATCAAAGTATAGAAAATAAGAAAGGGATTACCGTCAAAAACCATCACTTTCCTTTGTTTCGGCTAATGTCACCATGCATCATCATTGAAACAAGCTCCTTTGGTGAACTTATATATATACTGGTTGAACAGGAACCAGTTTTACCAGTTTAATATGGATCAACTCATTTTAGGTTAGTGCCTTCTACTTGTTTTGGATTCAACTAGGTTTGTTATTATGGCAGTGGTCAGAATGGAGGACATGGTTTTGGTGGTTAACGAAGTTGCATTAGTCATCGCGTGGTGGTGAACAGTGGACATGGTGGTGGATGTTGGGGAAATGGTTAGGGTAGGGTTAAGGTTAAAGTTATTCCCAATGGTGACAGTGGTTAGGGTTTAATTTGTGAAAGTAATCATGTTATTATGGATTTAATTTGGACAGAGATATTATACTTATGATATAGGGTGCATATATATATATATGTACACACATCTAAAAACAACAAATATTAAAAAAGTAATATTTATTTCATTAAAATGCATACCTAGCGACGGATTTGTGAGGAAAATATTCCCTCACAAACGATTTGATAGCATAAAGGAATTTGTGGCGACGAATTTGCGAGAGAAACATGCCCTCACAAACTTTATCATTTTACAAATGTATTCGTAGCGACAGCTTTGCGAGGAAACTATTCCTCGCAAACGATTTGATAGCATAAAGCAATTTGTGGCTACGGATTTGCGAGAGAAACATGCCCTCGCCAACTTTATTGTTATACAAATGTATTCGTAGCGACGGATTTGAGAGGAAACTATTCTCTCGCCAACAATTTGACTACGTAAAGGAATTCGTGGCGACGGATTTGCGAGAGAAAGATGCCCTCGCAAACTTTATTTCATTAAAATGCATACCTAGCGACGGATTGGCGAGGAAAATATTCCCTCGCAAACGATTTGTAGCATAAAGGAATTTGTGCCACAGATTTGCGATAGAAATATGCCCTCGCAAACTTCATTGTTTTAAAAATGTATTCATAGCGACGGCTTTGCAAGGAAACTATTCCCTCGTCAACAATTTGGAAGTTTAAAAGAATTCGTGGCGACCGGCTTGCGACGGAGCTTGCCCTCGCAAACTACCTAGCGACGGATTTGCGAGGAAAATGTCCCTCGCCAAAATTGCTTAAAATAATCTCTCGCTAATTTGTCGCAATTCCGTCGTAAATGTTGTTTAAACGAATTTGTCGCGACCGGCTTGCGACGAAAACATGCCCTCGCAAACTACCTAGCGACGGATTTGCGAGGAAAATGTCCCTCGCCAAAATTGCTTAAAGTAATCTCTCGCAAATCCATCGCAAATGTTGTTTAAAGGAATTCGTGGCGACCGGCTTGCGACGGAAACATGCCCTCACAAACTACCTAGCGACAGATTTGCAAGGAAAATGTCCCTCGCCAAAATTGCTTAAAATAATCTCTCGCTAATTTGTCACAAATCCGTCGCAAAATGATTATTATTTTCACGTTCTCAGAGGTTCATCTCTTTGCGAGGGAATTCGCTTTTGCTCGCTAAACCCTCGCATGTCCCTCTCTAATTAGCGACCGATTAGCGACGGAAAATTTCCCTCGCTAAAATCCCTCGCTATTTTTGCATTTTCTTGTAGTGAACAAAATACACTGCAACAATATACTCTTCCATGTGGACATGGATCATCAGCAACTGCCAAAACCAGAATCTAACAGGAGATTCAATAGTCTTTAATTCCAAGATAATAATCTCATTGATGTTGGGCTAAACTCAGTTCGGCGACAAGAAGGAATCTCATATCTAAAACGAGAGAGCCATTGGACGATAACCAAATCATCAATCGGCAAAGGGAGATCTGTCTCGACGAGTAGCCTTCCAATTAATGGAGCAAAGAGGATGACCATCAGATCTGGAAAGTATAAACTATCCAAAGGCATCCCTCCACTGGAAACACACAAAGCAAAACAACATGCACAAAGGTAAGACAAAACCTAGATAAACTGGGGGAGACAAACCCACACACTTTCCCAAAAAAGGGGTGGGAGAGATCTCCCTCCCTCTACCGAGAAACAGCAGATGAAAACAAGCAGGAGCAGAGGAAAGAGGAGGGAGGGAAAATCCTAATTTTTTTGGGGAAATCCTAATTAATTAACTTTTTTATTATAAGTGTTGAATATTTAAGATTTGAATATTATCAAAAAGTATTAATGGATTCCTAAAATCTTGCTTTTTTTAAAAAAAATTTACACCATATATTGCAATATTTTTTAAATATTAACTTTTTTATTATAAGTGTTGAATATTTAAGATTTGAATATTAACAAAAAGTATTAATGGATTTCTAAAATCTTGCTTTTTTTTAAAAAAAAATTTACACCATATATAGCAATATTTTTTAAATATTTTTAATTAAGTAAAAAAATTGAGTAAAGGCTATGATAGCAAAATCTCATCATTTTTTTGAATTGCAGTTATCCTCTTTTTATATTATATAATTGACTTTAATGATAATGGGTATTTAATTATCTATTGATTATAGTGTAGTAATTTAGTAATACATCATTAATTAATTAATTGACTTCATATTCAACTAAAAAAGCAAAAAATAATTTAATTAATCATAATTTAATAAGTTTTTTATACTATTAAGAAAGAAAGAAAAAAATATTAAAATAATAAATGTAAATAAAATAATGTTGCATAACATTTTAGTAGGTACCATTAATTATTGTAATGTTAAGTTTTATTTAATTTTAATATTTAAATATTATTTGGGATTTATTTTTATAAATTCTACGTAATTATTATTATTGAAATTGTATTACAGAAGCATTATTGAAATAAAAATATGTATAAAAGTACATGATGATGTAATGTTGACGCATGTTTGATGAGTCTGATGTTAAGATTCTGCTGTGGTGGAAGATATGAAAAGTCTGAAGTTGAGTCTGATAGTTGAATGATGATGTAATGCTGATGTGTCAGAGTCTGTGTGGATGCCCTAAGTCTATATTAAAACTAGAAATTTTTTAAATAAATTTATTATAATACCCGTACAATGCACGGGCTAAAAGCTATTAGTTGCATATAAATAGGACAAACTATACATACTTCTCTCATAAAAAAAACATATATAAGCATATTTATTCATCTATCATCTTTTGTTTCTTAGTTTTTATAATTGCAATGTATACATGGCTAAATGCGAGTTAAGCTATTGCTATTTGATTTTCATTATGGTCCTAGTTGTTGTAGCAAGTAAGTATTGTATAACATGGTGATAAACATGTTATAGCTATATTTTTTTTTTCATTTTAACTCCCTTCGTTTAATTGAATTTTTTTTTTATTTTTCACTTATAGCGGAAAGTATGATGAAAGTAATAGCAAACCCGAAAGATAAAATATGCGTGGATGGTTTGGGTGCTTGTGCTCGAAGAGGGGGGAGCTGTGATCAGAAGTGTAAAGCCAAGCATCCTAATAGCGAGGGATCCTGTAACCAGTTTGGCTTGTGTGATTGTCTTTACAATTGTGGTAGCTCAAGCCTAGCAAGACCTCTTAAAAGAAATTGTGACGGTGTAGCAGGATTTTGCTCTTAAGATTATGGCGATGATTGTTGCAATGGCAACTGTGCTGAAAAATTTGATAATGATTAAATGTCAATATGTTTTCCCACCATAAATCTAGTAACTGGTGTAAGTGTGGGATCCAAAAATAATTTAAAGTTTAAATTAAATCAACACCTCTTGAGATTTTGCTTAATTATATTCACCACATCTCCATATATAATTATTATTCCGATATTAATATTCGTCTTTATTAGGGATGGCAATGGGTCTGAGTATCCCATTATCCGGATATGCTCCGTTCATGCATATCCGGTCCCGGACCCGAACCCGAAACCCAGACTCGCCCCGAACACGTTTGGGTACTCGCTGTCCAGCGGGCCAGCGAGTCTTTGGGTATCCAAACGGGTTCGCGAGTACCCATTATATTTATAAAAATAATTTAAAATTTTAAGCTTATTTTCTTCTAAACAAACATAAAAATTCTCTATTTTTACTTACCAAGCACTTGATATATCATTAAACAATTCACAAACAAAGTCACTAGAGGCACAACATATTCACTTAGAAACAAATCCTCTTATACAAACATACTTAACTTCCAAATCAATTGAATAATAAGTACTTTTCTGTAGGTCCGGGTGCCCACGGATCTGATACCCCATTACCCAAACCCGAACCCAATTTGGGTATTACCTGCGGGTACCCATTTTTATATACCCACGGGTCCATTTTGGATCTGGACCCAGACCCGTTATGTGACGACCCGCAAATTCCTTGTCTGTTTTAAATGAATTTTTGAAATATGTTTTATCAACGATAGATGTATTTGTGTGAAAACAAATATTTTCATGAACTCAAATTAGATGGTTTTATTATTTGGGTTTTCTTTGAGAAGTGAAATTCTTTGTGAACTTTAATAGATAGAATGACTTTGAAAATTCATATCTTTTTAACCGTAACTCCGAAAATTATGATCTATATATGAAAACGATTGTATTTAAATGTAGAATTTGAAAATGTAACTTTTATAATTTTCTGGATTTATTTACGAAAATTTATTTCTGGGTGCATTTTAAACGAATTTTGAGTATTTAAATCAGTAAAAATAGTTAAAGACCTCAAATAAACTTTTCCTTTTGAGGATCTCTTTGATATATGAAAACATGATTTTAGAAAATGAAATGGGGTCTGTAAATGTAGCCAAATAGTGCAGTTAATTGTTTTAGTTAAAGTGTGCATTTTTAGGATTTTTATTCGCTATTATTGATGAATGTCATGTTACAAATGGAAAATTATTTGCTGTAATTGATTTAGGTCCAATATATAGTGATTTGAGCATGATTTAGACTCCCTTTTACTATGTATTTGGCTTGTTTCTTTAGCAAATTTAGGATTTTTAGTAGATTTTAATTATTTTTAGTAGTTTAGGGTCCTTTGAGCGTTTTGATCCGTTTGTTAGTGTTTCTGGTACTTTTTGGAGCTAAAATGGATAAAATAATTATGGACCTTAAAAGAGGACGGAAAGATCTTTCAAATGGAAAAAGAACGGAGCAAAACGGAGTCGGAGTAGGACCCACGCGCCTGGGGCGCGGGGACAGGTGCGCCGGAGGCGCGCCTTCTGAAGAAAAGAACACACATCAGACCTGCGCGCCTGGGGCGCGAGGTCGCATGTGCCTTTGGCGCGCGTGCATGTTGGAGGCCCAATTTGACCAGATTCTGAACAAAATAGAAGAAGAGAAGTCTAATTTGGCTTCATATCTTAGATTTGGTCACAAATTAGAAGATAAACATGGACCTTATCTACTAGATTTAATTAAGATTTATTTTAGGATTTGTTTTACTCTTTAAATAGAGGATTTGTAAATAGTTTTCAGTAGGTTTTGAGATCATAGAATTCAATTAGGATTAGAGAGAGAGGTTAGTAACATCTATTGAAAGCAAGGAGGCAAACCACGAAGATTGGAGATCATCACTACAAGAGAGATCTGCGTGAGGATTGAAGGTCTCTTGAAGAGTTAACATGTATTGTCTATGATATGAGGTTTTCTCTTTGCTTCTGTTTTTTTTATTTCTATATGTGTAACTAAAACCTCTTGTTAGGAACATGGTGTAAATTGTATGATGCAACTTATTTTAATTTATGATTTAGTATTTTGCTGTTTTTAATTCATGCGTTCATTGAGTTTTTATTACATACATAAACCCGCGCAATTTATGTTATGGATCTCTTCGTTCGCAACGAGAGTTGGGATTTTGAATAGGCCTTGCAATTAACGGTGTAATCAGTTTAGTTATAGAGATATAATTAAATGATTATATGACTTTGTAATTCCCTTGTGCTGAATTTGATATTTTCTTATATTGTAATTTGTTGAGAGATCAAGGATTAAGTATTTAGAAAATAAGGGTAATGTTAGAGAGATCTAACTATTGCTATTTGAGAGGAATTGTCCATGAATTAAAGGATAATTAAAGGAAAATATAATTCATAGTTAAATAAGTGAATCATATAGTGAAACCAAGTTCCTAACCTTTTTCTATTGATTTCTATACATCTTATCTCCTCAATCTTTTTATTTATTATTTTATTTTAAATTCTCCTTCTCCTTCTGAAATTCAATAACAAGTTGCATTAATAATTACGAATTGGTGAAAAGTTATTAGAAACAATTTGCAATCCCCGAGTGGAACGATACTCACTTACTATCTGTATTACTTGTCGACCTAGTCCTCTTGCTAGACATTCAACAAGTTTTTGGCGCCGTTGCCGGGGATTGAAATTCGATTCTAATTTCTTTTCGGTACTTTTTGTAATTATTTGTGTAATTTGTACTTCCTCATATATAACTATAGTTATAACAATAATTCAGATTTTGATAGATTTAGTTTGTATTCTTCTCCCCCATATTATTATGCACAAAACACTAGTTGTAGTGAAAGCCCATTGGAAAAAGTTGCATATGAATGTATTCAAAGCGGCAGAATTTTACTTGAACAACTCAAAAATATGCAACTTCCATTAGAGCCTCACCTTCCAAAGAAAGCCCCATGGGAAATAGCTATAGAGAAATTGACTCAAAACACTAAGGATTTTATTAAAGAGAGCAGAGAAAATTTTCAAACTCATGTTGAGCCAATCCCTTCCCCTATAGAGCAAATCCCTAGGGAAGTTGTGGTAATGGATGTGACTAATAATCAATTCCCTATGGAGGAGGAGAAAGTTGAAAAAATTGAAAAAGAAATTGTGCATGATAAGTTTGAGGAGGAGGATAAAAATACAAAATTAGAAGGTTTGAAAATTGTAGGAAAAGTTGACCCACCATTGCATGATGAAGTTGTTGTTATAGAAAATTTTATTAAATCTAATTCATGTTTGGAGGATTCAAAATTTTTCTATTATATTCAACCTTTGTGCTTTCATGAGAAAAATCTAAATCAATCTGAAGTTTTGTTAGCAATAGGAAGCATGAGAAAGTGATCTTCCTGACTAATGGAGTTAACAACTTCATGATGGATGATGGAAGAAAAGAAAATTTTTCTAGGGTGGTGTATGGATTAAGGAACATGCCCTTTGACCCTGGTGGGTTTGAACTTAATTTTGAAATTTCCTTAATCCACTATCATCCTTATCAAAGGTCTTTCCTATGGGATGTGGGAGTAACACATTATTGTTGCATCACATGGGATTTGACCCATAGAATTTGGGATCCTGGTGGATTTGTTTTGTACATAAGCAGTAGTGTAGGTTTCAATTCTCAGGTAGTTGTTATTGTTAAATTAAAAAAAAATTTTGAGGTACAGACCTCGTGCGCCCCAGGCGCACGCGGTGGCGCGCCTCAGGCGCGTCGGGCTGCCACAGACCCAGTTTGGGGGAATTTTTCTAGTTTCCCAAAAAGGGGTGCAAAAGTTCAGTTTTGGGGTCAAATTCTGATTCTACCATCTTATCTCTTAGGATTAGATTTATCTTTATCTCTAGGAAGTTTTTTTTTATCTTATTTTTAGCAATAGATATTTTTTTTCTTATATTTTAGGATTAGATTAGTTTGATATCTTTTTATAATTTTGTTTTTATCTTTTTATTAGGATTAGATTAGTTTTATATCTTTTTATAAATTTGTTTTATCTTTTTAGGATTAGATTTATCTTCTTAGGATTATTTTTAGAATAGATTTTTTATTTTTTTAATTTATTTTCGTTTTTTTTATTTTCTTTTTTTAGGGATAGATTTTTTTTTAGGATTAGATTTGTATTTTTAGGATTTGGACCCCATTAGCCCCAATTTTTTCAATATTGCACCCCCGACCTGTATCTCACAAAAATATGTCCCGCTTTCTTAGGTAGTTTTATTTTTTATTTTGTAGTTGTAGGCTAGATTAGTTTGCTTGAGGACAAGCCAACATCTATGTTTGGGGGAGTATATACAAAATAAAATTTTTTCAGATCTCAATTTTTTTCTCCCATATTTTTGGTATTGGTTTGTGTCCTTAGCAAGAGTAATTAATTTTTCTAAGCTTAGGACTTTTTCTCTTTTGATACATGTATATACTTAGTTTAGGACTTAGACTCATTGACTTTTGACTCTATTTGATTGAGCTGTAAATACTATTGTGAACGGGTTATTTCGACAAATGCTTTCAGAACTTGTGATTAGTGAACTGACTTTAGCCCTGTGAGATTTTGAGCCTTATATTGAGGGGTATGAATTTTATTATAAATATTCTGATTTTGAGACCCCTATTCTTTCATGAGTGTGTTCACTTTGGTATTGTTGTTCTAGAACTTGACTTGTGACCATTTCAAAATTGATAATTGATTGCATGCATTAAGATGATTAAGGCACTTAGGATGTGTTTTTGTGGCCTTCAGATGTTTTGCATTGATAATTTTCCCTTAGTTGCCCATTTTGAGCCTTATGAGACATTATGATTTTTCTTTGGTACCTTGCATTTATTGCATATTCTTTGTTAGTACCTTGGGAATTTTGAATGAGCAATTGAGAGGAATATAGAAAGAAAAAGTGAAAGTAATTGGTGGAAAGTGTATGAGTTCTATTTCTCTTTAAAAAAAAGAGAATTAAAAAAATAACAAATGTAAAGGAAGAGAATAGAAGAAAAAAATTGAAAAAGAAAGGAAGAATAAAATGTTCCTGATGTGAGTGTGAGTCTTTCTTGTATTCATTGCTCATTCATGGTTTTTGAGGGAAACTTGCTTTTGTAAATATTTTTGTGAGTTAGCCTTTTTTTTATCCCTTCTTTCTTTTATCCCACCTGACATTTTAGCCATGGCCTCATTACAACCAAAAATAAGACCTTTTGATTTTTGCATGTATTCAATAATTTCAGTGGAGATATTGGTCTATGGTCAAGCCTATGGTAACACATTATCATTGTTGAACTTGAGTGAATTGAAAATATTACCCTTATACACTTGAGAGAGATACACTGAGAGGTTGAGAGTGTTCACTAGTCCTGAGTTCTGATTGGGATTGTTACGTTAACTAGTTTGCAATTGTGTAAATAGTTTGTGATAATATGTGTTGGAGTCATGAGTCGTAGTCTTAGATGAGGTGTATATATGTTGATTTAGGAAGGTTGTCTTTTGTTTAGAATTTTATTTTACTTTTGCCTGGGACATGCAAAATGCTAAGTTTGGGGGAGTGATTTAGGTCCAATATATAGTGATTTGAGCATGATTTAGACTCCCTTTTACTATGTATTTGGCTTGTTTCTCTAGCAAATTTAGGACTTTTTAGTAGATTTTAATTATTTTTAGTAGTTTAGGGTCCTTTGAGCGTTTTGATCCGTTTGTTAGTGTTTCAGGTACTTTTTGGAGCTAAAATGGATAAAATAATTATGGACCTGGAAAGAGGACGGAAAGATCTTTCAAATGGAAAAAGAACGAAGCAAAACGGAGTCGGAGTAGGTCCCACGCGCCTGGGGCGCGGGGACGGGTGCGCCTGAGGCGCGCCTTCTGAAGAAAAGAACACACATCAGACCTGCGTGCCTGGGGCGCGAAGTCGCATGCGCCTGGGGCGCGCGTGCATGTTGGAGGCCCAATTTGACCAGATTCTGAAAAAAATAGAAGAAGAGAAGTCTAATTTGGCTTCATATGTTAGATTTGGTCAAAAATTAGAAGATAAACATGGACCTTATGTACTAGATTTAATTAAGATTTATTTTAGGATTTGTTTTACTCTTTAAATAGAGGATTTGTAAATAGTTTTCAGTAGGTTTTGAGATCATAGAATTCAATTAGGATGAGAGAGAGAGGTTAGTAACATCTATTGAAAGCAAGGAGGCAAGGCACGAAGATTGGAGATCATCACTACAAGAGATATCTGCGTGAGGATTAAAGGTCTCTTGGAGAGTTAACCTGTATTGTCTATGATATGAGGTTTTCTCTTTGCTTCTGTTTTCTTTATTTCTATATGTGTAACTAAAACCTCTTGTTAGGAACATGGTGTAAATTGTATCATGTAACTTATTTTAATTTATGATTTAGTATTTTGCTGTTTTTAATTCATGCGTTAATTGAGTTTTTATTACATACATAAACCCGCGTAATTTATGTTATGGATCTCTTAATTCGCAACGAGAGTTGGGATTTTGAATAGGCCTTGCAATTAACGGTATAATCAGTTTAGTCATAGAGATATGATTAAATGATTATATGACTTTGTAATTCCCTTGTGCTGAATTTGATATTTTCTTATATTGTAATTTTTTGAGAGATCAAGGATTAAGTATTTAGAAAATAAGGGTAATGTTAGAGAGATCTAACTATTGCTATTTGAGAGGAATTGTCCATGATTTAAAGGATAATTAAAGGAAAATATAATTCATAATTAAATAAGTGAATCATACAATGAAACCAAGTTCCTAACCTTTTTCTATTGCTTTCTATACATCTTATCTCCTCAATCTTTTTATTTATTATTTTATTTTTAATTCTCCTTCTCCTTCTGAAATTCAATAACAAGTTGCATTAATAATTACGAATTGGTGAAAAGTTATTAGAAACAATTTGCAATCCCCGAGTGGAACGATACTCACTTACTATCTGTATTACTTGTCGACCTAGTCCTCTTGCTAGACATTCAACAGTAATCTTATAAAGTGAATTTAAAATAAAATGAGTACTTGATATGATGTGTATGTGAATGATTGTGTGATATGTGAATTCTTTGCATCCTATTATTTTTCATTAAGGTGGCATAGCATTTTAATATTTGTATGATGTGTGTGATTAGAAAAATGAAAATTTAAAATTGTGTATAAGTGTGTATAGGTGGCAAGCATGCATGAAGGGAGAGTAGGAAGTTTATTTTCTTCTAGGTTAGGAAATTAAAAGTAAAATGTAATCTATGGAAAATAAATTAGGAGATGTGATGTAGAGAACAAAATGATGAGTGATAAGACCTAATGCCTTAAATTACTCCTTGATGTCTCCTTGAGTGGACTTGATCCATGCAAACTTCTCAATTGCCAAAATTGCCCTCCACCTTAACACATGGACCGAAATTTAATTGGGGCAAAAGAGAGAAATCTCGAGTTGCCTATATATAGGGCTTGGCTTAGTTTATTTTGCACCATTTCATTTCTTTGTTTCATTCTTGCACCAAACACTTGGTCTAAGAGCTTCATCAAACTCTTAGAGCTTAGAGAGAGAGTAGAGGGCCGTGAGGAAGAGAAGAAAAGAAGAAGAGGATTCCAAGCTTGATCAAGGATTTTCTTTGAAGATCCAAGTGATTAGAAGCTAGAAGACCTTAATCTTAGGTGTGTGATTTGAAATATTGAAGAGTTGTGTTGGTTAGGATTTTCTTTTAGGCTTTGTGATTCTCTTTTCTTTTGCATGTGTATTTTCTTTCTTCTCATGATTTTCTACACCTATCTCTACTTGGATCTAAGAGTGTAATCAAAGAAATGAACATGCATCAACTTGATGATGCTCACGGTTTTGATTCCTTTTTACTTAAAATGGTTTTGATCTTTGATTTGTGTTTTTATGTTAATTTTGTGACTTGATTCGTGAAGATCTAAGTGCATGTACGTTGATGTTTACTCTTAAAATGTTATTTGATGTCTCTTTGAAAAATAAGTTGAAATATTTATCTTGATCTATGATTGTTTTTGATTCTTGCATGATATGTGATAAAGCTTAAGACTTGAGTCTTGCATGTTCTATTTGAGTGAAAAGATTGGATTTTTCTTGATGATCTTCACGGTTTTAAAGAAATAATTAAGGAAGCAAGTTTTAAAAATGATTTTTGACTTAAAAAGGGCTTGATCTATATATTTTACTCTTTGCATGTTAAAGATCTAGTGAAATATATGCTTGATGGTGATTGCATGTTGATTCTATGGCTATTTGGTTGATAATCAACCGTTGATTTAAGCACATGCATGTGATTCTTGGGTTGGAAAGTGTATAATCTAAACTTGGTTAACAATAAAGTTGAGATTTTGAGCTTTGCATGTGAGTTTTAACAAAAGATTTTTCTCAAACCTTGATGCATGTTTCGGTTTTGAAGAAAGATTAAGTTTTCATGCTTTAAAAATTATTTTTGGCTTAAGCATGACTTGATCTATGTGTTAAGACATTATGCATGCAAAGAGATTTGAAAGAAAATTTGTTTTGGGGATGATGATGTTTCGGTCTTGATGTTCATGATGCTTTAGCAATCTTTGAAAGTGAATGCATGATTTGATCTATTCATTTTGATTCTCTGAAATTGAACAAAAGTATTGCCTTTTTCCATGATGAAATTCGGCCAATGCATGTCTAACTAGGTTTAAGAATCTTTTTCATGAAATGACATGTGATAATGAGTGTGTTTCATGTGTTGATGTTAAGTTTTGTTTAAAAATAGGAATAAATGATTTAATTTTAGTTAATTGATTATATGTTTGGGTTTAATTGGAAAAGTATTGTTTTGATGCTTTATGGAATGTTAGAAAAATCTATAAATATTGTTTAGCCTTGATGCATGATTCGGCCAAAACTAATTAAATAGGGTAGGACTTTATTTTGTTAAATGCTAATTGATATTTAAGAAGTATATGATTCATATGAATTGATTTATCAAAGTATTGTTGCTATTTGAATGTTAAGTAATTACTTGAGAATGTTTGTGTATGAAAATAACTTTGAAGACTAGTTGATTGTAAGGTTGTTGTCTTTGAATAACTTGAATTTATGGATTGTGTTTGATGGCTGCCCTAGCTTTATTTTTAGTATTGAAGCTTGAACTTTAAAGTAACAAAGTGTTGGTTTTGTAATAAGGAATGTTTGGGAAGCAAAAGTACTTTTACGTTGTTTTCGAATTTTATTAGAGTGAATTTGCAAAACAATTCCTTGCTGTCCAGAATTGTTTGGGTTTGTTTCTTAGTTTTAAAAATGTGCTCATGTGATTTAAAGTATGGTTTTCAAGCGATATTTGACTTGGGAAAAGTTAGAGTTGTTTTGAGAAAACAAGCGTGTTTTAAATTAATCGACGAGGAATGAAATGTGTTTGAGTTAAGGGAAGATTTTCTTATATAAATAATAAAAACGTGCTCTGTCTAATACGAGGAATTTTAAAGATGAGGGATTGGAGCAGCTGACAGCGACAAGGATCCGCGGAGATCGTGTGCATTTAATTGCTGGACTGGAGGTGAGAGAGAAGCTTTCCTAAGACACCGTGGTATTTAGGTGATTTATTAGGACATTCCTGATCATCTCAAAGATCGGAACTTGGTGGTTCCGAGTCAGTAGTATAGTGGCAATTGTTTGTGTTTGTGTGGCCACTTATACGAAGGAGAAAAAGACCACATGTTGTTATATGATGGAATTATATGATGATGATTTGAAATAGCATGCTTATGTTTATCTGTTTAAATGTTTAATTATGCATGATGATATCTGAATTGTTGATTAATTGTCTGTTACGTCTTGAAAATGAGATAATGTGGATAAGATTGTGAAAGTAAAAGATACAAAGAGAAAGAAGTGATACCCGGTTGGGTTTAAGTCCTTATGGAATAAGGCAACTTGATAAGACATTGAGATGAGAAATGATTTAAGGTGTAAAGAAAATCGTAAGAATGCAATAAGAGATAAAATATCGTAATGCTGAAGAGCAAGAATCGATAATAATCATGTTGATGAAAACAATGCTATTGAGCAAGAGCTGATGAGCCAGAGATGATGGAAGCATTGCTGCTGATGTTCACTGGAATGAGATGTGATATGAGTTGAGCTTTGCTCCTCCGCTGATGATCACTTGGAATGAGACTTGTCTTGAGTTGAGCTTTGCTCCTCCGCTGATGATCACTTGGAATGAGACTTGCCTTGAGTTGAGCTATGCTCCTCTGCTGATGTTCTGAAAAGAGTTATGTTGCTATTCTGAGAAAGTTTACGAGATGAGATGCAAGATTGTTGATGCAGTCCCAGCTCTGTGTTATGTTAAGGAAAGAAAAGAAAAGTAGTGTTTTAAATTAGTGGTCGGGACTCGTTGAAGGGATGCACCAAGGATGAGCCGACCTTAGGGTAATAACTAAACTCTAAAACTCTTAAAAGACATTGACGAATGCGGTGAGCAATGAGTGCGAAGTAGTGGAGAGGAAGATACCATGGGTATCTACGGATACTCAGGAGGAGATTGCATTAGGGGAAGGAAATGACGGTGAAACATCAAGAAGCCTTGAGTACTTTCTAGGTGGGACGAATTCCATAAGGGGTAAGGATGGGCCGATCCGATGTCGTGGTAAGTTCTACACCCCGGACTAGAATAGTACTGTCACCCCCTAGATTGCAAATCTTGAACAGTGAGAGGGACTGGAACGGGGCTCTGTGATTTTGCCACTGTACCGGATTTTCTACAGTGTGCCTTGATTATATGATTTGATTTAAGACTGTACTGGATTTTCTACAGTTCTCCTGGCATTGAGTATTTTTTTGAGACAACTGTCAAGCCCGCATGGTCAAGGTCCTGTACTCCTGTTTGCTTCCGACTAGGTTGGGTGGATGACCGAGGAGATGTAGATGTGTGTGCAAACTGCGAACGAAACAAGTACCTCGATGATATTATAATTCCCCATTCATCGAGGGATGTGATCTCATAAGACTTAATAAGAAAAGATGGATATTACAGTAATGAGAAATGATCCTGATAAGGAAAGATTGGAACATTCACATATGATTTGATGCAATATGAAAGGAAGCAGTTTATGATCTGATAAGATGTGATATTGTTGAGAAAAGAAAACGAGAAAGATTGACAACATTGTTATTTGAAAGTAGACTTACATCGACAAGATAGTAATTGATAATGATGATGATCTTGAGTATGAATGTTATGTTGTATATATGTCATGTTGTATGCTTGTATTGTCTTGATATCTTGCCTATTATAAACCCACACCGTCGACGATGCGTCGTTCGGATTGCTTACTCTCTCCTGTTTCGTTGGCATATCGGTGTTGCTGGTATCGCAACGGACAGATGGAGCATCGCATGGAGATCACCACATGGTGTCGTCAGGGAAGTGGTTGGAAACCCACACGCTATGGATGGGTGTGGATGGGATGTACCCAGATTGTGATTCCGGATCCAGAACATAAACTGAGCAGGTTAACGGCGGGATCATGCTTGGGAAGTGTCTCTATTCTGGGACACGGTGGTAATGAACCACCGTCACGAGATGAAGCTAAGGAGGAATCCGTAAGGCTATTTGGAGTAGAGCCGAAGCCAAGTTCTGAAGAGGAGTCAGCAACGGAGATAGCATCATCCTCTGGTATGAAGAAAAGGTCAGGAAAGAAAAGGAAGCGGCAGCCGATTGTCTTCATTTGGAAGAATCGGGTGTAGTGTGTTTAGTTAAGATGGCCTTAGTCCTTTCATAGTGTAAGTCTGTTGTTAGTATCTAGAGTCAAGGATTACTTAAGTAATGAACTATTTATGTAATTCAGCTTATTTTAGATTATGCCCTACTTTTGAAGAAGTGTAAGAATGAAACCTTTTGAGAACTGTATAAGTTCTTCTTATGAAATACAAAGAACTATGTTGGGTTCGAAACCAAATCATTTTCCAATAATAAATGTTTTTAGAGATTCAAGTAAGTAAGTATATGTTTTAGTAACAACTCGGTTTTCCATGAGGGATGTCAAAGTATATCAATGACATCTCAATAATGTTTTAAAAAAAAAATTGGCCTCATTTTTAGCAACTTAATAAATAAAAGTTGGTCATTTTGTGTTACGAAAATCGGGCTGTTACACGTTACGGGTATTACCCACGGGTATGGGTCCAATTGCCAAGCCTAGTCATTACGGTACTTGTTATCAAGATATGAATATTATCAAAAAGTAGTTAATGCATTCCTAAAATCTTGCTTTTTTTTACACAATATATAGCAATATTTTTTAAATATTTTTATTGAATTAAAAAAATTGAGAAAAGGCTTTGAAAGCGACACCTCAGCATTTTTTGAATTGCAGGTATCCTCTTTTTATGTTATATAATTGATTTGAATATTCAAGATTTTTTTTGAAGGGAAAGATGTATTTTATTCATAGATCAGAAACAGTACAGGTAATGACAAACATGACAATTGTGACACTCTCGTTTTATATCTTGAAAATAATTAATATTTCCAAATATAGAATACTTGCTATCAAAAGTTGGGACTGGAAAATTTTTCCCTTTTTAATGTTTACTTGCTCAATTATAAATTCCTTTTTCATTGACGAATAATTTGAATTCGGCTTAATATTATTTTAATTACGAAAAGGCTCTCGAGACAATATCTTTTGAACATAATAAAACATATTCGTAGCCCTTATTAAAAATTATTTGTCTCTTGAGTTTGATCGAATGTATAGGATATAAACTTATTGTCGAATCCTTTTGAATCAAAATCAGAGTATGCGGAAATAAATGATACTTGTGGGGCACTGTTGAGGTAAGGAAAAACGACATATATATATATATATATATATATATATATATATATATGTATCATAATATAAAACATCCCCGCATGATATCAGTAGCAAGTAACCAAAGTCGAGATAGCAAGTTTTGATGAAACATATACTGTAACATCCTGAAAATTAATATTAAATAATAAAATTTTAGTATATAAATATTTATTTAAGGATAGGATTAGGCCTTAGAAATTGTACAAGGTTAGAAGGGTAGTATGAGCATAGGCCGACCTAGGATGTAAGTATAGGACCTCGGTCCGATCTCGGCCGAGCTAGATGAGATTGTGGGCATATGAACCGAGCTGGATGAGAACCAAACGCGGAACCTGTTGTCCAGTCCGGACTAACCGACCTTAGCATACCTCACCCTATTATCCGAGATGGAAGCTCGGACTACTACGATTCCTCCATACCGAGCCGACGTATCCTAGCCGACACATCCTAGCTCCGCCGTGCCAGCTCATGTTGAGTTGGTAGCCCTGGAGTTTCGTACCATCCGTACATTGTACCAGCATCCACTTTATGTCATTATCACTGCTTTATGTCCTTTTCAATGTACTGTTCATGGCTTCCTCAAGAAGCCAATGAATCCTGTCCACATATTCAAGCTTCCTCAAGAAGCTTCCAATGAGAGCCACACAAATATCTTCCACATTTGAATAAAAGAAAATCCCAACACATAACCCATAACACTTCTCACTTTTATTCTTCTCTCTCTTCCCTACGTCTCTCTTTCCCTTTTCTCTCAAAGTCCAGCAACAACAACCCAACATATCTTCTTCCTCTCCTCTTCTCACGAACATTTCCCTCTCTTCCACCAACCAGAGACCTCCTCCCCGCCGCCTTCTCTTCCGTCCCGGACGCCCCTGGACCGCCGTGGAGTTCGTGTGTAGATTGGTGGAGCTCGTGTGCAGCTTGGAGTAAGAAGGATTCAAGGGTGCTAAGATCAAGGACAAGCAACAAGGAACCATTCTCAAACTCTCAACTCTTATCTCACACGGTTTGAGGTAAGGAGTGAGTGTTACCTCTACTTGAGTTTGGGTTTCTAGGGTGTTCATAAAGGGTACTAAGAGTGGGTATTAGATTAGGGAATGGACATAGGTTAATGTTAGAAGAGAAATGGTAAAAAGGGTAAAAGGGGAATTAATGAATGAACTAGAAACATGGATTTTAGGTGAAGATGGAATATCACTTTTGATTACATGCTATATTTCATATGCTGCATTTTATATGATGGATTGACTAAATGTTTTGTTCATGTGGTTGTTGAGGTATAAGTGTTTATGATGCTTTGATATTTGGTATTTGTATCTGTGGCCGAGCCGAGAGAGGGTGAGAATGGAGAATGAGAAGAATGGTAACCAGGGTGGATCGAAAAGACAAACTAATAAGTTATATAATGGGATAGGTAGATGAGATAGATAATAGGGATAAGGGAAATCGGAAATGGGTAAAGGGTTGAGCCGAGATAGGCCGAGCTAAGTAAATAATGAGATTAATGCAAAGAGGAATAAATGAAAGAGGTGAACTGAGGTGGGCCGAACTAAAAGTAATGGTTAATAAGATAAGGGGAATTAAAGAGAAATGGTTGTGTGGTCGGGTCATAGCAGACGCGTACTGGGTGCGTGCATTGATCGCGTAAGCCGAGCATTGTGGTGCTCGCAGCTGTAAGTCGAGTATTGTGGTACTCGCAGTTATGGACACTCCTTACTCCATAGAATGATCGGCGGTAGTGTTCCTGGTCATAGCAGACGCGTACTGGGTGCGTGCATTGATCGCGTAAGCCGAGCATTGTGGTGCTCGCAGCTGTAATCCGAGTATTGTGGTACTCGCAGTTATGGACACTCCAATATCCGACTTAAATGGTGTAAGACATGCACTGGGTGTATGCATCCGAGAAGAGTAAAAGATTGTAAATTATGTGAAATTGAAATATTGAGTAGTGAACCCGAGATAGAGATGGTAATCCGAGACATGAGAGGATAAATCGAGGTATAGCTAGCAATGAGTTAACTTGTTTATGATGTGAGCCGAGCTAGACGAGGATGTGGGTATGCGAACCGAGCTAAATGTTGATATATGCATGAGATATATGGGTTTGATTACTTGTGATTTATTTGCTATTTGACTACTTGTGTTTGGCTTGGTAGTTCGGTATGTCATTTTAGAAACTGCTTACTTAAGTTCTGTGTAATGCTCACCTCCTTACCATTTTTCAGGTACTGAGCCCGAGCAGACGCAGTCCCCGGCCGAGCAGGATCACTCTCCCTCACAGGGAGAGTAAGTTATTTAGAGTCAGATAGATGGATGGGTCTCGGCCAGTTGGGCCGAGCTAGAACATTGTTTTGTATTGGGTCTCGGCCAGTTGGGCCGAGCTAAAACACTGATTGTATTTTGAATGACCGAACTGAATGTACCTAAACTTATACTTTATGAATTTGATGCCTTTAAGTATTCCGCTTTATTAACTCTGATGTTTTTGTTATTAATTAAAGGAAATATCATTTTGGCAAATATCATATCCATCTTAAAAGAAATTTTAAATCCTAATTTTGGGGTAATTAAGGGTAATTATTTCATAGGGTGTTACATTTTTGGTATCAGAGCAGTTTCTCCTCGGCCTATTGGAGTTGCGAAAGACTCTAGTGGTTACTCACCAAGAGAGTGACAAATAAGTAAAGTCTAGAAGTCTAAGTTAGACAATAGAGCTCATAGGTATATATGTTTATATATATACATTTACTTGATTAATCGGAAGTTAATTGGCTTTCTCTCCATGACCAAATAGCATGGCTGGGAGACGAGTTGATAACATCCGAATTGCCACTGTGTTGGAAACCCTGGTTCAGCTACAGCAGAACCAAGCGCAGGCTCAGCAAAATCAGGCTGAGAACCTCGCTCAGAACATCGCCGTGGCCGCAGCAGCTGCAGCTGCAGCCCTTCAGCCCCAACCTCCGGCTCCGATCGAGATAGACTGGATGAGCCGATTTAGGAAGAACGAACCACCTCGGTTCGAAGGAGGATATAACCCAGATGGAGCTCAGAGATGGCTCCAGGATATTGAGAAGATCTTTCGATCTCTGCAACCTCCCTATGAGTACAGGGTGAGGTTAGCTGAGTTTGTGCTGGCTAGTGAAGCCGAGCACTGGTGGGATCAAAAAAGCCGAGGATAGGAAGCGGCAAATGAGGTCATCACTTGGGAATTGTTCCGAGCCCGCTTCCTCGGAAAGTACTTTCCCGAAGATGTCAGGAGAGAGAAGGAGCTCGCTTTTCTCAAGCTGGAACAGAGGAACTTGAGCGTTGGGGAGTATGCCGCTCAGTTCGAGGATTTGATCCGCTATTCAGGAAGCTACAGAGATGCTGACGAACGCACCAAGTGCATCAAGTTTGAGTCTGGTCTCAGTGACGATATTCGGCTCGCATTCGAATATCAGAACGTGGCCAATCTCTCGCAATTGATAAACATGGCTAGCACTTATGAGAAGGGGCTCAAAAGGAAAGCTGATGGAAAGAGGAGCAGGTCGGCACAAAAAGGAGTGGGTCCGATCAGAGGAAAGGGAGCTGTCCAGAGATCTGCTCCCTATGTGAATCCGAACTCCATAATGTCAACAGCTCCGAGGAGCGGTGGTCAGATGGTGGTTGTTCCTGTCCCGTATCCGATCTGCCAACATTGTGGAAGACAGCACAGGGGAGAATGCTAGAGTCTGGATCTGAGCAAAGCGAGAGGATCCTGTTTTCGATGTGGCAAGCCTGGTCATTTTGCAGCTCGGTGTACCGAGAATACTGTGAAGGAAGAGGTCAATGTGACCAAGGCTCATCATACTGGTGTTAACCGACCTATGCAGAGGGGCAAAGTTTACACTATGGATGGTGAAGAAGTGACTGATGCTGACGAACTGATCCGAGGTACTTGTCGAGTAAATAGTATTCCATGTGCCGTGCTATTTGACTGCGGAGCCACACATTCTTTCATTTCCCTTGACTGTATGAATAGACTAAAACTATCCCCAGTAGAAATGCCTTACAAACTATCTATTTCTACCCCAACCAATTCTTCTGTAATCACTTCTGCAATGTGTCTAGAGTATCCTATCCAAGTATTAGGTAGAGAATTTAAAGTCAATTTGATTTGTCTACCCTTAACCAAGCTAGATATCATCCTTGGCATGGACTGGATGTCTCAGCACCATGTCCTGCCCGATTGCCGAGAAAAGACCGTAATCTTTAGTGGCCCTTCTGTAGCGAAGTTAGAGATAACAGAGGAACCGACCTTAGACCAAACTCCTGTAGTCGGAGAATTTCCAGAGGTTTTCTCCGATGAAATGCCTGGCTTACCGCCGAGCAGAGAAGTAGAGATCAGTATAGACCTTCTTCCAGGAACTGGCCCGATCTCAATCGCTCCGTACAGAATGGCACCTCCCGAGCTAGAAGAGCTTAAGAAACAGCTGGAAGAACTTTTGGCCAGAAAGCTAATCCGACCAAGCGTCTCACCTTGGGGAGCTCCGATTCTATTTGTTAAAAAGAAAGATGGTAGCCTCAGAATGTGCACTGATTATCGGAAGCTCAACGCGGTAACAGTGAAGAACAAATATCCCCTCCCTCGGATTGACGATTTATTGGACCAACTCAAGGGAGCGTCAGTGTTCTCAAAGATAGACCTTCGATCTGGATATCACCAGATCCGAGTCCGAGAAGAAGACATTCCGAAGATAGCCTTCCGAACAAGGTATGGGCATTTTGAGTACGTGGTTATGCCCTTCGGACTTACCAACGCCCCTGCTATCTTTATGGACTACATGAATAGGATTTTTCGACCCTACCTCGACTCGTTTGTGATAGTCTTCATTGACGATATCCTCATCTACTCCCGAAGTCCGAGTGAACATGAGCAGCATCTGAGGACGGTGTTGCAGGTTTTGAAGGATAAGAATCTCTACGCTAAACTCTCTAAGTGCAGTTTTTGGCTCAACGAGGTTCATTTCCTTGGACATGTGATATCCGAGCAAGGTGTAGCAGTTGATCCCTTCAAGGTGGAAGTGGTGCTTAAGTGGGAGAGACCGAACTCGGTGACGGAGATTAGGAGTTTCCTCGGTCTTGCTGGATACTATAGGAGATTCATTGAAGGATTCTCTAAACTAGCTCTACCGTTGACCTCGTTAACCAGAAAGGATGCATCCTACCAGTGGTCTGAAGTGTGCTAGCAGAGCTTTCAAGAGCTAAAGAAAAGGTTGACGAGCTCGCCCGTGTTGATTTTACCCGATCCGACCAAAGCCTTTGACGTATTTTGCGACGCCTCGAAGCAGGGTCTCGGCTGTGTGTTGATGCAGCAGGGAAAGGTGGTGGCTTACGCCTCCCAGCAACTTCGGCAACACGAACAGAATTACCCCACCTATGACCTTGAATTAGCAGTTGTGGTGTTTGCCCTTAAGATTTGGAGGCACTACCTGTATGGCACTAAATTTGAAGTGTTCGGTGACCACAAGAGTCTCGGCTACCTGTTCGACCAGAAGGAGCTAAACATGAGGCAACGCAGATGGGTAGAATTCTTGAAGGACTATGATTTCAACTTGCACTATCATCCCGGAAAAGCCAACGTTGTGGCCGACGCATTGAGCAGGAAAAGTATTCATCTGAGCAATATGATGGTCCGAGAGATGCAGTTGATGCAGGAGTTCAGTGACCTTAACCTCGGCATACAGAAGAAGGAAAACAGTGTTGTCCTGAAAATGCTGCAAGTAACCAATGATTTTGTGGGTTTCATCAAGGAAAGGCAGGCTGCCGACCTAGAACTCCAGAAACTACTCGAAAGAACAGGTGACAAGGATGAACCCAACTTCACTAAGGGACCTGATGGTCTCGTACGATTTCGAGGTAGAGTTTGCATCCCCATGGACTTTGAAGTCCGAAGAGAGTTGATGGAAGAAGCCCACAAGACGAAGATGAGTCTTCACCCAGGTGCCACAAAGATGTACCAAGATTTGAAGAGGTTATTTTGGTGGCTGAAGTTGAAGACCGACGTGGCCGATTATGTGTCTCGGTGCTTGACATGTCAGAAAGCCAAGATCGAGCATCAGAAACCAGGAGGATTACTCAAATCCTTGGAGATTCCACAATGGAAGTGGGATAGCATTTCGATGGACTTTGTATCGGGTCTACCAAGGACGAGATCGGGGCAGGAAGCCATTTGGGTTGTGGTGGACCGACTTAAAAAGTGTGCCCATTTCCTGCCGATCAGCATGAAGTACAGTTTGGAGAAGCTGACGCAACTGTACATAAAGGACATCGTCAGACTCCATGGTGTTCCGAGCAGCATAGTGTCGGACCGTGATCCTCGTTTCTTATCTCGATTCTGGCAGAGTCTGCAAGAAGCCATGGGTACAAAGTTGAGGTTTAGCACTGCTTATCATCCCCAAACTGACGGACAATCCGAGCGCACCATTCAGACTCTTGAGGACTTGCTGAGAACATGCGTGCTTGAACAGTCGGAAAGCTGGGAAACATTATTGCGTTGGTCGAATTCACCTACAACAACAACTTCCATTCAAGTATCGGAATGGATCCTTTCGAAGCCTTGTATGGTCGGAAATGTCGAACGTCGCTATGCTGGTTCCAGATAGGTGAAAACTTGTTGATTGGTCCCGACATTGTTCATGAGACAACTGAGAAGATCCGAATGATACAAGGGAAGATGAAAGCCGCTCAGGACCGACAGAAGAGCTATGCCGACAAGAGAAGGAAACCATTGAACTTCATCGAGGGAGATCATGTATTCCTTCGGGTATCCCCTATAACGGGTATCGGCCGAGCTATCAAATCAAAGAAGTTGACCCCTCGGTTTGTCGGACCATACCAGATATCGGAGAAGGTCGGACCAGTAGCGTACCGAATTGCTCTACCTCCGCACTTGTCTAAGCTCCACGATGTGTTCCATGTCTCGCAACTTAGGAGATACATTCACGATCCCTCGCATGTGATAGCAGTGGACGAACTACCGCTAAGAGACAATCTGACCTTGGTCAAGGTAGTATGGAATCGAAATGATGTGGAGGAAGCTACTTGGGAACTCGAGGAGAAGATGAAGCAGACATATCCGCAACTGTTCAATGCTGACTAAATTTCGAGGACGAAATTCCTGTAAGTGGGAGAGGAATGTAACATCCAGAAAATTAATATTAAATAATACAATTTTAGTATATAAATATTTATTTAAGGATAGGATTAGGCCTTAGAAATTGTACAAGGTTAGAAGGGTTGTATGAGCATAGGCCGACCTAGGATGTAAGTATAGGACCTCAGTCCGATCTCGGCCGAGCTAGATGAGATTGTGTGCATATGAACCGAGCTGGATGAGAACCAAACGCGGAACCTATTGTCCAGTCCGGACTAGCCGACCTTAGCATACCTCACCCTATTATCCGAGATGGAAGCTCGGACTACTACGATTCCTCCATACCGAGCCGACGTATCCTAGCCGACGTATCCTAGCCGACACGTCCTAGCTCCGCCGTGCCAGCTCATGTTGAGTTGGTAGCCCTGGAGTTTCGTACCATCCGTACGTTGTACCAGCATCCACTTTATGTCATTATCACTGCTTTATGTCCTTTTCAATGTACTGTTCATGGCTTCCTCAAGAAGCCAATGAATCCTGTCCACATATTCAAGCTTCCTCAAGAAGCTTCCAATGAGAGCCACACAAATATCTTCCACATTTGAATAAAAGAAAATCCCAACACATAACCCATAACACTTCTCACTTTTATTCTTCTCTCTCTTCCCTACGTCTCTCTTTCCCTTTTGTCTCAAAGTCCAGCAACAACAACCCAACATATCTTCTTCCTCTCCTCTTCTCACGAACATTTCCCTCTCTTCCACCAACCAGAGACCTCCTCCCCGCCGCCTTTTCTTCCGTCCCGAACGCCCCTGGACCGCCGTGTCAAGAATTTTGGGTTTAGGCGATATTGAGGACTCTTTCTCCTCTTCATCTTCATCTTCTTCTAATTTGGAAGTGCTGGACTTCCTGCCACCGCCTTTCCGCCATCGCATGGCGGATCCCACGACGGAGATGCCATTATCGGTGGAATTTCCCCTGACTTTTGAGGAAAAGGAGAGTGGGAGGTTATAGTATCAAGCGGCGGAGGAGCGGACCCAAGTGGCCCGCCGCCCCTCGAACCGTACTTGGGAAAAACCCTTCTGGGGAAAAGCCTTAAAGGTTAGGGGAAGGTGTAGTAGGCTCGGCTATAGGACCAATAAACCTAGGGTTAGATTGTTTAAAGATTTTGATTTTGTAGATTCTGACGCCGAGACTTCCCTTTCCCCAGGTATGGTTCGACGGTGCGTAACACATCCTCATGAATTTCCTGTGCCTCCGAACTCTGGAGCCTATGACTGGGTTGATTTGGAGGTGCTCGGTACTCCGTCAGCCTTAATCAACAACAACTTGAGTCATATCCGAGCCAACATACTCCCTTGCCCTGTGGATGAAACGGGGACATCATACACAATCAGTCCTCCTTCGGCCAATGATCGAGTATGTACAGCGATCGAAGAGAATCGCAAAGAATTTTTTATGTACGAGGAGGTCGTGATAAGGCTGGGTGTTAAAATGCCGTTTTCCGACCTAGAGATAGCTCTGCTCCAGCGGCTGCGCCTGGCTCCCACCCAACTACATCCTAGTGGTTGGGCGTTTGTCCGAGCGTTTCAAAAATTTTGTGAGGCTCGCCGATTGACATGCTCGCTCCGAGCATTCCTATGGTTATACATACCACAAGTAAACATTTTTGAGAAAGGGTCAACCAAAAGACTGTGGGTGTCGTTGAAGGCACGCAACGACCATGCTCTCTTTGCTAAGTACACTGATTCATGGAAAACCTTTAAACCTTTGTTTTTCAAGTACCGATTTGTCGGAAGGGGGAACTGTTGGTTTATGGAGGGTGATCACCCTCGGTTCCCACTATCTTGGTCGCCTGACTTTTTCAACAGACACCCGAAGCTTTATTAGTTTCAATATGAAACTGAACTGTCGGCCGACGAGAGGCATACATGTGACACCTTCTTCAGCTATCTTAAAGAAAATGGCCAAGTTGACATTAGGAACATTATTATTTTTCCACAAGAGCTTGTGAAAGCCGAGCTTGGTACATGCAACTTTTTTTTTTTAACCCTTTGTATATTTGATTTGTAGTTAAGATGGCTAGGGAGAACAAGGCTGCCAAACGTATGAGGGAGCTTGCTCAGTCAAGAACAGTCGAAGCGGTCGGCTCTTCTGGCGGAGCCGTTTCCTCGAAAGCGACCCGGTCAATCACGGTGGCCGTGGCGTCACCTGAGGTTGAAGTGGTGCAAGATGTCTGACCACCATCTGTTCGAGTGGCGGAGGTGGATACTGGGAAGCCTATCGCTCGGTTGGAGGAGGAAGAGGAGGAGGATCGAGTGCCTTTGTCCAAAAGAGCTACGATAGATAAGGGTAAAGGCAAGGTTGTTGAGATACTGAAACCACTACAGAGGGGTAATTTATGGTTTGACATTTCAGATCCCGAGGAGGAGACCGTTTGGGGTCAGAAATTGAAGGAGAAATTTGTTGACTTGGTCTACACTCCTAATGATGATAAAAGATTGTCGGACCAGACTGCTGCAACTTTGAAATGTCATTGTGATCTATTGGGCAGAAATATGCTAAGGGCTGCTAGCTACATGTTCCACCTTAGTAAGCATGCCGAGGATATCAGCGCAACACTTTCGGTCACTGAGAAGGTGAAAAGGAAAGTTGTTGCCCATCAGGTAAAAAATCTGTTAACTCAGATTAAGGAGAATGAGGCAAATCTTCAAACTCTGACCGAGGCCAACACCGACCTGCAGAAAAAACTTGAAGTATCTGAAAGAGCTCGGGAGATCGCTCAAAAAGCTTTAGAGGATGTTGGTGAAAGGGAGGCCGAGAAGGGACGGCTGCTGCAAATTGCTCAAGAGAAATTGGCTGAAGCTCAGCAGAAAGTTGTCGAGCTGGAGGGTGTGCAGACTCGGTTGACAAATTCTGATAATGAGGTGGCTCGGTTGCAGGGGGAGTTGACCAAGGCTCGTCGAAAAGCTTTGAAACATAAGGTTACTGCTAAGCGGAACCATTTCAACTGGGATCATGCAGTGAATGATTCTTTTGTGAATGCTGTTAAACAATTGTCCCTTATGAATCCGGGAATCCGAGTGTTAGGAGCAAGTCCAAATTTTGGTGTTGACGGTGATCGTATCATTGACTATGCCCACGAAGATAGGGAGGTGGACTTATCAGTGCCGAATCTTCCGAACCCCTTGGACTTGGAGAATGAAGATGAAGCTGATTTCGATGGGTCGACCATTTCACTTTCCAAGGATGAAGACTAGATCTTTTTTTTACTATGTTTTTAATTTGTTGTTGTTTGATGAAGTACCGAAGGTTGTAATATGATCGGTTCGAACAGTATATTGCTTTTGAATTTCTTATGAAATGTTGTTTCACTTTCATTACGATTTTTCACTGTTCTTTATTTCGTTGTAAACTGTTATTTAGATTTCGGATCTCCTACCTTTGGCCAAGGTGGGATCCTCGGTCCTCGACTTTCAGAAACTGTTTAAGTTTTTAGCCGGGCATCTACTAAAGTACTTGTGATTGTTAGTTCATAAGTCCCCGTTGGAAGGACGTGTATAAACACCCAAGTTCGCCTCGGTGGCGAACCGAGAGGAAATGGTTAGTACGTTAACAGTAAGAAGACAAGATGAATGACTGGAAAAGATAGATCTTCATTAAGCTCTTTTTGATCTGCTTGCAAACAATAGAAATCAAACATATTAAACATAGAAATGCTGAAATAGATGACATGGAATTTAAACAACAGAATTTTAAAATCAAGGTTGAAACTTTGCAAGAGTTGTGGTGGGTCTCCATTAGCTGTAGTAAGGTTTAAGCTTGGTAGCATTCCAGTAATTGTTCAGTTGTTGCTTTGTTAGTGTCTCCAATCTGTATGCCCCCGAGCCAGTTTTTGAGACGACCCTGTAGGGGCCTTCCCAATTCCTTGCCAATTTTCCATCTTTTGAGTTTTTCAAGCCGATGTCGGCTCGTCTGAGGACCAGATCCCCTACAGTGAAGCTCCTTGGAACTACCCACTTGTTGTATTCTCTGGACTGCCTTTCTTTTGCTTTTTTCTCTCGATCAGACATGAGAGATCGGACCTCCTCGCTGAGAGTTAACTCTTCTTTTAACAAACCATCATTCACTTCTACGGGACGTTCGGACACTCGGAAGCTGGGAATTCGAGTTTCAATAGGCAACACAGCCTCACAACCATATGTTAGTCGAAATGGGGTTTCTCATGTCGAGGTGTGAATGGTCGTTCGAATTGACCATAATACCTCGGGGAGGAGGTCAGCCCATGAACCCTCGGCTTCATACAATCTCTTCTTCATCCCATCAATGATGATTTTATTCGCTGCTTCTGCCTGTCCGTTCGTCTACGGGTGTTCGACCGATGAGAAATGGTGGGAGATGTGGAAGTGGTCGACCAGCTCTTGAAAAACCTTGGCTGTGAATTGCGTGCCATTGTCCGTCACCAGAGTGTGTGAATTTTTGGATTTTAGCTGAAGAAATAGTGGCCAAAGCCTCGGCTTCGACCCATTTTGTAAAATAATCAATTGCGACCACTACAAACTTTAGCTGCCCCGGAGCTGTTTTGAACTTCCCTATGATGTCCATGCCCCACTGATAGAAGGGCCATGGTGCGATCATTGAGTGGAGCTCCGTCGGGGGGCGTTGGAAAATCTTTCCGTGAAGCTGACAGGACTTGCATCTTTTTACATGTTCTGAAGCATCGCTTAGAAGTGTAGGCCAATAATAACCTGCTCGGAGTACTTTATGGGCTAGAGCTTTCGCACCTACATGGTGGCTCGAGATTCCTTCATGGACCTCGGCCAACACGAGATCGGCTTCAGCAGGGTTCAGACACCTCAGCATAAGGGAGTCCATTCCCCGTTTATACAAAGTGTCGCTGATCATGGCAAACTGAGCAGCTTGCTTGACTATCTTTTTTCTTTGAGTGGGGTCCGTTGGTAGGACTCGGAATTTAAGATATTGCTTGATGGGGTCCATCCAATCGGTGGTTAGAGATAATGCTAGAACAACACTCGGTTGGTGGACAGTTTCTTAGACTAGACTTTTGTTGTTTTCAGGACCTTTAGTGCTAGCGAGCTTGGAGAGAATATCAGCTCGCCCATTGGAGGATCTAGGGATGTGAGCGATGGAAAAACGGGGGCAGAGATCTGAGAGGTTTTTGACTTGTTCAAGTTATTTTTGGAGAATTTGTTCTTTTGCTTGAAACTCACCTTTGACTTGAGATACAACTAACTGAGAATCACTGAAAACTTCGATTTCTGAAGCCCCCATTTGGTGGGCCATCCGCAGGCCGGCTATCACCGCCTCATACTCTGCTTGGTTGTTTGAGGTGGGAAACTCAAATTTGAGGGAATATTCTACGCTGAGGCCCTCGGCATTTTCAAGGATTATTCCGGCCCCAACCCCCTTACTGTGGCTGGAACCATCAACATAAATCTTCCAAGGTTGGGGCTGGCTGGGATGGTTAAAGTCTGACAATTCTGAAACAAAGTCAGCTAGGACCTGGGACTTGAGAGTTCTTCGCGGCTCGTAGGTGACGTCGAACTCTGATAGCTCAACGGACCAAGAGACCATCCTTCCCGCTAAGTCAGGTCGGTGAAGTACCTGCCTTATCGGCTGAGTTGTTTTGACTACAATGGGGTGGTTCTGAAAGTACTGCCGGAGTCTCCTAGCAGTAATTACCAAAGCAAAAGCGAGTTTCTCTATTTTGGAGTATCTTATTTCAGGTCCTTGGAGGGCCTTGCTGACAAAGTAAATGGGTCGCTCGGTCCCTGAGTCATCCTTGACCAGGGCCGAGCTAATAGATGTTTCACTAACAGACAAGTATAAAAACAGCATTTCTCCCTCCTGAGGACTTGTGAGGACGGGAGGGGCCGAGAGGTATTCTTTGAGTTCAGCAAACGCTTGTTCGCAAGAGTCATTCCAATGAAAAGTTTTGTTTTTTCTGAGAAGTTGGTACCACGGGAGGGCTTTTTTAGCTGCTTGAGGAAGGAAGCTTGAGAGGGCTGCCATCCGACCAGTCAGCCTCTGGACCTCCTTCACACTAGACGGGCTATGCATGTTCAGAATAGCTTGGCATTTCTCCGGGTTGGCCTCGATACCCCTCTCTGTGAGCATGAAACCTAAAAAGGCCCCAGCCGGAACCCCGAAGGTGCACCTATCGGGGTTCAGGCGCATGTTGTACCTTCTTATTCTTTCCAATATGGCTGCTAAGTCCTGGGGATGATCTTCCTTTTTCTTGCTCTTGGCTATCATATCATCAATGTACACCTCAAGAGTAGGACCAATCAAACCCGAGAAGACCTTGTTCATCATCCGCTGGTAGGTTGCGCCAGCGTTTTACAATCCGAAAGGCATTACCGTGTAGCAATAAGTAGCCCTTTCGGTGATGAAGGTCGTTTTCTCCTGATCAGGAGGGTACATCGGGATTTGGTTGTACCCTGAGTATGCATCCATAAAAGAGAGGAGTTGGTAGCCAGCTGAGTTGTCCACAAGTTTGTCTATAATGGGGAGGGGGTATTGGTCTTTTGGGCAAGCTTTATTCAAGTCGGTGTAGTCGACGCACATGCGCCACTTCCCGTTTGATTTTTTGACCAATACTGTGTTTGAAAGCCACTCGGAGTAGTTGATCTCTCGGATGAATCCAGCGGCGAGGAGCTCGACCACTTTCTCCTCGATTACTGCAGCTTTCCCTGTGCCTACCCTTCTATTTTTCTGGGCGACCGGCTTGGCGGTCGGGTGAACGCTGAGACGATGACAAATTAGGTTTGGATCAATCCCCGGCATATCAGCCGAGGTCCATGCAAAAAGGTCCTTGTTTTTCTTTAGAAGTTCAAGCATCTCTGCTCGTATTGTTTCTGAAAGGTTGGTTCCTAGCTTCACCTTCCTGCTCGGGAGCTCTTCATCTAACACAATGAATTCCCACTCACCTTGTGGGGTTGGTCTTGTATCATCCAACTCGGATCTGACATCCAAGTTTGTCAAAAGTACATTTCCTTTGTTCAAACATAACTTTGGCTGAATTTCTTCAAGGCTTTTGAGTTTTGCTAAACTAGCATTGTAGAATAGTCTAGCTTTTTCCTGCTCGGCTCGGATAGCAACAACAGTTTCGTCAGATCCTTCAAATTTCATGGCCAGATGAACGGTCGAGACGACCGCACCGAAAGCCTGTAGGCATGTTCTGCCGAGGATGGCATTATATGCTGATGGGAAATTGACCACAAGAAACTTGATTATCTCAGTCCTCGCCGAGGGGTGGTTCCCAAGTGTTACCGGTAGTTGGATGTGTCCTTTAGGAACCACCGCGTCCCCTGTAAAGCTAATTAATTTTCCCTCGAAAGGGGTTAGGTCGGAAGTTTTTAACTTTAGGGCTTCAAAAAGGTTCAAGAACATGATGTCTGCCGAACTGCCTTGGTCGACAAATATCCTGGCAACCTCATAGTTGCCGACCAGGGCAGTAATGACCATTGGGTCGTTGTGACCCGGGATGATCCCTTCAAGATCTTCATCAGAGAAACAGATGGGTATACTTTTTGTGGTTCTTTTTCGGATTGGATGGTCATGGACGACGAGCACTTGATTGATGTATTTTTTCCTGTCGGATCTCTTTTCTCCTCCCCCCGCGAAACCTCCTGCTATGGTGTTGACCCTAAGGTTTTGCGGGGGTTGGTCTGTAGTTACTTCTACCATGGCTACTCTTTGTGGATCGGGTGGTTGCTGACTGGTGTTATGGTTGGCTTCTCTGGTTGGAGGTCGGATATTTCTGTCTGGTGAGGGGGTCCTTCTTCGAGCATGTCGGTTGAGTGCCTCCCTGACATACTGTTGTAACTTCCCATCTCTTATTAGTTGCTCGATGACATCTCTCAGCCAAGTTCACTCGTCTGTAGTATGCCCATATCCCCCATGATACGAGCAAAACTTGGAACGGTCTTGGCGCTGACTTCTTTTTAAGGGGGGAGGTCTTTCTACCATTCGAAGGTCGGTTTGCATTGTTTCCTGTAATATCTGACTTCTTGGGACCGTGAGAGGAGTGTACTGCTCGAATTTTGCTCGGGGAACGCCGTACCTTCTGTCCCCTCTGGGTCCTCTTCTTTGTTCCTCCCTCCTGTCATCTCTTCTGTCATCTCTTCTTGGTTTTCCCTGAGAGGAAGGTTCCCCTCGCTCACCTCTTTCCCTATTTTTCTGCCATTTGCTGAATTCCTCCAAATTTATGAATTTGGTGGAACGATGTCTTAACTCCGCCATATCCCTCGGCGGTTTTCCCACTAATGAGTTTTTGAAGTCTTCATTCCGAAGTCCTTGAGTGAAAAGGAAGACCGAGAAGCTTGGTTCAAGGTTTGGAAGCGGGACAGATACTCTCTCAAGGGTTCTTCGGGTTGTTGCATGACACCTGCTAGTGCGTGGTCGGACTTTGGCTGGACACAGCTAGCAGTATATCTGTTCAAGAAAACTCTCTTCATTTCTGCCCAGGAGTTAACAGAATTCCTAGGCAGGGCCGAGTACCACCTCAAAACAGGTGGTTGCAGAGTCATAGAGAAGGCTCGGCACTTCATCAAGTCTCCTCCATCATAAAAGTTCATAGCACCTTCAAAAGATAAAATGTGTTCCAAGGGGTCGGTTAGCCCATTATATTTCGCTACACTGGTGGGGCCGAGGAATGCGGAGGGTGTCTCATAAGCCATGATTCGCGGAGTGAAGGGGTGGCCAGGGTGAGCGCTATCATCGGTCTCATAATTGGCTGCAAGGGCTGGATTTAATGGAGGTGGTGGGGGAAGGGCGATGGGGCCTTGAGGATCCTGGGCTGGTATGGTTACCGGGGTTGTTTCTACTGCCCGTGCAGCAACCGCCTGCATGTGGATCTGCTGAAGCTCTGCTATGGCCCTTCCCTACTGCTCCAACATTTGAGCTTGTTGTTTGATTATTTCTTCAAGCTGGGTTTCCCTTCGGCCTTGGGAGTGTCCCCTTTCTTCGCCGGAGACACGAGCGTCAAAAGAGCGGCCGGAGCCGTGGTTTGGTACATGATTGGGGGGTTGGGGTTTGTTTGCCTAGAATGAACGGTGTATGGACCATTGTGAGTTCGGGCTGGTACTGAGTGGTGGCTGCGGGACGGAATTCCCAGTCTCACCGAAGGCATGCTTTGGTGGGGAGGATTTCTTCCTTCCAGATCTCTTCCATTGTCAGCGCTGCCTTCTTCCAGTCTCTGACGGTTCCTTCCGGTCTGGTGGTTTGCGCCGCGCAAGCTGTTTGCGGCGTTTCCACGTGGGTTTACCATTTTTTGAGTGGGGGTAACAGTTTATCAGATCCCCACAGACGGCGCCAATGTCGTGTCTAGGACACGGTGTATCAGATGCACCCCTAGCTCAAAGGTATAGAAAGACCCAAGAACTAGTGGATGGACTGAGGTTAGTGTATGATAGTTTAGGTATGCTAGAGGTCCAATTGGGACAACTAGGGTTTCCCTAATCACAGTGTGTGCAGATGTGCAATTAGGGAGAGAGAGAACGTACCAGAGCCCCTTGCTGGAGACAGCTATTTATAGGGGTGGCAATGTACCTTGTGGGCCTGTACGGAGGGCCAGCAAGGCAGTTGATGTGTCCCATTTGGGATGTAGGATGAGTCATTCATCCTTATCTTGTAGTGGAGAATCTTATCCCTGTTGGCAAGTTAGGCTCACGCGCCCCTGGCTCGGACTCCTTGGGGGGTAAGCTCCATGTGGTCGGTCCTGAGGTGCCAGGATGGGTCCTAGGACAAGCGCTCGGCCTGGGTAGGCGTGACCAATCAGACAGGATAATCTGGTCGGCCGAGTATATTAAGGGTAGACCGAGGGTCGGTCTACCACAAACACCTTCAACCGTGGATTCCATAACATCATTATTCAGCCTAAGGTTTACATAGAATGTCCTAACTAATCTAGGATAAACAGGGCCATTAAACTCCAGAAACTTTATGAGCTTCTGTTCCCTAAGATTAGTAATGAAGGAGAAACCCTTACTTTGAAGAAAGGCACATTTTACCCAGCTGATAACTCCAAACCCTCTTGAAGAAAATCCATTAAATTTGTCCATGCACTCAGCTTCTTGATAATATTCATGGACATCTTCTTCGGATGATGATTCAGTCATCCTTACTCGTTTCTCATGCCTAGAGGATGAAGCCATTGAAGAACTTTTGAATAAAAAATAAAGTTTTTGGGAAGTTAGGGTTTAGAAAGGGGGTAGCGAATTTGAAGATGAAAACTCTTGAAATTAGTTGAAATGAATGAGGAAAAGTGTTTAAGAGATGTTATTCTAATGAGTTTTGGCAAAAATTTGGAAGAAATCTGAGTTTGGATGAGAAAATCGATTGAAAACCTAGAGAGAAGAAAAAGCAGTTCGAAGAAACTCGAGTGGAATGAAGAGAATGATGCTGAAGTATATATAAAGGCTGCGAAATACTCGAGTATTTTTGTCAATACTCGAGTAGTTCTTGAAGAAAGACTCGTGTCTTGAAGGAAATACTCGAGTCTTTTAAGACTCGGCACCAGGGTCAGCCCAAATACTCGAGTAAATAAAAAGGAGGGACTCGAGTTTGGTCAGAAAACCAATTTTTCAGGAAAACAAAATGACTCGAGTCTTTTTGGAAAACTCGAGTTTTGCCAGAACGTGCCAATTTTGAAATTTTGGAAAGACTCGAGTCTTTTTAGAAACACTCGAGTCTTTTCATCAGACCCTTAATAAAAACTTTTTCAATTTAAAATTGAATTAATTTGAATTAAAACACTCGAGTCTTTTGAAAAGAACTCGAGTCTTTTTTGACAAATAAGGATTTTTAACACAGTTTTAAACGAGCAAACACAAATCAAACACAATGAGCTTCAATGCCAACTTGGAATTCATAGAGAATCACACACAATTAATACACATTATTCAGAGCATCATCAAGGACAATCTTAACAAGGATCAAGAGCAAGTTAGAATAAGACTAGTATGGTGATTTTTCAAAATGACACAAAATGCAATTAGCCTATATTAGATTCATCTAAAATACCAAGTTCTCTCCTTATATGATAGAAAGTATCCCTTGGTAGAGATTTTGTAAAAATGTCGGCTAATTGATTTGTGGTACCAACAAATTCAATTGTACAATCACCTTTTTGAACAAGATCTCTCAAAAAGTGGTGTCTTATTTCAATGTGTTTGGTTCTTGAGTGATACACCGGATTCTTAGTCAAATTGATTGCACTCGTGTTATCGCATCTAATAGGAATATTTTCAAGTTTCAAACCAAAATCCGATAGTTGTTGTTTCATCCATAATAGTTGAGCACAACAACTATCGGCTGCGATATATTCCGCTCGACGGTAGAAAGAGCAACACAAGCTTGCTTTTTAGAAAACCATGACACCAATGAACTTCCCAAGAAATGGCAAGTACCACTGGTGCTTTTGCGATCAAGCTTGCATCCCGCAAAATCAGAATCCGAGTAACCAACTAAACTAAGATTGGCATCAGCAGGATACCACAAACCAGTGTTAATTGTTCCTTTTAGATATTTAAATATGTGTTTAACTGCGGATAGATGAGATTCTTTAGGATTAGCTTGAAATCGAGCACAAATGCATACACTAAACATAATATCCGGTCTAGATGCAGTAAGATATAGGAGACTACCTATCATTCCCCTATATTTACTTACATCAATCGGGGTACCTTGTTCATCCTTGTCTAGGTAGCATGATGTGCTCATTGGAGTGTAGGCTTCTTTGCATTTGTCCAATCCGAACTTTTCAAGGAGCTCTTTGCAATATTTCCCTTGATGCACAAATGTCCCCTCCTTGACTTGATTTATTTGTAAGCCTAGGAAGAACTTGAGCTCTCCCATCATTGACATTTGAAATTCCTTTTTCATCAAATTAGAAAACTTTCTTCAAAGAGACACGTTAGTAGCACCGAATATGATATCATCAACATAGATTTGTACTAACAATATGTCATCTTTGGTTTTATAAATGAATAGTGTATTATCAACCTTCCCTCTTTGAAACTTATTTTCTAATGAAAAGGAACTCAATCGATCGTACCATGCTCTAGGAGCTTGTTTCAATTCATAAAGTGCCTTTTTCAATTTATAAACATGGTTTGGAAATTCACTATTTTCAAAACCGGGGGGTTGCTTGACATACACTTCCTCATTTATAAACCCAATCAAGAAAGCACTTTTGACATCCATTTGGTATAAAGTGAATTTCATGATTGATGCAAAAGCAAGTAAAATTTGGATTGCCTCAAATCGTGCAACCGGAGCAAACACTACTACAGAATTGCTAAAAAGTAGCCGGATATTAATCCCGGTTCCGTTCCGCAACTGGGATTAATAGACAAATGTTAATTAAAAAAAACCATGAATTTATTAATCCTGGTTATAAAAAACACGGAACCGGGATCAATGTTATAACATATATAACTTTTTTTAAAAAAAAATTAAAAAACACACCATCCTTATTTATCCCGTTGTTTTATTTCAACTGGGATCAATAATAAAAACACGGAACCGGGATCAATGTTATAACATAAATAACTTTTATTTTTTAAAAATTAAAAATCCCACAAAGTATATTTATCCCATTATTTTACTTGAACTGGGATGAATAAATTGATTTTTGTTTCCCCCAAACCCTGGGTATCTGATAGTAGACGTACTACTGATACTTGCCACAAACACTAACTTGGGAAGAACCGAAGAAGGGCTAGGATTTACGCCGTTCGCCACCATCTGGCCGTCGCCGACGCCGTCGCCAGATCGTAGAGGAGAAGAGCTCTTGTTCGTGAACGTCGTCTTCGATCGCAGAGCCGCAGAGGAGAAGAGCCTGTTCGCACTTCGATCGCAGAGGTCTTGTTCGTGAACGTCGTCGCAACCTCGCAGGTTGTGAACGCACTTCGATCGTCACTGTCTCGCAAAGGATAAGAGCTCCTGTTCGTGAAAGTCGTCTTCTTTTCTCCGATTCAAACTTCGTCGTCTTCTCTTCCTCTTCTCCGTCGACGGTTATCCTTCAAGTTACTTTTTTTTTTTTAACTAATCCATATCAGATGTCAATTCTAGTATTAAGTTTTGTCCACCTTACCTATAAGAGCATCTAACAATTGTCTTATCTTGCAGAAGAAAAGCTTGCTTTCTTTGTATGAAATATAGTGAAGGCTTTGGTAAAGAAACTATTGACTCTTGATGTAGATTTGGAGACGTATGTGTTCGGTAAAATTATAATTTTATTGACTGGTTTGTGTTTTGACGCTTCAATGAGTTGACGTGATTAATTCATAGCTGACATAAAGTGTTAAAATTTTGAGGTATTATAGTTTGAGTTCATGTGGCATTTTATGTCAATTGCCATATTGTTTTGGAATCAATTTGTCAATTTTATGTCAATTTTGGAAGTATAATCTGCTAGTTACTAGATTTTCTCTTCACCTTATATATGAAGAACATTAATGTGTTACATATCAGATAAATCCTACTCAAGACATTTTATTCAGATGAGAGTCATCTTTTCATTGATATCCCATGATAAATTGAAAGGGAGAATGGCTAGGACATGGTCCTTTTCAATATGTCAGAAATATGTCATAGGTTATAAGATCACATTCAAAGTAATGTCTTCCTTTCTGATCATGGTCTGCCGCTGTAAGTGTGAGCTTATAGAGTTTGATTGCAAGTACAAGACATGACTGCTATTGCCTTTTCTCTTTACCCTTTATTTTGTAGCAGAAAATATTACTTAATTTTCATTGAACTGTACTATCAATATACACCTACTAACCATCTTCAGAATGGTATATTATTATAATCTATCTAGACTATTTTATATCCTTCCAAACAGCTGTTTCTGAGATAAATTTTAGACATAACTTATGTTCCTTCTGCCTGATCTGTTCCAGTGAGGTGTGCTTTGAAGATTTCCTTTGGTACGTACTTCTATTGAACTTTTATTTGATTCCAAATATTTGTTTGTTTAATATGTTTTCTCACCATGTTTGAACCCTTAGAGGCTGATAGCAAATTTGCCTTCATGCTAGGGCGAATTCAGTATTTTGGAGTCGTGCTTTGAACATTCCTTTGCCTCGTTCTTATGTATTTCCAGAAATACAAGTTCACGACTGTTGCATTCCTGATAGCAAAAGTTTCAAGACTTACGCAAATGGTGAAGATAATGAAAAAAGTGACTCTATCTGTTTTTCCTAGTCTGGTACAAGAATCCTCTCTTCTTTTTTATCCATAAAAAAAAAGGTCATTATTTAGTACTCTTTTAATTTTTGAGTAGTAATGATTCTAAAACATGGAGGGTTTATTGCAGGAAGCCAGGTTAAAAAATCTGATAATCAAACCAAGGAAATGACAACTAACGCAACACAAGGTGACACTGTTTGGGTAGAGGGTCTTGTCCCTGGCATTGACTTTTTCAACCATGGTAAGTTGTTGTCTTGATTTTATTGGATGTTAAAAGGTTATTGTCCTTTCCATGTAAGCACTCATCCAAATACTTTTTAAATTATCGTTTTTCTTTTATTTTTCATAGTGATAGTGTTGTATTGATATATATTAAGTATATATGGATCCAGGTTATATATTAATAAACAACCCAATTCGGTCCTTGAATTTTTAAGTTGTTTCAAGTTGGTCCTTTCCGTCAACACTATTCCCTTTTAATTCAAATGTTTTCTTGATTGCAAAGCTGCTCAAAGTCCCTTGCAGATTGATCAAGAAATTTCCATTAGTTATGGCAACAAAGGAAATGAGGTACTTTATATTGTCCCATGGTTAAAAAGATTTAAAAAATACAACAACTTTCCTATATTGTTGGTGTTGCTTCTGTTATGATTGTAGAGCTTGCTTTTCTACTGTCTTTTATTTACCATTCTATTTATTAAGCATCAATATTTTATGCTGCAAGCAGTGAGGCATGCAAGGGGAAAATACTGGTGCAATGCCTTGTCGGCAGTTTATTCTATTTGACTAAAAAAGGTTTAATTGAACCTGATATAATTGAAACCAGATACATAATTTACGGGTCAATGAACTGCTACAAGACGATGCACCATTCACTTGGACATTGTTATGACCCCAAAATCAGAATTATGGAAATATTGAAATATTATGTATTGTATGCTGAAATAAAAATGATTACAAGAGAAGAACCCTGTAATCCACAGAGCATAGCTCCGTCAAAGGTGAAATCTCCTCTGCCCAAGCCTTAGGCCTAAAATACCCAAAGTTTCTAATGCCCATACAAGCATATTCCCTTCCCAAGCCAATAACTAAATCACAACTCAGCTACCTCACATTTTCCCTTTTTCCCAATTCTACCCTTTCTCACACAAACTTGACATGGTTCACTCTTAGCCCACTCCACGGGTCTTATCAGACATCTAATTTATTCGAGTTCACATGTACAATTATGAATACATTTGACTATATACTTGCTCATATATTTTAAAAGTTCATGTATAAGTTATTTCAATTCAGTGCTTATTTTAAGTTTTACAGGTTTTCACATTTTTCTGCTTGATGTAGGAACTCCTATCTCTTTATGGTTTTGTCATTGATGATAACACAGATGACTATTTAATGGTAATGGTTGCAGCCTGTGTTATAAGTTCTCTTTAGCATATTGATTCTTTTTTTTTTGAATGGCTAGCATATTGATTCTTTATCAGCATAATCAGTTTATACTTAACAAAAGCTTTGTTTTTCTCATCGTTCATCGATTTGTAGCTAGGTGTCAGCTTGCATTGCGGGAAGTGTTACTAAAAAGATTTATTATTATTCTATCTACCTATTGTTTATCAACATTGACCTTGCAATAGTAACACAATTAGTTTTGCAACTACAATAGCATTTCATACTTTGACCATACCAAATTAGTTTTGCTGCCATTTTGTTTCAGTTTTTTCAGTAATGGGTTGTGTGATTCAAGCTATAATGGTTGTTGTAGATATACACAAGCCTTACTAACTTATCGATGATGTTGGGTCCTACAGGTCCACTATCCAGCAGAAGCAATCAATACTGTTTCTTTTTCAGAGTCCAAAATCCAGTTTCTTGAAGTGCAGGTAGGCTAGTATAATATGATTTATTTGGCCAATCTTACTTTGTTGTTACATGATTACTATTAGTGCATTTAAGATTGGACCAACCAACCAACCAATCATGCGGGCAAATTCTATTTCTATAAATCCCAGTCTGGTTGAGATTGGAAATATATTAAGAAAGCAAACACAGAAAGCTTAACTTTATTTTGGTGGTGTGTATGTGGGCATATAACTCTATGAACTAATCTGATAGCTGAAATGGAGCTTTAGCACTACATTAGCCAGTAAGATTTGCATGTTGTATTGTATAGCAGAGTCTGTAAACTCAGTTTGTTCTAAATTGAAATTTGTTTTGTAGAAGTTTTCATAGGCATTGGAACTATTGAAGATATTAGGGTGCAACGATACAAGGATTTCGGGTTTGTGAGATACATTACACATGACGAAGCAGCTCTTGCTATACAGATGGGCAATGCTCGAATTCTATTTGGCAAACCTATCAAGGTACATTGCTGTTGCGAGATAGTTAGTTATCTGTTGATAATACTACTATTTTATATTTCCAATTATTATAGTTGTGTATTATTTTTGGCTTTTTGTTCAGAGGTGATTCCGTGGCATATTAGGATTATAATTGTTTGAGGATTATAAGTATATGGAGATGACATGATTCCACCATTGGTTTGTAATTTTCATTATATTTTTTATGTTTTGTTTAGTTTATCAACACAATTCTAATTCCATTTTCTATTAAATTGTATAGTATTTTGAAGATTGCCAGGACACCTACTAGTCTGATGAATTGCTGAATGAAGTCAAGGATGAATGAGCAACATATGTTCTTGACGAGTTACCTTAGCTTAGTTTTGAATTTAGGACACCATATATATTTTTGAATGTGACTATGTAGCATCTATATGATCGAGCTTGTTTAGCCTTTTGTATGTATGGAGCCATTTGTTTTGGTTTGGGAGTTATCTATCTTAAATGTATATTGACATTCACGTTTCTAATGTATATAATTATGGCATTTATTTGTTGCAAAAAAAATGTTGACAATTTATTTAAATATATGGATATAGCAAATATTATAAATTAAAATATATATATACTAAATAGAAAATATTATAAATTAAAATATATATATATATATACACTAAAGATCCCGGTTCATTTTAAAAAACCCAACAGTGATCATATATATTAAAGATCCCGGTTCATTTTAAAAAAACTCAACAGTGATCATATATACTAAAGATCCCAGTTCATTATTAAAAAATCAATAGTGATCATATATACTATTGATCTCGGTTCCTTGTTTTTTATTGATCCTGGTTTCGTGTTTTCTAAAACACCTGGGATCACAAGTATCAGACTTGTTATACTAGGCACTACAACATTTTCAATTTTCTGCAACGACACAAAACAGTTGCTTAAAGCACAAAAACCGTTGCTGAAAGTATTGGCAACGGTTTTCAAACTGTTCTCTAGGTGAGTGTTGCCTATTGTCAAAGGCAACGGTTTTTTGTATTTGGCAACAATTTTCAGAAAACTGTTGCCCTTTGACTTATAAACAGCAACAGTTTCTTCGTACATAATATGCAACGGTTTTACTATAAATAGCAACAGTTTGTTTGTTCAGAATATGCAACGATTTTGGTAAGAAAACCGTTGCCTTTGTCTTTTAAATAGCAACGGTTTTTTGTATGTGGCAACAATTTTCAGAAAACCGTTGCCCTTTGACTTATAAATAGCTTTGTTTGTTCAGAATATGCAACGATTTTGGTAAGAAAACCGTTGCCTTTGCCTTTTAAACAGCAACGGTTTTTTCATTTATAGCATATGCAACACTGATAAAACCGTTGCATTATGTTTCAACAACAGTTATATAACTATTGTCAACTTCACATAGACAACATTTATTTTAGGTTCACTCTATATGCAACACTTTTAATAAAATTATTGAGTAGTATGTGTGTGTATATATATATATATACATTATAAATTAAATTATAATCACCATACATACCAAAATAACATAAGATTATAACACAAGATTATATTGTTCTATAATCCAAAGAGTACAAGACTAAATTAAGTACTTGCTAGTTAACATAATTTTTTGTAAGTTCAAAAGAAAATAACTCAAAGCTATAAATAATCCACACACACACACACACATATATATATATATATATGCTTGCCAATGACATCATTCCCATTCATCTTCAGCGTGGTCTTCCTCAACATTCAAATTTTGCTGCAATATGAAAAAAATATACATGTTTAAAATAGAGAATTTAAACGTTTTATATATTTATACACACACACTAATTAAATAGATTATACCTCTTCATTGGGAAAATAGGTTGAGGTAGAAGAAGGATTTGCCGTGCTGTTTTCACTACCCATGGCTCCTCCCATTATATTATTCAAAGCGTCATACCTACAATGAGTCAGCAATCGGTAAGCAAACACAGGCTTTGTCTGCCCATACCTACACACAGGAAAAGTATTTGACCTCAATAACATCATTCGTCAATTGATGTAAATCAAATAATTTGTAATGATCAAGTAAAAAATGTGTATCTTTAAATCTTTAGAAGTTATCTTTCCAGAGTGAAACCAATCAAGGTATTTCAAGTCAAGTTAGATATTGATTTGCAAATATCGTGGTATTGAGTGTATGACCTTACCACCAGCGTGCCTAATTTCCAACCTTGGAAGTGAATGCTTAGGCACAAATTAGAAAAATATAAGTTACCATAACTAAAAGCGGAAGTCTCAGAACTTTCAGATCACATCATGATTTCTAAGCATTAGCTATGAAATAAGAATCATACTTAGCACAAAGTACTAACCTTGAATAATTAAAATATATAATATAAGATCATCATTTGTGCAGTTAGAGATGAAGCAATATAGGCGATAAGAACAATATGAATTAGCAGAAGTCTTATTTAGACAGACAAAAGTAAAATTTATAAAGGGGTATATATAACTGACTGCAAGAAACCAAAATTCTACACATGGAAAGCACATTTGATCTTAAAACCCAAAGTATGCTTTCAGAAAAAGGCAAAAGGAAAACACTTGAAGGAAAACAAAAAATACTTTTAATCAAATAACTAGTTAATACATATTTAAGGAATTAAAAAGGATAACTGTAGCCTGCTTAAGTTTTTTTCTTGATTCAGTTGCTTGTCAGCAATAAAAGTACACATTTTATACATTACAATACGTAACTCTTAACCAACTTCTACAAAATATATTAAGTGATCAATTTCATTTAAGGGGTTTTATCAAAATCTACCCACAAAGGTGTTTCTGAAAGACATCTACTACTGAACACCGGAAAGTTAACAAAAACCCAAGAAAATTTCAAAATGCAAAAATTAATTTGGGCAGCCAATAGAAACATTAAACAGAAGGGTGTCTTAATACAAAAAACATAATCCTAAATCATTTAGAAGACCTAAGCAACAATTAACACGTATCCAAGCATGAATGTGTTTCAAGGGAGAGTACATTCCTGACTACAAATTTGAAAAAAAAATACCCAATCAGTGAAACATTTTCCAAACCAGAATATTGACAACTAGCAGCAAATTGGATAGAATTTTAAAATATGAACCCACCTATACCAATTTTTTCCCTTCTTCCAAAACTTCCCTCATTTGCCAAGCCGAGGCATTGTTGAGAGAAAACGTTCTATGAGGTCTAGGGTGGGTATGCTCTGACTGAAAACTAACACCTTATCACCCACATCAGAACTCATGGTTAGTATCTCTATAAGAAAAACCATTTTGCCACTTTGATCAAGCTCTTTATAAATCTTTCAGTGAAGAAGATCTTTCCACAAACCCTAGAAAGTTATAAAAAGCATCATCACTGAATGGTTGTTAAAAGCATAACTGATATTGACTGAGTTAGCTTAAAATTCAACTTAAGTGATATCACTATATCAGATCAGGAGATCACAACCAAAGCAGCCATCATTGAATGTAATATTTTAAACTAATGCGAATTGAAAGGATCAACTAAAGACTTATAACATTAATCAATTTAGTTTTTTGTTTTCATACCTTCAGGAAAAAGCCAGTATGATCCTTCTTTTGCATCGAACCATTTGAATTCCTAATCTTCTCTGTAAGGTAATTAGTTGTCAGAAGAAGCCATAAGGAATTAAATTCAGGATAATACGAAGAACAAATGATGCTATAGGAATGAAAAAAAAACTACACAAACTCATAAAAGTGAGCAGATTAAGCATTTAAAAAAAACGTGTATACTTTTAGGCAATTTCTATTCGCAATTTATCCATAACCTTTTCATAATAGGGCAATGCTTCCTTCAGACTTCCCACATTCATTAACAAGTCACCATCCTTCAATGCCTATAAATATTATATAAAATTATAAGATGCTGGGATTACTAAGAAACAGAAGAGCACAAACAACTGCACATTCAACATTTCACCTATTGCATGTTCTTGGACTATCTCTTTATTCAAGAATCAATTAAACCTTGATCAAAACGGAATGTATTACAATAGTTCCTTGGAAGTCAAATTCATTTCATAACTTATCTTTTTTAGTTTTCCACTTCTCTCTTTAAAAACAGCCTGTTAGCTCAGTATGCTATCCCTTGGTTTCCTTGGTAGGAAATAGAGTAGAGGAATGCTTAAAATTTTAAGTCAATTTAAAAAAAACGCTAAAAGACTAGACAAGAAATTTCCATGATCACTTAATGCACTTTGAGCATTTTAGAAAGAACAGATAAGTCAAACGTCAATCTATCATATTCTAATGAACCGAGTTTACGCCTTCATCTCAGTAAGCCATGAATTATGAGCAGGTTGAACACTTGAGCCAGAATTTATTCATACGCGTGTGTCTATATTGGCTATAGCCATTTATTGTTAAATATACTAACCAATTAACTACTATTGTAAATATATATAGGTCCAGGAATGATACTATACAAAAAGTCCAGTAGTTAATGATACTAAACAACTAACAACTATTTTGGAAGCGCTACAGAGAATGAGCTTTCAGATGCTAAGTATTGTAGTACTATCAAAACAATCAATCATAAATGTGAAGATAGTAAAATCATGAAAATTTAAAATCAGGAAAGAAACTAATTTGTTGAAAACCAACAAGCGGGCTAAGCAAATACTAGAGGGGGGGTGAATAGTATTTTGAAGCACTAATACCAAATATTTCGATTGATAATTGAAGAATGGAGCTTAGACTGAATTTTCTGGAATCAGAAACAAAAGACTCGAGTCTTTTGTGAAATACTCGAGTTTTTCAGGATGAACAACTCGAGTCTTTTCTGAAATACTCGAGTTTTTACTATCAGATAGCAGAAAAACCAGAAACGAAAATTCAGCAATTTAACTCAAATCAATTCAATAATAAACAGGAACTTATCCAACAGAATAGCAAGTAATCTAAATAACTTTTAACACAAAGATTCCTTGAACTTGCTACCTAATTGTATAAATCCTAATTGATTGAAATGACTTAAGTCTATTGAGCTAGAAAGTAGATTAAAAGCAATAAACCAACACTCAAGCAATTTTATCTTGGTTCACTCCAACAATGAGCTACATCCAGTCCTCCTAATCACTTAGGAGTTTCTACTAATAATCAAATTGTTAGAAATTACAAAGGATTGCTTGAGAATGGCCTCACTCAACCTAACCCTTTCAAGAGTGTACCAAACTCTTGATTTCTACCCCAATTTGATTCCGGTGATTGAAGAACTCTTCACAAAGCTTCCTTGAACTCCCTTCAAGAAACTCCACCGGGCTAGGAACATCCTAGTCTTGTGCTTGAGAACCTCTCAAGACTTCCAACACCCTAAGCCACTTAGGGTTTGCTTGGGAACAATCCAAGACTTTGAATAATCAAGCTTTTTGTATGTGTATTACTAATCTCACAATGGATTAGCACAAATAAGCACAGCTCAATGTAAGAATTGAGGCCTAAAACTCAACTTGGAATAAAATGACAATATGATTGAGAAGTTGAGCTTTTTGGGAATTAACACTTGAGAAAAGGAAATTATGAAAGCTTGTGATCAATAATGTGTTGTTGTCTTGTTTGTTCTTGCACAAATTCAAAGAGAAATTTTACAATTAGGTTCTGAATTGCTCTCTTGGGTTGGATGAGACTCAAATGCCCTCAATTGGGTTTTTGAGTTTCTCCAACGTTCATTTTTGCTGACTGGACAAAAATACTCGAGTCTTTTGGTAAAAACTCGAGTCTTTTTGGTCGGTCACGAGTGAATTGGTGCACGAACAAGACTAACGGTCATAATTGCTGACCTGGCACAAATACTCGAGTTTTTCTACAAATACTCGAGTGTATACTCGAGTCTTTTTCAAAATACTCGAGTATTTTGATCAGATATGGGAAAAATTATTTTTCAATTTTATTTTTCCTCTCAAGTATTAATTTTTGGTCAATCTCAACTTAATAAACATATAAAAATTTATTCCTAGAAGAGACTAACTATTTCTACCCACTCTCAACCACTCTCAACATAAATTAGAAATTTACAATTAATATTTGATTGAGAATGATTGGGCACTTGTCTTCTTTTCTTGACTTCTTGTTGATGTTGATGTTGCAATATCTTCAAGGCATGATTTGTTAATTATTTTGTCATCATCAAAACATAATCCACATAATTAGGAGCATTGAATTCACAATCTCCCCCTTTTTGGTGATGACAAAATAATTAACACTTGATCCATTTGTTAAGCTTGATCCACTTGGAGATGCAACTCCCCCTCACTATATGATACTTTTCACCTATCTAAAAATTCAGCTTGAGCAAGATGTTATGACAATTTAATTTTAGCACCAAGCCTATGGTATTAGAGAATTTAACAATTTTCAGAGTATATACCATAATTAGAGATTTTAGGTGCAACAATATCAAGACAAGACAAGTGTAATATCTCTCCCCCTTTTTGTCATACGCCAAAAAGATGTAACAACTTAGAAAAAGATCAAGGGAGGAGAGGTGCATAATCGGAAAACCCCATAACCAACTATGCAAATAAAACGGAGATATAATAACGATAAAGAGCTCCCCCTGAAGCTTTGCACAAACATCATAATGAAGAACAAATTCATTAACATAAAAACATCATAAAAGGTCCAAATCAAAGGTGCAATAAGAAACCCAAAGTCTCAAAACACCAAGTTCTCAAAATACAGAAAATGTAACAAAGACCAATATTGTAAAAACAGAATGAAAACTAAGATAAAATCCAAAGGTCAACATCATCAAAACATCGAAGGAGCTGGAGCATCTGGAGGAGGATAAAACCGAGAGAAGAGTTTAGAGGATGAAAAACTAGTAAGATTTGACAAAACTTTGAGGAAAATCTGAGTTTTGAGGAGAGAGATATGAGAAAACCGAGAGAGAAGAGGGTCGCAAAAAAAACTTGAGTCTGAGAGTATATATAAACAGTTCAAAATATATTCGAGTCGGTCGTGACTCAGCCCAGATTTCCCCAGAAAAGTCGAGTAAAAATTGAAAAACTCGAGTTTGGTCCGAAAGTTCAAATTTCAGGAAAACGCAAAATACTCGAGTTTTTGGAAAATACTCGAGTTTGGTCTGAAAGTTCAAAAATTGGGGGTTTCGAAAGACTCGAGTGTTTTGAAAAACACTCGAGTTATTCAATAAAGACTCGAGTTTTTTTGAGAAACACTCGAGTATTTTTCTCAGACCCTGATTAAAAACTTTTTCAATTTAAAACTGATTTAATTTTGAATTAAAATACTCGAGTGTTTTTGGAAAAACTCGAGTATTTTGACAGAACAGAAAGTAAAAACTCAGTTTTAAAAGACCAAACACAAATCAAACACAAATGCTTCACTACCAACTTGGAATACAGTACAGAATCACACACAATTAACATATACAATTTCAAATATCATCAAGGACAATTTAACTAAGAATCAATAACACATTAGAGTAAGACTAATATGGTGATTTTCCAAAAATGACACACAATGCAATTAGCCTATATTAGCTTCATCTAAAATACCAAGTTCTCTCCTAATATGATAAAAGGTGTCCCTTGGTAGAGGTTTTGTAAAAATGTCTGCTAATTGATTTGTGGTACTGACAAATTCAATTGTGCAATCACCCTTTTGTACATGATCTCTTAAAAAATGATGTCTTATTTCAATGTGTTTAGTTCTTGAGTGATACACCGGATTCTTAGTCAAATTGATTGCACTCGTGTTATCGCATCTAATCGGAATATTTTCAAGTTTCAAACCAAAATCCGATAATTGTTGTTTCATCCATAACAGTTGAGCACAACAACTACCGGCTGCGATATATTCCGCTTCGGCGGTAGAAAGAGCGACACAAGCTTGCTTTTTAGAAAACCATGACACCAATGAACTTCCCAAGAAATGGCAAGTACCACTGGTGCTTTTGCGATCAAGCTTGCATCCGGCGAAGTCGGAATCCGAGTAACCAACTAAACTAAGATTGGCATCAGCAGGATACCATAAACCAGTGTTAATTGTTCCTTTTAGATACTTAAATATATGTTTAACTGCGGATAGGTGAGATTCTTTAGGATTAGCTTGAAATCTAGCACACATGCATACACTAAACATAATATCCGGTCTAGATGCAGTGAGATATAGGAGACTACCTATCATACCCCTATACTTACTAACATCAACCGGTGTACCTTGTTCATCCTTGTCTAGGTAGCATGATGTGCTCATTGGAGTGTAGGCTTCCTTGCACTTGTCCAATCCGAATTTCTCAAGGAGCTCTTTGCAATATTTCCCTTGATGCACAAAAATCCCCTCCTTGACTTGCTTTATTTGTAAGCCTAGGAAGAACTTGAGTTCTCCCATCATTGACATTTCAAATTCCTTTTTCATCAAATTTGAAAACTTTCTACAAAGAGACACGTTAGTAGCACCGAAAATGATATCATCAACATAGATTTGTACTAACAAAATGTCATCCTTGGTTTTATAAATAAATAATGTATTATCAACCTTCCCTCTTTGAAACTTGTTTTCTAATAGAAAGGAACTCAATCGATCATACCAAGCTCTAGGAGCTTGTTTCAATCCATAGAGTGCCTTTTTCAATTTATAAACATGGTTTGGAAATTCACTATTTTCAAAACCGGGGGGTTGTTTGACATACACTTCTTCATTTATAAACCCATTAAAGAAAACACTTTTAACATCCATTTGATATAAAGTGAATTTCATGATTGAAGCATAAGCAAGTAAAATTCGGATTGCTTCAAGACGTGCAACCGGAGCAAAGGTCTCATCATAATCGATACCTTCCTCTTGGTTGTACCCTTGAGCTACTAGTCTAGCTTTGTTTCTTATAATCAACCCGGATTCATCAAGTTTGTTTCTATAAATCCATTTAGTTCCAATTATGGTATGATCATCGGGTTTAGGGACTAGATCCCAAACTTCATTTCTTTCAAATTGGTTTAATTCTTCTTGCATAGCAAGAACCCAATGATCATCCTCAATGGCCTTTTTAATTGAATCGGGTTCAATTTGAGAAACAAATGAGACATAGTGGCAAATGTTTTGAATAGACCTACGAGTAAGTACTCCCTTTGACATATCTCCTATGTCTTTGTCTATAGGATGAGCCTTGACCGATTTCCAAGTTGGAGGAAGTTCTTCCCTTACTTCTCCTTCATCAACTTTTGAATTCTCTCTCTCTTTTTCTTCTTTTGAAAAGACAATGCCATCTTCACTAGCATCACATAAAACACTATCTTCTTTTGAAGACTCATTAAAAACCACATGAATTGATTCCTCAATAGTTAAAGTTCTTTTATTGAAAATTCTATAAGCTTTACTATGAGAAGAATAGCCTAAAAATATGCCTTCATCGGATTTGGAATCAAACTTGCCAAGGTGATCTTTTCCATTATTTAAAACAAAAACTTGGCATCCGAAGACATGAAAATGAGATATATTTGGCTTTCTTCCCTTGTAAAGTTCATAGGGGGTTTTATCCAAAGAGGGCCTTATCAAAATACGATTTAAAACATAACAAGCCGTATTGACGGCATCGGCCCAAAAATATTGAGGTACTTGAGAATCATTTAACATGGTTCTAGCAAGTTCCTCTAGCACCCTATTTTTCCGCTCTACCACTCCGTTTTGTTCCGGAGTCCTTGGTGCGGAGAATTGATGCTCAATACCATTTTTAGCACAAAATCTATCAAATTTGTGGTTTTCGAATTCACCACCATGATCGGTTCGAATAATAATTACTTTTTGATTTGCTTGGTTTTGCAAAAGTTTGACATGATGTTTAAAAGATTTGTAGGTCTCACTCTTAGTAGTTAAAAATAAAGTCCAAGTAAACCTAGAGAAGTCATCAACAATCACCAATGCATAATAGTTGCCACCAAAGCTTTTTACTTGTGATGGTCCAAACAAGTCCATATGAAGCATTTCTAATGGCCTTGATGTGGACATCACCATTTTTGATCCAAAGGTGTTTTTAATTTGTTTACATTTCTTGCAAGGGGAACAAACACCTTCAATAGAAAAATTTAGCTTTGGTAAACCAACTACTAGATCTTTAGATTGAATTTTCTTCAATTGGTTTACATTTATATGAGCGGTCCTACGATGCCATAACCAAGTGTCATTTTCTTTACTCACTAAACAAGTAGAGACCAAAGAAGTGACTTTGTTCAAATCAACTAAGTAAGTATTATTTGACCTTCTACCAACAAATTTGATTGATTCATCTTTGTCACTTTTAATGAGGCAATGGGTAGAGGTAAAAACTACATGATTACCAACATCACATAATTGGCTTATGCTCAAGAGATTATGTTCTAATCCTTGAACATAGAGCACATTATCAATAATCAAGTTTGAAGAGTTTCCGATTTTACCAATACCAAGGATTTTGCCTTTGTTGTTGTCCCCATAAGTGACATAACCCTTTTCCTTTGGAGTAAGCTCAATGAAGTGCCGCTTATCTCCCGTCATGTGCTTCGAACATCCACTATCAAGATACCACAATTGTTTTCCCGTTCGAAGGCACACCTACAATATGAAATCACTTGTTCACTTTGGGTACCCAAACAATGTTGGGTCCCTTAGGGTTAGTGTTGGGACTTTCTCCCTTCTTAATCCACATATAAGTGCCCTTTTTCATTTCAAACTTCTTAATGTGGCACTCAATGTTGATATGTCCAACTTTTCCACAATAAGTACAAGTTGGTCTCTTTGATGAATTTTTCTTAGAAAATGTTCCAACCACCTTGTACTTTTTGTCCTTTTTATGAACATATCCTAAACCGGTTTTGTTGTGATTATGTCTTTGAGAGTTCAACAACCGGTTGAGGTTTCTATCACTATGTGAGATTGTGAGTTTGTTTTTCAACTCTTTCACTTCTTTTTCAAGATCATCACATCTCTCACATGAAGTGATAATTTCCTCATGATTTGCACAATCACTTTGATGACTAGAATTAATAAGTTCCAAGGATTCATTTTGAAGTTTCAACTCATTTATAGATTTTTGCAATTCATCAATTTCATGTTGAAACTCCAAAATTTTCTTTCCTTTTTCCTTATTAATTTTAGCAAGCCTTTTAAATTGAATTAACATTTCATTGTAGGCTTCTTGCAAATCATCATATGAAATGGAGTTTGAAGAGGAACAAGAAGAACTAGAGGTTACCTCATCATCACTTTCACTCATGCCATGATTAGCTCTTGATGAGGACTCATGATTGTTCTTGGCCATGAGACAAAGGTTTGCATTTTCATCACCGGAGCTACTTGAATATGATTCATTGCTCTTCTCCGGTGCATCCCAAACAATGTATGCACGCTTCCCTTTGGTCTCTTGGGTCTTCTTGTCATTCTTCTTCAAGAATGTGGCACATTCCATTCTTATGTGACCAACCCCTCCACATTCATGACACTTAACTCCATCATTGGTACTCTTTTCTCTTTGTTTGGAGTCTTTGGTTCTCTTGAAATTGGATGAAGATCCACCTTTCTTCCCTTTGAAGAATTTGTTGAATCTTTTCACAAACATCCCAAATTCTTCTTGATTTGGTTCACCATCGGAATCTCCACTTGTAGAGCATTCTTCAACTTCTTTTGTAGCTTTGGTTGAAGCTTTGAGTGCTATGCTCTTTTTCTTTTTGTCCGATTCCTCATGCATCCCAAGTCTTGTAAGCTCCATCTCATGCTCTTGGAGTTTGCCAAACAAAGTGGCTAAGTCCATGCTATTTATGTCTCTTGATTCCTTGATGGCGGTTACCTTGGGTTGCCAACTCCTATCAAGACATCTTAGAATTTTGTTAGTAGTTTCACCATTGCGAAATACTTTTCCCAAGGAAATCAAATGATTAACAATGTGAGAGAATCGCTTTTGCAAGTCACTAATGGTTTCATTTGGCAACATGTGGAACAAGTCATATTCGTGAGTTAGAGAATTCAATCTTGCATCTCTAACCTCACTTGTTCCCTCATGTGTGACTTGCAAAGTATCCCACATTTCTTTTGCCGATTTACATTGGGAAACTCTATAAAATTCATCATGGGATAGAGCCGAAAAGATGATGTTTTTAGCTTTTAAATCAAATGAGACTTTTCTCTTTTCATCATCATTCCAACTACTCCTTGGAATTTCAACAATTTCATCATTTATTTTCTTTTTGGGAATGAAAGGACCATTTTCAATTGCATCCCAAATATCCATATCAATTGCTTCAATAAAAACTTTCATGCGAGATTTCCAATAAACATATCCTTCACCATTAAATAGTGGAGGACGGTTTATTGAAGCTCCTTCTCCACCAAAGTTATTGCTAGAGCCCATTAAGTTTCCAAAAGGATCTTTTTCGAAAAAGTTGTTACACTCGATCTTTCGACCGAGCTCTGATACCACTTGTTGGAAACCAACAAGCGGGCTAAGCAAATACTAGAGGGGGGTGAATAGTATTTTGAAGCACTAATACCAAATATTTCGATTGATAATTGAAGAATGGAGCTTAGACTGAATTTTCTGGAATCAGAAACAAAAGACTCGAGTCTTTTGTGAAATACTCGAGTTTTTCAGGATGAACAACTCGAGTCTTTTCTGAAATACTCGAGTTTTTACTATCAGATAGCAGAAAAACCAGAAACGAAAATTCAGCAATTTAACTCAAATCAATTCAATAATAAACAGGAACTTATCCAACAGAATAGCAAGTAATCTAAATAACTTTTAACACAAAGATTCCTTGAACTTGCTACCTAATTGTATAAATCCTAATTGATTGAAATGACTTAAGTCTATTGAGCTAGAAAGTAGATTAAAAGCAATAAACCAACACTCAAGCAATTTTATCCTGGTTCACTCCAACAATGAGCTACATCCAGTCCTCCTAATCACTTAGGAGTTTCTACTAATAATCAAATTGTTAGAAATTACAAAGGATTGCTTGAGAATGGCCTCACTCAACCTAACCCTTTCAAGAGTGTACCAAACTCTTGATTTCTACCCCAATTTGATTCCGGTGATTGAAGAACTCTTCACAAAGCTTCCTTGAACTCCCTTCAAGAAACTCCACCGGGCTAGGAACCTCCTAGTCTTGTGCTTGAGAACCTCTCAAGACTTCCAACACCCTAAGCCACTTAGGGTTTGCTTGGGAACAATCCAAGACTTTGAATAATCAAGCTTTTTGTATGTGTATTACTAATCTCACAATGGATTAGCACAAATAAGCACAGCTCAATGTAAGAATTGAGGCCTAAAACTCAACTTGGAATAAAATGACAATATGATTGAGAAGTTGAGCTTTTTGGGAATTAACACTTGAGAAAAGGAAATTATGAAAGCTTGTGATCAATAATGTGTTGTTGTCTTGTTTGTTCTTGCACAAATTCAAAGAGAAATTTTACAATTAGGTTCTGAATTGCTCTCTTGGGTTGGATGAGACTCAAATGCCCTCAATTGGGTTTTTGAGTTTCTCCAACGTTCATTTTTGCTGACTGGACAAAAATACTCGAGTCTTTTGGTAAAAACTCGAGTCTTTTTGGTCGGTCACGAGTGAATTGGTGCACGAACAAGACTAACGGTCATAATTGCTGACCTGGCACAAATACTCGAGTTTTTCTACAAATACTCGAGTGTATACTCGAGTCTTTTTCAAAATACTCGAGTATTTTGATCAGATATGGGAAAAATTATTCTTCAATTTTATTTTTCCTCTCAAGTATTAATTTTTGGTCAATCTCAACTTAATAAACATATAAAAATTTATTCCTAGAAGAGACTAACTATTTCTACCCACTCTCAACCACTCTCAACATAAATTAGAAATTTACAATTAATATTTGATTGAGAATGATTGGGCACTTGTCTTCTTTTCTTGACTTCTTGTTGATGTTGATGTTGCAATATCTTCAAGGCATGATTTGTTAATTATTTTGTCATCATCAAAACATAATCCACATAATTAGGAGCATTGAATTCACATAATTAACTGTAGAGCTTATGATTTACTCCCTCCGGTCCTTATCATAAGTCATCATCTAAAAGATTTTCTTGATCCTAATTATAAGTAACTTTACATTTCCTATGCATCATTTCCTAATTATAAGTAACTTTTGTCATCATGAATAACTTGCATCTGAATTTCATTTAAGTTTGACTAATTAGTAACACAAATCCTTCACTAGATGTAGTTTATGTTATGGCTTAACTCTCAAAGAAACAAGACAACATTAAATTTTAGTTCTCTTATTTAACAAGACTGAGGTTTGTGCGACAATGTGACTAGAGAGAGCATGAAATTTAAAAGCAAATACTCACCAAGGTTGAAGGTCGAAGCAGCAGCGGCGGTCTAGCAGCAATCTCCAAGTGGCGGTCGAGCGGTCTCCAAGCTGCGGTCCAGAGGTCGAAGGTCGAAGGGGCGACCGGTGATTTATTTGGAGCGGTCGAAGGTTGGGGCGGTTTTGGTTTCCATGGTTGAAGCTAAGGTTGGGGTTTTGGGTGCTTGGAGATCGCTAGATCGTCGCTTGGAGGCTTGAGAACCGGAGGGAGAGAGAGAACGAATGGGATCGAAGGAGGAAGAGAACTGGAGTGAGAACGAATCGGAGGAATGAGAGAACCGGAGGGAGAACGGAGGCCGAATGGGTTGCCGTGAGCAGAGGGACGGGTCGTCGTGAGCAGCGGGACGCGTCGTTGTGAGCTTTGGGTTGCTGCCGTCAGGAGTTTCGGGTTGCCGTCGTGAGGGAGAGTGAGGGCAGAGTGATCGATCGATTGAGAGAGTGCCGTGAGACTGTGAGAGTGAGAGGCTTAGGGTCTGATAAATTGCTCCAATAATAAAAAAAATTCATTTATTGTGACTGTTTATTTAGTGCTAAAATGGTTTTTTCATCAATAAATAAAAATTGTTTAACTTCAATAGTGCATTTAGGAATGATTTTTTCATGAAGTTTTAGGCAACGATTATAAAAATGTGGTCCTTACCATTAATAGTGAAAACCGTTGTTCATTCGGGTCAATTGGATACACACAAAAACTGTTGCTTATTCTATGTAAAAACCGTTGTTTATTTCATATTAAATGGCAACGAAAAAAATCGTTGCCTATTCCATATATAAGCAACGGTTTTTCATCCGTTGAAACTTTTAGTGTTGCCTAAACTAAAAACCGTTGCTTATTTCATATTAAATGGCAACGAAAAAAAACCGTTGCCTATTCCATATATAAGCAACGGTTTTTCAACCGTTGAAATTTTTAGTGTTGCCTAAACTAAAAAATGTTGTAGTGAGGGGATACAATCCCGGTTCGGAACCGGGATCAATATGCATGCGGAACCGGGATCTTTTAGCATTTCTGTTGTAGTGAAAGGTCTCATCATAATCGATACCTTCCTCTTGGTTGTACCCTTGAGCCACTAGTCTAGCTTTGTTTCTTATAATCAACCCGGATTCATCAAGTTTATTTCTATAAATCCATTTAGTGCCGATTATGGTATGATCATTGGGTTTAGGGACTAGATCCCAAACTTCATTTCTAGCAAATTGGTTCAATTCTTCTTGCATGACAAGAACCCAATGTTCATCCTCAATGGCCTTTTTAATTGAATCGGGTTCAATTTGAGAAACAAAGGAGACATAGTTGCAAATGTTTTGAATAGACCTACGAGTTAGTGCTCCCTTTGACATATCTCTTATGACATTGTCAATAGGATGAGCCTTGACCGATTTCCAAGCCGGAGGAAGTTCTTGTTTAACTTCATCTTCATCATTTTTTGATTTCTCTCTCTCTTTTTCTTTATTTGAAAAATCAATGCCATCTTCACTAGCATCACATAAAACACTATCTTCTTTCGAAGACTCATTAAAAACAACATGAATAGATTCTTCAATTGTTAAATTTCTTTTGTTGAAAATTCTATAAGCTTTACTATGAGAAGAATAGCCTAAAAATATGCCTTCATCGGATTTGGAATCAAACTTGCCAAGCTTTTCTTTTCCATTGTTTAAAACAAAAACTTTGCATCCGAAGACATGAAAATGAGATATGTTTGGCTTTCTTCCTTTGTAAAGTTCATAGGGGGTTTTGTCTAAAGAGGGCCTTATCAAAATTCGATTCAAAACATAGCAAGCCGTATTGACGGCATCGGCCCAAAAATATTGAGGTACTTGAGAATCATTTAGCATGGTTCTAGCAAGTTCCTCTATCACCCTATTTTTCCGCTCTACCACTCCATTTTGTTCTGGAGTTCTTGGTGCGAAGAATTGGTGCTCAATACCATTTTTAGCACGAAATTTATCAAATTTGTGGTTTTCAAATTCACTACCATGATCGGTAAGAATAATAATTATTTTTTGATTCACTTGGTTTTGCACAAGTTTGACATGATGTTTAAAAGATTTGTAGGTCTCACTCTTTGTGGTTAAAAATAGAGTCCAAGTAAACCTAGAGAAGTCATCAACAATCACCAATGCATAATAGTTTCCACCAAAGCTTTTTACTTGTGATGGTCCAAACAAGTCCATATGAAGCATTTCTAATGGCCTTGATGTGGACATCACCATTTTTGATCCAAAGGTGTTTTTAGTTTGTTTACACTTCTTGCAAAGAGAACACACACCTTCAATAGAAAAATTTAGCTTTGGTAAACCAACTACTAGATCTTTAGATTGTAATTTCTTCAATGGGTTTACATTTATGTGAGCGGTGCTACGATGCCATAACCAAGTGTCACTTTCTTTGCTCACTAAACAAGTAGAGACCAAAGAAGTAACTTTGTTCAAATCAACTAAGTATTATTTGACCTTTTACCAACAAATTTGATAGATTCATCTTTGTCACTTTTAATGAGGAAATGAGTAGAGGTAAATAATACATGATTACCAATATCACATAATTGGCTTATGCTCAAGAGATTGTGTTTCAATCCTTGAACATAAAGCACATTATCAATAATCAAGTTTGAAGAGTTTCCGATTTTACCAATACCAAGAATTTTGCCCTTGTTGTTGTCCCCATAAGTGACATAACCCTTCTCTTTTGGAGTAAGCTCAATGAAATGCCGCTTATCTCCCGTCATGTGCCTTGAACATCCACTATCTAGATACCACAATTCCTTTCCAATTCGAAGGCACACCTACAAGATGAAATCACTTGTTCATTTTGGGTACCCAAACTATGTTGGGTCCCTTAGGGTTAGTGTTGGGACTTTCTCCCTTCTTAATCCACATATAAGTGCCCTTTTTCATTTCAAATTTCTTAATATGGCACTCAATGTTGATATGTCCAAGTTTTCCACAATAAGTACAAGTTGGCTTCTTTGATGAATTTTTCTTAGAAAATGATCCAACCACCTTGTACTTTTTGTTCTTTTTATGAACATATCCCAAACCGGTTTTGTTATGATTATGTCTTTGAGAGTTCAATAACCGGTTAAGGTTTCTATCACTATGTGAGATTGTGAGTTTGTTTTTCAACTCTTTCACTTCTTTTTCAAGTTCACCACATTTCTCACATGGAGTGATAGGTTCCTCATGATTTGCACAATCACCTTGATTACTAGAATTAATAAGTTCTAAGGATTCATTTTGAAGTTTCAACTCATTTATAGATTTTTGCAATTCATCAATTTCTTGTTGAAACTCCAAGATTTTCTTTCCTTTTTCCTTATTAATTTTAGCAAGCCTTCTAAATTGAATTAACATTTCATTGTAGGCTTCTTGCAAATCATCATAAGAAATGGAGTTTGAAGAAGAACAAGAAGAACTAGAAGTTACCTCATCATCACTTTCACTCATGTCATGTTTTGCTCTTGATGAGGACTCATTGTTGTTCTTGGCCATGAGACAAAGGTTTGCATTTTCATCACTGGAGCTACTTGAGGATGATTCATTACTCTTCTCCGGTGCATCCCAAACAATGTATGCTCTCTTCCCCTTGGTCTCTTGGGTCTTCTTGTCATTTTTCTTCAAGAATGTGGCGCATTCCATTTTAATGTGACCAATCCCACCACATTCATGACATTTCACTCCATTATTGGAACTCTTGTCTCTTTGTTTGGAGTCTTTGGTTCTCTTCATTTTTTATGGGAAACTACTTTTCCTTCCCTTGAAGAATTTGTTGAATCTTTTGACAAACATCCCAAATTCTTCTTGATTGGGTTCACTATCGGAGTCCTCACTTGTAGAGCATTCTTCAACTTCTTTTGTGACTTTGGTTGAAGCTTTGAGAGATATGCCATTTTTCTTCTTGTCGGACTCCTCATGAGTGTTGAGTCTTGATAGTTCCATTTCATGTTCTTGAAGTTTGCCAAACAAAGTGGCCAACTCCATATTTGTCTAAGTCTTTGGATTCTACGATGGTCGTTACTTTGGGTTGCCATCTCCTATCAAGACATCTCAAAACTTTGTTAGTAGTTTCACCATCATGAAATGTTTTTCCTAAAGCAATCAAATGATTGATTATGTGAGTGAATCTCTTTTGCAAGTCATTTATGGACTCATTTGGAAGCATGCGAAATAATTCATATTCATGAGTTAAAGTATTTAATCTTGCACGTCTTACTTCGCTTTTTCCCTCATGAGTAACTTGCAAAATATCCCACATTTCCTTAGAAGATTTACATTGAGAGACACGGAAAAATTCATCATGAGACAAAGCGGAAGTGATGATGTTTTTGCCTTTTAAATCATATGATACTCTTTTCATGTCATCATCACTCCAACTAGCTCTTGGAATGATTACGGTTTCATCATTTATCAATCTCTTTGGAATGTGAGGTCCATTCTCAATAACATCCCAAATATCCATATCAATTGCTTCAATAAAAATTTCATTTTGACTTTCCAATAAGCATACCCTTCACCATTGAATAGTGGAGGGCGGTTTATTGAAGAGCCTTCTCCTCCAAAGGTATTGCTTGAGCCCATAGTTTCCAAATAGGAACTTTTTCGAAAAAGTTATTACACTTGATCTTTCGACCGAGCTCTGATACCACTTGTTGGAAACCAACAAGCGGGCTAAGCAATTACTAGAGGGGGTGAATAGTAATTTGAAGCAGCAATACCAAATATCTCGAATGATATTAAAAGATTTGAGCAGAAACTGATTTTTCTGAAACTGACTCGAAATACTCGAGTCTTTCTTGAAATACTCGAGTGTTTCAGGATGAACTACTCGAGTCTTTCAAGATCTACTCGAGTCTTTAGCAAGAACTACTCGAGTATTCTGAGAAATACTCGAGTCTTTCGTATCAGAAAAGCACTAAACCAGATACGAAAAATCAGTAACTCACTTGAAATCAAACCAATACAAAACAAAAACTTATCTAACAGAATAGCAAGCAATTTAAGAGACTTTTAACAATTGTGTAACACTTAGATTCCTTGAACTTGCTACCCAATTAGACAAATCCTATTTCTTTGAGAAGCTTTAGGTTGTTTGAGCAAGAATATAAAAAGAAAGGTATAAATCAACACTCAAGCAATTTTATCCTGGTTCACTCCAACAATGAGCTACATCCAGTCCTCCTAACCACCTTAGGAGATTTTTCTATAAATCAAATTGTTAGAAATTACAAGGATTAATTGAGATAGCCTCACTCAACCTAACCCTTCAAGAGTGTACCAAACTCTTGATTTCTACCCCAATTTGATTCCGGTGACGAAGAACTCTTCTAAAGCTTCCTTGAACTCCCTTCAAGAAGCTCCACCGGGTTAAGAACCTCTTAGTCTTGTGCTTGAGAACCTCTCAAGACTCCAATACCCTAATCCCACTTAGGGTTTGCTTGGGAACAATCCAAGACTTGAATCAACAAGCTTTTTGAATGTGTATTACGAATCTCACAATGGATTCGCACAAATAAGCACAACTCAATATAGAAATTGAGACCTAAACTCAACTTGAGAAGAGAATAACAATATGAGTGCAAAGTTGAGTTTTGTGAATTAACACTTGAGAAGAAGAATTTATGAAAGCTTGTAATGATTTTGTTCTTGTTGTCTTGTTTGTTCTTGTGCAAAATCATAGAGAAATTTTACAATGAAGTTCTGAAGTTGTTCTCTAGAGTTGGGAAAGACTCAAGTGCCCTAGGATGGGTTTTTGAGTCTTTCCAACGTCATTATTTTTGCTGACTGTACCTAAAGACTCGAGTCTTTTGGCCAATACTCGAGTCCTTTGGCCACGCTGGAAAGATCCGTTGCACGAGCAAGACTAACGGCTATATTTGCTGATCTGACATCAATACTCGAGTCTTTTTCAGAATACTCAAGTAGATACTCGAGTTTTCTTCAAAATACTCGAGTATTTTGATCAGACATAGTAAAAATTAATTTTCCTTTTTGTTTTTCTTCTCAAGTATTAATTTTTGGTTAATCTCAACCTAATAATCATATTACTTATTTTATTCTTAGAAGAGATTAACTATTTCTACCCACTCTCAACATAAATGAAAAATTACAATTACAATCCAATTGAGAATGAGTGAGCACTTGTCTTCTTTCTTGAAATCTTGTTGTTGTTGATATTGCATTGACTTCAAGGCTTGATTGTTAATTACTTTGTCATCATCAAAATCATATCCACATAATTAGGAGCATTGAATTTACAGTATTTTTGCCAACAACAAGCAATTACTATTGTGGTAGCTCAAGCCTACGAAGGCCTCCTAAAATAAATTGTGACGTTGCAGTTGGATTTTGCTCTCAAGATTGTGACGATGATTGTTGCAATGACAACTATGCTCAGAAATTTGATAGTATGTAAATGTCAATATGTATGCCCACCCTAAATCTAGTAATTGGTGTGAGTGTGGGATCCAAAAATAATTTAAAGTTTAAATTACATCGACACCTCTTGAGATTTAGCTTAATTACATTCACCACATCTCCAGTTATAATTATTATTCCAATATTAATATTCGTTTTTACTAGGGATGACAATGGGTCCGAGTATCCTATTACCCGGATCCGCCTCGTTCATGCATATCCGGACCCGCACGAGTACCCGCTGTCAAGCGGGCTAGCGGGTCTTCGTGTACCCAAATGGGTTCGCGGGTACCCATTATATTTATAAAAAAAATAAATAAATAAAATTTTAAGCTTATTTTTTTCTGAACAAACATAAAAATTCTCTATTTTTACTTACCAAACACTTGATATATCGTTAAACAATTCACAAAAAAAGTCACTAGAGGCAAAACAGGTTTACTTAGAAACAAATCCTCTCATACAAACATATTTAAATTCCAAATCAATTAAATAATAAGTATTTTTCTGCGAGTCCGGGTATCTGCGGATCCGATATCCCATTACCCAGACCCAATTTGGGTATTACCCGCGAGTATCCATTTTTATATACTCAATGGTCCATTTTTGGATCCGGACCCAGATCCGTTACGGGTATTAGTCACGGGTACGGGTCCAATTGCCAAGCATACTTTACGGTACTTGTTATCAAGACATCTTATTAAATAAGCCATCAATGTACTCCCTCTTGTCTTTATTATAAGAAAAAGTAATCGAAATCATACTTATTAAGAAAATTATTTGAATATATTTAATTTTATCAAGTTTATAAAAAAAATATAGTTACTTTAGGAAAGTTGTATTAAGAATGAAACAAAAATTAAAAATATTTTAAAGGAATAATTGTATTGGGAAAAAAAGTTAAGTTAGTTAATTTTTTTCTTATATTTAAGACAAAAATAAACATGTCTTGTTTTTCTTATATCAAAGACATGAAGAAATATTTTTTATAGTTAAAAATGCTTCACACACTTTTAAAGACGAGGAACTAGAGAATGACAAGAGATAGATAGGGACAATAATGGAAATGCACATTTTTTTACTATCATATTTTTATATTTTATTACTCATTCCGTCCCATAAGTTAAGTCTTTTAGTATTTTAGTTTTGTCTCATAAGTCAAGTTCATTTAAAAATCTAATATTTATTTATATTTTTTTACAAGCATACCCTATTTATTATATCATCTTTTTCACCACGAATCTCTTCATCTCTGCTCAATATAATCTTCATATATTTATTATTACTCTCTTTCCTATTATTGAATGAGGGTATTTTAGTTTAAACATATCAAACTCTTATACTCCCTCCGTTTCAGAACATTTGGCATTTTAGGTCTGGGCACACAGATTAAGAATGTGTTGATTATTGTAAGTGTTATGTATAATATGTCCAAAATACCCCTATTTATTCTTTATTTAAAATTGTAGTAGTATTTAATTTTTATTTATTTAATTTTTATTAGTAAGTGTGTCCATTAATTAATGTATAGTGGTTTAGAGATGAGAGAGATGATAAAAGTATAATTAATGAGGAGTAAGAGAAATGATGGAATGAAAGGTTAAAATTGGAAAAAAAAAATATGTTTGCGTATTGAAAATGAAAAAGGCCAAATTCAATTAAACAAGAAAAAAAACAAAAATGTCAAATGGAGGAAGTATTATTTACTCATTTCTTAATATACATAAAATTTCTAAAAAGAATTAACCGAGGGAGGGAGTATAAAAAATTACTGTCGCACATCATAATGAAACCGAAAATGTGCATTATAGAATGTCCCCACTTTCCCTTCTCAAAACTCAAATAAATATTCAAGACTTATTTATGTGTTTAGTTCCTAAAAGTTCGGCGTGTTTTGGTTTTAGAGAAATTATTTTGACCAGGACTAGTCCTTAAATTTTCAAACATTTTGGTTTTGATCTCTTCCGTTAGTAAAAATCTTTTATTTGTTTGTTACGCCAAATAGGTGACATAACGTGGATGATACAGATCCACGGACACAAAATGGTCCAATACGCAAAATGGTCCCGTACGCAAAATTTTGAGTTCATAGGCCTGAATCATCTATGTAACATCACCTATTTGGCGCTACGTCACACCACGTGGTAGTTGATGTGGATTTTCGTTAACCATGTCAGCAAATAACTAATTTTTTGTAACGGAGGGGACCAAAACCAAAATGTTTGAAAAATTAAGGACTAGTCCCGGTCAAAATAAATTCTAGGGACTAAAAACAAAACACGATGAACTCTTGGGACCAAAACCATAAATAAGCCAATACTCAAATATCTCTTTCTCCTTCTGATTTTTCATTTCCCCATCGTTGAGAAGCAGACCCAGGGTTAGGGTTCGCCGGTTCGGTTCCCCTTCTATGTGCCAGGTAGGTGCCCTTTACCATTTCCATTATTTTGCATGGTCTTCTATGATTGTATAGGTATTGCATATGAAAACTTTAAGATCATTGGATTTGGATGCTCAATGTATTATTGCCTTGGCAATTGGCCTTCAATGATTGTGATGAACTGATGATTTTGTTATGCCACTTGCTTTCAGTCAAAATGCATATTGATGTGAATGATGTGTGTGCATAGTTCATTAAAGAAGAAATCAAAATTTAAGTTTTTAACGTAAGTGGATTCCAAGTGAGGGAAATAGTACTAATGATGATAGCCTAGTGATTATTACTATGAGTAGATCTGGATTAGTTTCTCTTTATTCTGCAAACGAAACTTGGAGAAAATTGGTCTTCGGCATCAATTTTAGAAATAGTGTAATGTAGCCACCGATTGCTCTTGTATTTTGCCAACAAGCATATATCAGTTATGTTGATGAGCTTGAAGCAATGATCAGTGTAATGTTGTCAAGGAGCATATCTCAAACAGTGGAATATTTTTTAAATTCTTTTTTTGCCATTTATTTTTGTCTCGGGTCAACCCGGACTCGTCTTTGTTAAGATCTGTCCTAATTTGGACCTGTCCTTACATTGTCCTCCTTTAATTAGGGATAGGTTTGGGTTCAAAAATTGACCCGATCAACATTTAGGGACAGGTGAGGGACAAGCTCAATCCAACCCGTCCAACCCGTCCTGTGCTCACCCTACAAAATTTTGAAAAAGAAAAAATAAATACATATGTGAGAGTATTTTGGGAAAGAAATAATTTTTGGGGGTCAAATGTTAAGGAGAGGGGTCAAAAATCTAAATCACAAAACTAAATCTCTCAACATATTTAGGAAATTGCTTTTCGGCCCCCACTTCCGACTTTTTGGCCCCCATTTGTAATTTGTGTGGACGAAAACACCCTTTAGCTTGTTAAATTTCCTGGTTCTATGAAGCCGGAAAATTCATTCCGGTTTTGCTGAACCGAAAGCAATTTAAACACTATTCCGATTTTGCTGAACCGGAAATTGGATTCCGACTTTGTAGTACCGGAAATATATAATGATTTCCGGTACTACAACTGGAAAAATTAATAATTTCCGTCTCTACAAAGACGGAAAAGTGAAGATTGTGTGCAGGTGGATGCTGTCCGTTCTGCATTGGATTCTCTGGGGTTCAAGAATGTGGAGATTGTGGTTGCAGAGACAAGGGTGGCCATATAAAGGAGATAGCAATGAGGTTGGTGTAAGTCTTGAGAATGCTAAGGCTTACAATAGTGGCTTGGTTGCTCACCTGAGATCCATGGTTGGAACCCCACTGATGCCAGGGAAATCAGCGGATACATACCTCTTTGCCTTATATGATGAGGACTTAAAGCCTGGAGCTGCTTCTGAGAGAGAGCCTTTGGCCTTTTCAACCCTGATCAATCCATGATCTATGATGTTGGCCTCTCAACGCAGCAGTAGGTTAACACCACACTTTTTCGTCTCTACAGATACGGAAATTATTAATTTTTCTGGTTCCACAAAGCCGGAAACTATATTCCGTTTTAGCAAAACCAGAAATATGAAATAAATGTATTCCGTCTTTGTAGTATCGAAATTACTTTTCCGAGTTTGTAGAACCGGAAAGATTAAAACTCTAGGGGGTATTTTTGTCCTTGGAAAATAAAAATGGGGGCCAAAAAGTCTACCATAAGGACCAAAAAGCAAGGGTTATTAACCCCCCAATTTAATCACTTGACCCCTTTTTTTGCCAAAACCCAAAATTGACTTTTTTTTTTATGGGTTTATAACACACTCGTCGGGACCTAAGCGAAAATTCAAAAAGAAAAAAAAAATATAGCTCGCTAAGGGGTCAGCGAGCTATGTAAATTTACACACTCGCTGGCCCCTCAACAAGCTTTTTTTTTTTTTTTTCTTTTTTAAACTTATCGCTGAGGCCCCAACGAGAGTGTAAAATTTGTGTATCTCGCTGGCACCTCAGCGAGCTATATTTTTTTTTTTTGCTTTTTTTGCCTTCTCGCTAAAGACAAAGCGAGAGCGAGCTTTTTCTTTTTCTTCTTCGCTGAAGACAAAGCCATATCAATCTTCAATTGATTGATCGACTTCAATATATTTGTTAACCGGAGCAGTTGATGATACAATATAGGTACATATCTACTGTGAGGGGTGGTGGGTGAAACCTAATCTCAATGTTAGCTGGCAGGAAACAATTCCTCAAATTGGAGGAGGGGGTCTGCTTAGGTCCTCTTCGGGCCTTTAGCTTGCTGGTTTTCATGACAACTTTGGTTTCAAGGGAATGTGCTTCTAGCTGAATTGGTTTCAAGGGCCTTTAGCTTGCTGGTTTTCATGACAACTTTGGTTTCAAGGGAATGTGCTTCTAGCTGAATTGGTTTCAAGGGAATGTGCTTCTAGCAAAAAAACTATAGCTCGCTGGGGTGCCAGCGAGCTACACAAATTTTACATTCTCGTTGAGGCCTCAACGAGAAGTCTAAAAAAGAGAAAAAAAATAAAACTCGTTGAGGGGTCAGCGAGTGTGTAAATTTACATAGCTCGCTGACCCCTCAACGAGCTATATTTTTTTTTTTTTTTTGAATTCTCGCTTAGGCTTCAGCGAATGTATTATAAACCCAGAAAAAAAGGCAATTTTGGGTTTTAGCAAAAAAAAAAGGGGTCAAGTGATTAAATTGGGGGTTAATAAACTACTCCCTCCGTTTCAGAACATTAGGCCTTTTAGGTCTGGGTACACAGATTAAGAAAGTGTTAATTATTGTAAGTGTTATGTATAATTTGTCCAAAATGCCCCTATCAATCCTTATTGAAAATTGTAGTAGTATTTAATATTTATTAGTAAGTGTGTTCATTAATTAATGTATAGTGGTTTAGAGATGAGAGAGATGATAAAAGTAGAATTAATGAGAAGAGAATGAAATGATTGAATAAAGGTTAGAATTGGAAAGAAAAATATGTTTATATATTGGAATTGTAAAAGGCCTAATATTATGAAACAAGAAAAAAAAGGCTAAAAGGCCTGATGTTCTGAAACGGAGGGAGTAAAACCCAAAAGCAATTCCCAAATATTTAATGCTTAAGCCCAACCCGCCTTCAGCTTCGACTCCAATTTTTTGCACTGCCTTCTCCAACTCTCCCTCCCTCAGTACCCTAATCTTCTTTGTTCTCCGGTGAGTTTCTCATCTTCAATTATTCTCCTTCTCTCTTCTCTCACTCTCTCTCTCTCTCTCTCTCTCTATATATATATATATATATATATATATATATATGTTATCATTATCTGAGTCTTATCCTGGTGCTTTTGAAATTTCTTACACTTTGAATAACCACCTATTAAATTTACAATTTAGATTCATTCTAGTGTGATTTAGTAGTATAAGTTGATTGTGATCACCCACTGCTCCGTTCGTTTGATGTCATTCTGGATCATGACCATTTTTAGATTGTTTTAATACATTACTGCCATCTGTGTAATTCATGTTATAAGGAGTCCCCCAATCTAGTTCTATAAAAAAAAAAAAATTTAAAAAAAACCCAATTTGGTACTGTTTTATTTGTATTTTATGCTCTAGCGACTGTTGCAGCATTTTTTTTAGTGTGATGATTTCGATAAAGTTTCAGTTGGAATAGACTAAATGTAATGACGATGATTTGTTTTGTTGTGCTTTCAGAATATTTATTTGCTGGAGTAGGAGTTCGCAATGCGTGTCATGCTGGGCTGATTTGTCATTTTGAGACATACCAAGTTACCAACCCTAGAAAGCAAGAATGAGCTTGCTACTAAGAATAAAGCCTTATTTACCCACTAGTTTATCTAGACACCCTCTTCATTTAACCTTATTAGGGCTTAATGTAAGTAATACAAATGTAGTATCAAGAAACTTTGCTCAAGCTGCTGCTAGAAAAGAGGAGGAGGATGTTGAGGAAGTGGAAATTGACCAAAGAAATCTCCCAGCTGATTTTGATCCCTCAACATTTGACCCTACCAAGAGTCGTGGCCCTCCATCGGAGAAAGTTTTTAGGCTTGTTGATGAAATGGCATCGCTTACACTAGTTGAAGCTGCGGAATTGGGTCCTATTCTGATGAAGAAACTGGGAATTAAGGACATGCCTACTGTGGGATATATGAAAGCAGGCGCTGCAAATTTGACTGGAATGGCAATGAAAACTCCTGCAGAAGTCGAGGAGGAGAAAAAGCCGGAAAAAACTGTTTTTGAATTGAAATTGGAGTCCTATGAAGCAGCTTCCAAAATTAAAGTCATCAAGGAGGTCCGGGGCTTTACTGACTTAGGTCTGAAGGAAGCTAAGGATTTGGTGGAAAAAAGGCCTTCCATAATAAAGAAAGGTGTTTCGAAGGAAGAAGGCGAACAGATAATTGAGAAAATGAAAGCTCTTGGTGCAAAAGTTATTATGGAGTGAAGGTAAAGTGATGTATGTTGTTCTCGTGGTAAAATGCTATTCCGGTATTCAAAATTCTTACAAGTTATCTGAAATTTTGAGAAGTTTATATTGTTGGCCAAGGATACCACAAATTTGGGATGTGGTTATGTTCTTATTTGTACTCATTTTTCAGCTTAAACTGGAATTTTATTTTTTCCAAGTGTTAAGGATATCCTTCATTTCCTTTTTTGATGGAACTCAATAAAAGTAGTATTCCTACATCTGATATTCAGTTGCATACACATTCAGGGAGCAAACTAGTGTTTGATAGACCTCTCTTTTATCAATTGAATTTTGGTGCACTTTAAGGCACCTATGTATATAATATATTTGAACCTAAAAATATGGACCTTAATAGATTATTTTGTATTTTGTACGAGGCTCTTGATAGATAATAGGTTATAAGATAACTTATAGAGTATGTGTGATATGTTAAAGAAAATATGGTAGTAAAATAATACGTAATTGCCCAATAGTTACATTTGGAATTTTGTTTGAACGAACCATAATTTCTTGTTAACATTTCCATAATTTCGTGTGCTTTTGTTTTTAGTTAGTGTGTAGCGTATATAGGGGGATGGAACATCAATTAGTAGAGGTGTGCTAAAGAGACAAACAATGCTTATGGCCAATAGATGCGAACCCAAAGTTGACCTTTGCTGTTATGCAGTAAAAAGAAATGAATTGAATGATTAAGTAGCATTTGTCTTTGGTGTAGTATTAGCTATGCAGCTCTCCTCTGATTGATAACATTAACTAACAGTATGTGGTCTCTAGATCATCAGCAGAGGCTCAATACTGAGCACTACACTGGCAAATGTTTCAAGTGAAGTTACCTGTCTTATTGCAATTCTAAATGACTGAAATAGATTTTCAGCTATTCATTTGGCCAGTAATCCCACCTGTCATGAGAGATCAAAGCTCATAGATTATGATTGTCATCTTATTTGTGAGAAGGTGCAGAATGGCTCAATAAGGTTGGTGCATATCAAATCAACACATCAATTGGGTGACATCCTAACCAAACCAGTATCTCTGTCTATCTTCAAGTTTTCTGTATGCTAGTTGGGAATTCGAAATATCTACTTAAGGAGGAGTATTAGACTTATGTATTTTAGTTGGTTATTAGATTAGTTAACCAGTTATTTAAGTTAGTTTAGTTAATTTTACTGTTTTGGCAGTTAAGAAGTTAGTTAAGAGTTTCCATTCTTAGCTTGACTATATAAACTCAATTGTAATAATTTTTTCATCAAGTTCAATAATATCTCAATTCATTCTTTCACTCTTATCAAGCAATGACTTAATCTCTCTCGCAATGCATAGGTGAAGAATATCTGTCAAAATAAACAAAAAGAGGAAAAAACATAATTTGCAAATGCCATCTTGATTACTCCCTCCGTCCCATAAAGTTAGTAAAAAACATGAAATTTTTTTGTCCCAAATCAAAGTTAAAATAGTGAATAAAAAAAATTGAAATTGTATTGTATATTTTATGATTGGTTAATTGAGGAAGCATGTATTAAATACTTGCTTTGGTAATTGGTTGATTTGGAGGACAATGCATTAATTGCATGTTTCCTTATTTTTGTTGAATTTTCAAAAAATTACTAACTTTTTGGGACGGGGGGAGTATAATGATAAGCACGTAGGTGATATAAAGCCGCATCTCCTAGAGGCCAAACGAGTAGATTTGATTTTTTATTGAAGTGAGACTATGTTATGACTCGCAGTGTAGAGGCCATAATGTAGTCAGAAAGCTGTTACAGTTGTGGTGTAGAGGTAAGAGGAACGAATCAATTTCATTGAAAATTAGGTACTCTATTTATGCAAGAGTTTCTAGTCAAGATGGTGCTAGAGATGACAATGATGACAATAGTAAACTAAGGATAAATTAGTGAGATTTTCTTAACACTCGTTAGCTTAATATTCACACAACCACACCCAATATTTTTACAGTTTTTCATTAGTGTTCCAAAAATAACCTTACTTTCCAAACTTTATTTTACACTCCTTATTCTCTCTTCGACTTACTTACACCCACAAGATGAAAAAAAAAAAAAAAAAGGTTAGAGATTATCGTGGATAAGCTTAGAGTGACAATTTGAGCTACCTTGACAAGTTTGGGCTTCGGCCATGATTGGGTCGGGCTAAAAAGGCCAATATAAAATTCTGGCAAAAAAATCCAACTAAACCTGGTAGCGGGTCATTTACTCATTTGTTTTTAAAAACTAATTCGCGTGTTTGTAGGTTATATTAGTGGACAGGTCGAATGCCTGATGGGTTCGGGCAAAAAATATCCAACTAAATTCGATAGCAAGTCATTTACTCATTTGTTTTTTAAAAACTAATTCGGGCATTTTTAGGTGATATTAGTGGACGGGCCGAATATCAGGCGGGTTCGGGCTTTATAAATCGAGCTAAAAAGGCTTGGGGTCTATTCAGTTGTATTTTAAGAGTCTAACCCTACTTACATATAAAGATTTATTTGGACCGATTTTTAAAGTATTTTTAACATGTCCTAAAGCATACATTAGAAAAACCTTTCTTTAAAAAAATTATCTAATGAATGCGGTGATTGACAATGACATAATTATAATTTGGGAAATTCTATCTACACCCATTTTTTTCTAACTGCATCCATTTGTTTATGTGAAATTCCAAAAATGCCTTCTTTTTTAAAAAAAAAAAAATTTCGTTGTATATTCGGAAAGCCTTTTCAATCATAAGGGCCTTTCGAATGTACAATTTATTCGGATCATATTGCCGTGTTACATGCACACCTGTTTTTTTGTACATTCGGAAAACCTTTCCGATCGGAAGGCCCATCCGATTAGAAATGTCATCCGAAATTATAAAAAGCAGGAGCTGGTGGAAGGTCAAATCCGAATTTTTGTGAAAAAAATTTAAAAATACGGGTGCAATTAGCAAAACCTGTTGGAAATATAATTTCCCTTATAATTTTGCTCCAAAACTTAAAGTTTAATTTGTTTCCTTTTATTTTAGGTAGAGGAAGTGCAATTACCTAGATTCACTAGACACTTTAAAGATGGATCTGTTGGAGAGCAATCCGGGACTTGAACCTTATGTTGCATACATTTTATTCTACTACTTATATATATAACATATTTTTGTTAAAAAAAACTATTTAAAAATATTTGCTATACATATATGTGTGTGTGAAGAGGTTTAAACCCTTTTTTACATATATTTTATACAACGTTACATATATGAATTTTTTTAAAATAAAAAAAATATAAAAAAAATTGTTGAACTTGTGTATATAATTCTTCATTCGGATCCTTCCCCCCGTTACTTTTGGATCCGTCATCGCAAACACTCGCCTGGATTAAAATTATTTCACTGTCCTTGTTTATGATTTAAAACTAAAATTAACGTGATACGGAGTATATTTTAAAGTATTTTTATATATCTTTGCATGGTAACTCGTAAGATTCAATACGATTTATGATTCATAAAAAAATACTATTGCTTTTTGGCTTCCATAAGTGACTTTTTGACTCCCATTTTCAATTTTTATGGACCAAAACACCTTTTTACGTATTATTATTTTCGATTCTACAAAGAAGGAAGAGCGTTTCCGACTCTGGGGAGTCGGAAATTCCAAAATAAAATTTTCGACTCTGGAAAGTCTGAAATTTTTTCCGACTGTGGAGAGTCGGAATAATTTTGTTGGGCAGAAACTGAAGCACCAAAAATTAATGTTCATTTACATTACATGTCATAGCTAGCTGTGCATGACGTAACCAGCAGTGTTTTTTTTGTTGGGCATAGGAGCTATTGCCATGTCGAAGTTCAAAAGCAAAAGTGCAATTAGCCATCAATTAACATCAATTAACGGTTGGAATAGTAGCACTGCATGCATTGACACGTCAAAAACAATTAATGGGTTAGTGAAATGATCAGAGGGCTATTGTGAATTGTAAGGATGAACAAACGGACGATGAAAAAAGTAAGGACACAAAATACATTAAAAAAAAAAAAAAAGCAGTAAAAACAAACTGGGAGAGTAATAATGTGCTAAAAATGATCTAATAAAAGTTCGGACTCTTCATGGTCGGAAATTTTCCGACTCCCCAACTCTGCTCTTCCGTCTTTATAGAATTTGATCCATAAAAAATGAAAATGGGAGCCAAAAAGTCACGGGTGAGGGCCAAAAAGTAACGGTGGGACGACATTCACAAGATTAAAAGTGGTCATGGTCCACCAAGACTTCGCATTTAGTCATGGTTATGTTTGCATTGAATTTGCGCAATGGACTCTTAAGTGACATATTCACCAGAACTTAGCATTTAGCGAACTTGATCACTTTCCTTTCTAACCTGCTCGTAATCTTTTTTACAGCTTTTTGATTTCAGAAAAACAAACATACGACACAGATTTTGCATTAGAAAACATGAGCGAATAAAGTACCATAATATATTTAAGAGAGAGAGAGAGAGAGAGAGAGAGAGAGAGAGAGAGATTGAAAGTATCAAAAGCTTCATACTCTATGTGCTAATACAGCATACACCGCCATTATTAGATAACAACATAGTGACATACCCTTAATTAGAAACAACACTTCCAACTTTGAGCTTGTCAGCAGCTATCACATATGAGACAGGAACCAACTTCTTCGGTGAATCACGTGATGTTTCTTCCTCGATTTTAGATTGCTCATCTTTATGTTCCACCTCATACAGCTTGTTCTTGCCCATCCCAGCATACATTTTTCTTCTAAGTTCCTTTCGTGCTTCCCTTTCCGACAATTTTAGATCTTTAAAGCCCTGTTCAAACTTGGCTTCATCCTCTGGTGTAAAGAATACAACCTCCTTGTTGCCAAGTTCTTCATACAGCTTCTCAATCTTTGCCTTCCAGTAGAGGCCCATTTCCGTGTCCATCTTGTTATAAGGAGTTTTCATCAAGTACTCATCAATCCCACCTGCTTTGTCTATGCAACGAAGGGCGTGGGTCGTGACTTTAACACGGATGTGCCTATCGAGGATATAACTAAAGAGCCGCTTTTCTTGGACATTGGGTTTCCATGTTCTCCTTGTCCTGTGAAGACCATTAGAGAAAGAAGTTCTCATCAAGATTGCATCACTTTCTTTCTTTCTTTCAAAAATATTCAAATCGTAAACAACTTCCTAAAACAAACTTGAGCAACCAAAAGATAACATGCAAGTTCTGAACTGAGTAAGGATCACTAAGCCTAACACAAATATTCACTTGATATTATGAATTTCTGAAAATAGAATTTTGCGTTTCTTCCATCAACAAATTGCTATTATTAAATGGCATGTGCAGTCCTAGCAAGATATGGTGTTAGCCAAAGAAACCAAAGCTTTGGCAATCATTAAATGAATTGACAAGATCAATTCTATAACAAGGGCAGCAGATATAAACAAAGAGAAAAATGTTCAGAACTCAGACAAAGCATAACCATTCCTATGGCCAAAAATTTGGCCATTGCTAGCCCCAGTAGGAGAAATTCCAAGAAATTGAAAGTTTGCACCAATGGTTGTAATCCGCCTCCACCTAAAGCGGAGTATTCATGATTCCACATACTTCATTAAGTGAGGAGGCAACGGACAAGTAATCATCTCCCGTCATAGATCCTACCTATAGGGATGAACAGTGATATTCTTTGCCTAATGGATCCAAAGATGAATAACTATTTGACTTTTCTAACTTGGAACATTGATCCTTAATTTCGAAATAAACTGAACTCTAACAGAAAATTCTTTTAAGTTGTAAACAACATTTCAATAAAGTTTGATCATGTGAGATATCAATTGTGGTTCAGAATGTAACTTGGCACTTGCATTCTTCAATCATATCCCTTTACAAATACTACCCATAGGGATGGACAATGATTTTCTCTGCCTAATGGATCCAAAGGCAATTAGTACTTTAAATTTTCTAACTTCTAATATGGAACATTGATCCTTAACATTTAACTGTTGAAAATCTTAAATAAAGTGAACTCCAACAGAAGAGGAAAATGTTAAGGCAGTTAACTTTATATGCTATTATGTAGTGCCTCTAGTCAGAGATTAATTCTTAGTTTACCAAGAGATTTATTAAAAGACATGATTGTTTTGAAGGTACCACTTTGTTGCTCTTCACATGATTTCTTTGAGGGTCTTTCCTATTCTGAAACAAAGGGAATAAAACGAGATTGGAAAGCTGCATTTGTATTAATGCTTTGTCTGTCTTGCTTCAGTTTCGGTTGCTCTATTCTATCTAATTAGGATTAGGATACCTAATTCCCCTATTGATCCTCAAATGTCATCTTCCCTTCTAATATTGTTACTCTGGTTATCTAGAAAAACACCCCCTCCAAATATCCACTAAGTACAACTATTAAGATTACAATTGACATCCTTTTCTTCAACTAATGCCATCCACTCCCCACAACATCTCAATTGCATGCTATGTTGAATAATTGAATTTATCATTGTATGTTCTTAATTTAAAGCGTTTAGAACAAAATTAATCAAATGTTGGCCTTTGAGCCGAAACTATTTGATATCATAGCATTAACCAAATCCCAGTAACTGTAATTTAGCCAATCCCATTTCAAACAATAACATGACACAAATCATTCACAAGAGAGGGTTGAAAATATTATCATCAGAGATAGCATTCAAACCCTCTAGATGCAGCTAAAGCATGAAACTTCCCAACACATACTCAAGAAAAAATATGAAAGTGAAAAATGTATAAAGAGCTGGATACAAACTTGTTACCACCATCTTCACTGACGCTGTTGCCGAACTGAATGTGTCGGCCAGCAAAGAGACCACGTTTGGCGCGGCCCATGACAACCTTGCTTTTGGGTATGTGTCTCTCCAAAGAGTCCTTCAGTCGAGGGGCCAAACTATTCTCTTTCACTTTCTTGAGAACTTTGTTCATCATCTGCTTCCCTCTGAATGCCATTTCCCTTATCGCTTCACACTATAGCTGCGCATCACAAGAGAAAAATAAAAAAGGTTTTATTCGGATATAAAAGAGGAAAGAAAAACAGATTTGTAACAATGCATTTCAGCAGACAACTCACTCAAACACTTATACAAAGAGCTTATTTTTACTTGCTTCTCTGAAGATCATATCGAAATAAGCTAAATAGAGCTTATAAACGAAGGTTATAAACTGTAAACTATTGTTATAATCTATTTTCATAAGTTTATTTCCATACGTTCTCTATAAGCTCTTTCAAACAATAGTTACTGGATTTTCTCATTAACCCCATGTATCCTATGCCCACAGCCCACAGGTAGATTACTTAGCCTGCCGTATCCGTATCAAGTATGGTATGCCTCTGGTAAGCCCGTTCACCTATGTTGCACCGGTTCAGGTGGTACCGGCTACTTGGCATATACCGGGTGCAGGTACGACATTTTTGTAAAAACTAGAAAACTAGAGTACGAGTAAGTTATAATATATATGTGTGTGTGTGACAAAATAAAGCAAAATTGCACAAAAATCAAAGCAAAATTAATGCATAGCGTTCAAAATGTTAATAAGACATAACACAGTACATCAATCCCAAAAAAATACTAATATTGTTCAGATAACATCCTTCCCAAGATAACACAGACACATGCAACACACTTACAATAACACCCTTAACATCCCCACAGTCAGTGATTCAATGCATTAAACAATGACTCAACTCAACATTTCATTTTCCTCCAATTATAAACACCTTCAGTCAAACAAATAATGTACCCTGAGTTGAAGAGCTGACCTTCTAGGTCGCTGTTGCTGGTCGTGGCTGTCGCTATCGCTGGTTGGGGGGTAGCCTCGGTTGGTGCGGCGTGGTGCGGTGGCTTCGGATTGTGTGGGTAGTGAAGCAGAAGAAAGGCAGAAGAAGAAGAAGAAGAATCGAAGAAGGGAGGAAATTAAGTTCGATCTTCTACCCAAATACCTGTTTGTCCGCACCCCAAAGGGACCCAGTTCAGCCCATCATGTACAGAAAAGAATTATTTTTTGAATTTTAGTCCCCAAACCCCATTTTGATATGAAAAAGTCAAAAATGTCATTCTTTTATTTTCCACCTTTCCACCTCAAACCTCATTGAATCCCAAACCCCAAACTTCTCATCTTTCATCTTCATCCTTCTTCCGAACCCCAAAACACTTTTATCCCCAAAACACGCTCACAAGCATGGGTTGTCAAAAACTAGTATTAATACTTAGAAACTTACGAATTTACGAATCTACCTATGGAAAACGAGTTGAAACTAATGGAAACTCGGAGTGAAGTGACTCAGGTAGACTTGGGTGGATACTGGTAGACTCTTGTAAACTCGCGAGTTTTTGACCGAGTTAGCGAGTTAGCATTCTTGAGCCCTAAATATCCAATCTGACATCATTTTTCAATTTTTTTTTAAATAAAAATCTTGTAGGTCATTTTTATCATATTTGTTAAGCTTTTGCGGTAAAAAAACCTTTAAATTAGTTTTATCTTTTCATTCTCATTCAAAAACTTCTTCAATCTTCAATTTTTCTCCTTCTGCCGCACGCACGCATTCCCGCCCAACCCACACCCTACGCCCCATGCCTTTCTAACTTTCTCCCTTTATTTGATAATTGTTTACTGACTTTCTCCCTTTATTCCTTTATTTTCGTTTTTCCTGTTTTCTTCTTCATTAAGTTGGTATGATAATCTGATGAATGCTTGATTATGAGCTATGACCTTTATGAAAAGAAGAGTAGCTTTATATAAATCATTTTAATTTTTAACTTTTAAGCAAAACTGCATTCTCCGCTTTTCAATTTTCAATGTTACTTTTTTAGTGTTCTCCTTAAATCAGAACTCATTTACTTTGTCAGTATTTTTAAGTGTTATTTTGATTAAAGAGCACTTTCTTATAAATTGATAATTAATTTTCATTATTTTTTTTGAAGCATTATTATGTTAGTTTGAAATTAAAATTACATTGGATATGTTATCTTATTATGTTTTGAATTTGAAGTTTGAATATTGATGGATAAATTAACTTATATTACTTATTAGTATCAACGAATAATATCTTACCATATTTTGTTATTACGTTAAGTTTGAAATTATGAATATTGATTATTAATTTACAATATAGATGTAATTTTTTTTGGTAAACTCGCACGAGTTTGCGAAACGAGTTTACGACTCAAGTTTACCTAAGCAAAACGAGTCTACGTAGACTCTCGAATTTGACAACACTAACACAATGATGTTGAAGGTAAATCTCTTGTCTTTATGTTTTCTTTTTTTTCCTGGTACGGTAAAACTCCGACAAGTCTTGTCGAAATTTTATACAAATTCGGACACGGGTGTCGGAATTATATTAAATTTTTCCAAAAGTGTTTTGCGATCGACAGAATCATGTCGGAAAATATTTTTTTTTCCAACACAACAGCTTCTTTTTTCAGCACAACAACTTCTTTTTCACACAAATTTTCGATACCCCCGTATCGGAAATTAAAATTCCGATACTAGATCGTCAGAATTTTACAGTACTAGAAAAAAAATGAATGAGAACGAAAAAGAAAACAAATGGGAAAAATATGAAAACCTAACATAAAACAACCTATTAAACACCTACCCTAGAGAGAAATCGAAAACTACCTTAGAGAGAAAACGAAGCACTGTTGATCGGAGAGGAGGCTGTTGATGACGAAACCGATCAGAGTTGCAGAGGGAATGGAAGAGAGAGAGAGAGAGAGGGGGGGGAGGGTGGGGTTTGGGGTTTGAATTTGAATAAGGGAAAGGAGGGAGTGGAAGGGGTGAGGGATATTAGTGGAACATTATGAAAATTGGGGTTTGGAAGGCTAATAGTTGGGGTTTGGGAACTAAAGTTCTTTTTTAGTTTTTGTTTTAATGATTGGGTACGTACCACCCCGTGCGTATTCAAGTATATCTAAAGCGTATCCGTATCCTATATGCTATATATACTTGATATTTGAAAAAAAAATTATAATAAATAAATGTATAATAAAAAAATATTAGTCATGCATTATCTTTGTAAAATAAATATATATATAAAAAAGGAAAAACAATATGAACAATTTATATTAAATGAAGAGATTAAACAATATGAATATTATATGAACAATATGAATATTATATGAACAATGTAATATCAATTTTCGGCCTTCTCTCTTCCTCAAGTCTTCTTCTCTTCTCTTCTCCGTTTTTCTCTCTTCTGTGATAGCGGTAGAAAGGGAGGGAGAATCTCTCCCTCCTCTTCCTTTGGTTGGTGTGTGGGTTTTTTTCTCTCCCAGTTATATCTGGGTTAAATAAATAAATCTTGCCTTTGTGCAAGTGTGTGGTTTTTCTTGTCCCAGTTTCATCTGGGTTTTGTTTTTGTGTGTTTGAGTGTGGGAAGGTTTTTTGTTTATCCAGATATGATGACATTCCTATCTTCTCCAATAACTAAAAGACTGATATTCAGGACAACTTTTCCCTTCCAGATCTCTGTCTTCTTCTCTGTCCAGTGGCTCTACCTCCTCAGATATGAGATTCTTTGTCGCCGAACTGTGCTTACTTCCAGCATTGATGAGATAGTTATCTTGGAAACAAAGGCTGTTGAATCCCTGGTTAGAGTTCGAAGCTGGATGTTGATGATGATCCTGATCCACAACGAGTTTGCTGTTATGGCTGAGTATCTAGTCTTTTTTAGCAATTTTTATTGTATGAAAAATATGTGCTTTGTTATTGTTCTATTGGATCTACTTGTACTATTTTATGTTATCGAATGAATTACATATTTTCCTTTAAAAAAAATGAAGAGATTAAACTAATATTCAATATAGTACAATATTTGTTGGGCGCCACTTTGAAAAAGGAAACCAATATAGCCTAGTTGGTGGCTGCATGGACACTTAGGATTCCTCTCCCCAGGTCATGGGTTCTAGTCTCAGACCTCCCATGTAAAAAAAAAATAAACCAAAATGGAATAATTTTGGGATGGAATAATTTTTGGGCATGCTGAAACTCAAGTACGATGAAAGAGATGTGTGATTGGCTCAAAACTCGTACATTTATATATTTCATACCAAAATGCATTTGTTATAGTCGGTAAAAAAATTGAGAGGATTAGTGCTCTTTGATACTTCGAAAAGCATAACAAAACTGTTCTATATGCTTCATCTTACATATTATTTTTGTTTTTTTTTTTAAAAAAAAAATTCTACCTGTACATTAATCTTTGACGTATATGCAAAGATTATTGATATACATTACAATTTTAAAATTCGTATGCTATTCTCTTAACATACAAATGATATTTAAAAAAATAAAAAATAAAAATCAAGGGTGAAAGAATCAATTACCATATTTTTTTTGCCTCACTTATCCTTATATAGTTGTGGGCTAAACTTTTGTGCCCAAAGTAAAGATTAAAAAAAAAATTATTTTGCTTTTATATATATTATTATATTATGATTGCTTGGGTGTTGTTCTTCAACAATAACTCGTGAACTCTAAAGTTTATATATAGGTTCTTTATGAACTCTAAAACTAACATAGTTGATACATGATTGAGTTAATTAAACATGATGTTAGGGATTCGATTCCTATCACGAGGATGGAAAAGACTATATTGGTGGAAGCAAAATCCAATTCGGTGATCTCTACATCTTGAAGGGGATTAGTCTTCGACTATCGGCTGAAGAATATTTTGGTACATGCCAAAAAAATATATGAACTCTAAAGTTTAAAATGTACGAATAGAGAGCAAATTTTAATGAAGATTAAATAGGTGAGGTATATTTATCTCAATCATTGTCATATTTAATACTTCCTTCGTCCCTATATATAGGGCCCTTTTGGGAGATTTCACGTCCATTAAAAAAGTTGATTAATTTAGTTAATTGTATTGAAAATGTAAATTTTTATATGTATTTTCAAAATTATCCCTATTAATATTATTGAGAATCTAAAAAGTGTTAAATAAATAGGGGTGCTTGTGGAAAAAAAAATTAATTATCATTGAAAATTGGTATAGGGTCTTATAAATAGGGACAAAATAAAAGTGTCAAGAGGGTCTTAGGACAAAGGTAGTAGTTTAAAGGGTGAAGTACTAACCTAGTCCCTGAAGTTTTTTTTTCTCACTATACCAACTTAGTCTCTAAAAATTAATAAATACACATTTAATCCCTGAAGATTTTAGGATATACTAATTTAGTCTCCGAGATATTTTTATATAACAACTTGGTCCCTCATGTTTTAAGGATCAAATTGGTATACCTGAAAAGCTTAAGGGACCAAATTGGTACATCCGAAAATCTTGAGGGACTAAATGTGTATTTATAAATTTTCAACGATTAAGTTGGTACAGTAAAAAATATCAGGTACTAAATTAATAATTCACTCTAGTTTAAAATTGTACACTTTTATCTGTAAAGTGCAAAATGCATTTTGGAAGAATCATATCCTAAAACACATGTCACAATTCATTAATGAAAATATAATATCTCTGTGAAGCAAGTGAGTTTAACAAATGTTTTGATGAAGACAAATATAACAAAAAGTAAAAGAAAAGCAACAAACAATAAACAACAACAACAAGAAGAAGATGCAAGAGCATCATTCTTATAAGACATTTAATTTATTGTTTTTGATATTTTATTAGGCCTTTAAGATGATTGCTTGGGTAGAGTCTAGGTTGGGTAGTGAATCTTATTGTATTCATATTGAATAATCATGAAATTAATTCATTACGAAACCAATCTTTTAAAAATGATGCATATGATTTTATATACATTTTAAAATATACTCATGCATCATACTTTGACTCAATAATTGGTTTAGAACTTATGTTTTTATATATAAGTAAAGTTACATTTGTAATGGTTAAGTATTTTGATGTTGGAAAGCCTTGATAATCGATTACACTGCATTTGTAACTGATTACGTAGTGTTAAACTAGCCTACACTGATCCTGTCAAAGCACGATAATCGATTACACTGATAGTGTAACCGGTTACATCTGTCAGTTTTAAGCAAAATTAGTTTGTTTCTTGAACCAACTCCTTAATCGACTTGACATGTAAAAACCCATTATAAAAAGGTACTTTTAAGAGACTTTTCACAATTGAAAAACAGAGAAACCCTTAGCCATTATTCTTCAAGAGGATTAAAAGTGAAATTTTCATATTCTTTCATCTTTTTCATTCTTGATCTCAATACTCATCATTGTTCAATTGCATTCATCGATATCCAAGATTCAAAGATTCAAGTGGTGTAATTAGAGTTGTTCACTGCACATCAAGGTATTTTTAGAAAGCAACACAAGTCAAGAAAGATTGAGGTGTGCAGTATCACCAAAAGATCAAAGGTGTATTAGGGGTAAGGTATCCTTATACAAGAAAAGCCTAGGAATTGAGGTATCTTCTTAGCAAGTGGAGAAATCTAAGGAGTGGGGCATCTTCTTAGTACTTGAAAGTGAGGGATCTTTCGAGTTTGGGTTTCACGAGGGAATTTAGGAGATTGATAGAGGTACAAAGTAAGGGTGAAGTATCTCTTGTTAACTTGTCAAGTGAGGGATCTTGGAAGCATGTTTGTACAAGACAATTGTTCTAAATTCATAGTGAAACAAATCTCCCAAACCGGAAGGGGAGGTCTGGATGTAGCTCTCGCAAGGTTGAGAGTGAACTAGGATAAATAGCCGTGTCAAATCTTCTATCCGTTCTCTTCTTAATTCCTTTGATTTTGCATATTTTTGTTATTCTTGAATTATGTTGAAAATCTTGCATATTGTGATTTGATCATTGATTCATGATTTAATTACTTTGGAATAGTCTTAAGAATCATATAATTGAATGTCAAATTGTGTGGAATTGGTTGTGATTGAAAGAACGATTTTCTTGACGTATTAGCTCTTAGCTGTAGCCAGTTACGTAAGCCTATAACCAGTTACAACTGTAACAACAACCAATTACGCACACACTAACTTTCTTATTTTTGAACGGATTCGAAAACCGCAAAAATTAGCATCAACTAATTCATTTTGGTATTCCTAAATGGAAAAACTTTTGTACTAACTCCTCCAAAGCACAATCCATAGATGCAATTTCATCAACTATAAATTGTGCATAACACGACGACAGAGGTGAAGACAAAATGAATTAAAAAAATTTCAATTCATCATTATAAGCCATGCCATACAATTATCAAAAAATATATAAAAACAAAGATAACAAACAAAAATGAAAGAAAAATATATACAAAATTTCACAACCCAAACTACAAATAAGTACCAATAGTTGCCTAAACGCGATTAATCCCCGACAACGGCGCCAAAAACTTGTTGGGACACCGACAATTATCACCTTATAGTAGTAAATAGAGTGTCGAACCCACAAAGATTAGTTGTTTCAAGCAATTATCACCTTATTGAAGTTAAACTAGTGAAATTGGCTTCAAAATATTTATTTAGATTTTTTTAAAAAGTATAAAATGATTGAATTTGTAGAATAGATAAAAGTGCTAGGGACATGGTCTCATTGCCAGTAACAATGATTCACTTCAATTATGAATATCATTCCTATTATGTTAACAATAATTCCAGAGGTAGTAAGAATTTGATTCCTCCAGGCACTTACTTTGTATTATTATTTTAGACATGTAAGACCCGGGCTGACGAGGGCGAGAAATGATCGCAAGTGCAAGAGGCACAAACAAGGAGCGGCTCCTGGAAGGCTTCTAAGTGAGGGGTACATGAATGAACCGACACACCGGAATGAGGGGGGGGATCCTGAGACTGTGTAGGTAAGGGACTACATAGTATAGGAAGACTTAAATAAATTGATTGGACTACCCTTATCAACAAGATGCATCTTCTTTTTGGTAGTCGATCACTTAAGAACTCCATAGTTTAGTATGTTTGGCTTGGAGAAATTATAGGATACGTGACCTCTTGGGAAGTTTCCCTGGGAAGCATGTGAGTGAGGACAAAACACGCTGAAAAGACCAGTGTTGGTATATGGGGATAGTCGTCAATCCATTTGCTTTCCAGGGATGATGCAAATGGTATCAGAGCGACACCTCTCCTAGTACGGTGTGGCTCGGGCAGGCGGAAGCTAGTGGGCATGTAAGACCCGACTAACGAGGGAGGGGAGTGATCACCGGTGCATGAGGCACAGACAAGGAGCGGCTCCTGGCAGGCTTATAAGGGAATGGTACATGAATGAACCGACACACTGTAATGAAAGAGGGATCCTGAGACTGTGTAACTAAGAGACTACATAGTACAGGAAGGCTTAAATGAATTGATTGGACTACCCCCATCAACAAGATGCATCTTCTTTTTGGTAGGCCATCACTTAAGAACTTCATAGTTAAGTGTGCTTGGCTTGGAGAAATTATGGGATGAGTGACCTCCTGGAAAGTTTCCCTGGGAAGCATGTGAGTGAGGACAAAGCACGCTGAAAAGACCAGTGTTGGTATGTGGGGATAGTCGTCAATCCATTTGCTTTCCAGGGATGATGCAAATGGTATCAGAGCGACACTTCTCCTAGTACGGTGTGGCTCGGGCAAGCGGAAGCTGGTGGGCATGTAAGACCCGGGCTGACGAGGGCGGGGACAAGGAGCGGCTCCTGGCAGGCTTATAAGGGAATGGTACATGAATGATGGAATGAAAGGGGGATCCTGAGACTGTGTAACTATGAGACTACATAGTACAGGAAGGCTTAAATGAATTGATTGGACTACCCCCATCAACAAGATGCATCTTCTTTTTGGTAGCCCATCACTTAAGAACTTCATAGTTAAGTGTGCTTGGCTTGGAGAAATTAAGGGATGAGTGACCCCTTGGGAAGTTTCCCCAGAAAGCATGTGAGTGAGGACAAAGCCCAAAGCACACTGAAAAGACCCATGTTGGTATGTGGGGATAGTTGTCAATCCATTTGCTTGCCAGGGATGTTGTAAGATATCTTAATCCCTTGATCGAGTCCTAAACAACTAACAATTGTTTGATTAAGAACTCTGGAACGAATCACAAATGTTATGTATTTTTTCAAAAGTATTCGTACGAGTTATGAAATTATAATGTTTGATTGTAGGGCAAATTCAATCCTTAATTTCTCAATTGAATGATTGAACTCCCACATCACATATTAAGCTACTTCTACGAATAGCAATGAAAAACATAATCAAACAATTAACATAAACATGAATTCATTCATAATCATTGTTTTAAATCACATAATTACATTCAAATCCATCATATCCCTAACAAAAAGTTTAACTAGACATAGCCATAGAGAAGCAAAAGAAAAAGATTAGAGATGAAAACTTCATATGGTAATGATTGATTCCCCCCTCCTTAGAATTCCTTCCCTTTAAGATTGGGATCTCTCCTTGACGAATTCTCCTCCCTTCTCTAAGCCTCCTTATGTTTCTAGGTGTCTATTCCCGGTGTTCAGGTGTTTGCCACAAGTCAAATAAAGAAAGAAGGCCAAAAGACATCAGAAATTCACAAAACAGGTGTGCTGTCATCGTTGCTGCGCCTAGTCCCTGCGCTTGGGGGCAAAAACATGCTGCTCCTGGGCCAATTGCACCTGGGCGTGAGTCTCAACATGCCTGGGTGTCCTGACTAGCCAAAACTTCATATTTTCACCTCTTTTGTGTATTTTCATGGCTCCTTTAGTCCTCTAATACTTCCAACTCAATCATACTTCAATCCATGCCTTAAAACACCAGAAATCATGCTAAAACATCTATTATGTGATGAAATTTATTATTCAAAATGAAAACGAAAAAGCTAAAGAACTAAGATAAAAACCATTAGAAACAAATAAACACTAAGATAAAGAGAGAACAAAATCAATGAAATATAACATATTTTAAACCATCAACATTATACAATACATCACAGTTTACTAGAAAAGAGTGATTTTACTTAAATAATTTGCTCTTACTTTACTTTCATAAAAAGTAACTAAGCTAGCCATGTAATGACTTAGTTGCTTAGGTGTTCGGAGCAGGTGTTTTTATCACATTCCCTGAACTTGAGTGTTTCTAAGTATCTAGTTGTGGTATGGTCAACCTGTCCCTTCACGTAAGGTAGGTTCCTCTTTGCTTATAAATTCAAAGCCTCATGTAACATTTAGAATGTTTAATGGTCATATGTAGGGGTGAGCATGGGACGGGTTGGGACGGGTTGGGCTTGACCCTTATCCGTCCCGAAATGTTGTACGGGTCAATTTTTCAACCCGAACCCGTTCCTAATTAGAGAGGGACAAGGTAAGGATGGGTCCAAAATAGGACGGGTCCGAGTTTATCCGGGACACGGATGAATAACATTAAAAAAAATTTCAAACCATTCAAATTTTGAAATTTGCATAATCTTTCTAGAATTCTATAACTAACCACGAGAAATATACTAACACTAATATAATTCCTTCAACAACAACAAAGTATAATTCTATAATTCGTTAGTCACAGAAGAGAAGAATTCGCCTTTGTTAATCCTGCACCATGCATATTTCGCTCATCCTTTTCCAATAAGTATAAGGAACTCCTGTATAACAAATGGAACCTTCTTTATTCACAAGGCATATGTATAAAGAACTTCAGATTTCCATCATTTCAAAACAAAAAAGTCCTTTTTTGTTAGAAAACAAACAAAGATACCAAGTCACAAGAAACATCAACCACATCTGCAAAAAGGAAAAATCAAACCTACATATGCCACAATATGTCTGTATCTCACACACACTGTAGTACGTAGTTACTTTTAGTTTTAGTGTTTTAGTGTTTTATATTTTTTATTTATGTTTTAGTTTTTAGAAATAAGAATAATAATTAATATATACATATATATTTAATTAATTAATTATAAGTCCGGGCCGGGTCGGGTGACCCGGGCATGAACCCGAACCCGTCCTTAGTAGGACCGGGTCTGTCTTTTTTTTCACTCGGGTTTGTCCCTTTGAATGATTGAAGACGGGTTCGACCCGACCGAACTCACCGGGTTGGGACGGGTCTCCGGGTAGGGCCGGGTCATGCTCACCCCTAGTCATATGGGCAAAGATTTCATGACTTTTATTTGATTACTTTCAATGACTTTGTCAATTTTGTATTGTTGGAAGAAAATAGGATGACTTAGATTTTAAATTATACTTTAGTCTTAATTTATATCCAAGTCATTCAATCTTCATCCAACAATAGAGATTAGCAAAATCATAATGACTTTAAATCAATGAATCAAATCCCGGTAATACTTCAATTTTCATCTAATTTACATTTTCCGACTTCTTGTATATTTTAGTGAAGAATAATAATATTTTTACAACTTTTTTATTTAATACCATCATTTACATTTTACCTTTATTTTTGCCTCTCCTTATTTTCTATCACATCTCTCCATTTTTTTTCCTATATCAAGGTTGAGGAACATAGCCCTAAATAAGACAATATCTTCTGTCCAAAAAATGTGTTACTTCATATCACACATATTGTAATTGATTGAAAAAATATTATTTAAATAAAAAAATTAATAAACAAATATTTTTCCAACCAATCACAACAACTAAAACATAAAGTGTCATATTTTTTTGGATAACAAATGTGTTCCGCCCCTAGAGTCACCGGATACATGCATGGTAAAAACATACCAGGAAGTGTTGTCACCATTTCAATCAATTAAGCAGCTTCAGCGGTAGAACATGAGAGAAAACACCTGAGCAAAAGTTGCTAATTACGCACAAATATTTTGGACCTTAATCAACTTAATTATCCACAACTACACAAAGCTTTCAACCCAATCAACCTAATTTTGAAAGTATCTATTTAATTTTTAATTTTATGCCTGAACTTGACATTATTGATTTCTTCCTTTGAACGAATTTGTGATGCTCTCCATAAAAATGGGAATATAGGTGCTCTCAATTTAAACTTGATGTAGGAAGTATTTTTGGTCATTTTTGTGAAAATTGTTGGTGAGAGGACCTTAGTGCAATTTGCAATTTGACCTTATGACAAATGTATTTTATTTTTACCCGGACAACGAGCCCATATTCAATATCATTACTAATATATTCCAAGTTGCTATTACATCACAAATTAAATTAAAAGAGAATAAAGATCCTTCTGTCGAAAGGAGGGAAGCTATCTTCTTAGCCCAATCAATTAATGACATGTGGCCAATTCACTTGTTATTTTTATTGAATAGATTTTTCCAATTTCTTTTCTTCAACAGCACATTATTCTCAGGGCAAAAAGGAGGATCGTTGCTACCATTGTTATTGTTGCCTCTTTCTATCACCGTGGCGCCTTCACCCACTCATCACAACCAGGGACGGAACCAGGAATTTTCGGATGAGAGGGCGATAAATATATATCAACAATATTATATGACCAACGAAAACATGATTATTACATTATATGACAAATTAAGGATGATATTTGTGTATTAATTCTTAAAAGTAAAAAGACAACTTTCATTATATAAGAGAAACAATTCAAAAACCATGATAATAGAGGGATCAAAACCTATGAAATCTAATAATTGAGGGACCAAAACAAGCTACCAACATAATTATGAGGACCAAAATTTAAAGGGAGGGACCAAAACCAATACGTTTTGTAAATGCATGGATAAGAAAAATTTTACAGGGACCAATTTCAAAAGAATTAATATTTATAGGGATCATTTTGATATTTAAGCAATATTACTAACAGTTCTAACTAATTTTCTTTAAAAAAATATTTTAATTAAATAAAATTTACATTTAAAACCAAAGGATTAATATTTATACATATGTATATAAGAAAGAAGCAATAACTTAGTGAGGGCATTTTCCCTCACTTGAACCAATGTAGGTCCGTCTCTGATCACAACCACTGTAACATCCCTAATTTTAATTCAAAGTATAATTAAAATAACAATAAGCTTGGGTTTAATGAGAATAATAATAGCAAGTCAAAAATAGGTGTTAAAAGAGGCGTTTTACAGTTAGAATCATAGAACAATAGGAAATTAGAAATAAAAGATTTAGAACTCTAAACACGAATTCCACTGTTGGATGTGAAGATTAGTATGTAGGGAAGCTTTATTTTAAATTTGAGCAAGATCCGACGGGTAACGAAGGAGATATGAAACTTTGAAGTGCAAATAAATGAAGGACTGGACTGCTTAATCGATTAACCAATGGGCTAATCGATTAAGACCTGATCAATTGTAAAAATAAAAATAAAAAAACTTACGGGTTAATCGATTATCCATCGGCCTAATTGATTAAGGCCTGTCAGGCGCGAAAAAAAATAAAAGGGAACCAAAGGAAGTGCCCGCCTTTTCTTCCTCCCCAAGTTAAGAAACACTCATCTTCTCCAAGAAGCTTCAAGGCATAATCAACTCTAAGCTTCCCCCATCACCATCCAAGCCCATCACCAACATCATCACCACCACCATCTCCACCAGGCTTTCCCTCTCTTGCCCATCATCAACCATGGCTTCACTTTCTCTCTCATGCCCCAAGAACCCCAAGTAGTGCAAGTGAAGCCCTTTCCTCCATCAAGCTCATCATTGGACACCATCCCAACTAACTTATTTTTTGCTCTCATTAGATTGTAAGGAAAGCTCAAGAGATTCAAGTTTTAAGGAGCTAAGGAAAAGGAGAAGAGCGTAGGGCATAAGGTTTTACCTCTCTCTCTCTCTCTCTCTCTCCTTTTGAGGTAAGGAGGGGATATTACCTTTAAATAGGGAATGAGTTCTAGATTGAATACAATGGTAGATAAGGGTAGATGAATAAGTAGATTAATGAACCTTAGGGTAGTTGATATTGCTAATAATTGGAGTACTAAAATAAATGAAATAAACTAGTTGTCATACTTGTGAAAATATGTGTTAGTGTGAGACTTTAATGGTTACTATGAGATAAATGATGACTATGGAAATATATATATGTGGTATGTTAGTTTGATATCTGGATGATGATTGTGAAATGTTTGTGTTTGTTGGCATGTTATGAGTGCATGATAATTGATTTACTACATTAAAGAATGATAAAAATTGGAAAGTAACGAAAGACCCAACTTATTGATCCTTGGGGAACACTGACCCATTTGGTGCCTTGTTAGGTGTCAAATTACCCATTAGGTAAATTGCTCACTCAGGTGAAAATTGCTCGTAGGCCCAAATTGCTCGTTAGGTGTTTGTGTATTCAATGGATCAATATGTTGCACGGTAATCAAAGTTAAAAAGTAAAAAGGGACAAAGGACAATGAAAACTAAACTAAATGTATAATGGACCCACTTTAAAGTGAGGAAAATAAAAATGGAAAAAAGGCCCTAACGGGTGTTATATGGCCTACATGGTGTAAATTGTAACACCCCGATTTAGTAACTTGAATTCTTTTTATTTAGTGAAAATCTGAGAAATTTTTTTTAATGGTGATAAGGGCATGAATTCATCTTGTAAAACATTTCCTTTTTCAAAAACATATCCATTATCAAATAAATCATTCATGCCCCACGTCACACGTCAAGTTCCAAATTGAGATGTCACCGACACCACGCTTTGAAACCCAACTTATCATAATCATAAATCATCAAGATACTATTTCAGATGTCAAGTTTGAAAACATTATTATTTGTACGGGGTTACATGATATCCGAGTAAAGTTATCAGAGTCTACCTGAATAAAATACAGCGCCACAACAGACATGGTAGAAACTTAGGAGAACGAATGACCCTCATCATCAGAAGCTGTTGCAGGCGCCTTCGCCAGATCATGCTCCCACTCATCTGCATCCGAACACTCCACCGAAGAAGATCCTTCGCATTGAGTCCACCTTAATCCGTGCATCCCCCATCTAATTGGTCGACAAGGACCGATAGAAATAAATACATACGACCAAGAGACAAAGAGAGAGTCAGCTTTTTCGGGCGGAAAGCCGACGGTGTGGAATTACAACAGGCAATATATCAAGATATATATAACAAATAAATAATAACACATCAAGCATACATTCATACTTCACCATTTCCATTTATCATTTCCAATATTACCATTTATCGTTATCATCTCTTTATCTCAACTAATTTCTTCACATAATTCACGACCTCAACATCATCACAAGTATCTATTCCTTAGCCTTATCCATAGTATTCTCATCGCTTGACCATTCTCATTCTCATCATCAATTCCCTTATCATTCCCAGCACATAATTCATCAGTCTTTTCAATGTTGTCAAACTTTTCTTATTAAGTTTTATTTGATCACATCCATCTATGACAAGGAATAGAAGTTGTCATTGTGGACTTGGTTAGCACACATACATCTCCTCCAATCCTCCCGAGCCTAAACGGAAGGAAACGAGAGGTACATGAACCTTAACCCACGCAGGTCGAACAACCGAGAAACACCAACATATGCTGCAACCCACTCAGCTGTAATTTATTCATTTTAAATGTGATATCGCAAGGACCCAACAACCAATCGATTGCCCGCCTCGTTCAGGTTTCCTCTCACGGTTTCGAAATTGATCAAGGGAGCAACAACACTTTTCTAGTCTCGAGTGCAGAACACGCTACGATCCCTTGGGTCTTAAGTCCCGATCACATATAGGCTAGTTCCGCCCAGAAAAGTACTCTAGGTTACTTGACGTTTCACCGTCATCACCCTCCCCTATCACAATCGCTCACCTGAGTATCCGCAGATAAACAGGGTATCTTCCTCTCCACTACTTCACGCTCAAGTCACCGCATTATTCAATGTCTTTTAATGTTCTAATAGTGTTTTGTTAATCCTAATGTTTGGACGAGTCACCCTTGTCCATCCCTTCGGTGAACCTCGGTCTCTAATTAAATCTTCCACATTAATCTTTTCTTCAATAATTCACATACTCATTTTCCCATTTACGCATCATCCTCATAACTGGGGGCTCGAATCCACGACATGAAACTCACGTGGCCAATACTATTCTCAACCTGGAAAGCACATAACAAAAATCGTGTACATCAGGGAGATTCACTTTTACATTTCGCAATACTCACAACAACATTATTTCCAAAATTCTTGCCTTTATAATTTCGCTTTGATCCATTATTTCATCTTAATAATTCCTCAAACTTTTTCCATCAATTCATCATGTATACCTTCACTTTCGTTAACTCAAAACCATCAATCATTTTCATCATAATTATGTCTCGACATAAACAAAATCTTTTATTTTTTATCAAGTAAATTCCAATATTTTCATCAGCATCATTATTTCATAACATAAAGCAACTTCTTACATAGCATGATTACTTTTAATTCTCAAATAAAAGTTCAGCAGACATATAATCATCATATCATACCATTTCATCATTACCATATTGACAACATCAAGTATTCATCACGCAATATTAAAAAGGGAAGTCTCAGTCCTGCATATGAGTGGCCATACACACACATCCAATTGCCACCATACGATTGACTCACAGACCCCTACGTTCCGGCTTTTGAGATGGCCAGGAACATCTCAACACATTACCTACAGACCACGGTGTCTTAGGAAAGCTGCTCTCTCGTCTCGAATGCCGACAGAAATTCAAAGAGTCTATACGGGTGCGGTCCTCCGACACGCATCCTCAACTGACACCTTCTACATCCTCAAGACAGACATTATATATTAATATCACAATTCGAATCAAGCACCAAGTCTATAATTAAAATCACCCCTTGAAAACTTAGATTATTAAAATCCTTTGGGTAGAATCAAACACATGCCTTTCTCACATTCGTTCCAAAACACTTTAAACACTTTTAATTTATTAAAACCATTATGAAACAATTCAAAAAATCATTTTAAATAAATGGGTTGGTGGCTGGTCCGCCTTGGACAACAGCTTGTTCAAACCCAAAAACGCCGAAAAACTTAACTTTTTCAATCCAACTCTTCTAACATCAAACGTCGTTCAAAACTTAAACTTTCAATCAATCAAACATGTTTTTAGAATTGAAAAGCAAGGTAAACAAAATCTGGACAGCAAGAGAATAAATCCATAAATCACTTTTTTAGAAAATCCAAAAACACCGTAAAGTCACACTTTCATCCATATAGCATTTTGGCACACAACCGTCACTTAAACACTTTTATTTTCCAACATGAGCATCACAATAAAGCTTGGGCAGCCACTATACATAACCAAGAATTTCAATTAACTCAAACTAAATCAATCCAAAAATAATCAATTAATTTCTTAAAAGCTAGTTACGTAGCTAAAGGCTTATCAACCAGCAATTAAGCGCATAAACAACAAGCGATGCATTAGCAAATCAATTCATACAATCAAATAGCTCCTGTTCCATCATGCCTTTAATTAATCTAAACGAGTAGGCACATAGATACCAATTATCACGCAACACCTTGTAGTAAGCTAACTTGGTTTTAAACTAACCATTTAAACGATTTCAACATCAGACACGTAGTTTTCATTTTCACATAGACCATACATGTTCTAAACATCAAATTGCACTTGACAACATAAACTCCTATCCCTTCTGGACATGCTATAAAAGAATCATGCACCAAAATGAATCAAAGTCAATTTCTTTTCTAATACTTCCTAAAAGCACTTAACCACACCTTTAGTTCAAACAATTGTCATGAAACACTTAGGACAAACCAAATCCATGCTCACATTTAGTCACAACCGAACCATATAGACAAATGAAATCAAGACAAAGATTAATTTCCCATTTCTTTCATCATATAACCGAAACAAGCATCAAGACTAACACTTAAGCCAAACTCCATTCTCATGCCCTTATCAACTTAAAACAAATTATAATAACAAGTACACAACTTAAAATAAACAAGTTTCCATGACCACATATTCATTTTAAACCCGAATTGAAACAAGAATATAAAACCATTAGGCATACAAGTTCTTGGCTTTAAACCAATTCAAACCATATGGCATGCAACTCTCTTTACAAAATAACAATAAACCTTCTACACTTACTTAATCATATTTAAACATCAGTGATATGGAAAAATCCAGCCAAGTCCAGAAAAATGCTCAAAGCACCACAAATACCAAAAAGTGTCAAATAACATGCTAGATCGGAAACGGAAAAGACACTAAGGACAAAATTCAAAATCATATCAAACCAAGGAATTTCATTCTCAAATTTTGAAACATACTAAAACATATGTTAAAGTTCATCACATAAAATTTTCAAGTCTTTTTCACATTCAGAACACAAGTTTCCATCTAATTTTGCCACAAAACCCAATCAGACCTGCTGCAGCCAGAGGCAAAAATTCAATTATCAAAAATGGGAAACTAACTCCAATTGACACGAAATTTGGCACAGGACAGCTTTACACAACCAAGATCATCTCATAAAAACTTAAGATTATTTGGAGTTTCCTAAGTCACTTTTTCAATTAAATTCACCTCTAATTCTGAAAAATCTGAACAGAGTTGCTCTCTGTTTTGCAATTAGTAAAATTACCAAATCAACTCCAAATCACCTCAAATTTTACAGAGAGTCTCCTAACATATGAAATATCTTTTCCTAAAAATTTCAAGTTCATTGGTATAAGACAGGTATGAAAATTCAGTTTGCGTTTCACCAGAAAACCCGGTTTTACGAATTCGTTTTCTCAAAAACAATTCTTGAAAAATTAATAAATCAATCCCAAAAATTCTATAAAATTTCAGAGACACTTATAAAAGTCTTAAAAAAACAGTGGCTAAATTTCAAAGCTATTCAACATATACAAGCGTTATTCATTTAAATCCTTTTACACTTAAAACTTCAAATTGTCATAATCAATACCAACAAACTAAGGTTCACTAAAACAAGTCTAAACCAATTCAAACCACTAGAACACATTCATGTGGCATTTAACATGTAATAAAATAAGCTTTTTCCCTAATGATCATGCAAAACCGAATGATGCACCTAAGGAAATCAAAAATCCTTTTATTTCCTAAGATTCCTTTAGAGCATAAAATCGAGCATTCTTTTCCAACGAACTTCAACATGCACTAACTAATCAACACATACATATCATTTAAGACCAAAAAAAAATCATTTGATTAATTCCATATGCATGGCTTAATCTTTTAGCAAGGAAATTAAATAAACTTCATAAAATCCAACATGCAACACAAATCGAAGTCATTCCTCTAAGTTACATGCCTTGGTCGGAATGTGCATAAGAAAAGAGCACAAGCTTTATATCGACTAACACATGCCTACTCTCTAATCAAAATCCTATAGCATTCAAAACCAACAAATCAAGACAACTCATTCCAATACTTTATTTGCATATGAGAACCGAAAATGCATCAAGAAAATAACAAGGATGAACAAACCCATGACATGCATTCAAAGACAAAAATCATTTTCCTCATTTTCTCACTTAGGCCGAATCATGCAAGGAGAAGTTAGAGACTTTTGCAAAATAAATCAACACATTCGCATGCATTCCTAAATCAATCCTCATTTATTCAAACAAACTAGATTATGAAATCAAAACAAAGTCTTTTGAACCAAAAACAACAACAAGACCATATAGCACCACAAGTGCTCAAATTTAGACAAATCAATTTAACAATATATTCTCCATATGCAAACCGAAAATAAGCTAGAAAATAACAAGGATTAACAAACCTTTTACATGCACAAAAAAAAATCATTTCTCCTAAATTCAAGGCCCTAGGCCGAAACATTCATAAGGGAAAATTGGGGATTTTTGAAAAATTAAAACCAAAACAACAACATGCACATAATAATTATTAGAAAGCAACTCATAGCTCTTTATTTCTCAATCATTTAAATAAAACAAAAATCATTCAAGCAAGAGCATGGGCAAAACCGTGGGGACCTTCACCATGGATGCATGTCCCTTTTTCAACTTCCAAACTCAAATACATACATAATAATGCTTAAAAATCAAGGAGAAATCAAGAAAACACACATGCAAAGGCTTTTGAACATCAAACAACAAAACCCTTTATGAACCAAACATAAAAACCGAAAAAGAAAAGGAAAGAAAGAAAGGAAAATAAACTTAGAGAGCAATACCTAGGTTGAAGATGAAAATGGGTGAGAAAAATCGAAGCTTTCCTTTCTCTTCTCCTCTCTCCCTCGGCTCTCTTCTTCTCCTCTCTCTATCTCTTCTCTTTTTTTTCTAAGTGGGAATGTGTAAGAACAAGAGCATGGGTGGGGTAATGAGAGGTATTTATAATGGGTACTAGAAATGGGGTGCATGTCTTAAAAATGGGGTTCAAATAAATCATGAGTCTTCCCACATACTCTTCCTCCTATCCCACACGGTTTTGTCTTGAAATAATAGGGTGGGACTTTGCATTTTTACTTTATGTGTATGAGTAGTAATTTAATAGAATATAGGTAGGTTTTAGGTAGGGTATTATTTAATAAGACAAGGAGATAAAAAGGTGAAGACATGCATTGGTCCAAAATCTCACTTAGGATAGGGCATTTAATGACATGTCTCCTATACGGTCCATATAGGGTGGCTACATTTAATTAGAGGTAGGTTATGTTTAATTGGGTTACACTAGGATCTTGTGCTCTCATAATTATGTGTCTAACAAATTAAAATTTAAGATGCACAAAATTATTTAAAACCGTACAACATCATCATACAGTAGAGAATAATATTTTTCCAATACAGTAGATAACATTTAAAAATCATATTTCCAATTTTCTTAAAAAAATCAAACGTTATAATTTCTCAAAAATGCAAGAATTTCGTGATTGCATAAATAAACTCCAAACTATACAAAAACAAATCCTGCATTTCTTTTTGACTGTAAATTCGTCTGATTCCGATTTACCAGTCAAAAGTTATGAATTTTTAAAGTTAATAATCCTTTTTAAATCAATAACAAATAATTTCTTCAGAACACAAAATAAAATAATTCATTATTATAAAATAAATCCCAAACAATTAATTCCACCCATAAATATAAATTGAATAATATATATTTATAAATTCAAAAAGAAATGCCCAATCAGAAATTCTCAAAAATCGATTTATTAAAATGGGAAAAATTACGGGTATTACATAAATTGCCTGAGTAGGGTGATTAAATTCCTAATGGATGAAAAATTACCTAACAGGTGCGCAAAATCTTAATGGTACAAAGAAAAAGGATAAAGGACAGGAATAAAAGGAAATGATACAAGGAAAAGAATAAAGGAAATGGACAAAAGAAAAAGAAAGGAAAAAGGAATATGAGATAAGCAAAGGAAAATAAAATGAAAAGTGTGAATAGAAAACAAAAACTGAATGAATTGTGAGCATGACATGATGTGAACTATTTGCTATAATTGTGTTTGACTTAGTGTATCCCTATGTCTTTTTAGAAATTATTTTATATGTATTGTGTAATGTTCACCTCCTTGATGTTTTTATACAGGTATTGAGTCTAAGCTTACAATGTCACTGGCCGAGCAGGAGGACACTCCCCAAATAAGTTGCTACTAGTTATTAAGCATCAGTCCTGGGCTATGTTTTGAGTTTATGATGTAAATATTCTTTTGTTAAAGTTGTACATATGGGTTTTGGTGCTTAGTAGATAGCACATGGGTGACCCAGGACTTCTCCTTTTGGGAAAGGAGTGATTTTGTGAAATAGAACAATTTTCGCTACTTGTTTATATTTCTAAACTTGATACTGGTGACGCATGATGATGCTATATGATTTATGGCTATTCTGTTGATATGAAATGTGTTAATACAGGTTAAGAAGGAGAAACAAAATTTGTGGAAAGTCCGAAAAATAAAGTAAACTCCGTCGAATTTTACGGGGAATTTTATAAGTGATTAAGTTAACCAAGAAATTTTCAAGTAAATAACTTTAATTAGGGGAAGTTAAGGTGAGGGTGTCACAGATTGGTATCAGAGCAGTTTTTCCTCTACCTCGGAGTGTAGACTCACAACTCCTTGTGAATTCAATGCTCCTAATTATGTGGATTATGTTTTGATGATGACAAAATAATTAACAAATCATGCCTTGAAGATATTGCAACATCAACATCAACAAGAAGTCAAGAAAAGAAGACAAGTGCCCAATCATTCTCAATCAAATATTAATTGTAAATTTCTAATTTATGTTGAGAGTGGTTGAGAGTGGGTAGAAATAGTTAGTCTCTTCTAGGAATAAATTTTTATATGTTTATTAAGTTGAGATTGACCAAAAATTAATACTTGAGAGGAAAAATAAAATTGAAAAATAATTTTTCCCATATCTGATCAAAATACTCGAGTATTTTGATAAAGACTCGAGTATATACTCGAGTATTTATATAAAAACTCGAGTATTTGTGCCAGGTCAGCAATTATGACCGTTAGTCTTGTTCGTGCACCAATTCACTCGTGACCGACCAAAAAGACTCGAGTATTTACCAAAAGACTCGAGTATTTTTGTCCAGTCAGCAAAAATGAACGTTGGAGAGACTCAAAAACTCAATTGAGGGCATTTGAGTCTCATCAAACCCCAAGAGAGAATTCAGAACCTTATTGTAAAATTTCTCTTTGAATTTGTGCAAGAACAAACAAGACAACAACACATCATTGATTACAAGCTTTCATAATTTCCTCTTCTCAAGTGTTAATTCCCAAAAAGCTCAACTTCTCACTCATATTGTCATTTTATTCCAAGTTGAGTTTTAGGCCTCAATTCTTACATTGAGCTGTGCTTATTTGTGCTAATCCATTGTGAGATTAGTAATACACATACAAAAAGCTTGATTATTCAAAGTCTTGGATTGTTCCCAAGCAAACCCTAAGTGGCTTAGGGTGTTGGAAGTCTTGAGAGGTTCTCAAGCACAAGACTAGGAGGTTCCTAGCCCGGTGGAGTTTCTTGAAGGGAGTTCAAGGAAGCTTTGTGAAGAGTTCTTCAATCACCGGAATCAAATTGGGGTAGAAATCAAGAGTTTGGTACACTCTTGAAAGGGTTAGGTTGAGTGAGGCCATTCTCAAGCAATCCTTTGTAATTTCTAACAATTTGATTATTAGTAGAAACTCCTAAGTGATTAGGAGGACTGGATGTAGCTCATTGTTGGAGTGAACCAGGATAAAATTGCTTGAGTGTTGGTTTATTGCTTTTAATCTACTTTCTAGCTCAATAGACTTAAGTCATTTCAATCAATTAGGATTTATACAATTAGGTAGCAAGTTCAAGGAATCTTTGTGTTTAAAAGTTATTTAGATTGCTTGCTATTCTGTTGGATAAGTTCCTGTTTATTATTGAATTGATTTGAGTTAAATTGCTGAATTTTCGTTTCTGGTTTTTCTGCTATCTGATAGGAAAAACTCGAGTATTTCAGAAAAGACTCGAGTTGTTCATCACTGAAAAACTCGAGTATTTCACAAAAGACTCGAGTCTTTTGTGTCTGATTCCAGAAAATTCAGTCTTAGCTCCATTCTTCAATTATCAATCGAAATATTTGGTATTAGTGCTTCAAAATACTATTCACCCCCCCTCTAGTATTTGCTTAGCCCGCTTGTTGGTTTCCAACACTCCTTTGGTTTACTCACCAAGCGAGTAACCGATAAATAGTTAAGTGTCTAAGTTAGATGAATAGGGTACATATGTAATTACCTTTTTGTACATGTATTGATTGGCCGTCTTCTCCAGGACTAGGTGTTTTGGCTTGGAGGCGTAATGACAGCGATAGGATTTCTACAATCCTAGAGAACTTGGTTCAGATGAACTAGAACCAAGCTGAGACGGTGGCAGCAGCCGCAACGACAGTGACATCAATTAATCAGCAGCCACAGGCACCTCAAAATCTAGCTGAAACAAACTGGTTGGCTGAGTTCAGGAGGAACGAGCCACCAAAGTTCGAGGGTGGCTTCAACCTTGATGGAGCTCAGAGATGGCTTCAGGAGGTGGAGAAGATTCTCCGCACCATGGCACCACCAGTCGGGCAAACGGTTCTTTTGGCGCAGTACATGCTCACCGGGGAAGCAGAACACTGGAGGGAGCATGTGCGAAGGGGTTTGGAGATTTCTAACCAGGAGGTCACCTGGGATGTCTTCAAAAGCAGGTTTCTGGGAAAGTACTTTCCAGAAGTTGTGCACAGAGAAAAGGAGCTGGTTTTTCTGAATCTGATGCAAGGAAATCTGAGTGTTGGGGAGTATGCAGCTCGGTTCGAAGATCTCATTCGTTATGCTAGAAGCTACAGGGATGCTGATGAGATGACCAAGTGCATCAAATTCGAAGCAGGGCTTCACACTGAGATCAAGATAGCCTTCGAGTACCAGAACATCGCCAATCTCTCTCAACTGGTGAAATATGACTAGCACTTATGAGAAGGGTCTGAAGCAGAAGGCATATGAGGACAGGAGCAGGAATATGCAGAAGGCAGGAGGTCCTATTAGGGGTAAGGGATTAGGTCAGAAACCAGGTCCATATGCCACTCCCAACACTAGAGCAGCAGTTCCAAGGGATGCGGGCCAGAATGTGACCACTATAGGTGCTACACCAATATGTCAACACTGTGGAAAACAACATCGTGGGGTGTGTTGGTACTTGAACCAGAACAGGAGAGAAAATCATTGCTTCTTGTGCGGGTAACCAGCACATTTTACTGCAAATTGTTCTAAGAACATTCTGAAGAAGGAAGTGAATGCAGCCACGGTGCAACAAGCAGGTGGAAGTTAGCCCATTCAGAGGGGAAAGATGTACATCATGGATGGAGAAAAGGTCGAGAATTCAGATGAGCTGATCAGTGGTATATGCCATGTCAATAATATACCATGTGGGGTACTATTTGATTGTAGTGTCACACATTCTTTCATTTCACTTGATTGCATGAAGAGGCTAGGATTATCATCAGTAGAAATGCCTTATAAGTTGTCAGTGTCAACCCCCACTAGTTCTTCTGTGATTACATCACAAGTATGTTTGGATTGCCCTCTTCGAGTATTGGAGCGGGAATTCAAAGTGAATCTTATTTGCTTGCTGTTGATTCGACTGTACATCATTCTGGGCATGGATTGGATGTCTAGCAACCATGTTCTGATTGATTGTCATCAGAAAGCAGTTGTCTTTAATACTCCTACATTAGCCGCCATAGAAGTAGATGAGGAGGAGGATGTGAGCCGAATTCCAGTGATCCAAGAATTTCCAGAAGTCTTCCCTAAAGAGATTCCTGGACTACCATCAAACAGAGAAGTCGAGTTTAGCATTGATCTTGTTCCTGGAACAGGACCAATCTCTATAGCACCTTATAGAATGGCGACCACTGACTTAGAAGAGTTGAAGAAGCAGTTAGAAGAGCTGCTAGAGAAGAAACTCATCATGTCTATAGTGTGTCACCTTGGGGAGCTCCGGTTCTATTCGTCAAAAACAAAGACGATAGCTTCCAAATGCGCACTGACTACAAGCAACTTAATGCAGTGACAATGAAAAATAAATATCCACTTCCTTGCTTAGATGATTTGTTGGATCAGTTAAGAGGAGTTACAGTTTTCTCCAAGATCGATCTTCGATCTGGATATCACCAAATTCGCATTAGGGAAGAGGATATTCCTAAAACAACATTCAGAACTCGCCATGGGCACTTTGAATATGTGGTGATGCCTTTTGGCTTGACGAATGCACCAGCAGTGTTCATGGATTACATGAACAGAACTCGCTATGGGCATTTTGAATATGTCACAAGTTCCTGAAATTTGGGGTACTTTTGTCAGATACCCTTATTCTTTTTTTTTAATGTCTGACTCTTCGAAGTTACTTATGGGTTTGTCATATATCCCTACTACCAATTCTGGCCAATTTTGCTGACATGTAACATTGGAATCCTAGTTAGACGCATGAGGTTAGACACGCGGTGCCACGTGAGTGAAGATTTTTTTTTTAAAAAAAAATTTAAAAAACTAAAAAAAAACTTAATATTTTTATATTTTTAGTTAAAGGAAAAAAAGGATTGAAGAGAAAGGAAACTAGGATTCCGATGTTACATGTCAGCAAAATTAAATAGAATTGGTAATAGGGATATATGACAAACTCATAAGTAAACTTCGGGGAGTCAGACATTGAAAAAAAAAGAATAAGGGTATTTGACAAAAGTACCACAAATTTCAGGGATTTGTGACATAATTAAGCCTAAATTAAATAATTTTCATTATAATAATAGTTAAGTGGTAAAGTCAAATTAACATATTTGATCATTTAATTATTCTTAAGTTTTTAGATATTTTTAAAATTTGATCGTTCATTATTATATATTATTTAAATTATAATGTATTTCATATATGAATTTTTTAATACAATGAAAGACAATTTTAAAAAATAATTGGATGAGTTATCCGTGAATTTCCCGAATCCGACGATGATGAGTTTATGTTTTACTTTTTCATGCTCATTTTCCCGAACTCGTCTTATTTTTAATGGATACGGAGTTGGTATAGGCAAAACTCGCCCCAAACCCGATCCGTTGTCATGTCTAGATCAGAGGACGTAATTGCTATGAAGAAAAAAACTTTTTAACTAGTAGTTTCCCATAGTACACGTGCATTTTTGGTATAGCTGGTAAAATGAGATTATGATTATTTTTTCTGTGATTATAATCTAGTAAGTTAAAATTATAATTTGTTTATGTTTGTGTATCTAAGTTGAAAATTAAATTTAAGTTAATCTGTTTTGTTTGGATAATGTAAAGAAAATTATTTTTATTTAGTAAATTATAAGAAAGGGAGGGTATGATGTGACAAGTGGGTAGTTAATGTGTAGGAATGATAAGGGTATAATAGGAAAATTCTATGGGTCTAAAAAATAATCTCCAACTGCTACGACGGAGCTTACGGATTATAATGTTAGCTTATATTTTTAAAAAATAATCAAAATCTATAAGCTCCCTCGTAGTAGTTAGAGATTATTTTTTAAAGATGATTTTTTTTAGACCTAGTAAGTAGTAATTGTCTTATTCTACCTTTATCGTTCCATCACATCAACTAACCACTTGCCACGTCATATCTTTTTTGTAATTTACTCAATAAAAATTAATCTTTTTTACACTTTCCAAACAAAACATATTAGCTTAATTTCATTTATCAGGGTGATACCCAAACATAAACAGATTATAATTTTAACAAATTATAATTTTACCATAGAAAAATAATCATAATATCATTTTTACTAACTATATCAAACCTTGTGAAAGAATTAATCAAATTAAATAAACACAAATATTAATATTAATTAAATTTCCTTTAAAAAAATAAGCAGAGTAAAAAATACACAACTTTTCCCCCCTTCAATGAGTGTAGACTGTTGAGTGTGAGTAACATTCACAAAATCCCCAGTTTCCGTTCTTTTTCATTTCTCCTTTCTCTCTTCTCTCCACCTCCGTTTGTTTCTCTTCTTTTCTTTTTTTAATGTTTTGAGCGTCTCTCCATCTCAAACTTGAGGTTGGTTTCCATTTTATATTATATAATCTAAATATTCTAATTATCGGGTGTATTTTTGTTGGTTGAAAATTTTCAATCTTTAGTATCATAGAAACATTGCCAGTGAAAGAAGTTGGTTTTTTATTTTTATTATTACTGTATTGTTTTTTGTCAGCTTCTCATTTTTCTGTGAGCTGGTTTAGTCCCTACATTCTCCAAATTTGTATTCAATCTTCTCTCAGTTTTGGATTCATGGATTCTGAGCCTCGTAACCATTCCTTCAACCAATTTTGTATGAGGTAGGTACTCCTGTTTCTGTTGTTCAAATTAAGGTTTAATGTCTGTCTGTCCCTCTGTTTGTCTTAGAATTTGTTTCTAGAATGTTCTGAGTTGGTGTTATTGGTACCATCTGTTTGTAGAAAAAAAGAATAGGAGAGGAAAAAAAGTTTGGTTTTTGAATTGAATTTGAAGTACCCTTTTGAATAAAATGAAGGGTTTTCATTTTTGTTTTGGTGGAAATGGAGTTCAACTTGCTTATTGTTGTTTTTGAGTGAATGCTGCTGTTGGTACCATCTGTTTGTTGAACAACTACAGGACAGAAAGAAAGATTGGAATTTGAATTGAAATTGAAGTACCCTTTTGCTTAAAATGAAGGGTTTTCATTTTATTTTGGTGAAAATGGTGTTCTAGTAACTGATTGTTCTCTGTGAGCTAGTGCTTGTTTTTTGAAATATCAAAGAGGAAAAAAAAAAAATTCGTATTTGAATTGAAATTGAAGTACCTTTTTGCCTGAAAAAGAAGGATTTCCCTTTTTGTTTTTGGTAAAAATGGAGTTCATGCTGTTATATTTTCTTTCTCAGTGACTGCTACTGGTAGTGGTAGGATCTGTTTGTTGAAAAACCACAGAAGAGGAAAAAGCTTGGTAAGAATTGAAGCTGAGGTTGAGGTACCCTTTTATGGATGATGAAGGATTTTCCTTCTTGTTTTGGTGAAAATGGGGTTCAAGTTGCTGATTCTTCATCTTCAAATGGCAGTAAAAGTGGCCAGAATTTGGTTGCTTGTGTTTATCAGTGCCGGGTACGTGGAAGGTCCTGCCTGATTAGTGTGACTTGGACGAAGAATTTGATGGGGCAAGGCCTCAGTGTTGGGATCGATGAGGATTCTTCAAGTCAGTGTCTTTGCAAGGTGGATATCAAGCCATGGGTGTTTTCCAAGAGAAAAGGTTGCAAGAGCCTAGAGGCTTGTTCTTGTAAAATTGATGTATATTGGGACCTTTCTTCTGCGAAATTTGGTTCTGCGCCGGAACCGTTGGAGGGATTTTACGTAGGAGTCGTCGTCGATCAACAGATGATTCTTCTTCTCGGGGATTTGAGGAAAGAAGCACTCAAGAAGACTAATGCCGTTCCTTTACCATCGAATGCAGTTTTAGTTGCCAAGAAAGAACATGTTTTTGGTAAGAAGCTGTATGGTACCAAGGCTGTATTTTATGATAATGGTCCAACTCATGATCTTGTGATTGAATGTGACACTACAAATGTTAGCGAACCGAGCCTTATAATTCGCATAGATAGCAAAACTGTTATGCAAGTGAAGCGGCTGCAGTGGAAGTTCAGAGGAAATCATACTATCGTGGTAGATGGCCTCGCAGTTGAAGTTTTCTGGGATGTCCATAATTGGCTCTTTGGTACACCTCTTGGAAACAATGCTGTATTTATGTTCAGAACATGCCTCTCCGCAGAGAAGTCGTGGGCTAGCCAACCGCTATCTGATCCAAATATGTCGCAGTGGTCTTTCTCAGAGAGATTTTCTGAGGCCAAATCGCAAGGTCTTTCTTTTTCCCTCATTTTGTATGCTTGGAAGAACATGTAGAGATGCAGAAATCCATCATCAATTGAATTCTGACATACCTCTTAGTGAGTTTTGATTTATCAACCATGTATTGAAATAGATTTGATTGAAAATTAATCGATTTGTTTGTCTCATTCCCCCTGTTATACTCATACCGTAAATTGCGCTGAGCTCTTTGAACAGATCGGAGACATTTTTTTTTAAATTGGCTGTATATCTGTCTTCAGGTGTTATGTTCTATAACTCAATATATTATTAAAACTATAAACTTTAGAGTTTGTTTAATTTGTTATTCAATCAATTTTATTCTTGTTTATTTAGCATTACCAGTTTCTAGTTGTCATACATTTTAACTTCTAGTATTGAGAATTCATATTATCAAATATGCAAGGTTGCTAATGCCTGGTTATTAGAAAGGTAAAACAATAGCCAAAACCATAATAAGCATTGGGGAGCTGAGGCTGAAGGGAAAGGCAGCGTCAGCAAGAGAGGAAGATCTCCAAATTAGAAAGAACTTAAATGCTCTTTCCTTCGTATTCTATAGTCCTTAGAGACCTTTTTTTTTCAAAGCTTCAGTGAACTAACATGGTGAAGCTATCTCCGGGATATGAATATTCTAAGTCTTAGTAGAATTACTTACACTTTGATATTTGACAATAATTAGTAAATGGGGTATAAGATTCTGGTCAACTATATATTTATATGCCGAGAGACCAAATATCAGTTTAGTCACTGTCTGAAGATGTCTGTCATTCTGCTATGGCTTGTAAATCGTTATTATAGTGCCTCATATAACTCCCCCCATATAGTGCCCTGATGTTCAATTATGTTACCATTACCGTTAGACCTGTCATACCCAAATCATCATTTTTTTCCCCTTCAAGTCCTGTAGTCTTCAATGCACATGAGTAAAATACTAAAAGCATCGAGTTCTTTTATGACCATACAGCTACATTTTCGGTTACATACTTCATATGGAAGAAATCTTTGACTATGCAGTATTTTGTTACACATTTTTGCTATCTTTTTAATATTCGATAGCAACATGGTAGCATTGGTAAACTTTTTTCATCTTTCTTTATTGTTCATATGGAAGAAATCTTCGACTAATACATAGAACTATTTTGTTATATATTTTTGCTTTGTCATTCTCAGATAAGTATGTGTAGTATTCGATAGCAACATGGTAGCATTGGTAATTTTTTTTTTGGTCTTTCTTTATTGTTTTTTTAGCGCTTCAGAATCTGTTTATGCTGTTATTAAACGCTTAGCTCATAGGTATTTTCTTGAATTCTTATATCCCACAAATCATGATTGAATTATATCATGCACATGTGAATGTACTCATGCTCTTAAGGGGTGTCATTGATATCTATCCATTTTTCGACTGTTTGGAGTCATCACCAAATTTGATACTTTAAGAAACTTGTTGGAAGTCTCATGTCGCTTCTCTCATAATACGTGGCATAGTTTAATTACTGTTGGGCTGCTCCTCTCATTGCCAATTGGTTTTGAGATGAACTTGGTATCATAGCCTAATGATCACTTGAGATTCGTGACAAGTCACAAGGGCTAGTTGGACTTGAGGGGGAGATGCCTTAACGTTTTGGGTTAAGACTTAAAACAATGTGTCATACTATTTATATTGTTGTTCACTTAACCTCATTAATTCACACTTTCTAATTAAACAAGGAATTAGATTAAAGGGCCTAATACTAAATTCTTAATTCAATCAATTCTCTCTAATTTCACATTAGGCCAATAGATGCCCTTCCTTTAGTGTGTTTGGTATAGTTGGTAAAATGAGATTATGATTATTTTTCTGTAATTATTATTTGATAAGATTATAATATGTTTAAGTATAATCAGTTTATGTTTGAGCTTCTTAGTTGAAAAATGAATTTAAGCTTATATGTTTTGTTTGGATAGTGTAAAAAAAATTATTTCTTACTGAGTAAATTACTAAAAAGAGTATGGAGTGGTAATGAGGTAGTTAATATGTTGGAGTGATAAGGATAAAATAGGAAAATTATATAGTTTAAAAAAATAATATTACAAAAAATAATCTCTAGCTCTTAGAAAGGGGCTTTTAGATTTTGATTATTTTTTTAGAATATATTTTAATATTATAATCTGCATTGGTAAACAAATATGTTAGATTATAATTTAAAAAAAAAATCTAAATTAGAATCTTTAAGCTAAAACAAACATGCTAGCTTGTTTTATGCAGAAAGTTCATTTTAATTCATAATAAAGTTCCTCCTATTCAAAGGAGGGAAGCTATCTCCTTAGCCCAACCAATTAATGACATGGACATGTGGCCAACTTAAATTTTTTTTTACTCAATAGATTTTTCCTCTTTTGCTGTTCACCTTCGTGTGGCTCTCACTTTTTTTTTTTTTTTTAAACGAAGACACTATTTCTCATTTGTGTGCTAACTTTACTCATGGAAGAAATTGGATTCTCCCTTTTATGCCTCCACTGTCCAATCCCATCCCATGGTTTCTCATGAAATGCTTTCAAGTTTTTATTCAATCTTTCAAACAACTCGATAGCTCATTGCTGTCATTCATCTTGTATCAGTAACACTCTACATAGCTTCATTATATACGTGACTCTGGACAACAAGTGTTCTAATAGCAACAGATTTTCTCAAATTCTCCACTAAACCTTGTTTGAAATTAATTCCAATCAACATAAGGCCTTGCCATTATTTTCAGATTCAGTAGATTGTTATGATTCAAAGGAATCAAAAAGGGGTTATTCAAAGCGGTAGCAAATTTTTGAAACATGCAACAATCAAACATTCAAATTAATCAAACCGAAATTGGGGAAATTATGCCCTAAAATGAAAATTTGGAGGTGGCACAAATGTGACAACTGTGATGGGTAGAGGCGACGATGGTAGTCACATAGCTTGGCAACAACTACAACGAGTGGGTGGAAGCACATCGGTGATAGGTGGAGGCACGATGGTGATGGACGGAGCTGATGACGGTGGTAGCGGTTGTGATGAGTGGGTGAAGGCACCACGGTGATATAAAGAGGCAACAATAACAATGGTAGCAATGGATCCTTCTTTTTGCCCCTGAGAATAATGTGCTGTTGAAGAAAAGAAATTGGAAAAATCTATTGAGTAAAAATAACAAGTAAATTGGCCACATGTCATTAATTGGTTGAGCTAAAGAAATAGCTTCCCTCCTTTAAGAGGAGGAACTTTATTCTCTTAATATTTTTATGATTATTATTGAAACTCTAAAAATTGTTGAATGATAAATATACGTGTTTGTAGAAATAAATACTCCTCTCATCTCACAATGATGATAAAAAATGGTAAATTTTTTTATATCAAACTAAAGTTAAAGTAATTAACAAAAGACTTAGAAATTTGAAAATTTTAAATTATGATAGATTGATAAATGTAAAGAATGCATTAAATTAGTTGTTTGATTATTAGTTGTTACGTTAGACAAATCATTAAATAGATGTCTTTTAATTTTTTGACTTTTGTAATTTTTTTACCATTATCATAAGACAAGGGAATAGTTAATGTTATTATTAATTGAAAAAAATTATAAATAAGAAAAGGAGAGCAATGATAAATAGGTTTACAAAATCAACCTACAAATAGGCCTACACCACAAGAAAGTGACAATGCAAGTGTTGCGTGTTAACCAATCAATAGTAAGTAAGTGACACTTGTCACTTTATTTATGGTCTAGTGTAGGTTGATTTTGTATGTTTATAAATTATTCTTGTAAGAAAAGAAAGTAAATTCCTAAAAGAGAGTTATATTTAGGGGCTTATGGAGTAATTAATGCTCCCTTGACATAATATTAGCTTTTTTTTTTCATCATGGGTATTTTTTGGCAAATGATTGAAGATTAATTTTTTTTATCAATTTAGTTTTTTTCATGCATACCGTAAGAATTATACCACTAACATTATGTTTAATGAACTAAATTATTTATCACTTATATTTGACCATATTGGTAGTTAACAAGTTAGTTAAACGCGTAGTTAATAAATTCGTATTTGATATACCTAAAAAAAATTAAATTATGATTATATTTACGAATGGAAGATTATAATCTGTTGTGAAAAAAGTATGACTATAATTTGTGTATCTTAGCTATGAATTTAAGTTAATATGTTTCGTTTAGATTATATAAAAAAAATATTTTTTTTACAAATTAAATTAAAAAATGATATGAATGTGTGCAACATAAAGAAATGTTGAAATAGGTGTGATTAGAATGTTGAAATTGTTGAGGAGTAGAATGGGAAAAGTGAAATATCATGAAAAATAATCATAATCTCCCTTTCTTTATATTGTTTTTCTGATATTACTTTCTAAAAAAATAATTTTTTTGATAATTTTATCTTATTACTAAACAAACTTAAATTATAAAACAAGCTTATTTTCTCTAAAAATAAGTTAAAGTAACATTTTTAATTTATGCCAATTATGCTTTAAGTGCGCATTGTTGAATTATAATTATTTGGTCAAAAATACTTTATAACATGTTATATTATAATAAATCGGGTTAAATTGTTATTTGTTTAAAAATTACAAAAAAAGTAAAAAAAAAATAATAATTATGATCACCTTTTTTTTTCAAAGGGGAAAAATGTATTTTATTCATAGATCAGAAACAATACAAGAAATTTCACACTAATAATAATTAAAGGGAAAGCAAAATACACTGCATGCAACAACAGACTCTTCCATGTAGACATGGATCATTAGCAACTGCCAAAACCCAACTCTAATAGAAGATTCAATAGGCCTTAATACCAAGATAACAATCTCATTGATGCTGGGACTAAGCTCAGTTCGGCGACAATGAATCTCAGATCTAAAACGAGAGAGCCGTTGGATGGTAGCCAAATCAACACTGGGCAAAGGGAGATCCACTACTACAAAAAAGCTTTTTCAGACCGGTTCCGAACCAATTTTCAGACCGGTTCCGAACCGGTCTTAAAGCCCCTGTTGTTAAAAATAAACGTTAAATGACATCAGTTATGAACCGGTCTTGTTTATATTAACGAGACTGGTTATGAACCGCTCTGAAACTTAAAAATGAACCGCTCTGAATTAATTTGTGAACTGGTCTGATTTAAATTTATGAACCGATCTGAATAATAATTTTGAACCGGTCTGAATAATAATTTTGAACCGGTCTGAATAATTCTTTTGAACCGGTCTAAATAATTCTTTTGAACCGGTCTAAATAATTCTTTTGAACCGGTCTGAATAATAATTTTGAACTGGTCTGAATAATAATTCTGAACCGGTCTGAATAATTCTTTTAAATCATTATTTTTAACCGATCTGAATTAATTGTTGAACCGGTCTGAATTATTATTTTGAAATGATCTAAATTTGAATTATTTTTTGAACCACTCTGAAATATTATTTTGAACCTATCTGAATTAATTTTTTAACCGCTCTGAATTATTATTTTTACCGCATGCATCTTGGCAAGAATTAAGACATGCACCAATATGAAACAAGAGGCAATTAAGAGAAATGAAACATGCATATATATGCATCTACTAATTAATTGTTTATGATGTATGTACAGCCTATAGTATTGTTGGAAGCTAAAAATCTTGAATTACTAGGTCATACTGTCAACAAAGTAGGCGCATGATAATAATAATAATAATAATAATCCCATAATATATATCTAAATAAAGCTTGCATCGATCACCAAAAAAAAAATAGATAAAGCTTGCATCATCATTTTCCACATCACATGTGCCCAGCGAAAGATAGTGATATCTGCATAAAAAAAATAATGGATGACTGATGTAACAAATTAAATGCTTTGTCATATCAAATGACAGTTAGAAATTATAGAGAAATGGAAAAAGTCTTGAGCAATAATATATACCTAGCCAGGACAAGATAGAAAATAATCCTGAGAAATACGAAGCAAATTCTTCTTTGAGATCATTTAGTTCTTTGAGGCTAAAAGAATCATTGCTAGAGTTGCAGCCACCATGATCATAATATTGCAACCAAGTAATAATATGACCAATTTCAATGTTAATATAAACAATGTAGTTGAATAAAAATAATATAACCAAAGCAATAATATAACCAATTGAATTACAAACCATTTGAGGAATCTTATTATCCTCGTGATGCAACACAATGTCCTTCATAAATTTCATCACATAATAGCCGCAGTCAATACCAATTGTTTGCTTGGGAACCTGTAAAACACAAATACAGGAAACAAACCAATGAGATGAGGTGAATACCAATAAAACCAAGCAACAAATCATTTAGGAAAAGTAACAATCAAGTTTCATCAACAATCTTGAAAATAAAAAAAACAATGAAAAACAAAAGGATCTAGCTTGGCACAAATTTTCTACAGCAACAGTCATAACCAATTGATTAGAATCAGCATAAACAACAGAAATGCAGAATTTACCAACTATAAGCCAAATTCAGAATCAGTCATAACCAAATTAGGTGCAACACTTGCACAGACCCTAGGAGGTCCATAAACCAAATAAAGCACAAATTTTGATTCCCAAAAATAAGATATAAATAGATATAGATCAAATTGACAAAAGAGCAAACTATAAGCCAAATTCATAATCAGTCAAAACCAAATTCGGTGCAACACTTGCACAGACCCTAGGAGGTCCATAAACCAAAATAAAGCACATATTTTGATTCCCAAAAATAAGATATAAATAGATACAGATCAAATTGACAAAAGAGCAAACTATAAGCCAAATTCAGAATCAGTCATAACCAAATTCGGTGCAACACTTGCACAGACCCTAGGAGGTTCATAAACCAAATAAAGCACAAATTTTGATTCCCAAAAATAAGATATAAATAGATACAGATCAAATTGACAAAAGAGCAATGAGGGGACAGGAATGAGAACCTCTTTGTGAGAGCAAAGGGAACCACCAACCTTTCATTCAAAAGCCTTAACATACAATAAACACAAAGAGAAAATTATAAGTAATGGCAAAAACAAAATAAGGACAACAATAAGTAGCAAACTAGACAGCATATTGTTAGGATCAATACCTTGTATAAATGCAAAGAGAGGTGCCATCTAGTTCCATGTGAAAAAGTAGGTAATATAGACTACATTTTTCAATGCCTTCATGTTCCAATATTGTGCCAAAAATGGAGGTGTCCATAGGTAATAAAAAGGCATCCCTTTGCTTTGTCTTCAAAAGTGCATACAATGCCTTGCAAATTGGAGTTTTGATTTCATCCTCCGACTTCTCCCACATTAATTGCACAAAGTCCGTTGGGCTTTTCTTGCATATTAGATTCTTGAGCCACATATTTTCCCTTTTTCTTTTCGGGACTCGCAATTGATTCCTTGGTGTGCCCCGATGTTTCGCCCTTTTTGGCTTGCCAATCGCGAGTTAGCATCTAAAAATTGCCAACAAAAGTTAGTCATATATGTATAATGTAAGCACTAGAAAGAAAAATCTATAACTCAAATAAATAGGCATACCAGACTATCATCATTTGAGATGAGATTTGAAGGCCATGCAACAAAAGCTTTAACAGCATCTCCCACAGTGAAAAGATTGTCCATTTCATTCTCAATGGGCAAAGGAGCATTCTCATCAATAGGAAAATTGATTGAGACCCTCAAATGGTGTTGAGGGAGCTCTTTACCATGCAGCATGTCACGTTCAAGGTTATACATATAACCTTTGGCAACTTCACGCCCATGTTTGTCTAAAAGAACACATGGGTTGATGCCCTATAAAGAAATACATTGTTATTCATGAGCCAAAGAAAAAAGACATGTAAACACATAACCAGAAAAGATTCAGGTTCCAACATCATTAAAGGTTCAGGGCCAGGCAGCAACAAAAGATTAATTATGTGCAAGCATATACATGGTTTGCATCATACCTTGAGAAGATTGATAGCTGGTGTGCAGCTATCTTTGATGCTATTTGGAGAGGGTAAATCTGATGAATTCTCCATCTTCTCTTTTCCTTTATCATTCTTTCCCTTCTTCAATTCTTCAACTTCAGCCGCGAGAGTACGCAACCGTTCCTTGGTCTTATTGTATTGATCAACTTCCACAAATTTTTTTTTGTTTTTTTTTGAGGTCGGAAATATTCAGTTTTTGTGACCCCTGCTCCCACACCAACCACCCGACCAGGATGATCCGATTTCTTTAATACTTGTGAAAGTAAGTCTTCAGAGGTGGTATTGTAGTTTTGTTCAAATTCATCCTGGTAAATGTTCAAACTGCTATATTAATATCTCATTGTTGCATTAAAGTAATGATTAGGTTCTGGACAACATATAACCTTATAAAAAAGAGATATAAAAACCCTATAAAATGATGAGATTAATATACTCACAATATCTCTTATGATCTGAAGAGCCTTGGGATTGTTCGTGCGCCCATTTTTGTCCAACCGCGCTGTCCTAAACAAACGATGGCGAGGCAGTGACAGTTCTTCTGATTGTGTCTCAGAAAGCTATATACAATTAGTCATTGATACAATTAGTAAGACAATTAATCAAAAAAGTTATAACTAATTGATACATTAATATCATAAAGATTCGAACATATAGTTTCTTGCTCCAATTTTGCATATCCCTTACCGGATATACGTGATGGACACTCGCCGGCCCTTGAACCTCTTACTTTATTTGCCGCGCTGATTTCCTAAGCAACCACATGTAAATCAAGAAAGAAGAATGATTGAAACAACATTTCAATGATTAAAACAACATTTATTAATCTTACCAACAAAGAAGGATGATTTATTAATCTTACCAAGAAAGCAAGATCATTACAATGTTTCACAAATTCAAGCCAATCCTTTTTGGAGATTATATCAGCATACTTATTTGGTGGTTGCTCCACACAACCATTTTGAACATGAATGGATAAGTAATGTCTGTGTCTATTGAGTGCATTCCCCGCCTTAGACAACACAAAAGACTTATGACACTCATTGACATTCCATGTATTCTGCCAAGCATCATTGAACATTAATAATTATAAACCAAGTAGGGAAGCTTAAATTAAATAATATATAAGAAATATGTCATAAATAATTATGATACAAATATATCTTGCCAAATTTCTTCTTTGGCCTCATCATGATAGGGGTCCTTCCAATCTGGAACGAGAATTGATGCTTCTCGTCTGGTAACTAAACCAATGTAACTAGTAAACCTTGATGCATTGTCATTAATTGGTTGTTCCTTAGGATTCCACTCAACCTGCAAAGTTCAAAATGATAGTTATCAAATATACAACAATGAACGAGTATTGATACTTGCAATGTTCATTTGAAACGTGCAACTCAAATACAGCATATACAAGTATCAAAATGGTAGTAAAAAAAAGAGGCAAACAATTATAAATTGACAATAAATCAATAGTGATTAGTAGGTGTGAATATTACCTCTAAAAGTGCATTACGTCTACTTCGTTCTTGAATGACATATTTCACGATTGTCCTACCACGGTCCCCTCTCTTCCTAGTTTTCTTGGGAATAGAGCCGTCATTCTTTTTTGGAGCCATTTATCAACATCAACAAAAAATTATAATAAATTAAAACACTATAATGCATAATAAAAAAAGGGTATTACAAACAATATTACAATTTAAAAAATGATAAGAAAATCATACACATAGTAGGATAATTTTCTCTTTTTTCTCTTTGGGTTTTCCCAAATCCAAACTCCCTCATTATGATCATCTCTCGTGTATGTATTGCTATCTTTAGTTGAATCAGTGTCAAGTGATCGTGAAGCCCCAAAAAAAGGATCATCTTCATAATAGTCATCAACATCAACTTTGTTGGACAAAAGAACAATGGACCACTTGACACTAGCAGGATCGGTGACAAAGAATACTTGTTGAGCTTGAGATGCTAAAATTAAAGGTTCATCTTTGTGCCCTATCCTATTAAGATCCACCTTAATGAAACCTAACTCATCAGTCTGAATGCCATTCTTGCTATCAACCCACTTACATCCAAACACGGGAACACGAAACTTCGTGTAATCTAACTCCTATATGCATTCAATGACCCCAAAGTATGACATATTCTTATATATGGGGTTTCTATCTTTGGCATCTGAGATATGCAAAGATTGAGCCACAAGGGTCACACCATTATTTTGCACGGTACTCCTATTGTCATGCTCTTTTGTATAGAATGTGAATATATTCATTGATATCATATCTGGTGTAAGAAATGACATGGGTGTTAGGACCTTTTGACAACCAATTCACTCTATCTGAAACTGAACTTGGATCTTCGGATAAGTCTTTTATAACTGCGCCTCTTATCCAGCTTGTAAAAGTCCGATTATGCTCCTCTTGTATCCATTTTTCACTCTTATTTGGGCAAAGGCCATGCAACATGTTCTTGTGTCTTTCAACATATGGATCAAATTCGTTAGTGTTGTGTAGAACATACAAGTGTGCTTGCCCCTTCTCTGATAATATCATGCTCACTACTTTCTTTCCACTAGTCCCTTTCCATTTTTCTCTTCCCCTATGGCGAGACTTTGGAAGCCCTATGAAATTAGCATTGCTTACGAACTCAGAGCAGAACTCAACAGCTTCTTCATCTATGTACCTTTCAACCATGCAACCCTCGGGTCGACTTCTGTTTTTCACATACCCCTTTAATATCTTCATAAAGCGTTCAACCGGATACATCCATCGCATGTAAGCTGGCCCACACAACTTGGTCTCTCTAAACAAGTGAACAGTTAGATGAACCATTATATCAAAAACGGATGGAGGGAAATATATCTCAAGTTCACACAAAATGATAACAATTTGGTTTTGTAATGCTGGCAACTTTGCGGGGTCTATCACCTTGCTACAAAGAGCCTTGAAGAAGAAGCACAATTTAGTAATGGTCATCCGAACCTTTTTGGGTAAAATAGAGTGTATAGCTATTGGTAGCATATGCCCCATGAAGACATGACAATTATGAGTCTTCATTACCTTTAACTTTAGGTCCTTCATTGATACAAGTTTTTGGATGTTTGAAGAGTACCGCGATGGAACCTTAACCCCACCAAGAGACTTAAAAAAACTTTTTTCTCTTTCCTTGACAGAGTAAAAGATGCGGGAGGTAAATACGTACGTTTTCCCTTTATGATCGGTGCAAATTATTTTCTGATTCCCATACTAACCATGTTCTTATGCGCATTGAGGTTATCCTTTGATTTTCCTGCCACATTGGCTAATGTACCATACACACTATCAAAAACATTTTTTTGAATATGCATCATATCCAGAAAATTCCTCACAAGCAAGGACTCCCAATATGGTAATAATTTCCACATAATTGAAATCTTTTTCCATCCTTTTGTGTTAACTTCACCAACAGAAGCTTTCCCGAAATTATTACGCAGGTCATTTAGTTGTTTAAACACCTCCTTTCCACTCAACAATGGAGGAGCACCACGTTCTTCTGTGTTGCCATTAAATGCTTTTCTCCACCCTCGGTAACGATATTTTTTAGGCAAAAATCTCCGATGGCCAAGGTAGGCATGCTTTCTAAAATGCTCTAACCATATACTATATGTATCTTCTCCACATATAGGGCATGCATACCGTCCTTTGACACTGTGCCCTGACAGATTACCATATGCCGAAAAATCATTAATGGTTCCAAATAGCATGGCCCTCAAACAAAAATTTTCTTCCCTTAGACCATCATACACCTCTACACCTGTGTCCCACATTAGCTTCAAATCTTCAATTAGTGGAGCGAGGTATACGTCAATATCGTTTCCTGGTTGCCTGGGCCTAGAAATTAACATTGACATCATCATGCACTTGCGCTTCATACATAGCCAAGGAGAAAGGTTATAAATCATCAAAATCACAGGCCATGAACTATGAGAATTACTTTGAATGCCATGGGGATTCATTCCGTCGGTAGACATTACAAGGCGTAGGTTTCTTTTTTCAGGAGCAAAGTCAGGGTAATCTTCATCAAACTTTGCCCATTGTGGAGAATCTACAGGATGCCGCAACTTGCCATCTTTAATCCTTTCATCAGCGTGCCATGTCAGGTTCTTTGCATCTTCTACATTGCGATACATGCGTTTAAATCTTGGAATTATGGGAAAGTACCATGCCACCTTCGCAAGAGTTGATGCCATCTTCTCTGGAGTTGCTGGCTGCTTCTTATATCTCGATGCATTACATTTAGGACAAACGTCTAAATCTTCATATTCATTCTGATATAAGATGCAATCATTTGGACAGGCATGTATCCTCTCATAGCTCATGCCAACACTGCATAACATTCGTTTGGCATCATATGTTCGACTCGAAAGCACATTACCCTTTGGTAGCATTTGGTTCAATAACGCAAGTAGATCAATTAAGCTCTTATCAGTCCATCCATTGGATGCTTTCAACTTGTACAACATTATCACCGCTCCCAATCTTGTGAACTTACTACCATCATACAATGGTGTATCTGCATCACTTTGCAGCCTATCGAACATTTCAGGATGACCTCGGAGATCCTCTTCAACCGCATTTACAATGTCTTCCAATCGATCACCCTCATCGTGCATAACTGTATCGGTGACATTTGACGCATAACTTCGATGAGTGGAATCCGATCTACTCTCACCATGTTTCACACAACATGTATAACTTTGATCAATTCCATAAGACATTAGATGACCTTGCAATTCAGCTTCAGTGACAAAACTTGCGTGGCAACATTGTAGACAAGGACATAAGATTCTATTGCGGTCTTTTGCATTGTTAACTGCAAAGTTAACAAATGCTTTAACTCCTTCCTCGTATTTGGATGATAAACGACAAGCTTTCATCCATTTTCAATCCATATTAATCTACGGAGATGTTTGAAGGATTATAATTAGAGAAAGGTAAAATTAAAGAGGATACAGCAAAAAACAACAGAACAGAAGCAGAAAAGAACACAACAACAAAAAAATGATAGTTCAGCAGCAAAAATGGTAGCAGAAAACAACAGAACAGAAGCAGAAAAGAACAACTTTTGCAACCAGAAAATCAGACCAACCATGTCTATAGTTAGAGCATTTTCGGGCTATCAGACCAGAAAATCAGACCAGAAAATGACCATAAAATCATACCAGTCATGTCTCTACTTAGAGCATTTTCGGGCTATTAGACCAGAAAATCAGACCAGCAAAGTAAGAGAAAGAAAACTAAGCTATACTCTAGTATGTGAATGTCCACTACACCAAAATAACTACGAATGGCTGCTTTACCAAGTGCAGGACATATTACTCAGAAGGAAGACGTACAAGGCATATTATTTTCTGTATAGTATTAGGGGGCATGTTGAATAAGCTTATTTGAGCTTGCAAAAACAGACTAATCAATAATGTTATGAACATAGCTTATAGCTATTCTATATTAGTACTCTTTTTAGCTTATTAGTAATAAGCAAGCAAAATAAGCTGAAGAAAATAAGCTCCTTCTAATTGGAAAGATGAGTAGCACATTCAATCCACAGATTTTAGTGGACAAACTAGCCAAGCTGAATGGTTCACAAACCAGCATAGAGAGTATCCTTTACGAATGTATTTGTTATTTTACTGTTCTACCAGTTATTTTATCCATTTCCACTTTGTTGATTTTGTTCTGCTTTGGTTTTACTCACATCACATACTTCTTTGTATCTTGCCAATGATATTTTACAGAACAACAGGAGAAAGGGTTCTGAATTTGTTGGTGAATTCTAGAAGGTTCTTCCTGATGCTCTTCGGGATGTAATTGCACATGGAGATGAGCTTGCCAAGAATTCTGCGCTTCGTCTGGTAATTTTAAACTCATTTTCTGAAATATTGAATGAGATACATTCTTGTAGGGAAGCTAATCTATTTTTATATATTTTTTTTGCATATTAACAAATGCATTAGGAATTGTCACTTGTGTTGTAATTTGGAGTTAACAAAATGTTCTTGGTTATGTTTTAAAAGAGATGGGTAACTTCGGTTGTGGTGTATCCTAGCATTTTTTTCTTGTATGCTAGCTAACTCTTAACGCAATTTGTCTATTCTGAGATAACTAATATCTTTTGTTTTGTTCCAACTGGCAGAAGGAACAAAAGCAAAATTTTAAAGAAAGAAGGAAAAATTTAAGAGTTTAGTGTTTAACCTGTTTTGTGCTGATACACTAGTATGATACTCGCTTTGAATGGATAGCAAGAAACAGGACAATCTAGTGTCAAAGTTAATGTGCGGGGGAAACTTTCACTTGTACTTCTATTCTGTATATGATTTAGGAAAGATAAATCTAAAGGCTTTGGTTAGCTATTGTCTTGGTCCAAATTTCCCTAAACTTTGCTTCTACTCAGAATCAAGGTAGTTAAAGGCAAAAGTCGTCAAAAAGTTCATGTCTTAATAAAGAAATGTGTTAACATTAGAATAAGAAGACAACAAATATTTTATTTGTTTAGTTTACTTTGATTTTTCATATAAATTAACTACTCAAGCATGGCATTTGTAACACCCCTAATTTTCGTCTCCCGGATAATAAGGAAATTAATAATAAAGTTTTATTATTAATTTATATAAATTTTCCAAGTTTATATTTTGTATTTAAATAGCCTTGAAATATAAAAATAGGTGAAAATATTTTTATATGGCAAATAAATACAAAAATATGGATATTGCATTTTAGTCCTTGGATTAGGACCTAAATGTAATATTAGAAAGGTCCTTGGAGGGAAAGATTTAAAAAGTATTAATTTTTAAATTTTGTACTGACCTAACCGGTTAGTGATGCCCTGTAACCGGTTACACGATGAACCCAGAAACTGGGTTAGTGCATTTTGATGAGTAATCACTTGATTAATCTACGAATTCGCCACGAAATCAGCCTAAGATAAGTGGAAAACACATGTCGGTATGCATGTTAATCTAATTCCTCTATAAAAGCCAGTGTGTTGAAGAATTTGGGGTTGATTTTGCTGAGTTTGGTGTGAGAGGTGCTGTTAGGGTTCCAAAATCGTCTGGAGTAATTCTTCTTCTTCTCTGAGTGTTAGAGAGCGAGTGATACACCTCTACAAAGCTTGAATCAAGGGCTTTGTATTGACATAAAAATTGTGAGTTGAGAGTTCTTGTGTGAGAGGAATCAATCCAAGAAGTGAAGCTGTCAACACTGTCTCTGTGTTCGGGGAGCTGTCTTTGAGCTTCAATTAAGGTAAGCTCAAGCACTTTTTGAACCTCAAACCACTTTGATTTTCTAGTGCATGTTACCTAGAGCAAGTCCTAATTATTTTCCCTAATTTCTTTGGCCAATCTCTATGTCAAAATCCCTGGTGTTTGGACCCTGTTGCTGAAAAACGTGGTTGAGAGCAGATCCTGGAATTTCTGTGGTGTTTGTGGATTTCCTTCAATTTCAGTGATTATACTCATCAAACACGACTTTGAGGTATGGGAAAAGTTTACCTTATACTAGATTTAGACTAAAATCGTGTGTTTTAGGATTTGAGTCAACAAAGACTCAAAAGGGCATTATGTGAAAAGGTTAAAAAGGCTTGGAGGCCAATTTACAGTTCAATTCTGTTTTGAGCAGTTTTGATTTGATGCATGCAAGTGATTTTGATGCTTGAATCATAATCTAAATGCTTAGTATGAGTTTTGTGGTATTAAATTGTGTTTATGTGGGTTTTTATCCAATTTAATACTCTAAATTGAATGCATGCAAAATAAATATGTTGTTGTGGTTGAACATGTTTATATTAAGGTATGTGAACTCTATTGATTGTTGAAATTGGTTAGATTTGAGTATTGAAAAGAATGGTATGCAAAACCTCTTTTTTCAGTGTACAGACTGCATAATCTAACCGGTTATTCGAAATTTGTAACCGGTTAGATACTGTAAATTTTCAAAGAAAATGAATTTCTGAAATTGGCCCTGTATTCTTACCATTTTTACTCAAGTCTATACTCTAATTTCACTTGGAATCAATCTGAAAACATGTGAATAAATACTGTTTGTTTCAGATTGTAGTTGAGGAGTTAACACCTTAATGTTTTGAGATAATTTCAAGAGGAAATTATGCTCCAATGGGAATGGGTTGTGATTTAGACTTTTGAATGATGAGATCAATGGAATTTGAGGTATATGACAATGTTGAAAATTTATTTATGGATTGGGTAAAGAATTCAAGAAAAAGGGTTTTCCTGAATTTCAATGGTTAACCAGTTCAGGTCTGTAATTCTAACCGGTTAGCCTGAGATTGTAACCGGTTAGTACCTGAAACTGAAAAAAAAAATTAAGTATTTTAAGTGAAAAGTGAATACCATTGGTTAAGTTTTTCCCAATCCAAGTCTAATGGCATATTTTTAAGTTAATTCATGGATGAATTTTGGTGCCAAAGGTTATACGTCAAATTAATCATTCAAAAGAGAAATTGAGATATTTCTAAATCACAATAATTAAATTAAAGATAAAACCAACCTTACTAATTGTGAATTCATGCATAGAGAGTGGAAGATAGGTTGGTAAGAAACATTTATCATATTCTGGTAATATGAGGAGGGTACTCCGGGAGTACCAAATTTGAAACCTACTTGATGACACATTCTGGGAATGTGGCCAGTGTCTGAGACATGGTTTTGATGCGTTCCGGGAATGTGATGCACGCTCTGGGAGTGTTGCTTGTTTATCCAAGTACGGTTTGCCATCGTTCTAGGAACGTATGGTAGTGTTCTGGGAACACATTTGTGTATTGGATGGACGTCCAAGATGGACTTTTGTTAGAGGCCTCAGTTATGGATAGAAATCATGCATCATGCCACTTGCATTATAAGAGATATAATGTTGAAAAAGGGTATGCTCATATGTACTTGCATCATTGTCTGTCCATGATATACTTGTGTTTGTATTTTAGTCTTTATTGATTATGTATATGTGTATACTTACTCCCTATGCCCTGTTTAGGTGATGGCCAGATACCTAGCCTGCATCGAGATACGCCCTATCCCTAGTGGTATATGGACGTACGAGGAGCACCGAGCCACCTTCGAGGGGGAGGTGGAGATCACTCTTTACCACCCTAACCCTCTGGTTCGGGTGCAACCTCGTAGATTTAGGATTCCTTTAGTCTATACTATGCATGTTCCACCCTTTTACTCATATAGAGGACCACCCCCGCCTCGACCAGTGCGTCGATTTCATAGTTTTCGTTTTAGAGATGCCACTCGTACTCGCCCTTCTTCCCATAGAGTTGTTACTGAGGAGACTCCTTCTCCTGGTCCGACTGACTTTGAGAGGACTGCTTCTGCAGATCCTAGACCCAGTGGTGGGGTCTCTGCACAGTCGGGCGAGGTCGAGGAGGACCCTGTGAAGGATGAGGACGAGGAGGAGGTGCCTGTCGAGCCTACTATTTCTGCTAGAGGTGGACCTGCTGGTTCCTAGGAGCTTGCATAGCATAGATGTTTTGGATCCTAGGTCTAGGGATAGAGCTGCAGAGGATCAGAGGAGCTGCTGAGGACATGGATGACCTGCTCTGGGACTTCTATTTTGGTATTGTTATATATTGTACATATTTTTGAGAGGTCTTAGAGTGAGGTTTATTTTGGAGCAGCTGGTTCTGTATATGTTTCATCAAAACTTGCTATCTCGACTTTTGGTTACTTGCTACTGGATACTGGTGGGGATGTTTTATATTATGACATATATATATGATGTTTTTATTTACCTCAGCAGTGTCCCACAAGTATTATTTTTACTTCTGCATACTCTGATTTTGGTTCAAAAGGATTCAGCAATAAGTTTATATTCTATACGTTCGATCAAACTCGAGACAAATAATATGTTTCTAATAAATGTTATGAATATGAATCATTATGTTAAAAAGACATTGTCTCGAGAGCCTTTTTGTAATTAAGATATTATTAAGCCGAATTCAAATTATTCGTCCAGATTAAAGGTGTTTATAATTGAGCAAGTATACATTAAAAAGGAAAAATTTTCTAGTCCCAATTTTTGATAGCAAGTATTCTATATTTGGAAATATTTATTATTTTCAAGATATAAAACAAGGGTGTCATAGCATTCTTAGTAAATATAAAACATTACGATGTTCAATTTACAAAGCCCTAAGTTGCATGCTACTAAGATTTCCCTAAGTTTGATGAGTAGTTATTCTTTAACATTACGACCATTTACCCCCTATAACATCCTAATTAGCAAGTTAGATGGTTGATCTTTCATTGATATTTTTTACTGTTATCTAGAGTCACTTAAAGCACCAAGAGGCATTGCTGATCCTTCTATTGCTTCGCCTAAGCACCTTAGGCGTGCTGTTTGTCACCTTTATACACTGCAGGCTATCTCTTCTTGTAATGAAATTTACCTTTATATCAAGCTGCATGAAAATTGCATTTTACTTGATGTGGGTGTTGCCTAACTTTCAACCCACCACTACGATGGAATAAGCCTGTTTGTTGTTGTATCAACTTCATGTTATTTGTTATGTAATATCTAATAATCTAAAAATAATGATAATGATAATGACATTAAACCATGTTATAATTAATTTTAATTTTTATAAGGATTTTCACTGATTTCTAAGTCTATGTGAGATTGTACGACACTCCCCTCAAGCCAATGAATAGTGATCTATCATTCAGTAGGACCTTGTTAGCCCCTTAGTTAACATATATACTATATGAAGGGTCTCTTTGCGAGTAGGTTTTTGAAGGGGAAGAAAGGGAAAGGGAAGACTTGGGAACCATACCATTCCGATCAGTCCGCCATTCAATTTCTACTTGATAAAGGATATTGAGGTATGTGTACTCCGTAGATTTGAGCAAGAAAATGACATTTTCTCCATTTTTGGGGTTTTTAGTTTTGTGAGGTGGCAGCAGAGATGGTTGGAGGGGTTATGCCCTCCCTCTCTCTGTAAACTCCCCTCTATCGTATGGAGAAGGTGACAGTTACTGTGCTTTTGTGTCATTCAAGTAAAAAAAATTGTTGAAGATGATATATTTTTCTATTTGTGAGTTCTGTATCTTATATGTTGATTTTGAATTTTGGTCTGTTCTCTTTCTAAGTTATAACTCTTGTGTGTTCCCTTATTGTAGGTTCTCTACTTGATTGAACCTATTGATGAAGTTGCCATACAGAACCTACCGACATACAAAGAAAAGAAATTTGTAGATATCAACAAGGAAGATTTGGAATTGGGTTTGTTCTATTTTCCTACCTCCACTCTTGTGATTAAATGCTATCTTCTTTCTAGGAATAAAATGGAATTTATGTTGTTCTTATCTAATTTAATCTTCTCAAATCAGGTGATGAGGATGAGGTTAAAGAGAGAGAAATCAAGTAGGAATTCAACTTACTCGGCACACAAAGAGAAGAAACCGCTTGAAACAAAAAACAATGAATGATGTTGTCTTTGTGATGGCAATTCAAAGTTGGCAAAAAAGAAGCAAGCTCTTAGAAAATCTGATGTTGACTATGGCCTAGATGATATAGCTTCAGATGACGATTGGATTATAGGTGCTGATGAAGATAGAGAAGCTTTGGATTTGAATCATTTAGAGATTCCAACTATGGATCAAGTTGGAGAGGGAGTAAGAGATGACTTGGAGATTCCAACAGTGGATGATGAAGTTGGAGATGAAGAAAGTCATGATGTCAATGACTTGGAGAATTGGAATGATCTAAACATAGATGATCTACTGTCATAGACTCATAGATATTCTAGATAGGCATTTGGTTTAGGGGTTTTTTTGGCTAAAAATTTAGGATATTGGTTTAATTGTAGTTATAACTGCTGCCCATGCCATTAATATGCCTTATTTTGTATGTATTTTGACATATGACATAGTCTTAACTTGGTATATGGTTGTTTATATGGATAAATATGTTTTAAGTATATATATAGAGTTAATAGTCACATAGGTCCCCGAAAGATACCTGTGGAATCAGTTAGGTCCCTGAAAGATTAGTGGAATCTCTTAAACCCCCAGAGATCATTTTGGAATCAATTAGGTCCCTGAAAGATTTGTGGAATCTCTTAAACCCCCCAAAGATCAATTTGGCATCACATTAGTCCCCCCATGAGGGACCTAACGGAATCCTATGTGACACATTAAATGCTTTGTTGGTCCAAACGTGGCACCTTCTTAACATTCCAACATCGTATTGGGGCCGACAAAGCATTTAACGCGTCACGTAGAATTACATCAGGTCCATCCTGACGAAATTGAATGGAGGGGATTAATGTGGCGCCAAAATGATCTTTGAGGGGTTTAAGAGATTCCACAAATCTTTCAGGGACCTAACTGATTCCACAGGTATCTTTCGGGGACCTATGTGACTATTAACTCTATATATATATATATATATATATATATATATATATATATATATATATATATATATTGTCGGTACGATCCGTGTTACGATTTCACGATTTACGATTCCCTCCCCCCCCCCCCCCCGAGCTTGTCTAAAATCTAGGTATTGACAACCTAATCATGACACTCTTTACTTTACTAACCTTCAGAGACCAAATATTTTCCTGAACCATAAGGTTAAATTTGTTTGGTAACAGAGGGATACCAAGCCAAATCCTGCACATGTCTAGAGTAATTGCACTAAAAAAACAGATGATTCCTATCTTCTTAGCCATTCTTACACAGCACACAACACTCATCTTCTACTACTATATTTAAGTGACCAAGCCTCTGCCTTGTGAGTAATCTGTCCCGTACCATAAGCCAGCTTATAATAGAGTGTTTAGGAATGAAAGGCAGCTTATAAAGACCAAATGAAGCAGGGAAAGAGGCAGAAAAATGAAAGGCCAAATGAAGCAGGAAAAAATGAAAGACCAAATGAAGCAGGGAAAGAAACAGGATGGTTTAAACCGGGCTGGGTCAGGTTTTACCCATTAGAGTTTTAAAACTCAGTACTAGCTGAAAGATATATGTTTTGCAGACTGAATTCAGAATATAAAATGACACTATGACATCACATAGAAGACTTGAATATGGTAGCTGATATATGTCAAACATAGTAGAATGTCAACATGATCATGTTGCAATATAAAGTAGTATATATCAGCAGTATTTCAGCATTAACTCAGCATAAATATGACAAGACCAGCATTTGTTGCACATTATAACAAGTGAATATACATGATCAAATTAGCCTAGTATTTGTTGCACATTATACATGGAACTTGATATATAAACCAGAATAAATCAACACCTGATATATAAACCTAAAAGATAAAACATACCCTAGATGACGAAATCAGAGGATGGAGGGTTGAAAGAAGACAATGGAGTACTGAGGAAGTGGAGCCGTGAGAAAAAAAAAACCCTTAGTTGCATGCAAAGACAATCTAAGCAATCTAAACCAAAATAAAGCAAAAAGGAATGAAATTAGTGACACATTAATGGTAAATCATTTATAAAAAAAAAAATAAAACATCATTGTTCCATGCAGGTTGTGATAGCAAAATAAAAGTATTAGAGCTAGAAAAAGAAAGTGCACCATGTGAATCAAAGGTCCTTCCAATCAGATAAGTATCCAATTCTTTCTTGTGATTTATGCATGCATTTGATGTTACCAGAAGTAACTGATAAAGCTACTTAAGTGAAATTCACTAAATTCGCTACTTAAGTGATAAAGCTACTTTAACTGATGCATTTAAACTTTTCTATCTATCTAACTTCTTTACCCCTTTTAAACAAAATTTTATCTAAACTTAAATAATTTAACATTATCATGTACTCATATGCAAACAATTTACCAATTCACTAAATTGAATTGCGCAGATTAACCGTGCTTCTAAAAATTTACCACAATTGCTGCATAAATTGAAAGAGTAATAATCAATTGGATTTTGAAGAACAAATCGGAATAGACAAACAATAATAATCGGTTAAGATGAAAAGTAATAATTTCATTGATAATGAGGCATTAACAAAAGCAACAGAACATAACAAAACCCTTCAGAAACACAACCACACACTTCGCTAAGCACTCTCAACCCTAAGCACATACAATAAAAATAAGAAGAAACAAAAACTCATACAGTACCTGCGGAAGGAGTGCTGAGGGTTGAAAGAAGAGGATGGAGTACTGAGCTGTGAGAAAAAAAAAAGAAACCCTAAGTTGCACGCAAATACAATCTAAGCAATCTAAACCAAAATAAAGCAAAAAGGAATAGTAAATCATATATATATATATATATAATAAAAAATAAAAAAACAAAAAATAAAAACCTACCCTAAATGGCTAAATCAGAGCTGAGGGTTGACGAAATCAGATGAAGGACTTATGAGGGTTGATGGCAGAGGTGCGAAGGCGGTGCTGCGACGGCGAAGATGCGAAGGGTTGACGGCGGTGTTGCGAAGGAGCTTCGGCAGAGGGAGAGAGTGAAAGAGAAGGCGCGAGAGAGTGATGAAACAGAGCAGAGTTGAGTAAGGGAGAGTGAAAGAGAATCGAGAAGGGCTGGAAGCACGGTGGAGTGAGGGAGAGAAGGAGAAGTGTTTGGAGGATGACAGAGCTAGTGACTATCGGTGTGCTTGGAGGGAGATGAAGAAAGAGTGAAAAATAACGCGAGGCGGGGGGGGGGGGGTTCAATTAAAATAGAACCCTTGTCCGTGCGATGCACGGGGCATTCAATTAATCTATTTTTCAGTCTGGTTGTCAAAATTAACCACTCTAGAATGAACCAATACCAATTTCCAGACCGGTTCCGATAAGACCGGTTTCAATTAAAATTTTTTCAGATTGGTCACTTAATTGAACCAGTCTAGTTTAAACTAATTTTAACTTCCAGACTGGTTCCGCACGGAACCGGTCTTAATAAGGTGGTCTGAAAAATGTATTTTGTACTAGTGAGATCTGTCTCGACGAGTAGCCTTCCAATTATTGGAGAAAAGAGATCAGATCTGGAAAGTAGAAACTATCCAGAGGCATCCCTCCACTGGAAACACACAAAACATGAAGCTCCAAAGGCAAGACAAAACCCAGAAAAACTGGGGGAAAAAAAAACCACACACTTTCCCAAAGGAAAGGGAGAGACAGATCTCCCCCCTACCGATAAACAACAGATAAAAACAAGCAGATTATGCACACGTTAGAAACTTTCCAAATGTGCTAGTTTTCAAAAACTATAACTTTCATTTTTTTTCAAACAAATAACAAATTACAAAATAATTTTATGAGATTTTCAACTAAGCCAATAAGATATAATTTACCAAATAAATTACTCTCTCTGCTCCATATAGTGTGTTATTTTAGAAATATTCTCTTGTCACATATAAAATATTGTTTTAAAAAATGAGTAAGTAGTCATTTTGATCTTTGACAATGTAGTCAATGAGCAATTTAATCTCTAACAAATTAAAATTCCAAAATTTGTCCATGAAAGTGTTTGACACAGCCACTTTAATCTCTTCGTTGATTGAAGTTAACTAACATCATTAAGATGACACGTGATCCTGTCAACTTGACACTTGACACTTAATGTGTCATGTTAAGATGATTAATGTTATTAGTTAACTCTAATTGACGGAAGGCCTAAAGTGACTAACGTCAAACATTTTAAGGGACTAAAAGTGTTGTTTCAATTTGTAAAAGAGTAAATTGATCGGTGGTTACACTGTGAGGGGTCAAAGTGACTATTTACTCATTTATATTTTTCTTATCAATTATATATTTATTTATTACATCCTCTTTTTCAGCACATATTTCTTAATATATTTACTTTACTTTCTCTTCAAATATTCTTATTAATTAAGGAAGACATTTGAATCAAATATACCAAATTCATGTACATAACCTTAAACAACATAATTTATGAAATTGGGAAGAATGTGTTAGTGACACTTACCAAAGCAAGCTTTAAGTCCTTAAATTTTATTTTGTGGCGTAGAAGAGCGACAATAAGAGAAGAAAGAGATAGGACGAGAAGAGAGAAAGGTGATTTATGGTGTCATTGATGTTATGTGAAAGTATGAAAAAGATAGAAAAAAAGATAAAATGAAAATGTAAGAGCAAAAATTGTAAGAATATAAAAATTGGAAAATCTTATGAAATTAATAAGAATAAGAGAAAAAAAAGAAGAAGTGAGAGAGTGAAAGAAAAAAAAGAAAAGAAGCAAGTAATTGTAATAGGAAAATATGAAACCCTAATAGAGAGAGTCATCCACTAATTAGGTTAATACAAATTGTTTATAACACTCCTCATTGGATGACTATTACAAAAGGATATGTCTCATTAAAATCTTACTAAGAAAAACCCTATGAAAAAGAAAAACTCAGTGAAGGAAAAAGAGTACACAATTCTTCGATAGACAAATGAATGTTGCCTCATTCAAAACCTTGTCAGAAAAACCCAATGGGAAAAAACCATGACTAAGAGAAAAAGAGTTCAGTGCGTATTTATTTCTCCGCTTGATTTGAACAAATATCCCCGAGATGATGGAGGCCAATTTGCATATTAGCATCTTACACTTCAGTCGGCAATGATATTGTAAAAAAAATTTGCTAGACTTTCACTTGAACAAACTTGTTGAAATCATTATCCTTTCGAAGATATAAAGTGTAAAAGAGTTTATGTGAAATATGTTTTGTTCAATCTTCATTGTTGTATCATTGTTTCACATGGATAATACATGCTTGCATCATTATCTTCGTATAATATCTTCGAGATTATTTTTCCTGAAATATATACCATAATTCTTTTTCTATGCGTTAAATTATAGATCGCAACTGTTGGGATTCTGACAAGTGTACCAGATCGTACAAGTAATAAAGTGATAAATAAAGTATCGTTCCCAACGAGGACTGAAATTGATTCTAAAAATTCTCACCTATTCGTAGTTACTAAATGAAATTTAAATTGAAATTCAATTAATTGAGAAATTGTTGATTTACTTAAATTAAAATAAATAAATAAAACGATTCTTGAACAAAGGGAAAAAGCGGGACGTAGTTTCGATGTAGGTTCCTAAACGTTCAACAATGAATTAATTTGTTTTCCTAAATTCTGAATTTGTTTTGCAAAAGTAGGAAACGCCTAATGTCTTAGAACATTTCCGTATTTTAGAGATTAATCTCCCAATGATGTCTCAAGAGAGCCTTAAAACCTAACCCTTAATTAAGTTCAATCAAAACTTATAAAAATTATTCAATTTATAGGAAATATGTCTATCCCTATGCAATTGAACTGTTTGATTATTGGGCACAATCCTAAATTAATATGTCTATTAAATTAGGATTCCTATGTCATGACTGCGCACTTTCATGAACAACAATAAAAATATAATCAACCACAGAATTCATAATGGAAAGACAAAATCAATTCATTGCATAAACATTAAAAAGGTTCCATATTCATCTACTCCTACATCCCAAAGAAGGATTTAGTTCATAATTGAGAGAAGAAAAACAATAAACATGATAAAAGTAAACATAATTACCACTAAACTTGAGTCTCCAATCTCAATTCTTCACCAAAGCTCTCAAAATCTCAGTTCCCAATTGTCCAGGATGTTCCTAAAAGTCAATTCTAATATTTTTAAGCCAAAAAGAAAACCAAATCCCTTCCAAATCCCCTAAAGATATAAATTCGTGATCTGATATCTGCGACACTCGCCCAGGCGAGAATAAGGCTCGCCTGGGCGAGTTTTTGACTGAGAAGAAACGACCAATTGACCCCACTCGCCTGGGCGAGTCTGTGACTTTTTCAATGTACTTCGCCGCTTTGCTCCGAACTCCTGATTCCATGGCTTGCTTTTTCCTTCTTTTCCATAAATTATCAAATTAAGCCTCCAAAACCTGAAATTCAGAACAAATTGATACAAAATCCTCAAGGATCTCATTCTTCACATTAGTCATCAAAATTTAAATCTTTTTCCTAAAATACTTGAGAAACAAGCTAAAATTACTAAGAAACAGGGTTAAATAACATCCAAAAACATCATATATTGAGCTCAAATCACTCCCCCAAACTTAGCATTTTGCATGTCCCAAGAAAAAGTAAAACAAAAATTCACAACTTAAGAACACTTCCTTTATCAAGATGAATCACTCCAATCAAGAAACTCGACTCACTTTCTTCAAAACTTTTCTTCACAAACAAATAATCCAATCAAAACTGGTTAGAGGGGCAATCTCCAAAAGAACAATGTGGCTAGCAAATAACTCACAACTCACAAATTCCTCTCATGTGTATCAAGGTTTAAAATTCTGCACTCAAGTTCTAACAATTACAATGTGTTACCATAAGCTTGACTATATACCTACATCTCCACTGAATTTATTGAAAACATGCACAAATCATAAGGTCTTTATTTGGTTGTAACGGGGCCATGGCTAAAAGTGTCAGGTGGGATAAAAGAATAAAAGGATAAACAAAGGGCTTTATCAATGAAATCACAACACTTCCCTTTTAAATTATGAAATGAGCAATAAAGTAATTACACAATCACGACTCAATTCACTTGATTTTTCCTTTTCTTTCTTTTTCTTTTTCTATTTCTATTCTCTTCTTCTTCTTTTTTTTAGAAGAGAAATAGAAACATCAAATTTTCAGCACTTACACTTTCACCAATTTCTAACATTCCACTTAATTTCTCATTCACAATTTCAAAGGTACTTCTCAAAATATTCAATTCATGTAGGTACCAAAGAAAGTCCTTAAATCTCAAAGCTCAAAATGGGCAACTAAGGGATCATTATGTCTCAAAAATTTGTTGAAGGCCACAAAAACACAAACCTAAGTGCCTTAATCATGTTCATGCATGCAATTAACTGTCAATTTTGAAAAGGTCACAAGTCAAGTTCTAGAACACATAGTAAAAGAGAACGTACTCATGAAAGAAATGGGGGTTTAACAATTCAATCATCAATTATCAATTACTAATTATTACCCCTTTTGTGTATAAGCCCAAGATCTCACAGGTAAGGTCAGTTTGCTAAACACATATTCTCAAAGAGTTTGCCCAAGTAACCAATTTTTAAAAGAATTACACACACATTGAATCCAAGCAATTTATGTTAGAGAAGTGAGCTTTGTTCCTAAACCAGACATCTAAACCTATCAAAAGAAAGAAGATCCTAAGCCTAGAATAATTACCTACTTCTGCCAGGACATAACTAACACAAAGCTAGGGGAAATCATCAAGTCATGATTTTTTTTATTTTGTTGAACTCCCCCAAACTTGAAAGTTAGCTTGTCCTCAAGCAACAAAGTAATCCTAAATGACAACATAAAAATAAAAATAAAAATAAAAAGAAACAAAAGATAAGAGACTTCCCTCTCTGAATGCAATCGGAGAATCTAAGGGAGACACATGTCCTCCCCCAAACTTAACACCTGCCACTAACAAATAAATCCAAAGTGCATCAAGCACCACAAAATATCACCTGTGACAAATGAAATCCAACTACACAAAGCGAGTAAAGTCAAAAACGACACATTAACTGAAATAACTAAAGTATCTAAAAACGCAAAAGTGCCACACCAAGGCACAAGCAAAAGTACTACAAGTCTAATTATAAGTCTCCAAAGTAAAATGAAACCCTAAAGCAACTAGAGGCAAATGCCACCAACAACAGTAAACCACAAATCTCACATCCCAGCAGCAGCTGCATCCTCATCCATGCCATCCTCATCGGACTGATCCAGGACCTGCAAATCCTCCTGAGAATATGGAGGCAATGGAAAAGGAATATGCATCTGATCAGTCACAGCTCGCAAGGCATCCTGAATTATTTGATTCCTGCGCATCTCGCGCTGGAAATACTCATTCTGACGACTCTGCCTGCGAAGAAGCCACTCCATCATACCAGTCAGACCAGCCATATCACCACCACGGCCGCGCCCTCGTCCCCGAGGAGCAGCTGGAGCCTGGAGATCTGCAAGTACCGGCTCATTGTTACCATACTCGCGCCGTGCAATATCCAAATAGCGCTCGAAAACTTTCATGTTCATCCTTTTGGCTGGCGTAAGCTCCAAAAGGTCATCCCCCAAATCCACCTGCCGAGCTAGACACAACTTGGTAATTACCACTGGCAAACCAAAGGAGCCCGGGTTACTTTCCCGAGCCATGTGAAAAATATACTCGGACATAAGAAATCCATCATCAATCACCATACCCCTAAGAATCCCATAGACAATACGCATAATGAAGGGTTTGATGTCGGTTTCATGGGACTGGGGGTACAAGTTATGCATGACAAAATGTTCCCAAAAACGAGCTTTCGGGCGAAGGTATTTGGCTGTCACATGCTTAATGGAATTGCTAACACCATAGTTCCAATCTTTGTTAGGCAAGAAAAGAGTGCTTTTGATGTCATTTAAGCTCTGGGGATCAAGGGTGTCCCAAAGATAGTATTGCTCAAATTCGGTGGATTCATTGTGAGTAGGGAATCCTAACACTTGGTTAATTTCATGCCGGCCATAATCAATTTCTACCCCCCGCACCCAGCTTTTGCGACACCCCGGATTTTGTTGCTCACGATAGTGTGCGTGAGCAAAAAATTCCCAAATTAAGGGCTTGCTCATAAATTTCGGGGGTGCCATTGTAAATGGTGCCCACCGGAGGTGACGCAATGGGTCAAAAATCGCGGGAACACTCGAAATGCCCCCCTCATAATCCTCAATGCTAGTGTCCGAAGTAATACCGTTCCCTACTACTTTTTCAGTGTAAAATTTCTTGGTAATTTGGTGTTCAAAATTCCTTGGTAATTTGGTGTTCAAAATTCCTAGAGTAGGGTCGACTAGAGCCATCAACAAGCTTGGGTCTCTTTCCCTTGTCCATTGAAGCCATTTTGCAGAAAAAAATTCTAAGTGCCAATTTATCAAACACCTTATGGGCACTAGAACCTAAGGTCCTAAAAAGTGAAAATCAAGTTTAAAAACTACCCAAAAACAGTACCTAGGCCACTAAGTAGTGTAGAAACAAGAGAAGAAAGAGACTTACCCACAAATAAAGAACAAAATTCGTGAACCCTAGAGGAGAGAAGGGGAAACTCGAATTAGAGGTAGGTGACACAACTCCTTAATGCATGTGACAGGATATGAGGAGGAAGAGCAAGGGAGAATCGATTGTGGAGAAGAAGGTAGAAGAATGGGGTTGTTAATGGTGTTTTGGGGTGGTTTGGAGAAGAGAAGAGGTGATAGGAGAAGTAGGTCCGTGAAAGAGAAGGAGGGAATGAGGGTTTGGGGTAGAAAACCCCCTTTTTTTTAATGTTGCAACTGATGCCACTCGCCTGGGCGAGTTTTTAGTTTTGACACAAACCCCCCTTTTTGGAAAAACACCCCCAACAACCCATCAGACCCCAGAAACTCGCCTGGGCGCAAAAGGGACTCGCCTGCGCGAGTTTTTGTCTGGTTTGCATCTCTATTTTATCTTTTTTGCGAATTGATCAATGAACCCCTTGAACCCCACCTCGCCTGGGCGCACAGGTGCTGCGCCCAAGCGAGACCATCAGACCTGTAGCATTTTGCTTTTTTTTTTTTATTTTTTTATTATTATTTTTTTTATAAAAATGGGAAACACTACTCTACAAATAAAATAAAATAAATTAAAGAAAAAAATAATAATGAAATAACTACGAAGGGATTCGTTACCGCTGGGTTGCCTCCCAAAAAGCGCTTGTTTAACGTCACGAGCCTGACGGATGACACTACTGCCAAGACTAAGGGTCGCGGGGCCCCAATTTGGAAGAGCTCCCCTCAAAAGCATCGCCATGGTACAATTTCAGGCGTTGTCCATTCACCTTGAAAACATCCCCAGACTTGGGGTCCTTTATCTCAACAGCGCCAAAAGGCGAGACCTGAACAATCACAAAAGGACCAGACCATCTAGATTTAAGCTTTCCAGGGAAAAGCTTAAGTCTAGAGTTAAATAGCAAAACCAATTGTCCAGGCTCAAATTTCTTGTTAATCAATTTCTTGTCATGCCACTTATTAGTTTTTTCTTTAAAATCACGAGAAGTGTTATATGCTTGCTCTCTGAACTCATCAAGTTCAGTTAGCTGCAATAACCTCTTCTCACCTGCAGGTTGCATATCCAAGTTCAAAAATTTAGTTGCCCAATATGCCTTATGAAGTAACTCCACTGGCAAATGACAATTTTTACCATAAACAACCTGAAAAGGTGACATGCCAATGGGTGTCTTATAAGCAGTTCTATACGCCCACAAGGCGTCATCCAATTTTCTTGACCAATCTTTCCTACTGCTATTAACAGTTTTCTCTAGGATTCTCTTTAGAGACCTATTTGACACCTCTACTTGACCACTGGTTTGTGGATGGTATGGGGTAGCCACTTTGTGGCGCACCCCATATTTGGACAAGGCTTTCTCCATGACCTGATTGCAAAAAGGATTCCCACCATCACTAATAAGTACTCTAGGTACTCCAAACCTGCTAAAAATATTTTTTCTCAAAAAGTTCACCACCACAGCAGAGTCATTGGTGGGAGTGGAGATTGCCTCCAACCACTTAGACACATAATCAACCCCTACAAGAATGTACCTGTTGTTATACGAAGGGGAAAGGGCCCTACAAAGTCTATGCCCCACACATCAAACACTTCAACTTCTAAAATGCCTTGAAGAGGCATCTCATCTCTCCTAGAAATATTCCCAACCCTTTGGCATCTATCACATTGCATCACATGGGTCCTAGCATCTTTAAAAATAGTGGGCCAGTAGTACCCACATTGTAAAACTCTAGAAGCTGTCTTTTCACTGTTGTAGTGACCAGCATATGGTGAATTGTGACAATGCCAAAGGATGTCAGGAATTTCCTCTTGGGAAGCGCAATGCCTGATTACTCCATATGCACTCCTCTTGAACAGGAATGGTTCATCCCAAAAATAGAACTTGGCATCATGTAAAATTTTTTTCTTTTTTTGCCAAGTCATATCCTTAGGAATCACATTCGCTGCTAAATAATTAGCTAGATCAGCATACCATGGGAGTTCAGATGCAGCAAACATGTGTTCATCAGGGAATTTTTATTCAATTGGAACCTGCTTATCCCTATTACTATCCTCAAGGGGAAGCCTAGATAAGTGATCAGCAATAACATTCTCTACCCCCTTTTTATCTCTTATTTCCAAGTCGAACTCTTGCAAGAGCAAGATCCACCTAATCAGCCTCGGCTTAGCATCGTGCTTAGCCAATAGGTGCCTTAAAGCAGCATGATCTGTGAAAACTATCACTTTCGAGCCTATCAAATAAGCACGAAACTTGTCCATTGCAAAAATCACCGCCAAGAGTTCTTTTTCAGTGGTCGTGTAAATAATTTGTGCACTGTTCAACACACGACTTGCATAATAGATTGCATGAAAAACCTTATTAATTCTTTGACCAAGTACAGCTCCTATTGCGTGGTCACTAGCATCACACATTAGTTCAAAAGGTTCACCCCAATTGGGTGCAACCACGATAGGAGTTGTAACCAATCTCTCTTTCAAAAGTCCAAAGGATTTCATGCAATTATTATCAAAAATGAACTTAGCATCCTTCTCTAGTAAATTGCATAGGGGTTTTGCAATTTTTGAAAAGTCTTTAATGAATCTCCGGTAGAAACCGGCATGACCCAAAAAACTTCTTATCCCCTTAGCATTTACTGGAGGAGGTAGATTTTTGATGACATCAATCTTTGCCTGATCAACCTCAATACCCTTTTCTGAAATCTTATGTCCTAAAACTATCCCTTCCCTGACCATGAACTGACATTTTTCCCAGTTAATGATGAGATTAGTTTCTTGACATCTTTTTAAAACTTTACCCAGATTGGCAAGACATGCATCAAAGGACGACCCGTAGACCGAGAAGTCATCCATAAAAACCTCAATGAAATTTTCGACCATGTCGGAGAATATAGCCAACATACACCTTTGAAAAGTCGCGGGTGCATTACAAAGCCCAAAGGGCATTCTCCGATAGGCGAAAATACCAAAGGGACAAGTGAAAGCAGTTTTTTCCTGGTCTACAGGATCGACACGGATTTGATTGTAACCTGAATATCCATCCAAAAAAAAAATAGTATGCATGTCCTGCTAATCGTTCCAACATTTGATCCATAAAGGGTAATGGAAAATGATCTTTCCGGGTGGCATTGTTTAATCTCCTATAATCAATGCACACACGCCACCCAGAAACAGTGCGGGTAGGTATTAATTCATCTTATTAAGACTTAATCACAGTTAACCCCCCCTTTTTAGGCACTACTTGCACCGGGCTAACCCAAGTGTTGTCGGAGATGGGGTAGATAATGCCTGCATCTAAAAGTTTGACTACCTCCTTTCTCACGACTTCCTGCAAAGTCGGATTCAGCCTCCTCTGAGGTTGAATTACTGGCTTAAAATTCTCCTCAAGGAGAATCTTATGCATGCAGAAACTGGGGTTAATCCCCTTCAAATCAGACACACTCCATCCTAAAGCAGCTTTGTATTGCCTCAAAATCCTCATTAATTTATCAGTTTCAGTTTCAGTCAAGGCATTACTAATTATAACTGGATAGAATTTAGTGTCATCTAAGAATTCATACCTGAGATTTGGTGGAAGAGTTTTTAGCTCTGGTACTGCACGTGCCTCCTTTTCATGTATCTTCAGCTCTTTCATCTGATCCGTCCTTGTGTAAGTTGCAGGTGCATCCAATCTGGCCACCACCTTCTCCACCTCGAGATCTTCACTCTTCTCATGTGTCAGTGCTATTGCCAACACATCCCCATGCCCAATTTTCTCAAAAGTAGACGCGACTAAAGTGTCAATCACGTCCACTAAGAAACATTGGGAGCTCTCCATGGGATTCTTCATGGACCGATAGACATTGAACGAGACCTCTTCCACATGAACCCGGAGCTTGAGCTCGCCCTGTTGAACATCTATGAGGGCTCTCCCGGTAGCTAGAAAGGGCCTACCCAAGAGGAGAGGAATGTCCGAATCCTCCTCCATATCCAAAATGACAAAGTCAGCAGGGAAGATGAACTTGTCCACCTTGACAAGTACATCCTCCACTTTCCCATAGGGCCTCTTCACAGACTGATCAGCTAGCTGAAGGCACATCATTGTTGGCTTCACTTCCCCAATACCAAGTTTCTTGAAAATAGAGAGGGCCATCAAATTAATGCTTGCCCCCAAGTCGCACGGAGCCTTGCCAATGTCAAATCCCCCAATGTTACAAGGGATTGTGAAACTCCCAGGATCTTTTAACTTCTGAGGGAGCTTCCTTTGCAGAATTGCACTACATTCCTCCGTGAGAAGCACAGTTTCATCATCTTGCATCTTCCTTTTGTTGGTCAAGAGCTCTTTCATGAACTTCGCATATGTGGGCATCTGCTCGAGGGCCTCCGTGAATGGAATGTTGATCTGGAGCCTCTTGAACACCTCCATGAACTTGGCAAACTGCTTCTTATTTTCCTCCTTTTTCAACCGCTGAGGAAAGAGAACCTTGTGAGACATCTGTGGCTTCTTCTCTTCTTCCTGTGTTGCAATTGAATTCTTATTTTGTTGCACTTCAGGAATTGTTTCCTCGGCTGGTTGTGGTTGTTCCTTTACCTCTGCTTCCTCAATCACTACCTCCTCACTCTTCTTCCGTGGCTCCTCAAGAGACTTGCCACTTCGAAGAGTAATGGCCTTGCAATGCTCCCTGGGGTTTGGAATGGTGTCACGGGGAAAGGATCTCGGTGACCTCTCTGAAATCTGCTTGGAAAGTTGACCCATCTGAACCTCCAGGTTGCGAATGCTGGCACCTTGGTTTTTGAAATTGGCTTGCGTCTCCTCAACAAAATTAGTTGTCGTTTGAGCGAGCTTCTCAATTGCTGCCTCCCAAGGTGCCGACTGCTTCTCTTGTGGTGGCTGGAGTGCTGGACTGCGCCAAGACAAGTTAGAGTGATTTCTATACCCTGGGTTGTAGGTGTTTGAGTACGGATTGTTCCTCTGTCCTCCTCCCACAAAATTCACTTGTTCTTCGTTACCTGTGCTATTACTAACCTCAAATACACACTCACCATTACCGTGGTTGCCTTTACAGAAATCACATGTTAGTACTAAACCAGGAATTTCAGAAGGGACAGAAGGTATACCTGTTGAAGCATTCATTTGGACCTGACCCAATTTCTGAGTCAATGCAGCTATCTGCTGCTGCATCTCCTTATTCTGTGCAAACAAAGCTTGCACATTCTCAGGCTCCAAATCACTCTTCTTCATGATACGCTTCCTAACAGTGGCACGACTGCTGTTGTGAGCCATCTTTTTAAACAACTGCCTAGCCTCTTCAGCGGTCTTGCTCTCTAAGGAACCTTGTGATGCACAGTCGACCAAATGTTGATTGGAGAGACTCAACCCATCATAGAATATCCTCATTTGCATCCATTCAGGCATAGAGTGATTGGGACACTTCTTCAACATCTGCTTGTACCTTTCCCACGCCTTATGTAAAGATTCGCCATCCTGCTGAGCGAAGGCATTGATTTCTTGCCTAAGCTGAGCTTGTCTGGAAGGTGGGAAGTATTTATCCACGAAAATCTTAGCCAATTCCTCCCAAGAAGTGATGCTCCCTTGTGGTTGTGCACGGAGCCATTGAAGCGCCTTTCCCCTTAATGAAAGAGGGAAAAGCCTCAACCTTATTGCCTCATCACTTGCACCTTGGATCTTTAAGAAGTCCAGGTAACTCAAGAAACTAGCAATGTGATCACTCGGATCCTCCTAAATTGATTTTGTTGTAGCATGTTCAGATATGCCCCCTTGATGTCAAAATTTGAGGCAATGACAACAGGTCGTACTATGCTAGTACCAAATAAGGTCCGGTCGACTAAGGCGTAATCAGCCAAAGTACGCCTTTCAGGTTCCGGCTCACGCTCATTCCTGCGCTCGCGCTCACGCTCTTCCGCCATTATTCTTGCTCGTCTCCTTCTCTCTTGCTGTGCTTGTTTCCTTAGCTTCTTCGCTGTCAACTCGATCTCAGGATCGAATTGAAGGCTGCTGAAATCACCTGCAGAACGCAAGTGCATATACCAATCTCGGCAAAGAGGGTTAAAAGCACCTGTTGAGTAGATAGAAACGATTAAGAATAAATAGCTAGAGTAAAATTCCACTAAGTAACTACTAAAAGTACCGAAAAATTATTAAAATCTAATTTTAGTCCCCGGCAACGGCGCCAAAAACTTGTTGGGATTCTGGCAAGTGTACCAGATCGTACAAGTAATAAAGTGATAAATAAAGTATCGTTCCCAACGAGGACTGAAATTGATTCTAAAAATTCTCACCTATTCGTAGTTACTAAATGAAATTTAAATTGAAATTCAATTAATTGAGAAATTGTTGATTTACTTAAATTAAAATAAATAAATAAAACGATTCTTGAACAAAGGGAAAAAGCGGGACATAGTTTCGATGTAGGTTCCTAAACGTTCAACAATGAATTAATTTGTTTTCCTAAATTCTGAATTTGTTTTGCAAAAGTAGGAAACGCCTAATGTCTTAGAACATTTTCGTATTTTAGAGATTAATCTCCCAATGATGTCTCAAGAGAGCCTTAAAACCTAACCCTTAATTAAGTTCAATCAAAACTTATAAAAATTATTCAATTCATAGGAAATATGTCTGTCCCTATGCAATTGAACTGTTTGATTATTGGGCAGAATCCTAAATTAATATGTCTATTAAATTAGGATTCCTATGTCATGACTGCGCACTTTCATGAACAACAATAAAAATATAATCAACCACAGAATTCATAATGGAAAGACAAAATCAATTCATTGCATAAACATTAAAATGGTTCCATATTCATCTACTCCTACATCCCAAAGAAGGATTTAGTTCATAATTGAGAGAAGAAAAACAATAAACATGATAAAAGTAAACATAATTACCACTAAACTTGAGTCTCCAATCTCAATTCTTCACCAAAGCTCTCAAAATCTCAGTTCCCAATTATAACACCCTCATCTTTTAATAAAGGGAATAAAGTAATTTATTCAGAAATTGGTGCAGTGGAAAAATAAAAGTTCCCTTTATTCAAGATTAGCGGATAAAATTTTTCTTTTTAAAGTACATCGGCTCGGTGTTACGATGGATCAAATACAGAAATGTCCTTCTCCCTTTCTCAGCTTGAGTCTCTAGTTTGCCCGGTGGATTAACTTCGCCAGCTACTTGTACCTACCATCAAAGGCTAGGGGGAGTAAGTCATAGCCGAAGCGCATAATAAAATAATAATCTATCAGAACTAAAAATAACAATCACAAGTAATCAAGTAATCAGGTAAAATGCATACTTCATGGCACACCCAATTTATCACATAATTATCTTGGAATTAAGTGGCATAATGCATGAATGCTCATCTCGTCTTTCTAATCTGGATCCAGTATTATTCTCGTCGATTGAATTCAATTCTAATGAATTCTCTCGTTGACTGAATTCAATTCTAATGAATTCAACATATCAAGGAAAGCAACAGGGAGTAAACGTCTTTTATGACAGATCACACAACTTCTATGTGTGTACCCTTTCACTAGGGTGAGATCATTGCCAAAAGCCATCCTCCACAGTCACGATATGTTCCTAAAGGCCGATAGAATATATTATGGTTAAGCAAAACTATCCCGAGAAAGGTCTGCAGAACCCCCTCACATAGGACCGTTTTACCAATAATAATTACCAATGGTTACTGACGAGTCACCGTCGAACCTAACCTCTGCAACATTCACGCACCAACTCTAGGAAATTCTAATCCCTAGAGTGGACACGACTTTCCTGATATCCTATCTTACCATCCACAACTCCTTGTGCGAATGCAAATGAGTTTAGTTCCACTTTTCATATGAATTCATTTCATAATCATTCATTCTCAAAGTAACTCATAAGGTTATGCATTCACATATATAGTTATTCATCATCAAAGTCATCATGTAAATGTACATTTATTCAACAAATATCATCCACAATTTCCAATTATAATAGGTTAAAGCTAAGTACATTAAGGTTTGGTATTTTCAGCTTTTAGAATCATTTCATTTGATTAAAAAGGTCTCCAATCAAATAGGATGTGAAAATTCAGATTTCTAATAAAATTAGGGTATGGATATCGATATCCCCTAGTGAATATCGATATGCAACATCGATATCCCATTTTGGATATCGATATGCACAATCGATATCCTCATGCTGGATATCGATATCCACCCTGTTTTTCTGCATACTGATTTGAGTTTTGAAATACCAAATCTCAATATACTTCACTTTAACCATTCTCAACCCAAAATATATCAATATCATGTACAAACACATCTGTTCATACATAAATCCAGCAATCACATCATCAATTCCACATAGAATTCAATTAAAATCATAAAATAAGTAAAATGACAACTTAATATGCCATATTCGTTTCTTTCATGTTTCAATCCAATTTCTTGGCTGGTTTAACTCATATCCATCATATATAAGTTGTTTATATTCATAAGTCCAACTAAAATGACCTCCAAGTCATTCTCCTTATTCAAGTTATCAAATTTTCCCTAGTTTGCCCTTGAGTTCATGAGAACTCCTATACTTCTAGTCTTTGGATTATTATTCTAGAACCCGATTAACTTCTCCCTTACCTATTTGGAATGATTCAGTCTGGTTTGGATTGAAAGAGATTGGTTTGGTTGAGAAAATCGCAACTTTTCTGGTTCAGCCATAACAACTCTGTTTTCAGTTGAACAAGACAGCAAAAATCAGGGTTTTATATCAAGAATAAATCACAACATGTAACACTCTCACTTTTATTAGTTAATTTAGGATTTTTATAAAAATGGTAATTTAAAATTTCTTTTTAAATTAAAATACTTAAAAATATTTTCCGGAAAAACGGACAGAGTTTCCCCTGTTTTTGGGACTTCCCAAAAATTTTCTTCTTAAAACCTGTCAGTCCAGAATTGTTTAAAAACATAAACACAACAGTTTAATAAACAGATTAGATCCTAACGCCCAATTAGTACAAGTTTCAGGGCAAGCTACTAATTCATATTATAATTTACAAAAAGTCATCGTCCACTCAAAGTATTCAATATACATCCCACGTAGTGGAATGAAAATCCTGCCCGGTCGTATCCCATGTAAGCTCCACTTCCATACCTGCAAAAATATAGCAAGAAGGGTAGCATTACACAGAACTTAAAAAGATAAATCCTAAAAGAGACATAGCAATAAACCAAGCCTACACAATTGTTAGCATCCTTTATTCATTTAATTTATTCTCTTCTAGACCTTTAATTATTCTCTTATTCATTTAATTCCTGGTTCTCTTATCATTCTCTTATTTCCATTCTTTATCCGTTTTCCTTTCCATTACCATTCTCATTGCCCTTTTCCATTTTTATTTGTTTTTCCTTTATTCCCTTTTTCTTTTTCCTAAATCCTTTCCGTTACCTTGTTCATTATTTATTCCCTTTAATTCCTTTATCAATTCCATTTTTACTTCCTTTATTCATTTTCCAATATGTGTAACCTCAAACAGAGATCTACACTTTCCATTGGGTGTAACCTCAAACAGAGATCTACACCATACTATCGTGTGTAACCCCAAACAGAGATCTACACACTGTGTATGCAACCACAAACAGTGATCTGCAAACATTGTGTATGCAACCACAAACAGTGATCTGCATACGTGTATACAACCACAAACAGTGATCTGTATACACCCATCTCGTTTATGTAACCTCAAACAGAGATCTACATAAACTTCTCTTTACCTTTTTATTATTTGGCCACAGGGTCAATACAACCACCTGCGCCGTGCCACAGAGTCAATACAACCACCTGTGACATGTACCATTTTATTAGGCCACAGGGTCAATACAACCACCTGCGTCGTGCCACAGGGTCAATACAACCACCTGCGACATTTACCATTTTATTAGGCCACAGGGTCAATACAACCACCTGCGCCGTGCCACAGGGTCAATACAACCACCTGCGACATTTACCCTTTTTATTTGGCCACAGGGTCAATACAACCACCTGTGCCGTTTAACATTTATTTTATTTCTTATTATTAACTCGTCTTAGTCTTTTCCCCTTACTTTTAGCCCCTTAATTCTCTTTAATTCTTTTAATTTCTTAACTCTTCCTTAACCCCTATTATCTGTTTACTTGACTTGTTCCTTTACTTTATTTTTCGTATACTAAGTGTTTCTCTTTACCAATTATACTCTTGCTATTAATTAACATAACTACACTTGATCGCATACTTTGTATTCTAATCCTCTTTACTAGTTCTTAGTTATTTCCCTGTTCTCTTTCTTTTCTTTTTCTTCTTCTCTTCCTTTTCCCTTTTTTTTCTTATTCTTTTCATTAATTATTCTAACTTTCATCTAACTCCACTCTATTTAACTACCGTAATCGCATTATCTCTATTTGTTTTGTCACATTCTCGCTAAATTCTTTTACCTGTTACCCTCTTGTATTTGGAATTTAATCTATCATTTTCGTTTCGATTTCATTACTACCCGACCCTTTCTTAATTAAGTTTACTCCGTGCTTTCTTATTTCTTTCGTACTCTAACTCCTCTTTTTCCTCACCTTTCATTTTAACTCATTCTACACCCTTCGCCTATTAGAAACACTCTATACTCTTTTACTCTCACGCTTCGCTAATTTCCCTTAACTAATTTCCCTCGATTTTATTTTGTGTTTTTCTACACTTTAATTCCATATTAACTATTTTAATACCCTATCACATTCATTCACTTCGGAACTCATTCTATGCACATTCAGTTTAAATAAATTATTTATATTTGCGGGGACTACCCTAAGGTTCATTAACTTATTCCCTAATTACTCTATTCCTAGTCACCACTATAAACTCCTAGAATTTACTTTTTAAATAGAGGTAATACGAACCCTTCTTACCTCGGGTTTTCTTTTAAACAAAGAACCTGGATTGTGGTTCGATGTCGATGTCGATGTCGGCGTCGGTGTTGCTCCTCGTTTGTGAGAACGATCGCGGCCAGATCGAGGCCAAATCTTCACACCTCGGAGTACCCAACACGAGCCCGGTGTGATCACGGCCGATAACGACGCCGGTGAGATCCGGTGGAAGGAGAGAGAAAGACCAAATAGAGAGAAAAAGGGAGAGAGAAAGAGAACTCAAAATCAATAGGGAAAGAGAGAGGAAGAGGTGCTCATAGTGGTAGTGGTGGGTGGTGGTTCGTGGTGGTGGGTGTGGTGGTGGTTGGAGGAGAGAGAAAGCAAAGCCCTAGGTGAGAGAGAGAATGGGCCATGGAGGAGAGAGAGAAAGAGATCAAGAGGGAGGAGAGAGAGTGGATCTATGGGGAGGAGGGAGACCAAGGAGGTGGGTGGCTCTTGGTGGCTCTTGGGGTGGTGGGTGGTGGTTGGAGGTGGTGGGGGTTGATTTTGGGTGAGGGAGGGAGAGTGGGGCGGAAAAATGAGAAAGGAGGGGGCTGGTGCGCCATTTTAAGGCGCTGGTGCAGTCAGAGTCGCGTCCGCGCGCCTGGGCGCGGGGTTTGGTGCGCCTGCGCGTGCCACACGCGCATCTGGTGCGCGATCAGATATCATGTGCCCTCCTGCGCGCGAGTTGGGCCACGCCTGGGCGCAAAACTGACTGGGCTGGTGCATCTGGTGCACCCTGGTGCGCCTGGGCGTGCACCAGTGATTCTAGACTTCAATTCGCCATAACTTCTTCGTTAACCGTCGGATCGGGCCCAAATTTTTGGACAAGCTTCTTAATCCCTTAAACTTCATATCCAACGGTGGAATTTAATTTCTTAGCATCCTATAATAAATTCCAAATTTTCTCGTATCAGCTGATTTCTAATACTTAAAACGCCAATTTAACCCCCGATTCCGCTTAGATAATTTTGCCCCTTGCTACCGATGTCTCCTACACAACCCCTTATACTTATAATTACTACTCACCTTGCTTCCAAAATTATTTAAGCCATTAATCTACCCATTTCTTCCACTTTAATTCTATTAATTCATTAATTATTTCTTGGAATTAAATTAGGGATGTTACACAACAAATCGTGATCAATGATTAGAATCAAAACTAGGATATGAAATCTTGAAAATAAAACAAGTTTGAAGCTCCAAGAATACTTGAGCTTACCACAAAGGTCAAATTGAAGTTGGGTTCTTGAATCTGAAATCCAACTTTCAGACTTGGACAACCAACTTCACAGGATTACTACTCCTTCCACAGGCTACCAAAACGAACAAACTTGGTACCAATTTGTAGAGGGTTAAGAGAGCTTCGATTTGGTATAAGATTTGATAAGTTTTAATGCTTGAAGCACCAGAAACGAGGAGCACAAAGTGATGACAGCAAAAACTCATTTTCTGCATGAATCTCTAAGTTTTCTAGGGTTTTGCATGCAACTCTCTCCCTTATTAAGAAATTACACCGCCCTTAAGTGTCCTTATCAAGCCTAGGCATTTCTCAGATGGTTTGTGTGGTGAAAAACGTGATTAATTCCCAGCCACACAAGTTAAACCGACTTACTTCTGAACTAGCAGACTCGTGGATATCGATATCCACTTCTGGATATCGATATCCAGTATCGATATGCACTTCTGCATATAGATATGCATGGCTCAAAAAGACAACACCTTTTACATTCAAACGACCATAACTTTTTCGTTAACCATTGGATCTTGCTCAAATTTGGAGACAAGCTTCCTAACATATTTATCTTCAAATCCAACGGTGGGTTTTGAGTCCAATACTATAAATCTTTTATTTCAATTTTACTAATATAAGAATTCATACTAATATATAAAACATGGATTATATTCTATTTTATTCCTACAACAGTTATAATTTTCGAGGATAAATTCTGTGGGCGTTACAACTCTCCCCCACTTCAAGGAATTTTTTTGCCCGAAATTCACCTAATACTTACATAGATTCAAACAGATGAGGATACTCCTCACGCATCTGATCTTCTATCTCCCAAGTCAAGTCTAAAACTTCGCCTTGTTGCCATGCGACTTTGACTAAGAGAATATCCTTCCCTCTCAACCTCTTGATTCTTCGATCTGCGATGCGGATTGGACCAGCTTCGAACGTCAGATTCTCTTTCAGTGGTAACATGTCCGGTTGAACTTGAATGATAGCCGAGGGGTCATGCACGAACTTCCGGAGTTGCGACACATGGAAGACATTATGCAGATTGGATAGAACCGGAGGTAGAGCAATCTGGTAGGCAACAGGGTCGACTCAAAATTGGTAGGGACCAATAAACTTAGGTGGCAATTTCTTGGGTTTCAACACTCGACCAATACCGGTTGTCGGAACAACCCTAAGGAAAACATGGTCGCCTTCTTTAAATTCCAACTTAGACCTTCTGCGATCAACATAACTCTTCTGTCGACTCTGGGAAGTCTTCATTTTCTCCTGGATCATCTTGATTTTCTCTGTTGTATCTTGCACTATATCTGGAATGATCAGTATATTCTCCCCCACTTGGAACCAGTACAATGGGGTTTTACACTTTCGACCATAGAGAGCTTCGAATGGGGCCATCCCAATACTTGCATGATAATTGTTGTTGTAGGTGAATTCCAGCTTTCTTGGTATTCCAACACACAGGCTTGCAACAAACCCTCGAGCGATTGGATCGTCCTCTCTGATTGTCCATTCGTTTGAGGATGGTATGAAGAACTCAGCCTCAGTCTTGTTCCCAAAGCCTGCTGCAAACTCTGCCAAAATCTGGAAATAAACCTCGGATCACGGTCTGAAATGATGCTAGATGGGACTCCATGCAGTCTCACGATTTCCTTAATATACAGTTGTGGGAGCTTTTCCAATGAATACCGCATATTGATTGGAATGAAATGGGCCAACTTCGTCAATCGGTCCACAATGACCCACACAGCCTCATAGCCACCTTGTGTCCTTGGAAAACCAGACACAAAGTCCATGGCTATACTCTCCCACTTCCATTCAGGGACTTCCAATGGTTGTAGTTCTCCGCCAGGCCTTTTGTGTTCAATCTTTGCCTTCTGACAAACCAGGCAAGATGACACATAAGCTGCTACATCTGTTTTTTAACCCAGGCCACCAGAACATCTTCTTTAAATCCTGATACATTTTGGTTGATCTTGGATGCAGACTCATCTTGCTCTTATGAGCTTCATCCAGAATAACTTTTCTCAGTTCTGGTTTGGCAGGAACACACACTCTGTCTTTGAATCTTAAAATTTCATCTGTTCCCAACTGGAAATCTGGTTCCTTCCCTTCTGCACTTAGCCTTTGCTTCTCTTGCAATTCGACATCTTCTTGCTGTAATTCCCGAATCTCCTTAAGAAATTCATTGGAAATCTGCAGCATTCCCAATTTAATACTTTTCTGGTCAAATTGCACAGTTAAGTTCAAGTCTCTGAATTCCTCAATCAACTCAGCTTCTTTCACCATCAATGCACTGACATACAAGGCTTTACGACTGAGAGCATCTGCTACCACATTGGCCTTTCTAGGGTGATAGTGTAACTCAAAGTCGTAATCTTTGATGTATTCCATCCACCGACGTTGCCTCATATTCAGTTCCCTTTTGATCAAAAAGATACTTCAAACTCTTATGATCACTGAATACCCTGAACGTAACTCCATACAAATAGTGCCTCCATATCTTCAATGCAAACACTATTGCAGCGAGTTCCAAATCATGCGTTGGGTAGTTCTCTTGATGAACCTTTAACTGCCTTGATGCATAAGCTACCACTTTTCCTTCCTGCATCAAAACACAACCCAACCCTTGTTTCGAAGCATCACAAAATACTTCAAAACCTTTATGCGGATCAGGTAAAATTAACACCGAAAATGATGTCAATCTACCTTTCAACTCCTGAAAGCTTGTTTCACACCTTTCATCCCAACTAATGGTTGCTCCTTCCGTGTCAACCGTGTTAGAGGAAGTGCAATCTTGAAGAATCCTTCGCATACAACTTCTTCGCCTTCAAGATTTCTAACACCATCCTAAGGTGAGTTGCATGCTCCTCTGGATTCTTCGAGTAGATCAGAATATCATCAATAAACACTACTACAAAAGAATCTAGATAAGGCCGGAAGGTTCTATTCATGTAATCCATGAATATGGCCGAGTCAGCTGCATCCGAGTGGGTGGGCCTTTGCCAGAGCATTCCAGTAGTTTTGCGATGCTGAAGGTCTGGTGGCGACGTTACGAGCCTTCTTTTGGATATATGCCCCTCAAGTAAATAAATTTGGTAACTCTAGAGGGCTCTGGGTGTCATTGAAGGCTCGGAAGGACCATGCCCTTTTTGCAAAGGTTACTGACTCTTGGAAATCCTTCAAACCCCGCTTCTTCAAGTATGAATAAACGGGGGCCGAGGTATGCTGGTTTATGAAGCGAGTTGAGGATGGAGAAGAAATTAAAATCGTCCCTCAGTTCCCGCTGAGCTGGTCGGGCGATATTTATAATAGAGGGGCCTCCTTATACCAATTTGATTATAAAGTGGATTTGAGTAGGGCCGAGAGGCGTTTATGTGATCGGGTTTGGGAGTATCTGAAAGAAAAGGGCCAGATTGATACAAAACAAATCCTTTTGAAGAGAACAAAGGTTGAAGTGAAGGCCGAGCTGGGTTTTTTTTTTGCTCGGTAAAATACTGACATACTCTGTTGCAGAGAAAATGGGGAAAAAGGCATCTAAGGCCAAGAAGAGTGTTGTAGCCTCATCCAGGATGGCTCAACTTGCAGTGATGAAAGCAGGTTCTGGTTCGTCGAGTAAGAGCCAATCCTCCGAGCCAACACCAACCAACAGTCCAACGGTTATTCCCAGTGCAGTTCCTGCCGAGGTGGTCTTGGCAGCCGAGGTCGTTGAGCCAACAGTTAACTTGGATGCTCAGCCGAGTACCAAAGGTACCCCCGAGCGCCCCCCCCCCCCAGAGGCCTCGGGTAGACACGGGAAAAGGGGTAGCTGGGGAGTGGCTTAATCTGAGTAAATCCCACAAAGGGATTCAAGGCGCCGAGGGCATGGAGGACATTGTCTCAAAGTCAGTGTGGGCCAGGAAGACTTTTGATGGCTTTAATGCAACAATCTTCTTGTTGGTTTTGGCCTCAAAATCTCGAGAGAGGGGGGTGAATCGAGTTTTATTATGTATTGAAAAATTCGTATCAAATTAAAAAATTGATTTGAGATGGAGAGATTAAACGAATGAAACGGATCGCGAAAATGATAGAAATACAATAATTGAGTAGCGCGGAAACGTAAGAAATTAAATATGCGGAAAGTAAAAGAGATAGGGATTGAAAAGCTTGCACCGGAGAATTTTATACTGGTTCAGCCTTCCCGTCGAAAGGCCTAGTCCAGTCACCAAGCGACCCGCCTGAGAGTTCTTATAACCAAGCAATAGAGCCGCACCCTATTACAACCAAGAGCACCCCACACACTACTAGGAACCTCCGTTCGCTAGGGGCCTCAATCACACAGCAGGGTTCCTCGCCCTACGAACGCCTCAACGTTCAACTATGGGATTCTCTCCCTACCACTAAGGTTGAATACAATAGATGTGAGTGATTACAATAAGTATCACGTGTTCTCAAAAACACAGATTCTACAATAAGCTCTTATGATAATGAAGAAGAAGTTTGTCTTAGAGTTTACGCAGCCAACAAGGTTTGTTCTTCAAAATATTAGAACAATGAAAAGCAGAACACTTTGAGAAGAAGAAGAAGAGAGAACGTGAAAAATGAGAAAAAAATTGTCTGAACGTAAAACTAAAACTGTTTTGAAATGTTGGAGTGATCTTTATTTAAAAAGAAAAATATTTTTGAATCAAAAACGATTTTGAATTAATAAAACAAAATCAAAAAGGAATAAACAAAGATTTGAAATAAGTTTTAAAATCAAAATAAAATCAAAACGATTTTCGAAATAAAATAAAGATTTGATTCTTAAAACCAAAAAGGAAATAATTCAAAATTAAAATCATTTTCGAATTTTATAAAATATATCAGAATCTTTTATATAAAAACAAATCAGGAAATAATAAAAATGATTCTGACATGTTTTTCAATAAAACATGAAGTAATCGATTACTTTAAGGAATAATCGATTATTTCTACAAAAATAGAAATTCTTAAATACATTTGAAAAACATGTAATCGATTAGGCTAAGAATAGTTAATCGATTACATCACTCCTATTCATTGTATGATGCAACTTATGATAATCGATTACACTGAGGTGTTAATCGATTATTAAGCCTCTGGTTTGCATATGATGCAACATCATGTAATCGATTACTACAAGACTTGTAATCGATTACTAAGCCTCTGAAAAATATATGATGCAACAATTATAATCGATTACTTGACTATTGTAATCGATTACTTTCATAAGAAAGTAACTGATTAACAAACTTCAGTTAATTGATTACAGCTTCTCTGATTTTTCTATGATGCAACAGAGTTAATCGATTACTGCAAGAGATAATCGATTACTCTCTTTTGCAATCATATAAATATGCAGAGTTTTGTAACATCAACTATTTTTACTCCGATGAAATGCAAAAAATACGTTTTTCTTCTTCTCTTCAAAAATAAAAACTTTGTTGGCTTTGAAACTTCTAAGTAAACAAAAACTTCATTACCTTACATTTGATCTAAGGAGAAGGTTTCTATTCTTAGGCTTGCTTGAGTCTTCAATCTTGACGCTTGCACTTGTGAGCTTGAACTTGAGTTGGCTTGTTATCATCAAAACATATATTTGCATTAAACTTGAAGTCCATAGAGAGTTTGAAGCATGCCTTCCAACCAGCTTGACTTCCAAAACTTCCCACCTTAGTATGCGCAAGTAATAGACGCCTGGCTCCCATCGGTCTGGGAAAACAATTGTTCGGCCTTGGTGAAGGGTCTCCTAAGAGGTGCGAGCATTCTTCACTACCTCGGCCAGCGTGGTGAGGATGTCCATGATGGTGTGGCTACCGAGGGGAAGAAAAAGTGGCAAGAAGCTGTGGCTCGGGAGGATTATCTATAGCTCCAGGTAGAAACCTTTGAAAAAAGACTTCAAACACTGGCTGCAGAGAAAGAAGGCCTCCAAAAGGAGAAGTAAGAGGCCGAAGATTCCAAGGCTAGAGCCGAGGATGACAAGGAGACGGCTGAGAAGACTCTTCAAGAGGCCAATGAAAGGATGAGGCGAGCCGAGGAAATCCTGAAGAAGGTCGAAGAGGATGCCACAACTCTTCGGGAAGCTACAGAGAAAGCTCGGAAAGCCGAGGAGGATGCTGCAATGGCTCGAGAGCAACTCGAGTACGCCAAGGATGAGGCCGCTAGACTCCGAGCCTCCTTAGACAAAATGAAGGTGAAAGCTCTTAAGCATAAAAGAGCCGCCAAAGAAAACCTTTACAATTGGGATCATGCAGTTGAAGACTCTTTCCTCAACACCGTCGAGCAGCTTCGCATCCTGAATCCTGGCCTTGTAACCAAAGGTGTTGACCCCAACTTTGGTGTTAAAGGTGGTCGGATCGTGGGTGAGAATGGGGTCGCAATAGACCTGAGTGGAAACGATCTGCCCGACCACTTTGCGGAGGAGTTTGAGGAAGATGGGGCCGAGGGTGCCGAAGGCGACGAGGAAGAAGAGGATAAATTTTATCCAGAAAGTATTGTGTTGTCTGACATAGAGTAGATTTACCCTTGCTTTTCAACTTGATGTATTTACCCCAATAGATGGGTTTGGACCTCTTTGCTGTAACTATTATGAATATTTATAGTATCCGTCATGATTTTGTGCTTTTCATATTATTCTTTTTGTTATGAATTCAAGTGTTAAGACCTCGGAACTCCGACACTTTAGCCAAGGTGGGTTCCTCTATCCGCGATGTAAAAAATGATTTTAAGATAATCACGTTTGAATCGGGAATCTTTTAAAGTACTTGACGAGTTATAAGCTCTTGTTGAGCTGTTTATAATCATTCGCATCATAAACGGTGGCTAATCGGTTATGAGGAAAAGTACGTAAATACAATGAATTCAAAAACAGAACTTTCATCTATTTGAAGCAGTAAATACAATGGGCTAGGAGTTTCACCGAGCGTACACCATTATCAAAAATAAATAGTCCTAACATTTAGCAAATGAAATAATGAAACCAGAAACAGAATTGAAAACAGAATTGAAATAGGGATGAAAAACTTTAGCTGAAATACGCTTTAAGCTTTGCCACATTCCAAGTGTTATTGATGAGAGCACCAGAGAGAGTTTCGAGCTTGTAGGCCCCTGTTCCCGTTTTGGAAGCTATCCGGTATGGCCCTTCCCAATTTTGAGCCAGTTTCCCGTCTTTAGCGTTTTTGAGGCCAATGTCAGCTCTTCTTAGGACGAGGTCACCTACTTCGAATTCTCTGGGTACTACCAGGCGATTATACCCTTTTGCTTGCATTAGCTTGGCATGTCGTTCTCGCTCGGCGACTAGATCTCTGACTTCATCAGATAGAATGAGATCTTCACATAGTAAAGTGTTATTGAGGGGGTTTGGTTGTTGTATGGTTCGGAATGAGGGGATGATCCTTTCTATCAGGATGACCGCGTCGCAACCGTAGGTAAGCCGATAAGGAGTTTCCCCCGTCGAGGTCTGTATTGTGGTGCGATACGACCAAAGTACTTCATGCAAATTGTCCAGCCAATTTCCTTTTGCACCAATGAGCCTCTTCTTGATTCCCTGGATGATGGTTCGATTCACTGATTCCACTTGTCCATTGGTCTGAGGATGCTCAACCGAGGAAAAATAGTGCTCAATGTTTAAAGCATTGACCAAGTCTTGGAACGTCTTTGCTGCAAACTGAGTTCCATTATCAGTCACCAGAACTTGTGGAATTCCAAACCGAGCTATGACCTGCCTTTCAAAAAACTTCTGAACCTTGGCAGACGAGATAGTTGCTAGAGGCTCGGCTTCTATCCACTTGGTAAAGTAATCTATGGCAACCACCACCCATTTTAGTTGTCCTGGTGCGGTGGGGAACTGGCCAATCAAATCCATTCCCCATTGATAGAAAGGATAGGGAGATGAAAGTAAGTGGAGTTCCTCGGACGGCTTCTGATACACATCGCTGTGAAATTGACACTTTTCGCATCTCTTCACATGATTAATCGCATCTTGCTAAAGGGTCGGCCAGTAATATCCTGCCCTTAGAATCTTTTTGGCCAATGATTTTCCCCCAACATGATGGCTTCCGATTCCTCCGTGAACCTCTTCCAGTGTCTGTTTTGCTTCAGCGGGATCTAAACATCTGATCATAGGGCCATTGACCCCTCGGCAAAACAAAATTCCTCCAACCAGAGTAAATTGCGACGCCTTCCTGACGAGCTTCTTAGCCTCGGTTGGATCAGCAGGCAAAGTTCCCTATTCTAAGTAACTCGTGATCGGAGCAATCCAAATTGGATCAACCGAAACGGATAGGACAACGCTAGGTCCGTGCACCATTTCTTGGATCAAAGTCTTGTTATTTCCGGAGCCTTTCGTTGAAGCAAGTTTTGAAAGAATGTCTGCTCGGCTATTGCTTTCCCTTGGAATATGACAGAATTCAACTTTGGCAAACTCCAAAGACAAGAACTTCACCTTCTCAAGATACTTCTGGAGGATGGGTTCTTTGGCTTGATAATCACCTTTAACTTGAGAGACCACCAGCTGAGAGTCGCTGAAAATCTTGACTTCTCGGGCCCCTACCACCTTCTACCTGATTATTTGAAGTAGGGAATCCGAACTTCAAAGAATACTCAAGGGTAACACCATCGGAGTTCTCCAGGATTATTCCAGCACCTGCCCCAAGCTTGTTACTCGATCCATCAACGTAAATGTTCCAGTCCAAGTTTGAGCTCGTCAGTGGCTCAGTAAACTCAGTGAGAAAATCAGCTAGAACCTGAGACTTCATTGCCTTCCTTGGTTCGAAAGTGATGTCGAACTCGGAAAGTTCAATGGCCCAAGTTACCATTCTTCCTGCTAGGTCAGGTTTCTGGAGAATCTGCGGATAGGTTGAGCTGTTCTGACTTTAATGTGATGACTCTGGAAGTACTGACGCAATCTTCTGGCCGTGAGGACCAAGCAGAAAGCCAATATTTCCACCTTTTGGTACCTCAGTTATGGTCCTTGAAGCGCTCGACTAACAAAATATACGGGGGATTCCTTGCCTGATTCTTCTCGAACCAGAACTGAACTGACAACTGAATCACCCACTGATAAGCATAGGAACAGAATCTCTCCAATTACAGGGCTAGATAGGATCAGGGGGGATGCTAGATATTGCTTAAGGTCAGTGAAGGCCTTTTCGCATGCATCGTTCCATTCGAACGCCTTCTCTTTTTCCTTTCTTAACAATTGGTACCATGGTAGGGCCTTCCGAGCTGACTGGGATAAGAATCTGGAAAGAGCTGCTACCTGACCTGCCAACTGTTGTACACCCTTAATGTCAGATGGACTCTTCATCTCGAGGATGGCTCGGCACTTCTCAGGGTTCGCTTCGATTCCTCGTTCAGTGAGCATAAATCCGAGGAATGATCCAGCGAGAACCCCAAAGGTGCATTTTTCCGGATTCAACCTCATATCGTACTGCCGAATTCTGTCAAGAATAATCTTCAAGTCCTTGGCATGGTCTTCTTCCTTCAGACTCTTAGCAATCATGTCATCGATGTACACTTCCATTCTGGGCCCAATAAGTGAGCCGAACACTTTATTCATCATTCGCTGGTAAGTTGCCCCAGCGTTCTTGAGTCCGAAGGGCATGACATTATAACAGTACGTAGCGTTCTCCGTCACGAAGGAAGTTTTCACCTGATCCGGGGGATACATCGGAATTTGATTGTAGCCAGAATAAGCGTCCATGAAGGACAGTCTCTGATATCCTGGCGAGCTGTCTACTAATTTGTCTATGCAAGGAAGTGGATATTGGTCTTTGGGGCAAACCTTGTTTAGGTCTATATAATCCACACACATTCTCCACTTTCCATTGGATTTTTTGACCAGTACGGGATTAGCCAACCAATCAGTGTATACCACTTCCCTGATGAACCCTGCTTCAAGTAGCTCGGCAACCTTTTCCTCTGTGGCTTGAGCTTTTTCGGTTCTGACCCGCCTTTTCTTCTGGCATACTGGTTTAGCGCCAGGATAGACACTTAATTTGTGGCAGATGAAATTCGGGTCAATGCCTGGCATGTCCGCCGAGGTCCAGGCGAATAAATCTTTGTTTTCTACGAGCAGTTCTGTCAATTCTTTCTCAACTTCCTCAGTAAGACCGACACCAATCTTGACACCACGGGATGGATCGGAGCCCAAGATTATCTTCTTGAAATCCCCCTGAAAGGTTGGCCTGGTTTCATCATCCTCCCTTACATCAAGATCTGCCAAGTTAACACTTCCCATATTGAGTGGTTCTTGCATAATTTTTTCATCTTCAATCTTCAGTTTATCCAGGCTGATATTGTAGCACTTCCGAGCCAGTTCTTGTTCAGAACGCACCGTAACCACCTTGTCGTTAGATCCTGGAAATTTCATAGCTAGGTGGACAGTTGAAACAACGACGCCAAAAGACTGGAGTGCAGTGCGACCGAGGATAGCGTTGTACGCCGACGGAGCCTGGACGACCAAAAATTTTACTATCTCTGTTCGAGCAGATGGTTGTTCCCCCAGGGTGACTGGTAGGTGGATATGGCCTAGGGGAGAAATCGAATGGCCCGTAAAGCCAATCAAACTTCCTTCGAACGGAGTTAGATTAGACCTTTTCAACTTCAGAGCTTCAAACAGATCCAAGAACATAATGTCTGCTGAACTTCCCTGATCAACAAGAATCCTCTTTACTTCATAATTACCGAGCCGAGCTGTAACTACCATTGGATCATTGTGGTCTTGGATTATGTCAGCAAAGTCCTCGTCACTAAAGCTGATGACGATGTTCTTCTTTTTAGGCTTTTGAGTTGGTCGGCTGGCAACAGAAAGAACTTGACCCACGTACTTCTTTCGGTCACCTCTTTTTTCCCCTCCACCTGCGAATCCTCCGACAATGGTGTTGATCAAAAGAGCCTCTCGACCATTATCCTGTTCGGACAGTAGGGTATAAGCTCCCCCCGCAGGTGGTGAAGGGCTCCTATTTCTTTGTTTCTGCTCGGTTCTGGGTGGGGAATGACTTTTCCTCCTAGCACGCTTCCGCATTGCTTCGCCAATGTATTGTTGAAGCTTTTCGTCCCTCACCATTTCTTCAATCAAGTCTTTTAACATGGTACACTGGTCAGTGGTATGTCCCCATCCACCATGATGGTCACAATACTTGGTCTTATCTTTCTGAGCAGCTTTTCTCAAAGCTGGAGGCCTAGTAATATTGCGCATCTCGGTGTGCATAATTTCGCGAAGGATTTGACTCCTTGGTACTGTAAGCTGAGTATACTCGTCATATTTGCCTTTTGGAGGCAGTTTTTCTCCTCTTTCTCTCTCTCTTTTATCTTTCCTCCCTCTACCATCTCTAAACCGATCGTTTTGGCGAGATCGTTGTTCTTGACGATCCTCCTTACCCCGCGCCACAGTACTGATTCTGTGAAACTCTTCCAAATTTACAAACTTCCTGGACCTTTCCCTAAGCTCGGCCATATCCTTAGGTGGTTCTCCTATCAAACAATCCTTAAAATCTCCGTCTCGTAGCCCTTGAGTAAGCAAGAGAACAGATACTCCAGATTGTAAACCCGATATGCCACTAGCTTTCTGTTGATACCGAGCTAAGTAGTCTCATAGAGACTCGTCTGGTCTCTGTGCAACTCCAGCTAATGAATGATCGGATTTTGGCTGTGACATACTGGCCGTGTACCTATTCAAGAACGTTCTTCTAAGTTCAGCCCAAGAGTGAATTGAATTTGAAGGTAGGGAATTGAACCATCGCAAAGGTGCCGAGCCCAAAGTCATTGAGAAAGCGCGGCATTTCATGACTCTTAGGGAGAGATATTAGAAAATGTCACATTAGAAAATATATACTGAAAATGTCTATTTTTAAGATCAAAGCCACAGTATTCTCTCAACTTTCTCATCTTTTTACCAATATTCTAATTAAAAATGCCTTTAAATGCCTTTCTCCCTATTTTAAGTATTATAAGCTATGCCTTTCTCCCTTTTGTAGTGCCAATAGAGTGGATATAAGATGTAAAGTAATTTGTGTAACATAATATACTTCAGCAAAAATAGGGATAAGATTAAATATGAGCCTATTATTACTTATATGGTAGGTGTGCTAATAATACATAATATCACTCGTCATACCAAACTAGAAATGGGGAGTTTTAACTGTTATTTAGGTAGTATTTAATCAATTGTACTTGTACTATTACCGTGGACTAGTATCAAATAATATTGAACATTGTTATATCTCCTAAGTTTAAATGAGTTGTTATCCTTTCACATACTAAATAAACTCAACTGAATTTTGTCAATAAGGTCCCATTTTATTTTAGTGAATCTCGTCACAAATTACTCTTAGGGAGTGATACTTTTGAAGGAGGATCTTCAAAATCTTACTCGAAAAAGCCTCAAATTAGATGATATGTTGATCCCTTACCATAGAGATAAAAACTCGAGTCAAAAACTAAAAAAAGCATGAAAAAATTTCACAAAAACAATTCATTTTTATTTATAGAAACAATAGTAAAATTACTCTATTGATGCCCTAAGTGATCTGGGTAGTTTACAAACAAACATAACAGCACAAAATTGAAAACCAAACATAAGAAAACAAAACTCAGACATAAGAAAATGAAAACCACTACATCAATAAACATACAATGGCCATATTTAAGTTATTTTACGTCATCCCATTCCCCGCAGTCCCAGATGACTTGCTGTTGTAAGTTGGTATATGCATCACCATCCTTGAACGTTTTGGCACGAACTTACTGTTAGAATTATTGATAGGATTGGCAGCCGTCACCCAAGAGGGGGGTGAATTGGGTGTTTATGAAAACATTGGAAAATATTCGAATTAAATCGTTTTCAATAAACTTAAAGAGATTTTGCAGCGGAAAACAATATAATGTTGAAAATCGATTGCGCTTAAGCGAATAATATTAATACTACTATGAAAACTAATATGCGCGGATAGAATTAAAATAAGAACAACAAAAACGTATGTTACCGCGCTAAATAATTTAAAATCCTTTAAATTAATTATTACGAAAATAATCGCTTTGATGCGCGAAGGATAATAACAACAGAAAATAAAGAGATAAGGGATAGAAGAGATTGCACCGGAGATTTTATCCTGGTTCGGCAAACCCGGCCTACTCCAGTCCCCAAGCGACCCGTTTGAGATTTTCACTAAACCAAAGACGCCTCGCGTCCCCAAGTACAACCAGAGCGCCCCGCAAGCTACTAGGAACCTCCTTTCATCAGGGACCTCTAGGAAAACTTTTCCTAGATTTCCAGATAGCCTAACTACTAGGTGACCCACCGTTCGTCTAGCACTACCCAACACAAAGGGTTCCTCACCCTACAACCACGAACGCCGCACGTCCGCACTAGGAGATTCACTCTATAGTCTCTAAGGGTTATACACCCCTTACAACACTGATTAAGGTACGATTGATTGGGTACAAGACCTATAGTGCACTCTTAATAGTGCTCATACAACAATAATAGGTCACTCTAACAATTATGTGTTCTAAGCAACACAGATACAACAATATAGCTCTATAGCAATGAAGTCAAAAGAAAGTGTTATCAGGCCAATACAAGGTTTTGTTTTTCTTCAAAAAGATATGAACGTGAAAAACAGAGAATAGGAGAAGAAGAGAAAAGAACGTGAATGATCAGAATTGTTGAATGTAGAAGTGTTGAAATGATTTTGAGAAATAAATAGAGTTACTTTTGAAATCAAAATCAAATCAAAAAATAAAATAAAAGATTTAAGAATTAAAATCAAAGATTTGAAAATATTTGAAATTTGAATTTTGAATTTGAAAATAGAATCAGAATCAAATCAAAACGATTTTGGAAATAAAATAATTTAAGTTTTAAAATCAAAACCAAATAAAAAGGATTTAGAAAATAAAACAAAGATTTGATTCTTAAAACGAAAAAGGAAATAATTCAAATTTAAAATCATTTTCGAATTTTATAAAATAAATCAGAATCTTATATATATAAAAACAAATCAGGAAATAATAAAAATGATTCTGACACGTTTTTCAATAAAACTTAAGGTAATCGATTACTTGAGAGAGGTAATCGATTATTACTTGAGAGAGGTAATCGATTATCCCTTTAAAAATATAAATTTTGAAATTCATTTTAAAAACCAGTAATCGATTATCACATGCATGTAATCGATTACTTCACTTCTGTTTAATGTATTATGCAACTCATATAATCGATTACCACTATTCTAATAATCGATTACAGAGCCTCTGATTTTTATATGATGCAACATCATGTAATCGATTATCTCAAAGCAATAATCGATTACTTTGTCTCAGGAAAATATATGATGCAACAATTTTAATCGATTACTTGAGTTAGGTAATCGATTACTCTCATAATAAAGTAATGGATTAGCAAAGTTCACTTAATCGATTACAAGCTCTCTGATTTTTCTATGATGCAACAAAGTTAATCGATTAACTCTAAGCAGGTAATCGATTACTCCTTCTTGTATACATAAAAATATTCAGAGTTTTGTAACATCAATTATTTTCACCAAAACTAAGATATGAAAACTGATTTTCACAAAACTTCTTTTTTTTCTCCTTAATTAAGAAAAATATATTTAGAAAAAATTATATTGGCCTTTTAACATAATATAAACCTTGACTTCATTACCTTACATGATGTCCTAAGGGAAAGGCTAAAATCTTCATTTGCTTGAATCTTCAACTTCATTTGCTTGAGTCTTCAACTTGAAGCTTGGACTTGAATGATGAAGATCTTGTGATTGCACTTGATATGAACTTGAGAATCTTGAGTTTGTTATCATCAAAACCATATAATGATTGCACTTGAAGTCCTTGGGAAAGCTTGACTTCCAACACTTACGTGCCCAAACATGTTTTCGATTGATGCTAAACTTGACCTTTCTAAGCCCAATTATAATCATGTAAATTATGTCAGTACTTCGGAAAATGACTCGAACAAATAACGGTTGCTCATGTGGTTCCAATTCTTGCATGTACAAGCCCTCCACGTTATCCCCAAACTGAGTTGCGAAAAAAATGTTTCATTTCCCTTTCTTGAATTGGGAACCATTTAGAAAAGGTAAGAAACAAATTAAAGTTCTCCATTTAAAGGTATTTTTTAATTAGAATATTGGTTTGACTTATAATGTAACACCTTAGCTAATTTACCCATAACTATCCATATATTAAATTAGTGTATTTAAAAATTCCTTTTTAATTAATTAAAATCCACCGTCAAACGGACGGAGTTTCCTTTGTTTTTAGGACTTTCCAAAATAATTTAATCCTGCACCTGATAAGCATCAAATATAATATATCATTTCCAAAAGCCAGCAGGGCTTGATATAAACAAGGCATCATAATGTCATAAGCATCCATCAGTTATCAGAGTTATAAGCGGAAGAATATAAACAAGTTTTACATCCCATATATCCATCAAAACACCCCAAATAACTAAGGTCCTGGGCCACGAAAAAGAATATTTACATTTTTACAAACAAAAGAGTTATCACATCATCATCATGATGAATAGGCCCAGGACATTTCCATGTCCTAAAGTAATAATATCTACTCTCCCTCACAGGGAGAGTGTACCTGCTCGGCCGGGGGCTGTGCTAACTCGATCTCAGAACCTGAAAAATGTTAAGGGAGTGAGCATTGCACATGAAACAGAATTGCAGTTTTCAGATAGACATAATAAATTCACTAGGACAAGCACAACTATCCAAATATATCAAATAGCACATATTCCAAGCAACAATCATCAAGTCCAGTTATAGTTATTCCATTAATAACATTTATTTCATATTTCCTCTTAACACATAATTAAATAATAATAATAATTCCAATTTCCATACTTTCATTACTCATTTCCGTTATCCATTAAATATATCATTTCTCTTTCCTTAATTTCGAATTACCCTTGCACCACCAGGAATTGACGCACCTGTTAGGCAATTCGGCACCTACTAGAGACTTTAAACATGTCAGGACTGAGACACCCATTAGGCATCACCCATTAGGACAATGCTGGTTAATTTAATTAATATTCATTTCCCATAAATTTCCAATTCACATATTATTTTATTATTATTTAGGTGGTTATGCAGTGGGATTGATCCTTTGGCGCACCGACGCCTAACGGGAATTTAGGACCTAATGGCCAATTGGCCTGACAGGAATTTGGCCCTAGCAAGCAATTCACCACCTAGCAGGGCACCTAGTGTGCCGGCTTGCCCAAGGATCAAATCACACTGCATTCCCTTTTATTTCATATAAAAATTCATTCAAAATTTCCAATGATTATATCCACACCATTCCATATATTCCAAGGCAATAATCAAATTTTTCAACATCAAATAACCCAATAAAATTCATAACACTTTCTATCAACAATTATACCCATATACACATATTCAATTATTCACATTTAAAGACACATAGTAAATACCACAATTAAAATAGCACAACATCACTAAATTTTATTACCCATATACACATATTCAATTATTCACATTTAAGGTCACATAGCAAATATTACAATTATAATAGCATAACTAACACTAAGTTTCATAATCACATTCTAAGCATTATTTTCTACATTATATAATTTATTATTTCTATTCACATAATTTTTATAGCTCACTACCTTAGGGTTCTTTATTAGTTATCATACACAAATAACTCCTAACAAACTATCATAACTAAATGGACACCCAACCCTATGTCAAGCCAATACCCACCCCCTTACCTCAAATGTAATGAGATAAGTGTGCTTTGTTTCTATGCCCGAGTCTAGAACCTTGGGAACCCGAACCTCCTTAGCTTAGCCTGCCACCTCAAGAGAGCTAGAATCCAGTGATGATAAACCGTCCTATTGAGAGTATTATACTTGGGTTGTGAATCCTCCTTGCCTTGATCTTGGTTGTTTTGCATGAAGATAATGGTCCTCCATGATGTGGGTTAAAGAAAAACCAGAGGAAAATAGAGAGAGAGAGAGAGAGAGAGAGAACCGAATGAGATAGGAAACAAAGGAGGGTTTCTAACTCATTTTTATTGGCTTGATGATATTGATTATGGCTAAGTTTTATAATTAAAGAGCTAGAAGTTGGTTGAAGAAATGAAACAGAAAAAAAAAATAAGAAACGTGAACTGAGTAGAGACGAAGAAGCTAAGGGTGATAGTGTTGATGCTTTTGCATTGTTTTTGGTTTAATGGGTCTGATGCCTTAGCTTTTGGACTTGATGGCCACAACCCGTGGCTTCCTTAATAAGCCACCTTTTCCGTGGCACCATCCCCCTTGTTTCTTTGTTTTTTTTCTTTAATTAATTAATTAATTTATTTATTTTAATATTTTTCTTCACCTTTACGAATGCCGTATTTCTTCGTTACCCGTCGGATCTTGCTCAAAATTTGCAACATACTTTCTGGGATCCCAATCTTTATATCCAACGGTGGAATTTGTGTTGGAACTCTAAATCTTTTATTTTGAATTTCCTAATATAGGGTGTTTAAAATACCGAAAACGCCGATTTTAGCGCTCGTTTAGCCTTCTTTAAATTTCTTTTCCGATGGCATTGCTTTCTGATTCCTTCACGGCATTAAAGGGAAATCTAATTTATCACCTTAAATTATCTTATGAATAATTATTATTTCCAAGTCTTATTATTATTCTAATTACTCTTGGAATTAGAATTCGGGATGTTACAATTCTCCCCCACTTACTGGAATTTCGTCCCCGAAATTCCGTTCTGTCCCTCAATTGGAGAACCATCCCACAAATTAAACTTTAGCCTACGGTTTGGATTTTCCTCCCGTTTTAGTTCGTCTACTTCTCGACTCACTTTTACTTAGACAAAATCCAAGTTGGATTGCTAAGTTGTTCCCCCACTTGGCATTAACATACTATATTATCTCGATACCCGAAGGTAAGAGACCGATTGTATCAGCTTTTGATCGTCTCCCATGGAACTTCCGACGAAGAACGCAAGGATTAAACGACGACAATTACTAAATCCAAAGAAGTTCACGAAGAATTTTATGTTGTTGTTTTAGGGAAACAGACTAAGATCATGCAATCCATAGACTCTTGCAGAATACAACGGATTATGGTTAGAACTCTACTCGTCCATAAGGAACGAGCCGAGTAGATAAAACGGGGACTCCGGGGATAATGAATATTCCAGGATGAGAATTAAGGGTAAGTCGTGAATTCGCCAATCTTAGTCGGCTGGAATGAGGTAATCTTTGATTATGACGTAAAAGCCACTACTCTATAATTGCATCGGACCAAATAGAATAAGAAGAAGGAGATCCACTTTTACTAATCGAATCATTAGTCAAAGTTTCACAGAAACAGTAATGGAGCATTCAAATGGTGATTAGGTAATCATGATCCAAGGTGGGCATATATATACTTGAGATTTAGGTGTTTCGTTGTTCACTAAGCTAACTCTGTAGAGTTATAAACCAAGTCTTGATGCTTGTTAATGACCAAACTTTTACCTACTTTGAATCGAACCTCCAAGGATGCTTGAATAAATTCGGTATAGACTAAGAGTGTCTATGGAATCCGACTCTTATGTCACTTTTAGGAGTCACAACACACTTAAGATTTACATCACTTCTACGATTGAAGGTCAAGCGGTGTTTTACCACTTGTGGTTGGTCAATCATTTAAATTGTTCAGTCTCGATATGGAGACTTCACGAGTTGTTAAGATTTGTTCTCATGACGGAGGGTCATCTAGAAATCTTGGTAAGATTACCAGTGAGTTCTGGATTACCTATATCTGGTTCGGTCTCTATGATAGTTAGAGTTAATTCCTGTAAGGTTTTTCTTAACTCTTTCTAGAATTCTAATATGCATTAATACTATTTACCATTGGGAAAAACAACCTAAGGTTCTCCTTCCTTCCATTTTGTTCTAGGTCAAATTCTAGATTCTACAACAAGTTTTGGGAAGGGTATTTCTCCGGTCAATTGATTTTCTTACAAGGGATTTACTTCTTGGAAATCACTACCCCGGCTGACTCGGATAGGATCCAATTTGAGTCGTCAAGTCTCCCCCACTTAGTATCAACATACCTGAGTAAGTCGAAGGCAGGGAGGAAATGGGGTTGATTCCAAGAATTGATTAGCTAGGTTCTTCATTGGTTGGCGAGGTGGTACATGGGGTTAAGTTGACTGCTAATCGGTATTATTGGTGTTGTTTCGAATTTTCTATGATATGGTGGCTCTTCATGCCAACGAATGCAGCTAAGTTCTCATACAAGTTAGAGGGGTGGTTCGATCTTTTAGTTGAATGTTCTCGGTTGAAATATAGAATAAGAGTGTCTTCAATGGGGTTGGTTTGCGAATCACTGTTTATGAGTCTTAGTAAAGATCCTATAGGATTAAAGTTCAATCGAGCTTTCGACAGAGATAGAATTCTTAGATGGTTTATTCGGATTTCAACTAGATAATTGCAATAATATAGCATGTCAATAAATGCGAAGACCAAGGTGGTCAGTCTCAATCCCACATTTATCAACTGTACATCACTGTGTTATTGAATGATAGCATTATCTTTTAACAGATGCAAGAGAAAGGATGACCAATCCTGACCTTACACTCTATTAGAGGACGACACTATCACAAGGTTTTTTGGTTAAGTCTCTTGTTACGGTCTTATAACTAAGTAAGGTTTTTCCTACGTGTTCCATTAGATGGTACTCAAGATTGGATTGAAGATGAGTATTTCTTAGGTTTCACAACATCTAGAAATACAGGATTAGGAATTTAAAATTCCAAGAGAATTGATTTAGGATGTTCTACACTGAAACTTAATAGAGATGCAGATTGAAAGTGCCTAAAATGTTTATCTAAGTTTTTTGAATTGTCTCTTACCTTTTGTTGGTTTGGCCCTGATCTCCTTAAGTAGTTGTATCGCAGACCTCAAGGGTGTGGACCAGGAAACTGATATTGTCGGAATGTAAGGTTGAGACGTCCAGGACGAAGTCCTGTGTCATTGAGTAATCCCTTTGGGGCTGTGTCTGGTATGATTTCCGACACACCATGAAAGATGTGACGAGACTCGCCACCGAATATTAGTGCATCACCTGACCCCAAGATAATTCTTTCTGCTCTCCTTGGATCTCTCTGGTCTCCATAGAGAAACTCAGCCGAGTCACCAATGCAGAATGATACTACTGGTATCCCTCTTTGCAGGCTTCCAGCACTTTCGTCACGGTCCTGATTTAGACCAAGTTTTCCATTTTCTTCATAGAAATTGACAATGCAGACATCAGGAGACATGGAATGGAGTATGTCCTCCACTTCACTTACACTGCATTCCTTCTCAATCAAAGATTGTGCTTCTTGCATCGCTCCCATAACCAGCTGAATGAAATGAGCAGGAATGTTGGGTGGTTCGCTTCCATCAATTACCCTTTTGTGTCCATATACTCGGGTTTGAGGATTCCAGTCTAAGCCGAGGCACATCATTTTCAGTCGGAGTCTGGCTCCACTTGTAAAGCCTGGTTGATAAAAACCTCCAGGACCTAAGCCCATCTCACGATAGTTCTTTACTATGCCCACCTGTTCTTCATGAGCCAAGTATTGCTTCAGAAGAACCATTCCCGGTCTCAAAATTATACTCTTCTTCTCACCAACTTGTACCCCCACGGGTTGCTCCTTGTCTTCAATAGTCGATCTAAGCTTACCCATTGCAGAAGTTTGCCCTTCTTGAAAACAGATGTCATATGGCTTGGATTTCAAAGAATCAGCTGGGGAATTGATCTTACGATCTGTAGCCGAACTACTAGCAGAAGAATGGAAAAGCTTATTCTTCATGTTGCTACAGTGTGGCAACAACGGATTCTGTTGATGCAGACATATACATAATTTAGTACATAACTACATAGGGTTTTATAACTATAAACCTAAGTAACTACTATAGAACTTGACACTATTTCCTGGTTACTCTCTTGGTGAGTAACCATTGGAGATGTGAATCCACACTCCAAAGGCCGAGGGAAACTGCTCTGATACCATAAATGTAAAACCTTAGCTAATTTACCCATAACTACCCATATATTAAATTAGTGTATTTAAAAATTCCTTTTTAATTAATTAAAATCCACCGTCAAACGGACGGAGTTTCTATTGTTTTTAGGACTTTCCAAAATAATTTAATCCTGCACCTGATAAGCATCAAATATAATATATCATTTCCAAAAGCCAACAGGGCTTGATATGAACAAGGCATCATAATTCCATAAGCATCCATCAGTTATCAGAGTTATAAGCGGAAGAATATAAACAAGTTTTACATCCCATATATCCATCAAAACACCCCAAATAACTAAGGGGCTGTCCTGGGCCACCAAAAAGAATATTTACATTTTTACAAACAAAAGAGTTATCACATCATCATCATGATGAATAGGCCCAGGACATTTCCATGTCCTAAAGTAATAAAATCTACTCTCCCTGTGAGGGAGAGTGCACCTGCTCGGCCGAGGGCTGTGCTAGCTCGATCTCAGAACCTGAAAAATATCAAGGGAGTGAGCATTGCACATGAAACAGAATTGCAGTTTCCAAATAGACATAATAAATTCACTAGGCCAAGCACAACTATCCAAATATATCAAATAGCACATATTCCAAGCAACAATCATCAAGTCCAGTTATAGTTATTCCATTAATAACATTTATTTCATATTTCCTCTTAACACATAATTAAATAATAATAATAATAATAATAATAATAATTCCAATTTCCATACTTTCATTACTCATTTCCGTTATCCATTAAATATACCATTTCCCTTTCCTTAATTTCCAATTACCCTTGCACCACCAGGAATTGACGCACCTGCTAGGCAATTCGGCACCTACTAGGGACTTTAAACCTGTCAGGACTGAGACACCCATTAGGCATCACCCATTAGGGCAATGCTGGTTAATTTAATTAATATTCATTTCCCATAAATTTCCAATTCACATATTATTTTATTATTATTTAGGTGGTTATGCAGTGGGATTGATCCTTTGGCGCACCGACGCCTAACGGGAATTTAGGACCTAATGGGCAATTGGCCTGACAGGAATTTGGCCCTAGCAGGCAATTCACCACCTAGAAGGGCACCTAGTGTGTCGGCTTGCCCAAGGATCAAATCACACTGCATTCCCTTTTATTTCATATAAAAATTCATTCAAAATTTCCAATGATTATATCCACACCATTCCATATATTCCAAGGCAATAATCAAATTTTCCAACATCAAATAACCCAATAAAATTCATAACACTTCCTATCAACAATTATACCCATATACACATATTCAATTATTCACATTTAATGACATATAGTAAATACCACAATTAAAATAGCACAACAACACTAAATTTTATTACCCATATACACATATTCAATTATTCACATTTAAGGTCACATAGCAAATATTACAATTATAATAGCATAACTAACACTAAGTTTCATAATCACATTCTAAGCATTATTTTCTACATTATATAATTTATTATTTCTATTCACATAATTTTTATAGCTCACTACCTTAGGGTTCTTTATTAGTTATCATACACAAATAACTCCTAACAAACTATCATAACTAAATGGACACCCAACCCTCTGTCAAGCCAATACCCACCCCCTTACCTCAAATGTAATGAGATAAGTGTGATTTGTTCCTATGCCCGAGTCTAGAACCTTGGGAACCCGAACCTCCTTAGCTTAGCCTGCCACCTCAAGAGAGCTAGAATCCAGTGATGATAAACCGTCCTATTGAGAGTATTATACTTGGGTAATGAATCCTCCTTGCCTTGATCTTGGTTGTTTTGCATGAAGCTAATGGTCCTCCATGATGTGGATTAAAGAAAAACCCAAGGAAAATAGAGAGAGAGAACCGAATGAGATAGGAAACAAAGGAGGGTTTCTAACTCATTTTTATTGGCTTGATGATATTGATTATGGCTAAGTTTTATAATTAAAGAGCTAGAAGTTGGTTGAAGAAATGGAACAGAAAAAAAAAATAAGAAACGTGAACTGAGTAGAGACGAAGAAGCTAAGGGTGATAGTGTTGATGCTTTTGCATTGTTTTTGGTTTCATGGGTCTGATGCCTTAGCTTTTGGACTTGATGGCCACAACCCGTGGCTTCCTTAATAAGCCACCTTTTCCGTGGCTGGCACCAGCCCTTGTTTCTTTTTTTTTTTTCTTTAATTTATTTATTTATTTATTTATTTTAATATTTTTCTTCACCTTTACGAATGTCGTATTTCTTCGTTACCCGTCAGATCTTGCTCAAAATTTGCAACATGCTTTCTGGGATCCCAATCTTTATATTCAACGGTGGAATTTGTGTTTGGAACTCTAAATCTTTTATTTTGAATTTCCTAATATAGGGTGTTTAAAATACCGAAAACGCCGATTTTAGCGCTCGTTTAGCCTTCTTTAAATTTCTTTTCCGATGGCATTGCTTCCTGATTCCTTCACGACATTAAAAAGAAATCTAATTTATCACCTTAAATTATCTTATGAATAATTATTATTTCCAAGTCTTATTATTATTCTAATTACTCCTGGAATTAGAATTCGGGATGTTACATATAATAATTGAGTTTAAAGGTTTGAATTATCTTTTTAAATAATATCAAAATACCTCAATAATGAATATATCTTATTAGTTTAGGTAGAGATTGAGTGTTAATAATCATGGCAAGAGTGTCAGAAAGAGTGGATTTGTTGGCGGAAAAATTAGAAGGAATGAGTACTACCATGGATGAGAGATTGACAAACATGGAAGAGAAGATGGGCGCTTGGAGATTAACTTGAAGGAGGGCATTCTGTCCGAAATCAAGAAGATTTTGGGCAAGAGCAGCGAAGAAGAAGAGAGTTCTAACAAGAATGAGAAGGACGTCATGGCGAATGAAAAAATTCTGATGATAGTGGATTTGATGAATATCGTATGGCAAAAAATTTTGATGATAGTGGATTTGATGAATATCATAAGAGTTGCGAAAAATTCTTAGTAATATCAGGTTATTTATGTTAATTTTATTTTCAGTGGTATTTTGCATTGGTGTTCGCAACCCATGAAATTGTCCAAAAATAATGGTTTTAATAACCCAAATATAATCAATTTTTGCATCACAAAAGTCTGCAACTATGCATCACCACTATATAGCTCCTCAAGGGGATATCTCCCAAGCCACGGGATCATGGGCTATATGACTCGATCACGCGGATCGGGACCCGTAACTCAGCACGGCACTCGATCCGACCCGTGGTCTAGGGCTTCCTTATGCACTAGAGGGTAATCCGCGACGCGTGCGAGTGGCGAGTTCCCAACCTCAAGGACGGAATCGTGTGGGCTCCATAAAATATGTTGAGGGTGGGACGAATCAAAGCAACAAGGGCTGATCTCAGTGGATCGTGGCAGCAAGGCCACTCTGCCACTTACAATACCCCATCGCGTATTTAAGTCGTCTGCAAAGGATTCTACCCGCCGCCCAGTGGGGAATAACGCTTCATGGCGTCCCGCGAGGCTCCTCTGCCCCGCGTGGCTCACAAAACGGCACGTGCCTTTGGGGGGTCGAGGCCCCCTACTGCTGGTCGGCAAACGAGCGACGGGCACACGCATCGCTTCTAGCCCGGATTCTGACTTAGAGGCGTTCAGTCATAATCCAACGCACGGTAGCTTCGCGCCACTGGCTTTTCAACCAAGCGCGATGACCAATTTTGCAGAGATCATAGTATAACCATTTTCCCCAATTATTTTGCATGATTGGGTGGTCAAAATTGATGGTTTTATGACCCTGTCCAGAATTAGTAACTATAATTAAGCACGGAATCAGTGGGATCATTGTCATTTAATTAGGTTCACTAGTACAGATCGGTCATTTCAGACCGGTTCCGCACCCTTTCAGACCGGTTCTGAACCAGTCTTAAAAGTGGCGGTCTTATTGCTATGCCTTTAAATGAGACTGGTTTCGAACCGGTCTCATTCCCGACTAAAGAGACTGGTTCCGAACCAGTCTGAAAATCAAAAAATAACCAGTCTCTATTGAAAGATGAACCAGTCTCATTGAGTATTTTGAACCGGTCTCATTTAAACTAAGAACCAGTCTGATTGAGTGATTTGAACCGGTCTGAAAACAAAAATATAACCAGTCTCATTGAGTATTTTGGGGGTCTCATTGAGTATTTAATATATAATTCAGACTGGTTATACCAATCAACCAATCTGATTTCAATAAGTGGCTATAAAGAGACTGGTTCCGTGCGGAACCAGTCTTAATTAAGTGGTCTAAAATCTATATTTTGTACTAGTGGTTTGAACTTAAATATGACCCTAATTTAATGCATGTACTCATCTATTGTACTCATATCCAATTACCGCTATCTTGATATATTGACATGAAATATATGGGTCATGACAATATATATGTGTTTACTTATAAGAATAATTTCATTTCATTGATAGGTTTGAACATAACTAATTATATAACAATTATTTGGAGTATCAAATGGAGTAACCATATATATCTGAAATATATTCCCATCAATCCTACCATATCTCCTATTGACGGTATCTTTTAGGTTGAAAAGTATATTCCTTATTTAACTAAATATGTTTAGTATATTTTTAGCTAGGAAAGAGAGAAAATGAGAAAATTCTCTTATCATTAACTCCCTTTTGTAGTGCTCAATTTCGTAATTTGTAAATATAGTGGATATTCAAATGCTTTTATAAGTCTTTTAATAGACTTATTCCACCTATTCCATCAACAAATCCCTAACCATGTAAAGAAGGTATTTTTTCCCTAACCTTCTAATTTTTCTAACCTACCATAATTTTCTTAAATTATTGTTATGAAAAATAAGGAAACCATAATTAATGGGTTTATCCATAGGGTATTAACATTTCTAATTAATCTCCTACGTTAATGAAAAATAAGCAAGCTGGAAAATAATCTATGGATTACTTCTCAATCTTGTGTAATATTACTTTACATAAAGTAATATTTAACATATGTGAAGAGAGACTTCAGATACAGGTATTCATAAATTTTGGAATAAAAATTGATATAAAGATCTTGGTAATAGTTAAAACTCACAGATAAGATATTTTCAATAGATTGTAAAAATAAGGTCCTAATTAAATGACGATAGTTAAAATTAAGTGACACAAAATATCTCATCATTGTTTAACAATGATCCATAATGAAAATGATTATGCTTTTTCCTATAAAGTTTTGATGGATTTTTGATTGATTAAAAGTTGGTCATGAGCAGTCCTATGATTAAATTGACCATTGAATAAGACCAGATAAGTACTATTCATGAACATTAGAGTTAAAACCATTGCTAAAATGATGAATTGGTGTAAGAAGAGAAGACGCGTAGTGATTAAATACGATATTTTAAATATATTTAAGCTTACTCAAATAATCTTTAAAATCTGGCCATTATAGTACTGATCTTTTTAATAACTAATATATCCTCAATATAATTATCATAGCGCTAAGAATGACGTAACTAAGTTATAGTCAGATGTTATAAGTAATCACCGATTAAAATAATTTTAAGTCCTAGTTTATTAGTGTGAAATGACAACAATATGGTTTGTTGAACATGTAGTTTCCTTATCACCCTATTATGAATTCTCATAAATATTGTGAAATTATCAAGTAAATATTAGTTCATGAGTATCCCTTTTTTTATAATTAATAGGGTTGCAGCAGACACAATCTTAATAAATATAAGATTCTATAAGGGATAAATAAGGCATAGAGTTGAATATAATTCAGGATAGCAAATAATTTCTCATATTTACGTCTCTATTCCTAAACATTCCACAAATCTTTATTCGGTATTTGACCACGTATTGTGAAATATCATTAAGCATAGTCTCCACTAAAAATTAGGCTTAAGGATATACATAACAAATATATTCTTATTAGTTTTGACCATATAAACATTATGTATTATTAGTGCCTTACATAGGGAGTGATGATAGGGTCGATCTGACGAGAAATCTTTATCAGTCCTAGAACTCTTTATTTGAAATGACAACTTTTATTGATAGAAACAAGAATTACATATTGTACAACAATAAACTTGCTGCCCTAGAGACCAAAGTCTCCTACTACACACACAATACAGCACACACAATACAGCAATGGTTTGCTGTCCCAGAGACTAAGTCTCCTACAGAGAATGTTCTCTGTCCCAAACTCTCTAAATAACAACATACATAACCCCTTTACACACTAGCAGCCTATATTTATAGTAAAACTAATACATAACTTCCCTAAACTGCCACATGGTAGTTACTAAGACATAAAAAAATACATTTCAGACCTCACTACAATATATTTTGCTAATATACCCCTAATACATAACTTTCTCCTAAAATACATAACTACTCGTAACTTATTATAATAATTATGATCATTTACTGGTCTAAGTTCCTATTAGAGTGAATCCATTAGTATAGTTTATTAAACGATTATGGAACTAGGAACTAAATGTCAACGTACCATTAGATGGAGTATGATAACCCCCATTAAAGTGAATCCATTAGTATAGTTTATTAGAGTAAACTATTTTCATTTAGGAGACAAGCTGTTTAAACTACGCTCTTATTTCGGTGAGACAACTATAATTTTCCTAGCCTCTGCTCTCTAACTATCTTTAAATTTAATCGTGCATTTCTAACAATTAATAGACTTTTGCCAATTAAAACGAATGATTTTCAAGGGTTATACACGATTTTTTCATTTAAACTATTTCTAACATTATAAATAGTGTATCAAAGTGGTCATAAAAAAAATGATCTAATACATTTCGGTTTTTGAGAGAAGCTTGTATTAGAATAGGCCGTTCTTCCAAACATTATAACCGCCTAGTTTGTAGACATACATCTAGGGCTGATATGACTTGAATATTCCAGTGTGCTTAATTGTGGTTATTCATATGTCAAAATCACTTAAGACATTAAGGGTTCTCATATTGAATAAGAAATATAAATTCACAGAGACATCTGGTTTTTATTACTTCTGGGATGTCGTGGATTTGATGGAAAACAGAATAAGATTCATAATTAGTAACTTAGGTCCTACAATGAAACCATGTCCCTAATGCTTTTCCCATTCTCCTTGTTCTAAATAATCTTTATTTTCTGTTTTGTCTCATTCTACCTTTTCTACATTCCTTTATCAAAATCAAAATCAAACTCAAGTTTCACGTAGTAATCACTATTTGCCTAAGAATTATTAGAAACAATTTGCAATCCCCGAGTGGAACGATAATTTTACTTACTCTGTATTACTTTTGACCCGGTATACTTGCCGGTAGTCCAACAAGTTTTTGGCGCCGTTGCCGGGGATACAATATCAAATTGGTTTCGAAAACAAGATGCCCAAATAAGAGATCTTTAAATTCAAATTGAGCAAGTGCATAAAATAATGAGCGAGATGTATGATGAAAAAAATTAAAGCTCAATGTGAAGTAGCTGTAGAGAAACTTGCTCAAGATGTTAATAGATGTGTTGAGGAAACAAAAATTAATTTTCAAATTCAAAGTGTTGGTATTAGAAACCATCAATTACAAATTGAGCAAATTTCAAAGCAGTTATTTGAGGAGTCACAAGCATCACCAATGATTTTTGACTTTCCGCAAAGAAAGGAAGAAATAGTGGTGATGGATGTGACCAAAGAAGAAAAAGAGAATGTGCATAATAAGATGGAGGAAGTGAACCAAAATAAAACAATAGATGGTATGTATATAGTAGGAGAATTTGCTTTATCTTTGCATGCTGAATTTCATGAACTAAAAAATTGTATTAAATCTATTTCATGCTTAGATGACTTAAAATTTTTCCATTATATTCAACCTCTGTGCTTTCATGAAAATTCTCAAAATCAATATAAGTCATTGTTAAATAATAGGGAGCTTGAAAAGGTCAATTTTCTGATTCATGAAGTTGATACCTTAATGATGAATGTTGGAAAATGCAAGCACAATGTGATTATGTATGGAGTGAGGAATGTACCATTTGCCTTGGTGGGATTGAACTTATTTTTGAAACTTACTTCCTCCACCATCATCCATGCTTTGTCCCATGGGATATGGGAGTAACTTGTTATTCCTGCATCACATGGGAGTTGTTCCATAGGATTTGGGATCCTGGTGGATTTTCATTTTAGTTATGTAGTAGTGTAGGTTTTGAATTTTTAGTCTTTTAGTTTAATAAAGAGTTTAGTGCTTTCTATATGTAACTGCTAATGAGGTGCTTTTAGCACTATTTTTAGTTGTTCATGTGACACAGGTGAATAAGTTTGGGGGAGTCTCCTCCATGGTGCATCAAGAGAGAATGTTGTGCTAAAAGGGAAGTTTCTAACTCCTTGCTTTTGTTTTTAATTTTTATTTTGTAGTTTAGGTTAAAAAATTTCAGACTTGAATTGTTCTCCCATTATTTGGTGTTGGTTTGTGTCTTGGGTGAAGATAGATGATTTTTCTAGGTGTAGGATTATTTTTCTGATTATATATGTAAATACTTGATTTAGGATGATGACTCATTGATCGTGTGACACTGTTTTGGATTGAGTTGTAAATTTTGTTGAGAACCGGTTATTTTTATAAACTGTTTTGGAACAAGTTATTAGTGAACTGACTATTAGCCTGTGAGATTTTTGAGCCTAAGCACTTGACAGGGTTATGTGATTTACAGTGAATATTTATATTGATTGAGACTCCTATTTCTTTCATGAGTGTGTTCACTTTGATGTTGTGTTCTAGAACTTGATAGGTGACCATTTTGAGATTGATAATTGTTTACATGCATTAAGATGATTAAGGCAATTAGGATTGTGTTTTTGTTGGCCTTCAGATGATTTGATTGATCATATATTCCCTTAGCTGCCCATTTTGAGCCTTATTGAGATATTATAATTTTTCCTTGGTACCCATTTTTGTATTATTTTTGTGAGTACCTTAGAAATTTTGAATGACCAATTGAGAGGAATGACTTAAGAAAGTGAAAATAATCTGTGAAAAGTGTTATGAGTTCTATGTCTCTTCCAAGTAAGTAAAAAAAATTTTAAAAAATAGTGAAATTGAAAAATAATGAAATGTAAATGAAAAGGAAGAGAATAGAAGGAAAAATTGAAAAAGTAAAGAAAAATAAAATGTTCCTGATGTGAGTGTGAGTCTTTATTGTATTCGGTTTTTGAGGGAAGCTTGTTTTTTAAATATTTTTGCAAGTTTAGCCCTTTGTTTTATCCAATCGATAGAAGAAAGATAAACATATCAAGTTAACCTCGAAAACTTTTTGAACTTGATTAAACTTTTTGTTTAATCGATAAATTGACAGAGTATCATAATAATATATACGATAGAAAAGAATTAAAAGTGTCTTGATTTGTCCCCTCTTTCTTTTATTTCCTTTTTCATAATTTCATTTTGTAGATTGAACCAATCCCAAGTGGAAATCTGCCTCTTGGTTTTATATATGACATCTTGTGCCTCTGTTGTACAGTCATCCTATGGATTCATTCACTACTTTGATCGTTGATCTGCTACTCTTGCCATATTATCTCTTGCTTTGTAACAGTCATTCATTTTATACATTTGAAATTGAACCAGTCTTTGTACATTTAAAATTGAAAATGTGTTTGCGCTAGCTTAGTTTACTCGGATACCTATTGCGGCATACTTAACTTTCATCATTTTGCTAATTTTAGAGATGCAAGGGTTATGTGGGATCAAAAGACTGGGCATTCAAGGGGGTTTGGATTTGTTTCAACTTTCAATTCGTAATCAACAGGTCACTTCTTTCAGTTTTAAAATATTGAATTTATGTGTAGTGATGCACTTCATGATGTTTTTACCTTAATATTTCTCTTTGATTTTTTTATTGGATGCTCAAAGTGCCATAAATGATTTGACTGGTAAGAAATTTATCATTAGCCTTAAGACTTGTATTAGAATAGTGTTGTGTTATTACATTTGTGTAGTCTATCCTAGTTGATTAGGTATAGAAAACTAGAGTGTAGTATTTGCTTTCACATTTTGCGGAGTCAGCTGAAGTGATTAGTTAGTGACATGGCACTGTGGCAGTCACAACTCTTGCTAATATAACCAACATCTCTCTCTTGTAACTCATTATTTGGTTATTCAATTAATGCAATCTCATTCTATTCTCTCTGATTTTTCTCCCTATTTTGCATTAAGATTCTTTAGTATGAATTGGTGTTGGCTTCATACCATTCTCTTTAGTATGAATTTGTGCCAAGATTGTTCCAAAGTTCAACCGAACAAACAAAGGATGTCATATTATTAATAGTTCAAGATTTGAAGAATAAAATTCTTTTCTATAAATCCAAGAACTTTAAACGATTAGGAAATCTAAGCATAATTACATCTGTTAATAAAAGTGTGTAATAATATTCTATTGCTCTTGATCATACCTATATCCTTTGATTCATTCCTTTCATACTACCTCCTTCTCACTGTTGTTCGATTATTATGTGTTGGAAACGTACTTGGGGCTTGGGTTATACTCCTCCCTTAACTAGTAGAGGAGTTTTGGTGGGTGTGCAACATAGTTACAGGCTGAGGATAGTAAATGTTATACCTAATCTTATGACTTTGGTTCCATTGTAACTTCACCATGCAGTATGCCTTATATTCCTGTGTTTTGGAAATCTCTATCGTAGCTTATGATTATTGCTTTAGGTTACGACGGTCTTTTCATGTCATTTTATTTGTTGCAGCAGTGGTGTTTTAGTTGTAGTATAATTTCTTTTTTTTTCTTGATTATAATAATTTATACTTATTTATTTACGTTTTCCAGATGTCTAGAGGTGAAGAAACAGCCAATAGTGGAATCAAAGGACAATCAGGAGCAATAAGAGAAAGCGGTAGAATGAGCAATATATTATTGTAGCTAGTTTGTTTATGTTATAATATTAAAACTAGTTTTAGGCCCGTGCACTGCACGGGACGTTTGTTTGTTTGATTGTTGTTAGCTAATTATTATTGGATAGTTAATAATTGTAAATTATTTTGGGTTTTCAAATTGCATTAGCATGAACTAATTTGTAAACAAAAAATTATTTAATGAAATTCAAATGATCAAATTCGTAAAAACATACTATATAATAATAATAATAATAATAATAATAATTATAATAATAACATTATTATTATTATTATTATTATTACAATTATTCTCTTTGCATTCAATCTATGTCCTTTTCATGTGAGAATCTTTTTTCATTAATACTAAAAAGAACACTTGCCATAATTATACTAACATTTAAAAAGTAAAAGCATATGTAAAATATGTATTGCACGAGGTGTTTGTTTGTTTGTTTATAGTTAGCTAATTATTATTGGATAATTTAAGTAGATAATAGTTGTAAATTATTCCGTGCCTTCGAATTGAATTAGTATCATACTATTCTGTAAAGAAAAAATTATTTGATGAAAGTCAAATGATTAAGTTCGTGAAAACATATTATCAATATATAATGTCTAATTTTTTTATTGTTTTATGTCAATCTGTTACTGTGACACCCTTGTTTTATATCTTGAAAATAATAAATATTTCCAAATATAGAATACTTGCTATCAAAAATTGGATCTAGAAAATTTTTCCTTTTTAACTTATACTTGCTCAATTATAAACACATTTAACTTTGACGAATAATTTGAATTCGGCTTAATAGTACTTTAATTACAAAAAACCTCTTGAGAAAACGCCTTTTTAATATAATAAAACATATCCGTAGCGTTGATTAAAAACCTATTTATTGTCTCCCGAGTTTAATCGGACTTGTAGAATATAAACATATTGCCGAATCCTTTTTAACCAAAATCAGAGTATGCGAAAGTAAAAATAATACTTGTGGGGCACTGCTGAGGTATAAACATCATATGTATATATATATCATAAGATAAACACCCCCACCAGTATCAAAGTAGCAAGTATCAAAGTCGAGATAACAAGTTTTAGTGAAACATATACATCACTAGCTGCTCAAAATAAACCTCACTCTAAGACCTCTCAAAAATATGTACAATATATAACAAAGTCAAAATAGAAGTCCGAGAGCAGGTCATTCGTGTCCTCAGCAGCTCCTCTGATCCTCAGCAGCTCTATCCCTAGACCTAGGACTAGAATCCAAAGCATCTATGCTATGCAAGCTCCTAGGAACCAGCAGGTCCACCTCTAGCAGAAACAGTCGGCTCAACAGGCACCTCCTCCTCGTCCTCATCCTCAACGGGATCCTCCTCGACCTCGCCCGACTGTGCAGAGACCCCACCACTGGGCCTAGGATCTGCAGAAGCAGTCCTCTCAAAGTCAGCCGAACCAGGAGAAGGAGTCTCCTCGGTAACCACTCTATGTGAAGAAGGATGAGTACGAGTGGCAGATCTAAAATGAAAACTATGAAATCGACGCACTGGTCGAGTTGGGGGTGGTCCTCTATATGAGTAAAAGGGTGGAACATGCATAGTATAGACTATAGGGATCCTAAACCTACGAGGTCGCACCCAAACCAAAGGGTTAGGGTGGTAGAGAGTAATCTCCACCTCCCCCTCAAAGGTGGCTTGGTGCACCTCGTAAGTCCATATACCACTAGGGATAGGGCGTATCTCGATGCAGCTAGGTATCTGGCCATCACCTAAACAGGGCATGGGGAGTAAGTATACACATATACATAATCAATAAAGGCTAAAATACAAACACAAGTATATCATGGACAGACAATAATGCAAGTACATATGAGCACACCAATTTTCAACATTATATCTCTTATAATGCAAGTGGCATGATGCATGATTTCCATCCACAACTGAGGCCTCCAATCTAATCCATCTCGGATGTCCATCCAATACGCCAATGTGTTCCCAGAACACTAACATACGTTCCTAGAACGTATGACAAACCATACTTGGACAAACAAACATCACTCCCAGAGTGTGCATTATGTTCCCAGAACGCATAAAAACCATGTCCCAGACACTAGCCACATTCCCAGAATGTGTCATCAAGTAGGTTACATCAATTTGGTACTCCCAGAGTACCCTTCTCATATTCCCAAAATATGACAATCGTTTCTTGCAAACCTATTTTCCATTCTCTACGAATGAATGCAAAATTACTAAGGTTGGTTTTTATCTTTAATTTAATTATTAAGATTTAGAAATATCTCAAATTCTCTTTTGATTGATTGATTTGAGGTATAACCCTTGGCATGAAAATTCATCCTTGAATTAACTTAAAAACATGCCATTAGACTTGGATTGGGAAAAACTTAACCAATGGTATCAAACTTTTCACTTAAAAGACTTAACTTTTATTTTTCAGTTCCAGGTACTAACCGGTTACAGTTTTAGATTAACCGGTTAGAATTACAGATCTGAACCTACTAACCATTTAAATTCAGAAAACCCTTTTCTTGAGTTCTCTACCCAATCCATAAACAGGGTCTCAGCATTGTTATATACCTCAAACCCCACTGATTTCATCATTCAAAAGTCTAAATCACAATCCAATTCCAATTTAGCATAATTTCCACTTTAAATTATCTTTTAACCATAAGGCATTGACTCGTCCATTTCAATCTGAAACAAACAGTGTTCATAGACCTGATTTTAGATTGATTTCAAATGAAATTAGAGTATAGACTTGAGTGCAATTGGTAAGAACACTGGGCCAATTTCAGAAAATCATTTTCTTGAAAATCTGACAGTATCTAACCGGTTACAGATTCAGAATAACCGGTTAGATTCTGCGGTATGTACACTGCAAAAAGGGATTTTGCATACCATTTTCTACCATACTCAAATATAACCAATTTCAATCATAAACAGAGTTCACATACCTTAATATAAACATGTTTAACCACAGAAACATATTCATTTTACATGCATTCAATTTAGAGCATCAAATTGCATATAACTCAACATAAACACAACTTGATATCACAAAACTCATAATAAGCATTTAGATTTTGTTTCAACCATCAAAATCACTTGCATGCATACTACCAAACTTGCTCAAAAAGAATTGAGCTGCAGAAATGGCCTCCAAGCCTTTTAACATATTTACATAATGCCCTTTTGAGTCTTTGTTTACTCAAATCCTAAAACACATAATTTTAGCCTTAATCTAGTATAAGGTAAACTTCTCCCATACCTTAGGATAGTGTTTGATGAGTGTAATCACTGACTTTTGCAAGAAATCCACAAGAACCTCAAACTCTGTCCTCAGCCAACATAGGTTCAACATGGTTCAAAAACCAGAGATTTTGGTGCTTGAAAAGGTCATATAATTTGGGGAAAATGGTTAGGACTTGTTGTATGCAACATGCACTAAATAAACAAAGTGATTTGAGGTCCAAAGAATGCTTGATCTTACCAAAATCGAAGCTCAAAGATAGCTCCACTAATTTGAAACAGAGATGACAGGTTCACAGCCTCAACTTCGTGGTTTGATTTCTCCTCGCTCAAGAACTCCCAATTCACAAACTTTATATCTATGTAAAGCCCTTGATTAAAGCTCTACAACAGTGTATCACTCAAATCCTAACTCACATGCACGGGGAAGAATCGAAATGACGAATTCAGGAACCCTAAGAACAGAGTTTCAACACTTAACTCAGAAGATCAACCCAAATTCATCAACAATTCAGGTTTTTATAAAGAAATCAAGCTTGCATGCATGAGGACGCGTGTTTCCCACTAATCCTGGGCTGAATTCGTGGCAAAATCGTGGATTAATCAAGTGATTACTCATCAAAACGCGCTAACCCAGTTTCTGGGTTCATCGACTAACTGGTTACAGGGCACATCTAACCGGTTACATCAGTGTAAAATTTAAAAATTAATACTTTTATAACTTTTCCCTCCAAGGACCTTTCTGATATTACATTTAGGTCCTCATCCAAGGACTAAAATGCAATATCTATATTTCTGAATATACTTATCATATAAAAATACTTTCACCTATTTTTATATTTCAAGGCTAATTAAATATCAAACATAAACTTGGAAAAATTTATATTAATTAATAATAAAACTTTATTTATTATTAATTTCCTTATTATCCGGAAGGCGAAAATTAGGGGTGTTACAGTTACACTTATTATTTTATTTTAATTTCATAAATACAATACCAACATTAAATTAAATACTTCAAGTATTCATACTAATTAAATAAGGGTATGTGTACTTAAATTAAATTTAATTAAGCGAAGTAGATAAAAATTATTTATCCAATATTAATTTAGAACATATATTATTGTTTATTTTTAATACTTCAAGTATTCATACTAAATCAAAGCATTAACTATACTATTGAATTATGAAAAACTTAAAAAAAAGTTGACCCATTCATCGATCAAAAGCCAAATGTAGTGGACCTTTATTTGAATAATTGAGATTTACTTTTCTAATACCATCGAGAACCATAGACCTTTTGTTCTTTAAAATAACCACTATTTTTTACACCATTATTTTTTACAGTAATAGCAGGCAACGACCCTTCAAGCATTCCTTTTTAATCGTATCACCAGATATACAGCCCATATTTATATAAATATAACCATATACATCTACATAAACTTATTTGTACCCAGGTTGTTTTCCATCAATTGAAGAAATAACTTCAAAACACTAATACATGAAACTAATACGTAATAGTAGAGTAGTATCATCAAGAGAAACAAAAAAAACATGTACCTAATAAAAAAAGCAGAATTAGTTAGAGGAAAAAAATCAGGAGCACCAGTCATATGATAAGCGCTTGATTGCCGAGCTGTTAGATAGTTAATGAGTAGTGTAGGATAGCATCTACAGTTTATTGCTCGGGTACCGAGCTTCTAGACAACTTTTTCTTAGTTCTTTGTTAGTTAGCTACTCAACCGAGCTTTTGTTACTTGTGCATTTTCATTAATAAAATTTCGCAGATTTTATTCTAAGTCTTTTTTATTATGTAACATTCCAAATTTCCGATGTCCGTTTAGAATGGTTATTAGAGGTAAATTAGTATGTTCTTAAGTGTTTAGAATGTAGTATTTAGCTAAGAGTAGGTTTATATGATGTAGAAATAGGTTAGAATAGATTTAGAGTGTAGAGAAAGGAATATGTTAGGTTAAACTCATGGTTTAGAAAGGTTATTTAAGAACTAGGAGAATATGACTTTAGAAAATTAGGAATAGAATATCCATAGCTCTAAACCCACATTCCACCGTTGGATGTGAAGATAAGTGTCTTAGGAAGCTTGCCTCAAAATCTGAGCAAGATCTGATGGTTAACGAAGAAGTTATGACAATTTGAAGTGCAAAGGAATGGTGGACTGAACCAGTTAATCGATTAAGCCTTGAGTTAATGATTAAGACCTGAGTGATGCACATGACTTAATCGATTAAGCATGAGATTAATCGATTAATGTCTGAAAGCTGATCTTGGCCAAAATTACACTGGTTAATCGATTAACCACCCAGTAATCGATTAACCACTGCTGAATCAGACTTAAAACACGTTTTGAAGGCCAAAAATCAGAATTTTTCCTCTCTCTTCTCCACAAGTTTTTCTTCCCTCTCACCCTAGGGTTTTGCAATTTCTCCAAACCAACACCAAACTAAATGGAATTAACTCCATAGATCTTCCTCCCATCACTCCCTAAGCAATTCCCTCTCTCTAATCTCAATTTCTTCTCTTTCTCACAAAACCCCCAAATTAACCCTAAACCCCAAATTGTGCAATTCATAAAGTGGAGTCTCAAATCCATCCAAGGAGTTTGGGAAGCATTAGGAATCAAGTGAGGAAGGGCTAAGGAGCTTGGATTTGAGATTGGTGTGGGAGCTCCATCAAAACCCCCAATTCCTCTTTCTCTCTCTTCAAGGTATGGGGTGTACTTTGGTTTAGTATTAGAGGAAGGGTTTATTTATAATAATAGAGTTATAATTGGGTGTATTTATTGATTTTTTAGGTTGATGGTTAGGAGGGTAGAGTATAGTTAGAAACCCTAAGTTTTAATGATATGTTATTTATGTATGTTTATATTCATTATATGGAAATTGACATTGTTGTTATGAATACTATTGTTATAAGTGTAAAGTGTATGATTATAAAGTGTACGTGACATTGATATAGTTATGCATCAAGTAGGGCCAAGTACTTCTCAATTGAGCTTAAACCAATTTAATGACATTTTCTAAAGAACAAAGATGGTTTTAAATTCAATTGAGAAACACTCGGATCATTATATCATGCATGGTGTAAAGGTGGACGTTAGGAGTAGGGGAAAAACTCACGTCGTTTAACGATTGATGAGGGCAAAAGTAAATTACTGGAATTATTGTGGAGAACTTTGATCCTGCAAAGGACACGGGTTTGATTCCCGTGTTGGGGGTTGGTGCTAGGCAAACCATAGTAATTCCACTACTTTGGCTCGTTTTGGCCAGTTGAGGGTGATTTCTGCTAAAGCCAATTTGGGCGAATCAATCCAAATTGTATGACGAACCCTAGAGGGGTGAAGTACTGTGCAAGCAAGCATGACGAACTCTAGAGGGGTGAAGTGCGGTATGACGAACCCTAAAGAGGTGAAGTACTTTAGGTTGAGAAATACTTACTCCTGGTCGGTTTTTCCCTAGAGTGGAGGGTGTATGTGAGGATATCTATTGTTATTGGAAAAAGGGAAAAGTTAAAAAGGTACATTGTGTGAAGAACCCTCCTTCGGGGAGAATGTGAAGCACAATGTACCCAATTGTTAAAGTGTTAAATTGTTATTGTTAAAGTGTGAAAGTGAAAGGGAAAGTGTGAATGCATTTTATAGATGCTTTAATTCCTTGAATCCGATCAAAGTGTTAAAGTTAATAAAATGAAATGAAGTGTTCAATATCGGATTCGAGAATTAAACCATCTAAATGCGACGTGACATAGCATAATCATGTGATTGCGCATTGAAGCATTATACTAACATGTTATACTCGATATACATATAGTTACTAGATTGAATAGTGGCATGATGCTTTACTTGTTAATTGAACTATGAATTGTATAATGGTTATTTTTTGTGTATGAATATGTCTCTTTATGATTTATTACTGTTTTTAAACGTTTTCTTTGATCTAGATTTCAAAGTACTCACCCTTACAGTGGACATATTAGGTACACCAAGGAGATAATGAAGTTTAAATGGTTAAATCCGAGGTAATAAGATAATGAAGAAATTGTATCAATAATTGTATTTAAATGGTTATCCTCATAGTACCAACATATTAACCCAAGTGGTTCGGAAAAAAAAATTTATCCAATCCTAAGTCTTTTATGATAACGGTTTTAGTTTCATTAACCTATAATTGGTCGACCCATTCTAAGCCTCGCTTCTAACGGGCACATTAGGATGCATGTTTCTTAATAAGTACTTATAATTCTTGATGCACTTACTACGCTCATCAGGATTGTTCTGGTAGTAAGAGGAATACTTCATCAGCTCTTCAAATTTAGCCGCATATTCACTGACACTCATGTCAGCTTGCTCCAATTGCAGGAACTCAACCTCTTTCTTCCTCCTCAAATCCTCGGGAAAGTACTTATAAAGAAACTTCTCGGTGAACACTCCCCAGTTGATTGGTCTTCCTTCATAGTTTAGGAGTTGAACGGTATGGTTCCACCAGTTTTCAGCTTCACCTCCTAACATATAGGCTGCATACGTCACCCTCTGAGCATCCTTGCAGCCCAAAGTTCTGAAGATCTTGTCTATCTCGTAGATCCACTTGTTTGCCTCTTCCGGTTTGTATCCTCCCTCAAACCTTGGAGGTTTGCAACTCCGAAATTCCGATAGAGTCTTAGCTTCCATCACTTCAACATTGCATTGTTGAGGCCAACTAGAGATGACAAAAATTAGTCGCGCAATTATTTTGATTTTGATGTTTGAATTAATAGGTGGGTGAAATAACTAAGAAACACTAGGAGAACACCTAGAAGGGGGGGTTGAATAGATGTTAGAGAAACCTTGAAAGATTTTTGAAAGAAATGAATCGAAACAATTAAAACGAATGATTTTTTCAAATTCTGCAGCCCTTAATCGATTAAGTCTGCAACTAATCGATTAACACCTGAAAGGCTTCAAATGGTTAATCGATTAATACTTCAGTTAATCGATTAATCACTGATAAAACTGAAAAACCACTTTTCAATCGAATACGAAAATCAATCAATTAACACGTATGACCAGAGATAAAGTGGAATTGATTAACATCAATATTCTTATTGATTACCTAGCTTATGAAAATGATTTTCACCAAATTAATTTGCACAATTAAAATAAAGCTAATTCATTCAATAATGAAAAAATCAATCTTTTCTAGGTTTTCAACCAAGAACAACCCTTGGGGGATAATTATGATATGTCTTCCGACACGAGTGGAGCTTATTGATTCGGAGCTGATCGTCAGTGGGAGTTCGACCCCGATGCGGCTCCAGGAGTAGAGAGCAGCGACGACGAGAAGTTTTATGTTCATTTTAGGTCTATGTAGTTAGATTGAGTCTGTCTGCTCTGATAGGACTAATGTAATCTTTAGATTTGGCATAGACCTTTTATGGTTCAGTATTTTTATTGTATCAGATGTCATGACCTTATGGGTCATGACCTTTTCATAAAACAGTTGATTTTGACATCATAATAATAAATCGTTATACCTTTTCAATGAAATTCAATTGTTGAATTTTCCTAAAGGTAGTTAAATATTTTCCTTTTGAAGAAATTACACTTTGAGAAAATGAGTTTTTGAAAGTGGGTTGGTAATGTCTTAGTTTGGAATAGAATAACATTACGAATATTTTATAAACTAAGTATTTCAAAAGTTAAGTAATGCACATTGTATAATATTAATTTATAAACTAAGTATTCCAATTCTAGACTCAAGCAAGCTCAATGACTTTTATTGGTTTTAATTGATTTATTTTGTATTTATTTAGGTCCTTAAGTGGTTTGCAATGGGTAGAATTTAGGATTGGGTATAAATCTCATTCAAATTAATTTTGAACACATGAGCATTAAGTTTAACAAATCCAAACTATTTTTAATTGATGCATAATTTTTTAAAACTATTTTTAAACACTTTTTAGAATGCATCAATAAGTGGCTTAAATATTTTTTTAAGGTTTAAAAAGTGAGATATTGAAGCATTAAACTTGTACAAAGTTATTGGCTAAATTAATTAACTTGGTCATCAGTTGATAACCGGTTACAGGTTTCAGTAACCGGTTGCATACTGTTATAACAGTTGGCAATTCAGTTTATTGTTGACCCTTTCCTTATGGATCTTCAATATAATCACTCCTTTACACCTAATGACATGTAATAATACATTTTTACACATTCTAAACACAAACAAGAGCCGCACAATTCTCTCTATTTTCAAAGATCAAAAGAGCAAACTTTTCAATCTTCTTCTTAATTCTTGCAACTTGAAATCTCAAATTCATTGTGTTCATTTCATTGTTTGAGATTCAAGTATTACATAGGTAATTAGTGTTGTTCACTGTGCAATTGAAGTGCAAAACTCAAAAACAACAAATTAAAGTTCTAGGTTCTTGGTGTGGGGTACCACCAAATTGAAGGTTGATCAAAGGGGTGAGGTATCTACTTGTGGTTCTAGAAAGTGTGGTATCTTTCTAGTGATTGATTTGCTATGGAAATAGAAGACCTATGTTTGTGCATCAAGAGGGAGGTAACTCTTGAAAGGGGTTTTGCAAGTGAGGTGATCTTAAAGGCGTGTATTGTACAAAAACGATTCCTATATTTCATAGTGAAGAAAATCTCTCTCACCATGAGGGGACTAGATGTAGCTCTCAATCTAATGAGAGTGAACCAGTATAAAAGCCGATGTGTCGTATCTTTAACTTTCTCTTTTAATTCATTCATTTTTCATTTTTTTTAACCGAAAAACCTAAAAATAACGATTTCGCTTCAAAATCATATAAGAAACGTTTTATTTGATTGATTTCTGAGCAAATTGACTTTTAAACATAATTGGGTTGTTGATTCTAAATTGGTTATAGAAAGATTTTTGGAAAAAAGTGATTCCTTGAATCAATTTCATGTGCTTGATAATTGTGCTTGGCTTAGTAGGTTATTATGTTTAACTAGAAACTGCTTTTCTATTTCATGTGCAATGCTCACTTCCTTACTATTTTTCAGGTACTGAGATTGAGTTAGCACAAACCCCCGGCCGAGTAGGAGTGCTCTCCCTCACAGGGAGAGAAAGTCATTAGTTAGGGCTTGTGTCTTGTCCTGGATCCTTTTATTTTCTATGATCAATGTAGTTCTTTTGATTCTTGTAGATGTTGTACATGTTTATTTTGGGTTGGTCCAGGACGACTTCCTATGGGCAGGAAGTATATTTTTGGGAAATTTAAACAATTCCAAAACTTGTTCATATTCGATGCTATCTCTTATGTATTTAAACTCTGATGTGGATGCACTAGTTGCACATTGGTATTTTGGCCCTGTTGGCTTCTGAATGAAAGGAATATTGTGCTTATAACAGGTTACAGGACAACTTTATAATTAACCATTTAAACTTCATTATCTTATTACCTCAGATACGATCAATATTAATAGGACGATTGACCATGCATTAAGAATCCGACAAAAAGAAGAAAGGGATCTCTCTCAAGGCCTCAACTAAGTCGACCAAAGTCTCCTCGAACAACGAATCTAGTTCGGACATGGAAGAGGAAACCCTCGGTCTTGTGGTCAAGAAGTTCAGAAAATTCTTCAAAAATAGAAGGAATTTTAAAAACCAAGGCACAAGCTCAAAAGACAAAATCACGTGCCATGAATGCGGTGAACCGGGACATATCAAATCGTACTGTCCCAGGTTGCAGAAGAGAAACAGCACCGAGAAGAAGAAAGGAAAAGACCCCAAATCGAAGAGAGCCTACATCGTCTGGGATGCACCTGAGCAGAATAAATCATCAAAGTCAAGCTCCTCAGACGAAGAATAGACGTCGAACCTATGCTTAATGGGTCAATGTGACTATGAAGTCTTGCCATGCTCGGACCTCGGCTCCACTAAGAATGAAATCAATCAGCTGTGCTTAATGGGAAGACATGAAGCCTCTCCAAGCTCGGAGTTCGGCTCAACTGAGCATGGAAGCAAGATCTTGTGCTTAAGGGGAAGACATGATGAAGAAGCCTCTCCAAGCTCGGTGTTCGGCTCAACTGTACATGAAAATGAGGTACACTCGGATACTGAATCTGATACTGAGTCCGAACTTGATGATTACGAGGAATTATATACTGCTTACGCTGAAATGCAACCCGAGTTCGAGAAACTTGCTAAGAGCTATGCTAAGCTAAAAATAAATATTTTAAATCATAAAAAGCAAGTTCTCGAATTGGAAAAATGCATTGAAACTTTAAAAAGCAGCAATGATTCTTTAGAATCTACTATCACTTCTCTGAATAATCAAAATTGTGAAAATTGCATTAAGTACGAAAAAGAAATTCAAAAATTAAAAACTACCGAGTCAACATTTTCAAAAAAAGATAGAATGCTAAACCAACTACTTTTTCAACGGAGAAGCAACTCAAACAAAACTGGTCTCGGCTACACGCATGCCAAAAAGAAAACATTTCGTAAAGTCGGCTCTTTTTCAAATATAAAATATTCTAAAAAGCCGACCTGCTCTTACTGTGGTATGCTCGGCCATACACCAAGTGAATGTAAGATTAGGCGAGTTGGTGTGGCCGACGGCTCTTTTGTTTGGATTGTCAAAGGAGGAAATCCCTACACTAACCGACAGGGACCCCAAACTATTTGGGTACCCAAAATGAACAAGTAACATCTGTTTTGTAGGTGTGCTTCCAAACAAGGGAAACTCGGTGGTATCTGGACAGTGGATGTTCGAAGCATAGGACTGGAGATAAGCAGCACTTTATCGAGCTTACTCCAACCGATAAAGGATATGTCACTTATGGAGACAACAACAAAGGTAAAATTTTGGGTGAAGGTAAAATCGGAAATTCTTCCGACCTGATTATCGAAAATGTTTTATTCGTTCAAGGATTAGAACACAATCTTTTGAGCATTAGCTGACTTTGTGATATCGGTAATCATGTTGTTTTTACCTCCACTCACTCTCTAATTAAAAGTGACAAAGACAATTCGATCAAATTTGTGGGAAAAAGGACAAACAATACTTATTTGGTAGATTTAAATGAAATTTCTTCTCTGGTTTCTACATGCTGAGAAAATGATACTTGGCTTTGGCATCGTCGGACTGCTCACATAAATATAAATCAGTTAAAGAAACTTCAATCCAAATACCTAGTGGTCGGCCTACCAAAGCTGAAATTTGATATAGAATGTAACACCCCGATTTATATTTAAAAGTTTAACAAAACTTTAGTTTGAAATAAAGTAGTGAGTTAAAAATTTCTTTTTACAAAACAAGTTCACAATACACATTGGGGAATTCATTCACAATATACATAGCTTCAACTGGATTTCCCTTCTTTCGAATTGCTCGTTGCGCACTCTGATCTTCAAGCTCCTTGATTATGCACCTAAAATGTTAACCACTAAGGGTGAGACCTTTTCACAACACAGTGGATTATAAGATAGTAAAAGGATACATAATAGAAACTTAAGCATAATAATCAAATCAAGCCATGGATTCACAAAATGTATCACAATCACATATTTTAAAGATCCAATTACATTTCCATAAATCATTCTCTTTTCACATTCCATAATACTGTATGTCACCTCACGGTCAGAGGCCAACATACCCACATATACATTGTATGTCTCCTCACGGTCAGAGGACAACATACAAACCATATTCTCTTTTCATTTTCTTTTCCTTTTTCTTATTCCTCTTTCTCTTTTTTTTTTTTTTTGCACCACTAGGAATTAGTGCACCTGCTAGGCAATTCACCACCTGCTAGGTACTTTACACCTGTCAGGAATGAGACACCCATTAGGCATCACCCGTTAGGACAACGCAATAAAATTTCCATAATTATTCATTTCTCTCAATTCCAGTTCACATTTTATTATCTTTTTCAGGTGGTTATGCAGCGTATTGATCCATTGGCGCACCGACGCCTAATGGGAATTTAGGACCTAATGGGCAATTCGCCTGACAGGAAATTGGCCCTAGCACGCAATTCACCACCTAACAGGGCACCTAGTGTGCCGGTGCATCCAAGGATCAACCACACTGCATTCCTTTATTTCCATATCAAAACTCATCCACAAAGTCAAGCACAACATACACACCATTCATCAAATACTCAGAGAATTTCAAGTAATATCTAGTATTCATTTTCATCATTTTCAGAAGACATAACCATTCATTTAATTCATAAATCAACCCACAATTTACCAAGTATTACACAAATCACACATTTCCAAACATTCTTCACACAAAACATTTTCAAGTTATATATATACATATATATATATATATTCATTTCAAATTCCAATTTATTATTTCTTTTTACATCACATTTCCATTTTTAAATGTTTATACACATACACCACCAATTACTCACATATAGGGTCACATTTCGAATAATCACATATAAAAAACTCTTAGTGGGCATATCAATATAACAACCATCAACCAAAATCACCAATCAGTTGACATACTCAGGTATGTCTCAGAGTACATTGAATGTAAGTCAACTCCCTAGGGTTCTTCACTTCCTACTTTAATATTAATAAAAAAGAGAATTTAACATAAACAATTCAATTAATATAAAATTAACGATAAACATACTAATCACCCCTAAAACAACTTTAAATCAAAACCATTTTGCTACCCACAATCCGGTCTAAGTATTAAACTCAAATCCTATTATACACCCTAACTATCCCTAACCCAAAGTGTGGAAAAGAGACTCCCCTTACCTTGGAGAGAGAGGAGACTCAATTGAAGCTCCAAAGACTAACAATCTACCTCCGATGTACTGGATTCCCAACTATCTTGACTGATTCCCAATTGATTTCCATGATTGGAGGAGAGGGAGAAACCCTAGATGAGAGAGAAACACCAATAGAGGCGAGGGAAAGCTTAATCAAGAGATGGATAGTGTTTATGTATAGGATTTAACCCAAAATCAAGATTAAATCCACGGGTGAGGTTAGAAATAGTGGTTTGGGTGCTTGGAGTGTTTTATAGTGTGTGGGTTCCATGGGGAGAGAGAGTCATGAAGGAGAGAGAAAGAGAGAGCTTGCAGAGAGGGAGAGAGAGAATCATGGAGGAGAGAGGGAAATAAGGAGAGAACCATGAAGGAGGAAGTGGGTTTCCATGGGGGAAGGTTGGAGGATGGGTTATGGGTGTTTGTGGAGGTTGGGGGTCGATTTGGGGGAGGAAAGAAGAGAATGGTGCGGATAAGAATGAGGGAAAAGGAGGCTGGTGCGTGTTTTTATGCTGGCTGGTGCGGCTGGTCTGCGCGCTGGCGCTTGGGCGCGGCATCGCGCGCTTGAGCGCAACCAGAATGCGCATCAGATGCGCGCCACGGGGTCACGCTCGCTGGAGCGAGCTGACCGGCGCTGGAGCGAGTTGGCGCATCGAACTGGTGCGGATTTAAGCACCCTGGTGTGCCGAGGACGCATCGGTTAGTGCTCGGGCGCACCGACAGCCCCGAAGAATTGGTATATACATATATGCATGATTCACCATGTACAAAAAATGCTGGACTACTATGTTTTGAGGTTGATTTACTTATTAACCCTTGGCTTAAATGTTCTTTTATAAGTTCTGCAAATTCTTGTATGTCTCTTTGAGTGTAAATCATTGGTTTTGCCTTTATTTCTACTAGGGGGTCTTTTAATCTTATTTTTATTAATTCTCTATTCTTGTTGTTGATTTTCTCATTTAATGGGTTTTCACTACATGTTTCTTCTAAGGCTTTTAATAATTTTTGAGGTATTTCTTCCGTTTTTTCTATTAAGACTTTTTCTATTATTGCAAAAAAATTTGTTTTTATTTCCTCTATCTCAACACATTTTTGTGCGTACTCTGATGTGACTGTACATCTTTTTATTATAGGTATTTTTATTTGCTTTCTTTCTTGTCTTATCTTTTGGATCCTTGGACATGTCAATTTTATCCATTTATTTTCTTTTATAAAAGGTTTATAGAGTTTTAGGAAATTATTTCCTATAACTATGTCCATTCCACTATCTTGTTGATAAATTGATGGTACAGGAAATATTTTCCCGTTTATAATCATTTTAGTCCAGAAGACTGCATGATTAATATATTTTTTTATATTTGTCAGCTAAAACTATCTTTAACGGTTTTTCTAGTTTAATCCAGAATTTATTAAGGATTAAATTTTTACTAGTTAAGCATATTGTTGCTCCTGTGTCTACATATGCACATGTTTGTTTTGATTCATAATTTCCAATTTGGATAGAAACCTTTATGAATGTACTAACTTGATTCATCACTAGTTTCATATGATGATTCTGATAAATATTCATAAATATGTTCTTCTGAATCTATGTCACAATCTAATAATGGTTCTAAATTATTTTCTTCTGCTATTGTAAGGATTCTAACTTTTTTTGGTTTATCTTTCTTTTGAGGGCATTTATTAGCATAATGACCTTCTTCATTACATATCCAACATCTACATGTTTTCTTTCCTTCTGGGCAATATTTTTTAGGAGTTTTCTTCCTAAAATACATGCTTCTATGTTTTCTTTTAGGATTCCTTTGTTTTTTAAACCTATATTTCTTTTTATGAGACTTTCTCTTTTTATAAGGATTTCCACATCCATATTGTCCAGGTATTTCTGGATCATTCTTATTACAACAAATTTTGTCTATTAATTTTAATTTATGACTAATAATATTATTAGTACAAATTTCTCTAATCATATTTTTTAATATGAATATAAGTCCTCCAAATGTTGAAGCTATTTCAGGGGACTTATTTAACCATCTTTTTCTTAGCTCTTCTCCTATTGGGTGAGGAAGCTTACTTAGAAATAATTCCTTATAGACTTCTTGATCTGATTTCTCAAGTTGGTAATAATAAGTTTCATATTCACATATAAACTTATCTATATGACACATATCTCTGATACACATATTTGTTAAATGTCATTTTGCTGTTTCTCTTTCTAACTTAATTACCTCTTCTCTATGATTTATCAAATCTTTTCCTAAAAATTCTAAACTAATTAGTCTTGCTAAATAATCTAATTTTTTCCAAGCGTCTTCACCTATAAGCTGGTCAGAAGTTATGCTTCCAATATTAGTTTTGAGTATTCCAGTAGACTTATATTCTGCTAATCTTAAAACATCTTTCCCTATTAGCTTATCTATATCATAATTTTCTAAAAGATTTATTGATAATTCGTTTACCCATTCTTGGATTATTTCTTCTCTATTAATTAAGCAATTAATGGTAATAGTATTTTTCTTTGTAAATCCTGCTTTTCTAGGAAAATATTTTTTTCCTTCATCTTGGGTTCCATATTGGTATTTAGGATTCCAATATTCATTAAATTTTTTTTTCTTTCTTTTTCTCTAAAAGATTGATACTCTTGTCTTTCCTTTTTGATATAAGATGGTGATCCTTCATTTTCTCCTAAGTTATATTCTTCATCAGTAGACTCATATCTTATAATTGTATCTTCATTTTCAGATTGATCCGAATTTTCTTCTTCGGATTCAATTATTGTAAAATTTCTATTTTCATTTTTCTTTTCTTCAGAAAGAATTTCTAACCTTTTCATTAAGTTAGAAATTTCTTCTATATCATAATATTTTGTTATGTTTACTTCCTCTTCTAATCTCTCCATGATAATGGAAGTCTAGGAATTATCCCTTTTTCTTTTTTATCTTTTTTGTTCATTTCAAAATAATTTACTAAAAAGGTAATATTTCTATACTGTTCACTTTCTTTTAATTGAACTAATACATTTTTTAGTTCTACATGAAGTTTTTCTTCTTCTTGGATTTGTTGTTCATATTTATTTTTTGCCTTAAAATATTTTATCAAATTATCTAATGTATCATCTAATTTTGTCTTTTGATTTTGGATGTATTTTCCAGGATTTGAGATAGCATATTGTTTATCTTTTCTATTTTTAAATATAAGTTTCTTATTTCTTCTAGATATTTTAATTCATTTTCAGAGACACTTATTTTGATATCCCTTAATTCTTTAGTAATATCTTCAATTTTTCGTGTTAATGTTTCAGTTGTATTTGTAAGATTCATAATTAATCTGAATCGGTAAAATCTGAGTCATTCATGATTCTAGCTTCTTCTTACCTTTGTTGTCTCCTAATTTCTTTAAAATGATCATTTAATGCTCTCTCTTGTAACAACATAATTTCTAGTTGTATTTTTACTCGTTCTTGTCATATAATATTCATATATTTTTCAGCTATTATTTCTTTTATATTATCCGGTACACTTAATCTGTGCATTAGATTTAATTTTTTATTTTGTAAATTTTTATCAAAGCTTTCATCTCTTAAAAAATTGTTCATATTAAGATACTTTGATTTTTATTGGATGTGCCTAAGATCTATATATAGAGCTGTCCACACTAGATTATAGCCAAATTTTTGTCTTCTTGTGACAATACCTATTTCTAGGAATAGTTTTAAAACTCCCCTAGATTGGTAAATAGTTTTCTAATTGACTCTAATTAGGTAATCCCATATGTAATCCGTATATAGCAACTAGGTCTTATTCCGTGCATGACACGGGTTATTAAAATTTAAATTTTTTAATTAAATATTTTAAAGCAAAGATTATTATTTTTTATTTTAAAGTAAATGTTATTATTAAATAATAGCAAAAAATAGTTATAAAAAAGGCAAGGGTTCAAATTAAACTCTACCAGTAAAAAAATAATCTAAATTATTTTGTTGATAAATTTTGTACTTCCTCATATGAATAAAAAATTACATCTTATCTAAGATATTCCTTATATATTTGGAGATTAAATTAACATTTTTTACGTGATTATAAATTTTATTATGAAAATCAAAATTAAATCAAAATTAAACATTTTGATTTTTTTATATTAATTGAATAAAGAAGAAATGATTTATCTATTCATTTATGATAATGATAATAATAATTTATAATTATTGTATAATATAATAATTATAATTTAGATTTTGGAAGAATAAAAAATATGAGTAGTAATTGATATTGATTTTTATTTTTAATATAATATAACATTGCACCCCAAAACATGTACCGAATTATAAAGTAAAACATTGCATTGTTACATTAGTTTTTTTTTTAAATTTTAAATATTTTCAATCATTGTTTTTTATTTTCTTAACTTTTTATGTGAAAACTCCGTTTCGTGAGGAGCTTTCTGATTGCAAAATTTGGATTCAAAAATATAATATAGAGTTTGACTATATATAGAGTCTTAAATTATTAAGATATATTAGTATTATTATGAAAGGTTGTTTTAGAATTTTTTTTAACATGTGCATTAGTATTATTTTAGAAATTTTTTTTAAATGTGTTTAATAACACTATTGTGAAATGGTGTTAGTTCATAAGACATTTATTCTTTTAAATTATATTTAGAAACACTATTATGAAAGAGTGTTAGTCCATAAAACATATCTTTTCATGATTTTTTATTTTTTTTAAACTATTATGAAATGATGTTAGTCTATAAGACATATCTTTTCAAGAATTTTTTATTTTTTTAAATAATGAATGCTGTTGACACGTAACATATTTCATACGTTCTCATTTTCCTAACTTTTATTGACAAGGGAGTATCATTCATTGAGATTGAAATAGGTGACTTTGACCGTGGGATGAAAATCTTTGAATAAAACACTCAACCACTTTTAGATTCATAACCAAATCCATAATTTGGGAATGAGCAATCAAAATTCAGAATCACGTCATTCATGACATCAATATGATGATAATCAATAGATTCAAAGTATCGTTAGAGACAAAACAATGTTTTGCCATTTCTTTTGACAATTTTGTGAGACAACCATGCAAGGATGTCAAATTTTACGAGCAATTTTGCTTGGCCGTGGGATTTGGATAATCTCCCATCATTAAAAAAAATGGCAACAAGTTTCCACTCATCATGATACCTTATTATTTATGTATAACTACTAACTTATAATTGAGAAATTGCAATTTATATAGGCGAAGACAGGGGAAAGTTTAAAATTATATAAATAATTGATTGAATTAAAATTGTTTGACACATGCAATTCTGTGACCGGTTATTATTAGTAGAGCTTATAGCTTTTGAAAAGTAACATTTGCAATAGCTTCACATAGTTAACTTCCAAAAAAATATAATCTCCATTATTATTTTTTTCACCAAACAACTTTATAAATTTTTTTTCACCAAGTAACCTTATAAGCTTTTTGGTTGTGTCACTAAGATATAATCGACCAAATAACCTACAAGACTGTCATCCCAAACACACAAATGCCACATCTTCATCCCTATTTCCTATGTTGCTCTGCATAATGTGCAAAAGTAGTTGCTAACTTGCTATAGTTTGTAATCAAGACCAGCTCCATACTTCCAAGCCTCTAGATACCGCTTCCATTGGAAACTCGTCTTTGATGGTAGTTTATTTAAGAATGGCCTTGCAATACAAGAAACATGTGATAGTACATGAGACAGGTTCTAAAGGTTTCCACATGTGTAATTATTGGACCTATGTGCTTGATGAATAAATAAAGACACTGATGGTTGTTTCAGAAAGGACCTTGAAAAGATTCTTACCTCACAACAGGATCAGCAAAGGTCGAGAGAAAGGTATAGTAGCCAAGCATTAGAAAATGTCTAGACCAATCAAGAAGCACAGGAACAAAATATGTGAAAAAAATGTTCCACATATAGTTTACCTTTTCTGAGCGTCAACTCAGGTAGAAGTTTTTAGATATCAGTCTTATGGGGAAAAAAAAAAGACAGTGATAGATAATAAACTCTTGAGTGAGTTACCTGTTTGAATATTGATGGTAGTATTTGAAGCTTGGTTAACATAACCAGGCCCAAAGTCTTAGAAAGTGGACCAAACTGTACAACATCCTGTAATTAATATAAGATTTCTCATGAAAAGTCATTATTCCAGGGTTTAACGATGATATTGCTCCTCATCTTAATCATTTATATCACTTGTAAGTTGTAAAGAACACACATAAACAAAAAACATATACAGACAGAGACTAAGAATTTCACCTGTAGAAAGGGTCGGAGTACTGGATCTCCAAGTCGCTGAAAAAAGTGAACGATGAGATTGAAGCGTAAGAGAGAAAATAAAAATAACGTCAGTCATGAGAAAGGTAAACTACCTGCATACAGTTAAAATTGGCATAAAGAAGTCCGTTAATGAAATCTGCAGGAACATTGGACTGTTGTTTTGCTGACATTGCTCTTTGGAACAACCATGATGCACTTAAGTTGGGCTTTGTATTATACAAACTCTTTGGTCAGTTACTCAGGTTTGTTGTACAGTTGTTGCGAAAACAGTGAAACCTTTAAGAAAAGTAGAAAAGTACTACCATGTATGGATTCAGCAGAGACAAGTTGTATGAGTCAAGATAATCACCATTGATTGCTTCATGTATTCCTTCATTACAGCAAATTGAAAAGGGAAATAGATTATTAGTACAATATTTTTGCTATTCTTCATCAGTTTGTTGTTAGTTGTTACTCGTTATAATAACAACACAAATCAAATTATGCCACAACAATTTTTACCGTATCAGGATATTTACATACTATTCTAATGTTGCTAAAGACAGAAGAAAAGGTAAAAGAAAAATGGATGTGGGGAGTTCCACCGAAACTCAGAAAAAACTAATAGATCAATAGATTCAAAGTAACAGATCGAAAAACAAATGAATCTTCTCCAACAACATGATGATGGATTTCCTCAACCACTCTAAGAATATATACTCCAGAAGTAGTTTCACAGAAAGGCATACATACCAGCCGAAAATCTCCCTAGGTGCCTGGTCAAGCTCCCAAAACCACCAAAGGAAACGGGTGACTGTATGCCACTAGCATCGCCAAACTACAGAGAATGAAGATTCGCTGCTTTAACATCACTTTGACAGAACTTATATGATATGGCTTAATTTGATAGAGGCTTCAAAAGTAAAAAATATAATTTATCTGTAAAACTCTACCAAAAGCGGCTGGTAGCGGGCTGTTAGGTGCTCCATACCAACAATGTAAGGAGTCATATTTTAAATGAAATGATAATCAAGGATATAATTAATAAGGTGTGAAATAAAATTAAGACAAACTTCACCTAAAACTGGAAATGTAAAGCAGAGGAAGATAACTAGTAAGGTTAAAAGATAATAATTTTCTGATGTGAAATACTACATGTCTGTAAGCAATAAGCTGGATGGTTTATATTTATTTCCACATAAAGGTTAATGGAGTACTTTGACAGATGGATACAGGTATATTGTGTGTGAATGTGTGTCATTGGAATTCTAACACAGGTTAATTAATTCATAAGTACATCATCTAATAGAGTATTAGTAATACACATTACTACCTGTCGCGATATGTGGGAAAGATGCCGTAGATAACTCTCAGGATCTCTAAATTGTCAAGTGAAACACCCTGACAAACAAAATTTGCAAATTGACATTAATTAAGCAGAGCAGAAAAACAGAACACAGGAGTATAGATGGTAACTTTAGATGTTTTGTAGCCTATATGACTGTACAAAAGAAATATGAAGGATTTAAAGAACATTAACTTCATAGGTTAGCATAATCACTACATAACTGAATGCTTAGAAACTTTAAAGAATAAAGAGATAAAAGGCAAACATAATATGCCATGCATAACTAAAATGGATCGGTGTCATAGCATAAAAGTACACAAAAATTTTAGGACTTGATAATTGATGCACATACAGTCACTAACCAGATTCTAGTTTGGTGGTTAAGAAAAGAAATTGAAAAAAATATGTTATACCTAGCTTTTCCGAAGGAAAAAAAATATTTATTGGAGAAAAATGAGGGGAAGTACAAACAAGGGGAGGATAAGAATGTAATGCAGAATGGAAAAACCAACAGAGATCACAAAGCTTGAAGAAGAAAAGAAAACTAACCTGATATTCTGGCATCAAGTCCCAGTACTCTTCTAATAATTCTTCCAATTTAGGAGATCCCGGCTGAGGTTCTACATAAGTGAACATATAAGTAGTACGATCCAAAGGACCCGAGCCAGCTGGAAATGCCTGTGAAGATTTCAGTGAAAAGCCTAAAAATAAAACATGGGAATATTATTCTATTAGAAAAAGTTTACCTCCCAAAAATATTGTGCTTTTGAATTTCCAACTTTCTTGACTGATGAACTGCTGTATATGACATCACTAGTGGAGTTATTTTTGAAGCCACGTGCACAAGTTCCAACAACAGGGCAAACGCCGTCAGGCTTCCTCCCACATCTTATCTGTAAAATAATGCAAGTGACAGTGGAAAGAAGCTTCAGGAAAAGGTTGTAGCATTCCATAGTTACTTGTGTATCTTTCATCAAAACAAATTGGCATATGGAGAACTTTTGTGAAATTTAAATTTTTATTATGTGAAGGGAATTGTTAGTCTCATTCTAGTTAGAATTCAATCAATAACATTGGATGAAAGAGAATTGGTCTATGCTCTCAGAGGCTTATCATTTAGGAACTTGGCACCTAGTGTAGATTTTCTTTAACCATGTCAAAAAATAACTGATTTTTTGTAATTGATTCATGGTATATAATAATGAGAGGAAGCCTTCAACCTAAAAGGTACCAGTAAGTAATTTGCCATGATTGAGAGGATTACATCATTGTCACACTGGTTCTGTATTAATGATTTAAATCATGGTCATCACTATCTGATCATACTAATAATCTTTGAGGAGTGGATTGAATGAATGCATATACTCTAAACCTCATTCAGTATTTGAAAGCTGTCATGTCATGTGTGAGTGAGACGAGCGGAAGAAGAATATGATTGCAGGCTTGCAGCAGCAGCAGCAGCAGCAACAACAACAACAACAACAACAATAATAATAATAATAATAATAATAATAATAATAATAGCTAATAAAATTAGCAGGAAATAAACAAAAATATTTCTATTAATTACATAATAACGACGACACAGAGAGACACAATAACAATAAGGTTAATAATAGGTAGATGATGATGTTTCACAGAACACCATAAATTTGAACAAAACATATGAAATCACCGACAAATACAACTACATACGAAAAAGAAAGAAAGACATACTACTACTACTACTACTGTCTATTACTACTCCGTTGCTGCTTCAGGCTGAGGAGGAGGAGGAGGAGGAGGGTTTTCTTCGGCGGTGGAGGGAGGTTGGGTGACGTCATCCGGGTCTCGGGTGGGGTCGGACTTGTCGATTTGAGAGCGGGTCTTATCAAGGAAGGGTTTGAGAGCGAGCTCAATAGTGAGCCAAACAAAGGCAAGGGCACTCACCACTATCGCTGCTTCTTTCCCTTTTCCCATCCTCCTATTCGGTTATTCGGTTATTCCTATCTCTCTTTCTTGATGACGCTGGCTGAATGAGTGAATGTATTGAAATAGAATGGGGGGATTGAGCAACTACCACTACTTCGCAATCCTATTCTTTTCCCTTCCCATCACCACAAGTTAGTGTGTCTTTTTGTTTTTTTCATGCAGACAAGTTATCAACAATATCCATCATAGTTGGTAGTTGGTATATAATTGAGTTTTTTAATCATAATGTCAGAAGTTTAATCTTTGTCGTGAGTATGAAAAATGTTTTGTTTTGTTGGTAACGACAAAGCAAGCTCACTTAAGTGATCTCAATATCTTGGAGGAGATTAATCTTCGACTATTGGTCGGAGGAACAAATCATAAAACAAGTTAGCTCTAGTGGAATTTTCCTTTTACACCTCCTAGTAATAAAATCAATTAAATAATTGGTACCAACAAATAAAAACCAAAGATTTATTAATATATGTTTTATGATACATGTTAAAAAAATTTAATTAAATAAATTTACAATAAAATATGTTATTTATTGCTTGGGAATATAATATTTTCAGTTTTTATATAAGAATTTGTTCAACCTACAATAGTTTGTAATTTAAGAAAAAAAAACATATTTGTAATTTAAAATATAATAGAAAAGTTAAGTATATCTTTAATTTTTGTTTTATTTTTAATGCTATTTTTCTAAATTTTTTTTTTTTTTGTTGATAAGAGAAATTCCATCTTCATTGTAACACTTTGGATCGCTCTAATGAATAAATTGTGTCCTCACGAAATAGTTGCAAACCTCATGGATGCTTTAAACAAACCACCGCTAAGAAAGCCCCTTTCTCATCAAGCTGGGAGGACTCCAGGGTGACACCGAGCGGGGACAAGCAATAACTTCACAGTAAGATTCGAACCTGATATTTTTAGGTTGTGATACCAAGTGCTATGTTATATGAGCCTTTTATAAAGTAGTTATTTTATTTAATTTTTTTTATTTTTAATGATACTTTATTAAAGTATTTTTTATGAATTTGAAAAAATTAAATAATTTAACTAATATTTATGAAGTTAAGTATTTTTTTTTATATTATAAAACCAAGTGATAATTACCTAAATAATTTTAACATGTACTACTGTACTTTACAAAAATCCAAAAACAACAACCATTTCACAATCACTCAACCATCATTTTCCAATATAGTACATATTACTCACTTTGGTACATGTTATAAAACATATTGAACCAAATTACATATATCAATAAAAATAATTATCAACAAACAAATCTCAGCACAGTTGGTAGATAGTTGAATTCCTTAAACATGATGTTAAGAATTCGTTCTCTGCCGTAAGTATGGAGAAGGCTTTGTTGGTAGAGGCAAATCTCACTTCGGTGATCTTTACGTTTCGGAGGGGATTAGTCTTCGACTGTCAGTCAGAGGATACAATTAGTGTACACAAAAAAATAAAATAAAATAAAAATAATTTATTTTCTTATTTTTTTAGAAGATAATAACATTACAATTTTATTGTTGTCTTGGAAAGTTCACATTCATTGAAAAAATCATAAATAGTCAAAATCTTAAAATAAGGGTAAATAAGAGAAAAATAATATGCGCAGAAAACAAATACATAATATGTTGACCTAATTTTGATTTTTGGGGGTCGTGAGTCCTACATCACGACAAGGTCAGACATGGAAGAATACAAATCGCATGTTCGGAGGAATTAAGATCCATAACCAGAATACGAATTGCAGGACATGCAAGGAATAAAATAAGCAAACAAAATTGAAACATAAAGATGAAGAAGATTAAGAGAATAAGAGAAGACAAACCTTGAAGGGAGAAAAATGAAGACAAAATTGCATATTCAAACAAGGAGGGAGTAATCGCAGAACAAGGCAGATGGAGGGAGTAATCACAGGAGAGTGATTTTTGCACGGAGTGAGTAATGTTGCGAAGAAAAAGGGAGTAGTTCAGTGTTGAGAAGGAGTGAGTAGTTTTATTATCTTCTCTAAGTAGGAAAGGCTCATTGAAAAGTGAAAACCCTCGTTAAAAAAAAATAATTCATGTAGTCTTTCTTGTGACATTATAGAACGCAAGTAGGACTTCAACAAGTTTAATTTGGAGAAACTTCTTTCTGCATATGCAACAGTAATTGAAAAGATAAAATAGAGAACTTTACAATTAGTGTTACTTGCTTCACTGAAAAGTGAAAACCCCCTTTAACCCACGATGCACATAACGTAACCATAGTGGTAAACCCGTGGTAACTAGCGCTGCAACATTCGGCGGCGACAATGAGGACTAAGGGGTGGTAATGAGGCTGTGAGGCAACTGCTTTTTGTTGGGGTTGGGGGTAGACTGTGGTTTGCGGAGCTGGGTTTTGTAGAAAAAATTGAAAAGTTATGTGCGTTAACATGGAGTGAAAACATTTAAAAGAGCTAAAAAGAAAGCTTGTTGGTTCTGATACATGGTGGAAATTTTTTTTCTTACTTTTAGCCAAGATTCAAAGTTGATGAGATTGGATCTTAATGTAATATAAGATTGTGTATTAAGTAGTTTTTAATTTTTAAATAAATTAATAATAATTTTTTAATATTTAGAAATATACTAGCTAGTATAGTATAAAGAATAAAATAAAAACATTTGGGTTTCCTAAAAAATAGAGACCTTGTGCAGTCTCACATGCCCACACACGTGCCGAGACGGCTCTGACTAAAATGCTACTACGGAGAATCCCAATATGCATGATACTTGATAAGATCATACTTTTGAGAGAGACTTGGTGCTTCCTCTATTTTCTTTAAGCTTTATGATTGAATGTGGATTATCTATTATTTACGTTTTATTTTGATTTTCTATGTAATGCATTTGAATATCAATTAAGCATGGACATAAAATAAAATGATTGTTTCCTTAGGGTTTTAATGATTATCTTGGTATTTTATTTTTACAAAAATATTTATTTTGATTTTTTTGTCATCACACTTTTAGTTTAGATGAAATATTTTATAATATTTTTTTCTTCTTTTCTTTTTCAAATTTGTCATTGTTGTAATGTGTGAAATTTTTCAAGAGGTAAAAACTGATGATTTATTTTTCAGGAAGAGTTTTTAATGAGGTGAAGTTGTGTGGTCGTGATAAACGGAAAAATGTACTTGACTTTTTTTGGTGGTGTATGGTATTCTACAGCTCGATGATGGATCTAATGAATAAGGGAAGAAGAAGGAAAATTTTCCTCCTAAAATAATAGTGTGAAGATAGAAGGGCCAAAGTTCAAAACGTCACCACGTCCATCCCTTTGTGCATTTCCTTGACTTAAGGGTAACCATAGCATAGTCTTAAGAGAGCTTGATAGAGAGTCTTAATATCATATTTTCTATCAAACTCTCTCAAGACTTTGCTAATCTTCAAAATCTGGTGGAAGGTTTTAAGTTGAGTCTGTAAAATAAAAGACTCAACTTAAGACTTCGTGGGACCCAAATTTTTTTTCTTCTCTCTTTTTATTTTATAATACTCTAATAAATAAATAAATAATAACAATAACAATAAATTAATAATAATTACAAATAATAATAATAATAATATTCTTTTTTAAGTAATAAAACATAATATTCTTTTAAAAATTCTCTTTTATTCTTAAATATATTGTTTTGTTATGAAAAAAAATAAAAATACATATTTTTATATTCAAATAAATAAATTAATAATTTTAAATAAAGAGTCGTTGAAGTAATGTTACGTTCATTGCCATATTCAGCATTATATTGTATTTTTTTCATGCACTTTATATTTTTTAGTAGGTATCATTAACTTCAATTATTGTAATGTTGACTTTTATTCAATTTTAATATTTAAATTTTATTTTGGAGTTATTTTTATAAATTGTAGGTAATAAATATTATTGATATTTTATTACAAAAACATTATTGAAATGAAATTGTGTCCAAAAGTACATGCTGATGTAATGCTGATATATGAGTTTGATGTTAAGATACTATTGTGGTGAAAGGTATGAAAAGTTTGAAGTTAGTCTTATAACAAAATGATGATGTAATGTTGATGTGTCAAAAACTGATGTTAAGATTTTGTTGTGGATGCCCTAAGGCCTTAACACATACCTATATGACACGTTAAATGCCTAGCTGACTCGTCAATGACACTCAATCGGATTCTTATTAACGACAATTAATTAGTTCACTAATTTAATATTATGACAAATAAATTAGTACCTAAAAGATAACCCTACTTCCTGCTCTCACAAAGGAAGCAAACTCCTTGTGTTGAAACCAGCAACTATACATCCTAAACGGTTTTGGGCCTCCAAGTATCAATTTATTTTTAAGAACCAAGGGAACATGATTTGAGATATCCCTCGTGAGTCACACATTGCTCTGACATGGCTCTACCACCGGGCACAATCCAAGTGAATGTCCTTCCTATCAATGGCAACTCTATCAAAATTCCATGTCTCTGATGATCTGATCCATTGGTTGAAAATATTCATTCCTATGTTGGAATTTTCCATATGCACCCTTTTTCTATCAGACAAGTTTCTAATTGCTTCAAGTCCCCGAGAATACCCCACAATCCTCCCAGGCTCCTTCACGAACTCATTAGCTCACACCACATTGAAATTCAATCAACTAGTTGACATGAAGCGTAGATATTAACAATCATGCATCGTACTTGCCCATTGTTACCCCAACCATGCACACCTAGAAAGTAGAAACCCATTTCATTCAACACATTCATCCAAGAGAATATTTGTTTTATTCCAAAAGCACATCATACCCCCTAACCTTCCTAGTGACAGCTTGAAAATCCACTTGCAGACTTAATCACCCCACAACTCACCTGATCTATCATCAACTACTTCTAACTTAGTTTCTTGAATTGCTATAAAATAAATTTCATTCTTCCTCACAAATTGTTGAATCGCCTTCCTGTCCATTGATCCTTCTACTCTACCTAAATCTGTTTCAGAAGTTTCTGATGTACTCAAGGCTCTTTCAGAGTTGTCTTATGTCTTAAGTGCGATGGGCTTCTTAGGGGTTGAATTGTTTTTTTATACAGATCAAACAAAAAATAAGGGACCAAATATATATGTATATATATAGGTTCTGATGCTCCTTCCAAGTTCCCATGGTGCAAGCTGCATATGTTTACATAAATTAAATTTGGGCTTTCCATCCACCCTTTATTCAGCGATAAAAAAGGTCTTCTAATCAGATTGCGTTCAACACCATCAGACAACAAACACATGAAATATATAATTCCGCTTACTAAATATTTTGGTATCTAATTTAGATATGGGTGATGGTAATTTCACAGTCACTTACATGATTATCAAAAACAAAACATGGCTCAAAATTCCAAATGTATGCAGATAACATAATAATAACTTGATTAACCAAACATTAGAGGGGTTGGATCGCAATTTTTGACATCACAGCAAGGACGAGACTGGTAGACAACTTGATTTGCAACACTGATAAAATTGAAGACTTTAAAAGGTGATCCCTTTACCTTTTTCGCTTCCTGATCAGAGTAGGAAATTTAAGAGGAACAGGAAGCTTCACATAAGACACATTTTTATGGCGTAAAATTTTGCAACCCAAATGCTCATAGCGTTGTTTCACGGACACACCAATCATCCTCAGATCCTTTGCTATATCAGTGTAGTCAGTTGAATTCATCAGAGAAAAGAGTTAGCACCAAGACATAAGAATTGAGAAGATCAATCTTTTCAGGAGGCAGCCTTTTTGATTCAGTAACATCAAACAATGTTGAAAATCTATGACGCAGAATGCTGGGGATTTCATGATTCTTGGCAGAGGCAGCATCCATGGAATTCTGGTCTTTGAACTTTATAAGATGGTTGATGTATGAGAATATGCAAGAGAGCTGCTTCTTTTCTGACTCATCCTGTAAATATAGACAATAGATAATGGATATAATTATAGTGGATTAATTTGAATGCACTATCAGTTAAAAATGTTACATCACCATTCAACCATGCATTCACATCATAAACAATGGTTGACCCACAACAACTACCTAAAAAATCACTCACATATATAATGATATATTATTTGATGATTGGTTGATGTGTATAAAATTTTACAATGATGTATTAAAGGAAGGTTCTACCGCACTGCTGTAAGACCGGCGATGTTATATGGGACAGAGTGTTGGGCGGCAAAGGGCACACAAGAGAATAAACTTCATGTTGCAGAGATGAGGATGTTGCGGTGGATGAGTGGGCATACCAGACAAGATCGGATTAAAAATGAGTATATTCGAGAAAAAGTTGGGATTGCTCCTATTGTTGAAAAAATGGTTGAATCTCGTCTTAGGTGGTTTGGGCATGTGTGGAGGAGACCGGTGGAAGCCCCGGTTAGGAGGGTAGACCAAATGGAGGGTACTACAAGGGCTAGAGGAAGAGGAAGACCTAGAAAAACTATAGGCGAAACAATTGAGAAGGATATGGCAATCAATGCCTTATCAAAAGACATGATTTATGATAGGCCTTTATGACGTCTGTTACAGACCCTTTTCCAAATCAGCAAAATTGGGCCAATAAGTATGAAGGCCCATTAACACATATCACAAGGAGAAGAATGGACCTCCTTTCATAAGGCCATCCACGAAGGGATGACGGGATGGATCAGAAGGGAAGGGCTCCAGTGGGAACTCTGAGGAGAGCGTGGCTTGGCAGGATTTTGATGGGCGTGCTCCCCAAGCTGGGCGTGAGGCTCAAGGAGAGGCTGCTTCAGAGACCCGGAAAGCAAGCATCGAGGAGACAGTGGCCAGTAGTGTCTTTGAATTTCTACACTTGAGAAGTTCATTCACCAAAATGGGGTCTTATACCCCTGAGCCAAAAGAAAAACATCTTTCTAGTTGCTTTAAGAAGAATGACTGAAAGGAAACATAGGGAAAAGAGAGCCACCGTTAGGGAATAGTGATCGAGGCAAAGAAAAGGTGAAAAGAAAGGTCAAAGAGAGAGAAATACGAGAAGAAGAGGGAGGCTATAAAAGGAGAGTGAGGGAGATAAGAAAGGCAAAAAAAAAAAGAAAGCAACGGTAACACACACAAGAGAAAAACCATTGGCCACTATAACCAAGTGCTTGCATCTCATCCTTTCTACGAAGGTCTCTGAACCAGACCCATTGGTTCATTACCTTGCCACCTTCCCTGGAGAAACCCTTTTTGTTGATATCTTGTCCAAAAAAACCCAATCTCTCAAGCTTACTAACCTAGATTATTCCTACTAAGTATTTCCTTAATTTTGGTACCGAAACAATTGGCGACTCCGCTGGGGAGATTGGGGCAAACAAAGAAACAATGGACACAGAGCAGGAGGGAATAGTGAGAGGAGCAAAGATCACGCCCAGGAGGCTATCATATAGCCTCAACTTCCCTGACGAAGAGAGCCCACCACTTGTCACCACCCCACTTGCACAGGGAGATGCTGTTACAGGACCGAGAGTGGTACAAGATGAGGAAGCCAGGCCGGAAATGAACCTCTTGAGGAATTTGGAGACACCGTTGCCTCGAACGACGCCCAATGCCGATCAGGTGACCATCCCCACCACGATGCTGAACTCCCTTATCGCCAACCAGAACACCCTTGCAAAAATGATGGCAGAAATGCAAGCTCAGGCAGAAAAGAGGAACGAACGAGAAGAGGGAAGAAACAGGGAGATGGGACACATCCTACGAAGGGAGGAAGACGCCCCGGTCACACAAGCTGAAGTCAGGAGAATGCTCGAGTCACATAGGGCTGGCAGCAGAACGATTGTTGAGGTACGCCCTCCCTTTGGATGAAAACGCTCATGCAACCATTCCCCCCGGGATACCAACCGCCCAATTTCCGCAAGTTTGATGGAACGGGTAGTGCAAGGGAGCACATCATGACGTATCTTGACGATCTGGGCGTTCATAGCCAAGATCGCTGTCTGAGGTTGAAAGAGTTCTCGAAGTCGCTAACGGGGAGGGCGTTCACGTGGTACTCGAAGTTACGCCCAGGATCCATCTGTACCTGGGAAGAGATGGTGGCGGAATTATGTAATAAGTTTTTGGAAGAGGAAGGAGAGTTGCACATAATGGACTTGGGGAGAGTGAAGCAGAAGTCAGGAGAAGGATTAGTGGCTTTCATCAAAAGATACAGAGACAAAGCTTTACACTGCAGGGAGACATTGCCGGAGGCCGATCTGGTGTATGGGTGCATAAAAAATGTAGAGGATGGATCTCAAATCTTTCTGGCACTCAGCGAGATCACGACCTTCGCAGAACTATTGAAAAAGGCTGCAGATGTAGCAGAAGCAATGAAGAGACAAGGGAAGCGTACCAAGGAAGACGCCCTGCTAGAAACGTACGCTGTGGAAGAGAAGGGAAAGAAGAAAAGTTATAAAACAGTGCCTCCCCCCAAAAAATTCAACAGGGGAGAAACTCCACCGAAATTGCCCATATCGAAGGAACTTGCATATCAACTGATTGAGGAATGGTTCATGGAGGGGCTCTTTAGGGATGGCGACCAGCGACGCCCACCCACTACAAAGGAGTATGAAGACCCCCAATACTGTGCAGTTCATCGGGACGCCCGCTCCCATGGAATTATGGATTGTTATGTAGTAAGGAGGCTGTTCCATAATCAATTAAAGGCGGGCAAGTTGCTGTTACCAATGGAAGGAACAGATGAAGACCTGCGGGCAAGGTCGTTACCTAATCACTCTGCTAATGTCATCAGCGCTGTCGAAGATATAATAATGGGGGAAGCGGAGGTAATAGAAGATGAAGAGGAAGAGCTGGTTCATGTACTCCATCGGGGGATAGCCAAAACACGAGGTTTTCGCATCTTATTCGCTCAGCTGAACTTAGGAGAGCAAGTACAACAAGACGCTGCCAAAGCCTTATCTGACGTAATCATCAGAAGGGGAGGAAATAATTTGTGTGCAGCCAACGCCCCTTTGACCAGGATGGCCAAAGCTCATGCCACCGCCATAGTTTTCAAAGAACCAGTGGAATATGATCAGGGTTTTTGTCACAATAGACCACTATATGTAGAAGCACTGATAGAGGGGATAAGGGTGAGACAGGCGTTAGTGGATAATGGGTCGGGCGTGAATATAATACCCACTCATATCTTTCAGGCACTGGGGTTACCGGCGGAGCGTCTAAGAGAATCATCGATGAGGTTAAACGCCTTTAATGGGGCAATGGTGAGAGCAAGGGCGTGTGTGGTACTAAATTTGGAAGTTGGCCCCCTCAAGACGCCCAACAAGTTTCAAATTGTAGATGGTGACCCAAGCTATCACATCCTGCTGGGAAGGCCTTGGATTCATCAACATCAATGTGTCCCATCAACGCTCCATCAAGTAGTGAAGTCCAATTTCAGGGGAAAAGACATCGAGATATCAGGTGTACAAGCCCCCTTTGAAACATTTGAATTGCATATGATTGAGGCTTCCGTGTTCGACAACGTGGCTCCCACAGGATCAAGCATTATCAGACCCCCTCTAAAAGTAAGCTTTGTTCCAGAAAGAGGGGAGAAGGCGTCCCAAAAAGGAACAAAGGAGAAGTTGGAAGAACAGTTCAAACGCCCTCGCCGGAATGAGGACGGAGCGCTCCAGGCCGACAAACCCAAGAGGGAGAGGATACAAAAGTGCCACTTGGCAGATGGCACAATAGCGTGGAGGGTCTTATAGGGAGACGCGGGGTTGGCCAGACCCAAATTGTCTCAGCTGGCTAACCCCGGACTCTTAGAAGCAGCGAACGCCCCATGGAGGAAGCAAGCAGAGGAGGTGTGGAGCGCTGAAGAAGAGGAAAACGGGACGCCCATGGAAGACGAGGTGGAGGAGGTAAACATTGGTTCCGAAGATGATAAAAAACCATTATTCATCTGTAGTTCTCTCTTGGAGGAAGAAAAGAAGGAATTGATTGCTTTGCTCAGAAAGTACAGGGAAGTATTTGCGTGGGAATACCACGAGATGCCTGGGTTGAGCACTACTCTGGTGACGCACAACCTGGCTGTGAGGGAGGGAGCAAAGCCGATTAAGCAACCACCTAGAAAGTTCGGCTTGGAGCTAGAGGGACAAATAAAGAAAGAGATAGAGAAGCTGCTGGAGGCACAGTTCATCAAATCCATACAACATCCTACTTGGCTAGCCAACATAGTACCTGTAAGGAAAAAGAATGGGCAAATACGATGCTGCATGGATTTTAGAGACCTTAACAAAGCGTGCCCGAAGGATGATTTCCCGCTGCCACATATAGACAGCATGGTGGACGCCACAGCAGGACATGAGCGTTTGTCCTTCATGGACGGCTTTAGCGGGTACAATCAGATACGCATGGCACCAGAAGATGAGGAGAAGACGACGTTCAGAACGCCGATAGTGAACTTCCACTACAGGGTGATGCCCTTTGGGCTAAAAAATGCCGGTGCCACCTACCGGAGGGCCATGACTGCTATATTTCATGATATGATGCACAAAACGATAGAGGACTATGTGGATGATTTAGTGGTCAAGTCCAAAAGGAAAGAGGATCACCTGAGAGACCTAGAGGCGGTGTTTTTGAGATGCAAAAAATACAAGCTAAGGATGAATCCCCTCAAATGCAGATTTGGTGTTGCGTCTGGCCGTTTCTTAGGATTCAGAGTACATCAAGGGGGAGTGTCTGCGGAAGAAGAAAAGATAAAGGCAGTCCAAGAAATGAACGCTCCCAGAACAAGAAGAGAGTTGCAAAAGATTATGGGGAAGCTAGGATATATTAGAAGATTCATCCCTGCCATGAGCGAGCTTATAAATCCCTTCAGAGGACTGTTGAAAGAAACAACAAAATTCACATGGGAAAATCAGCATCAGGAGGCGTTTGATAGGGTGAAGAAGGTGCTGACATCAACCCAAGTGATGAGCGTACCTGAGCGTGAGAAGCCACTAAGGCTATACCTAGCCGTGTCTAGCGCTTCACTGAACGGATTGCTGGCTCAAGAAAAGGAAGGGGTGGAACGCCCTGTGGCCTACTTTAGCAGAATAATGAAGGAAGCGGAAGTAAGGTACACAGCTCAAGAGAAGCAATGCTTGGCGTTGTTGTACGCTTCTCAAAAATATAGACACTATTTTCAAGCGTACAGCATCCACGTAGTGACAAGATCTGAAGGGATAAGGTACTTGTTGCAAGGACCTGTCTTGACAGGGAGAGCATCCAAATGGGCTCTCACGCTCACCGAGTATGAAATAATCATGATACCTCCCACGACCCTCAAAAGTCAGGCGTTAGCAGATTTGTTAGCTATTTGTCCTCTGGCAGGTGAAGAGGAAGAAACAAGAAGCGTGGAAGAGAAGGTACTCGAGGTAGGAAGATGTGAAGAAGCGGAAAGATGGGTACTGACGTTCGATGGGACGCCCTCCACACCACAAAAAAGCCAAGGTGGAGCCGGTATCACGTTGACAAATGAGAAAGGTGAGACGCTGACCTTCGCACTTAACCTAAACTTTCCTTGCACAAATAACGAAGCAGAGTATGAGGCGTTAATCACTGGGCTGGGGATAGCAAAGGAAATGCAAGTGAAAAGATTGACCATCAAAGGAGATTCAAACTTGATAATCAAACAACTCAAAGGGGAATATGGGGTGAAGGATGCAGCTCTTGCCCTGTGTAGGGAACGGGTGTTGCTAGCAATGGAAGAATTTCAAATAGAAGAATTGAAAGACATACCCAGGGCGCAAAACAAGCAAGCTGATGCGTTGGCTACCATTAGAAATAGCACAGGGGCATTAGGTGAGGATGTGGTGGTTAGATTCCGAAGAATAAGCAAGCACAAAGGAGCAGGAGAAGGGACGGGCGTGAAGGATGGAGATTGGAAGCAAATCATAACACAACAATTGCAGGGGAAGGCGTTGACAAAGACAGCGAGAGATTTCTGCCTGATAGCAGGAAAGTTGTACAAAAGAAGTAGTGAAGGCTTGCTGATGAGATGTGTAACAGAAGAAGAAGGGGTAGAAAAAATAAAGAAATTACATGCTAGCATATGCGGACAGCTAGGGCCCGGATTGTACAGGCGATTACAAAGAATAGGAATTTCCTGGCAAATTATGAAACAACAGTGTGACGCTACCCAGGCAGCATGCCCACAATGCCAAGAAACTAGGGAAGAAGAAGCAGTGGGACAGATTGAAGAAGATTGGAGAAGGGGCTTGAAACGCTTTCTGGAGGAAGGACATTTACCGGAAGACAAGTTGGAGGCAGAAAAAATAAGGAGGAAAGCCACGAGGTATTTTTGTGAGAAGGGAGAACTCTTTAGGAAAAGTTACACAGGGGAGACGTTAAGGTGCATAGATGGAGATGACAAGGAAAAAGTAATGGAGGAAGTTCACAAAGGAACATGTGGGAGGCACCAAGGAGGCAGGCCGCTTTGGGCCGAGTTGTTATGCCTAGGATATTTTTGGCCAAATATGAAGAGGGAGGCGGAGGGATATGCGAGGAAATGCAAGGAGTGTCAAGAGCATGATAAGAGGATAACAGTGCCAGCGTTGAGCATGCAAGGACTCAGTTCCCCTTATCCTTTCCACACATGGGCGTTGGACTTTGTGGGGCCAATAGATCCACCATCGAGGAAGAAGAAATGGATTTTGGTGGCAACTGAACACTTTACCAAGTGGGTAGAGGCAGAGGCAACAACCACAGCCAATGGAGAGACGGTAGTGAAGTTCATCAAGGAGAACATCATTTGTAGGTTTGGTCTGCCCAAGTGTATAGTGTCGGATAATGGGACGCACTTTGTGAATGAAAGGGTGACAAACACGCTGCAGAATTTTGGCATCACACACCACAAGTCCACACCATATTATCCTCAGTCTAACGGTCAGGCAGAGGCCACAAACAAGATACTGATTCACATATTAAGAAGAACGGTTAGTGACGCCCCTGTCGATTGGAGTGAATATCTCCCCTTGGCGTTATGGGCGTACCGGACCACCAGGCATGGGACAACGAGGGCCACGCCGTTCTCGTTGGTCTACGGCGCTGAGGCCACGCTGCCAGCGGAAATCGCGGTGCCCTCCGCAAGGATGATAGGAGGGAATGAAGAGAGGCGTGAGGAGCAGGCAGAGTTACTGGAAGGAGAAAGGGATAAAGCCCATGAGCGGTTGATGAAGCATAATCGAAGGGTCATGCTAGCTTATGAGAAGATGGTTGTTCCCAGGATGTTCAGCGAAGGAGAGTTGGTACAAAAGGCCACAGATGCAGTGATGAGGAACGCCCATGTCAGCAAATGGATGCCAAAGTGGGAAGGGCCATTCATAATTCAAGAAACACATCCAAACGGGTACTGCTTCCTTTTGAACCCATATACCCAGAAAAAAATAGGGCCTTTAAATTTCAAATATATAAAGAAATATTATGCTTAGGAATGCCACACACTGTATGGGCATCTAGGTTGCTTTGTTTGTTTCTTTTTGCGATATGCACCAGTGAGTGCCTTGTATGAACTTTGTAGACATATGTTGAGTACGTGGCAGAATGTATTCTCAACATATCCAGAATAGTGTTTTTGAGAATGAAAGTCTACAGAGTTTAAATTATCATCAGTTTAACGTCGTGTTAAGGGATGAGCAAGTTTGTGTTTCTTTTATTATCTTGTATTGAGCGAATATCACACTTTGCATAGCAAATGATTAGTTGCATATCAATAAACGAGAACATTCTGGTAGAATATGTATATGTGAGATTGACCCAAGAACGATCGTAACCTAAGTGCTTAGAAAAATCAAGGAAGATCTATGTATGCAAAAAAAAGAGAGAGAGAATGAAAGATAAAGGCTTATCCTAAAAAGGCTGCTCTAAAAGAAGGCTCACCCTGCTCATTCAGATTACACTTAGAGCATCAATCTTGTAGTCCATTACGGTAACTATTGTTGTACGGATTGTAGATAGTATAAGCATAGAGTAGCCAATATTAAAAATCATAATAAGTGAAACTTGGATATGTGATAAAAGAAAAGAAAAAAAAAAGGGGGAGAGACCCCACTACACGTTCCAAGCAAAACACACCCAAATGATCAAGTGGGATGTAGTCCCCTCATTTGGAAGGTCTAAGTATTTGGAGTGGTTGTCGAAACCCGTACTTTAAGACAAAGCTAACAAAGTCAGGATGGTCGAGTGGGAGCCATACCCTACATCCATGATGCGGATAAAAGTCTAAGTAAACAAAGATTAAGTGCTTAGACTCACGCGAATGCCTGAAACGGTGACGCCCTGGGTATTCGCAAGGGTCAATAAGATTCGGTAACGTTAAACGACAAGAGAGTTGTCAAAACGTTACAGACAGACCAGATATGAGTGATGTAGTTACCGGGTCGCGCCTCGGCACTCATATGGAAAAGATGACTTAATAGTTCGAGGTACTACACGAAAAGCACAAGACAAGTGCACGTAATCAACCATATTTAGAAAATAATACTGTGTGCAGATAGCCCAATTAATTAAATCATCCGCATAAAACAAGCATGTTACCTATGTGATTTAAGCTACTAGGATTAGACAAACTAATTCGCATATCATTCATTAGAAGGTCATACATCCAACATGTGCAACAAAACGGGGGCAAGCCCTTTAAAACCAACAAGAGACGCATATAACTTATACACCAACTAGATTAGAGTGCAGATACATCAAAAGCAGGTACAAAAAGAAAAACATAAAAGATGCAGGCCACAGAAGCAAGTGCAAGAGGAAGAACACTAGAAGTGGAGAAGAAGGCCAATGGAAGAGCACACATCCTCAAAAGACTTCTTGCGTGCAACAACAGCGGAAGATTCTTTGTCCAATAAGGCCAAACGCCCTTCGGCCTCTTCAACTTTCTCCTTTAGCTCCTGAATTTCCTTGATTAGACGTTCACGGCGAGAACCAAAAGAAGAAACGGTGTCTGAAAGACCTGCAACAGATTCAGCTGGAAAAGAAACAACCACCCGCTGCATCAGCTCACGGATTTTATCAAACCAAGGACCTCCAAAGCCAAAAAGTTGAAGAGATGACAAATGGCCCAAAAACAGGATGTTGTGAATAGTGAGCAGGTCGGAGGTAGCATGACTCTCGCACAGTCGTAAAAAATTAACAAAGGCACGATAGCCTTGCTCTTGATATGGAAAAGACAAAGAAGTAGAAGGCAGAGTCAAGTCAGAATGCATGTCGAAGAAAGACTTGAACAGAGCCAAGTCACCAGCAAGTAAGAAGGCAGTCAGATCAGGCAGCAAACGGTCTGCACAAGGACAAACAAGAGAACTAAGATGTATGTAGAAAGACAAAAGAAGAAAAAGTTAGTAAACGCACTAGAGGTAGGAGTAAGGGTAATTCACCAGGGATAGTAACTTCAGGTGGTGGATTGACAGAAGCAGGATCAGAATCAAGAACAATTCCTACGTCGCTCAGAATATTTTGGGCACCAACAGGAGTTGAGGGCTCCTCAAGGGTGAGGACAGGGCCCTCATCATCAGCAATGACTGGTTCCAAACCAATGACAGGAACTGATTGAGCAGGAGAAGCAGGAGTAGGAACTACAGTAGTAACTAAAGGCGTTTCCGCAAGAGCAGAAGGAGAGCCACCTGAAAGAGTGCAAACATGTAAACAATTTAAAAAAAAACAACAACAACAATAAAACGAAAGAGAAGAAAGGAAGAAAAGAAGAAAAAAAAAGAGAAACAAATTATTATCAAAAGGCAAAGCAGGAACACAGCAACAGAAAGGAAGGAAACGCTCTAACCTGAAGATTGCAGCAGTGGCCCAGGGTCCATGGACTCTTGAGTTGCAGAAGGAAGAACAAGGGCATCTAAAGGAGAAAGAGGGAGTGCGTCAAGGATAGGATGAACTGAAGGAGAAGAAGGAGAACCACACATACTTGCGCCACTCTTGGCAATGCCGTCGGAAGGAATCTCGACCCTGATAGGAGAAGCATGATCACCCTCGTCATCATCTAAGTCAACATGTTCAACAGGACCAGAAGCAGCAGGGCGTGATGATAGTTGACGAAGTGATCTACGGCAAGGCATAGCAGAGACAGAAGTGGCTGCGCCACTCTTGTGTTTTTTGGGAGGATGGGCAGAACTCTTCAGAACCTTGGATGAGGAAGAAGACTTAATTTCGCTGCTTTTCCTCTTAGAAGAAATAACTGAAGAAGTGGCCTTGTGAGGAACAGGGGGATGACACGCTGAATATACAAAGACAAGGAGGAACAAGGTAAGTAAGACAAGAATGAAATAACATAATAAAGGGAGAATTGATGAGAAGAAGACATACCTGCAGAATCTTTACTAGCCAAAGGGGTGTAGTAAGGATCCTTGCGAATGATCCTCATGGTAGGAGGGGCCGAGATACTAAGCGAAACATTGTGATGGTGAAGAGCACGAAACACTGCACCCTGATAATCAAACCAACTTGGCAAAGCACCGCCAACCCTTGATAAAGGAATAAACCGGGAAGGGTCGAAAGGGGGCAAATCGGAAGGAAGGTGAAACAAAACAGCGTCCATGCAACTAGAAACATCCAGCATGCCCAGAGTAAGATCACAAGGGGGCTGATCAAATCCAAATTGCCTGGCAACGCGGTCGGTCCTATAAGCATAAGGATACAGAGCCCCCCCAAACGAGCCTATATTATCAGTTAAAACGAAACCAGGAATGACACAGGGAGAAGTCATCAAAAGCCACAAGTCAAAAGCCCCCTCAGAACGCTGTGAATAACTGTTGCGAGTATTGAACCGAACCTCATCATAGATGTCGTGAAGACATTCGTAACCAGCATAAAGACAACCCGTGTAGGGACAAAACACAAAAGCAGACTCATCATCAACCACCTTGATGAGGGGACGACTAGGACGCCCCCCGGACCAACACCAAGAGCGTGGAAGTGGGGGCGGAGAAACGCCTTTTGCTAATTGGGGCTGTGGAAAGGATGAAGCTGAGAGACGAGCGGGTCCATAAACGGGGAACCTCTCGAACAAAAAGTATTGCAGGAATGTTAAGTCCAGGAAAGAGTTTATTTGGCAATGCCCAAAGGAAAGGCGCATTTGATCAGTAAGCTGGTCCAACCGAGCGTAAAAGCTACCCAAATAAAGAGGAGCCAGAGGGAGGCGTACACCTGTGGAAAGCAGGCAAGCGAAAATGAACACTACCGGACTGACAGATTCCCAATGTGGCCCCGGAAAAACAAACCGACTAAGCCAGAATGAGATGAATGCAGCCCTCTGGAGGCGAGGATCTACTGCTAGTCCAGGCTCAAAGGTATCACCAAAAAAATCCCCAAAAAAATACCTAACCCATGTGGCAAAGGTATATTTCAGGGTATCAGCTTTCTTGGATTTCTTGGAGCGTGTTGACTCACCCATACGGCGTTTAAACAAATCTCTTGAATGACGGGCGCTTCTCACCGTAGCCATCTTTAAGTCCTTGGCCATATCCAGTATATGGGTGTCTATGGAAGAGAAAGAGAGAGAACGCTCACCAAAGGCTGGCAGCTTCAGCAACACCACAACGTCTTCCAAGGTGGGCGTGAATTCACCCCATGAAGTGAGAAACGTATGTGTAGAAGTGCACCACCGTTGGACTAGAAAATCCAAGTCTTCATTCCGTTTGTTCACAATCAATTTTGGGGATAACTTAATGGCAGCAGCAATACCCACACGCTCCAAGATCTGAATGAAAGGAGGGTCTTCCTTGAACACATGATCTACCCACTCAGACCAACCCCCAGTTGCCTGCAATCGACCGTGGAAGCGTAAGGCGGACCAAGGAAACTCTGCACGTGTGAGGCGTGATTGAAGGAGGGAAGCACCCACGAGATAACTGGGACGTTGTGGGACGACGGAGAGGAGTTTGGCCTCCTCCTCAGCAATGGGGGTGGCCAACGATGCAGGGGCGTCAGGAAGGGCAGCGGATACCGGGGGCGAAGGAAATGGACGAGTCAAGGGGGAGAAAGAAGTTCCCTCACAGTGGCCTTGAGAAGCTGAGGGGTCAACACAGGGAATGGGTACATTCACTGAAGTACAAAAGGAAATAGTGGGAGGCGTGGGATCAGCAATTTTCTCAGGAGGAGAATCATTGGTAGAGGAAGGAGAGGAGTCGGTTCCAGAAGAAGAAGAAGAAGAAGACAAGGAAGACATGATAGTGAAAAGAGGAGGTGATGACTGTAACTGTATGAAAACCCATGAAAATGAGGGGGGTTACTTATAGAGAAAGGAAGGAAAGAAGGGAGTTATGATGGACCGAAATCCAAGGCCACTACTCAACCACCACTTTTCGAACGTGGCTGCAAATTGAGGGAAACTAAGAGACTAAAGTAGGCAGATGTGCAACAAACAAAAATCGCCACTTTTTTTTCTTTGTTGCAAGGGGGCTTGTGTTACAGACCCTTTTCCAAATCAGCAAAATTGGGCCAATAAGTATGAAGGCCCATTAACACATATCACAAGGAGAAGAATGGACCTCCTTTCATAAGGCCATCCACGAAGGGATGACGGGATGGATCAGAAGGGAAGGGCTCTAGTGGGAACTCTGAGGAGAGCGTGGCTTGGCAGGATTTTGATGGGCGTGCTCCCCAAGCTGGGCGTGAGGCTCAAGGAGAGGCTGCTTCAGAGACCCAGAAAGCAAGCATCGAGGAGACAGTGGCCAGTAGTGTCTTTGAATTTCTACACTTGAGAAGTTCATTCACCAAAATGGGGTCTTATACCCATGAGCCAAAAGAAAGACATCTTTCTAGTTGCTTTAAGAAGAATGACTGAAAGGAAACATAGGGAAAAGAGAGCCACCGTTAGGGAATAGTGATCGAGGCAAAGAAAAGGTGAAAAGAAAGGTCAAAGAGAGAGAAATACGAGAAGAAGAGGGAGGCTATAAAAGGAGAGTGAGGGAGATAAGAAAGGCAAAAAAAAAGAAAGCAACGGTAACACACACAAGAGAAAAACCATTGGCCACTATAACCAAGTGCTTGCATCTCATCCTTTCTACGAAGGTCTCTGAACCAGACCCATTGGTTCATTACCTTGCCACCTTCCCTGGAGAAACCCTTTTTGTTGATATCTTGTCCAAAAAAACCCAATCTCTCAAGCTTACTAACCTAGATTATTCCTACTAAGTATTTCCTTAATTTTGGTACCGAAACAGCGTCGTTTGATCCATGTAGCCGACCCCACCTAGTGGGACAAAGGCTTAGTTGTTGTTGTTGTTGTTGATGGTACACATCAAAATCCAACTAATGTTTTAATAGGGAAAGACAATTGCAAACACAACTCAGTATTTTAAGAAAAATTGATTTAGTACTGAAACTAGTCTAGACAAGAGGTATCTCCCAAAATAGCATTTGGGTAAGTAATGGTATTAACTAATCGATCCCCTTCAGAAGGTGGAGTTCATTGAAAACTTTTCACACATCCCCTGTATATTCTAGAATGCTTATGAAAATATATTCCTTAATTATCGGTTATCGACATAGCACAAGTCTTAACATTTCTTAACCTTCTGCAATATAAGCAAATATAGAACATCACTGGTACAGCAAAACAAATTTTCTCAACTCAGATAGCTCGAAATGACCAAGAATTACTAAACTGAACTTATGTAAGCAAAAAGGCTTTATGTACCGGAATATTTCTTAATTTCTGCATTCTGTTGCGAACAAAATTTGGGTAAGCACTGAAGTCTGCTTCTCCCATATGCAAAATATTGTAAATGTATTCAAGGTAACCCCACTCTCCTTTAAGGATGATTTTGTCCAGTACATATGCCTTTTGAGGTGTATCCGCAGAAGTATCATACGGCGGTATATTGCGGAAAACATGAGCATCTGTGTCTCCAAGAGCCTTTTTCTTTGCAACATTTTTCATTTTCACATCCAGTTTCTCTTGAGAATTAGGTTCTTGACCTTGTTGGAGAGCCAACCAATTTTTATTCTGCAGAGCAATACAAATTCGAAGACTATTTTATAACATTTAAAATAAAAACCAACATAACTTAGTTGAATGATTACTGTTAAGTATACTAAATCACTTAAATTCATCAATGCACAATACTATGGGTTTTGGGGACTGCAGTGATCCAGATCCCAATGGAAAATTGAAATGTGGCGAGACTGGTGGGATCGACGTGAAAAATTGTAAAAGCGGTAAAATGGAATGATTTTCTCAGCGAGTAAGTTTCAGAATTTTTTACTGACTGACCCGCTTTCAAGGAAATGGGTGGGCCCAAGTAGCCCTGCCCAGTTTTCAGCCACACCCAAAACCGATTTCACTTTTAACCTCAATCATTCTTTGTTCTTTTATTTTACTGAGTACTCAATCCCTCAACCTCAGAGCTCAACCAGAGAAGATTGGCAGTGACTATTACTACTTCAACCAAAAGCGGTGATGACAGTGGGTGGGCAAATGCTCATTGCGATGTGGGTGCTTACTTCCTGTGAGCCTGTGACGATGGGTCTCAAAGTAGTTGTTTAGGACTTGGCAGTGGCACACAAGTCACGATATGATGAAGAGGTTATTGAACTTGATTAAAGAAATTATTTTTAATACTTTTGTTTACTGTGTTACACTATTGAAAAGACAGTTTTCTGTGTTACCTTATTGGCAAATTCTCCGGTGCATGTTAAGGGATACATGCACCGGTGCATGCCATCCTTTTTTGGTTTTTTTATTTATTTTTTTAAAATTTAACCAATTAAAAAATATTCTATGTGTTTTCTTTTTTATCGATATGAAGTGATTTTTATAATTTGGACTTTTTTTTTATTTTACTCTGTGTTCTTAAAAAACTGTACTGAGTAAAAATGTATTCAAAATTTACATATTCTAATAAATCTGTATACGAACTTGTGTTAAAAAATATTCTGAATGAATCTGTATTAAAAAAATTTAAAAAGCAAAAAAAAAATTGCATATGCACCGGTGCATGTTATCTCTTAACATGCACCGGAGAATTTGCCCTTATAATATTTAGTTGTGGGCCACTTTGTCACTGACCATATGAAACAAGTTAGTGTTGCTCATTTTACTGTAATTATATTTTTTCAAGAGCCATGCCATCGGCCATTTGCTCACAATGCCATCCACTACTTTGTATCGCGATATTTTGGCAAACAGCCAAGGACCACTATCTGCCATTGACAACACGGTTCACAATCAAGTTAATCATGATGAAAATGGGTCGGAGCATATTTAGGCTAAACACTAAAGATATGCTCTTAGTACTTGAGGTTGTCATATGCTAGCCTACACATCAAAATGCCTAATTAGGACTTTTCATGTGTTTTTGGTCTTTGGTTGGGTATCTCGGGCTAAGGGGGTAGGGATTAGGTAACGCCCTTTGGCATGCAGTGCTGCATGACCCATTTGCGTAGTTTTTTAGGTGTTTCTTTTGTTCTTATTAGGGTTTCTTATCCTCTTGTAATATTCTCCCTTCTCTTCTAATAATACCTCTTCTTTATCAAAAGAAAGAAAAGACGAGCTAGGCATGGAAAACGCAGCATCCACTAACATTAGGTGGTCTGATTGAAGCTCATAACATGCAAATAAGTGGGATTTCTAGAGATAGTTGCAGATCAAAACCAAGAGGGAGAGAGACTGAAAGATTGCCTGCTAGACTTAGAGAAACCAGTGGTTCTCTTGGTAGAATGCACAAGTGGTCTAGGCAAGTGAATAAATTCATGAAATAAACGATGTGATTTTGGCATGTCTGAAATTTCAAGAGGAAGATAAAGGTCCCTGGTTTTTAAGTCATCATGACTTCTTGCAATGAAAGGAACTAATTAAGAGAATCAGGCTAAGTTGATTCTAGATTATAAGCTTGATAACTAATAGGATCTGGGGGACATAATTCGTCAGTTGTAACGAATTCAAACTACAAGAAAATAGCCCTAGAGGCATGTTCTTGAGTTGTATAAGCTAAAGGCCTCTTAAGAAGCCTATGTGTTTCTACATTCCAGCGCATTGAAAGTGAAGAGGATACTGACTAAGCAGTAAGCAATTGTTAATCAAATTCATTAAGCTACTTGAATAGTATCGTCCCTGTGGTTGCCAAAGGGTTAAACACAAATCAAAGTATACCTTCTCATTATCCCTCTTTGTTCCAACCATAGCAGTAGTCTGTCTAGCTTTCTCTTCCTGAGTGAGCTCTTCGATTGTCGAGCTTGCGGGCTCGTTGTCAGCAGCTTCCAAGCCCTTAACTTTCGGTTCCAATCTGAATATCTGAACAACAAAACCCACTATAAAGCAAGAAAAATATTGACTTCAAAGCAGCAAAGCAATTTTTTCCTCTTCAAAATTTACCTTATTAGCAGCAATGGGCACAACCTTCAGGGTATGAGTTTCCTTGTCAAAAACACCAAGCGCGTACATGGCCCGGTATCCAGCAGCAGCTTCACCGGAATAACTTGTTCCAACGAATTCTACCGGGGACCCAGCAGGGCTTACCACAAGCTGCAGCCTTTTTCGCAAGGTCATGTTTTGGTAAACTCGAAAGCCCGTGGAAACAGGTGACTTGACAGGATCGAATCCAGTAGGGAAATAGCCGACAACAGGAGCTATTTTACCCAGATGTTCAGGGACGACTTGGACCTTGGCCCGAACCCTAACATCTTGAGGTGGCGGATCACTTTTCTTCTTGTTCTTCCTGTTCTTGACCTTCTTGGATTGTGGCTCTTGCTGGGATTTTGAGTCTTCGGCGTCCAAGTCCATTATGCTGTATCATATTGAGGAATTTAATAATCACAGAAAATAATACATATACCTGGATGGCAATTCTACTTCACACATAATAATATCACAAAATTACTCAATTAAACAACTATGTAAAAAAAACAAACAAACAAAAATGGCCAACGGTAAATCAATAAGGCATGCCAATTAATTCAAGGTACTCTACTCTAACCAAGGTTGCCAGAACCAAACCGGAGATCAAGCCGGAAGAAGCTCCGTATAGGGTTTAACCGTATTAACCGGTTAAGCCGGATGGTTAGACCGGTATTTATATATATAATTAAAAAATTAAAAAATACACTACAAAATCTACATATTACGAAAATAATAATTTTATAAACTTTATATAATATTAAAAATATAATATAATACTGGAGAACAAATAGACATTCCATGGGAACAAAATCCAAAAAAAAACTAACAAAGAACAAATAGACATTCCACCGGATCCTAATAGAAACCCTTAGAAAATACAGAACACATTCTCAAAATTACATGAAAAAACAATTCCTACCGCTTAAAAGAAAAACATAACCACACAACCTTCATGTAAAAGTATAAAACCAACTCATATGCCTTCAATATATGAAAATGCAAAAAGAAATGCAAAACATTATTGAAGCCAAACCAAAAACCTTACTGATCTGACTTCTGAGGCTGCAGTAGGCAACAGTGAGGCGAGGCTACCGCGAGGACGACGAGGAGGTGGCGGCGAGGGCGTGGCGGCTCAGCGGTGAGGCGAGGCGAGGCGACGACGATGGCATGGTGGCGGCGGCGAGGGCCACTTCTCCCGTTCTCACTTCTCCTCTGTTCTCCTTTCCATTTCTTTTTTTCTTTTCACAGCCAAATGCACAACGAGGCTTTTTTACTTAAGTGTGGTAGTTTTGCGAACAATTTACGAAAATGTGGCAGTTTTGAAACTATATACATAACATGGGGCAGTCAACAAAACTATTTCTAAAAATGGGGCAGTCAAAGTCAAAATTCCCCAAGTCAAACAAGTCATCCGAAATGACTTCTTCTAAATGACACGTGGCGCAACCAGGTGGGTTGCGACACTCCGGTTGACGCAACAGGTTGAGTCAACCGGAGTGACGCAACCCACCTGGTTGCGCCACGTGTCCCGCCTATCTCCCCCCGGTCTCCAACGAGTTCCACTACTATTCCCCCCTGTCTCCTCTAGTTCAATATATCTTCTTGTCAAATTTTTTTTTTCAATCATCAATTTATACAAATTTTTGGTATTTTTTTCGAGGTAAATTTTTAAACCTCTACAATTATTTTTTATTTTAATTTTAAGTAATACTAAATTTATATACCGGTCTATAAGAAGTAATAAATTTTTAAATTTTTTTAAACTTTTTATTTTTACGCATTAATATATAGAGTGTGACATTGTAATTTATATAAATAAATTACAAATAATAAATTAGAAACAATAAATAAATAAGTGCATTAAAATAGCTAAATAAATAAGTGCATTAAAAATAAATTGCAAATAAGTGCATTAGAAATAATAAATAAATAAATGCATTAAAATAGCTAAACATTAATAATAATGTAAAAGCACACAATTAAAAATAAATTAAATATATAAAAAAATTAAAATAAAAAAATCTATAACAAAAATATACTAAAATTACACCTAAACATTAAAATATAAAAATTACACCTAAACATTATAATAATAAGTAAAATCGCAAAAATAACGATAAAGTAAATATGTACATATAAATTTAAAAAATTAAAAATGTAAATGTAATGTATGCTTTTTTTAAATCAGGAGTAAACTACTTTTAACTATATTCCTTGGTCTAGCTAAGAGATTTAGTTAAGTATGACCTATATATATGACCGGAGGGAGTAAAATATAAAAAAAAAATTAAATAAGAGAATTATTATCTATGTACAATAGCATAAAAATAAAAAAACACAATTTTTTTTATATAAATAACAGTGCTAATGCATAAAACTAAAAAGCATAAAAAAATTAAAAAGAGTATCACATTTTTATAAACTAGTGCATAAATTTAAAATTATTAAAATTTAAAAAAAAATTAATAAAAATAAAGCTATAAAAATTTACCTAAAAAAATATACCGGATATTTGTGTAGAAAGATGATTGACAAAAAAAATAAATATATGAAAAATATATACTCCCTCCTTCCCTAATTATAAGGTCATTTTAACACTTTTATTTTGTCCCTATTTATAAGGCCCTTTACAAATTTTCAACGAGCATTAATTATTTTTTTTCCACAAACACCCATATTTATTTAACACTTTTTAGATTCCCAATAATATTAATAGGGGTAATTTTGAAAATACATATCAAAAGTTCACATTTCCAATACAATTAACTAAATTATTTCACTTTCTTAATGGACGTGAAATCTCCCAAGAGGGCCTTATAATTAGGGACAGAGGTAGTATTAAAGGATGATATGTGTGTTGGAATGTTGGGAGACCGGGGGAGACATGCTTGCCACGTGGCGCAACCAGGTGGGTTGCGTCACTCCAGTTAACTCAACCTGTTACGTCAACCGGAGTGACGCAACCCACCTGGTTGCGCCACTTGTCATTTAGAAGAAGTCATTCCGAATGACTTGTTTGACTTGGGGAATTTTGACTTTGACTGCCCCATTTTTGGAAATAGTTTTGTTGACTGCCTCATGTTATGTATATAGTTTCAAAATTGCCTCATTTTTATAAATTGTTTGCAAAACTACCCCACTTAAGTAAAAAAAGCCGCACAATGAAGCAGTGTACTGCTACTGCCTTTTAGTTTTAGGTTTTTATTTTTTTTCTTAAATCAACTTTGGTTGAACCGGGTCCGTTTTTCCCGGTTCAACCCGGTTCAACAGATTTGCCCACCGATTTTTTCCAGCTTCAAATTAGAAACAGTTTAGCCAGAACCCAAAACCGTTATTGCCACCGGTCGACGGTCCGACCGCCCGGTTCGGTCCGGGTTTAATAACACTAACTCTAACCATATGTTGCATGGGTACGTTACTTTTCCTGCCGTATCAGTATAGAAAAAACGCTATACAGATTGTGTAACATCCCTGACAGGCAAATGGATTGCGACTATCCCCACATACCAACACGAGTCTTTTCAGTGTGCTTTGTCCTCACTCGCACACTTCCCGGGAAAACTTCCCAGGAGGTCACCCATCCCAGAATTACCCCAAGTCAAGCACGCTTAACCATGGAGTTCTTATGTGATGGACTACCGAAAAGAAGATGCATCTTGATGATATGGGTAGTACTAATCAATTCATTTAAGCCTTCTTGTACCGTGTAGTCCCATTCCTACACAGTCTCAGGATCACCCTCTCATTCCGGTGCGTCGGTTCATTCATGTACCCCTCCCTTAGAAGCCTGCCAGGAGCCGCTCCTTGTCCGTGCCTCTTGCACCGGCGATCACTCCCCGCCCTCATTAGCCCGGGTCTTACATGCCCACCAGCTTCCGCCTGGTTCGTCCCCGAACCACACCGTAGTGGGAGAGGAGCCGCTCTGATACCATTTGTAACATCCCTGACAGGCAAATGGATTGCGACTATCCCCACATACCAACACGAGTCTTTTCAGCGTGCTTTGTCCTCACTCGCACACTTCCCTGGAAAACTTCCCAGGAGGTCACCCATCCCAGATTTACCCCAAGTCAAGCACGCTTAACCATGGAGTTCTTATGTGATGAGCTACCGAAAAGAAGATGCATCTTGGTGATATGGGTAGTACTAATATATTCATTTAAGCCTACCTGTACTGTGTAGTCCCATTCCTACACAGTCTCAGGATCACCCTCTCATTCTGGTGCGTCGGTTCATTCATGTACCCCTCCCTTAGAAGCCTGCCAGGAGTCGCTCCTTGTCCGTTTCTCTTGCACCGGCGATCACTCCCCGCCCTCATTAGCCCGGGTCTTACAGATTGGGTACAGCGCTGTAGTGCTGTGTGCGTGACGGCTGAATAAAGGATAATATTTTAACAACCCCACATATGAAAACAAATTAACGGAACTTGTACTGAATCACACTAGAATGAATCTAAATTGTAAAATTTGAGAGAGTAAAAAGGGGAAAATGTAAGACAGACGAGAAAAACTCACCGGATAACGGACAGAGAAGGCTAGGGCACCGAGGGAGGGAGGGAGGAGGAAGAAGCTACGGGGGATGCAAAGCAAAGCAAAAGGATGACCATGCTTCAAAAGAGAGAAAGTTAAAAAGGATGCTGCAAACTGTAGGGGTGAGCATGGGACGGGTTGGGCTTGTCCCTCACCCGTTCCTAAACCAAGACAAGCCCAACCCGTCCCTAAATGTTGCTCGGATCAATTTTTCAACCTGAACCTGTTCCTAATTATAAGAGAATAAGGTAACGACGGGTCCAAAATAGGACGGGTCTGGGTTCATTCGGGACAAGAATGAATAGCATTAAAAAATGTTATTTTTTTTTTCTTATCATTACATCTAAAGAAAAAGAAACCCCCTCAAACCAGTCAGAAAACGAAACGGCTGTGAACCGATACAGACACCAAAAAAAACCCAAAACACCATAAGTAAACCAATATTACAACCCCACCGCACCTCAAGGATCCAAATAGTCCAGTACCAATCAACGATAAAAACAATCAAAATAAAGCAACAGTGTAGCCAAGAGGCAACCAAGATCAAATGGTGACAAAAAATCAGTACTCTATAGCTAACAGTAGTACTGGACTAAGGAACTAATTATTGTACCATCTTTATTTCTATAGAAACAGTAATATGGAATTAGTTCAAAATCTGATTGAAGTATTAGTTCCTAATATTTCAATAATCAATTCCTCTACCTTGAAGCTTTAATAAATTTTTTTTATAAAAGAAATTTATTCCAAGAACGAAAAAAGTACAAGATGTACAATTGCGAAGAAACATACAATTTAGTTCAAGTTTTAGTGAGTATTTCTCAATTCTAAACACTCCCTAAAGTGCCTAAGACAGTATCCCTCTCCAACTCTAAAACATCCCAATCTTAAAGCTCTATAAAACTTTCTTGCTATATCAATAACAAGAAATGCTAAAGCTTTATAAAACTTCTTTAATAGGTGGAGAGAGCACATTTTATGTTAATTAAATTGAATGATAGATTTGTTTTTTCTTATATATATATATATATATAATATTTATTTTCTTTGTTTCATAAGACATCAACCTTTTATTTATATATATATATATATATATATATATATATATATATATATATATATAAAGGTTGATGCTTATAATATTAAAGAGAGAGAGAGAGAGAGAATAATGAGATTAGTCTCGGGCTTTATATGTACCGGTTAAATTTGTCTATGAGATTATAAAAATTTCAAATTAATTTTTGAGAAAGCAAAACGTGAGTCATTTTAGTTCATACATTAGTGTCGTGTCCTTAATCGAAATCAGCCTTACTAATACAGATTGGTCAAATAAGACCAGTTCCGCACCCCATTTGAGACTGGTTCCGAACCAGTCTTAAAAGCGACGGTCTTATTGCTATGTCTTTAAATGAGTCTGGTTCCGAACTGCTCTCGTTCCGAACTAAAGAGACTGGTTTCGAACCAGTCTACAAATTAAAAAATAACCAGTCTCTATTAAAAGATGAACCAGTCCCATTCAGTATTTTGAACCGGTCTCAATTAAACTATGAATCAGTCTGATTGAAGGATTTGAACCGATTTGAAAATTAAAAAATAATCAGTCTCATTGAGTATTTTGAACTAGTCTTATTAAGTGTTTTTAATTTTTTTTTTAAATTTATTTTACAATTATTTTTACGACATGAAGTATAGTCTATTCATTTTTATTTTATTTTTTAAAATTTAGAATTGGCTACTACTGAATCTACCATGAAAGGAAGAATAAATTCCAATGCAAAATGTATTATAAAAATTGAAAGGACCTTTAATATTATAAGCATCTCTAATCCAATATCCAAGTTCAAACCAAAAACAAAGTACCATCGGAAGCAACTGAAATATCAAAACATCAATTGTATTAACTGATTCCTACATGATAGATAGCTTGGGCAATTAAAAAATTTGATATTACTCCATAAACAAATTAGCTACTACTCCTCAGTGCTCCTATTGCTATTGATTGTCATTGCTTGATTGTCATTGCAGTCGATTGCTCCTTCTTCTCCTCTTCTGCTCTGCAAATATAATACGGCAAAATGAAGGACGTATAATACGGCCAAGTAATATAAAATATAATACGACCAAGTAATATAAAATAGTACATGGAAAGGTATATACAGTATATAAAACAGCAAAGCAACAATAAGACATAGTTTACCAGCTCAAGAACTTGCTTGAATGGCCCAAAATCTGCAACTTTTATGCCCCCTTTATTATCTACAATATTAGCACCCTGAAATTAATCTTTGATTGCACATCAGCCACCAAAAAATTAACCAAACTAACATGCATATCAATAACATTAAAAACAAAAAAATTAAAAGGCACCTTAATGTCTTTGTGCATGATTCCATTTTTGTGAAAGTGCTAAAGTCAAAGAAGCAATTGCTTTGTATAAGTTCTTATGACCTGTTGAACAAATCAGTGAAAATCACATGGCATAATGAATTATCAAGTACATTAATTCAGTGGTTTAAAACTTATAATCTTAAGGAAAGCTCCAAACTTCCCCAATAGCGATGAAATGGATAAACAATAGAATATCATTATGAGCCTGTAAGTAGTATACATAATATTAGACAAAAAACAGTATAACAACTCTACTAATTTCAAAGACCATATGCAGTAAAGCCTGAGATTCAAAAGGGAGCTCATTGTAATTGATGTTTAACGTAGAATCACCCTATAGCCACATAGCTCCTATATAAGCCCACACATGTTTTGACTCATCGAACCAGCAAACATAAACAGGACAGAAAGGGAACTGTAAATTCGGAAGAAAATCAAGACAACTCAGGTACCTCAATGGCTGAACAGCAAATATGATTGATCTGGAAGTATACAAGACTAACATTCAATATAGGAATAGTTGTAATCAGATTCTAATGTTCCAAAACTAAACATGAGAGTTCACTTCAAATGGACCAGATTCACTCCTACATCGATCAGGTCTTGTAATCAATAGCACTCAAATAAGAACAGTATACCACATTTACATCAGTCAATTTTATCCACACCTAAAACTGTTGATAGTTGAAGGGGGAAATTGAAGGGGAAAAACGATTCCAACAAAGGGTCTTAGAGGAAGGACGTTGGAATGGAGAAGGAAGCGCAAATGAAATGTGGAAGGTTATGGCCAAAGGGATTAGGAACATTGCAAAGGAGACACTCGGTGAATCAAGAGGTTATGGACCAAAGGGCAAGGAATCATGATGGTGGGATGCAAGGGTGCAAGATAAGGTAAAGGAGAAAAAGGAATGCTTCAAAACTTGGTCCTTGAATAGAAATGCAGAGAGTTGGGATAAATATAAAGCAACTAGGCAAGAGACCAAGAAAGCGGTGAGCGAAGCAAGAGGTAGAGCGTTTGATGGGCTATACCAATCTCTAGGCACTAAGGAAGGGGAAAGAAGTATTTATAGGATTGCTAAACTTAGGGAAAGGAGGACGAGAGACCTAGATCAAGTGAGGTGCATTAAGGATGGAGATGGCAAAGTCTTGGTCGCAGATTTGGATGTAAAAGAAAGATGGAAGAGTTACTTTCACAACCTTTTCAATGAAGGTCATGAAAGTTCACATCATGATCAGATAGTCACTAGAGAAGGGGACCAAAATCATACCTTTTACCGTAGAATTAGGGAGACTGAGGTAAAAGAGATATTGAGAAGGATGGATAATGGTAAAACGGTTGGTCCGGATAGTATCCCCATTGAAGATTTGGAAAACCTTGGGAGAGAGGGGCATCAGTTGGCTCACCAAGTTGTTTAATGAGATCTTAAGATCCAAGAAGATGCCGGACGAGTGGAGGAGGAGCACTTTAATCCCTATCTACAAGAACAAAGGTGACATACAGGATTGTGCGAATTATAGAGGGATTAAGCTTATGAGTCATACCATGAAACTTTGGGAAAGGGTGATAGAGCGAAGATTGAGACAGGAGACTCATGTTACTGAGAATCAATTTGGCTTCATGCCGGGAAGATCAACTATGGAGGCAATATACTTACTGCGCCGGTTGATGGAGGAATACCGGAGGCAACAAAAGGATCTGCATATGGTTTTTATTGATCTGGAGAAAGCTTATGATAGAGTGCCTAGAGAGGTACTATGGAGGGCTCTCGAGAAGAAAGGGGTGCGTGTTGCCTATATTAGAGCCATTAAGGATATGTATGACGGGGTCAAGATGAGCGTGAGGACACAAATTGGGATTTCAGAGGATTTTCCCATCTCGATAGGTCTACACCAAGGGTCAAGTTTGAGTCCCTACCTCTTTACATTGGTCTTGGATGTGCTTACGGAACATGTCCAAGAATCAGTGCCCAAATGCATGCTCTTTGCGGATGATATTGTGCTTATTGGGGATACTAGAGAGGAAATAAATGGGAAGATTGAAATGTGGAGACAAGCTTTAGAAGGGTCTGGATTCCGGATAAGTCGAAGCAAGACAGAGTATATGGAGTGTAATTTTAGCAAGAGGCACGTGGGCCTTACTCGGGAGGTGAAGGTAGGAGAGCATGTCTTAGCACAAGTCCCGAAGTTTAAGTATCTTGGTTCTATCTTACAGCAGGATGCAGAAATAGAAGGGGATGTAAATCATAGGATTCAAGCAGGGTGGATGAAATGGAGGAGTGCCTCGGACGTGTTATGTGATAAGAAGGTACCACTTAAACTTAAAGGAAGGTTCTACCGCACTGCTGTAAGACCGGCGATGTTATATGGGACAGAGTGTTGGGCGACAAAGGGCACACAAGAGAATAAACTTCATGTTGCAGAGATGAGGATGTTGCGGTGGATGAGTGGGCATACCAGACAAGATCGGATTAGAAATGAGTATATTCGAGAAAAAGTTGGGGTTGCTCCTATTGTTGAAAAAATGGTTGAATCTCGTCTTAGGTGGTTTTGGCATGTGTGGAGGAGACCGGCGGAAGCCCCGGTTAGGAGGGTAGACCAAATGGAGGGTACTACAAGGGCTAGAGGAAGAGGAAGACCTAGAAAAACTATAGGCGAAACAATTGAGAAGGATATGGCAATCAATGTCTTATCAAAAGACATGATTTATGATAGGCCTTTATGGCGTCGTTTGATCCATGTAGCCGACCCCACCTAGTGGGACAAAGGCTTAGTTGTAGTAGTAGTAGTAGTTGATACAATCAGATAATCCGGATCACATAATTGGCTATTGCACCTAGTGTTTGAAATCAATGCAGCAAGAACTTATTAATTGAGAACAAAATAAAATGCTACATATAGACTTTAGAATTCTCAGGTTTTTAATTATGCTAATCCATTCACCACAACAAATAGAGGAATAGAGCATCTACACGTGGTTTGGCTACTTATTAATTTGAAATTCGTAACTGTTTTGACATATTTCTCTTTGTATGTATTTAAGACAAAGAATTATGGACAACCATGAAAAGTTTGAACTTGATGAGGTAGTTTCAGTAACATTAAATAATATATGATGACAAAAATTTTATTATTTAGCATGGCAAAATTTCATGCAGTCATACTTCAGAATTGATTCAAGTTTGCCGCTAATAGTTTCAGGTTTCGTTTTGATAAAACCCATAAACAATGATTTTGTAGGTGCAGGGGCGAAATATGCACATGAGCCAATGACACTCCGATTACTACCAAGGCTAAAATATATACATAGTTCAAGGATGGCATTATTTTGATGAATTACATTGCTCCTGAATGCCATGTTACAAACTACTTAGATACCACACACAACCAGAATGTAACACTCAGTTTTAAGCAAAACTGAACTGTCATCTTTTCCATAGCCACATGAAACCATTGTTGCAAACTACTTAGATATTCCCTTTGATCTTCTTTGTATTCTTACAAGAGTACAATCCATATGCAAATATATGTATCGTGCTAGAAAAAAAAAATGAGAGGAATGCAAAATTGTATGTGCATATAGCATACCATTTTCCTAATAGTAAAAGTTATCCTGCAAACAATGCATATTTATCATTGGCCATTTTCCTAAACTTGTAGGCATAAGAACTCATTTTCATCTCATATCTCAAATTTTTTACAAGTCCATATAACATGTTTATATATATAAGCTCTTATTAAGAGAATTTGTTTCCTATCTGAAAACTAAATTTTTGAAATAACTTACAACATATTCATAATATATAAGACAGGACAGGTAACTAATAGTAGAATGTATGCGGCCAAAGGGTTAATTGAATATTGAAAAAAATGGAATTCAAAGTTTTCTCTGTTTTAGATTAGGGTGAAATCTGCCTTGTTCCACTCTTAATGTATTGTATTAAAAAAAAACTTGTCTTCTAGTGATTGGAGCAATGGTATAGTCATGCATATGGTGATAGAATTGCCAGGTAACCAAAATACCAAATCATCACAAGCACTGTTGAGATAGGCCTTTTGTCCTATATGAAACTGAAAGTTATCATTTGGAAGATGAGTGAAAGGTGCTAGAATATTAGAATTATAAACACAAAAACAGACTCCATACAGAGAGATTCCTCTGAAAACAGTATAAACCAAAAAAGAAAACCAGAAAAACCAGAAAATTAACGCTAGTTATAGTTTATTTCAGTGCAAACACCATTACTCATTTACTCTATTCACATGATTAGCTTAAAACCAAATGAAACCCACCGATATACAACAAAACCGAAACAAGAATGACAAAGAACAGACCAAGGATCTGGGATAACGTTCTTCATCTATACTCTTTCCCAACTTCACTAACTCCATGGGCAAGGCAAAAAATGAGATAAATAGAAAAAAAAAACAGAAATCAAAATAGAAATAAAAATAAACCCTAACTTCAACACAAGCAAGATTGAAAGAGTACAGAATAAAATAAGAAAATAGGATTTGAGATATGGAATAAAAAAGGAAAAAGGAGTAAGAACAAACCACAAGAAGCACCGGCGGAAGGAGCAGAACCAGAGGGAGTGGTCGAGCGCCGCAGTGGGTGAGCCGTTGAGAGCGCTACGTACGTGGGTGAGCAGTCCAGAGCGCCGCCATGAGTGAGTTGAATCAGAAGAGTGGAGCGTCACCGTGAGTGTGCAGAACCAATGGGATCGGAGTGGACCGCGAGCTCAGCCAAGAAGAGTGCGTTGAGAGAGAAGACTGAAGAGTGAGCAGAGGAGAGAGTAGAGTGAGAGAGTGTTTTGAAGTTTGAATGGCCTTTTGTGAGAGATGAGGGTTTCGAACGGCCTTTTATACAGTCGAAACCAGACCGGTTCAATAGTATTAAAAAGAGACCGGTTCAATGCGGAACCAGTCTTATTTAAATGCCAAAAGAGATTGGTTCCGCACGGAACCAGTCTTATTTAAATTTTTTGACATAAGGAACAGAACCAGTCTTATTTAATTATATAATTCAGACTGGTTATACTAACCAACCAGTCTGATTTCAATAAATGGCCATAAAAAGACTGGTTCCACATGGAACCAGTCTTAATTAAGTGGTCTAAAATGCATATTTTGTACTAGAGGCTAGCTTGAAGATATGGAAGAACTTCAGGAATGATCTCAACCAAGATGTTAATGTAGGACTCTTTAGGATTTATGTATATCCAGTTGGGATAAACAGGTTCTCCCTCGTCAACAAAGTGTGTGCTAGTGTCAACTTAGGGATGAGAAGACGTACCTTAGCCCCTATAGCATGGTGGTTCTTATAAGGGATTACCTGTATGTTGTGGGCCTTTCTGACGAGGCTTATGAAGAAGAAGAACTCAATTAGGATTCGTAAATATAATATAAATAGTTAATTAATAAACTAGTGGCCAAAAAGTGTTAATGAGCTACTTAGACATAAATTATTAAAACACTTAAATGGTGATGATCTTGTTCGTTGTGCTGTATATTGAGTATTTATTAACCAAATTAACGTAACTGTTTCTTAAATTCTAGCTTTGTCAATTTCATTGATAATAAATGGAATAAAAGTAGGCACATATTTAAAAAATGTTGTTTTATTTTAAATTAATAAATCAATATTTAATTCAAGAGTCAGTACAAGTGGTTAAGTTGTGAGACATACTGTTAACGAAAGTTTGAATCTCGGTTTGAAAATATTTTATAAAGAAATAGTAAATCATTGTGTCACTAATCTCATTATTGTCTAATGTCCAAACAAATATATTTAACATAAAGAGGATTTCGAATATTATATAATGATAATTCTAAAATAATATGATTATACTATTGTATGATATTTTTATTTTGGGTGTCCCAAACTTGTTTGTTCAAGCTTTTTTGCTTATTGTGATCCCAAAACCTTTTTTAGGTCCCGTTTGGAAGAGCTTATTTTAAGCTTAATTTGACTTATCTTATGTCATAAGTATTTATTAAAGTGTTTAATTGGAAAAGCTTATAAAAGTGGCTCATAACAAAATATAAGCTCTACTTATTAAATTTTGATAAGCCCACAATACAATCTTATGCATTACAGCTTAACGGAGCTTATGCTATTATTTTTAATAGAGGTCAAGCCTTCGAATCATGGTAAGGCTATTTTTTTCTCTTTTTTATTTTTTTAAAATGCAAGCAAAACAGAACCCTTGTTCTCTCTATTTGATCGGTGGCTGTTCGGTGGTTGTCTCTCCCCGTGTTTGGTGGTTCTCTTCCCCTCTGTTCGGTGGTTGCCTCTCTCCCTCTGTTCGGTGGTTCTCTCACTTTGTTCCTTCTGTGCGGTGGTTGCCTCTCTTTGCTTCCTCTGTTAGGTGGCTGTTCAGTGGTTGCTCTTTGTTCCCTCTCTTTATGTTTCCATTCTTACAAAAACTGCATTAAGTATTGGCAATTGTGCACCTTCTTCTAATTTCATGATGTTGATTGTTGCATCTATAAACGAAAAATGTGACAAGAAATAACGAGGATTTGTTTGACCCCCTTTTCATGATTTTTTTTTAAATTTGTGATTCTTTTAATTTTTACTGCATGTCTTGCTATGTATTATTTTTATTTTTTGTGTAGGGCTCTAAGTTGTTTTAATGTGCGATGGTGGTTTTTATTTGACGTGATTGTTTTTATTTTCATTTATAAAACTATTCTAAATTGATAATGTACTTTGTTTTGTCAGTGTTATGTTAGAAAGACCTCTAAAATGGATTCAAGCCAAGTTCAAGGGAATGGAAACAATAATGGTACTGTCGTACTGGGAAACGAGTTCAAGCTGAATGGTCCGATAAAAATCACGACATACTTGTTAAGGCGTGTCTTGAGCAAGTAAAGGCTGGAAATAGGCCACACAAACACTTCACTAAACAAGGGTGGGCAAATTTGATCAAATGTTTTAACGAACAGTCAGGGTTATCTTATGAGTACAAACAATTGAAAAATAAATGGGATATTTTGGGCAAAGATTGGACTTTGTGGTCAAATCTTATTGGAAGAGAGACTGATCTTGGATGGGATGATAGCAAACAAACTATTGTTGCAAGTGAAGAGTGGTGAGCTGCCAAAATTAAGGTAATTTCATTTCTCAAATGTGTGTACATGTATTTATTTGTACTCTTTTTATCTAGAAGTGTTTTTATGCTTCTTTGTTATATGAGAATTGAAAACTTGCATGCAAACACTACAATTAAATGTTTTGACTTCAAATTCTTTTATTTTAGCTTTATCCTGGCGTTGCAAAGTTTAGAAAGCGAGGACTAAGAAATTTAGAAGAAATGGAATTGCTTTTCAAGGATACTGTGGCCACTGGTAGTCGGGCTTGGACACCATCTCAAGACACAGATAAGGAAAGCGGAAAAGGTACCAATGAACCATATACACCAATGACTGAGGAGCATGCTGTGGAGGATCCAAGTGTGCAAGGAAATGACTATGAGGACATTTTAGACTTGACAGTTGATCGAAGTACTTCTACTCAGAAGCCAAAAAGGAAAAGAGGTGTGAAAGATAACAAAAAAGGTAGTATTGGGCATCGAATGTGTGAGCAGTTTGATCGTATCATTGAAAGTATGAATACTGAAAAATCAGTTAAGTGTGATGTTCCTACACTTGCTGATTGCTTGGACATGCTTAAAAAATTGTCAGGTTTGGAGTATAATGATGAAACGCACATGATAGGTATCAGACTGATGAAATCAAAGTCAAATAGGGAAACCTTTGTTCTATTGAGCGACTCGGAAGTTCAGTTGCATTGGATAAAGAGCCACACTTTAGCTGACGTATCTCGTCGTTGATTTATCAATTGTATTGTTGTTTTGGCCAACTTGTTTTATGCTTTATTAAGTTTTAATTTAGAGTTTTTATAATTTTGGTTTGTGTTGTTAAGTGAAACTATTTGCACACATGACTTATGAACTATGACAAATTTGGTGTTAATTTGTTTTTTTTTTATTTTTGTTTTAATGATTATGAAAGCGAATAATGTTATTTTCACATTTGAAATTTATACATGATGAATATTACTACAAGTGCAGTTGATACTACTAATACAAATTATTAAAGAAAATTATTTTTTAATCATTATATGATTATAAATTTTAATCTAATAATCAAAAGATTAATTTTTGATTATGATATGGTGTTACACATGATAATAAACTTTAATATTACATTCAATACGTTAATTATAATTTATAATTGATTTTTAAGAAATGTAATAAGTGCTTATAAGTTTTTTATGTAGTAGTGCATCCAAACACTTTAATTGTATAAGTACTTTTCAAAGTGTGCATCCAAACATAAACAACTTATTAATCTTAAGCGCTTATATTATAAGTACTTCAATAAGCTGTTTACCCAAACGAGACCTATTCTCACACTTTTCTACTCGCACAATTGTTGAAACCTTGTGAAGCTTTTTTTTTTTAATGGTCTGAGCTAATAAACATTAATACTTCTTCCATTTCATATGTATTGTTTATATAACTTTTTTTTTTGTTTCATATGTATTGTTTTTTTACAAACCCAATACATAGTTAGTACCATTTTTCCCAATATACTTTTATTCATCACAACTTTTTTTTTCACCTCTAATCTCTTTCTCTTTTTTCAATAATGATTATATAAGAGTACTATAATCAAAATATCCCTTAATCTTACATCATTTAATCATTTTTCAAAACTCGTTCATAACCTTAAAATACAATATTTTTGAAATTGAGAGGAAAGTATAATAAATACACTCGCCCAATCAGAGGTTAATGGGTAATCATGGCCCTACACTTATATTACATTTTTGTGTCTTGGGAGAGATTAGAGATTTTGATCAATAAACAATCAATTAAAAAAGCATGATTAGTTATCAAACTTATAATCTAGAATCAACTTAGCCTGATTCTCTTAATTAGTTCCTTTCATTGTAAGAAGTCATAATGACTTAAAAACCATGGATCTTTATCTTCCTCTTCAAATTTCAAACATGCCAAAATCACATCATTTATTTCATGAAATTATTCACTTGCCTAGACCACTTGTGCATTCTACCACGAGAACCACTGGTTTCTCTAAGTCTAGCAGGCAATCTTTCAGTCTCTCTCCCTCTTGGTTTTGATCTGCAACTATCTCTAGAAATCCCACTTATTTTCATGTTATGAGCTTCAATCAAACCACCTAATGTTAGTGGGTGCTGCGTTTTCCATACCTAGCTCGTCTTTTCTTTCTTTTGATAAAGAAGAGGTATTATTAGAAGAGAAGGGAGAATATTACAAATCCATATTATTAGTATAAATTAAGGGATGTTAAGGATGTATCAAAGATAAATAATTGAGAAAGATGGTTAAGGGATGGAACATAATTCCCACCTATGCACTAATAGTGTCTTATTAAGGTTTATAAGACAAGGAAGTTAGGAATCCAAACCTTACTTTTTTTAAATTTTTACTACTTCAGCAATGATTAACTTTTGCAATTACCATTTTAAATACAAATATATGAGTAATCCACCCAAACGACGGCATATGGCTTGTTTTTTCCGTGACACCAGTTCACGTTCTTAAGATCACGTGCTGATGCGATCTTCACTTCTACTTCGTGGCGAGAACCCATTGTTGTGATTCCTTTTTTTTTTTTTGACGGTTGGAGACTGAGTTTGATGAAACGTTGGTGTAAAAGTTACGTGTTTTTATAGGTGAAGTAGGTTGGATAGTTGTGTCTTATATTTACCCTTGCTTTTGTGGTGTAATAACAAATTTGCCATTGGGATTTGGGAGTTTCACGCGGTTTTTCTTCAAAAGGAAACGTTGCGGCATTTGGGCATGGTGGAGTTGTTACCTAGGGAGAAGAGTATCCTGTGGGAAAAAAAACCAAAGACTAATCTTCTCCGAGGCGTAAAGATCATTAAAGTGGGTTTTGCCTCTATCAACAAAGTCTTTGCCATACCATTGGCAATGATCAAACCCCTGACATCATGCTTAAGAAACCCAGTAACATAATTAGTAATATTAAATATTAAATCACATTAAATCATGAGCATAATTCAATCTAGAAGTATTTTTTCTAGTTTAGCAATTGGAAACAGAAATATTAATTTTAATCTAGAAGTGCTTTTCAGCTTTTCCTCTTTGCTTGAGACAATAGAAACAACAATGTAAGCAATTGAAGGAGAAACAATTCTAAAAATTATTCAAGACAAGCTACTTAATCAAGTGTATGGTTGATGTAGCAGCTGGTGGAATGCTGCTAATAACCCCAGACTTGGTTTATGAAGTAATTATCAGCCATAATAATCGTCAACGTCGCGAGTACCCAGAAAATTAACGTGGGAAATGTAATCAAGTAAGACACATAAGATATTTTCATACACATTATCCTTTTGATATATATTCAGATTCAAATGTGCATTGAGTTCTATGCATTCCAATAGAGTCATTGTTTATGTCTATTTACCAACCCCTTACCTTTTATGAAATTCCTGTTGCACATCATCATAAGCCATTGTTCTGCTACGTGGAGCCTAAAAGGGCTACCCTGCTGATTCATGAAGTTAACATCTTCATGAATGATATAAGAAAGACAAGCACCATGTGATGATGCTTGGAGTAAAGGATATACCATCTGACCCAGGAAGAGTAAAGGATATACCATCTGTAGGGTCTGCCGACCGCATAAAAACTACAGTCCTATATAAAGGATTTTCCAAGGACCTTTCCCTCGGTTTACTTAACACGAACGTCCCACGCTCGGACACGTTCATTCCGAGCATACGAAAAGACCAGGCTCGGAATTGATGGGACCGAGCCTCAACAACGGTCTTCACTCCATCGGCTCGGGATTCTAGAACCGAGACATAACGTCGGCTGGTAGGTTGACTCAGTCTCACCAAGGCTCCCTATCACTTCCACCCGTCTCTCCTAGAATCTCGCAACAGCCTCTACATGGGATCGTGAGCTGATCCTATCCGGATTCTAAGGGAATAAATCTCCTATATTCCCTCACAGAATCCCGGTTCAGCTCACCTTGATACGAGGCCCATACGGCCCAAATCAACTTCCTCCAAACCCTATAAATAGCTCACAACAGCTAGGGTTTCAGGTACGTACTCTCATCCCTAAGTTGACACCCTGCACACACTTGTTGACTGGGGAAACCCTGCTTTTCCCAACTGGAACTGCAGAAAAACCATAAGGTCATACATAGATACTTGACCTTCTCGTGAACTCCTGATTACCATAATCTTGAGGGCTCAGAGGGTTAAGGACATATAGTGTTCAAGGACACTACATTGGCGCCGTCTGTGGGGAACTGAATAACCAGTATTCCCACCGCTCACTGCACGAAATGGCAAACAACGACGATGACAACCAAGGAGGAGGTGATCTCTGCCGTCGTCTTAGAGGAAGACCACCAAAGAACGCCGGACCTAGGAATGCTGCTGGCAGGAATGTTAGGGACAGACTTGCTCCCCCTGAGGGTAATCAGGTTGAGAACCCCCAAGTTCCTCCAGTTGTCCACCCTGCTGATCAGCCTGTTCCTCAGGTCCAACCGCAAGCCGCCGTCGTTCCGGCTGTGGAGGGCCATGAACGACGATATCAGCCACGTCGTGTTTCTGATGGTCATGTGTCGGAATGGCGTGACACTGCGGATTCTGGACCACACCAGTCTAGAAGAGCCCCTGCTGGATCCCGAACTGGGGAGGAGCGACGAGCTGAACGTCATGTTCGAGAAAACTCCCGAACCGAGCGGTCTGGTAGAGAAATACCCTTGTTTAGGGGAGTACCACAATTTACTAGAGGACGCTTCGGAACACTTCAGGGCGGTGAACGTTCCGAGTCTCAGGGAAGATCTTACATGACGACCTCTTCTGCTAGGAGAAGAGAAGAGTCAATTATGGAAATTCTGAGGACTCAAACTTTATTAATCGAAAAGCAAAACCAAGCTATCGCGACTTTACAGCAGCAAAGCATGGCTAGGCTTGCCGAACAAGGCACTCGCATGGCTCTTGGCAACCCAAGTAACCTTCCCTTGCCTCCACCCCTTACTTCGAATGAGGTTGCCGAACCTGCTGCTGCTGAACCGCATCCGGGACACCCGTTCACAGCCGCAATCATGGCATTTCGGACTCCACAAGCTTTCATGGGCCATCAGAACGTCTCTCGCTATAATGGGACGACTGATCCGATGGATCACATTGCATCTTATGAGTCTTCCATGATGTTTTATGGAGGAGAAGATGAAATGAAATGTCGAGCTTTCTCAATGACGCTAGGCCCGGCGCCGCTGAGATGGTTCAACTCCCTACCGGCAAATTCCATCAGTTCCTGGGCCGAGCTTCGGAGGGTTTTCCTCAATCGATATACAACGAGCATGTCACAGCCCAAATCGGATCATTCTTTAGCTGGAGTCGCACAAAGACCTGGCGAGTCTTTACGCGACTACCTGGCTCGGTATCAACAAGAGGCCAGTGGCATATCTGGTTTACAGTCGGGGGTATCCGTTCTCCTACTTACTCAGGGATTGTTGGACGGAGATTTCAAAGATTGTTTGATCGGGGAACCACCTCATAACATGGCAGAACTTAGAGAAAGGTCCAGGAAATATGTCAATCTAGAGGAGTTCCGAAGGATAAGCACTGCGGCAAGGGGTACTGAAGGACGACAGGAGCAACGGCCTCGCCAAAACGAGGCTCGTCAGAATGATCGTTTTCGGGAAAGAGGAAGGAAAGACAAGAGGGAACAAGAAAGAGGTGATAAACTGCCTCCCAAAGGCAGGTACGAGGAATACACTCAATTAACGGTCCCGAGGAGTCAAATCCTTCGTGAGACTATGCATACTGAAATGCGCAACATCACTCGGCCACCAGCCTTAAGAAAGGCGGCCCAAAAGGATAAATCGAAGTATTGCGATCACCATGGTGGATGGGGGCATATCACCGACCAATGTATCCAACTGAAAGATCTAATTGAAGAGATGGTAAGGGATGGCAAGCTTCAACATTACATCGAGGAAGCCTTGCGCAAGCGTTCTAGAAGGAAGAGCCTCTCGCCTCCCAAAACCGAGCAGAAGAGGAATAAAAGTCCTTCACCACCTGCAAGCGGAGCCCCAATACAACAATCCGAGAAAGCAAATGACTTTCTTATCGGTACTATTGCTGGAGGTTTTGCTGGTGGTGAGGAAAAGAAGTGTGACCGCAAGAAATACGTGGGGCAAGTTCTTTCGGTGGCAAGCCGACCGATTCAGAAACCGAGAAAGAAGAACGTTGTAATCAGTTTTAGTGATGAAGACTTTGAAGACATCCTGCAAGACCATAATGATCCAATGGTCATCACAGTTCGGATGGGCAACTATGAAGTAAGAAGAATTCTCATCGATCAAGGGAGTTCGACGGACATCATGTTCCTTGATCTGTTTGAGAAATTGAAGTTGAAAAGGTCGGATCTTACTCCATTCGAGGGAAGCTTGATTGGCTTCACGGGACACTCAATCGTTCCATTAGGCCATATCCACCTCCCAGTGACAATGGGTGAACCACCTTCTGCCCGAACTGAAATGGTAAAGTGGCTCGTTGTCCAGGCTCCCTCGGCCTATAACGCTATCTTCGGAAGAACAGCACTCCAATCTTTCGGTGCCATTGTTTCGACAGTGCATTTGGCCATGAAGTTTCCAGGGTCGGATGACAAGGTAGTAACAGTACGGTCTGATCAGGAGTTGGCCCGGAAATGCTATAACATCAGTTTGGCAAAGCTGAAACTAGATGATGAGAAAATTATGAAGGAACCATTGAACAAAGGAAGCGTCAACTTGGCCGATCTTGACGTCAGAGAAGAGGATGAAACTCGACCAACCCCGCAAGGGGACTTTAAAAAAGTAATCCTCGGTCCCGAGCCATCTCACTACGTCAAGATCGGGGTTGGCCTGTCGGAGAAGCTAGAAAAAGAGCTTACTGAACTTCTAATTGAAAACAAGGATTTGTTTGCATGGACCTCAGCAGACATGCCGGGAATCGATCCTAACTTCATCTGCCACAAGTTGAGTGTATATCCTGGCGCCAAGCCAGTATGTCAGAAGAAGAGAAGGGTCAGAACTGAGAAAGCGCAAGCGACTGATGAGAAGGTAGCTGAGCTTTTAGAAGCTGGATTTATTAGAGAGGTGGTATACACTGATTGGTTGGCCAATCCTGTGCTAGTCAAGAAGTCCAACGGGAAATGGAGGATGTGCGTGGACTACACAGATCTGAACAAGGTGTGCCCGAAGGATCAGTACCCATTACCATGCATCGATAAATTGGTGGATAGTTCGGCTGGCTATCAAAGGTTGTCCTTTATGGACGCTTACTCGGGATACAATCAGATCCCAATGTATCCCCCGGACCAGGTAAAAACCTCGTTTATCACAGAAAACGCTACTTATTGCTATAATGTTATGCCGTTCGGATTGAAAAACGCTGGGGCAACTTACCAGCGCATGATGAACAAGGTTTTTGGTCCTCTGATTGGGCCAAGGATGGAGGTTTATATAGACGATATGATCGCGAAAAGTTTAAAAGAGGAAGATCATGCAAAAGACTTGAAAGAAATCTTAGGAAGGGTGAGACTGTTTGATATGAGGCTAAACCCGGAAAAATGCACATTCGGAGTTCCGGCAGGATCATTCCTCGGGTTTATGCTTACAGAGCGTGGAATAGAGGCAAATCCGGACAAGTGCAGAGCCATTTTGGAGATGAAAAGTCCCTCGAACATCAAAGGGGTTCAGCAGCTAACAGGTCGGGTCGCAACTCTTTCAAGGTTTCTATCTCAGTCAGCTAGAAAGGCCCTTCCATGGTACAAGCTGCTGAGGAAAGAGAAGGAGAAGATGTTTGAATGGGATGAAGAATGTGAAAAGGCCTTTACTGACCTTAAACATTATTTGGCATCGCCTCCCATTTTGTCTAGTCCGAGCCATGGCGAAACTCTTTTCCTTTATTTGTCGGTTGGAGATTCTGTGGTTAGTTCGGTTTTGGTCCGGGAGGAATCAGGTAAAGAGTCTCCGATTTATTTTGTGAGTCGAGCTCTCCAGGGACCGGAAATCAGATATCAAAAAGTGGAGAAATTAGCCTTCTGCTTAGTAATAACTGCCAGGCGATTGCGCCAATATTTCCACAGCCACCGCATCACGGTCAGAACGGCTCAACCGATCCGACAAATATTGCAGAAACCTGATTTGGCTGGGAGGATGGTGACTTGGGCTATCGAGCTTTCTGAGTTTGAAATAACTTTCGAACCGAGAAAGGCGATGAAGTCTCAGGCCTTGGCTGATTTCCTTACCGAGTTCACTGAGCCATTGACGAGCTCAAACTCGGATTGGAACATCTATGTGGATGGATCGAGCAATAAGATGGGGGCAGGAGCAGGAATAATTCTGGAGAACTCCGAGGGAGTCACCCTTGAATACTCCTTGAAGTTCGGATTTTCAACATCCAACAATCAGGCGGAGTATGAAGCTGTTTTGGCAGGATTGAGGATGGCAAAAGAAGTGGGAGCCCGAGAGGTGAAAATTCTCAGCGACTCTCAATTGGTGGTATCACAGGTCAAGGGTGAATATCAGGCGAAGGAGCCAATCCTTCAAAAATACTTGGAAAAAGTAAGATTCTTGTCATCCGAATTTGTGAAAGTCGAAATCTGTCACATACCGAGGGAAAGCAATAGCCGAGCGGATATTCTTTCCAAACTCGCCTCAACAAAAAACTCTGAAAACAACAAGAGTTTAATTCAGGAAATGGTGCATGGACCTAGCGTTGTCCTCTCCATATCACTAGATTCAAGCTGGATTAGCCCAATTGCAAGCTATTTGGAACAAGGGACCTTGCCGACCGACTTGGTGGAAGCTAGGAAACTTGTCAGGAAGGCATCTCAATTTGCACTGGCGGAGGGAGTACTTTTTCGCCGAGGGGTCAACGGTCCAATGCTCAGGTGTCTCGACCCCGCCGAAGCAAAGCTGGCACTAGAAGAAGTTCATGGAGGAATAGGCAGCCACCACATTGGAGGGAAGTCACTGGCTAGAAAAGTCCTAAGAGCTGGGTACTACTGGCCTACCCTTCAACAAGATGCGATAAACCACGTGAAAAGGTGTGATTTATGCCAATTTCACAGTGATGTTTATCAAAAACCGGCCGAGGAACTTCATTCTCTTTCATCTCCCTATCCCTTTTACCAATGGGGAATGGATTTGATTGGGCAGTTCCCAACCGCACCAGGACAGTTGAAGTGGGTGATCGTGGCCATAGACTATTTTACAAAGTGGGTTGAGGCCGAGCCTTTGGCAACCATATCCTCGGCAAAGGTGCAAAAGTTTTTTGAGAGGCAAGTTGTGGCTCGATTTGGGGTGCCACAGATATTGGTAACCGACAATGGGACCCAGTTTGCAGCAAGGGCGTTCCAAGATTTGGTCAGTGCATTGGGGGTTAAACACTCCTCCTCCTCGGTGGAACACCCTCAAACCAACGGTCAGGTGGAATCAGTGAACAGGTCCATCATTCAGGGAATCAAGAGGAGACTCGAAGGAGCAAAAGGAAATTGGGTGGAAAACTTGCACGAGGTACTTTGGTCGTATCGCACCACCATCCAAACTTCAACAGGGGAAACGCCCTATCGGCTCATTTATGGCTGCGACGCAATCATCCCCATTGAGAAAATTATCCCTTCTTTCCGAGCTATGCAGCAGCCAAACCCCATCAACAACACTTTGCTCTGCGAGGACCTTGTTTTGTCGGAGGAGGTAAGAGATTTGGCCGCCGAACGAGAAAAGCACGCTAAAAGGATGCAGGCGAAGGAATATAATCGCTCGGTTAACCCCAGAGAGTTCGAGGTGGGTGACCTTGTCCTAAGAAGGGCCGATATTGGTCTTAAGAATGCTAAGGATGGAAAACTGGCCCAAAGCTGGGAATGACCATACCGAGTCACCTTCAAAAGTGGGACGGGAGCCTATAAACTTGAAACTCTCTCGGGAGCTCCTATCAACAATTCATGGAATGCGGCGAAGCTCAAAGGATATTACAGTTAGAATCTTTCTTCCATAGTTTCATAATTTCATGCTTTATTTATTCTTTTTAGAATTGTAGATTTGTTTATTACTGTTTAATGATGGTGTACGCTCGGTGGAACTCCGAGCCCATTGTACTTTCTGCTTCTGATTAATAAAAAGACTGTTATTGGATTCATTTTATTACGTACTTTTCCTCATATTCGATTAGCCACCGTGTATGACGCGAACGATTATAAACAGCTCAAACAAGAGCTTATAACTCGTCAAGTATTCTACTGAGACTCCCAATTCAAACATGGTTTATTAAAATCATTTTACATCGCGGATAGAGGAACCCACCTTGGCTAAAGCGCTGGAGTTCCGAGGTCTTGACACTTGAATTCTTAACACAAAGTATAAAAAGAAGCAAACAGTTGACTGCGAATACTATAAACGTTCATAATGTTTCGAGCAAAGAAGCATAGAAAAATTTCAAACCCACTACTGGGGCGGTTACAAAAACCCACTTCTGGGGCGAGCGCCAAAAAAAAAAAAGAGAATGATCAAACTATTCTAAATCGGACAATACAATGCTGTCAGCATTGAATGTGTCTTCTTCTTCTTCTTCACCTTCGGCATCCTCGGTTCCTTCCTCTTCAGAGTCTTCGGCCAAATGGTCCGGAAGGTCGGAGTTATTCAGATCTATGGGAACTCCACTCGGGCCGACAATTTGACCTTTTTTCACAGCAAAATTAGGATCAGCGCCCTTGGTCACAAGCCCAGGATTCAGAACACGGAGTTGCTCGGCAGTATTGTAGAAAGAATCTTCAATTGCATGGTCCCAATTGAACAGATTCTCCTTAGCTGCTTTCTTATGCTTGAGCGCTTGAGCGCTCATCTTCTCCAAGGAAGCTCGGATCCTGAGTATCTCGTCCTTAGCATACTCATGTTGCTCCTGAGCCACTGCAGCAGCTTGCTCGGCCGAACGAGCTTTCTCCGTAGCCACCAGAAGAGCAGCAGCATCCTCCTCGGCCTTTTTCTGAATTTCCTCCGACCTCTTTATCTGTGCCTCGGCAGCTTGAAGTGTTGTCTCGGCCCGAACTTTCGCCCCCTCCGAATCTTGTGCAATCTTGTGAAGCCTCTCGTTTTCAGCCGCCATTTCTTGTATCCTTTTATTCAGACCTTGGACCTGAATTTCCAAGTAATCTTCCCGCTCGTTGGCTTCATATCTTTTCTTCTTTTCCTCGGGAGCCAATCCAGCATAAGCATCATCACCATGATGACCAAGGTGATGGAAAATGCTCGCCCCCCGTAAGAAGCTTTTCACCAACGCTTTACAATTATTTTCCCAAGTCCCAGGGGTCCAAGACTCAATTACTTCAGCATTTTCAGGAGGGAAGACGGTGGCAATGAATGAGTCGGACATCTTCCTACCCCACACCGTCTTGGCAGCTGCATCTTCTTTACCCTCGGGAATTTCAATCCCTTTGTTGGACTTGCTCAAATTGAACCAGTCTCCAGCGAGACCTTTTCCTTTATCCAGCCGAGTCCTCTTAAGGGGGCGCTCGGGAACGTCTTGGGGAGATGAATGAGCTTCTACTTCAATATTCACCGCGTCGACAACGCGACCCTTTTTGATCACCTGTTCAACACCAGTAGCCCTGACAGTGGGGGTGGTATTGGGGATAACGGTCGGCCTTTCAGGATGGGTCGGCTCAGCAGATTGACCCTTGATTGGAGAACCGGACGCAGACTCTTTGAGTGCTGCTAGCTGTGACACTCTAGCTGCCCGAGCTTCACTCTTCTTGGCTTTGGTTGCTTTCTTCCCCATTGCTTCTGCAAGAAAAATGGATTAACATGCAAAAAAAAAAAAAAAAAATACCCAGCTCCGCCTTCACTTCGTCTCGCGTATCTTTCAGCAGAATTTGTTTGGAATCAATTTGACCATTTGCTTGAAGATACTCCCAAACGTGGTCGCATAATCGTCTTTCGGCTTTTGTTAAATCCGCCTTATAGTCGAATTGATACAAGGAGGATCCTCGGTTATAAATGTTAGTCGTCCAACCCAATGGAAACCGAGGCACGACCTTCATCACTCCATCTTCTTCAACCTGTTCCATGAACCAACATACTTCGGCCCCAGTATACTCGTATTGGAAGAAGAGAGGTTTGAAAGATTTCCAAGAGTCTGTCACCTTGGCGAAAAGGGCATGTCCCCTCCGAGCCTTTAGGGACACCCAAAGACCCTTGGAATCACCAAATTTATTTACTTGGGGAGCATATAACCAAAAGAAGGACCGTACCGTCGCGACCAAGTTTTCAACATCGCAGAATTGTTGAAAGGCTCGGACGAAAGCCCACCCACTTGGATGCAATTGGCTTGGGGCTATTCCTAAATGAGTGAGGACTTCGACCTCGAAGGTGGAGAAGGGAAAGCGGATACCGACTTTAGTTACTACTTCTTCATAGAAGTAAAAATATTGACGATTTTCCGGCACTTCGAAGCAAATCCGATCGTCGATTCCCAAAGGTCTTAATACGAAATCTGAGGTATTTCCATCGGCTCTCGGAGGTGTCAGTATCGGCCGGAGATGATTAAGACTATTTGTTGTTAGCAATGAAGGTCTCGTCCCCAGTACTTCCCGATCAAAAACAGCATCGTACTGCGCATGATTAGGCGGCAGAGGATATTCTTCAGGATTGGTTACACACCTGCGTTCCACCATTTCTGGGGAAAAAGAAAAAGGCTCGGCGTTAGGATTTTTTACAGCACGAGTTTTTACTTTAAATCTAATGCCGAGCCCCGAACTTTTTCCCTCCACCTCAGATGGATTTCCTATAGGTTCTTTATCCCCCATATCATGATCGGGGCTAAGTCTAACTTGGGCTCTACGCTCAGCGAATCTATAGGCTAATAACCACTTAGTCTCGTCGGCAGGATTCAATGGATGTTCTACTGTTAATGGTTTTAACTCGGAAGAACCCGAGTTGATGGGGGGAATAGAAGGGATAGGCGTGGAGCTTTCCGAGCATGGATTCCTTTCGTTCCCAGAATCTTCAAAAACCCCGGAAAAGGATGAAGAACTTGATTCACTGTCACTAGATGGATTTTCTCCTAATCTCCTACAGAGTTCACGATAAACTTCCCTAAAACCTCTCCATCCCCTCATGATTCAAAGAAATTCGCGGGTATAAACTCCTCTCACTTAAAAACAAAAGAAACCCAGAAACTTTACCCAGAAATCCCTGCAAAATCCCGAAACCAGAAAACCCGTTTACAAAGAAAAACTCACTCCAAAAGAAAAACAACCCCAAACGAATAAGGAAAACTGCAGGAATGGAAATAAGAGGAGTAGAAGGGGTTACCTGCGTGAAGTTGCTAAAACTGGTGAAGGATTGGGGGATCTCGATTTGGGAACGAAGACAGCAAAGTGGAACTCGAAGAGAGAATAAGGGGATTCTGAGAAATTTTGGGAGTAGAGTGAGTGATGAGGCAGAGAAAGGGTAAGTTTCAATTAAAAGAGAAAACTTTTCAGTTTCCCTCCGTCTTAGCCATTTGGGCCAAAAGCCCATGGACGCATGCAACCAATCATAGGGAGAGACGTGGCAGTTCTAAAAGGTACTTTTTCAAATTTCAAAAACGCAATGATTTGGCACAACTTACAAGGAAACGCGTCGTATCTCGAGAACCCAAAACGTCACCTCGAAGCAGTCGGCACGATTACAGTTGTCACGAGGCATGCAGGAAGGTCTATCCTAAAGCCTTCATTACCTCGTCACAGACTTTTCAAAGTCTTACGAGCTAGGGGGCTTGTAGGGTCTGCCGACCGCATAAAAACTACAGTCCTATATAAAGGATTTTCCAAGGACCTTTCCCTCGGTTTACTTAACAAGAACGTCTCACGCTCGGACACGTTCATTCCGAGCATACGAAAAGACCAGGCTCGAAATTGATGGGACCGAGCCTCAACAACGGTCTTCACTCCATCGGCTCGGGATTCTAGAACCGAGACATAACGTCGGTTGGTAGGTTGACTCAGTCTCACCAAGGCTTCCTATCACTTCCACCCGTCTCTCCTAGAATCTCGCAACAGCCTCTACATGGGATCGTGAGCTGATCCTGTCCGGATTCTAAGGGAATAAATCTCCTATATTCCCTCACAGAATCCCGGTTCAGCTCACCTTGATACGAGGCCTATACGGCCCAAATCAACTTCCTCCAAACCCTATAAATAGCTCACAACAGCTAGGGTTTCAGGTACGTACTCTCATCCCTAAGTTGACACCCTACACACACTTGTTGACTGGGGAAACCCTGCTTTTCCCAACTGGAACTGCAGAAAAACCATAAGGTCATACATAGATACTTGACCTTCTCGTGAACTCCTGATTACCATAATCTTAAGGGCTCAGAGGGTTAAGGACATATAGTGTTCAAGGACACTACACCATCTGACCCAGGAGGGATTGAAACCATTTTTCAAAATCACTTGCTCCATCATCATCCACGCTTATTTCCATGGATCTGTGAATAACTTGTTATTGCTGCATTACATGGGTGTTATGCTATATGATTTGGGATCCTGGTGGATTTCCTATAAGCATGTAGTATAGGTTTTTTTTTTTAAAATTAATTTAATTGAATAAAAAGTTAGAGATTTCCATATTTGAAAATTAGATGCTTGTAGCATCGTTTCTGGTTTGTTCTTATATTTGTAGGTTTGAATAAGTTTGGGGGAGCATACCAAAAGAGGGATTACTGCACCATTATATCCAAGAAAAAAAGGGGGAAGTCCTAACTCGTTTCTCATCTTAGTTTTTCTTTTTATGAGGTTAATATCCTTAAGGCAAAAGGTCAAAATCCTTTAAGTATTGTGAACTTATGTGCAGGTAATCTTATATAGTACTAAAATTTATTCAAGAGCTGGAGCATAAAATCATTTAAGAGTCTAAATTCTGTTAACCTAATGATATTTTCCTCATAATCAAAATGAAAATATTTATTGAGATACATTATTATCAATATTATTAAGTAAAATTATCCTCTATTCATATAATTAGTTATGTGAAATAATTTATCATAATAATTATTGTATAACGTTTATGCTGATAATTTTATCTCTGTATCTCACTTAGGTCATTTTAAAAACAATAAATATCGTCTCCAATATCATTAAACAGTGGATGATACATTCACAATATAGTTTCTAAAACATTAAACTGATTTAGGATTTAGAACATTATATATCATATAATAATTAGACTTGTTCATATAGTAGTAGTTGATTTTAACTAAGCTTGCCATAATTTTTGAAAGGATTATAATGAGATTGGAGACGTAAGATATAGTTACTTATAAAATACAAGGGTTGAAAGTGCATCTTACATATAGGATGTAATGATGAACGTAATAAACATAGATACTTATATCTGGCGAACCCTATAAACCCAGAGTTATGATAGAGTACAGTATCTAGCGGACTATTAAGAATCCCCTAGCACTACTAATAGTAAAAATTTAATGCTTTTTCCATCATTTCTAATTATTATAATGAGATTGCCATTATTACGGTGGAGGTATAACCAATATTGGTTTTGAAATAATCGAAGAGCTCACTCAGGAAGAGAAAGCTAGACAGACTACTGCTATGTTTGGAACAAAGAGGGATAATGAGAAGGTATACTTTGATTTGTGTTTAACCCTTTGGCAACCACAGGGACTTTCTATTATGTAAGATACATATATTAAGTATCTAACACAATAAATATAGATACTTATTACGATATTTTTGAAAGAGATGAACCATATGCACCAAAATTATTTAAATGAACAGATAATATTAGTCATTATTTTCAATATGTATTACCACTATTTAACTTTTCATTATAATATTTAAATGTTTTTAAATTAATATTGGTTTCATTATGAAGATGACTTAAATACGCGATGTGGTATTGTAAGTGGCAGAGTGGCACAATCCATTGAGATTTAGCCTTTGTTGCTTTGATTCGTCCCACCCTCAACATATTTTACGGAGCCCACACGACTCCGTCCTTGAGGTTGGGAACTCGCCACTCGCACGCGTCGCGGATTACCCTCTAGTGCATAAGGAAGCCCTAGACCACGGGTCGGGTCGAGTGCCGTGCTGAGTTACGGGTCCCGATCCGCGTGATCGAGTCATATAGCCCATGATCCCGTGGCTTGGGAGAATGACAGATATGGTAATAGTACTTTGTAAGGTTCCTGGAATGTCCTATCACTTTTACTGACTAGTGCTTCTTCATGATTGGTTCGGATCAATTAGCAATTTAAATACCAGCACGGCATTTAGTCCATGATCAAAAAACAATATGCCAGTAAAGACTATTTCACATAAAATTATTTAATATATTACAGTGGTCAATTTTTAAAAACTAAGAGATGTTTAAATTCTTTAAAGTGGTCAAAATAAAATCATTAGATATCATTATTTTGATATTTCATAATAGGGTGATATTTCACATAAAATTTTTAAAATGATTTTACCCATTCACGAAACTGGAGCATTATTTTGATTAACATTCAAAATATCATGAGCCACACTCAAATTTCCTTTGAGAAAATTAGTTGTAATTATACTCATAATATTTCGGATGACTATTTGTAAAATCTGGTTTAAATAACGATGTTCCCAACTCTCAATTATTTCTCCAGTTATACATCGAGTTCTCAACTAATTCAGTAAAGAGCAAGTGAACATGAGAGAAAAGAAGTTTGCTCGAATTCTAATTTTCTTATATATATCCTTTTGTGCAATTTAATGTCTGTTTGAAAACACAGATAGACAAAGAAGTGGTTTCCAAAAGGAACATCTTTGGTTACAACATTTTGAGAAAGGATGCAACCAAATTTTGAGCAACCATTGTGTAACATAATAGAAATTCTTTTTTCTTTTTACCCTTATTGGTTTATATTTTTGGAATTCTGACTTGGACTCATGTGAGAATTTAGTTGAAAATTATGACGTAATTGCATCGAAAATTGCGTTACAAATTTATGAAATGTCTTGAAATGAAATTGTTCCATTGCATCTTATTTAATTAACTAGAAGAATTTGTGTATATGAGAAATACATTGATATGATCTTATTAAACACATAAAATTTTCAGATGGATGCTGACAGGGCCACTTTAAATTAAATGAAGGACTTTGTGAAGCGATAGAAAACAACTCTTGCAATCATGGATCATACCCAATTAAACAGTTTATCAGAAAAATAATATCAAAGATTGAAATTGTTATTCAAAGTACCAATATTTTACATTGAAAGAAGGTTAAGGGAAGTATTAGAAGTCTTTGATACATCACTTGGAATACTTGTTAATAATCGGTCATTAATTATGGACTGCAAAATAATTAATCTTCAGAGTTTAATGTTACATGTCAACACTACCACGTCATCGGATTTCCTTTGTATTTTTATAAAATAAATACAAGTTAAATACAGAGAAAAAAAATCAGAATAGATGGAAAATATTGGAAAAAACCAAAGTGACGTGAAAATATATCCATACTTTCCCAATATTTGTGAAACATAAAAAAATAAAAAAGTCATGTGCCATACGTGGAAATATATCCATACATGTAACATAAATTTTCGTCTGTGATGTCAGTATACATGGCAGTACTAATTTGGATTTCCGTATGTACTTCACGGAACCAGATGCACATAAAACTAATTTCAAAACGTTAAACTTTAAAAAAACCAAAAACTCAGAAAAAAAGTATACTATTTTGCATAATTGTGTACAATAGTTTTGCATATAGACAAATAATCCAGTTATTTAAATATCTGTATTTGACATCTATACGAGATACTTGTCTTTTTAGATAAAAATGGATGGATCCTGCAATTTCTCTTTCTTACCCAACCTACCAGTTTTTACCTAAAAAGACAGGTGTCAACCCAGATATCAAATACGGATGTTAGATAAACATTTTACTTAGACAAACTAGCAGTAGCAGAGCACCGAAAGCATCATTGATCAAAGCCACACTTGATATATTATAACAATGGACAGTTTCCGGAATAGCATTTGTTGAGGAAAGGTTCATCATTCTCTTAACTGGTTTGCCAACCTTCCTTTAGCATCTCGTTAAAACATATCAGAATCGCCTTGTCCAAAAATCCCTTTGGGGCACCGATCATGGTATTCCAACGGAATTCTCGTTGGCCATTACTTCAGATCAGAGTTGCAAATTTGTTTTTTTTTTTTTAATTTAATAATTAGAGTAAAAAGCCTATCTTTCCCTTGATCGCTTTTTATTTCTAGTTTTCTCATAAATTATGACTTACTAATATTTGTTGTGACTTACATATTATTTTTATGAGATTTTTAATGATTTTAATCATATTGTTTGCAATTCAAAAAAAAAAAAAGAATAATCATGATGTTTGGAATGAAAATAAAACCATGCCACAAGATTTGATTACAAAAAAACTCATCTTATCAAAAATAAAGCATCTTATTATTTTACTCCCTCTAATCCTTAATATATAAGTCTTAATTAAATAACACAAATCAAGTTAAATAGTTAAAGTTAATTAATTCCTTGATTTAAAAAATATATATACACTATATTCAATCATTTACTGTACTTGTACCTTTTTACTTATGTGAAATATTATGATAGGGGTAATTCAAGAAGAAAAAAAATTAAATTCTCCCAAAAAAATATAAATGAACTTATATAAATAAGTGTACATAACTTGTAGAGACTTTAAACCACTAAAACCAGGGGCAGGGCCGTGAAATTATTTCGTACAAGGAACTTTTTTCTTTTTTTGCTGGTGAAGTTGATTAGTGCGGAAGTGCCTGCTGTCTTGAGTGAATTGATTCTCAGGCGCGTTGTCTTTGTTTTCATATGGCCTGGCTGACTTTAATTTTCACCAGTTGTTTGTGCCAAAATTATGGTGGCCAGTTTCTTTCAAAGAAAAGTCATCTAATTGATAAATAAACTTTTTTGATTCTTTTGGTCTATTTGCTACTACAATGTGAACCGACAGCAATATGTTGTTGTAATAAAGCATTCTTGTTATCTCAAATTGCTTTTAATCATTCTATTTTCCATACGTAATTATAAACTTTGTCACTGTCTCTTTCATGCATCTAGGGTGTTGATCACTTGTCTGTTTTTCGTTGGATGTGGGAAAAAGAAAAAGAAAAAAAAGGGATTGAAGGATATCTCTGGGGCTCAGCTTTTTTTTTTTTTTAAAAAAAAAAAACAATGTGCAATAATGGCTGCAATATACACAACTTACTTAGGGGTGCACGCAAGGCAAGTGGCCCATTTGTTTGCCCCTTCTTACTCCGTTTTAGGGATGACAATGGGAGACTGCAGATGGGGATCTCCGCGGGGAACACCCCGTTCGGGTACCCGAGTTTGGGGATTTTTCCCCAGCGGGGGAGGGGATGGGAGAGATTTTTTCCCCGAACAGATTTTGGGGTGGGGAATGGGGATTGGTTCCCCCGTCCCCGACAATTTTACTTATATGCCCTTAAATATTTAGGCTTTATATAGTTAAAAAATATGTTTTTTAGTAACTTTACATATATTATTATAATTATAATTATAATTATAATTATTAACGATTATTTTAACGATTTTTTTAAATTGAATCTCTTGAATTTTAACGATTACTTTTTTGTAATGTACAAGTTTAAAAATGCTATTCGACGTTGTGAATTTTATAACAGGTCAAAATTGAAGTTAGGTTCCCGGTGGGGACCCATGGGGTGATGGGGAATGGGGATGGGGGATAATCAACCCCCGACATGAGGAATGAGGATGGGGATGAGAGGCAAATGAGACCCGAGAATGAGAAATGAGAAAGGTCTCCCCGAGCTTTCGCTCCGTTGCCATCCCTACTCCGTTTTGGTGATCCGCTACCCATGAGTCATGTGCCATGCTGTCACAAGCACCCATTCTGTTCATGTTATTTGCCCCATTAGCCAAGAACATGTTTTTTTTCCTTATTCTTCTTTGATTTCAACAAACAGAACCAAGTTAGTATAAATAGAAGATTCACAAGAGTGTTTAGGCTTTAAAGTTATTGAGTTATTTTCAAGACTTGAATATATTCATGTAGATGATTGGGAGGTGAAAGACACATATATGTGAAGAATATTCTCATAAAAGAGAATCACAATTAAAACGGTCTTGGAAGTAAATTCCAAAACTATAAGAAATCTCTAGGTGAAAAATTAAACATGTATCTCAAAAGTTCACATAGGAGAAAATCCAAATTATAATGATTATGATAATAGATATCAAAACGGTTACAGGGTAACTGCCACATAAATCCTATTGAAAAGTTATGAAAGTTGGTTCATCTCTTTTCGAGGGAAAAAGAAAGAAAGTTAGTTAGTTGTTTCGTGGTTACAAACTCGTTCAATTGATAATTGTGCTTAGGTTTTAAGGTTAATGAGCTACCTAGACATCAATGGGAGTTTGATGTAATAGATGATGGTCCATAATCAGCATATTAGCTTGACTGTGTATGAGCTCATTCAATAATTATGGACATGCTCATGATTTAAAGGATCCAAGCTAATATTAAAGATAAGTAAACATACACCTAAGTACTGCCAGCTCGGGAAGGCTCGAAGGTCTTGTGCCAAGTTTACCTTATCTTATGGAAAGTACTGACCATCTTGTGTCCGAGTATCATTGGTGGCTGGTGACCAGCTGGCTTCCGTGGTCTACGAACTATCTCTTTAATGGCTTGAGGTGACGTTTGCGTTCCATGCGAGTTTGACACGTGTCTCTGTTTTGCCATGGAAAATTGATTTGTAATGATTTACAATTCTAAGTGAATGGGCAGTTTTACCCTTAATGTTTGAATTTCGAAAAAACTGCTTGATTGTCATGTTTCCGCATTGCATCCATGTCTTCCCCGTTTAGGTTAAATCACCATTATGCCCTTGTCGTTCGAACTGTCTTCTAAAGTGGGCTTTGGACTCTGTTGGACTACCGACAAGTATATCGGGTCACAAGTAATAAAGAGTAAGTAAATTATCGTTCCACTCGGGGATTGTGAGTTGTTTCCAATTAATTCTCACCAAAGGAATAATTAAAATAGAAATCTATAAACTTTTTATCTTATTTATTAAACAAACCATTAAAAATAAATTATTAAAATAGGGTTTGTGAGACAGATAGAGGAAGGCGTTAGGAACTAGTTTCATTGCAAGACTTGTTTATTAATTATGAATCGCTATTAATCATTAAACCCATGACATCCAAGAGGTAATAAAAGTCAAGTGTCTCTGCGAATTTATGTTTCTTATTCATACGAGAACTCTTAATGTCTTAAGCAATTTTGACATATGAATAACCACAATTAAGAACACTGGAATATTATAGTCATATAAGCCCTAGATGTATGTCTACAAACTAGGTGGTTACGATGTTTGGAAGAACGACCTATTGTAATCCTCAGATGGTCACGTTAGATTAGAGATTCTAAACAAAACATAAAGTGGCCAATTTCATGAATTGGAATTAAAACACAACCAAACAATAGGTTTTCAATAAAAAACATTAATTCAAAATTATATAAACTCATCCATACAAATTCACCATGTTCCTAACTACAAAAAGGGTTTAAGTTACATATTACAAAGAATAAAGTAGAAGAAACAGAAAAGGATACCCCATCATAAACAATAGGGATTACCTAAACTCTTCTTCTTGAATGAATGCACAAAATATGTAAGCTCACTCTTTCTCTAAAAGCTGCCTAATCCTAATGCTAAGACCTAGAATATATAAGAAAAACTAATCCTAAAACTAATCTATCAGAATCCTCAAAAGTGAAATAGATAAGCCCAATTCGTAGGTCCATCAGGCCACACGCGCCTAGGCGCAGCTATCCTCACCCCTAGGCGTGGCTTCAAATTCTTCCCAACTCTTCTTTCTCGTGACTGTCGCGCCTAGGCGCAGCCTTCCATGCGCCTGGGCGTGGCTTTTTATGAATTGGCTAAGTTTTCCTTCCTTAAATCTGGCTTTTTGCACCCCAGCCCTTGACATTTAAACCCCAAACGTGGGCACATTTAAGCACATCATTCCTCTCCATTCTAGCTCCAGTCTTCAGGTCTTCAAAGCTCCTTTCCATTCCAAAGCAGAAAATCATCAAATTAAGCTCCAAATACCTGAAATCAAACCCAAAACGGATCAAAACGTTCAAGGACTCTAATTTACCTAACTTTCCTAAAAACCTAACAAAAACCTAACATTTACTCAAGAAACAAGTCAATTACATAGGAAAAGGGAGTAAATTATCACTTGAAAACACTATATATCAGACCCAAATCACTCCCCCAAACTTAGCATTTTGCATGTCCCAGGCAAAAGGAAAGTAAAGATTCTCGAACACAATGCCATTTCTTCATATCAACATATACACACCTAATCTAAGACCCCTTACTCACGACTTTGACACATTTTTTAACAAGCAATAACTTTTATCAAAAATTGGTTAGAAAAATAAACTCTAAAAGAACCAGGAATCTAGTGAACACTCTCAACTTCTCTGTGTATATCTCTCTCATGTGTATCAAGATATCAATTTACTCAAGTTCATTCAATGACAATGTGTTACCATATGCTTGACCATAGACCCAAATCTCCACTGAAATTATTGAATACATGCAAAAATCAAAAGGAGGTTTGATTACACACGAAGTGGGGTCGTAATTAATACACATTTTTGCTTTGGATTATGGACACAGGTATTGCGCATGTAACACTTTCTTAATATACATGTCTCACAAAATGTAATATAAGCGACCGTCCAAAATCCTAAAGGTTACATTAGCCACAGGTTTAAGGAACCCAATAACATAATTAGTAATATTAAATATTAAATCACATTAAATCATGAGCATAATTCAATCTAGAAGTATTTTTTCTAGTTTAGAAATTGGAAACAGAAATATTAATTTTAATCTAGAAGTGTTTTTCGCTTTTCCTCTTTGCTTGAGACAATAGAAGCAGCAATGGAAGCAATTGAAGGAGAAACAGTTCTAAAAATTATTCAGAGACAAGCTACTTAATCAAGTGTATGGTTGATGTAGCAGCTGGTGGAATGCTGCTAATAATGAGCTGACAAGTTATGTAAAAAGATTGTACTTGGATTCTCCAATTTAATCATTGCTTACATTTTTTCCACCTAGGTTCCTTAGCAAACAACTTAAGACTAATCCTTTTCAAGGCATAGAAATTATCAGATTCTGGTATGTTAACTCCTTCAAACACCACTAATTTTGAGATATTTGTATATTGCATAACCATTTCAATAATAAATGAAATAAAAATAGGACGAACCACGAGGCAGACCAGAATCTGAAGGAAATTCTTTAGGTGCTTCCCGATTAAGTTGCGAGGAACCAACTCTTCTTCAACAAGAAAGAAAACCCCATGTGAAGGCTCACGAGGAGCGGAAACTTGTACAGGCATAGGTTGTCTAATGTAAAATGGAGGCTCATTGGATGTGCGATCTCTTACGTCTCACACGTGTTGTAGTATGAGAAGCTTGCGCATTGTATCCGGGTCTAATTCCGATTTAGATACTTCACCCTCTTCTCTAGTAGGAGAACTATGCAAGCTTGGTTTTGTTGGGGTAACTTGACCCATTGGCTTAACTAGAGTAGTAGGCTGAAGAAATGGTTCGCTTGGAAATTGCAACATGGGTGATGATGTTGTTCGCGGTGGAACTGAACCAAAAAATACCACCGTGTATTGAAGAGTAGTTGTTCATATCAATAAGCTATTTTTTTTTGTGCATTTACATAAAAGAATTTTTACATTCTCTATTACATCTTGTAAAAAATTGGAAGTACATCTTGCATTGTATTCATTGAATAAATTTTTTATTTGTTGATAAAAAATACTTTCTTTATTACATTTCTTCTATAACTAATATTCATTCCCTCATTGCAACAATTGATATGATAATCCTTGACAAAAGAGGAGTTGTTTAACACCATTTATTCACTACTTAGTAGTGGTTATTAGGTATTACAACTGTGCTACAAGTATAAATCTTTGATCGTCCATGATGGCCTTCGTGACATTGAAATTGTTACTTTTTCATCCTTATTGAAGAAACAACTGTCAATTAGTGTTTTTTTAGTTGCATTATATTTTTTTCTATTAAAATTCACTTACACATGAATTTCTCAAACTTTCCAAATTTTCGTATTCTGTTTCTTACCACATTTTACAAAGATGTCATATTTTCCACCTCCTAGAAACTCCTTGAAAGCCTATGCTAGTGTTGGCATATCATAAGTTTGGCTAACATAAATAGGCTTCTATTCAATGCATATATATATATATATATAAGAAATTAAAATAAATCATTTAGTATTTATTAAAATTTTAAATTTAAGAAAAATAAAAGTAGAGAAACCTACTTGCACTTGCCAATCTCACGTAAGATTTGCAATATTGCGTTTGATGTACAAATTGCAACTCGTGTGGAAATACTCGACCAACTGTGTTTTTTATTCAGGCAAAGAAGGCAACAAATAGCGTCAATGATTTAATAACACCAGAGAATATAGTCTTATGAATTTGCATACTCTTTTAAGAATGCACATTCAGACAAACTAAGCATAATATTATCTTGAACTTTTGATGTAGTTTGAATTTCATAGTTGGCTTATTTAAGTTTTAAGTCCCTGAAATTAAAGTTGACTGTCTTCTGGTTTTAGTCCTTATCTTTTGTTTTACCGGTCAAGATCCTTAAATATTTTTTAAAAAATTGATTTTAGTCACTGTCGTTACATATTCATCGTTAAATGCTAGCATGGCTAACAATCTGTCACATTAGCATTGACAAGTGTTCATGATCAATCGCATGAAGATCTCACACGCACCTCATGAAAATTGCACATCCATCGAACACATACTATATGAATACCCAACGACACTTTCATAAGTTTATCTTTATTCTACCCTATAGGTTGGACAGTCTCTAATGGAACATTTATACTTTTTTGGTTGATGCATGTGCCTAAAGGCTAAACATCTCATTTGGTCCCTTACCTTATCTTTTGCTATCAAATTGGTCATTCACATTGTTGTCGTATCATATTGGTCCCTCACGTTTCTTTTTATTATCAGTTTGATCCCTAACTCATTGTTCATCCTACATGGACTAATAAGATACGCAAACGTGTCATTGTTCTCTTCAGTGATGCAAATGTTGACCAGTATGATATCAACACGTAGAATGAATAGTGACTTGGGAACGAATTTGATAACGAAAATAAATGTGAAGAACCAATAAGCCACCAAAAAACGTGAGAGACTAATTTAATAGTGAAAAATAAGGTAAGTGAAATAATGAGCAGTTTAGCTCAAAAACATAATATATTGCGCACATTTTTTCACTTACTTTGTTGTAACGAATTCATGTAGAGCTTATTAACCAGAAAAGTGAAAGTATTATTTCACAAGGCCTCTGCATGATTTCATGAATTGTCATGCTCCTCTGTTTCACAATATAAGTTTTTTTAGAGATTTTTTTTCTTCATAATATACGTTTTTTTTTTACAAAATCAATACAATATTATTATGATTTTTACAACTCCATCTCCAATTATTATAGAAAGATAATGAGTGAGAGATTAATTATTGAAACATAGTAAAAGATAAAAAAAAAGAGCAAAAAGATAGTAAAAAATATATAAAGAAGTTAGTTCAAAATTTTACTATCGTTTTGAAACGGTGAAGATATTAATTTCACTTTTAATTTTAATCTGCGTGCCACAATTTTAAAAGATTTATATTCCAAAATGAACGGAATAATGTCTTTGTATTTTGACGAATAAGAGGTAATATTCTAAATGTTTTGGAAGTCCCATTGGCCCATATGCCCTAGGCAAGAATGCACATAATTGACATAAAAAAAGGTTTTTTAAGTAATAAGTTGTATTTACAACTTTCGATAATAGTCATCTTCATGAATCATGAGTCATGATACTTTCAATTAGGTTAAAGTTGTAAATATTTATTCTAGACGAGTAAAATCCTAGATTATTAAAATAAGTTATAATGTATAATGTTACAACGTATAATTTTAGATAATATAATTGTCTTCAAGTATTTTTTTTATATTTTTTTTCCGGTTTGAAGAAGTGTTGATGTGATGTGTGCACTGTTAGTGGCACTATGAATCACAGATGATTGCACAGTTGCGTACTTATCACAGAAAGAAGTGTTATTGTGATGTACATATTTTTTTATCTGTGAAGGCGAGACATACATAAATTTATAATATTAAAAATATAATTATTTTTAAGAACATATCAATTACTAAAGTGAGTAAAAGAATACTCAATTGGTCAGATTGGTTCCTAACTTTGTAAGCGTCGGTTAAGTTAATCCCTGATTTTATCGAAATAGAAATATAGTCTCTGAGATAGGAGAACGCCGATCAAGTTAGTCCATGCCGTCACTATCGTAGGGATGTATTTGCTTTAAAATGGGATAAAGACATGGACGTATGTGAATTAAAATGTTATCTCAAGGACTAAAATGCTATTTCAATAAAGTCAGGGACTAACTTGACCGACGCTTACAAAATCAGGGACCAATTTGACCGATTACTCGATATAAATAATAATGTAAATCATATAAAAAATCATATAACAATATAACATCGTATCATATATTCATAATAATAAAAATTAAAATAAAGAAACAACTAAACATGATTTTATCATTATTCTTTTTTAATTAGCTTTTTTTAATGAATGTTGCAAGTAATTTTTTATTAAATTAAAATTGAGCCAAAGTTAAACTAATATATAATTAATATAGGCTTATTTAACATTTTTGTCCCTGAACTTAGGTGCTATTTTGGAATTGGTTCTTAAACTTTTGTTTGGATGTTTTAGGTCCTTGAACTTTGTTTAATTTTTTGGAAATGGTCTTTTCGTCGCTTAAGCAGTGATATAATTGAGAATATGCCACGTCACCTTTGCCAAATCGATAAGTAACATCCTTGATGATGATACATGAATTTTTTAATTTAAAAATTTTAAATTTATTAAAAATTGTATTTTTTTTTAAGAAAATTGAATCTTTTAATAAATTTTAAAATAAATTATTTTTTCAATAAAAAAAATAATGATTTGTCTCGTGGCTCTACATAACACGTCACTCGTCGATACTGTGAGAGTCAAGTGACATATCGTCGGCTATATCATCACTCAAGTGGCAAAAGGACCATTTTCAAAAATTAAACAAAGTTCAGGGATCTAAAGCAACGAAAAAAAAGTTTAAGGACCAATTTCAAAAGAGCACTTAAGTTCAGGGATTAAAATGTTAAATAAGCCATTAATATATTTGTTGATAATTGCAATGTTATACTGTAACCAATATAGTGGTTTTGGTATTTTTACTTTTCTGTGCCATTTTTCTATTTATTGTAGTTTGCAACTTAAAAAAAATTCAAAAAATTAACAACAAATGAGTTGGGATGTGATATAAAAAGTGACATTGAAAAGTGTAATATCATCATCAGTTACTTTACTCAAGACTTTTATCATAATCTAATAAATATTTCAAAATTTATAACATAAAAGTGTATTGACTTGTGGAGCATTGCAACAAATTTGGAGGGACGATTAGGAAGAGAGTGGGGCGTTGATTTGGTATGCGGCAATGGATGATATGACTATAAAGAAATAAAGTTGTCTATAAAGGAGAGCTACTGCAAAATATGGAAGTTGTAGAAATGGTGAAGTTAAGAACTTGACAATGGTTCAATATGCTAGAAGATAAAAAAAAGTGTCGTATAATGATTGGCGATTATGCCCAATTGGCTGCATTCGTAAGTTACTGTAATTCAATGTAAAAAAATTGGCAGTTGCTGTAGTGTTGGGGTTGGTGGTTTGTTTGTTAGAATTTGCTATGCTCTTTTTCCCTTGGCTTTATTTTTCTCTTTGGATATTTTTTCTTGCCAAAGCTTTTAAGGAGGTAGGAATCCTAACTTAGCCTGATAGGGTCATTGCAAGGTAGTGCTTGGGGGTCATTCATTTCAGATGTAATTTTACTGTCCCAATAGGGTGAAGTAGATTCATATGTAAAGTGTCATGGTTCACTACAAGAAATATAGCTGTTTTCTGACGGATTTTTTTCGACGGATATTAATCCGTCAGTGCTTTTTGTGTTTATTGACGGAAATTGTTGTCGGAAAATAGGTTTCCGATGGATTTGTGATTTTTCGCGTTTTCCGACGGAGTTTCCGACGGAAATTATTTTTGATTCTTTTCCGACGGATTTTCCAACGGATTTTCCGACGGAAAGTATTCTCACTCATTTCTGACGGATTTTCCGACGGATTTTTCGACAGATATTATTTGCCCCTTTTCCGACGGATCTAATCTGTCGGGAAAATCAGGTTTCCAATGGACTTTCCGACGGAAAATATTTTATTATTTTCTGACGAATTTTCTGACGGAAAATTCCGTCGGAAACTCTCTTTTGCAATAAAAAATAATTATAATTAATATTATTTTAAAAAAAACAAAAAATAATTAATATTATTTTTCAAAATATTTTATATATGCCTTCTGAATATGTCCATCAGAAATCGTTATTATTGTTTATTTTAGTTTAATTTTGGGTCTTGCTAATGAGTGTTATATAAGGGCATTTTTAAGCAATCAATAAAAAACAATATGCAATTGGAAAAGTAACATACATATAAAACCTATCAATTTATTTAATACAACATTTTTCAATTAAATTTTAGGGTTTAGGGTTTAACTAGAGTATATTTATTGAATTGGTATATTAAAGAGTAGTGTGTTCAATGAATACTTATTATTGGTATTTTTCTTTATTTTTTAATTCTCCCTCCGGTTTTTATTATAAGTCACTTTTATTAATTTCCACATCCTTTAAAAAGTTAGTTAATGGTTTGTGGTATACTGGTATTGAATTGGTAATGTAAATATTTGATACACCATCCAAAAAAAAGGTACTATCTCTAACCATTGATCACTTCTTTTCTTTCCACATACACCCCTATTTATTTAACACTTCTTTTTCCAAGTAATATTAATAGTGATAATTTTAATTTGAAAATACACATCAAATGTTAATATTTCATACATAAATAATTAAATTAACCAACTTTCTTAATGGACGTGAAATATCCCAAAAGGTCTTATATAGAGACAAGGAATTTTATTTTTTGTTGTCTATTATATTTCAAACCATAGGGAGTACTCATTAGGTTTTTTTTTATTACATGGTCTCTTCGGTCTTATTTATAAAACACTGATATTTTTCTCTTCTATCAAGGAAGATTGTTAAATTTTTTAGTGACATTGGAAATGTGAAAATTTAATATACTTTTTCAAATCTAACCCTTAATTAAAAATGTATACTCAAAAGGATCGGAGAGTATACATTTACAAAATTATCCCTATATAATTATTATTGGGAATTTAAAAGTGTTGAATAAATAGATGACACATTTATGAAAAAGAAATAATTAATGACATTATTGGAAATTGAAAATAAAAGGGTCTTGCTAACAAGTGTCTTTAAAGCACTTATTAAGGTTATTACATATAGAAAAAAATTTAAGTCCACATTTATTACTCTTTCGAAAACATAAAAAATCACATTTTCCGACAATAACTTTTATTTACAATAGGTTTCTTAACAAGTTCACTTAGGACACTAACCCAATACAAAATAATAAAAGTAGTCTTTAATATAATGGCTTTAGGGGTTGACCCAATACAAAATAATAAAAGTAGTCTTCAATATAATGACTTTAGGGGCTGACGCAATACAAAAAGATAAAAAATAAAAAATATTGAACTAAAGAAATAAGATATTTAAAAAAAAAAACTAAAGAGATCAGATTAAAAAAAAAAAAAAAAAACAAAACTAAAATTCTTTCAGTCTAAGTCACGATGAGCTAATAAGGGTTTCATCTAGTAGACGGTTCCCTCATACTTGTTGGTTGCAGCAGATAAGCAGCAAATACTTGTTGGTTCCCCTCATACCCTCGTTCCAATCCCAACAACGGTCATCACCTCCTCCTTGTAAACCGTATCGATCACCGCATTCGCTTCATTCACCTCACTCTCCCCACCATCATCAGCATTGCCACCAACACCACCACCACCACCATCCTCATCGACTCTAGCGGCACCTTTTTCTTGTGCCGACCTTTGACATTGTTCATCACGTTCTTCTTCTTCTTCTTCGCGTGTTCTTCGTTCTCCAGGTAACCTTCTTCTTCCTTCGTTCTCTATTTCCTTCTTTCTTTTTTTTCCCTTCGTTCCCTTCTTCCTTCTTCCTTCGATAGGCGATTTAATTTAGGGGTAAACTGTTATGACATAAGGGAAGGGAATTAAAATATAAAGAAATAGGGAAATTGAGGGAATTGGGTTCGATTTCTTCTTCTTCGGATTGGGATTGGTTTCAATTCTGTCTTGCCCAGATGTGTCTAAGCTGAAACTCACTACTCACTACTCACACTCACTCTTCATTTAATTTCTTTAACACTTTTTATTTTTTTAATTAGTATTCCAATTCGGTCAAAACCCCTCTTTTTTTAAAAACAGGAAAATTAGATTAAGCCACAAATTAAACTAGTAGTAATTAAGTTAGTAAATACTAGACTAGGACGCTATTTTGCTCACTTACTATATATGCACGAAATTAAACTGTGAAAGTGACCTTATATGCTCTTAGTATGTTAGAACCTCTAGTAGTAATTTTATTTCGAAATTGAATTCCTGCTGCACCAGATGCATAGTTCACACCTTTAAGTATGTTAGAACCTCTAGTATTCGCAAAGGGTGGAATGAAATCCTTGAATCTGATGCTCTTGATTTAAACGAAAGATGTTTGGTGGAAGAAAAAAAAAAGTGACGAGGCGGCCTCTATGTATTCAATTCAATGATACTTTAATTCAGTAAAGTCAATTCTAGCTCTAGTTATTGTGTTGAAGTTAGTTTTATAGTCAAATGATACTTCAAAGTCAAATATTTGATGACCTTTTTCAAAGTAATTAATGAATTTAATTTCTATCCTCGTAAGTTAGAAATCTTACATATTATGTCAATTATAGTTCGGCCATTGGTAAACCTTCCAGTTGGACCAGCAGGGAAGTGGATGCCATATGGTTTGAAATTAGATTTTGCATTGGTTGCAAGGTTGTTGTTGTTTCCAGTATCAGACAAAGAGTCCCCAATGATAAAAAGGCAAGGTAGTTGGGGACTCATTGTCTGATAATATATATGCATTTTAGTAGGCGGTGGTGGTGATTATATATATGCTCTTAGCCATCAGCTTGTTTGGAAATAAAATGATGTTAAGATTTTTACTTAGTGATTCAATTTCAATCTAAAGTATGAGGTTTGTGATTTGTGATACAGACAAGCATAATTGTGAGATTTATTATTTGTTTTTCTTATTGATTTTGGTTTGAGCTTTGCTGACTTGAAGTGATCTTTGTCATTTTAGTTCAACAACTTTTTTTCAGAACCTGAATGCCCTTCTTATGTCTCAAGTACTGATAATTGAAGAAACAATTGGCACGTATTACATTGCGGCAAGACAGGTTGATTGATGCTCTTATGCGAGTCGTTCCACCTGATGTGTTACCCGAAGAAGATCTCCCCCAGAATGACCCAGTTGATCAACAGGATGATGATGGCGATGAAGATGACAACTCTTATCTCAATTATTAATAATTAGGACTTATATTTTAATGCATTTTGGATGGGTTGTGATGAGATGGTTTTATTTTTAATTTACTTGGATGCATGAATTGTGAATTATACATGGATTTATTAGTTTTTTAAATTATGAAACTTTAGTTGATATTATTAATATATGTAATTATTGCATTTCTATTTTTCAGTTTGATATTAAAATTCTGGCATTTGAAAATAAATAATATAGAATGATTTGTAATTATTTAAAAATATAGAATGCTCTATTTTTTAAAAAAAAATTTAATAAAAAAACCTTTCTGACGGATTTTCTTTGTTGGAAGATTCCCACCGTTGACATTTCCGACGGATTTTTCCGTCGGTAATAAAAAATAAATATATTATTTTGGTTTCTCCATAAAAATATTACCGACGGATGATTCCGTCGGAAAATTTAATATAATTTTTGTTATGTTTTCCGACGGATTTTGCCGTCATAAAATATTTTTTGTGACGGATTTTCCGACGGAATTTTCCGTCAGTATTTGCGACGGATGTATTTTTCCGTCGGAAAGTTTTCCAACGCCCTTTTTTATGACTGATTGGTGGCCGTCGGAAAATTCGTCGGAAAGTAATAATTTCCGATGGATTTGGGTTATTTCCGACGGATTTTTCCGTCGGTAATAGGCTTATTTCTTGTAGTGGTTGGTTTAATCACATGATTGTGTATGCTTTTGCAAACCCTTCATAGAAGATGGGGCATTTGTATCCTATGATGCTTGGTAGATTTTTTATTGATGGTTTAATAAATTTTTTTATTTGCTGGTAAAAAAATAACATAAAAGTGTGCATATTATTTTAAGAAATAAGTGGTGTGTGGTATGTGTATACTATCTCCTACCTGGGTCCGTTCCCAGATGTACGCATGGATTTGTTTTTCTTTTACCTGTTTGTGAATCATTATAATATACTATTTGATTGTTTTTTGTCATAGTTGAGGCACTAAACTCATAAATAAGTCTGTTTTCATATTATTTGGCTGGTTCATGTCTTCTCCAAATCTTATAATCAATAAATTGAGGTAAATTTTGGATAGACAGGATACCACCTTTATAGAACAATTGGTGGAAGATAAGATCGAATCACATGGAAGGTTGGCCTCTTGATTGTTTTACCATATACTGAATTGGTATCTCCATTTGGATGCTCAAAGGAATTGACAACCATTGAGTGTCTCTGATACGTATGATCTGATTGTTAATTGTAATATGTCATATTGAATCTAATTTGTAATTCCTAAGCATATGCAATATGCAGTTCATCCTAAATTCTTATCTTATTATTTACTACAGAAAATAGTATGTCAATATCTTGAAAAATTTATCTTTTTGGGACTGTCATACTTTTAGGAGCAACTCGTGGTACCCATATAGAAAAGTTTACACCGCGTTGGAAGGAGCTCCACCGTGAAGATGCGGCAACGGTGTAACAGCCCGATTTTCGTAAGCCAAAAATATTTACTTTTACTTATCAAAGTTACAAAAAAATGAGGCCAGATTTTTTTTTTGTAAAACATTGTTGACATGTTTGAAAACATTATTGGAAAGTTCTTGGTGTTCTCAACACCCTTTTAGAAAACCGAGTTGTTACTAAAACCGTTCACTTCATAAAAACTTTAATTTCACAAAATTACATGTTTCAAAAGTATCATAATAGTTTTTCCAAAGGCTTACATTGTTCGATCTTCCAAAATAAAATATTCCACATTACATAATTAAAAACTTAGCTGGAATACATAAGTGGCACATTGCTTGGTAATCCTTGACTCAGAACACAAACGACAAACTTAAACTAGACACACCGCTCTCGCTTCCTTCGATGAAGACAACCGGATACGGTTTCCTTTCCTTCTTGCGCCCTTTCTTCGCTCCCGAGGATGAAGCCACCTCTGCTACTGCTTCCCCGTTGTTTTTAAACTCCATCACCGATTCATCTAAAGTGGTGATCTCCAAGCGATGCCCCGTCTGCCCGTTGAGATATTAGCAGCCCCGATATGCCAACGAACAGGAGAGAGTAAGCGATCCGGACGACGTATCGTCGACGGTGTGGAATTACGATAGGCAAGATAGAAGGACTATACAACATACTAAACAACATAAAACATACAAATACACAACAATCATGATATCACTATCAATATTATCAGTCTTATTGTCTTTGCTATTATCTTTAACTTTTCCCTCTAAATTTAATTCCGCTTCTCTTAATTATTCTTTCTTTCTCAATTTCTTTTCCATTATCATTCTCAGAATTTCTTCTTTTCCGATCTCATCATTTCATCTCATCCCTTTACTCTGGGGAATCATAAGATATTATCGGAAAATTCATTTCGTTCTCGGCTATCACTCACGTCTACATCTCCTCGGTCATCCACCCAACCTAGTCGGAAGCAAACAGGAGTACGGGACCTTTACCACGCGGGCACGACAGCTGCCACAAACACATAAATGGTCCCAGACCAGGAGGATCTCGTCCTCAAATCAATTCAATAGCAATAATCAAGGCTCACTATCTCACAGTGGCAAACACAATGCCCCATTCCAGTCCCTCTCACTGTTCTCGATTTGCAATCTAGGGGGTGACAGTATGTTTCTAGTGGGCCCGCAGAACTTACCACGGCATTAGACCCAGTCCCCACCACGTTAGTGCGCGACATGTGGAGTTCGTTCTGCCCAGAAACATACTCTAGACTTCTTGACGTTTCACCGTCATCGTCCTCCCCTAATGCAATCTCGTCCTAAGTATCCGTAGATACTTATCGTTCCTTCCTCTCCACTACTTCGCACTCTCATATCTCACCGCGTATGTCTTTTAAGTCTTTTATCTTTAATTATCCTAAGGTCGGCCCGTCCTTCGTGCAACCCTTCAACGAGTCCCGACCGCTAACTTTGCACAGCCTTTCTCACATCGCACAGAGCTGGGATCACATCACAAATCTCATATCTCATTTCTCAAAATCTCTCAACATTCCCCATTTCTCATACTCGTTTCATTTCAAAACCCTTTCTCAAAACCATCTTTTCAAGAGCTATCCCAAAGACACCTTTACAAAATCTCCTTTCGTAAGCTTTCAAACTTTTCTCAAAAAGTGTTATCACAAAATTCCTCTCAAAATATTCTCTCGTAAAGTTTCGCAAAACATTAATTCAAGAAGACTTCCCCCAAAGCTCCCTCAAGATACATCTTTTCACAAAACACTTTCAAAAGATCGTTGCACAAAACTTTTTTCCAAAATCTTCTTTTACAAGTCCTTTAAAATCTCTCTTCCAAAAGTCTTTTCGAAAATCTTTTGTCAAAAACCTTTTCACAAACTGCTTTTCAAAAACCTTTTTAAAAGTTACAACTTTGCTGGGTGCTAATGGAGGAGCAAGCTCAACTCAACACTAGTTCCCAGTCTAAAACCAAAAACCAAGGAGCCCAGCTCCACTCAATTCACACCTCATATCAACATCACTCTTCCCAGCTCTGGCTCGGTCTCAACACTATCATTTCATTCCTTCCCCAAACTCAACTCGTATCTCTTTCTATTCCATCTTATATCTTTCATCATTATTCCTTTCTCACTGTGTTTTTACTTTCAATCTCATTACTTTCTCAACTTATTCCTTTCATTCTTATTTCTCATTCGGGACGTATCCATCAGCATTTTACTCATTTAATTTATCAGCAATAAATATCATCAGGCATAATGGCATAAAGATATAAAAGCATACTAACAATCACACACTCATCACACAATACCAATGTGGTCTTCGTCACCTTCGTATAAGTGGCCACACAATCAAACAATTGCCACTTATACTACTGACTCTAACCACTTAGTTCCGATCTTTGAGATGATACGGAACTTCCTACTAAATCACCTAACTACCACAATGTCTTAGGAAAGCTTCTCTCTCACCTGAGGTCCAGCTATTAAGGGTGTACCGTCGCTTCGGATCCTTTGTGCTGCCGGCTGCCCCAATCCTTCGTCTTTAAGATTCCCTCGTACTAAATGAAATACACTTATGTTATTTTCTTGCATTAAGAAAATCTTTTCTTAGTTCGTGACACTTTCCGTTCTTAGTCGAAAAGCTTAAAACATTATCGTCTTATCAAAACACTCTCATATTTCCTAGCATTTTATTTATTTTAAAATCATTTGAAAACATTAAATAAAATGGTTTAAATCATTTGGTTTGACTGCTGGCCCGATTTGGGCAGCCCCTTAAAACACGTTCGAAAACACCGAAAAATGTCCCGTTTTCCATCCGGGTTTTTCTTGAATCAAATATCACTTGAAAATTCTATTGTAAATTAGTTGAACACATTTTCAAAGTTAGAAAACAATTTCAAATAATCTTGGACAACAAGGATTATCCCATGAAAGCACTTTACTAAAGGTTTGAAAACCTCAAATAAGTCAAATGGAATTTTCTTAAAATCAATTAATTTCAAAACCACTTTTACATTCACATACTTTTCAAACATCAACTAACACATAATCGACAAACAACGTTTCATAAAACCAACTTAGTTGTCATCAAAGCAATCATACAACTCACTAATAATCCAATCTTATAAGACAAACCTCTAGTCATGCATACAAACCGAATAGATTTAGAGATATAAACCAAACGTATTTTATATTTTTCTTTCTTACTTTAGAAAACTTTATCCTTATCATGTGCATTTTATTTCATGCAATTAAACTTCCTAAATGTATTTACTCTATGTGGCCGAATGATATCAAAGAAAACAAGTTAGAAATTACAATTTGAAACACATAAAGCAACTTGATTTATTTCAAGCACTTAAATTCTATTTTCTTTTTCATGCAACAAAATTATTTATTCCTTTTTCCTGGACAAACCGTGAGCTGCATCTTTGGAAATTAGTCAAACTTTAATTTATCTTTCTTAGCTTAAATCAAATCAAAAATCATCCAAGAATACAAAACATATATCAAGTCCTCACAACATAGGAACATGGATTTGATTTTCATTAGTCATGGCCAAATACATCATGCATGAAATCAATACTTAAATTAATTCATGTTCATGCAAGGAGAATAATTTCAAAGCTCATTTTCCTAATTTCGTTCTAAAACCGAGGCATGCATCCAAGAAAACATGGTTTTTCATTTGAATTTATCATGCAAGAATTAAGTCCTTAAGTTTTCTTAGCAAATCATGCAAGAATCATATATTAACACAAACACTTTCAACTCATTTCTCAAAAGAATATGAAAATAACTTTTCAATATTCCACACTCACATGCATGTACTTGAATCATGTAGATCAAGTCATCACATGAAACATAAGAACACAAATCAAGGACAAAAGTCATTTTAAATGAAAAGGGACCAAAACCGAGACATGGTCTAAGAAAATAAGTAAACTTTTATTTCAAAATTTACATGCAAAGCTTAAAATCAAAACAAAATTAAGGATCAAAACACAAATCAAAGATCAAGAATCATTGTGAGCAAGAAAGGATCAAGCCGTGGCATATATTAAGAAAACACTAAAACTTTGTTTTTAAGATCACACATAAAACTCAAGATCAAAACAAAAATCAAAGATCGGAGCAAGAGTTACAAATCAAGGCCAAAAATCGAGACATGCAAAGGTTAAGATCAAGGCAAAACCGAGAATCAAAGCACAAATTAAGACCTTTATCAAGATTAAATCAAAACCGAATCATGCAAGGGTTCAAAACCATATAAATCATCATCAATCAACATGCAAGAACAAAAATTTTAAAACAAGTTTAGATCAACATTGATGCACCAAATAAACACATAAACATTTCATAGTTCACGGTTTTTAAACATCAAAACCACACATGCAAGAAGATCTATTCTAAATTCACAAAGATCATAAACAAAACTTTAGATCTAAAAGAAAATATCAAGATCAAGGTAAACAACACCAACCGAATCATCAAACATAATCTACACATATTACAAAAAGTCCATAATTAAGAAAGATCAACACATAGAGTCATTCTCAAAACATAAAATGAACATGCAAAGAAAATAAACAAGAATTACAAGATTACAAAATTACAAAACAAGTACTAGTCTAAACACTTCTAGGATCTTCGGTTTTTATACCAAGGAAAAGGTCTTCTAATCTCCTAAGCTCTTAATCTTCAAGGGACTCCTAGGTTTAGGGCTTGATCTCCTCTTCTTCTCCTCTTGGTTTTGCTACGGTCTCTCCTCTTCTAAGGTTGATGGGGTTTCCTCCTTGATCTTTGAAAAGAGATGTGTGTGGAAGGAAGAAATCAAGGATGTTTAGGTTAAGGGTTTGGATTCTCACTCTCTTTTCCTTCTCTTCTCCTCACGGTCTCCTCTCTTCTCTCTTTGTCCCAAGAGCTTAATGATGCTCTTGAGAGAAAGTGTGTTGGGGTGTGTTAAGGGAAGTGGAAATGAACTTAGCTAAACACATACTCACCCACACGGTTTTACCTAGGCCAAAAGGTGTGGAGATGTTTCCCATTTTGTCCTCGGTCCAAGGTGTAGAAGGAAGGGCAATTTGGTCCACTCCAAATGTGGCATGGGGGTCTTCTTCGTGGGGGGACAAGGAGGAGAGAAAAGTCTCTCTTAGGCTTCATGAGTCACCACCCTAGGTTTCCACTTGTTTGCCATTTGAATTTCTATTTTCTTTCCATCTAAATTCTATTTTCTTAATGGCTAAGCTTCTCTTGGTTCCCTCATCTTCTCATGGCCGAACAATGCACACACATGCACATCATACACATATTTTCTTTTCATCATAGCAACACATAGCATTTAGGTCATGGAATCATGCATGTAGTAACACATATCATTGAATCATGGGGTGATGCATACATTTAACACATATTTAAGCATGCATATCACACATGCACATACTCATGCACATACTCATGCACACACACACACACCATCACACGCATTACACATACATGTTCACCTACATATATTATACATTCATGCATCACACATCCCTCACGTATATTCATTCACATACACTTACACATACATTATATTCTTTTTCATAGTTAAATACTCACATAATCCTAAGCATACCAAAACCGTATACACACCTAGGAATTGATTCTTGTTCATCATATAGTGATTCACACAAATATCACAAATACTTTTACAAAAATATCAAGTATATAGATTTTAAAGGCAAACCCAATTTCTAGATATTGAATATTACTTTAGGAAATCATTTCTTGAAAATCATTTATTATCTTAAAAACGTGAAGTTAAGAAAGTCATCCAAGAAAATACTCTTCCAAAGTACTTTTCTCAAAAATAAATTTCTTTAGTGTTTTAAATTAATACGAGGAATTTACAGGGTGTTACATTCTCCCCAACTTAAAGATTTCTCGTCCCCGAGAAATACACTGTGGATTGGGCAGGAGGGCACTAACATTCTTATGTCATTCTGATTCCCATAAGAGCATCCTCCTTCCGCTTCATGGTCGTACCCCTTTTTGCTGACCTCTTTCACCTTGCTATGTTCCTTGTTGGTTGCTTCCAGGTGAATAAATCTCCTTCGCACATCCGCTCGTGTGTCGAGTCGGGTTAAGTCCAACGGACTAACCGAAGAAGATGCCGCTCTCCTAGCCGGTCATTGTTGCAGAAAGTCCAACCATAGGTACGGACTTAGGGAAAACCAAGCAAACAAACATTCATACGTCTCCAAAAGCAAGGATTTTACTTAGAATCCTTAGATATTTTCTAGTTTCTACAACTTGGGTTCTTAAGAACTCACTATTATCACTCCTTCCTTCAGTTCTCCTTCTAACTTTAGGGTTTTCGCCTATCATTTTCTTAGCTTAGGGGGGTCTAGTACAACTTGAGTTCACTTACTTCCTTTAACAATCCTCACTTTCCTCCTTAAATTCATCCTAAACATTAATCAACCTATAACTCCTATCGTCTAAATCCCTAATTATTATGTATGACAATTCTAACCCTCAATCTTTCATCAAAATTTCCTCTAATAACGGGTAACATACACCTATTTCCTTCCTTGTGACTCCCCAACTTCGATCAAACTCATAACTAAATCCATTGTGATCTTACATCCTTACTTAACTTAAACCGTTTATCCTTCCTTAATCGTTCAAGCCTAAACTATGTGGGGAACTATGGCACTTCTAATTCTACAGTTTGACTAAGGAGTCTCAAATAGAACCGGTAAGGCTACAGATGGATAGTAGGGCTCATGAAGAAAAGGTTCGAGTTTAACAACATTAACTGTTTTGTTGAAGCAATTCAACAAACACGGGAATTTGAAAATAACAATCCTATGTCTTTTAGAGGCACTAAGGGAATATCATAGGGTATGGGGTATTAGTCTTAGAGTCTATTCACTGTCCACTTTTAGCCTACGATTATTCAATCTACAGGATGAACAGGTTCCTTAAACTACAATCGAAGTCTCACATTCGAAAAGTATGGGAACCTAAACTTATGCTCCTAGTCTTATGCTAGCAAACACACAACACACAGAGTCACACAAACAAAGCATGTAAGACCATGCTTAAGGCCACTAAGGATTACCATAAGCTCTGATACCATTCTGTAACAGCCCGATTTTCGTAAGCCAAAAATATTTACTTTTACTTATCAAAGTTACAAAAAAATGAGGCCAGATTTTTTTTTTGTAAAACATTGTTGACATGTTTGAAAACATTATTGGAAAGTCCTTGGTGTTCTCAACACCCTTTTAGAAAACCGAGTTGTTACTAAAACCGTTCACTTCATAAAAACTTTAATTTCACAAAATTACATGTTTCAAAAGTATCATAATAGTTTTTCCAAAGGCTTACATTGTTCGATCTTCCAAAATAAAATATTCCACATTACATAATTAAAAACTTAGCTGGAATACATAAGTGGCACATTGCTTGGTAATTCTTGACTCAGAACACAAACGACAAACTTAAACTAGACACACCGCTCTCGCTTCCTTCCGATGAAGACAACCGGATACGGTTTCCTTTCCTTCTTGCGCCCTTTCTTCGCTCCCGAGGATGAAGCCACCTCTGCTACTGCTTCCCTGTTGTTTTTAAACTCCAGCACCGATTCATCTAAAGTGGTGATCTCCAAGCGATGCTCCGTCTGCCCGTTGAGATATCAGCAGCCCCGATATGCCAACGAACAGGAGAGAGTAAGCGATCCGGATGACGTATCGTCGACGGTGTGGAATTACGATAGGCAAGATAGAAGGACTATACAACATACTAAACAACATAAAACATACAAATACACAACAATCATGATATCACTATCAATATTATCAGTCTTATTGTCTTTGCTATTATCTTTAACTTTTCCCTCTAAATTTAATTCCGCTTCTCTTAATTATTCTTTCTTTCTCAATTTCTTTTCCATTATCATTCTCAGAATTTCTTCTTTTCCGATCTCATCATTTCATCTCATCCCTTTACTCTGGGGAATCATAAGATATTATCGGAAAATTCATTTCGTTCTCGGCTATCACTCACGTCTACATCTCCTCGGTCATCCACCCAACCTTGTCGGAAGCAAACAGGAGTACAAGACCTTTACCACGTGGGCACGACAGCTGTCACAAACACATAAATGGTCCCAGACCAGGAGGATCTCGTCCTCAAATCAATTCAATAACAATAATCAAGGCTCACTATCTCACAGTGGCAAACACAATGCCCCGTTCCAGTCCCTCTCACTGTTCTCGATTTGCAATCTAGGGGGTGACAGTATGTTTCTAGTGGGCCAGCAGAACTTACCACGGCATTAGACCCAGTTCCCACCACGTTAGTGCGCGACATGTGGAGTTCGTTCTGCCCAGAAACATACTCTATACTTCTTGACGTTTCACCGTCATCGTCCTCCCCTAATGCAATCTCGTCCTAAGTATCCGTAGATACTTATCGTTCCTTCCTCTCCACTACTTCGCACTCTCATATCTCACCGCGTATGTCTTTTAAGTCTTTTATCTTTAATTATGCTAAGGTCGGCCCGTCCTTCGTGCAACCCTTCAACGAGTCCCGACCGCTAACTTTGCACAGCCTTTCTCACATCGCACAGAGCTGGGATCACATCACAAATCTCATATCTCATTTCTCAAAATCTCTCAACATTCCCCATTTCTCATACTCGTTTCATTTCAAAACCCTTTCTCAAAACCATCTTTTCAAGAGCTATCCCAAAGACACCTTTACAAAATCTCCTTTCGTAAGCTTTCAAACTTTTCTCAAAAAGTGTTATCACAAAATTCCTCTCAAAATATTCTCTCGTAAAGTTTCGCAAAACATTAATTCAAGAAGACTTCCCCCAAAGCTCCCTCAAGATACATCTTTTCACAAAACACTTTCAAAAGATCGTTGCACAAAACTTTTTTCCAAAATCTTCTTTTACAAGTCCTTTAAAATCTCTCTTCCAAAAGTCTTTTCGAAAATCTTTTGTCAAAAACCTTTTCACAAACTGCTTTTCAAAAACCTTTTTAAAAGTTACAACTTTGCTGGGTTCTAATGAAGGAGCAAGCTCAACTCAACACTAGTTCCCAGTCTAAAACCAAAAACCAAGGATCCCAGCTCCACTCAATTCACACCTCATATCAACATCACTCTTCCCAGCTCTGGCTCGTTCTCAACACTATCATTTCATTCCTTCCCCAAACTCAACTCGTATCTCTTTCTATTCCATCTTATATCTTTCATCATTATTCCTTTCTCACTGTGTTTTTACTTTCAATCTCATTACTTTCTCAACTTATTCCTTTCATTCTTATTTCTCATTCGGGACGTATCCATCAGCATTTTACTCATTTAATTTAACAGCAATAAATATCATCAGGCATAATGGCATAAAGATATAAAAGCATACTAACAATCACACACTCATCACACAATACCAATGTGGTCTTCGTCACCTTCGTATAAGTGGCCACACAATCAAACAATTGCCACTTATACTACTGACTCTAACCACTTAGTTCCGATCTTTGAGATGATACGGAACTTCTTACTAAATCACCTAACTACCACGATGTCTTAGGAAAACTTCTCTCTCACCTGAGGTCCAGCTATTAAGGGTGTACCGTCGCTTCGGATCCTTTGTGCTGCCGGTTGCCCCAATCCTTTGTCTTTAAGATTCCCTCGTACTAAATGAAATACACTTATGTTATTTTCTTGCATTAAGAAAATCTTTTCTTAGTTCGTGACACTTTCCGTTCTTAGTCGAAAAGCTTAAAACATTATCGTCTTATCAAAACACTCTCATATTTCCTAGCATTTTATTTATTTTAAAATCATTTGAAAACATTAAATAAAATGGTTTAAATCATTTGGTTTGACTGCTGGCCCGATTTGGGCAGCCACTTAAAACACGTTCGAAAACACCGAAAAATGTCCCGTTTTCCATCCGGGTTTTTCTTGAATCAAATATCACTTGAAAATTCTATTGTAAATTAGTTGAACACATTTTCAAAGTTAGAAAACAATTTCAAATAATCTTGGACAACAAGGATTATCCCATGAAAGCACATTACTAAAGGTTTGAAAACCTCAAATAAGTCAAATGGAATTTTCTTAAAATCAATTAATTTCAAAACCACTTTTACATTCACATACTTTTCAAACATCAACTAACACATAATCGGCAAACAATGTTTCATAAAACCAACTTAGTTGTCATCAAAGCAATCATACAACTCACTAATAATCCAATCTTATAAGACAAACCTCTAGTCATGCATACAAACCGAATAGATTCAGAGATATAAACCAAACGTATTTTATATTTTTCTTTCTTACTTTAGACAACTTTATCCTTATCATGTGCATTTTATTTCATGCAATTAAACTTCCTAAATGTATTTACTTTATGTGGCCGAATGATATCAAAGAAAACAAGTTAGAAATTACAATTTGAAACACATAAAGCAACTTGATTTATTTCAAGCACTTAAATACTATTTTCTTTTTCATGCAACAAAATTATTTATTCCTTTTTCCTGGACAAACCGTGAGCTGCATCTTTGGAAATTAGTCAAACTTTAATTTATCTTTCTTAGCTTAAATCAAATCAAAAATCATCCAAGAATACAAAACATATATCAAGTCCTCACAACATAGGAGCATGGATTTGATTTTCATTAGTCATGGCCAAATACATCATGCATGAAATCAATACTTAAATTAATTCATGTTCATGCAAGGAGAATAATTTCAAAGCTCATTTTCCTAATTTCGTTCTAAAACCGAGGCATGCATCCAAGAAAACATGGTTTTTCATTTGAATTTATCATGCAAGAATTAAGTCCTTAAGTTTTCTTAGCAAATCATGCAAGAATCATATATTAACACAAACACTTTCAACTCATTTCTCAAAAGAATATGAAAATAAATTTTCAATATTCCACACTCACATGCATGTACTTGAATCATGTAGATCAAGTCATCACATGAAACATAAGAACACAAATCAAGGACAAAAGTCATTTTAAATGAAAAGGGACCAAAACCGAGACATGGTCTAAGAAAATAAGAAAACTTTTATTTCAAAATTTACATGCAAAGCTTAAAATCAAAACAAAATTAAGGATCAAAACACAAATCAAAGATCAAGAATCATTGTGAGCAAGAAAGGATCAAGCCGTGGCATATATTAAGAAAACACTAAAACTTTGTTTTTAAGATCACACATAAAACTCAAGATCAAAACAAAAATCAAAGATCGGAGCAAGAGTTACAAATCAAGGCCAAAAATCGAGACATGCAAAGGTTAAGATCAAGGCAAAACCGAGAATCAAAGCACAAGTTAAGACCTTTATCAAGATTAAATCAAAACCGAATCATGCAAGGGTTCAAAACCATATAAATCATCATCAATCAACATGCAAGAACAAAAATTTTAAAACAAGTTTAGATCAACATTGATGCACCAAATAAACACATAAACATTTCATAGTTCACGGTTTTTAAACATCAAAACCACACATGCAAGAAGATCTATTCTAAATTCACAAAGATCATAAACAAAACTTTAGATCTAAAAGAAAATATCAAGATCAAGGTAAACAACACCAACCGAATCATCAAACATAATCTACACATATTACAAAAAGTCCATAATTAAGAAAGATCAACACATAGAGTCATTCTCAAAACATAAAATGAACATGCAAAGAAAATAAACAAGAATTACAAGATTACAAAATTACAAAACAAGTACTAGTCTAAACACTTCTAGGATCTTCGGTTTTTATACCAAGGAAAAGGTCTTCTAATCTCCTAAGCTCTTAATCTTCAAGGGACTCCTAGGTTTAGGGCTTGATCTCCTCTTCTTCTCCTCTTGGTTTTGCTACGGTCTCTCCTCTTCTAAGGTTGATGGGGTTTCCTCCTTGATCTTTGAAAAGAGATGTGTGTGGAAGGAAGAAATCAAGGATGTTTAGGTTAAGGGTTTGGATTCTCACTCTCTTTTCCTTCTCTTCTCCTCACGGTCTCCTCTCTTCTCTCTTTGTCCCAAGAGCTTAATGATGCTCTTGAGAGAAAGTGTGTTGGGGTGTGTTAAGGGAAGTGGAAATGAACTTAGCTAAACACATACTCACCCACACGGTTTTACCTAGGCCAAAAGGTGTGGAGATGTTTCCCATTTTGTCCTCGGTCCAAGGTGTAGAAGGAAGGGCAATTTGGTCCACTCCAAATGTGGCATGGGGGTCTTCTTCGTGGGGGGACAAGGAGGAGAGAAAAGTCTCTCTTAGGCTTCATGAGTCACCACCCTAGGTTTCCACTTGTTTGCCATTTGAATTTCTATTTTCTTTCCATCTAAATTCTATTTTCTTAATGGCTAAGCTTCTCTTGGTTCCCTCATCTTCTCATGGCCGAACAATGCACACACATGCACATCATACACATATTTTCTTTTCATCATAGCAACACATAGCATTTAGGTCATGGAATCATGCATGTAGTAACACATATCATTGAATCATGGGGTGATGCATACATTTAACACATATTTAAGCATGCATATCACACATGCACATACTCATGCACACACACACACACACACACACCATCACACGCATTACACATACATGTTCACCTACATATATTATACATTCATGCATCACACATCCCTCACGTATATTCATTCACATACACTTACACATACATTATATTCTTTTTCATAGTTAAATACTCACATAATCCTAAGCATACCAAAACCGTATACACACCTAGGAATTGATTCTTGTTCATCATATAGTGATTCACACAAATATCACAAATACTTTTACAAAAATATCAAGTATATAGATTTTAAAGACAAACCCAATTTCTAGATATTGAATATTACTTTAGGAAATCATTACTTGAAAATCATTTATTATCTTAAAAACGTGAAGTTAAGAAAGTCATCCAAGAAAATACTCTTCCAAAGTAATTTTCTCAAAAATAAATTTCTTTAGTGTTTTAAATTAATACGAGGAATTTTCGGGGTGTTACAAACGGTGGCTGGGTTGATTCTCCTCTGGTTTTGTTTTCGAACCCCAACGAATCTGGGTCGTGGCATGGCGGTGGATATAGTTTCTGTCATCATCCCTTCATTGCGATGTGACTTGGTTTTCTTTTCTCTTGAGAGTGGGATAGGATGGTGGCAGGCTCATGATTATGGTGGCGCTCGGAGGCTGTGTCGATAATGAAGACGCAGGCGCTGTACGCCTGTGGAGGGAGAACTCAGATCTGCAATCGCGATCGAGCTTGGAGATGTGAGCTTGGTGCATCGCTCGCCTCTGTGAGTTGGTGCCACGATGTGAGCTTTTAGCATCATGGTGGGGTCGATGACGGTCGACGCGGCGACTTTGGGCGGTGCGTTAGAACCGGGGATCTGTGTGAAGTTCTGTTCTGAGAACTTGAAGCAAACGACGGCCACCGCGACGCGGTTCACTCGGTTTGGTGCAATTCGTTTGTTGATGATGGCACCGTTGCGTTGCCTCTCCTGCCCTGTCGCACCGCCGCAGCGATGAAGAACGCCACCGTCAAGAACACCCTTCTTCTTCCGCCTCGAATCCCTTGTTGACGTTGTTTCTGTTCTTTATTTGTATTTTTATTTATTATTATTTTTTTAAAAGTGGATGGGAATCGAAATTTATCATTCCCACAGACGGAGTCAATGTAGTGGATCGAAAAAATGGACCCAAACACATCAGTGTTTAGGGGTTGTTGCAGCAGACGAGGGTGACCTTGGTCCTACATACCCCAAGTAAAAAGGGAAACAAGACACACACACTTCTTGAGAATAGGGTAGAGAATGAACATACCTTAGCCCTTGTGTAAGGGGTGTATTTATAGGAGGAGGAGTGTGGTAGCGCCTTATGGGTCTATTTAGCCCAGTAGGGTTGACGTGGCCCTTATAGGATAAGTGAGATAAGTCATTCATCCTTATCTTTTGCTAAGGGGCTTTAAGCTTATCCTTTGAGTCATATGGGCGGTTTGGGCCCGGCGCTCCGGTCCTTGGTGACGACTCGGTCCGGGACTGATAAGGCGAGGTGCTTGGCTCTTGGTCGGCTTAGGTAGGACGCTGTCGAACTGTCAGAGATCGGCGTGTGTCCCTGTAACAAAGGCCTTTGGTCGGCCAAGGGTCGTCCAACTGTTGTCTTTGATCGGTCTCATAGGCTTATTATTTGTTAACCCTACATTTATCAAAGAGTTATGCTACTCCTACACCATTTAATGCATATTATGTGCTTGCCTGAACTCGATCTCAAATGCATTTTGGACCCATATGAAGTTATTAATTGTAATTCAAAAACATATAATCATTTTATATATTATTCTGATTCCAGGCTGCCTATGTATACATATACCCTTCTTCATTTTGTAACTTATGTCTCTTCTAATTCATAACCTTTCAATTGTTGTAGGTTTCTAATCTTAATTCCAATTAATTGGTGCTGCTATGGTCCTAATGGATTGTTTTATTAGTTTCAATTTTTGCTTTGGTCCTAATAGATTTGATTTTTTTTTTAATGTTTATGTAATTTGACTTTGATTGAAGTATTTGTAATTCTTAACTTCTTTTGGAATGAATATTTTTTTTAAGAAAATAAATTTTACGAGTAATTATGGTGTCAATATAGCCACAATTAAAGTGTGGCTTATTTTTTTTTTTAAATTATATATTAATTTAGTCATGGTTAAAACCGTGGCTAACTGATAAAAATGTGACAACTAAAATGTGATTTTTTTTAAAAAATAATTATATCCTAATTTAGTCACAATTGAAACCGTGGCTAATGTAACTGTAGACATAAATGTATGTTTACTTATCTTAGGTGTACTTAGGTGTACAGGTTATTTGAATTTCTTTCAGTTTATGTTTATACTTGGCTTTGGGACTTATATCACTGTACTTTGGGTATCAGTTTCTGTATTTTGGATATGACGGATGTATGGTGGTACTTATGACGTATATATATATATATATATATATATATATATATATATATATATATATGTTTTATGTTTATAATGTCCAGTGATGATATTATTTTCTAAAGTTATACTCTTTCCGCGTACTCTGATAAATGACAAACGAATTCGGTAATAGCAAGTGTTTTAAAAAGAAAAAGTATGATAACAATTTCAATGCCGAATTCAAAGTATTTTAAAGGGATATGTTTAGTTTGAGAATAAATATAAAGGAAAAATTTTATACCCTATTTTTCCAATAGTATCAAGTCCGTATTAAATATATTCAACTATATTTTCTTATAAAGTATTTTAATCCAAGAGCATCACACATGCAACTTTGTATCACTGTGCCATGTCCTTATGCACAATCGAAGGTCGACTTTATGGTCGCTTGACCTAACATCGTCACTATGCCACACAAAACCAAACAACAATCAACCTAATACGCAAAGTCCTAGTCAAACATGACAATCAAACAACCATTTAAACCTTTTGAATAGTGAATTAGTGGTTTGACTCGTAATGTCATAAAATTATATTTTCTGATATACACAAAACAAACAAACAAATAAAATACCAAAAAAAGATTATTCAAGGTCCCCTTAAACAAATTATAAATTTAAATACCAAACTAATTGTAACATAAACAACTACGTCAAAATCATATTTAAATCGAGTACATTAAAACGAGCACTTTAAAACTTTACGTAAGAGGGAATGTAGTTGTGGAAATCAAAATAACTAAATTCAAAATCTCAAAAATTGACAAGTGTTAAGGATCATATTTTGGGTATTTTTTAAATCAAGAAATCGATTGCATATGTAACATCCCCAAATTTACTATGTGGTTAGGTGTATTAGTTAGTAGAAGTGTGATAAGTGTTATAAGCGTCTTTAAGTGTCGATTTCGTTTAGAAGCATTAATTAGTGTTGGTATTAGTATGTGTTTAGGGTTAGCATTTAGCTAAGTGTAAAAGATGTGGGGTAAGAATAGATTCGTATGTGTCTAGGATGTAGGTTTTAGCTAAGAGCAAGTTAGAATGAGTAGTGAGGGCTTAGAACTCTTAGAAGTATGAAAGAAAGACAATTTTCAGCAAGTTAATCGATTAACAAGAGCATTAATCGATTAGATTTTATGCAACCTTCAGCCACTACTCGAGTAATGAGTGGCTTAATCGATTAAATTTTTAGCTACCTTCAGGCACTAATCGATTAAGGGCAAGGCTAATCGATTAACCATGTGCAACTATCAAGTGTTAATCGATTAACCAAAGTGGTTAATCGATTAACCACTGCTTTATCAGACTCTAAACAAGTTTTTGAATTCATTTTTCACAAAGCTTCCTCTCTCTTCCCCACGAGTTCTTCTTCTTCTCTTCACCTAGGGCTTTTGATTTCTCAAAGCCACCACCAAGAATAATCAAATTAACCCCCCAAATCATCTCCCCATCACTCCCTAAGCAATTTCCCTCTCTCAATTCTCAATTTCCTCTCTTTCTCACAAAAGCCCCAAATTAACCCTAAACCCCAAATTGTGCAATTGATCAAGTGGAGTCTCAAATCCATCCAAGAAGCTTGGGAGACATTAGGAATCAAGTGAGGAAAGACTAAGGAGCTTGGATTAGAGCTTGGTGAGGGAGCTCCATCAAAACCCTAAATTCCTCCTTCTCTCTCTTCAAGGTAAGGGGTGTACTTTGGTTTAGTATTAGAGAATGGGTTTAATTATAGTAATAGAGTTATAATTGGGTGTATTTAGTTGATTGGTTAGATTGATGGTTAGGAGGGTAGAGTTTAGATGGAAACCCTAAGTTTTAATGACTGTTCTTTATGTATGCTTTATGTTAATTGTTTAGAAATTGTTATTGTACTTGTGAAGATTATTGTTATAAGTGTAAATGATATGATTATAGAGTATAAAGTCGCATTCATATAGTTATGCATCAAATAAGGCCAAGTCTTTCTCAATTGAGTTTAAACCAATTTAATGACATTTTCCAAAGAACAAAGAGGGTTTTAAATTCAATTGAGAGACCCTTGAATCATTGTATCATGCATGGTGAAAAGGTGGACATTAGGAGTAGGGGAAAAACACACGTCGTTTTACGATTGATCAGGGCAAAAGTAAATTACTGGGATTACTATGGAGAACTTTGATCCTGCAAAGGATACGGGTTTGCTTCCCGTGTTGGGGATTGGTTCTACGCAAACCATGGTAATTCCATTAAAGATAAGTAAACATAATTAGTAACATCCCAGTAACCTTTACGAATGAGCATAACATTGCTGCTTTGGTTTTTTAAACAAGTTCTTAATTAATTGGGAAGTTAATCTCGAATAATTATATCTCGTAATTAATTTTTCCTTCCCGTGTTGGGGATTGGTTCTACGCAAACCATGGTAATTCCATTAAAGATAAGTAAACATAATTTAGTAACATCCCAGTAACCTTTACGAATGAGCATAACATTGCTGCTTTGGTTTTTTAAACAAGTTCTTAATTAATTGGGAAGTTAATCTGGAATAATTATATCTCGTAATTAATTTTTCCATAATCCAAAGCAATAATGAGCTGACTAGTTTAGCTCATTATTTTTAAATTTTAAACAGTTACGTTAATTCTACATATTAGCACTAATTTTTTATAATCATGCCCTACACTATGTTCTTTCCATAAGCTGATAGATGCATATAGAAATCTAATAACAAGGAAATAACATAGGTCAAAATAGAATCACAAGTCAAGTCAAACTAGAAGACTGTAAGAAGATAGAATACAAAATCGTCATAACCAAAGTGAAATTGACTTGATCTGAAAGCATAAAAGCGAAATCTGCGCATAACAGCAGAAGAATATTAATAGCAAGAAATGGAGCAGTTAGCATTAGGTTTTGCCGACAAAAGACACGAAGAAGAAAACACCGAACAAAGCAACGAAGTATAAGAAGTGAAAAATCCAAAATAGAATCACGAGATCTGCTATAGGGAGCGAATTTAATTAATAATTAATAATTGAATAATCGAAAAGAAATGATGCTTCTTCGGTTCTTCTTAACAAATACACTAGCACGGTAAAAATCAGCATTACGACGACCCTCAAATGAAAATGAAGGAAGAGAAGCGTACCTTGTCGAAAGGTAGAAGAAGAGAGTGCGAGGGAGAATGGGGTTAGTCGGTTGGGGAGAGGAGGTTCTATGCTTTTCGCCTTAGAGCTCCTCAACCGGGTACGAGTTTGAATGTGAGGATACGTTCAGTATTTATAGAGAGAAAATAAGTAAGGTTTGGTCAATGACGGAAATAACATGATTATGTTCTCGGTTAGATTCATCCTTTTCATGATCCACGTTGGGGGAGTGAGTTTAGATGATGAATCTCAACGCTCCATTTGGAGTTTTTGAATTGGAATTGAGGATGAATGAACAAACGCGTTAATACAATTATGACTCTGTACCTACCACACACATTTATATTTCTCCAACTTTTTCATTCTTACTTTTTTTTCCTTTTTTTAATACGGATATCTCCTTCTGTCAATCTGTGACTGACCAGTGATTATTGTAAAGGGTATCACATCATTAATAATTTAATTAAAGGCTAACAAATATCATAATTTTAAAAAACTAAATATCATTAATATTTCAAAAAATCAGTAATAATTATTAGTATCAGATTCTGTTCAATATGCTTAGTTAATAATTCATTTCGTCTTTATTATAGATCATACTTAACCGAATTACATATAATAAGAAAAAATATTTAGTTTTATAAACTCTATTAAAATATATTGTAACATTACAATTTTACTCTCTCAACTTTTCTTAAAAAATTCACACTCATTAATTAAAAAAAATATAGATAGTCAAAGTATTTAATAAGGGTAAAAAAACAATAAATGATGCAGAAGAAATATAAAGTAAGACCAAGAAAACCTTATAAAATGTAACCTATTATAAAATTCAGAAGAATTAACTTTTTAGTTGGTTAGCAGATTTTATATTTAAATTCAGTCTATAATTTACTAACCACCTTTGTAACTTTTAAAAATGTTTTTCTCCGTCTCATTGTATTGATAAAAGTCAGACTGGTCAACGAAAATAAGAGAATACAGAGTAGCTTTTTTATGTAATACATGATTCACTCGTTAATTACAAATTGTTATTACACAAGTTTTCATGTCATTACACTGATTTACTATAACAATGATTTTAAAAAATAATGTATCATCATATAATTTTTTAATTATTTTCTTGGTCATGGGAAGGTGGATGTTATAAAGAAAAATATTATTTTGATGATACATTAGGTGGACTTCTAATACATCACTATAACAATTTCAATCATTTGCAAACAAATAGATTTTAAACTTCATATTGGGTCACATAATGCGCATGTAACATTAATGAAAATGAAATAACTATAATTTCATTTCCCCTTTGATGAGCGGTAGAGAGCAGAGGCTAGGGTTTGCAAGGGCCATCGATTCGCAAAGGCCAATGGCCATTGGTTCGCAGAGAAAGCTCGCTCATCGTGTTGCTACTAGCTTCCTTCAAGCCTTCAACTACTATTCTTCTACTCTTCAAGCTTGAAGGTACTCATTTGGAACTAATTATTAAAGCTTCAATACTCTTTCCCTGTTACTAATATGGCAGGGAAGTTTTACAGAGCTTTAGCATTTCTTGTTATTGATATGGCAAGAAAGTTTTATAGAGCTTTAACATTGGGATGTTTTAGAGTTGGAGAGGGATACTGTCTTAGGCACTTTACGGAGTGTTTAGAATTGAGAAATACTCACTAAACTTGAACTAAATTGTATGTTTCTTCGCAATTGTACATCTTGTACTTTTTTCGTTCTTGGAATAAATTTCTTTTATAAAAAAAATTATTAAAGCTTCAAGGTAGAGGAATTGATTATTGAAGTATTATTGAAATATTAGGAACTAATACTTCAATCAGATTTTGAACTAATTCCATATTACTGTTTCTATAGAAATAAAGATGGTACAATAATTAGTTCCTTAGTCCAGTACTACTGTTAGCTATAGAGTACTGATTTTTTGTCACCATTTGATCTTGGTTGCCTCTTGTTGCTTTATTTTGATTGTTTTTATTGTTGATTGGTACTAGACCTATTTGGATCCTTGAGGTGCGGTGGGGTTGTAATATTGGTTTACTTATGATGTTTTGGGTTTTTTTGGTTGTCTGTATCGGTTCACAGCCGTTTTGTTTTCTGACTGGTTTGAGGGGGTTTCTTTTTCTTTAGATGTAATGATAAGAAAAAAAAAATAACATTTTTTAATGCTATTCATTCTTGTCCCGAATGAACCCAGACCCGTCCTATTTTGGACCCGTCTTTACCTTATCCTCTTCTAATTAGGAACAGGTTCAGGTTGAAAAATTGATCCGAGCAACATTTAAGGACGGGTTGGGCTTGTCTTGATTTAGGAACGGGTGAGGGACAAGCCCAACCCGTCCCATGCTCACCCCTACAGTTTGCAGCATCCTTTTTAACCTTCTCTCCTTTGAAGCATGGTCATCGTTTTTCTTTGCTTTGCTTCCCCCATAGTAGCTTCTTCCTCCTCCCTCCTTCCCTCGGTGCCCTAACCTTCTCTGTCCGTTATCCGATGAGCTTTTCTCGTCTGTCTTCCATTTTCCTCTTTTTACTCTCTCTCAAATTTTACAATTTAGATTCATTCTAGTGTGATTCAGTTCCGTTAATTTGTTTTCATATGTGGGGTTGTAAAAATATTATCCTTTATTCAGCCTTCACACACACAGCGCTGTACCCAATCTGTATAGCGTTTTTTCTTTTTTTATTTTTTTTTCAAAGAACCAGTACTTAGGTGGTTACATACGCACCTAACTCGATAAATACAATATACTGATACGGCAGGCAATGTAACGTACCCATGCAACATATGGTTAGAGTAGAGTACCTTGAATTAATTGGCATGCCTTATTGATTCACTGTTGACCATTTTTGTTTGTTTGTTTTTTTTTACATAGTTGTTTAATTGAAGTAATTTTGTGATATTATTATGTGTGAAGTAGAATTGCCATCCAGGTATATGTATTATTTTCTGTGATTTTTAAATTCCTCAATATGATACAGCCTAATGGACTCGGATGCCGAAGACTCAAAATCCCAGCAAGAGCCACAATAAAGCTCCAGAATATGTTAATTGAAGACTTGATGACCAGCTTTGAAGTGTCTTTATTTTGTTTATGTTTATATTGTATATATATCTTTTGAGAGACTTCAGGGTTTTGGTCTTTACTTTCAGTTTATGTTTATACTTGGCTTTTGGAACTTATATCGCTGGACTTTGGTATCAGTTTCTGGATTTTGGATATTATGGATGTATGGTGGTACTTATGACATATATATATATGTTTTATGTTTATAATGTCCAGTGATGATATTATTTTCTAAGGTTATACTCTTTCCGCGTACTCTGATGAATGACAAACGAATTCGGAGTATGATGATGAAACGCAGGTATCAAATTGATGAAATCAAAGTCAAATAGGGAAACCTTTGTTCTATTGAGCAACTCGGAAGTTCAGTTGCATTGGATAAAGAGCCACACTTTAGCTGACGTATCTCGTCGTTGATTTATCAATTGTATTGTTGTTTTGGCCAACTTGTTTTATGCTTTATTAAGTTTTAATTTAGAGTTTTTATAATTTTGGTTTGTGTTGTTAAGTGAAACTATTTGCACACATGACTTATGAACTATGACAAATTTGGTGTTAATTTGTTTTTTTTTTGTTTTAATGATTATGAAAGCGAATAATGTTATTTTCACATTTGAAATTTATACATGATGAATATTACTACAAGTGCAGTTGATACTACTGATACAAATGATTAAAGAAAATTATTTTTTAATCATTATATGATTATAAATTTTAATCTAATAATCAAAAAATTAATTTTTGATTATGATATGGTGTTACACATGATAATAAATGTAACAGACCGATTTTCGTAACACAGAATAATCAACATTATTTTATTAAGTTGCCAAAAATGAGGCCAGATTTTTTTTTTTTTGAAAACAGTATTGAAGTGTCGTTGATACACTTAGTATTCTTTGATGAAAACCGAGCTATTACCAAAACAAATACTTTCTTCTTGAGTCTCCAAAAACCTTTATCATGCAAAATGGTTTGGTTTCAAACTTCAACATAATTCTTTGCATTACATCAAAACAAATTGTACCATTCTCACAAAGTTACGTTTTTACACTTTTTCAAAAGTAAGACATAATCCAAAATAAGCTGAATTACATAAGTGGTTCATTGCTTGGTAATCCTTGACTCAAAGCACTAACAACAACTTACACTAATCACACTATTCTTAAAGCTTCCTATCGAAAACAACCGGATGAAGTTTCTCTTTCTTCTTGTGCCCTTTCTTCGTTCCCGAAGGTGATACCACCTCTGCCGCTGCTCTCTCATTGTCGTTCAACTCTAACTCCATTCCACATAGAGTGGTGGAGCTTTCCGGGGTCTCATTCCGCACCTTCTCTTCATAGCTTCTGTATCCCCGTACGGTGACTTGTCCCAAATGCGGCTCCAAGTTGACTCTACTCAGTTTGTGATCCGGGTCCTGAATCACTATCTGCCTGTAGCCAGTCCATACCCAGCCATAGGGGGTAGGCTTCCAACCATTTCCATTCCTTTTGCAGGTGGTGATCTCCATACAATGCTCCATCTACCCATTGGGATACCGGTAACACCGATATGCCAACGAACAGGAGAGAGTAAGCGATCCGAACGACGCATCGTCGACGGTGTGGGATTACGATAGGCGAGATATCAAGACAATACAAACAAGACATAGCAGCATACATACCACAAAACATTCAAGCATATTATCATTAACATTATTCTTATCATTCATTATCTTGCCTAACTTATTATCATTCTCAACGTAAACATTCTTTCTTTCTCAATTCTCTTCTCTCATCATCAACATTCATAAGCTTTTACTTCTTATAATTATGGACCTTCTCTTTTCAAGTTTTATCGAATCATAACCATCGATGATTGGGGAAGTTACAATATCATCGAGGTACTCGTATACTTCGCGTTTAGCACTCACGTCTACATCTCCTCGGTCATCCACCCAACCTAGTCGGAAGCAAAAAGGAGTACAGGACCTTTACCACACGGGCACGACAGCTGTCTCAATCATCAATTCGCTCCAAGCCAGGAGAACTGTAGAAAACTCGGGTACAGTCTCAAATCAATTTATATCATATCAAATCATTTCATATAATCAAGGCTCACTGTAGAAAACTTGGGTACAGTGGCAATCGAGATGCCTCGTTCCAGTCCCTCTCACTGTTCCTGAAAAGCCATAGGGGTGACAGCACTATTCCAGTTCCGGGTGCAGAACTTACCACGGCATTAGGACCCAGTCCCCACCACGTCTGGTTACCACATATGGAATTCGTTCCGCCTAGAATAGTACTCAAGGCATCATGACGTTTTACCGCCCTAGCCTACCCTATTGCATTCACAACCCGAATATCCCTGATATCCGGGGTACCTTCCTTTCCACTACTTCGATATCACACTCATAGCTCACCACGTTAGTGTCTTTTAAAGTCTTTTATCTTTTTAATTAACCTAAGGTCGGCCCATCCTTCGTGCATCCCTTCGACGAGTCCCGACCACTACTTTCTCAATCTTTCTCTCATCTTTTCTCAACATAGCACAGAGCTGGGATCACCTCGATAAACTCGTATCTCATTTTTTTAAACTTTCTCAACATTCTCGATTTTCCTCAACCATCTCATTGCACAGTCTCATTTCACAATTCTCTCTTAAAAATCTCATTTCTCAATCTTACTCAAAATCTCTTTTCATACATTGTTTAAAATCTCATTTCACAATCTTTCCTCAAAACAATCTTTCATTAGCTTTCTCAAAAATCTCTTTTCATAAACTTCCTCAAAAATCTTGCTTCACATAATTTCCTAAAAATACATTTTATAAGCTTTCCGAAAATCTCGTTTCGTAAACTTTCTCAAAATTATCTTTCGAAAACTTTGCTCTAAATACGTTTTATAAGTTTTCTCAAAAATCTCCTTTCATAAACTTTTCTTAAATCTTATTTCACCAGCTTTCTAAAAATCTCATTTCAAAAACTTTTTGCAAAATCTCATTTCGCAAACTTTTCACAAAAACCTCCTTTCATAACCTTTTTCAAAATATCATTTCACAAGCTTTTTCGAAATCTCATTTCACAATCTTTTTGAAAATAACCTTTCACAAACTTTTTCAAAAATCTCAGTTCGTAAATTTTTTTTTTCAAAAAATCTCATTTCAGTGAGCACTAGTGGAGGAGCAAGCTCAACTCAACACAAGTCTCATTTCAACAATCATCAACAAAGGAGCCAAGCTCTACTCAGATCACATCTCATTTCAACTTTGCTTTCCCAGCTCTGGCTTAACCTCATCATTATCATTAAATCCTTCCCCATTCTCAACTCTTTATCTCTTTATCTCTTTATCTCCTTTTCAACACTTATCTCTTTTCCAATCGGTCTCATATCCTTCATCATTATTCATTTCTCTTTGTGTCTTTTACTTTCACCAACTCATTTATTTCATTTTATTTTCAGGACGTAATAGACGTCCATCAGAATGCTACTCATATTAATCAGCAATATTAAATTTTATCATGTATAATTAAATAAATAAATACAAGCATGCTACTTCACATCATACAATCATCACAAAACAACAATGTGGTCTTTGTCATCTTCGTATAAGTGGCCACACAACACAAACAATTGCCACTATACTACTACTGACTCCGAACCACTAAGTTCCGATCTTTGAGATGATACGGAACGTCCTAATAAATCACCTAAATACCACGGTGTCTTAGGAAAGCTTCTCTCTCACCTCAAGTCCAGCTATAAATGCACACGATCTCTGCGGGTCCTTGTCGCTGCCAGCTGCTCCAATCCCCCGTCTCGTCTCTATCATTCCTCGTATTATTTAGAACACAATTTCGTTATTAACTTGTATCAAGAAAATCTTTTCTTATTCATACGCAATTCATTTCTCGTCGGTTATCGTAGAACATAATTATTTTTCCTCAAAACGATTCTAACTTTTTCTGGTACTTTAAGTACCTCAAAACCATTCGAAAACATCTAATAAAATAATTTAACCCATTTGATTTGGTTGCTGGTCCGTCTTGGACAGCACCTTAATCACGTTTGAAAACACCGAAAAATTTATCGTTTTTAATCCGACTTTTTCTCAAATCAATTACCACTTGAAAACTATACTTTAATTCACTTGAACGCATTTTTGAAATTAAGGAACAATTCTAAGCAACCCTTGGACAGCAAGGATTCACTTCATAAAATCACTTAAATAAAAACTCGAAAACACCGTAAAAGTATTTTTCGCTTTAAACAATTCTTTAGCTTAAAACAATTACTTTAAAATTCAAGCTTTGGTCATAAAACAAGTTTTGGACAGTCATAAACACAATCCAACAATTTCAAATAAATCAAATCGAACTCATCTGAAATCAATTAATTTCGAAACCAATTACACACCCAAATATTTTCTAAACATTAACTAACACACCAACAACAACAGCACTTTGATGAATCAAGTCATATAAATCATATAATTTTCAAATAACAATTAGCATTTGACAAAATAAAGTCCCATCCTATTCAAACAAGTTATGCCCGAATCATGCACATGGCAAAACAATATTCACAAATTTTTCTAACACATCAAAACAACACTTATTATTATTACATGTCATTTCATAAAAAGATTAGTGAACATACATTGGTCGAATATAACATAATTCAAGGCAAAGATTGGTTCAATACTAAAAACATAAAATAATGAAATTATTTCTTACTTTTATATTCAAAAACCGTGAGCTTACTTGGGAAAATTATCACACTTTGATTTATTTTCTTAGCATGATCAAAAATCACATCAAAGTCCTATCTTTTAAATTAACATGCAAGGTAAAATTAATCTACTCCCTTTATCTTTTTGACCAAAACCGAATAGAAAGTAATTAATCACAACAAAATTTTTAAATGATTTAACTTAACTTTAACCCATAAAACATACTCATTACCTTTATGTCACTTCATGAAAAAGAACCCTAGTCTAATTCACATGCATAGGCCGAATCTCATTATGATAAGGCAAGGTTTTTGAGTTCATTTTTCAATATGCAAAAACCACATAATCCAATCAAATCACGTAGATTTTTCAAAACACCATCTACATCATCATTGTTCAATAAAACTCAAGTTCATTGTTTTATTTCAAACAAAACCAAGATCATACTTTAAATCTCTTGAAAATAACATGCATGTGCTTGAAATTATTAAATCTAACCTTAAGATGTACATGCATCAACTTTTCACAAAATAAAAAGAATGAATCTCATTTTTATTAAGCCGAATTATGCTTCACAAAAATACCACATGCACTAGATTAATTACTTAGATTAAATTATGTTCATACTCAAAATCATTTTAAAGCTTATTTCTTTAATTTTATTTTCAAAACCGTGGCATGCATCAAAGAAAGTCACATCTTTTCACTCAAATTTATCATACAAGAATCAAGATCAAAGCTTTTCTCCTAGATCAACCACACATCATCACATGCATGAGAGAATCAAGGCAAATAAATAAATCTAAGCACAAATCTTAAGCAAAACTGTGACAAGAAGAGTTACAAGTTAAAAATCAAAACTTTTGAACACAATTATTCACGATTAAGGCTTAAAAACAACATGCATGTATTTTGCTCTTATAAATCAAGTCATAAATTCAACATAAAGTCACAAATCAAAGATCAAAAATCACTTTTAACAAGAAGGAACCAAAATCGTGACATGCATTGAAGAAAGGTCAAATCTTTTTGTTCAAGGATCACATGCAAAGTTCAAGATCAAAGCTTTTTGTTTGAAAACCACATACATGTCTCAAGATCAAAACTTTTTCAAAGATCAAGGCAAAGATTAAAGCTTTTTAAAGATCAAAACCCAAAAAGCAAAGCTTCATTAAGATCAAGTCAAGATCAAAGCATTTTAACAACTCAAATAAACTTTTATAAGCCTAAAGTTAACACACAAGAACTTGAATCAAAATAAAAAGCATCATGACCTAGTTTCCTAGCCATGGCCGAATCACAAAGTCCATGAGTTAGTATTTTACAAGTTCATTTGACTCTTGAAATTCAAGATCAAAGCTTAAACATTACATGCAACCATAGATCAACCATAAAACTAGACATGCAAGAAGAAATGAAGATTAAAAAGGCTTGGAAAAATAAAAGCTAACTCTAAACTTCTAGGGTTCTTCGAACCACCCACCAAATCAAGGTCTTCTAGCTCTAAGTTCTTGGATCTTCAAGGGAGGTCTTAGGTTTTGGCTTGATCTCCTCTTCTTCTTCCTCTTTTCACTCACGGTTTCTCTCTCTCTCTCTAGGTGTTGAGAGCTTGATTTTGCTCTTCAACAAAGTGTTTTGGGAAAGGAAGGGAAATGAAGAATGAAGTTGAAGAAAGGAATGAATAAATGAATTAATGAACTAAGGGTTAAGCCTTAAATAGGCAAACCGTGCACTTCCCATTTTTCCCTTGGTGGATTAATTCGGTCATGAGTTAATGGGAGGGATAATTTTGGCATTCCAATTTGTTGCACGGGTGGAGTTTATCAAGGGGACAAAGAGGAGTAATTTAAGGCTTTAAGTCACTTCATGCTTACTTACTTCTACTACTTCAATTTTCTACCCATTTAATCCCCTTTTAGTTCAAATTTTATCTCACAAACTCTGTGTCCTAAAAAATAAAATCCTTAACTTACATACATATACACACATACACGTAGCACACCTACACATACACACATACATGCATTATCATATTCTTCCACTAATTTAATTCTCATATAATCCTAAACATGCACATATAGCCATACCGTACATACATACACACACATACATAGAAAACAAATCTTTTTCTCATAAAACAACTCATGTTTAAAAACCACAATTTCTTTAAAGCATAAAAATATTAAATACATAACCATTCCAAAAACTCAATTTCTAAAACTTATATTATCATCCCATGAAAACCATTCCTTTAAAAATCATTCACCACTTTGAAATCATGAAATAAGAAATTCATTCAAGAAAATACTCTTTCAAAAACACTTTCTCAAAAGTAAATCTCTTTAGTACTTTAAACAATACGAGGAATTTGCGGGTTGTCACAATAAACTTTAATATTACATTCAATACGTTAATTATAATTTATAATTGATTTTTAAGAAATGTAATAAGTGCTTATAAGTTTTTTATGTAGTAGTGCATCCAAACACTTTAATTGTATAAGTACTTTTCAAAGTGTGCATCCAAACATAAACAACTTATTAATCTTAAGCGCTTATATTATAAGTACTTCAATAAGCTGTTTACCCAACCGAGACCTATTCTCACACTTTTCTACTCGCACAATTGTTGAAACCGTGTGAAGCTTTTTTTTTTTTTTTATGGTCTGAGCTAATAGACATTAATACTTCTTCCATTTCATATGTATTGTTTATATAATTTTTTTTTGTTTCATATGTATTGTTTTTTTACAAACCCAATACATAGTTAGTACCATTTTTCCCAACAATATACTCTTATTCATCACAACTTTTTTTTCACCTCTAATCTCTTTCTCTTTTTTCAATAATGATTATATAAGAGTACTATAATCAAAATATCCCTTATTCTTACATCATTTAATCATTTTTCAAAACTCGTTATAGTAAATCTGAAAGATTGTTTCTCAATTATAATTCATCATTAGGTGGACAGCCCTTATTTTGACTTAGGAGATAAGGGCTATTTCACTCTCAGTTATACATATGGTTTATATATATTGAGTTACCTCAGGGTGGTTGTTGAATTAGTTCACATCAAGTCTTAAAAGGAAATGAATTAAGAGATAAGTGGTAAATGAGAAATATGTTGAGGAAATATGGTATTGTATATCCACAAATTTAGTGATACTTTTGTGAAGGACAAGCATGAATTGTGAGATTAATACCCATAAACTAATATACTCAAAAAAATATTTATGGCTCCCCCAGACTTGTCCACGTGCACCCATGTCTCAGTCCCAAGCCACGGGATCATGGGCTATATGACTCGATCACGCGGATCGGGACCCGTAACTCAGCACGTCACTCGACCCGACCCGTGGTCTAGGGCTTCCTTATGCACTAGAGGGTAATCCGCGACACGTGCGAGTGGCGAGTTCCCAACCTTAAGGACGGAGTTGTGTGGGCTCCGTAAAATATGTTGAGGGTGGGACAAATCAAAGCAACAAGCGCTGAATCTCAGTGGATCGTGGCAGCAAGGCCACTCTGCCACTTAAAATACCCCATCGCGTATTTAAGTCGTCTGCAAAGGATTCTACCCGTCGCCCAGTGGGGAATAACGCTTCATGGCGTCTCGCGAGGCTCCTCCGCGAGTTAGATAACCGAAGACTTCATAATTATTGATATCATATCCTTGTTGAGATTATTGTTTAAAACATTTTATAATTCCGATAAAGATGACTACTTTTCAAAGTAGATCCTAACTAAAGTCAATTCTTAACTCTACAAGTAAATTGCAACTAATCATTTCATATATTGATCAACCATGAATCATTCACTCCATTATGGTATTGATCACTAGTCATGTGAATTTTGTTTTGTTTTATTACATTGACCGTAACTCATGTTAAAAATGCTTTAATTATTCATGGACTTGTTGCTTTTGAGAATATGAATAATAGTGTATATATATATATTTTCATGACACGCTTATGTCTGTGTACAAATATATTCATATACATATGTGTAAAGTTTTGTTTTTATTGCCTTGTTTTAATAAGAAAACTCTGCAATGGTGGTTTTACCCATGATGTCCACAGAAGAACCAAAGAATAAGCAAGAACAATGATTACCTCAAGTGAGAATTTTAGGTTGAACCTAGATTTTCTGGAGCTTTATTGTGGCTCTTGCTGGGATTTTATCTCAATTCAAAATAGTCATGGAAATGAAGTCTCAGAAGCAAAGCAGCGATTCGAGGTTCATTTGCAACAGCCCTGGCAAGGATGGACTTGACAATCTCTTGAGCTCTTGGGCATGAATAGTCATAGAATTGAGGGTAGAGGTAACCCCCTAATTTCTTGCTACAAAGGCAGGAAGGAGCTAAGGTCAGCAGAGAAAGAAGCAGGAATAAGCATGCAATTCTCGGCGATGGTCAACGTTTAAGGGTTATGAAACAACATGGAGGAAGTTTTATGGAGATTACTGATATCAAAATTATGGAGTATATAGCAAATTATGATTAAAACTGTTTATCAAAACTGTCATGTTGATTTATTCGAAGATTTAGCACTAGAAGGCTCTGTAAACAGGGTAAATGTTGTTATGTTAAAGAACTTTGAAATTATTTCTCAGTCACCCTGAGGTACAATTGCGAGTTGTTGAACTGGTTTAAATAACGATGTAACTCAACAAGCTATGGGTCTTAAAAAAATATTTCTAAGAATGAGGGTGGACTTTATAAATTACATAATTTCTCATTGAAATCAGGTCGTAACGAATTCAAACTAGTTGTAATTATATTAAAAAAATTAGTTGTAATTATACTCATAATATTTCGATGTGTAAAACATGATTTTGAGCTATCCGAAATCATTTCGTCAGTTGTAACGAATTCAAACTACAAGAAAATAGCCCTAGAGGCATGTTCTTGAGTTGTATAAGCTAAAGGCCTCTTAAGAAGCCTATGTGTTTCTACATTCCAGCGTATTGAAAGTGAAGACGATACTGACTAAGCAGTAAGCAATTGTTAATCAAATTCATTAAGCTACTTGAATAGTATCGTCCCTGTGGTTGCCAAAGGGTTAAACACAAATCAAAGTATACCTTCTTATTATCCCTCTTTGTTCCAAACATAGCAGTAGTCTGTCTAGCTTTCTCTTCCTGAGTGAGCTCTTCGATTGCCGAGCTTGCAGGCTCCTTGTCAGCAGCTTCCAAGCCCTTAACTTTCGGTTCCAATCTGAATATCTGAACAACAAAACCCACTATAAAGCAAGAAAAAATATTGACTTCAAAGCAGCAAAGCAATTTTTTCCTCTTCAAAATTTACCTTATTAGCAAAATAATGCTCCCCATTTATGTAGTACTAAAATATCTAGTTAGGTGCACACCTTATAATACTTTTAATTATTATAAGGTAACTAAATTATTAAAAAATTTAACCATGACATATCATTTAAGGATATGTACAATAAAATTTCGAATACGTGTACTTCAAAATGATGTTTAAATCATTTTACAGTGGAAAATATCGTACATAATAATTTTACTCACTTAACTAAAACTAAGAGAGTGTACATAATAATTTATTAAGAGTATCTTAAGCTATTCCTCTGTAATTTTATCATTTTGATCGCTGTTTATTATCCATAATTTATGATTGCCATTATTTCTGTACCGTAAGTTATGCAATTATATTCACAGAGAAATATGAACATAATGGACCATATCCTAAAATATTCCAGAGTACATTATTTAGACTATTGTCCAATAATTTTTTAAATTATAATCATTTGAATATAATGTTGTGGATCCATCGTGCATTAATTGAAACCAATATTAGTAGTTGATTTTTCATAGGGTAAAATAATATTTAAAGTTTAATAATCATAATTATTACGTTCATCATTACGTCTTTGTATGTCCTTAAATCAAATAGATGGTTTATGAATATATGATTAAGCTATCAATATGATGAGTAAATATTCTTTTACTTAATCAAATTTTAACTACCATCATAAACTAAATGATGGGTTTTAGTAAATAAGGATTAGGTACTGTACTCTTTCAATAAATAGATACTGTAATCTTTCGACAATGTAATATTATTAAAATATTATAATCCATAAGGTTAGATAATAATATTTTCCAGTATTATTTTGAAAAATATATCACCGTCCATGAATAATTAAGGTTATTCATGCTATTTTCAGAAATATTTTTGGTATGTTCACTAAATTGTTAAGTATTATATTATACATAATTTTGGATAACCAAAAGATAAAATAATAATAACCATTTAATTTCATTTAATGCTTAATATTATTATTTAAAAGTATTTATTAAGAAAACATGATGAACTTAATTAGAGGTATGGTGAAGATGATTTTACATGAATCACAATTATGATGAACGATTATAATTTTATATATCATCTTTCTTGGGTCAGAAAACATCATTACCATAATGATTTGATAACATTAAGGAGGAAAAATGATTTAAAACTACCATCGGGGAAATGTTTGAAAATATTAAAGATAAACATTAAATATTATATACATTATCATAAAACTCACATTATGTTAATTGATGTTCACTTAAAATTAATATCCATCATAATTTCTTATAAGGAACTATGTACAATTTAAGTATTATTTTGTACTTAAATTTTAGTGTGATTTATATACTCATTCCTTCTCTCCTAATATATACTTCATAAATATGGATAGTATGTAATATTTTACTATTAGTTATATGTATTTTCCAATCTAATTATGACATAAATACATATTAATAAGACAATATGTATTTAAACTTATATTATCAGAATATTATTACAATCAAATAGTAATTTATATAAGGTTAGATAGAAATGGTTATTTAATAGGGTATTACATCTTTTAATTAATTTGATCATAAGGTAATAAATTTATTATTGAAAAACAGTATCAAATTAATTCACTCCAATAAGGATATCAAAGATTATATTTCGCCTTTTGCTTAAGATTCAGGTACGCTGTTTAGGAATAGAGAAGTGTTGAGCACTACAAAAGGATTATTAAAACATTGGTATGCAGATAATCATAGTTTGCCCTATTAGTAATATCTAAACTTAAAAACTGTTGTAACCACTGAGATATGCTAGAATTTTAATTGACATACAATAAAGAAATATGAAGATTTAATAGTCGAATATACTATCATGTAAGTGTGCTATACGGTTGATCATGATTCTTGATTAATAAATACTCGAGTCCTATTAGTATATGAAAGTGTTGCCAAGATATAAAGGCTCTATATTGTCATATTATTGATATGTCTAATTATGGACCATGTTATATTTGAATTAAAAAATGCCTATAAGTGGACCCTAATAGGATTAATTATGGACCACCTATGATTGCAAGAGTTATCAGTTTTCTATCCCTTCACAAAGTCCTTCATTTAATTTAAAGTGGCCCTATCAGCATCCATCTGAAAATTTTATGTGTTTAATAAGATCATATCAATGTATTTCTCATATACACAAATTCTTCTAGTAGTTAAATAAGATGCGATGGAACAATTTCATTTCAAGACATTTCATAAATTTGTAACGCAATTTCCGATGCAATCACGTCATAATTTCCAACTAAATCCTCACATGAGTATACTTGGTGTAATATGATTAAGATATAATATCATTATATCTTTAATATATTTAGTATAATATGATTAAGATATAATATCATTATATCTTTAATATATTTAAAGATTCATTAAAGAAAATTGATTAAAATATTATAATATTTTAATCATAATATTTTATCATATATATATAATATATATGATAACTTACTGATATAAAAAGATGATTTTATAAATTCTAAATGAATCTTTGAGAGTTTATTCAACCATTTTCCGTCAAAAGTAGTTTATTAAGGCACTTAATTATATATCATTTAATTTTAATGAATACACTCCTTTTGAGAACGAAGTCCTAAATATGATTTTATATATTTAAAGTTAAACAAAATATATACGAAGTGCTTAAAATTATTTAAAAATTCATGATCCAAAGGAGTGTTTATTTTAATAGTTAAGTTGTTAGTATTTTATCCATGATCTTTAATAAATATTCCTAAGTGTTTATTCTTTCCTAAGTTCCTGTGTTGATTTCACAGGAACTTAGCTTCCCAGCTTATGTTTATAAATATATATAATTATTCATAAATATATAGTTTGTTCTGATGTTCAAACATCATTATGGTAAAATATTAAAATTATTTTGTACGAACATCAAAAGTAGTTTAATATTTTCAAAATCATTTTTCCTTATGATAAAGTAATTTAACCTAGATAATAAGTAATATATATGTTTAACGTTAATGATTATATAACAATAATCTTTTATGTGATGGATTATGTAAATACCATAACCTTATATCTTAGAGAATTTCAAAAATAGTCTATTATAACTAACTAATCCAATATTGTTTCAACTATTTTATAATATAATGAAATAGTTGAAATAATATTATTGTGATTGTAATTCAAAATGGTATTTAAAAACACCAGAGCTTATATTTTTATGTACTCAAAATATATAATTGTGTCTTCCATTTTTGAAAATCTTTGAGAAATTGTAGAATGATTAACATCCAATTATTTCTTTTATGGGTATGACTGAGATTAATTTTATGTTACATCGCTGTTTATCCAATTTCGTGAAGTTAAGGATTGTGTTACTAATCCATATCATTAGAATAACAATTCTCAGAAGCGAAGCGGCGATTCGAGGTTCATAAAATATGTTGAGGGTAACTCAGTCTTTAAAGTGGTCAAAATAATGATATTTATTGTCAATATATTATAGAATAGGAGAAGTAGGAGGGAAAAATGATTTCCCTCCTAAAACATCACCCATTTTCTCTCCTATTGATATTTTACATCTGAGCCGTCCATCAGGTTAAGTTAAAATTGCATCTTATCCGTCCATTCTCCAAAGCTTAATACTGAAACTTCCTCTCTATTTCGTTCTTCATTTTTGTTCCGTTCCCCTTCCTCCCTCTTGGTTCGGTTCCTCTTCTTCGTCTCTCTTCCTCACTTTTCATTCTCCATTCTTGAATCTTTATCTTTCTTTCTGTTAATCTATTTCACTATCAATCTCTTTTCGCTTCATCTTACTCTCTCCTTCAATCTCTTTCACTGAGCCACAAACCCTAGATGTTGCTACTCCCTTCACCCATCCCTCACATTACTATCGCGAAGAAGAAGACGATGGCTGTAACAGCCCGATTTTCGTAACCCAATTTATTCACTTAAAGTTGCAAAATTTGAGGCCAGATTTTTTTTTTTGTAAACATATTGTTGAAAGGTCGTTGTGGTGTTTAAAAGTCCTTTCGTAAAACTTTTTCCTTCCATGAAATAATTTAGCTTCAAGAGCCTTAAAGCTAAATTCAAAAGTTTACATCGACCTCCCTTCTAAAGTAAGGCACTTTACAAAATAGGTTTTCAATTTGGTTGCATTACATGAGTGGCACATTGCTTGGTAATCCTTGACTCGAAACATAAATCATAGCCTAGACTAGAATTTACTACTACCGCTTTCGCTGCGCTACTCTGATGAAGATGACTGGTTGAAGCTTCCTTTTCTCCTTGCGCCCTATCTTCATCCTCGAAAGTGAAGTCACCATACTGAGCTCCAATTCCTCGGCGTTTAGAGTGATGGACTCCATGTAATGATCCGTCTGCCCGTTGCAATATCAGCAGCCCCAATATAACAACGAACAGGAGAGAGTAAGCGATCCGAACGACGAATCGTCGACGGCGTGGGATTACAGTAGGCAAGATACTAGGACAATACAGATAGGACAAACAATATACATACAACATGACAATCAAACATAACATTATGACTATCATTCTTCTTAGCATTACTTCTTTATCTTTCCAACTTTGTTATCTTTTCTCAAACATAATATCTCATTTCAGTTCTTGACATCAACAGCTCGGGGAACTTCACTTCATAATATCACCAATCGTTTTATTACTTTTAAACTTTTATTTTCAAGTCTTTCAAATCACAACCTTCGATGATTGGGGAAACTTAGAAGATCATCGAGGTACTCGTTTCGTTGCCATCGTCACACACGTCTACATCTCCTCGGTCATCCACCCAGCCTAGTCGGAAGCGAACAGGAGTACAGGACCTTTACCACGCGGGCACGACAGCTGTCTCAACACAGATGGTCCCAGACCAGGAGGATCTCGTCCTCAAATCATATAATCAAGGCTCACTGCCTCGCTGTGGCAAAACACATTGCCCCGTTCCAGCCCCTCTCCACTGTTCTCGAAATGCCATAGGGGTGACAGCACTATTCTGGTCCCGGGTGCAGAGCTTACCACGGCATAGGACCGATCTGCCCGTACCACATGTGGAGTTCGTTCTGCCCAGAATAGTACTCAAGGCAACGTGTTGTTTTACCGCCCGAGCCTACCCTATTGCATTCACAACCCGAATATCCCTGATATCCGGGGTACCTTCCTCTCCACTACTCCGCACTCTCATACCTCACCGCGTTAATGTCTTTTAATATCTTTTATCTTACCAATTTATCTTAAGATCGGCCCATCCTTCGTACATCCCTTCAATGAGACCCGACCACTACTTGGTACAAACTTTCGCTCATCAAATCTCGCATAGCACAGAGCTGGGGTCACATCACAACTCACATTTCTCCATTCCTCACAATCACCTCAACTCAAAATCTTTCCTCAAAACCACATTCTCAAACCATCTCAAAACAACAATTTCAACTTCCACAAAATATCCTTTAACAAAATCTCTTCCTCAAAAGTCTTTTAAAAAAGAATCACGTTTTGGGTGAGTGTTAATGGAGGAGCAAGCTCAACTCAACATTAAGCTTCTTCCCAAAACGTGAACGAGGTATCACATCTCATATCCACTTCCACATTTCTTCTCCCAGCTCTGGCTCGTTCCCAACATCATCATTTCATTCTTTTCCCAGTTTCAATTCTCTATCTCTTTCCATTCCAAACCATTTCATATCCTTTCACATTCTTCCTTTCTCTTCTTTTCTTTATTTCCTTTGACTTTCTTATTTCTTTTTCTAATGTCAGGACGTAACAGACGTCCATCAGGGTATTGTTCAATTGATCAACAGCAACTAGTATCATTAAACATAATTAAAGTAGTAAACATAACATACGACTAGTCACACAAACATCATACAATCAACAGTGTGGTCATTGTCACCTTCATATAAGTGGCCACACAATCAAACAATTGCCACTTATACTACTGACTCCGAACCACTAAGTTCCGATCTTTGAGTTGATACGGAACGTCCTAATATATCACCTAAACACCACAGTGTCTTAGGATAGCTTCTCTCTCACCCGAGGTCTAGCAATTGGATATACACGGTCTCCTCTGATCTTGGTTGCTGCCACTGCCTTAATCCCTTGTCTGTAACGTTCCTCGAATTAATTAAAACACATTTTCGTTATTAACTTGTTTTAAGAAAAACTTTCCTTAGCTCAAAACGTTTTTCATTCCTCGTTGAAAATCTTATAACATGATTATTTTCTTAAAACAATTTCAATCATTTGTTAAGACTTTAAATACTTCAAAATCATTCGAAACATCAAATAAAACAACTTAAATTAATAGGTTAGGTGGCTGGTCCGTCTTGGACAGCACCTGAACCTATTTCAAAAACACCGAAAATTTCACCGGTTTCAATCCGGGTTTTCTCAAAATCAATTTACTTTTGAAAACCAAACTTTGAGTCCCATGAACTCAATTTAAAACATCAAAAACAACTTTTAATGAACTTGGGCAGCAAAGACATGTTTCACAAAAAAATCAAATAAAATTCGAAAACATCGCAAAAGCTCATTTTATTTTCAAGTACTTCTTTAGTGTAATATTAACACTTTGAGAACTTAAGTTTTTATCACAGGGTGAATCACAACGTTATTTCACAAACTCAAATAAATCAAGCCAGATAAATACACACACAGATAGCACACACTTTGATTACATAAACATTTAATTTAATTACTTTCATTTTTATAAAACAAAACATTTAGGTATACCTACACTCACCAACCGAATGCATACACATAAATCATTTCAAAAACAAAACCACTTAAGCACACTTAAGCACAAAAACCATACACATAGTCACAACACTTACTCCTAATCAATCATTTTACAAAATACATGCATTATCCCAAGTTCTGACCTAATTAACATGCATAGACTCTTAAACCGAATGCATACACATAATTCAACTTATGCATAAAACCTATCCTTAATCCATTAGTTTAACATGCATAGACCGAAAATCTCACAAATCAAAACATGATTCATACATCATCAAACATACAAAAATTCATGCAATTATTTCTTCTTTTTATTAGTAAAACCCGTGAGCTCAACATGGCAAATACTCAGACTTTAATTCATTTTTCCTTGAATCAAATCAAATCAAAATCATGCAAGAACATAAAGTACATACCAAGTCCTTTCAAAATAACAAGCATGGATTTAATCTAAACCAACTGAATACAACATGCACAAAATAACACCTAGTCTAGATCAAGAATCACATAGGAATATAGAACATAATTCAATTTAGGAAAAATCACTTTGTTCTCCCTAATTTCTTCTAAAATCCGAGACATGCACAAGATAAACACTTAAATCAAGTCATGTTCATGCAAGTAAAATTGTTTTAAAGCTTATCTCCCTAGTTTTCTTCTAAGACCGAGGCATAGATTACAAGAAAACATGTTCCTTTTGTTTTAAAGTCACATGCAAGATTAAATTCTAAGCTTTTCCATTAAATCATGAAAGAATCACACATTAGCACAATTATTTTCAATTTATTTCTCAAGGAATCATGAAAATAATTTTCAAGGTTCAAGATCAACATGCATGCACTTAAATCATGTAGATCAAGTCTTGAAATTAAACATAATAACACAAATCAAGGTCAAGAATCATTTTAGATGAAAAAGAGGTTGAAACCGAGGCACACTTAAAGAAATATAAAGGCTTTTATTCAAAAATCATTTACAAAACTCAAAACAACTCAAGATCAACACAAAAACTCAAAGATCAAAACACAAGTTAAAGCTTTCATATAGACTAAATCAAAACCGAAACATACAAGAGTTTAAAACCATAAAAATCATTTTCAAGTAGCATGCAAGACCAAAAATCAAGAAACACTTTTAGATCAACTATTGATTGAATAAATAAACACATACACACTCATTGATCTACGGTTTTAAGCACAAAAATGGAACATGCAAGAGGATAAACTTCAAACTCACAAAGATCAACTATGAAAAATGTCAAGATCTAACCTACACATTTCCAACCGAATCATCACACATAACCAAACTCATTACAAATCAAATTTAAGTCCTTGAAAGTCCATGGTTAAAAGAAATATTACACATAAGTGTATAAAATTAAACATACAAGAGAAGAAAAGAGTTAAAATTACAAGGTCACAAATCAAGACTAATTCTAAGGCTTCTAAGGTCTTCGGTTTACCAAGAAGAAAAGGATTTCTAAACTTCTATGCTCTTGAACTTCAAGGTCTCCTAAGTTTTGGTTTTGGATTCTCCTTCTCCTTCCTCCTATCTTCACGGCTTCCTCCTTCTTTTTCTCTCTATTTTCTAGTTCTATGTCTAAGAGTTTAATGGGCTCTTAGACTTGTGTTTTTTTTGGTGTTGGTGTTGGACGAAGGAGTGAGGAAATGGAATGGGTGAAGGAAATGCCCCTCAAGGTCAAGGCTTATATGAAACACATGACTTCCTATTTGGTCCTCATAAAATTCGGCCAAGGCAAAAGAAGGAGGGGTAGTTTCGGCTCCCTCAAAGTTTGCATGGGTGGAGGTTAGTGTTTCTCAAGAAGGCAACATAGGGGACATAAGGGCTTAGAGTCATGCTAGGTTGTTGACTTCTTTAGCTCTCCTTTGATCTAGTTAGGATTTCCATCTCCTAGTTAGGGTTTAGTTGGGTGTAGTTAGGGACTTGGTTGGGACTTAGCTCCTTTGGTTACACCTTAGGAAATTCTAGGCTTCTACTCACTCACTCACTCACTCACGTGGCACACACATATATTTACACATACATTTACTCATGCACAAACACACACACTTGCACGGCACATATACCTCTTCATGTATATACACTCTCATTTACATGCACACCTACACGTTGCACACACACATCTACTCACCCATTCATGCATCATGATTCTACCATACACATCATGCATACATTCACTCATTTTCTCGGTATTACACACATACACACATATAATCACATGCATTCATGCATACATATAGAATAACTCATTCATAATAATCATTAGAACATCAAGAACATATTTTATAAAAATCAAAAACGCCTTTTCAAAATCAACTTCAAGACTCATAAATTTACTCCATGAAAAATCATTTCTTTATTTTACGAAAATCATTCCCTTAAAAATCATTTTTCACTTGAAACCATGAGCAAGGAAATTTATTTTAAGAAAGTACCCTTTCTAAAATACTTTTCTTGAAAACGATTCTTTTTAGATTTTGAAATCAATATGAGGAATTTGAGGGGTGTTACAATGGCAACAAGAAGAAGCGAAGAAGAAGACGATGGCAACCAGGCTTGAGATGCCACAGTCAATTACTCAGATCTATGAGATGGGGGTCGAGTCAGGGGATTAATTGGCACCAGGGTCGGTTGCGGGGAGATAGTTGGTGCAGTCACGGCAGTCAGAGTTTGGTCAATCATATGAACCCTTCTATTACTTTATGTTTTCTTCAATTTCACTAACGTTTTTTTACCTTATTTTACCCTTCTATTAGTTGATGCATATGTGTGATTTTTAGCAATTTCACAAGTACATGCATATGTGTGCATTCATGCCCGTTTTTTTTATTGTAGGTGTAATTTTGTATTTTTATCATTTTTAAGCAACATTTAACTCTGCTTATTAATATCAATGTAGAATTGCAGAAAATGAACCTTTATACTACATTTAAAAAGAAAAAAGAAAACAAAAAGAACCCTTCTAATCTTCTATTCTTCCTATAGGAATGAAATCATAATACCTTTAGATGAAGTCTATGCGGGTTTTCTGTTTTATATCTTTTAAATTGATTTTATTGATCCCTTTGGTTATACAGAACTTTCTATATACTTTCTTGTGGTTTCTTTTCATTCTTATTGTTATTGGGTTGTTACTCTATGTATATTTTATACTTTCTTTTTCAAACACAGTCTAACAGCTAAGGATTAAGGTTTATTTAATATTTTGTTTTATTTTTTTGTTGAAGGTGATAGTATTCTCGCTCCAAGTGGTTAAAGTTTGGGTCTGGCAATATTAATGATTCTAATCAAATAAACAAATCATTATATTTAACAAATCATTTCATAGACAAACATTTTGATATGCAAGTGACACAATGAGTCAAATTTTAATAACCATTGCATGATATCTTATATGCAGGTTTTTATTGTGGAGACAAGGCTATGCTGTAGAGGATAAAAGTATGGAAACCATAACACTTTTGTTCAACTATGATAAGGAAATTGGAAACTGTACTTTTTTGTTTTTTTAACTGTTTTTTCTTCAATTTTTGAAAAATGTTGTGGTGGTTTTTGTGTTAGTAATAAGATTTCTTTTACCATAGGTTATTGAATGTGAAATTTGTGTGATCACTGATAGATTTGTTAAATGGTTTTTTTTGGCTCATTATGCTGACAAAAGGTAGAAAGGAATTGGGAAAAAAAATCACCTGCTTGCTGTTATGGTGTTATAGCCATATATCATATTTCTTTGCAGGCATGATTACTTTTGGTCACAGCTCAGGTGTTTTGAACATTCTAATTCTGATCCTAGAACCTTATATTTTTTTTTCATTTTTTAAAATTGTATTTGCTTGGGCTTTCTAAGGCATCTTTTATGTTTGTTTTCTAAATATCTTACTGTAACTCATGTTCCTAAGAGTCATACTTTCAGTTTTTACATTCTGTAACAATTTCATTTTATAATAAATCTGAATCTTATTCATATATAAGAGGCTGTCTAATTTAGGGTGGGAAGATCCTTTAAAAGAAATGTTTTAGGAAAAAAGAGTGAGATTGGTTAAGTAATGTGCATATGCCATATATGCTCCCACTTGGAGGGATATGAAGATGGTAAATGTACATAGCCTTATCCCTGCAATTGGAAAGGTTGTTTCTTGGATCTGAAACTATGACCTATAGCATTATTGTTGCATCAAGGCTCACCCTCCTTTACACTCAGCTATTGTCACTATAGATGTTAATATTTTTGTTTGGAAACATAGGTTCTTTTTTCTCAACTTCACTTTAAACCGTCTCTGTACACAACACTAGAAATTTGTATTTTGGTTTGAAGTCCTGTGTTTTTTACCCTTTAACGTCACACACAATGTTCATGACTCTCCAAATAGGTTTTTGATAAAGACATTGGATAAGACAAGAAATTTGGATTACTAAAATTACCCCTTATTGATCTGGAAGCAGAAATTGAAAAGTAGCTGGAGGCTGCTGCCATCACTTGATATGATGAAGGTGAAAGATAAGAAAGATTGAGGAACCTTAACAGTCAAGGTATTAATAGATATGCATTGATCTACTTGCATTTGAGGGTGACATTATCTTGCAGATTTGCATGTTAATCTTTGAACCATCAGCAATATAAATGTCCTATGGCCTGTCTTTTTTAGAAATTCTTTTTGTAACCGTAAATTTATGTGGAAACTTCAGGACACATTGGCCTCTTTGATAATCACCCTTCCTCGCAAGCTGTCAACTTCATGTTATTGTACCTATAATTTTAGTGTTTTTGTGGTTCATTTATCAGCCTTAGAATTATCAGTATCAGCGACTCAGCGTATCGCTGCTTTATTTTGGAATTTTTGCTTTATTGATGTTTGTGGATGGATTTGGTATTGCACTTGGCCTTTTCTGAAAATGAAAAAAAATGCATGCTTTGCAGGTGTAATATACATTGGAAATATGGCTTAATTCCGCAAACATGGGAAGATCCATCTCTTTCCAACTCTGAAGTTGAAGGAGCATTCGGAGATAATGATCCAGGTATTCCATTACTTACTGCTATAGACTCCAATATTTTTCCAATTTTTTCATTAGTAGGATTGGACAAAACGTGTCTAAAATTATTCTCTGTAGTTGATGTTGTTGAGATTGGTGAAAGACAGAGGAAAATAGGTGAGGTTCTTAGGGTTATTTTAATCAAGGCTATGGTTGGAAAATTTCTTTTCATTTATCTCTTTGTGTTATTTCATTTGCTTTCTTTATCTAAGTCTGCTAAATTGTAGTTACTAGAAATAAAGGTTACTTAGTTGTTGTAGTGAAGGTCTCTCTCTTTCCATTTTGTACACCATTTTTCTTCTCTGTTTTTAATTTGTCACTTTTTCAGAGTATGGTGATTAGCAATATAAAGCTTTCATTTATTCAAGTAGCATTATATTCTGGAGTAAAGTTCATGCATTTTCGGGTATTGTACTCCTCATTTTCCCATTTCTGACTAGATTTCGTAGATGTATTTAACTTTTTAATTTTGTAAGTACCAACTATTTGTGAAAAGCCTTTTGAGAATAATAAGAATGCAAAACAAGTGGATAGATTGTGGTTGTGTTCAGCTTTAGTTAACACATGTAGTTTGAATAAGATGAAATAATTAAGATTAAGCTTATTTCATAAGTAATTCTAGCATGTTTTATACGAATTGCGCATGTAATTAAGTTTAAGCTTATGTTTTGCTACATCTTTATATTTCGATATGTTAAGACTTAACTTGAAATTTTAATTCTTAGTCTTTAATTTATTGGATGTGAAAGATTTCTCATTTTACCTAATCGTTGCTACTCTTTTCAATATTACTCTTTGTAAAGTCTTTGACACTTTCTTTTCTATTTTCCCTTCTTGGCTTGCTGTTAATCTCCACGTGTCCTTTCTATTCATTATTTACCATTCATCGTATTTTTTTTGTTATGCACATAAGGTAGTGTTTGAGAAATGTCTAAAATAGATAATTTCTCTTCCATTGATTCTTTCCCTTCCATAATGGAAATAAGGCGTTTGTGATGTTATTGTGAGATATTGAGCATGTATGCATTGTCAAGGCATATCAAAATACTCATGCTCTTTTCCTTGATGTTGGTGTGGTACAAACATTCTTTCTATATTTTGTGCTCAAGCCGGCAGTAAGAGAGCCACCTCTTCCTTGATGCTACTTTCATTGTTGTTATACATTTTTTCCTGTTGGATTCATATTTTCTTTCTAATTAGTATTTTATGTTTTCTTTGTAATTTTCATCCTTTTTGTTTGAAATAGGTTGGATATGAAAAAGTACAGCAAGGGAAAAAGAAATAGTCAAGACTTTGAATGTAAAAGGAGATCTACTAAATATGTTGAAGAGGGTTTGTGTTTTAAACTTCTACTTTGCATATTTCTTGCCAACTTATTAAAAATTATAGCAAATTAAGATTATAGCAATTATGATCTCACTGTAAGTAACATTGTCTCACTTAATTCCAACTTATTCATTCGCAGATTGCATAACACTTTGTTTCAATCATAGCATACAGAGTTTGCGTTTTATCCGGGAAGACTTGGCAGTTGGCTCATTTTTCATTCTTGCTTGAATTTGTGTTTAGTTACTACATGTTCATTTTCTGACTGATACAATAATGAGATTGGTTTTTGTAACACCCCAAAATTTTAATCACCGATTAATGAATAATTAATTATAAAGTTTATTATAATTAATTATTTCTATTTTTAATCCTTTGATCAAAACCTGAGTTTATATTGTTAGAATTCATGTTGGTAATTATTTTATGCATAAATAAATATTTTGCATATTAGTCCTTGATTTGGGACCTAGAGGTAATTATAGGAAAGATTTTGGAGGGAAAGTAAATAAAATAATTATTTTTCAAAAATTGGGCAAAATACTCGAGTATTGTTCGGAAAACTCGAGTATTCTAGACAGAGTTGCTCAACGTTAGTGCGTTTTGGTGAGTCAGCACCGAGTTACCGCCGCCTTGACACGAAAACACCCTCCACAACACGTCCCTGTATGCGTGTCGACGTGCATGGGCATGTTCCTTGCCTATTTAAACCCTTTGAACTCAGATTGAGAGCCATTTTGCCAATTTGTTGATGAGTTTGTGAGTTAGGGTTCTAAAATCGTTTCCTTCGATTCATCCTCTGTGTGTTGATTCAAGTAACAAACTATACACTAATACAATGCTCACATCACGAGCTTTGTATAGACACTAAAATCGTGAGGTTTGAGTGAGTGTGTTGGAAGAATTGGAGCTTGGAAATTGGGGCTCTTCCTGTCAAAGTGGTTCTGGGAGCTCACTTTGATTCTGATTTCTGGTAAGCTCACGAGTCTTTGGGTCTCAAATTCGATTTCTTTAGTTGGTATGTGTTTCATAGAGTCTAGAAAAACTAAATTCCCCAATTCTTATCTCTGTTTCATGTGTGAACCAATTCAATCTTGGTGATACACTCAAAACTGTCTTGCATGTGGTGCTCAAAGTCATTTCTGGTGTTGGAGAGCTTTTTGTTTGGAATCCTCTGTTGGTGCACGTCTGAGAGGTATGGGGAAGTTGTTTTATGCACTAGATAGAGTTTAAATTCCATGATTTTCATTAGAGAGCCACCAAGAGGCTCTAAGGGCTTAGTTTGAATAGGAACTTTGGTTTGGAGACCAATTCATGCTCTATGGTTGTTGTGAGCAAGTTTTATATGATGCATGCAAGCTGTAATGAACACTATTTCATGAGTTTGTTGATTAATTTGCAATTTGAGGTATTAAGTTGTTAAATTGTATGTTTTATGCATTAACAATCGATTCTCTGTCAAATCTGTAATTTGATATGTGATAAGTGTTATAACATGTTCAATATATGGTATATGAACTGTTTTGATCATTGGTTTGGGTTAGAAATGTTTAGAAATGAAAATGGTATGTAAAAACCAAGTTTTTAGTCTGTTTGTCGGATAAAACTCGAGTATATGGCTCGATACTCGAGTATTTCGTGATGCGCCGGTGCGGATTTTGGCGCACAACTCGAGTATCTGGCTTGGGACTCGAGTATTAACAGACGCAACAAGAGTCAAGTTTGATGAACGACTCGAGTAATGCATGAACTACTCGAGTATTCTGGATTGGTGAATGACTCGAGTATCTCATGAACTACTCGAGTATTTTCTTAAAATTCTGAAACCTAACTTTCTGAAAAGACATGAACAACTCGAGTATAATGATGAACTACTTGAGTAAAACTGGAAACTGATGAACTACTCGAGTGTTATGAAGAATACTCGAGTATTTTAGTCAGAAACTTAAAAATACCATTTTCAATTCTAAGTCATTTTGTTAACACTTAAAGGACAATTAACCAAGTGATCCTGGACTTAAAAGAAATTGATTGACGTTATGATGTTTTCATTTGAGTAATGACACGTTGCTCGGGAGGCACGTAATGTATTAATAAAAGAATAAAACATCAATCAATTCCTTTTAAACTAAGTTAATGCATCCATCTTGGAGTTTGGATGATAGGTCGTTTAACATGTTTTGATAACATGTGGAGGGCCTCTGGGAGTGCCAATACGCTTGCTTGATGACACGTTGAAGACGTGGTCGGCTTAGTGGATGCCGATATGGTTACACCGTTTGGATGACGGTCCGTTTGGATGACGGGATGTGCTCGGGTGGCACGGATTCCAAGCTTGTCGTGTACATTCTTGGTGAATGTACGAAATGTTGTATACCTAGGAATACAACGCACTGGTGAGTGCTGGGTTGTCAGGGATGGACGTCAGAGAGTGAAATAGATTGACGGAGATAGGTTTGAGAGTTAAAATGCATGCATCATGCCATTCATTTAGATTAACTGTGATAACTGAAACAAGTATGAGCATCCTACTTGCATTCAATAACTGCTAAGTGCTAAATGTGATTGTTGTTCATTGTTGCATATTTATATATTGTACATTTCTGCTCTATTGATTATGTGTATAGAATTGCTTACCCCTATGCCCTTGTAGGTGATGTCTCGATACATCGCTTGCATCGAGATCCGGCCACTTCCTAGTGGCACATGGATCTATGAGGACCATCGCGCGGTGTTCGAGGGAGAGGTAGAGATTACCTTCTACCATCCGAACCCGTTGATTCGATTTCGTCCTCGTAGATTTAGGATTCCCATCATATACACTATGCACGTACCCTCGTTTTACACATATCATGGACCACCTCCCACACGGCCAGCTCGCTCTTATCACAGCTTTCGTTTCAGACCTACCCGCTCACACCCTTTTTCCTTGAGAGTCATCCGCGAGGATGCTCCTCCTTCTGATCTGAGGAGTCCAGTCAGGGTCACACCATCTCCTGACCCCGTACCCAGTGGTAGGGTACACTCTCCATCGGATGAGATCGAGGAGGATCCCGTGGAGGATGAGAGCGGGGGCGAGCCTGCCGTTCATTCCATAGGGAGTCAGTGGAGGGATGATGATCCCTAGGTACGTGGATAAGGTGTATGATGCGGATCAGAGGATCCGGTGTGGGGATGTTGTGGAGGAGATTCTGCTGCTGCTGTTGATGTGGATGTTTCTTTTGCTACCTGAAGACTGCTACTGCCATTATCACTACTACTACTGATGCTGCCAGATCTATGTGACCACCTCTAGAGTCTATATTTTTGAGATGTACATATTGTAGATATACTATGAGTACTCTAGGGCTATGATTTTATTTTGAGCATAGATCTGTTATGGACTTGTGTTATGGATCTTGGAGACATGACTTATGCTTGGACTATGTATCACCTGACTTTTTATTTATATATGTATATAAAGTCTATGTTATATTTCTATTAGTTGCATAGTCCTATAATTTCCGCTTACTCTGATTTAATCTTTTAAAAGAGCTCGGCTACGAAAAGGATAGCTCCATTTACTTTCTATCATATAAAGACGATTTCAAATACGAATGCTATTCCACTTATGAAAAGGTTTTAGAGATCGCCGAACTCAATACAACTGATTTAAAATGGTTTAGAATTTCTTCTCCAAGAATTCCAAGTTTTGGTTTGTGCACCCGCTTGAAAAGAGAAATTTTAATTTTCGTCATTTCTATACAATAACAAGTCTATATTTTTTACAAGTAATACTTATTTATGGTAATATTTACTTGTATGGGAAAAGGGTGTCACACTGAGTGGTATCAGAGCAAAAGTCAGATCCGGTAGTAGTGGAAGTAGTTCCAGAAAGATAGCCATTAACATCAAGCAGGTATCCACATGGCATATTTATTGCTTTGAATTCTAGTATCTTGCTTTTTGGGCATTAGATACAATTGAATGTGTTGTTTGAGGTTTTAGTTAAGACCTTAGTATAGGTGGTGTAATGAAAGTTTCTTTAGTTCAACATATGTGGCCATAAGTCCATAGCGCAGGTCTATTATGGCAACTAGAAACCAAAATCACACCAATGCGATATTAGAAAGGATTACCGCGGTGCTGGAGGCTATGCAACAACAAGCTCAGCAACCACCTCAACCGGTTAACCCGCCTCACCAGTGTAATGTGGGTAACACCGAGGCAAAGAGTCTGGCTGATTTTAGGAGCTGTAATCCACTCAAGTTAGAAGGAGGATTTAAACCTGAGGAGGCCAGTAAGTGGATTCACACCATGGACAAGATTTTGAGAACTTTGGATTGCACGGAAGCTCAGAAAGTAACGTATGCAGTCTACATGCTAGAGGACGAAGCTGAGAATTGGTGGAATCATACGGTTCAGCTCCTACGTTATGAAGGAAGGGATGTGAATTGGAATGTATTTATGGAGAAGTTTCTCAATAAATACTTCCCTGAGGATTTGAGGAGAAAGAAGGAAGTGGAGTTCTTGCAGTTGAAGCAAGGAGATATGATTGTGGGTGAGTACGCAGCCAAGTTCGAGGAATTGATGAAGTACTCTCCATATTACCAGAACAACCCCGATGAAAGGAGCAAGTGTATCAAGTTCGAAGGGGGTTTAAGGCCTAATTTGAAGTCTATTTTCAGCTATCAACGTATCCAAAGCTTTCCTGCACTTGTGGACATGTGTAGGATGTATGAGGATGACAAGAAAGCTGAAGGATTGCAAGAAACAGAAAGAAAAGATAGCCAGAATTATGGACCTCAGAAGCGTAAGGGTTTCAACAATCGAGGCAAAGGTCCATATGATCGCCAAGGGAAAGGCAAAAGAAAAGTTGGAAGTAGTGATGGAAGTAATTTCCGAAGCGAGGCTCCCTTCTGTGAGAAGTGTAAGCATCACCATCGTGGAAGAATTTGTTGGGCAACAAGTACTTGCTTCAATTGTGGGAAGCAGGGTCATATTGCACGTTACTGTAGAGAACATGTGAAGAGTAACCCCAACGTACCTGCTAGTAAACCAATGACTCAAGGCAGAGTGTTTACCCTTAGCGGAGTAGAAGCTAATCGATCCTCTGATCCCGTGCAAGGTAACTGTTTGCCGATGGTTAGTCTTGCAACGCGTTGTCTGATTTCAGTGTTATGCATTCGTATGAATGTGTGAATCGTTTGACTTTGTCTGTATTTGAGTTGTTCTATATTGGTATGATAGAAACTCTTACGAACATTTCTATAGTTGTTTCTAAAGTAAGTCTTAAAGGTTGTATAGAAGTGTCAGGAGGAGTCTTTAAAATAGATTTGATTTGTCTATCTTTACCGCATTGGGATGCGATCTTGGGAATCGACTGATTGAGTACTATCATAGGACCATAGATAGACTTCCTTAAGTCAAACTCCTATAACCAAGGTAATCCGAAGAATTAGCATCTTATATGAAATAAGAGTACAACGAGGATTTTCAGTAATTGAAGTGAAGGCTAACATCCTCTCCTGCGTTGCTCTTACTCGATTCATAAGAAGGTATTAAAGAATAATTTCATGTATTCAGGCAAGGACCTAGAAGAGAGTAGTGTTAAGTAAGAAAGGTGTGTACGTACCAAAGTGATTGAACACACTCAGGGTAAGCTCTTGTTGCAGGATTCGGAGCTTGCAACAAGTATGCCCACTCTAAAAGATTTGGAGGTTTAGTCCCTAAGACTCTATATCCCGGGAATTTAGAGACCAGAGGAATATGAAGAAATGGATTCGATCAGAAGGAGAAATTGAATTAGAGTTATCATCAATGGATGGAGTTGAAAGTTTAGATTTCGAGCTCCATTACCTACCTAGTAAAGTGAAAGGTGATGACCAATATTGAATCGAAGAACAATTCATGAAAACTCTAAGATGACCAAAAGGCTATCATAAGTAGGGAAGTTGAAAGGAAATAAGAGATTGACTTATGGAAGATAAGAGGACCAATTTCCATCATAGGACGGAAGAAATTCTTCTTTATATAAGAATTTGTATCTTGAACAATTTGTGAATTGGGAGTAAAAATTTTGGAGTCACACACACAAGAGGTGAGTGGATAAAAGGTCACGTCACTTCTATGCTAAGTGAGGTAGCGAGGAACTTGTGGGAACCATATAGGATAGATGTTGAAAACAAAAGACTGATACATCGTTTGATTAGTATTCTTAAAGACGACTTTGGGGAAACTGAAGAAAATTCTCAAGAGGCATGAGAAGGATACAAGGGGCTGAATCGCTAAACATAGAACGGGAAAGTAATAGGCTCGGAGAAGGCATCGCCAAGTTCAAACGACTGAGGAAGTATGTTTCATAACAACCCGGACGAAAGGTTCAAATATGTGAAGTTTAGAATGGATTATGTCCGAACCTCTAGCCAGCTATCCAGTATTAATGCATAAGGAATTTTCTCAATATTGGGAAACGTATGTGGAATTTATAAATACAATGGATGGGCATAAGAAGTTGGTAGAACGAATGTCCAAAACCAGTATAAGAGGGACTTGGGCAAAAAGGAAGTATTCAATTAGAAAAAAAAGGAAAGGTAGTTAAGAAAATTAATTATGGAGGAATGACAAAATTAAAGGAACCCCGATCGTGAGAATTATAAAGTATGTTAATAAGAAGTAAGAGCTTGCCCAACTCCATGTGTAGGAAATGAGGTGCGTTACTTTGGACTAAGTAGTGGTACACCTATAAAGACCTTCAATTGTAGCTGTAGGAGACTGAGATTTTAATTCGTCAGATTCAGTTCGGGTTAAGAGTAAGGAGGGAATGGACGTTGTAACAGCCCGATTTTCGTAAACCAAAAATAATTAACTTTTACTTATTAAAGTTGCAAAAATGAGGCCAATTTTTTTTTTATAAAACATTGTGGAAGCGTTTGAAAACATGATGGAAAAGTCCTTGGTGTTCTCATCACCTTTTTGAAAACCGAGTTGTTACTAAAACATTTATTTTCAGAAGACTCTCATTTTCATAAAAAGACTTGTTTCCAAATCATCATGATATTTTCCCAAAGACTACATTGTTTATTCTTCCAAAATAGAGTATTCCAAAATACAGAATTAAAACTTGGCTCAGTTACATAAGTGGCACATTGCTTGGTAATCCTCGACTCAAAAACATAATCCACAAACTTAAACTAAACACACTACTTTCGCTTCCTTCGGTGGAAGACATCCAGATGAAGTCCTTCTTTCTTCTTGCGCCCTTTCGTCACTCCCGAAGACGAAGCCACCTTTTGTCTCTGCTTTCCCATTGTCTTTAAACTCCAACTTCATTTCGTCTAAAGTGGAAACCTCCATATGATGTTCCGTCTGCCCGTTGAGATATCAGCAGCCCCGATATGCCAACGAACAGGAGAGAGTAAGCAATCCGAACGACGTATCGTCGACGGTGTGGGATTACAGTAGGCGAGATATCAAGACCATACAAGTATACAACACACATACAACATAACAATCAAACATATCATTATTATCATCATATTTCTTACCATTATATTCTTTGTCTTACCAAACTTATTAACATTCCTTCTTTCTCATCTACTTTCTCAATCTCGTTTCAATTTTTCTTATCACGACTTATCGAATCATAACCTTCGATGATTGGGGAAAACTTAGAAGATCATCGAGGTACTCGTTTCGTTGCCCTCGTCACACACGTCTACATCTCCTCGGTCATCCACCCAGCCTAGTCGGAAGCGAACAGGAGTACAGGACCTTTACCACGAGGGCACGACAGCTGTCTCAACACAGATGGTCCCAGACCAGGAGGATCTCGTCCTCAAATCATATAATCAAGGCTCACTGCCTCGCAGTGGCAAAACACATTGCCCCATTCCAGTCCCTCTCCACTGTTCTCGAAATGCCATAGGGGTGACAACACTATTCTGGTCCCGGGTGCAGAACTTACCACGGTATTAGATCCAGTCCCCACCACGTTAGTGCACCACATGTGGAGTTCGTTCTGCCCAGAATAGTACTCAAGGCAACGTGGCGTTTTACCGCCCGAGCCTACCCTATTGCATTCACAACCCGAATATCCCTGATATCCGGGGTACCTTCCTCTGCACTACTTCGTATTCTAATACCTCACCGCGTTAATGCCTTTTAGTGTCTTTTATCTTTTAATTACCCTAAGGTCGGCCCATCCTTCGTGCATCCCTTCAATGAGTCCCGACCACTAACTTTGCACAATCTTTTCTCTCAGTAAATCTCATATGGCACAGAGCTGGGATTACAACCAGGAACTCACATCTCATTTCACACTCTCATTCATCAATCCTTCCTCAAAACATCCTTACAAAAGCTTTCCATCATTTCACAAACTCTTTCATAAAACCTTCTTTCAAAGCCTTTCACAAAATTTCCTTTTTCACTTTTTCAAAAATCTCCTTCTAATGATCTCTTCAAAATCTTCCTTCACAACCCTTTCAAAAATCACTTTTCAAAAATCATTTCAACAATCTCTTTCTAAAAATCTTTTAAAAAATCTTTTTCTAAAGATCTTTTCAAAATTCTTGTCTAACAATCTCTTCAAAAATCTTTTCAAAATCTTTTTCTAAGAAACACAGCTTTGCTGAGCGCTAATGGAGGAGCAAGCTCGACTCAATATTAGTCCCAGACTAAAACCAAAACCAAGGAGCCCAGCTCCGCTCAAATCACCTCTCATTTCATCATCACTCTTCCCAGCTCTGGCTCATTCTCGACATCATCATTTCATTCCTTCCCCCAATATCAACTCTTATCTCTTTTCTCTTCCCCGTTATTCCTTTCTCATCATATCTTTACTTTCAATCTCATTACTTTCTCAACTTATCTTTTTCACTTTCATTTCAGGACGTAACAGACGTCCGTCAGTACATCATTATTATTAGTCAACAGTACTCAATTTCTTCTTGCATAATTAAATAAGCAATTAAATAATACATGCTATCAATCACACAGACATCATACAACAACAATGTGGTCCTTGTCACAATCATATAAGTGGCCACACAATCAAACAATTGCCACTTATACTACTAACTCCAACCACTTAGTCCCGATCTTTGAGATGATACGGGACGTCCTAATAAATCACCTAAATACCACAATGTCTTAGGATAGCTTTTCTCTCACCTGAGGTCCAGCTATTAAGTGCGTACCGTCACCTCGGATCCTTTGTGCTGCCGGCTGCCCCAATCCCTCGTCTTTAAGATTTTCCTCGTACTAAATAAAATACACTTATGTTATTAACTTGTATTAAGAAATTCTTTTTCAAAACTTAGACACCTCTCATTCCTCGTCGGAAGACTTTAAAACAGACTCGTTTTTTTTTTCAAACAACTCGGATGTTTTTAACACTTTAAGTACTTTCAAAAATCATTTGAAAATATTATGAAAAGTTATTTAAACTATTTAGTTTGGGGGCTGGTCCATTTTGGACAACACCTTAAACATGTTTGAAAACATCGAAAAATGCATCGTTTTTGATCCGGGTTTTTCTTAAATTAATTATTTCTTGAAAACTTTACTTTAAATCATTTGAAAACACCTTTTAAAATTAAGAAACAATTTTATTTAATTCGGGACATCAAGGGATTACTTCATGAGAAATTATTTTAATCCAAATTCAATTAATTTCAAAACCAATCGTTTTACTTAGTTATAAATCACAAACAAACATTTGAACCCAACCAATTACACATACATATATTGTTCAAACATCAATTAATACATAAAGGACAAGTAACACAAAATAAATTATTTAACTTGATTATAAATTAAACACTTATTCGCGAAACACTTAAGCATCCACCCACTTACAAGATATAAACCAAACATGTACATTTTATTTTATGCAACTAAGCTCCCTAAATTTATTTTCTCCTTATCACCGAGCAACCTCGAGAGAAACAATTTGAGGATCACAAGTTTAAAAACTCATAAATCGACTTAATTCATTTTAAGCACTTAAATTCTATTTTCTTCCTCATGCAACAATCTCATTTACCCTTCCTTTCCCTCTAAACCGAATACACATGCACACACACAATACTTTCCCCAAAATCGTTTAGTTTATTCATCTCCTTTATTTTAAGATCAAAAACCTATTGGAAAATAAATATTCACAACTCAATTTCAAATAATTTATCATGATTTCACAAAACACACTCATTGTTTTTGTGTCATCTTATTGAAAAAGATCCTAACCTAGCTTACATACATAGACCGAACCATATGTTGACCAAAAACAAGGTTTTTAGTCCACTTTTTCAACATGCAAACATCAAAGGTCATGAATCCAACCATGTACCCTTTTCACACAGTACTAAAAAAAAATAGTATTTCCTTAAACCAAGTTTTCATTTTAATTTTTATTTTCATGCATACATCAAAATCTTTGAATCAAGAAAATCATGCATGTATCTTTTATGCAAATCAAAACATGACTCCTTGATTTCTAAGCCTAGGTCGAATGCCTTATCACCAAAAATTAAGGTTCATCTTCAAATCTTTCTCATGTAAGATCACATAGTATGAATCAAGTTAAAATCATTTTTTTTTCAAAACTTGTCTCCTTGATTTCTTTATAAAACCGAGATGGCCTTTAGAAAATATCAAATCTTTCCCACTTAAAAATGACATGCATGCACCTAGGCATCATAGATCAAGTTAGAATTAAACACTTTCAAACACTCAAATCAATTTTCCTAATCATAAAGTTATCTTGCAATGATTTAGATCAAATTAAAAGCATTAAGATCCATAAATCTAGTCAAGGCCGAATCATTGGGCTCTTGATCTAGGGTTTTATAAGTTTATTTGTTCTCAAAAATTCAAGATCAATACACAATCAACACATGCATGTACTCAAATCATTAATATCTTCAACAAGTTAACATGCAACACCAGTACATCCTTAAATCACGGTTTTAAGAAAGAGAATTCAACGCACAAAGAGATTTACTTTGGGCTTTACAAAAACCCCATCAAACCTTTTGATTTAGAAGCTTTTGGATCTCTTGTGAAAAACTTTAAACAAGTTATGAAATTCGTTGATTAGACGTTTTTAAGTTCCTTTGAGCTTGAAAAATTATCATGCAAAAAGGTTTGCTTCACAAAAATCTCAACAAACTTTTTAGATCTTTAAGATCTATGTTGAAAAACCTTAAGATCTTTCATGAAGACCTTAAATGAGTTATAGAATCTGTTAGTTAGAAGCTTACAAGTTTCTTTAAACTTTAAAATCCATGATCAAGTACAAACACACTTGTACTCATCGTTCAAGCTTTAGAAATTAACATGCAAAGAAAGAAAAGAAAGATCATAGAAAAAAAAAGAATCTAAACTATTGCAATTTCTTCTTGTCCACTCGAAATACCCACCAAGCTTAAGGTTGATCTCCTAGCTTCTTAGTTCTTGATTCTTGAAAGAAAACTCTAGGGTTTTTGGGCTTGATTCCCTCCTTCTTCCTCCTTCTTACCCACGGCCTCTCCCTCTTTCCTCTATGTGTTGAGAGCTTGGTACTTGCTCTCAACAATTGTGTTTGAAAAGTGAAAGGGAATGAAAGAAATGAATGGGAAAATGGGTGAGATGAACTAAGGGTAAAGGCTTATATAGGCAACTCATGATTCCCTCTTTTATCCTTGATAAGTTCGGCCAAGGTGTGTTTAAGGGAGGGGTAAATTCGGTTCTCTATAATTTTGCAGGGGTGGAGGTTAACATTGCCAAGGAGACAATATAGGGGACATTAGGTGCTTAGGAGTCATTCTAGGTTTGTTGACCTTTGGGGTTCTCCATTAGGTTTTAATATTTAGTTAGGGCTTGGTTAGGGGTTTAGTTAGGATTTTGGTTACACTTAGTTACTTATAACCCCACCCTAGTCCATGACTCCCTAACTTAAAAGTCCTAGCCCCCATTCATGCATGCATACACGTAGCACACACTCACACACTCTCACACGTGTCACACACACACATCAACACTTATGCATGCATGACTTTATTTTACTAGTTTAATTCTAAGCATATTCATGTGTATTCATATATATATATATATACATATAACACCTATACATTTATGCATACACACATATACACGTATCATACATGTACACACATATCATTTCATTTCTTAATTAATTCTATTTTAGAACATCTAATCACACAATCACACATCAAATACATATTAACTAGCACATATATTAGAAAACAATTTCTTTCTTATGAAAATGTCCTTGTTTAGAAGTCACCATTTCTTTAAGGCATAAAAATGTCCAACATATAATATTATCTCTTAAAACTCCACTTTAATTCTCGTGACATTATTTTACGAAAACCCTTTCTTTAAAAGCATTCATCATTTTTTTTGGAAACGTGACTTAGGAAACTCATTTAAGAAAATACTCTTTCAAAACACTTTTCTCGAAATAAATTTCTTTGGTGTTTTTAAGTTAATACGAGGAATTTGCGGGGTGTTACATTCTCCCCAACTTCAAGATTTCTCGTCCCCGAGAAATACACTGTGGATTGGGCAGCAGGTCACACAATTCTCACGTTATCGTGATTCTCATAAGAACGCTCTCATTCATTCTTCATGATCATATTCCCTTTTGCAGGTATAATCCTCCTTGCAGTGCTCCTCATTCGTTGCTCTCGGATGAAGAAGTCTCAATCATATCACCGTTTAAGTGTCGAATCGGGTCAAGTCCAACGGACTGACCGAAGAGAATGTCGCTCCTTTAGCTGGTCGTCGTCATAGAAAGTCCAACCATAGGTACGGACTTAGGGGAAAAGCAAGCAAACAAAAGGCATACATCTCCAGAAACACAGGATTTCACCTGAAATTCTTAGACATTCTCTATTTTCTACAATTTAGGTACTCACTAACTCACGATAATTACTCTCTCTACAGCTCTCCTTGTAGCTCTAGGGTCTTCGTCTATCATTTCTCTAGCTCAAAGGGATTCTATTACTACTTAGGCGTACTTACTTCCTCAAAATACCTTTACTTTTCTTCTTAGACTCATCCTACACATTAATCAAACTTACCACTTTCACCGACTAAACCTCTGATTAGGACGTATGGCAATCCTAATCCTTAAATTCTCCTCAGGATTTCCTCTAATAACAAGTAATATACACCTCTTTCCTTCCTTGTAGCTCCCCAACTTTGATCAAACTTATAACTAAATCCACTGTGATCTTACTTCCTCCTTAACTCAAACTATTTATCCTTCCTTAATCACTCAAGCCTAAATTATTCGGGTAATAATGGTACTTCTAACTCCACAATTTGGGTTAAAGAGTCCTAAATAGGATTGATGAGGTCACAGATGAATAAAAAGGCTTATAAAGAAAAAGGTCAAATTTTAACAATACTAACTGTCTTGTTGAAGCAATTCAACAGACAGGGAATTCAAGAATAGCATCCTATTTTCTCAAAGGCACCGGCTACTCTTGGAAAGGGTACGTCTAAGTCAACAAATTGAGGTTTTTCTAACACAAATGAGACATCAAGGGTTAAGGGGTCCCAATCTATTCACCTTCTACTTGATCTACTTTCTTCCATATTATTGGACCATCAGCTTCCTAACACAGCCGACCTTAAACTACAAACAAAGTCTCATACACTATGAGAACTTAATCCTAGGTTCCCATCCTTACACTAGCAAGCACACAGAGTCACACACAAGCAAAGCATGTAAGCCCATGCTTAAGGCCACTAAGGATTACCATAAGCTCTGATACCATTCTGTAATAGCCCGATTTTCGTAAACCAAAAATAATTAACTTTTACTTATTAAAGTTGCAAAAATGAGGCCAATTTTTTTTTTTTTATAAAACATTGTGGAAGCGTTTGAAAACATGATGGAAAAGTCCTTGGTGTTCTCATCACCTTTTTGAAAACCGAGTTGTTACTAAAACATTTATTTTCAGAAGACTCTCATTTTCATAAAAAGACTTGTTTCCAAATCATCATGATATTTTCCCAAAGACTACATTGTTTATTCTTCCAAAATAGAGTATTCCACAATACAGAATTAAAACTTGGCTCAGTTACATAAGTGGCACATTGCTTGGTAATCCTCGACTCAAAAACATAATCCACAAACTTAAACTAAACACACTACTTTCGCTTCCTTCGGTGGAAGACATCCAGATGAAGTCCTTCTTTCTTCTTGCGCCCTTTCGTCACTCCCGAAGACGAAGCCACCTTTTGTCTCTGCTTTCCCATTGTCTTTAAACTCCAACTTCATTTCGTCTAAAGTGGAAACCTCCATATGATGTTCCGTCTGCCCGTTGAGATATCAGCAGCCCCGATATGCCAACGAACAGGAGAGAGTAAGCAATCCGAACGACGTATCGTCGACGGTGTGGGATTACGGTAGGCGAAATATCAAGACCATACAAGTATACAAAACACATACAACATAACAATCAAACATATCATTATTATCATCATATTTCTTACCATTATATTCTTTGTCTTACCAAACTTATTAACATTCCTTCTTTCTCATCTACTTTCTCAATCTCGTTTCAATTTTTATTATCACAACTTATCGAATCATAACCTTCGATGATTGGGGAAAACTTAGAAGATCATCGAGGTACTCGTTTCGTTGCCCTCGTCACACACGTCTACATCTCCTCGGTCATCCACCCAGCCTAGTCGGAAGCGAACAGGAGTACAGGACCTTTACCACGCGGGCACGACAGCTCTCTCAACACATATGGTCCCAGACCAGGAGGATCTCGTCCTCAAATCATATAATCAAGGCTCACTGCCTCGCAGTGGCAAAACACATTGCCCCATTCCAGTCCCTCTCCACTGTTCTCGAAATTCCATAGGGGTGACAACACTATTCTGGTCCCGGATGCAGAACTTACCACGGTATTAGACCCAGTCCCCACCATGTTAGTGCACCACATGTGGAGTTCGTTCTGCCCAGAATAGTACTCAAGGCAACGTGGCGTTTTACCGCCCGAGCCTACCCTATTGCATTCACAACCCGAATATCCCTGATATCCGGGGTACCTTCCTCTCCACTACTTCGTATTCTAATACCTCACCGTGTTAATGCCTTTTAGTGTCTTTTATCTTTTAATTACCCTAAGGTCGGCCCATCCTTCGTGCATCCCTTCAATGAGTCCCGACCACTAACTTTGCACAATCTTTTCTCTCAGTAAATCTCATATTGCACAGAGCTGGGATTACAACCAGGAACTCACATCTCATTTCACACTCTCATTCATCAATCCTTCCTCAAAACATCCTTACAAAATCTTTCCATCATTTCACAAACTCTTTCATAAAACCTTCTTTCAAAGCCTTTCACAAAATTTCCTTTTTCACTTTTTCAAAAATCTCCTTCTACTGATCTCTTCAAAATCTTCCTTCACAACCCTTTCAAAAATCACTTTTCAAAAATCATTTCAACAATCTCTTTCTAAAAATCTTTTCAAAAATCTTTTTCTAAAGATCTTTTCAAAATTCTTGTCTAACAATCTCTTCAAAAATCTTTTCAAAATCTTTTTCTAAGAAACACAGCTTTGCTGACAACTAATGGAGGAGCAAGCTCGACTCAACATTAGTCCCAGACTAAAACCAAAACCAAGGAGCCCATCTCCGCTCAAATCACCTCTCATATCATCATCACTCTTCCCAGCTCTGACTCATTCTCGACATCATCATTTCATTCCTTCCCCCAATCTCAACTCTTATCTCTTTTCTCTTCCTCGTTATTCCTTTCTCATCATATCTTTACTTTCAATCTCATTACTTTCTCAACTTATCTTTTTCACTTTCATTTCAGGACGTAACAGACGTCCGTGAGTACATCATTATTATTAGTCAACAGTACTCAATTTCTTCTTGCATAATTAAATAAGCAATTAAATAATACATGCTATCAATCACACAAACATCATACAACAACAATGTGGTCCTTGTCACATTCATATAAGTGGCCACACAATCAAACAATTGCCACTTATACTACTAACTCCAACCACTTAGTCCCGATCTTTGAGATGATACGGGACGTCCTAATAAATCACCTAAATACCACAATGTCTTAGGATAGCTTCTCTCTCACCTGAGGTCCAGCTATTAAGTGCGTACCGTCACCTCGGATCCTTTGTGCTGCCGGCTGCGCCAATCCCTCGTCTTTAAGATTTTCCTCGTACTAAATAAAATACACTTATGTTATTAACTTGTATTAAGAAATTCTTTTTCAAAACTTAGACACCTCTCATTCCTCGTCGGAAGACTTTAAAACAGACTCGTTTTTTCTTTCAAACAACTCGGATGTTTTTAAAACTTTAAGTACTTTCAAAAATCATTTGAAAATATTATGAAAAGTTATTTAAACTATTTAGTTTGGGGGCTGGTCCATTTTGGACAACAATCTCATTTACCCTTCCTTTCCCTCTAAACCGAATACACATGCACACACACAATACTTTCCCCAAAATCGTTTAGTTTATTCATCTCCTTTATTTTAAGATCAAAAACCTATTGGAAAATAAATATTCACAACTCAATTTCAAATAATTTATCATGATTTCACAAAACACACTCATTGTTTTTGTGTCATCTTATTGAAAAAGATCCTAGCCTAGCTTACATACATAGACCGAACCCTATGTTGACCAAAAACAAGGTTTTTAGTCCACTTTTTCAACATGCAAACATCAAAGGTCATGAATCCAACCATGTACCCTTTTCACACAGTACTAAAAAAAATAGTATTTCCTTAAACCAAGTTTTCATTTTAATTTTTATTTTCATGCATACATCAAAATCTTTGAATCAAGAAAATCATGCATGTATCTTTTATGAAAATCAAAACATGACTCCTTGATTTCTAAGCCTAGGTCGAATGCCTTATCACCAAAAATTAAGGTTCATCTTCAAATCTTTCTCATGTAAGATCACATAGTATGAATCAAGTTAAAATCATTTTTTTTTAAAACTTGTCTCCTTGATTTCTTGATAAAACCGAGATGGCCTTTAGAAAATATCAAATCTTTCCCACTTAAAAATGACATGCATGCACCTAGGCATCATAGATCAAGTTAGAATTAAACACTTTCAAACACTCAAATCAATTTTCCTAATCATAAAGTTATCTTGCAATGATTTAGATCAAATTAAAAGCATTAAGATCCATAAATCTAGTCAAGGCCGAATCATTGGGCTCTTGATCTAGGGTTTTATAAGTTTATTTGTTCTCAAAAATTCAAGATCAATACACAATCAACACATGCATGTACTCAAATCATTAATATCTTCAACAAGTTAACATGCAACACCAGTACATCCTTAAATCACGGTTTTAAGAAAGAGAATTCAACGCACAAAGAGATTTACTTTGGGCTTTACAAAAACCCCATTAAGCCTTTTGATTTAGAAGCTTTTGGATCTCTTGTGAAAAACTTTAAACAAGTTATGAAATCCGTTGATTAGACGTTTTTAAGTTCCTTTGAGCTTGAAAAATTATCATGCAAAAAGGTTTGCTTCACAAAAATCTCAACAAACTTTTTAGATCTTTAAGATCTATGTTGAAAAACCTTAAGATCTTTCATGAAGCCCTTAAATGAGTTATAGAATCCGTTAGTTAGAAGCTTACAAGTTTCTTTAAACTTTAAAATCCATGATCAAGTACAAACACACTTGTACTCATCGTTCAAGCTTTAGAAATTAACATGCAAAGAAAGAAAAGAAAGATCATAGAAAAAAGAAGAATCTAAACTATTGCAATTTCTTCTTGTCCACTCGAAATACCTACCAAGCTTAAGGTTGATCTCCTAGCTTCTTAGTTCTTGATTCTTGAAAGAAAACTCTAGGGTTTTTGGGCTTGATTCCCTCCTTCTTCCTCCTTCTTACCCACGGCCTCTCCCTCTTTCCTCTATGTGTTGAGAGCTTGGTACTTGCTCTCAACAATTGTGTTTGAAAAGTGAAAGGGAATGAATGAAATGAATGGGAAAATGGGTGAGATGAACTAAGGGTAAAGGCTTATATAGGCAACTCATGATTCCCTCTTTTATCCTTGATAAGTTCGGCCAAGGTGTGTTTAAGGGAGGGGTAAATTCGGTTCTCTATAATTTTGCATGGGTGGAGGTTAACATTGCCAAGGAGACAATATAGGGGACATTAGGTGCTTAGGAGCCATTCTAGGTTTGTTGACCTTTGGGGTTCTCCATTAGGTTTTAATATTTAGTTAGGGCTTGGTTAGGGGTTTAGTTAGGATTTTGGTTACACTTAGTTACTTATAACCCCACCCTAGTCCATGACTCCCTAACTTAAAAGTCCTAGCCCCCATTCATGCATGCATACACGTAGCACACACTCACACACTCTCACACGTGTCACACACACACATCAACACTTATGCATGCATGACTTTATTTTACTAGTTTAATTCTAAGCATATTCATGTGTATTCATATATATACATATAACACCTATACATTTATGCATACACACATATACACGTATCATACATGTACACACACATATCATTTCATTTCTTAATTAATTCTATTTTAGAACATCTAATCACACAATCACACATCAAATACATATTAACTAGCACATATATTAGAAAACAATTTCTTTCTTATGAAAATGTCCTTGTTTAGAAGTCACCATTTCTTTAAGGCATAAAAATGTCCAACATATAATATTATCTCTTAAAACTCCACTTTAATTCTCGTGACATTATTTTACGAAAACCCTTTCTTTAAATGCATTCATCATTTTTTTGGAAACGTGACTTAGGAAACTCATTTAAGAAAATACTCTTTCAAAACACTTTTCTCGAAATAAATTTCTTTGTTGTTTTTAAGTTAATACGAGGAATTTGCGGGGTGTTACAGACGTCAAGCTAATTGAGTTCGGATGAGTGTCATACCTGTTAGGATGCGAGTTAGATCTATGTATAGGTAATCTGGGTTATCCTTTCTATGATCGGAATTAACGTAATCAATGTTTTCGATTGCGTTAATTACACCGTTTGTAATCTGAAAACCTGAGCAAATCTGTAACTGGGATTTCTATGATCAAAACCCTTATCACAGTTGGATGTGATAAATATCTTTGGACACTACAGAGAGAAAAGATTAGTTGAGACTAGCGGGATCAACAACCACCGGGATAGGACAAGTATTTGTCTCCCCAACGGAAATTTCCCTAGAATTGACAATCTGTTTAAGTCTGATAGTGACAATAACACTCCTTATCTGTAAGTTCATTTAACTTAAAGATATATCATATAATCTTTCTTGAGAAAGATTCAAGAAAGATTATATCTGTAAGGGATGATTTTATTACTGACAGTTAAAATATTAGGACTGATCACCCTAATGTTTATGACTATTAAGGAATAAAGTCATACAAATGATTCCTTACTCGTGCTTAAGTAATCAGAGTGCGCAGCGGAACATGTTTTTCCTCAAAAATATCTTTGGAAAACGTTTTAATTGAGGAATATATATATATATATATATATATTTGAAAGTATTATTCAAAAAGTTTTTTCTCGAAAAAGTTTATTTGGAAAAGCTTCAGTTTAAGTTTTGCATTGAAACATCTTGTCCGAAATGATCAAAAGATTTTATTTGAATTAATTACGAAATAATTTTCGAAGGAAAATTTAAGAGAACTCTTTTGTGAGAAAAGGGATTAATATAAGTTTTTGAACACAAAGTTGTTATTTGAGAAAGTTTTATTTGAAATATTTTGAGTCAGAGAATTTAAAGAAGTGTAAGGAAAATCCTTTTAAGTGGGGAAGGATTTTTCCTATGGATATTTTGAAAACATCAAAATCGTCTTTTATTTGATTTTGAGAACGTTTAATTTGGAAGAGTGAATTTCGGGGACGAAATTCCTTTTAAGTGGGGAAGTAGTGTAACACCCCAAAATTTTAATCCCCGATTAATGAATAATTAATTATAAAGTTTATTATAATTAATTATTTCTATTTTTAATCTTTGATCAAAACCTGAGTTTATATTGTTAGAATTCATGTTGGTAATTATTTTATGCATAAATAAATATTTTGCATATGAGTCCTTGATTTGGGACCTAGAGGTAATTATAGGAAAGATTTTGGAGGGAAAGTAAATAAAATAATTATTTTTTAAAAATTGGGCAAAATACTCGAGTATTGTTCGGAAAACTCAAGTATTCTAGACAGAGTTGCTCAACGTTAGTGCGTTTTGGTGAGTCAGCACCGAGTTACCGTCGCCTTGACACGAAAACACCCTCCACAACACGTCCCTGTATGCGTGTCGACATGCATGGGCATGTTCCTTGCCTATTTAAACCCTTTGAACTCAGATTGAGAGCCATTTTGCCAATTTGTTGATGAGTTTGTGAGTTAGGGTTCTAAAATCGTTTCCTTCGATTCATCCTCTGTGTGTTTATTCAAGTAACAAACTATACACTAATACAAAGCTCACATCACGAGCTTTGTATAGACACTAAAATCGTGAGGTTTGAGTGAGTGTGTTGGAAGAATTGGAGCTTGGAAATTGGGGCTGTTCCTGTCAAAGTGGTTTTGGGAGCTCACTTTGATTCTGATTTATGGTAAGCTCACGAGTCTTTGGGTCTCAAATTCGATTTATTTAGTTGGTATGTGTTGCATAGAGTCTAGAAAAACTAAATTCCCCAATTCTTATCTCTGTTTCATGTGTGAACCAATTCAATCTTGGTGATACACTCAAAACTGTCTTGCATGTGGTGCTCAAAGTCACTTCTGGTGTTGGAGAGCTTTTTGTTTGGAATCCTCTGTTGGTGCACGTCTGAGAGGTAAGGGGAAGTTGTTTTATGCACTAGATAGAGTTTAAATTCCATGATTTTCATTAGAGAGCCACCAAGAGGCTCTAAGGGCTTAGATTGAATATGAACTTTGGTTTGGAGACCAATTCATGCTCTATGGTTGTTGTGAGCAAGTTTTATATGATGCATGCAAGCTGTAATGAACACTGTTTCATGAGTTTGTTGATTAATTTGAAATTTGAGGTATTAAGTTGTTAAATTGTATGTTTTATGCATTAACAATCGATTCTCTGTCAAATCTATAATTTGATATGTGATAAGTGTTATAACATGTTCAATATATGGTATATGAACTGCTTTGATCATTGGTTTGGGTTAGAAATGTTTAGAAATGAAAATGGTATGTAAAAACCAAGTTTTCAGTCTATTCTGTCTGATAAAACTCGAGTATATGGCTCGATACTCGAGTATTTCGTGATGCATCGGTGCGGATTTTGATGCACAACTCGAGTATCTGGCTTGGGACTCGAGTATTAACAGACGCAACAAGAGTCAAGTTTGATGAACGACTCGAGTAATGCATGAACTACTCGAGTATTCTGGATTGGTGAATGACTCGAGTATCTCATGAACTACTCGAGTATTTTCTTAAAAATCTGAAACCTAACTTTCTGAAAAGACATGAACAACTCGAGTATAATGATGAACTACTCGAGTAAAACTAGAAACTGATGAACTTACCATTTTTAATTCTAAGTCATTTTGTTAACACTTAAAGGACAATTAACCAAGTGATCCTGGACTTAAAAGAAATTGATTGACGTTATGATGTTTTCATTTGAGTAATGACACGTTGCTCGGGAGGCACGTATTGTATTAATAAAAGAATAAAACATCAATCAATTCCTTTTAAACTAAGTTAATGCATCCATCTTGGAGTTTGGATGGTAGGTCGTTTAACATGTTTTGGTAACATGTGGAGGGCCTCTGGGAGTGCCAATACGCTTGCTTGATGACACGTTGAAGACGTGGTCGGCTTAGTGGATGCCGATATGGTTACACCGTTTGGATGACGGTCCGTTTGGATGACGGGATGTGCTCGGGTGGCACGGATTCCAAGCTTGTCGTGTACATTCTTGGTGAATGTACGAAATGTTGTATACCTAGGAATACAACGCACTGGTGAGTGCTGGGTTGTCAGGGATGGATGTCAGAGAGTGACATAGATTGACAAAGATAGGTTTGAGAGTTAAAATTCATGCATCATGCCATTCATTTAGATTAACTGTGATAACTGAAACAAGTATGAGCATCCTACTTGCATTCAATAACTGCTAAGTCCTAAATGTGATTGTTGTTCATTGTGTCATATTTATATATTGTACATTTCTTCTCTATTGATTATGTGTATAGAATTCCTTACCCCTATGCCCTTGTAGGCTAGGTGATGTCTCGATACATCGCTTGCATCGACATCTGGCCACTTCCTAGTGGCACATGGATCTATGAGGACCATCGCACGGTGTTCGAGGAAGAGGTAGAGATTACCTTCTACCATCCGAACCCGTTGATTCGATTTCGTCCACGTAGATTTAGGATTCCCATCATATACACTATGCACGTACCCCCGTTTTACACATATCATGGACCACCTCCCACACGGCCAACTCGCTCTTATCACAGCTTTCGTTTCAGACCTACCCACTCACACCCTTTTTCCTCGAGAGTCGTCCGCGAGGATGCTCCCCCTTCTGATCCGAGGAGTCCAGTCAGGGTCACACCATCTCCTGACCCCGTACCTAGTGGTAGGGTACACTCTCCATCGGATGAGATCGAGGAGGATCCCGTGGAGGATGAGAGCGGGGGCGAGCCTGTCGTTCATTCCACAGGGAGTCAGTGGAGGGATGATGATCCCTAGGTACGTGTATAAGGTGTATGATGCGGATCAGAGGATCCGGTGTGGGGATGTTGTGGAGGAGATTATGTTGCTGCTGTTGATGTGGATGTTTCTTTTGCTACCTGGAGACTGCTACTGCCATTATCACTACTACTACTGATGCTGCCAGATCTATGTGACCACCTCTAGAGTCTATATTTTTGAGATGTGCATATTGTAGATATACTATGAGTACTCTAGGGCTATGGTTTTATTTTGAGCATAGATCTGTTATGGACTTGTGTTATGGATCTTGGAGTCATGACTTATGCTTGGACTATGTATCACCTGACTTTTTATTTATATATGTATATAAAGTCTATGTTATATTTCTATTAGTTGCATAGTCCTATAATTTTCGCTTACTCTGATTTAATCTTTTAAAAGAGCTCGGCTACGAAAAGGATAGCTCCATTTACTTTCTATCATATAAAGACGATTTCAAATACGAATCTTATTCCGCTTATGAAAAGGTTTTAGAGATCGTCGAACTCAATACAACTGATTTAAAATGGTTTAGAATTTCTTCTCCAAGAATTCCAAGTTTTGGTTTGTGCACCCGCTTGAAAAGAGAAATTTTAATTTTCATCATTTCTATACAAAAACAAGTCCATATATTTTACAAGTAATACTTATTTATTGTAATATTTACTTGTATGGGAAAAGGGTGTCACAGTTTTGGCAAAATTTAGAGTCCTAATTTTTGTGCTTGATTTCTATTACTCTAATTGATTATGAGACTGTAGTTCATTGTTAGTTATTTGAATGATCGGTTTTGATTGTTATATTTTATTTTAGTAAATCAATATTATTATTTAGTACCTATTGATAATTGCATAATTCTTATTGTCTAATTATAAATCAATATCTTATTTTAGTACCTATGGATAATTTCTTCTAATTATTCTTGGTTGTTTCATATGTTATATTTTTTGGGTACATCATTTTAAATCACAATTCTAATTAACCTTTTGACTATAAATAGTTGTATTTATATTTTATTAATTTATTTTATTTATAAATCTTTCAATTTCAATGTAGTGCTTTTAAATGACTAAACTACCAAATACAAAAAATTCCAGTATGTTAATATATTATCCTCTCAAATTAAATTCACAACAAAAAATAATTACATTTCAAATTAAAATTAATATAAACAAATTTAAGATCCGTGCATAGCACGGGCAAAGTTACTAGTTTTCAAAATGACCTAAGTGATTTCTATATGTACATAATTCATAATAACCATTAAATGATTGTAAATGATAGAATAATCAACTGATTCTAGTTAACATGATTTGAATTTATTAATGTGTTAAATTAAGTACATGTTAAAGTGAAATATGTTACCCCAAAAGATTATAGTGTATTAACAATTATTCTGCAGTTAAAACTTGACAAATATATGACATATAAAATTTAATCACATCATATTACATATACTAACATGAATGGTTGGTGCTGTTGAAGCTTACCCTTCAACAGCACTTGTCTAAAGAAGTGCTGTAAATAAAAGTATAACCATAATTACTTCCTTTATTTACCTTATTTTTCAACCTACTTAGCTCACTAATTTTGGTATCTTTCAAATAAGTAAGGACTTGGTTATGGATATATATTTAGCATACATGTAAGTCATACCCTATGATTAGAATATTTTAATTTATATGAGGAGTGCGTTTATGTAACTGTGGATAGTGTTTAAGGTTATATGGGGTTAATACCCTAAAGACATTTTGTTAGTAAGGGTTGCGCTGACTAATCTTACAAAAATTATTTCTACTTGTAATAGGAACATCTTTTTTTGGTACTTCCCATGCTTTGAATTTTTATTATTGGTATTAAGTGATATTTGGCCGCAATGATAAATGACAAGGTTATTATATTTATTTGGCCGCTAAGTGGGTATAGATTTTACAATCCACTTATTAGGTGAACTTGAAATCACACCTCATTTTCTTCTTCTTCTCACTTGCGATTGTTCTCTTCCTCATAATACATGATACACAATCACGATAATTGGGTACCATAGTGATGAGAATAATTGGTTTAATTACATTATGATGTTTAAGTTATATCATATAAGAAAATATCATATAATCCAAAGATTAAGAAAGTTATTACAGTAATGAAAAAAGGATGAATTTACTCATATATGAGCCTTTAGAAATGGTATTATTTCCTATAGCAATTGTTATTTCATTGAAATCACATATTCAAATAAGACTTGGTATTTAATATAAGTGGTAAGCATACCCTCAACTAACTAAGAGAGTATCGTCTATCAACAAGTTATACTAGAAATTTTAGATATCCAATACCTTATCCTAAGAATATATATGTACCTAACACTTGATTATGCACTTAAAATTCATATATCCCCAGAATAAGGTCTGATTCAGTAACTTAACCATATTTAAAATTAACCTAAATGATATAATAAAGATTAACTAGGAAATTTACATATCCACTTCATTACCTTAAAAGGGAATCAAATAACTCTAAACCTGCTAATAAGTAATTATATTAATCCACCATGCTCTCATATAGGATACCTTGAAATTAGATACCAGTTATTGTAAGCTAACTGGTATACTCCAGGTAAGTTTGAAGGCGGATTTAAGAACAACTGCTTATCAATTTTATTCAAGATTGCCACTGTTTCACATCATTTTAGACTCACATATAAATATCTCCAATAAATCCTTAGTATTTGGAGATAAAGACATACTTAAAAATATGTTCCGCCATATATGTTTAATTAAGTATATGGATTAACCATTTACCCCTTTTGGCATGATCCATTTAATTAAGTATTTATTGGTGTTATTGGTGATATATTACCATGACAAGAAGGCTGAGTTACTATGTAGATTATATGATATGTCTGTGGTTTACTTTTCATATCTCCACTCTTTATTTACCGCTTTAATCAGACTTCTAAATATGCTACGCTTAGACTAAATATCTCTTCGTTCTTAATTACCAAGAACTTAAAAGCTGATAATGTTAAGATATATTTTAAATATATACCTTAAATTAAGTAATATATAATGGTGATAAGACACAAATATGTTTTTTTTAGACCAAGCTTATTCTTCGGCCGACAACCAACAAAGACTAATCCCTCCGAAGCATAAATGCTTCCCACTTTCAGTTGTGTTTCACCAAAGATTTTAATTTGGGTGTTCAATAAACAGACCCATAAAAGAAATAATTGGATGTTAATCATTCAATTAGACATTAAATTATATTTCGGATGTTGAGAAATCATGTCCTCAACATATTTCAAAGTTGAAAATGCCCTACATAGTAATTACTCAAGTGCAATAATTTAAAAGGTTTCCCTATTTGACTTTAAACAAAATATCATGAAGCTCAAAACTTTTTCAATACATAATGGATTTGAAATAAACAACGTGGAACTGATAGGTCTAAATTAAAATACCCATTTAGTACTACATAAAATTTCACAATACGTGGGATGACATGGAAAATGAAACTGGAGTTACTAAGGTGTGTACATAATAGAATTTGAGAGAAATAATGTGGTAATAAATCCAAAAATGTACTCTTTCGACAATGTATTTTATGACCTATTGTTTAATCCACACGTAGAATATGTGTTTAATCCGCTAGAAATGACTCATCATTTCTTAAGAGTGGTAATACATAATAGTCGACATAAAATTTTTCAAAATTTTCATTCAATATGGTATATTTTATAAGGGAGAGGTAATGATGAACGTAAGGTTATACTAATAGTAAATAGGTTATAATCATCAATTCTATGTTGTGTATTGCTAAGGAAATTATTATGTATTACCACATTATTTTACCTAATCCTTATATTGTACTTACACCAAAATTATAGTATAACCTTACGCTAGATACTTTTGCCTAATCCTTATATAACATAATAGTTTATTGAAAGAGTGGTTATAGTGGTTATAATTATATATAATTATAGTAGTAATATAATTATTACTATTTTGTCCAATAACTTTTACCAAAATTATTATGTGTATAACACCCAAAATTTTAATCCCTGGTTAATGAAAATCAATTATGAAAGTTTATTTATAATTAATTATTTTCATTAATATTCTTGATTACAAAGTGATTTATTATGAATGATAATATTAGATAGTTTTTAATATGAGAAAATAAATATTTTGCATATTAGTCCCTGGTTTGGGACCTAGAGGTAATTATAGGAAAAGTTTTGGAGGGAAAGAAAATAAAATTAATATTTTTCAAAAACTGACCAAAATACTGGAGTGTTTCTGAAAAGACTCGAGTGTTTTCGTCAGAGTTGCACGAGTTAGTGCGTTTGGTGAGTCACCACCAACGAGTCACCGCCGTTTGACACGAAATCACCACCCCAACACGTCTAAGGCCTCCGTGTCAGGCTGCATGAGCTTGGTGGAGGGCTATTTAAGCTTTGGTTGATGAATCAACCCCTCCATTTGCCAAATTCGTGAAGTTCTGCATTGGTTAGGGTTCCTGAATCGTTCCAATCGATTCTCCCTCCCTGTGTTGATTCGAACCACAAACTATACACCAATACAAAGCTCACATCACGAGCTTTGTATTGACACAAAATTTGTGAGCTGAGAGTGTGTGTGCTGGTAGAATCGAAGCTGGGAAGTTGAGGTTCGTTGGCTGTCATCAGTTCTGGGAGCTTACTTTAATCTCTGATTTTGGTAAACTCACGTATTCTCTAAGTCTCAAATTGGTTTCTATAGTTAGTATGTGTTGCATAGAGCTTAGAAATACGAATTTCCCCAATTTTTATCTCTGTTTTCTATGTCAACCAATTCGGTTTTGGTGCTCTGCTCAAATTGTCCTGCATGTTGATGGTTGAAGTCGATTTCGATGTTGGAAGGATTTTCTTTGCGAATTCTTTGTTGGAACACGTCTGTGAGGTAAGGGGAAGGCTTTCTATTCACTAGATAGAGTTTAAATTGCATGAATTTGATTAGAGAGCCACCAAGAGGCTCTAAGGGCTTAGTTCGAATAGGGAGATTGGTTTGGAGACCATCATGTGCTCTAAAATGGTTTTGAGCAAGCTTAATATGTTGCATGCAAGCTATTTGGAACTTAAAATCATGAGAATTCTGAGTTTTATGCAAATTGGTATGTTAAGTTGTGACTTTTCTAAGTTTTATGCATAATCTTATGAATCTCTGTGAATCTTGTAATTTGATGTGTTCTAAGTGTTTGAACATGTTTATTATATGTTATATGAACTCTGTTGATCATTGGATTGGATTAGAAATGGCTAGAATTGAAAATGGTATGTTAAAACCAAGTTTCCAGTATGTTCTGTATGAAAAGACTCGAGTACTTGGCTTGACACTCGAGTATTTTGTTATAAAACAGTGTGTCTTTTTGTTCCAACACTTGAGTATCAGGTCCAGAACTCGAGTATTGACTGGTGTAACAGGAGTACTTTCTGATGAACCACTCGAGTATTCTGGAATTGATGAAGAACACTCGAGTATTCATGAACTACTCGAGTATTTTTATAAGATCTGAAATCTGACTTTTCTGGAAAGCATGAACGACTCGAGTAGCCATGAACTACTCGAGTAATCTGGAAAGACTGAAGAACTACTCGAGTATTTTGAAGAACACTCGAGTATTTCTGCCCAGAAAATTAAAAATACCATTTTTAATTCTGAATCATTCTGTTAATACTTAAATGATAATAATCCAAGTGATCTAAGACTTAAAAGAAATTGATTGATGATGTGGATATTCCGTTTGGATGACGGGACATTGCTCGGGTGGCACGTTATATATATCAATCAATTCCTTTAAGTTAAGATATTGCATTCATTCTGGAGTTCAGATGTTAGATCGTTTTTCATGTTTTGGTAACATGAGGATGTTGGAAAACTACACTCGGTGGTTGAAACAAATAGGAACTACACTCGGTGGTTGAAACAAATAGGAACAGTAGGAGAACACCTAGAAGGTGGGGTTGAATAGGTGTTATAGAAACTTTGAAAGATTTTCGCAAGAAACAAATCTAAACGATTAAAACCAATGAAAATCAATCAATTAACAAATATTATATCAGAGATTAAGCAGAAACAATCAACACCAATATTCTTATTGATTAACCTAGTTATGAAAATGATTTTCCCCAAATTAATTTGAACAATAAAGATTCAATTCAATCAATTATGAAAAATCACTTTTTCTAGGTTTTCAACCAAGAACACAATTAATAACAAGAATTGTAAAGAGTAGAGAGTTTAGAGATACGACACAGTGATTTATCCTGGTTCACTTTCATCCACTTGAAAGCTACTCCAGTCCCCTCTTCAACCAAGAGAGATTCTTCACTATGAGGAATTAGAGTTTCTCAAATTACAAGTAAATGCCTCACAAGACTCCTTCTTGCTAGCCTACAAGAGATACCACACCCTTGCCTTGTAACCCTATTGATATCTAATCTAACCTCTTCTCTTGCTTGCCAAATCCCCTCAACAAGACTTCCAATGCTTGCTTTACTACAAGACTTCCAATTGCTTGTTCTTCAACAAGGCTTCCAAGTGCTTGATGAAATGCATCACCAAGGCTTCCAATATAACTTTGCTTGATTCACAAAATCAAGTCTTCCTTTGTTGTAGATAGCTTGCCTTTTGCAAAGATTACAACTCAAATGAAAAACAATAACAATCCTATGAATCTCTTTCAAAAGCTATGAAATATCAACATGAGAGATTCAAGGTTCTTGATCAAAGAATGTAAAAATGAAAGCTTTGATCTTGAGAGAGTGAGAGAGAATAGTGTGGCTTTGATTCTTTGTAAAATTGTGTATCAAAATGATTCTAGTTGATTCTAATTGATAGAAATGATTAGGAAAAGGTTTATATAGAATACCCAAAAGTTAGAGCACTTAGAATGGCTTTTGAGAAGTGAAAAACGTATTTAAAAAACCATATCTGATCGAGTTACTCGAGTGAAATGAGTGTTACTCGAGTAAGCCGAAAGCTGAAAACATTTTACTCGAGTGAAATAATGATTAATCGAGTAAGTCGCAAGCTAGATAAATTTTACTCGAGTGAAATATGTGTTACTCGAGTAATCAGCATAAAAATCACTAAAAACTTGTTTTCTCAAAAACTAAACCTTTTCTTTCAAACCTTTAAGCCACCTATTGATTTTAGGCAAAGTGAATACTCAAAATATGATATAATCATGCATTCAAAAGAGATTCACTACCCTCTACTAACTCTACCCAAACTCATAAACTAAAAGACTTGTGAGGCAAAAGATAAAACAATAAAACACAAACTACCAAACTAAGTCTTCATGAGCTTGCTCTCTCTCTTCATCACTTGATGTTTGTTGTTGCTTGTTGAGCTTGAACTTGATCAACACATTTGTAGCTTGTTCAAAACCTTTTGGCATTTATCAAAACATTCTTCATGGATCTTACAATCTCCCCCTTTTTGAAAATGACAAACATGTTTTGAAATTATGAAGTTCATTGAAGTTGTTGATGCTTGAACCATTTGATCACTTGGTGAGACTCTTGCTCCCCCTCAATTAATGCTTTTGACATTTGAAATCCAATTGAGTAAGCTTGATTCTCCCCCTATCTTCAACAACTTTGCTCAACCTACATAAAAACAACAAAACAAACCTTTCTCCAAACATACCATTTCAAACATAATATTTCTCCCCTTTTTTTTAAATCTTTCAAATCTATCTCCCCTTTTTCAAAACATCATATTTCTCCCCCTTTGGCATTATCAAAAAGAAATATATACCAATTGAAATAAAAGATCTAAGCCAAAATAGAGAGATTAATGAGATATAACAACCAAAGCATGATAATCATCTAATGATTAAAATTAGTATCATTGAGTAATCAATATCAAACAAATTGTATACCAATAACATGATACTAATTGAAAAACAATTGTAAGAATTTGATACCAATAGTATTTTCTCAATAGTATAAACAATATCACATTATAAGAAATAATACCAATTGAGAGAACTATGAGCAATATCCAACAATATCAAATTGAAAATACCAATTGTATAATATCAAATGTTACCAATTTGTAGGATTTTCTTCTTGATACCAATTGAAGTAGCAAATGAATGAATAACACATGTAAGTCCTTTTGCTCTTCAATCATACCTACAAAGACAATCATGCTTTGCTTTTTGGTATCCAAATGGTTTTGGATCCATTTTTGTTAGTGTAGGGACTCTCACCCTTTTTCATCCAAACAAAATCTCCTTTAGGTATACCATGCACTTTAATATAACACACATTTGAAGTATGTCCATGAGTACCACAATAGAAACATGTTGGTGCATTTGAAAAATTAACTTTAGAAAAATCAACAACATTTCTATGAGACATACTCTTAGCATTAGTATAACCCAAACCAAACTTGTTTGAATTTTCTCTTTGAAAATTTAACAATGTGCGCAATCTAATATCACCATTTGTGAAACTTGCAAGCTTATTTTTCAAAATAGCATTTTCATCCTTAAGCAACTTGCAATCCTCACAATCAACCACAATATTCAATCTACTAGCACAATCACAAGAAGAACTAGCATATATAAGATCAAGAGTTTCATTTTCAAGATTAAGCTCATCAACTTGTTTTTGAAGTTCTAAAATCTCTTGTTGATGTTTCAAAATGAGCTTCTTCCTTTTAATGTTTTTCAAAGCTAGTTTCTTGAGATGTTCATGCATTTCTTCATAAGCATTATATAACATTTCATAATTTGAAAAAATTTCGGATTTAGTAAGACTTACATCGCTTTCGTCACTTTGCTCACTTGATTCATCATTTGAGCTTTCCTCTTCATGTACTTGAGCTATCAAGTTGAGACAAGCGGCATGTTCATCATCCGAAGAACTACTAGTTGTGCTTTTCTTGTCTTGTTCATCATCACTATTCCAAACTATATATGCCCTTTTGTGTTTTGCATTTTTTTTCTCTTTCTCCTTCTTCTTGAGATACTTAGAGAATGAGTACTTGAGATGACCGGGCTTTCCACATTCATGGCAAACTATACCTTCTTTTGAAGTCTTTGTCTTGTAGTCTGGGGAATTCTTCTCTTTACTTTTGTCCTTGTTCAACCTTCCTTTTCTCCTTAGAATCTTATTGAACTTTCTTAGTAGAAGCTTCATCTCCTCTTCATCAATGTCCGAATCGGAATCTTCATTATCATCATCATCATCGGAACTCTCTTCCTTTTTATATGACCTTTGAGCTTTAAGAGCAATTCCTTTTCTCTCTTTGTACTTATCCGACTCTTCATGCATTTGCAAACGTCCAAGCTCCATTTCATGTTCTTGTAGCTTTCCGAAAAGTGTTGCTAAGTCCATGGTGTCCAAGTCCTTTGATTCAACAATTGCGGTAACCTTAGGTTGCCATTCCCTACTTAGACATCTTAAAACTTTGTTAACAAGTTCACAATTCAAGAAACTTTTACCAAGAGCAATGAAATGATTAACAATATGAGTAAAACGTTTTTGCATAAAACATATAGATTCATTAGGCAACATACGAAACAATTCATATTCATGCATCAAAGAATTTAATCTAGCACGCCTAACTTCACTAATGCCTTCATGTGTGACTTGCAAGGTGTCCCACATTTCTTTGGCATCACGACATTGGGAGACTCTAAAGAACTCATCATAAGATAGAGCGGAGGTGATGATATTCTTTGCTTTTAAATCATATTGAATTTTCCTTTTATCATCATCGGTCCACTTATCTTTGGGAGTAGGGGTAAGCACACCTTCTACATCTTTTGAGGGAATATAAGGACCATTTTCAATGGCTTCCCAAATGTTCACATCTATGGCTTCTATAAAGATTCTCATCCTAATTTTCCAATAACCATAACCCTCTCCACCAAACATAGGAGGGCGATTAATTGAAGCACCTTCACCACCAAAAGGATTCGTAGAACCCATTGTAGTTTCCTCAAGGATCTTAACGAAAAAGCTCTATGCTCGTGTCTTTCGACCGAGCTCTGATACCAATTGTTGGAAAACTACACTCGGTGGTTGAAACAAATAGGAACACTAGGAGAACACCTAGAAGGGGGGGTTGAATAGGTGTTATAGAAACTTTGAAAGATTTTCGCAAGAAACAAATCTAAATGATTAAAACCAATGAAAATCAATCAATTAACAAATATTATATCAGAGATTAAGCGGAAACAATCAACACCAATATTCTTATTGATTAACCTAGTTATGAAAATGATTTTCCCCAAATTAATTTGAACAATAAAGATTCAATTCAATCAATTATGAAAAATCACTTTTTCTAGGTTTTCAACCAAGAACACAATTAATAACAAGAATTGTAAAGAGTAGAGAGTTTAGAGATACGACACAGTGATTTATCCTGGTTCACTTTCATCCACTTGAAAGCTACTCCAGTCCCCTCTTCAACCAAGAGAGATTCTTCACTATGAGGAATTAGAGTTTCTCAAATTACAAGTAAATGCCTCACAAGACTCCTTCTTGCTAGCCTACAAGAGATACCACACCCTTGCCTTGTAACCCTATTGATATCTAATCTAACCTCTTCTCTTGCTTGCCAAATCCCCTCAACAAGACTTCCAATGCTTGCTTTACTACAAGACTTCCAATTGCTTGTTCTTCAACAAGGCTTCCAAGTGCTTGATGAAATGCCTCACCAAGGCTTCCAATATAACTTTGCTTGATTCACAAAATCAAGTCTTCCTTTGTTGTAGATAGCTTGCCTTTTGCAAAGATTACAACTCAAATGAAAAACAATAACAATCCTATGAATCTCTTTCAAAAGCTATGAAATATCAACATGAGAGATTCAAGGTTCTTGATCAAAGAATGTAAAAATGAAAGCTTTGATCTTGAGAGAGTGAGAGAGAATAGTGTGGCTTTGATTCTTTGTAAAATTGTGTATCAAAATGATTCTAGTTGATTCTAATTGATAGAAATGATTAGGAAAAGGTTTATATAGAATACCCAAAAGTTAGAGCACTTAGAATGGCTTTTGAGAAGTGAAAAACGTATTTAAAAAACCATATCTGATCGAGTTACTCGAGTGAAATGAGTGTTACTCGAGTAAGCCGAAAGCTGAAAACATTTTACTCGAGTGAAATAATGATTAATCGAGTAAGCCGCAAGCTAGATAAATTTTACTCGAGTGAAATATGTGTTACTCGAGTAATCAGCATAAAAATCACTAAAAACTTGTTTTCTCAAAAACTAAACCTTTTCTTTCAAACCTTTAAGCCACCTATTGATTTTAGGCAAAGTGAATACTCAAAATATGATATAATCATGCATTCAAAAGAGATTCACTACCCTCTAATAACTCTACCCAAACTCATAAACTAAAAGACTTGTGAGGCAAAAGATAAAACAATAAAACACAAACTACCAAACTAAGTCTTCATGAGCTTGCTCTCTCTTCATCACTTGATGTTTGTTGTTGCTTGTTGAGCTTGAACTTGATCAACACATTTGTAGCTTGTTCAAAACCTTTTGGCATTTATCAAAACATTCTTCATGGGTCTTACAGAGGAGGGCCTCTGGGAGTGCCAACTAACGGCTTGCTTGATGACACGTTATGGTGGACGACGTGGCCAGCATAGTGAGATGCTAATGATATGGTTATTCCGTTTGGATGACGGGACGTTGCTCGGGTGGCACGTTATGTACCATTTCGAAGCTTGTCGTGTACATTCTTGGTGAATGTACGAATGTTGTACACCTAGGATTACAACGCACTGTTGAGTGCTAGATGAAGTAAAGGATGGACGTCAGAGAGTGACATAGATTGATGGAGATAGGATTGAGAGCTAGACTCATACATCATGCCACTCATTTAACCTAAAGTTGATAAATGAAATAAGTATGAGCATCTTACTTGCATTGAATACTTGCTAAGTGCTAAATGTGGTTGTTGATTATTGCTGCATGTTTACATATTCATATTGCGCATTTATTTATGCTCTATTTATTATGTGTATAGAATTGCTTATCCCCGTGCCCTTGTAGGTGATGTCACGTTACATCGCTTGCATCGAGATCCGGCCACTTCCTAGTGGTATATGGATCTACGAGGATCATCGAGCGGTGTTCGAGGGAGAGGTAGAGGTTACCTTCTACCACCCCAACCTGTTGATCCGGTTTCGTCCTCATAGATTTAGGATTCTCATCATATACACTATGCACGTACCACCCTTTTACACTTACCATGGACCACCTCCCACACGACCAGCTCGCTCATATCAAAGTTTTCGCTTTCGACCTACCCCCTCACACCCTTTTTCTTCGAGAGTCGTCCACGAGGAGACTCCCCTATCTAATCCGAGGAGCCCTGTTAGGGTCTCGCCATCACCTGACCCCGTACCCAGTGGTAGGGTACCCACTCCATCGGATGAGATTGAGGAGGATCCTGTGGAGGACGAGAGCGGAGGCGAGCCTGTCGTGCACTCTACCGGGAGTCAGTGGAGGGACGATGATTGTAACACCTCGCAAATTCCTCGTATTGATTAAAATACTAAAAAGACTTATTTTTGAGAAAAGTGTTCTTGAAAGAATATTTTCTTAAATAAATTTTCTAATTAACGTCTTCAAGGTAAAGAGTGACTTAAAGAGATGATTTTTCTGAAATGCTAATATGAGTTTTGGAAATTGAGTTGGAATAGTTGTGTGTTTACAAATTCTTATGCTTAAAAAGATTTATGAATGCATGAAGATGTGTGTATGTACAGTTTTGTACGAATAGGACTATGTGAAATTTAATTAATAAAAGAACATGATTATATATGCATGTGTATATATGTGTAACGTGTAAGAGTGTGTGCATGAATATGTGTATGTGAATATGTGAATATATATTTGTGTGCCGTGTATGTGTGTGAGTGTAGGAAGCCTAGAATTTTCCTTAAGTAGAGACCAAGTAACCACATCCTAACCAAGTTCCAAACCAAGTCCTAACCAAATAGTGAAAACCCTAATGGAGTGCCAACTAACCATTAAGCCTAGATTGACTCCAAGCACCTAATGTCCCCTACATGTCCCCTTCAAAAATGATAAACTCCATCCATGCAACAAATTAAGTTGCCAAAATTACCCTCCCTTGAACACACCCTTGGCCGAATTAATTAAGGCCAAAAGAGGAAAAGTCCCATGCCTTTGCCCTTGAGTTGCCAAAATTACCCCTTCCATTTGCACCTTGGCCGAATTGAGTGAAGGGTAAAAGAGGGAAAGTCTAATGCTTTGGTCCTTGTCTATATATGGCCGAGTAAGTGTGGAGAATTGGCCATTCCATTCTTCATTTCACTTTTCACTTCTTCATTTCCTTCACCATTCCAAACACATATTGTTGAGAGCAAAAAATTAAGCTCTCAACACCTAAAGAAATAGAGAAGAGGCCGTGAGCTAGAGAGGAAGAAGGAGGAGAAAACCAAGCCAAAACCTAGAGTTTTCCTTGAAGATCCAAGCACATAGAAGTTAGAAGACCAACTTTCCTTTGGTGGGTAGCTCGAAGATTGTGAGGGAAATTTACGAGGAATTTGAAAGACGAGGGATTGGGGCAGCCGGCAACAAAAAGGATTCGAGGAGACGGTACGCATTACATTGCTGGACCTCAGGTGAGAGAGAAGCTTTCCTAAGACACCATGGTAGTTAGGTGATTTAGTAGGACGTTCCGTATCATCTCAAAGATCGGAACTAAGTGGTTCGGAGTCAGTAGTATAGTGGCAATTGTTTGTGTTGTGTGGCCACTTATACGAAGGTGACAAAGACCACATTGTATTGTGTGTTGATTGTGTGTGTATAGCATGTTTACATTCATTTATCTAATTATGCATGTTGAAATTGGATGCTGTTAATTAATGCGAGAATGAAATAATTAAGTTGTGAAAGTAATGAAATTGAAAGTGAAGACAAAATAAGAGAAAGAAAGAATGATGAAAGATATAAGATGGAATAGAAAGAGATAAGAGTTGACATTGGGGAAAGAGTTGAATGATAATGATGAGGATCGAGCCAGAGCTGGGAAGAGTGATGTGAATGTGGATATGAGATGTGATTCGAGCGGAGCTGGGCTCCTTTTGTTTTTGGTTTTAGTCTGGGACTAGTGTTGAGTTGAGCTTGCTCCTCCATTAGCGCTCAGCAAAGTTGTGATTTTTGAAAAAGGTTTTTGAAAATATTTTTGAAAAGAGATTTTTGAAAAGATTTTAGGAAAGGAAGATTTTTGGAAACGATTTTGAAGGGGATTGTTGTAAAAGGATTTGTGGAAAGAAATTTTTTGAAAAGAGTTATGAACAACATTTTTCAAAGGAGTTTTCCGAAAGAATCTTTTGAAAGAGTTTTGATAAAATGATCTTTTTGAAAATTTTTGTGAAAACCTATATTTTTGGAAAGAAGTTTCTTTGATAAAGTTCTGAAAGGATATTTTCAAGAAAGTCTTTTGTAGTGACGTTTTTGAGAAAGTCTTTTGAAATGAGGTGTTTGAGAAATTGTGGTGAAACAACATTTTTGAGAAAGTTTACGAGAGAGGATTTTATGAAAAAGTTTATGAAACAATCCTTCGTGAAAGTTATAAAAGAGTGTTTTGAGATAGTTTTTGAAAAGATTGGTTTAAGAAAAGATGTTGACATGAGATGATTGTGAGAAATGGAGTATGTTGAGAAAGTTTGAGAAATGAGATTGAAAATCGTGATGTGATCCCAGCTCTGTGCTATGTGAGAAATGATGAGAGAAAGTTTGTGTAAAGTTAGTGGTCGGGATTCGTTGAAGGGTTGCACGAAGGACGGGCCGACCTTAGGATAATTAAAAAGATTAAAAGACTTAAAAGACATGCGCGGTGAGGCATGAGAGTGCGAAGTAGTGGAGAGGAAGGAACCATAAGTATCTGCGGATACTTAGGAGGAGATTGCATTAGGGGAGGACGATGACGGTGAAACATCAAGAAGTCTAGAGTGTGTTTCTAGGCAGAACGAATTCCACATGTGGCGCACTAACGTGGTGGGGACTGGGTCTAATGTCGTGGTAAGTTCTGCGGGCCCACTAGAAACATACTGTCGCCCCCTAGATTGCAAATCGAGAACAGTGAGAGGGACTGGAGTGGGGCATTTTGTTTGCCACTGTAGTGAGACAGTGTGCATGTATATGAATTGATATGATTATGATTTGAGGCTGAGTCCTCCTGGTCTGGGACCATTTGATGTGTGACAGCTGTCGTGCCCGCACGGTAAAGGTCCTGTACTCCTGTTTGCTTCCGACTAGGTTGGGTGGATGACCGAGGAGATGTAGACGTGAGTGATAGCCGAGAATGAAATGGATATTTTGATGATATCTTGAGTACCCCGATCATTAAAGATTGTGAAGTGATAACGACCGGATGAAAAGAGAAGTTTAGTTGTAAAAGGGAAATGTGAAGAAAGTAAAAGATAATTATAAGACGTAAAGGTAAATTAATAAGAGAATGAAAAATGATAAGAAGGATGATGGTAACAATGATAATGTTATACTTGATTGCTGTGTGCTTGTGTGTGGTGTTGTATGTTTGTGTGGTCCTATTATTTTGCCTATCGTAATCCCACACCGTCGACGATGCGTCGTTCGGAACGCTTACTCTCTCCTATTCTTTGGCATATCGGTGTTGCTGGTATTTCAATGGGCAGATGGAGTGCTGCATGGACATCACTACCTAGAGTAAGTATGGAAGAGGTTGGAAGCGTACACCAACGGCTGGGTATGGACTGGCCATACTCAGGTTGCGATACCTGACCCGGAACATCAACTGAGTGGAGCTGATCTGGGGCCCCGCTTGAGGCAAGTTACCGTGCGAGGGTATAAGAACTACAAGGAGAAGGTGCCATATGAGAAATAGTGGAATTATGCCACCAGAGACGGAGAGAAGTTGGAGTCCAACAATACCGCAGGGATAACAATAGGAACGACATCTGCTTTGAAGGCAACAAGGGGATCCAAGAAGAAGGAGTACCTCCACCCGATTGCCTTCAATAGGGTGGCTCAAGATTAGCATGGTTATTTTAGATTGTAGTAAGTGTGTGTGTTAAGGATTACCTGAGTAATGATCCCTTGATGTAACTTAACTTATTCTAATGCATGCCCGACTTTTTACACCTTCATGAGAAATGTCTAATGATCTCTTTTGGTGGAATGCATAGAACTATTTCCATATGGAACCTAATTGTTTTTTTCCTAACAAAGGTTTTGGAAACCTAAGTGAGTAAAGATTTGTTTTAGTAACAACTCGGATTTCGGAAGATAGTGTTGAAGTACAACGAAAGATTTTTCATAACATCATCAAACACTTGAACAATGTTTAAAAAAAAAAATTTGGCCTCATTTTTGTAACTTTAGTAAATAAAAGTCAATCCTTTGATTTATGAAAATCGGGCTGTTACAATGATCCCTAGGTATGTGCATATGGTAGATGATGAGGATTAGGGAATCCGGTGTGATGGATGCTGTGGAGGAGATATTGTTGCTGCTGATGATGTTGGTTGATGACTACTGCTGCTACCTGGATATTTCTACTACTACTACTACTGCTGCTACCTGATCTATGTGACCAGCTCTAGAGAGTTATATTTTGAAATGTATATATATATATATATATATATATATATATTGTAGATATGCTTTTAAGAGCTCTAGAGTTATGGTTTTCTTTTGATATAGTGTTGGAAACCAACAAGCGGCCTAACACTTTACTAGAGGGGGGTGAATAGTAAATTGAAGTAACGATACTAACTTTTCGAATGTAATTGATATTAACAAATAACACGCTTAATGTTTTAAAACAAAATTAATTTTCTGTCCAAAATATGATGAACTACTCTATTAGTTCAGGGACTACTCGAGTAGTACGTTCAGATTCAGACAGAGAACAGAGTTTTCAAAGAAAGGGTTTCGCTAGCACGAAGCCAATAACAGAAGCGAATGATTTGATAACTTAAGGTTCAGATGGAAAGATTAAATAAATTGAAATAAACGAAAGCAATAAAAGAGAAGAACACAAAGAATTATTATACTGGTTCACTCTCACCCACTTGAGAGCTACGTCTAGTCCCCCCTAAACCTTAAGGAGTGTCTACTCAAAATCAGTTCAAATTGGCTACAATAGGAGATACAAGTGAACCTCACTCTACCACACCTATCCCTTTCAAGAGTGCACCAAACTCTTGAAGTCTACCCCAAATTTGCTGATCTTGAGGGTTGAAGAACCTGTTCAACGCTTCCAATTGCAGAACTCCTTGAAACCTTCAAGAGATCCTTTCTTTCTTCAATGGAGAAATCAGATCACAGCGAAGCGGCTCCAAACAATCTCAATTGACAATGAGTAAGAAAAGCTAGAATACTAGAATGAGATTGATTCTTAGAAAGGGATTAGATCAATTGTTCTTTTGTGTGTAAGGTTTGAAAATCGTTTTTGCTTAAGATGATCAGTCGTATTCTTTTTGAAGAGGTAATCAATATATTGTGTTTCAAATCGCCAGAATCAGGGAGGAGCTTGAGAAAACTAATAAGGAAAGATTCTCCCTTGATTACCTCTTCAACAGTCATATAAGAATCTGAAAAATGACTGATCTGACTCGTACTACTCGAGTAGATGGAACACTACTCGAGTAGTGTGAGCAGACAGAGAAATGGTGGACTTACTGTTTCTCAAACTACTCAATTAGTGCAGAAACTAATCGATTAGTTGAGAACTAATCGATTAGTCAACAGACTAATCGAGTAGTTAGGGGAAACAGTGAGAAGGCCATTTTTCTGCTTTGCAGGCTACTCGAGTAGTGCACAAACAACTCGAGTAGTCATTGCTACTTTCTTAATAATGTCAAAATTGATTTTCCAGAAGTCTTAGTCCCTTTTTAAGCTTTTCCAAATATTTAAATTAACTAGTATTCATGCTAACTAACTCATAATCGCTTGAGTAAAAACCTAAGTCTACCACCCACACTCAACCTAAATATAAAATATTACAAGGGAGCGGGAAGTGGAAAATTTCTAAAATGGTTGTTGTTGCTTTGTCTTCATCAAAAACAACTTGTTGATTTATTTGTCTTCATCAAAACCTTTTTGATTCTACAATCTCCCCCTTTTTGATGATGACAAATCCTTGATAATATAAACCTTGTTGTTTTGCATAAACTCCCCCTGACTTTATGCAGCATCAGAAACCTGCACAGCATAAACAACAACACCATTTCTCCCCCTTTTGGCATGATCAAAAAGGAGCCTAAATTAAGAGCAATATGCCATAGGAAGAACACAATAACACTTGTTGGATTATGAGTAATGATAGCACTTGATGATTTATAGCTCGAAAAAAAAACTTTTCTCCCCCTAAAACAAATATACTTAAGAAGAGGCAATTAAATTAAAAAAAACATTTTAGCACATAGCCCTTCAAAATTACTTGAAAAAGTTAAGTTTTGCTTGAGGGTACCCAAATTGTTTTGGGCTTATCGGGATTTTCATCTTTCACAATCCAAACATAATAACCGTTAGGCACACCATGAGATTTAATTCTACAAATATTTGAGGTGTGTCCATGAATGCCACAATAAAAACAAGTTGGCTTTTTAGAATAATTAACATTTGAAAAAGAACCAACTTTTCTAAAATTCTTTTTATTGACATTCATGTATCCTAAGCCGGTTTTATTTGTATTGTTCCTTTGATTTTCAAGAAGTTGATTTACTCTTTGATCACTTCTTGATAAAGTTGCAATAGTGTTTTTCAAATTTGTAACTTCATGTTAATGACTTTTGCAACTTTCACAAGGAGGGATTTCTTGAATTTTCAAAGAATCAATACTTTGTTGAAGTGCTTCATTTTTACTATTTAGCTCATCAATGCATTTTTCTAAATTCAAGACTTGCTCTTTATATTTCAAAATAGCTCTTTTTCCTTTGTCATTTAATTTAGCAAGTTTCTTGAATTCTTTATGCATTTCAACATAAGCATTATATAATTCTTCATAATCATGAGACTCAGATTCGGAATCGGAATTTACCTCGGTTCCTTGCTTACTTGAAGTGAAACTTGATGATGCGCCTTCATCAAATCTACTCACCAAGAAAAGATTGGCTTCTTCCTCATCACTTGATGTGCTTGAGCTTGTCTCTTTGTTTTCATCTGATGCATCCCACACTATGTAGGCTCTTTTGCCCTTTTTCTTTTCATCTTTATGTCTCTTAAGATACTCATGACAATGAGGTCTTATGTGTCCTCTCTTACCACATTCATGACATTTAATTTTATCTTTTGAAGAACAATTTCTATGGTAGGAGTTCTTAGGTTCCTTTATTCTTTTTAATTCATTGTTATTTTTAAAACATTTACGGAACCTCTTTGCAAGTTTTTGAAAACTTTCATCATCTAAACTAGATTCGGAGTCATTACTAGAGCTAGAGGAATCATCACATACCTTAGTTGATTTTGTGGTGGTATTTAGTGCAATTCCCTTCTTTTTCTTATCCGACTCCTCATGCAAAGTTAGACGTCCTAGCTCCATCTCATGCTCTTGAAGCTTTCCAAAGAGGGTTGCAAGATCCAAGGTGTCTAAATCTTTTGACTCCATGATAGCTGTGACCTTGGGTTGCCATTCCCTACTTAAACATCTCAATACTTTGTTAATAACTTCAGAGTTAAGAAATGTTTTACCAAGCGCAATGAGATGGTTTATGATATGAGTAAATCGCTTTTGCATGTCATTAACTGACTCATTAGGGAGCATGCGAAATAACTCATATTCATGCATCAATGTATTTAATCTAACCCTTCTAACCTCGCTTGTCCCTTCATGAGTAAGTTGTAGAATGTCCCACATTTGTTTAGCATTTTTACAATGTGTAACTCTGAAAAATTCATCATAAGACAAGGCGAAAGTGATGATGTTTTTAGCTTTCAAATCATAAGAAACTTTCTTTTTATCATCATTATTCCAACTTGCCTTAGGAATTTCTACAACTTCCTCATTTATTTTTCTTCTAAGTATATAGGGACCATTCTCAATTGCATCCCAAACATCAATATCAATTGCTTCAATAAATATTTTCATTCTGACTTTCCAATAAGCATATCCTTCACCATTAAATAGTGGAAGACGGTTTATTGAAGAGTCTTCCCCTCCAAAAGGATTGTTAGAGCCCATGGTTTCCTTAAGGATCTTTTCGAAAAAGTTTTTACACTCGATCTTTCGACCGAGCTCTGATACCACTTGTTGGAAACCAACAAGCGGCCTAACACTTTACTAGAGGGGGGGGGTGTGTAACACCCGATATAATAATTACCCTTAAACCCGAAAATAAGGGATTTAAAAATTTCTTTTCATTAATACCAAATCATCAGAGTTATAAAGCGGAAGACTTAAATCATTAAAGGAGAAAACGTGAAATAGCATAGTTACATCGAGTTCTTAATCAAAATACAAAATAACGTTTAGCTCGGCCATAGGGCCGAGATCCATACAAAATACATAATACTTTAGCTCGGCCAACTGGCCGAGGCCCATCTAGGCTATCAGACTCTAATGACTTAATCTCCCTATGAGGGAGAGTGAACCTACTCGGCCGAGGACTGTGTCTGCTCGGGCTCAGTACCTGAAAAATGGTAAGGAGGTGAGCATTACACAGAACTTAAATAAGCAGTTTCTAACATGCCATACCGAACTACCAAGCCAAACACAAGTAGCCAATTAGCATATAAATAACAAGTAATCAAACCATATATCACATGCATATATCATCATTTAGCTCGGTTCACATCATACAATCTCATCCAGCTCGGTTCGCATGCATACAATCTCAAACAGCTCAGCTTACATCATACAATCTCATCCAGTTCGGCTCACATCACTACCCAGTTATCCATTACCTATTAGTTACACCTCGGCTCATCCGATTAATTCCCCTTATATTCCTCTTAATTCCTACACTCGGTTTCTCGGCCATTACTCTCTTACCTCGGTAAACCATCTCTATCTCGGATTCATTACTCATTATTCCACTTTTACATAGCTTACAATCTTTTACTCTTCTCGGATGCATACATCCAGTGCATGTCTTACACCATTTAAGGTCGGATGTCGGAGTGTCCATAACTGCGAGTACCCAGTACCCATCTTACAGTTGCACATACCCAGTATGCGTCTTACGCGATCAATGCACGCACCCAGTGCGCGTCCGCTATGACCAGGAGCACTACCGCCAATCATTCTATGGGGTAAGGAGTGTCCATAACTGCGAGCACCCAGTACTCGTATTACAGCGGCGCATCTCGGCGTCTTACGCGATCAATGCATGCACCCAGTACGCGTCTGCTATGACCAGGAACACATCCCACCGATTCCGTGCTCGGAACCTCGTGTGAATCATAACTGCGAGTACCCAGTACCCGTCTTACAGCTGCGCATACCCAGTATGCGTCTGACGCGATCAATGCACGCACCCAGTACGCGTCTGCTATGACCCGATCACATAACCATTTCTCTTTAATTCTTCTTCACCTTTTTAACCATTTTAGCTCGGCCTCTCTCGGCTCACCCCTTTAACCATTTCCTCTTTCCATTAACCTTTCTCATTATCTGATTCATTACTCTATCTCTCCTACTTTCCATGTTTACCATTTTCTCACTTCCCATTCTCACCCTCTCTTAGCTCGGCCACAGATATAAAGAACAAATATCAAAGGTCATAAACACTTATACCACAACAACAATATGAATAAAGCATTTAACCAGTCCATCATGTAAACATAAGCATATAACCAAAAATAATGTTCCTTCTTCACCTAAAATTCATGTTTCTAGTTCATTCATTGGTTCCCATTACCTTTTTTACCTTTTCTTTCTAACATTAACCTATATCCATTCCCTAATCTAACACCCACTCGTAGTACCCTTTATGAACACCCTAGAAACCCAAACTCAAGTAGAGGTAACACTCACTCCTTACCTCAAACTGTGTGAGATAAGAGTTGAGAGTTGAGAATGGCTTTCCTTGATGCTTGACTTTGTGAGCTTCACACCCCTTGGATCCTTTTCCTCCTTGCTGCCACCACAACACCACCACGGCCCAGCTCTTTGCTTCCACCTCAACACCGGCTGCTCTAGGGACGTCCGAAACGGAAAGAAGAACGGAGGAAGGAGGGTCTCCGGTTGGTACCACTTGGTGGAAGAGAGGGAGGCGCGTGAGTGAGAAGAGGGAGGGAAATATGTTGGGTTGTTGCTGGAACTTCAAAGAAGAAAAGAGAGAGAGAGACGTAGGGGAAAGAGAGTGAAAATGCAAAGTGTTATGTGTTGTGTATTGGATTTTCTTTTATTCAATTTGGGGGAACATTTGTGTGGTTCTCATTGGAGGCTTCTTGGAGAAGCTAGAATGTGTGGACAGGATTCATTGGCTTCTAAAGGAAGCCATGAATAGTGACTTGATAGGGACATAAAGCAATGATAGTGACATAAAGTGAATGATAGTACATAATACGGATGGTGCGAAACCCAATGGACCAACAGTTCAACATGAGCTGTCACGGAGGAGCTAGGAGGCATCGGCTCGGAATAGAGGAACATCGGTAGTCCGAGCTTCCTTCTCGGGTAATACTGTGAGGTGTGCTGTGGTCGGCTAATCCGAGCTTGACAACAGGTTCCGCGTGTGACCCTATTTAGCTCGGCCGGGATCGGTCTGAGGTCCTACATCTACATACTAGGTCAGCCTATGCTTCTTACTACCCTACGACCCTTATACAATTTCTACGGCTTAATCCTATCCTTAAATAAATATTTATATATATTATTTTATAAATTTATTATATTACTATTAATTTCTAGGATGTTACAGGGTGAATAGTAAATTGAAGTAACGATATTAACTTTTCGAATGTAATTGATATTAACAAATAACACGCTTACTGTTTTAAAACAAAATTAATTTTCTGTTCAAAATATGATGAACTACTCGATTAGTTCAGGGACTACTCGAGTAGTACGTTCAGATTCAGACAGAGAACAAAGTTTTCAAAGAAAGGGTTTCGCTAGCACGAAGCCAATAACAGAAGCGAATGATTTGATAACTTAAGGTTCAGATGAAAAGATTAAATAAATTGAAATAAACGAAAGCAATAAAAGAGAAGAACACAGAGAATTATTATACTGGTTCACTCTCACCCACTTGAGAGCTACGTCCAGTCCCCCCTAAACCTTAGGGAGTGTCTACTCAAAATCAGTTCAAATTGGCTACAATAGGAGATACAAGTGAACCTAACTCTATCACACCTATCCCTTTCAAGAGTGTACCAAACTCTTGAAGTCTACCCCAATTTTGCTGATCTTGACGGTTGAAGAACCTCTTCAACGCTTCCAATTGCAGGACTCCTTGAAACTTTCAAGAGATCCTTCCTTTCTTCAATGGAGAAATCAGATCACAGCGAAGCGGCTCCAAACAATCTCAATTGACAATGAGTAAGAAAAGCTAGAATACTAGAATGAGATTGATTCTTAGAAAGGGATTAGATCAATTGTTCTTTTGTGTGCAATGTTTGAAAATCGTTTTTTGCTCAAGATGATTAGTCGTATTCTTGTTGAAGAGGTAATCAATATATTGTGTTTCAAATCGCCAGAATCAGGGAGGAGCTTGAGAAAACTAATAAGGAAAGATTCTCCCTTGATTACCTCTTCAACAGTCATATAAGAATCTGAAAAATGACTGATCTGACTCGTACTACTCGAGTAGATGGAACACTACTCGAGTAGTGTGAGCAGATAGAGAAATGGTGGACTTACTGTTTCTCAAACTACTCAATTAGTGCAGCAACTAATCGATTAGTTGAGAACTAATCGATTAGTCAACAGACTAATCGAGTAGTTAGGGGAAACAGTGAGAAGGCCATTTTTCTACTTTGCAGGCTACTCGAGTAGTGCACAAACTACTCGAGTAGTCACTGCTACTTTCTTAATAATGTCAAAATTGATTTTCCAGAAGTCCTAGTCCCTTTCTAAGCTTTTTCAAATATTTAACTTAACTAGTATTCATGCTAACTAACTCGTAATATATCGCTTGAGTAAAAACCTAAGTCTACCACCCACACTCAACATAAATATAAAATATTACAAGGGAGCGGGAAGTGGAAAACTTCTAAAATGGTTGTTGTTGCTTTGTCTTCATCAAAAACAACTTGTTGATTTATTTGTCTTCATCAAAACCTTTTTGATTCTACATATAGATCTTTATTTATGGACTTGTATTGGATCTTGGAGTCACGACCTTGGACTATGTATTTCTTGACTTATATATATATATATATATATATATATATATATATATATATCTTATGTTTGTATTACCACTGTGCATAGTCCTATTATTTCCGCTTACTCTGATATAGATTATTTAAAGAATTTGGCTACGATATTTGAAAATGGGATTAGTTTCACAAAACGAATGAATGGATGGCATCGCTTAATTTTTACTATGTAAATACGATTTCAAAGTACCGATGCTATCTAGATTGTGAAGAGACTTTCTTAACTTAGAAAATGCCGAATTTAATATAAAGTTTAAAATGATATAAAATATAATCTCCAAGAACTCCATGTTTTGGTTTGTGCACCCGCTTTTATAGAAAATATATATAGAAAATTTTATTTCCTACATTTTCTAAATACTAACAAGTCCATAACTATTACGAGTAATAGTACATATATTGTATTAATTACTTGTATTATATTGAGGGTGTCACAATGTGAACCCTATAAACCCACAGTTTTAGATACTGTACTCTTTCATGAGTTTAATTTTAATATTAGTCTTAACCATTATAATATTTAAATCATAAGGATTAGTAAATAATTTCCTTTTCATCATACAGAATGAGGAATAATCCTCAGTGCTTATGACTAAATATCTCCAATAAAGACTTGCATTTTTAGTGAATTATAATTAATATACATTGTGTTATTTTAAAACAGTTATTTTTTAAAACAGTTATTTCCAGTTATTATATCCTAAATCATAATTTTGACCATAAATTAATAATACAAGTGAAATATGCTCTTGGATTTCCCATTCACAAAGAAATACCCTATAAAATTACTAATCATCCCATTTCATTGAAAATATCTGAATCTATCCCTAAATTGAACAAGCTTTGAATCAGCTGTTAATATATTAACTCAGATGTGAAATTTTTATAATATTAAAATACCTTGGAAATTTGTTTATAAAAATAATTCTAGTTAGAACTATGTAACCTTTAATTCCATTCCTAATCATATGTTAAATATATCTTTCTAATTAATAAATATTTAAAAGTACAATATTTAAAAAAATATTGGTTATTGTGTTATTAATGTCTCAATATTTTATTAAGATATCTCCTCATGATTAGAAACAATATGATGTGATTATAATGTTTTGAATTATATAATTGTAGTTTAATATTAAATGATATCATATCTTATATGATTAATATTTACCAATCCTTATAAGATTATGTAAATTTATATATATCCATTGGTTTATTGTCCAATGTTTATTGTCTATGATGTAAATCACAATTCATAAATATACTATTATTTAAAATCAATAATATGAAATTGAGAACCATTAATACTATTTCTCAATAAAGATTAATACATTGTGTTAATAAGAATTTAATATATATTTAATAAGGATTAGGAGAGAATCCATATTATATCTTAATCATATTAAAACCAGGGATAATTAATGTTGAGGACTAAGTATCTAAATAATTTATAATTAATGTACCCTATTTAAATTGTAGAAGTGTGTTGCTTAATTTATAATACAAAATTTTTTGAATATGTTGAGGGATATCTTAATTACCCATATATAATTAAAAATTACATGTATTAGGGTAAGCTTTTATCATACTATCATTATAACTCCTCTTATGCTAATAATAGTTAACTATTATTAAGCAATAATAGTTAACTAATAATCAGAATATGTGTCTCACCACATTTAAATATAATTGAGTAAGAAAATATATACTGGAGATATTATATGATCTAGGAGTTATAATGACCAACAATTATTTTTTCCCTTATCCGGATAGTTTTTTATTTATAATCCAATAGAATGACTTAATAGCACATATTTTTGTGTATATCTCCATTTATTAGACAAACTAAGTTATATGGTCTTGGAATGTCTTAGCCAAAGTATTACAAATTATTTTAATAAACTTTTAAATTTTACTCAAATTAAATTAACCATAAGACAAAATTTACATTTAGACAAAGGTCATATATGTTTCCTGAGCAGAATAAAATTAAGATTTTGTCTTAATTTTAGATTATAATTTTAGATTAAATTTCTATATTACTGAATTTGCCCATAAACCCTAATTAATGGGCAAAATAAGTTCGGTGTTTCATCCCACCGAATCCATAATTAGGATTCGTAAAGGTTACATTAGCCACATTTCTCACTTGGTGGGCCCTTTGGGTTTATGTTCCACTTGGATCGTGCAAAATCTTTCAAGTGTATATGAGTTTTTTAATCTAAAATTTTTATAAATCATAACCTGATCAAGTTATTTGTTGAAAAAATCAATAAATCATTATATATTATGGTTTTCCAAATACATAAATCATTGATTATGTATTAATTAATTTTAAATAATTTAAAATCAATAATTTAGATGTGTTTGTGATGGGATCTCATAATCATATTGTGATTTATATTTAGAACCACAATATCACAAACAATACATATTTTTATAAATGTATGTAGATAATTCAATATAAAGTTAACTAATTTGGACATTAGCGTATAATACCCATTTTATATTATAATCTGACTAATAGTATCAACAATTACATAATCGTAATAGTGGGACCATAAACACTGATCATAAGTCATGTTTCCAAGAAATTCTCCTTGGAAACATAAGAAATCATAACATTTTAAATACACGTAAATAAAATATCATCCTGTGAAAAAATCATTCAAATCCAATATAATTATGGACCCTAATTTTATGGACCATGTTATATTTGAATTAAAGATATAAACTCATATCTGCGAAATTTATCCTTCTGATAAGATGTGTAATAATGGTAAATAGGCTCTTACTCTAATTATAGATATTACTTTTGTAACACGCGATTGTTTTATATAAAAATAACAATTTAAAAGTTTGTAATTAAAACAAGGAACTTGAAATTTTCTTTTCATAAAACGTGTTTACAAAAGATTTTGGGTATTCCAATCTCAATATAATTAGCACAGCATACAATTTCCTTCTTTCCATTCTTCCGCTGTGACACTCTGATCCTCAAGCTCCTTCAGCATTTACCTAAAATGATAACCACTAAGGGTGAGACCTTTTCACAACACAGTGAACCAAAAGATAGTAAATAGCTCATAATAAAAACTCAAGAATAATAGTCAAATCAGGCAATGTCCTTCAACATATATTACATTTATTTGACAAGGTAACATTCATATGTTATCAACTTCCAATATATTTTCATTCCTCAATATCCTTTTTTCCTAAATTTATACTTTCCTTATTTCTCTTGATCTTCTTTGGTGTGATTAGTTTACTTCTCCTACAAACCGATTCGCGCCGCCTCGCAGTCGGTTGCAAGAGTTAGATAGGTATTAGCCTTTTTATCGCGTCTGGTCGAAGTGCGGCTTAACACAATCAACCTCGCATATATAAACATTAGAATGTTTATCGCGCCTGGTCTATGTGCGGCTTAACACATTAGACCTCGCATTAATAAATATTAGTATGTTATCGCGCCTGGTTTATGTGCGGCTTAACACAATAAACCTCACATATATAAATATAGCCTGTTGTCGCGTCTGGTTTATGTGCGGCTTAACACAATAAACCTCGCATATATAACATTAGCCTGTTGTCGCACCTGGTTTATGTGCGGCTTAACACAATAAACCTCGCATATATAAATATAGCCTGTTATCGCGCCTGGTCTATGTGTGACTTAACACCACAAACCTCGCATATAGTTCTAATTATCGCGCTTGGTCGATTCGCGGCTTATCGCAGTCGACCTTGCATTAATAAGTTTTAAATCTTTTATCGCGCCTGGTCGATTCGCGGCTGGTCTATGTGTGACTTAACACCACAAACCTCGCATAGAGTTCCAATTATCGCGCCTGGTCGATTCGCGGCTTATCGCAGTCGACCTTGCATTAATAAGTTTTAATCTTTTATCGCGCCTGGTCGATTCGCGGCTTATCGCAGTCGATCTCGCATTATCACTTCTCTTTCATTCACTATTTCATAATTCTCTTCTCAATCCATCACTACTCATTCCAACATTGATCACATTCACTTATTTCTATTATCAATTATTCATTCAATCACTTTATTACCATCACAGCACCCTTAAATCACCTATCATCATCACAAACATTTTCACAAATATACACTTAATTTCTCACATAAACAGAATCACAAATATACACATTTAGCACCTATTGAACAAATATAAATTCTCAACAGATAAAAATAACACTTAAAAGTCATCATATAGCAATAAATCAGTCGAAATACTCAGGTATGTCTCAGAGTACTTTGATATAAATCAATTCCCTAGGGTTCTTCACTTCCTACTTTAATATCATACAAAAGGAAATTAAATAGAAATATTCCCAAATAAGATAAAATCTACTCATAATATATTATTTACTCCTAATCAAACTCTAAACAGATCTTAATTTGTTACCCACAACTCAATTCAACCATTAGCCCCAAATCCTATTATAAACTATAACTATCATTAACTCAAAGTGTGGAAAAGAGACTCCCCTTAGCTTACCTGGAAATCCTAGCAATAACGACAGAGTCACGTTTACATCCGCGACTTGCTCCAGGGTCAAGGTCAATAGCGTGATGGATCTAAGAAGGATCTGAGATTGAACGGTTGGATCTTGAGTTATCGGACCGGAAAGATAAAGAAAACTAAAAGTTTCCTTCCCCTGATCGCTCCCTCTTTCTCTCTGCTCTTTGTGTTCTAGTTTGCTTCTCATTCTGATCTCTCTCTTCGTCTCTTTCTTTCTCTCTATATATATTCACTTTCTTTGATTTTCTTTTTGTTTCTTTCTCTATTTCTCTATTTCGTTTCCACTGTTCTGGCTGGGTTGGGGTGGGTTTCTTCTTTTATTTTCGCTTGGGGTGGCTACGGGGTAGTGGGTAGTACTTAGGAAATTATATTTTGTTTTTATTTGTGGGTCAATGTGTATGTCTTTTGGATTATAATTAAAAGTTTGATGATTCTAAAAATCAAATACATTTAAGTAGAACAATATTGTATTTTTAATTATTAATAAAAACCGATTGAAAAATAATAAAGTTACTGGTCCCTCCGGATAGTTATTGCGTAAGAAAAATTACCGAATTTCAAAGGTAAATATATTTTCTCAATCTTGATATTAAACTTGATAAGATATAATATTTAAAATTTTGAAGTAGAAGATTATTATATATAACTTAAACCGGTAATATATTAAACCAGTCCAGAAGCTAAAAATAAAACAGCCTCCGAACGCTATGAAAATTTACAGGGACGCTCAAAATATTAAGTTAAACATATTTTCTGAAGAAACTGTTTATAAAAATGCCTCTAAGGCTTGCCACTTGAGCTCCCTGTCAAAATGTTAATTAAACTAAATAAAAGTACTACTTTATTTTTTGGAAAACGTATATTTTGATTAGAAAATGTATTTCAAATATAACGATGAAATCAAAATTTTAGAGGTATTAGAAATAACGGGATGTTACAACTTTCTTATCTTCTAATTATGGACCTTATTTATTTTAGCAATAATTTCTACACTAGATAATCTATATGAGTTTATCCTAATTAGGATACAGTACATGATCTTTTTAGTCGGTTTATTAGTTTAGAGGGAGCCATATAATAGATAACTTACATATTCAAAAAAAAAAAAATTTAAAGCAGGTTCACAAATCATAGATTTCCATACATTAGATGTCCATAAGTATGTCTTTTAATATCAAATCCTTAATTAATGAGTCACAATTTTGTGACTCTCTCTCGACTTTAAACATTATATTATGTATTATTAGTGCCTTACATAGGGAGTGATAATAGGGCACTTTATTAAACACATAAAATTAAATGACAATGGTCTAGTGCCTTTATACGGTTGATCATGATTTAAATAATAATAATTGTATCTAGGTAATAATTATATAAGATTGACTATTAATAAATAATTCTAGTTAGAATTATGTAACCTTTAATTCCATTCCTAATCATATGTTAAATATATCTTTCTAATTAATAAATATTTAAAAGTACAATATTTAAAAAAATATTGGTTATTGTGTTATTAATGTCTTAATATTTTATTAAGATATCTCCTCATGATTAGAAACAATATGATGTGATTATAATGTTTTGAATTATATAATTGTAGTTTAATATTAAATGATATCATATTATATGATTAATATTTACCCTATTATGTACACATATCGAGATAACCAATATCTATGTGGATTTATATTAAATATCCTCATGAGTTTAAAATACACTATAATGAAAATTTCCTTTTGGTTTAGGACCTAATTAGTTTTGACTACTCATGGACCATATATTATCCCTATTTACAATAAACATATAATCATATTATATGTTTATTTTAAGCGGTCCGATGGGCCCACAGAGCATTCTCCAATAGTGTGCTCCAATCCTTTCTATTAGGCTTCGCCATCTTCTCCAAAATCCGCTTGATCTCTCTGTTTGAAATCTCAGCTTGCCCATTGGTTTGGGGGTGATAGGGTGTAGAAACTTTGTGCACAACCCCATATACTTCTTGAGCAAAGCTTGTGTAACACCCTAGTTACTTTTACTCTTAATTAATTGAGGATTTAAAAATTTCCTTTTAATACAATTAGGTGATCATAAAAACTCTTAGTTAGATTTGCTTATTATAAAAATCTCCGTAAAATCGGACGGAGTTTCCTTTGTTTTAGGGACATTCCCAAAATATTGATTTCCTGATATACCTGCATAAAACTTCATTTTCAACAATAATGGGCCAGCAGGGCCAAAATACAATTCATACTTCAATTACACTTTTCGGAAAATGATTACAATTCTAAAGTGGGTTTGCTTTCCCAAAATATTATATATTTCAAATTCCCAAAATATTAAACTATTGACCCACACAGGGTCACTCAACTAACTAAGCAGCATTCCACGAGGTGGAGTGTAATCCTGCCCGGCCATACTCGTGTAAGCTCCTTCTTCACCTGTAAAAATATATCAAGAAGGGTAGCATTACACAGAACTTAGAAATATAGTTTCTACAAAAGCATAGTAATAAACCAAGGACCTACCCTACACCATACTATCCAAATCATATACTACCTCACTTTCCTTTTATACAGCTCAACATTTCCTTATGATTTCAGTTACATGTTTTCCCTATGCCTTTCTAGACTTTCCATTCCTTTCTATTCTTCGCTCACCTTTCGGTGGGTCCTATTATCATTTGTTCGCTCACCACGAGGGCGGGTCCTAATTACATCTACGCACACCATATTGGCGGGTCCTAATTATATCTACGCACACCATATTGGCGGGTCCTTAACATACTAAGTCACACTCCCTACGGGAGGGTCTATAATTCACACTCCATTGTGGAGGGTCCTATTCTATACACGCTCCGTTATGGAGGGTCCATTTATATACACGCTCCGTTATAGAGGGTCCATTTATATATACACGCTCCGTTATGGAGGGTTCATTTATATATACACGCTCCGTTATGGAGGGTCCATTTATATACACGCTCCATTAGGGAGGGTCCATTTATATATACACGCTCCGTTATGGAGGGTCCATTTATATACATTCGCACTCCGCTTAGGAAGGGTCATTATACCTAAACTCACCTTTTCACATTCCTATATCCACACCTAAATAGGCGGGCCTTTCTCACATTAACAATATAATTTCCCATTGTCCAATTATTACACTCATTACTAATCCATTTATTATCTAATTTCCTTTCAATTCCATTATCCAACTCATGTCGTTATCTACAACAAACATCCTTTTCACTTAGCACACTTATCTCTATATTTTCCATATTCATTACCCATCATCCTCCCAAATTAAAACAAGTCTATCACTAACACTTTCCCTTTTCTTTACCTATCTTTTGGTTATCCCAATAATATAATATTTCATTCCTTCCACAATTTCCATATCTTTTCAAGCTTACAACGAGTCTCTAATTATTTTCGCTCTATTATCCACTCTTAATTTCCTTTATAACTTTCTTATGATTCGTCAACTAGTTATTCTCATTACTCTCTAATTACATATCTACTTAGTCCATCATTCCCTTTCTATCCATCATCATTTATGTATTTGTTCTCACACATTACACTAGTTACTCTTTCTATTCTCCACTAATTACTTCCTTTATTTTCATTATCAAATACCCTAAGGTTTTTATGCTATACTCCCTCTCTACCCCTAGCCATCATTATAACTAAAAAGAATCTACTTCCTAAGCTAAGGTAATACGAACCCTCTTACCTTCTTAATGGAGGATGATGATAAATTCAAGTTCTAGTTCCTTGATCCTTGGTGTGTGAGTTCCTTGTCCTTGACTTGGTTTTGGTTGGAAGGCATGAAACAAAACCCTACATATTTATGAGTGCAAGAACCCTAAGGTTTTAGAGCACAATTTCTATGAGCTAAGGAAAGTTGGAATGGAAAGGAAATGAATTCATGGTATGAAGCTAACTTACCCCAAGTGATGATGAAAATTGAAAAATCCAAGAAGAAGGAAGGAGGGAGCAAATCGTGTGGAGGAAGGAGGAAGAGAATGAGGCTTCAACCCACTTCCATGGTGCAAGGCTTGATGGGGTTTTGTTGGTTTTGGGTTTGAGATGCCCAAAATCAAGTGTGTATGGTAAATGGGTAATGGAGTGTTCTTGGAGCTTGAGAGAATTGATGGAGATGGTGGGTTGATGATGGTGATGAAGGATGAAGGAGTGTTGTGTTTTTGATGTTGTATTTGCCTTTCAATCAGCTGAGGAAATCGTGTGGCCAAGAGGCCACAACTTGGCCCCCAAGTTTTAATCCAACGCACCAGATCTGGTGCTACTGGTCGCGCTCGCTTGGGCGAGCCCAGCACTCGCTTGGGCGAGTCCTGGCACCAGCTGGTGCTGCTGGTGCATCTGCTGCATGAACTGGTGCGGTCAGGTGTGAGTTTGGCGCGCCAAGTCGCGAATCTGGTGCGGCTGGTGCGTGGAGCGGCTCTCCTGGGGGAAATGGTGCCTCGCTTGGGCGGATTTCCCACTGTCTGGTGCACCAATGAACAGTGCACCCGCCTGGGCGCATGGCTGGTGCGCCTGGGCGAAAATCTGGGTTTCCAACCTTCGATTCGCCGTAACTTTTTCGTTAACCGTCGAATCGAGTCCAAATTTTTAGACAAGCTTCTTCACCCCATAAAATTCATATCCAACGGTGGAATTTATTTTCTTAGCATCCCATAATAAATTTCTAATTTTCTCTTTTCGGTCGATCTCTATCATCGAAAACGCCGATTTAACTCCCGATTTCGATTATATGACTTTGCCCGAAGCCACAACTACCTTCTATACAACCCCTAGGACTTATATTTACCACTCACCTATCCACCAAAATTCGTTAAGTCATTATTTCAAATTTTTCCTAGGTTTCTAATAATAATTTCATTTAAAATAAGGTTTAGGATGTTACAATTCTCCCCCACTTATTGGAATTTCGTCCCCGAAATTCCGTTCGATTCCTTTAATGGAGAACCATCCAATTGCAGGGTCCTTCGACTACAATACTCACTTCCCTTTGGTTCCACTCCCCTACTTGGAGTCGGCATACCACTAGCATTAGTACGCCACCAATTTCTTGCACTCTATAAAGAGTTCGGTCTATGGTTCAACTCGGTTAGTCTCAGTGCGGGAACCCTATGAGGTTTTTAAGGTTGGTTTTTCTTGCGGCTAAACGTTTTCAAGAGTCTTGCTAGTAACACTCCGAATAGGTCTTTGGATTTCTAAAACCAGGTTTAACTCTCCAAGAAAAATTGGAGATAGTTTCTAGGGTCAACTAGATTCCCTCAGCAATTTTGCTACAAGGTTTTGGAAAGGGTACTATTCAGGTCGATTTTGTTCCTTCAATGTCGGGTTGGTTTCTGTTCTACTTAAAAACTTTCAATGACATCGGCCATTAATAAATGCAAAGATCGAGGTGGTCAATGTAACACCTAGGATTTATATCCTTATTTCCCCCTTACAATAAAATACGGACTTAAAAATTCATTTTTATTTCATTAAAATCAACCGTCAAACGGGCGGAGTTTTGTTTGTTTTTCGGACTATTCCAAAATTTAACCTGTGGTAAACAATTTTCAAATAGACAACTAATAGCCAGCAGTGCTTCAGATGATATTCATAAATCATATCAAGGCCCCATGGGCTCCAAATATATCAGAGTAATAGCGGAAAATACTAAGTTTGAGTGTCATAACCAAAACATATAACTTTGTCAAAATAAAACATCCTAAGCCTCACTTAAAATATGAATAACAAATTTTACATCAAAATAGTGTAGGAGGCTTAAGTTCATAATATACTCTAAACCCATAACACCCTACTCTCCCTGTAAGGGAAAGTACACCTGCTCGGCCGGGGGTTGTGCCAGCTCAATCTCCGTACCTGAAAATGTAAGGGAGTGAGCATTGCACATGAAATAGAAAGCAGTTTCTAACTAGACATAACAACCCGCTAGGTCAAACACAATTAGCAAATAAGCATATATTCACATATTTCACACCATACTCATTTCAACATTTCCATATTCATTATTCATTTCAACGTCCATTTCCATTATTCAGTTCAACATCCATTTTCCTTATTCGTTTCAACATCCAATCAACATTCATTTCCTTTTCTTTTTATTCATTTCACATACTCATTTCATTTCAATACATCACCTCAAATCAGAGGCCAATGAACAATTTTCATTCAACACATTTATCACCTCAAAACAGAGGCCCTTATACTTTTCCATATTTAAATTATGTGTCCCTCAGGTCAGAGGTCAACACTCAGTTCTTTATTTCATCCGGTGTCCCTCAGGTCAGAGGTCAACACCCAATAACATTCATTTCATCTTGTGTCCCTCAGGTCAGAGGTCAACACTTTATTTCATTCTGTGTCCCTCAGGTCAGAGGTCAACGCACCAATACACATCTCATCCGGTGTCCCTCAGGTCAGAGGTCAACACTCATTAACATTCATCTCATCTTGTGTCCCTCAGGTCAGAGGTCGACACTTTATTACTTTAATTCATTTTGTGCCCCTCATAACAGAGGTCAGCCTAATCATCACTTTCCATTAATCGTCACCTCAAATCAGAGGCCAACGCATTTATCACATTTTCATTTCACATTACCTCACATCAGAGGCCAAATCATACTTTCATCTTCCTACACAAACAACTTAACATATACAATCACAAATACACTTACACACATTTCCCATTTATTCTTTTTCCATACTCATTCCCTATATCAATTATCAAATCTTTCCATTAATCGTTACCTCAAATCAGAGGCCAACACATATACCACATTCTCAATGTTTGGCGCCTCATTTCAGAGGCCAAGAATTATTCACTTTCTTGTTCAATCAATTTTAACACATTTAAATACAACAACACACATTCAACAACTAATTATTCATGTAATTACCTTATTCATTTCCTTTCTCAGTTATCACAATCATACCAAATAGTATTCTCTTTCATAGTCCAACATTTATATTACACTTCATTTCAAATTACATATTTCACCTTCTCACATATTTTCTTTGTCACCACATAATAACATCACCTTTTACATTTTGTTTACACAAAATCATTTGCTTCCATTTCTGATATTCACAAGTTCAATTCATAAGCCATGACCTTTGTTCACAATTGACAATACTTAACATTTATACTCATTTAGCATTTAGATACAAATACGCACATTCATCACATATAATTGTTTCCATTCCCTTTTCTTCCTATATTAATTTATTCCATTACACATACACATATTTGCAATAGCAGTGAATTATCATTTAATACAAGACTTTACCATTAAAATCAATAATCTTAGAATTCATTTATGTCAACTTCACTATCATATTACCCAATTCCTCATGTACTTCAATTTAATCCTTATCCAAGTTTCATTTATCAAATAATTCATTGTCATATTATTGGGTTTCCTTTTCCTAGTCTTAACATCCAATCATCATGCATATTTAATTAATTAAGATTTTATATTCAATAACATAAGGTTTTATAATCTAATTTTCTCCCCTAACACATAACCCTAACAAGCATTATATACTAACTAGAGCCTACTCCCTAGAACAAGGCAAAACTCACTATATCCACTCCCTTACCTCAAACACTTGGAGATAAGGTGATTTTGCTTGCTCTACACTTGAAAGCCTTGCCACCAATTGAGTTAGAGTCCAAAGGAAGAGGGAGGAACCTAATATAATAGCCATAGCAAGAAAAGATTAACATTCATGTAATGAGTCATGCCAAAACTCAAGAAAAGTGGAGCTTCCATGACTTAAGAATCAAAAACCACCATGGATGGAGGAGAGAGAAAGGGGAGGACGAATTAGAGAGAGAAAAAGGAAATTCATGGCATTAAACACTTACTTGGAGGGAAGAAGGAAGGGATTTGTTGATGAAATGAAGAAATCTCACTTGTTCTTGGTGGATTTGATGATGAAGAATGGAACCCTAGGGGAGAGAGGAAGAGAGAAACGAATTTGGGAAAGAAAGAGTGTGTGTTTTGCTTTTATTTTTTTCAGCAGCAGCACGATTTAATCGATTAAATTGCAGCTTAATCGATTAAGAGGCGATTAAGCTGCACAATTTTGCAGTATCCAAACTTTGAAAGGCCATAACTTCTTCGTTACCCGTTGGATCTTCCTCAAATTTTAAATCAAGCTTCCCCACATACTAATCTTCACATCCAACGGTGGAATTTGTGTTTAGAGTTGTAAATCTTTTATTTTGAATTTCCTAAGGTTCTATGTTTTTAACCCTAGTTCTACATGTATTTTTGGCTAGATTCTAACTTATATCTCCATTTCTTCTACCCTAAGACCATCCCAACATAGATTATACTTGGAATTAAATTTGGGATGTTACAATTCTCCCCCACTTATTGGAATTTCGTCCCCGAAATTCCGTTAGGTTCTGTAAATGGAGAATCACCCCGGTGATAGGACTTGCGATTCCTATCTTTAATCCCCTTTGGTTTCTTCCGTCAGTCCTTCGATTTGCCCTTACCTGGACAGAATTTAAATTAGGGTAGGAAGTTCTCCCCCACTTGGCATCAACATACCCAATTACCGCTTTTCTAAAGGGTGTGGGATCGGGTTAATCCGCCTCCGATCGTCCTTCGGATAGATGCAAGACAGGAGTTGCATTAGCTAGATACGGGAAAACTCGAAATATTTAGCATTTCCAGAATAGTTTTAGAATCTTTCCCAGAATAGATACCCTGGGATCGAGGCATGCGAATATTTTTGTAGGATAGAACGCCTTAGAGTTTATCTTCTCACCAGGATTGACTAGCACCGGTAAGGTTTAGGATTTTTCAAAAACACAAGCATTCATGAACAAGAAGCACCCCAATGCTTAGTTGATTAGAGCAGACACAATTCCTACTAAATGCCCCACAATCAACTTCTTCCATGAATCGACTAAAAAGATTAGGAAGGAAGAAGTCCACATTAGTTCCAAGATTTACCCAACTACCAAATGTGAAGGGTACGACAACTTGCCTTTGGCTGAGTCAATTATTAAGATGTTTGGTCTCAATGCAGGGATTTTACAAATTCGGCAAAACCGGCTATTCTTATGAGTGGTTATCTAAGAACCGGGAAAAGATTCAAAGCAACTGTCAAATTGCTTCAAGATTGATTTAGTTGATATGATGGTTAAGAATAACTTCTGGAGAGCTGTCTTAACTCACCCAAGGGTTTAGCACTTAGCTATACTACTTTGGTTGTCTATTTTCACTTTAGAGGTTATAATGATAGCATTTATTGATAGATGCAAGAATTGAGGTGATCAATCTCATCCTCACGTCTACCAACAACACATCACTGTCGGGTTCTGTCAATGATGTCATCATTTAACAAATGCAAGGATTAGAGTGATCAGTTCTAACCTTACATTATATCAAATAACAACATCACAACATAATATTTGTCACTTGATGCTAGAATTCTCAAACCTAAGAATTCCATATAAGGTCTTTCATATGCTATCTATAAGAACAAGATCGAATTTGGAAGGGCAGATATCCAACATGTTTTTAAACAATTATATACCAGTAAGACTCAATTGCTAAGTAGATACATAGTACTATAATTATCCTATTATAATCCTAAACTATTACTATGAGCATCGATTACTCGCTAGGTGAGTAATCATTTGGAGTTTGTATAACTCCAAGGCCGAGGAGAAACTGCTCTGATACCATAAATGTAACACCTAGGATTTATACCCTTATTTCCCCCTTACAATAAAATACGGACTTAAAAATTCATTTTTATTTCATTAAAATCAACCGTCAAACGGACGGAGTTTTGTTTGTTTTTCGGACTATTCCAAAATTTAACCTGTGGTAAACAATTTTCAAATAGACAACTAATAGCCAGCAGTGCTTCAGATAATATTCATAAATCATATCAAGGCCTCATGGGCTCCAAATATATCAGAGTAATAGCGGAAAATACTAAGTTTGAGTGTCATAACCAAAACATATAACTTTGTCAAAATAAAACATCCTAAGCCTCACTTAAAATATGAATAACAAATTTTACATCAAAATAGTGTAGGAGGCTTAAGTTCATAATATACTCTAAACCCATAACACCCTACTCTCCCTGTAAGGGAAAGTACACCTGCTCGGCCGGGGGCTGTGCCAGCTCAATCTCCGTACCTGAAAATGTAAGGGAGTGAGCATTGCACATGAAATAGAAAGCAGTTTCTAACTAGACATAACAACCCGCTAGGTCAAACACAATTAGCAAATAAGCATATATTCACATATTTCACACCATACTCATTTCAACATTTCCATATTCATTATTCATTTCAACGTCCATTTCCATTATTCAGTTCAACATCCATTTTCCTTATTCGTTTCAACATCCAATCAACATTCATTTCCTTTTCTTTTTATTCATTTCACATACTCATTTCATTTCAATACATCACCTCAAATCAGAGGCCAATGAACAATTTTCATTCAACACATTTATCACCTCAAAACAGAGGCCCTTATACTTTTCCATATTTAAATTATGTGTCCCTCAGGTCAGAGGTCAACACTCAGTTCTTTATTTCATCCGGTGTCCCTCAGGTCAGAGGTCAACACCCAATAACATTCATTTCATCTTGTGTCCCTCAGGTCAGAGGTCAACACTTTATTTCATTCTGTGTCCCTCAGGTCAGAGGTCAACACACCAATACACATCTCATCCGGTGTCCCTCAGGTCAGAGATCAACACTCATTAACATTCATCTCATCTTGTGTCCCTCAGGTCAGAGGTCGACACTTTATTACTTTAATTCATTTTGTGCCCCTCATAACAGAGGTCAGCCTAATCATCACTTTCCATTAATCGTCACCTCAAATCAGAGGCCAACGCATTTATCACATTTTCATTTCACATTACCTCACATCAGAGGCCAAATCATACTTTCATCTTCCTACACAAACAACTTAACATATACAATCACAAATACACTTACACACATTTCCCATTTATTCTTTTTCCATACTCATTCCCTATATCAATTATCAAATCTTTCCATTAATCGTTACCTCAAATCAGAGGCCAACACATATACCACATTCTCAATGTTTGGCGCCTCATTTCAGAGGCCATGAATTATTCACTTTCTTGTTCAATCAATTTTAACACATTTAAATACAACAACACACATTCAACAACTAATTATTCATGTAATTACCTTATTCATTTCCTTTCTCAGTTATCACAATCATACCAAATAGTATTCTCTTTCATAGTCCAACATTTATATTACACTTCATTTCAAATTACATATTTCACCTTCTCACATATTTTCTTTGTCACCACATAATAACATCACCTTTTACATTTTGTTTACACAAAATCATTTGCTTCCATTTCTGATATTCACAAGTTCAATTCATAAGCCATGACCTTTGTTCACAATTGACAATACTTAACATTTATACTCATTTAGCATTTAGATACAAATACGCACATTCATCACATATAATTGTTTCCATTCCCTTTTCTTCCTATATTAATTTATTCCATAACACATACACATATTTGCAATAGCAGTGAATTATCATTTAATACAAGACTTTACCATTAAAATCAATAATTTTAGAATTCATTTATGTCAACTTCACTATCATATTACCCAATTCCTCATGTACTTCAATTTAATCCTTATCCAAGTTTCATTTATCAAATAATTCATTGTCATATTATTGGGTTTCCTTTTCCTAGTCTTAACATCCAATCATCATGCATATTTAATTAATTAAGATTTTATATTCAATAACCTAAGGTTTTATAATCTAATTTTCTCCCCTAACACATAACCCTAACAAGCATTATATACTAACTAGAGCCTACTCCCTAGAACAAGGCAAAGCTCACTATATCCACTCCCTTACCTCAAACACTTGGAGATAAGGTGATTTTGCTTGCTCTACACTTGAAAGCCTTGCCACCAATTGAGTTAGAGTCCAAAGGAAGAGGGAGGAACCTAATATAATAGCCATAGCAAGAAAAGATTAACATTCATGTAATGAGTCATGCCAAAACTCAAGAAAAGTGGAGCTTCCATGACTTAAGAATCAAAAACCACCATGGATGGAGGAGAGAGAAAGGGGAGGACGAATTAGAGAGAGAAAAAGGAAATTCATGGCATTAAACACTTACTTGGAGGGAAGAAGGAAGGGATTTGTTGATGAAATGAAGAAATCTCACTTGTTCTTGGTGGATTTGATGATGAAGAATGGAACCCTAGGGGAGAGAGGAAGAGAGAAACGAATTTGGGAAAGAAAGAGTGTGTGTTTTGCTTTTATTTTTTTTCAGCAGTAGCACGATTTAATCGATTAAATTGCAGCTTAATCGATTAAGAGGCGATTAAGAGGCGATTAAGCTGCACAATTTTGCAGTATCCAAACTTTGAAAGGCCATAACTTCTTCGTTACCCGTTGGATCTTCCTCAAATTTTAAATCAAGCTTCCCCACATACTAATCTTCACATCCAACGGTGGAATTTGTGTTTAGAGTTGTAAATCTTTTATTTTGAATTTCCTAAGGTTCTATGTTTTTAACCCTAGTTCTACATGTATTTTTGGCTAGATTCTAACTTATATCTCCATTTCTTCTACCCTAAGACCATCCCAACATACATTATACTTGGAATTAAATTTGGGATGTTACAATTCTCCCCCACTTATTGGAATTTCGTCCCCGAAATTCCGTTAGGTTCTGTAAATGGAGAATCACCCCGGTGATAGGACTCGCGATTCCTATCTTTAATCCCCTTTGGTTTCTTCCGTCAGTCCTTCGATTTGCCCTTACCTAGACAGAATTTAAATTAGGGTAGGAAGTTCTCCCCCACTTGGCATCAACATACCCAATTACCGCTTTTCTAAAGGGTGTGGGATCGGGTTAATCCGCCTCCGATCGTCCTTCGGATAGATGCAAGACAGGAGTTGCATTAGCTAGATACGGGAAAACTCGAAATATTTAGCATTTCCAGAATAGTTTTAGAATCTTTCCCAGAATAGATACCCTGGGATCGAGGCATGCGAATATTTTTGTAGGATAGAACGCCTTAGAGTTTATCTTCTCACCAGGATTGACTAGCACCGGTAAGGTTTAGGATTTTTCAAAAACACAAGCATTCATGAACAAGAAGCACCCCAATGCTTAGTTGATTAGAGCAGACACAATTCCTACTAAATGCCCCACAATCAACTTCTTCCATGAATCGACTAAAAAGATTAGGAAGGAAGAAGTCCACATTAGTTCCAAGATTTACCCAACTACCAAATGTGAAGGGTACGACAACTTGCCTTTGGCTGAGTCAATTATTAAGATGTTTGGTCTCAACGCAGGGATTTTACAAATTCGGCAAAACCGGCTATTCTTATGAGTGGTTATCTAAGAACCGGGAAAAGATTCAAAGCAACTGTCAAATTGCTTCAAGATTGATTTAGTTGATATGATGGTTAAGAATAACTTCTGGAGAGCTGTCTTAACTCACCCAAGGGTTTAGCACTTAGCTATACTACTTTGGTTGTCTATTTTCACTTTAGAGGTTATAATGATAGCATTTATTGATAGATGCAAGAATTGAGGTGATCAATCTCATCCTCACGTCTACCAACAACACATCACTGTCGGGTTCTGTCAATTATGTCATCATTTAACAAAGATCGAGGTGGTTTTGGAAAGGGTACTATTCAGGTCGATTTCCTTCCTTCAATGTCGGGTTGGTTTCTGTTCTACTTAAAAACTTTAAATGACATCGGCCATTAATAAATGCAAAGATCGAGGTGGTCAATCTCAATCTCACATTCATCAATGGTAATATCACTGTCGGGTTTACTGATGATAACGTCACTTAACAGTTGTAAGAGCCAGTACGACCAATCCTACTCTTACACCCCATTAAACAACAATACCACCATGGGTTTGGTTCTATTCTACCCAGAGTTCTACTATTCCATAACTTTGACTAAAATCTCTAATCAAGCACATTCATAATTCAAACATGCATAGCAACCTCTCACATTAACATATCTCACAAAAACCAAAGGGAAGGCTAATAATTCATTCGTCCTAGTAAATAAACATATTTAGACACACATCCTCACACATGCATAAATCATACTCATCAATATATATATATATATATTCACAAACACTAACATGAGTTCAATCCCTACTTCCCACTAATCTAGTCATTATCTACATTATCTAACTTAAAGTTTAATCTTACATCTACACACATATACTTAACAAGCGACAATTCTTCGGAAATGTCATATTGAATGCTACTCATTCATTTTCTCACATTAAACTTTATCTTCCTATAACCCTATTTATCTTATCATGTTATTATTCTACCAAATTTTCTCTCAACTTCTACCTAGTTTTATTATAATGCTAGCCCACTTAGGAATTCGCTAACAACTAGTACCACTAAGTCATGCATAACCAAGAATAGCATACATAGGCATACATAACTTCACACATCCATATATTCAATCATAACCCTAATAGGATTTCTACCCCGACTCTAACACTTGAACATCTAACTTTACATCGGTTACTCGCTTGATGAGTAACCACTGGAGTTATGAATAACTCCAAGGGCCGAGGAAAAACTGCTCTGATACCATAAATGTAACACCCTAGTTACTTTTACTCTTAATTAATTGAGGATTTAAAAATTTCCTTTTAATACAATTAGGTGATCATAAAAACTCTTAGTTAGATTTGCTTATTATAAAAATCTCCGTAAAATCGGACGGAGTTTCCTTTGTTTTAGGGACATTCCCAAAATATTGATTTCCTGATATACCTGCATAAAACTTCATTTTCAACAATAATGGGCCAGCAGGGCCAAAATACAATTAATACTTCAATTACACTTTTCGGAAAATGATTACAATTCTAAAGTGGGTTTGCTTTCCCAAAATATTATATATTTCAAATTCCCAAAATATTAAACTATTGACCCACACAGGGTCACTCAACTAACTAAGCAGCATTCCACGAGGTGGAGTGTAATCCTGCCCGGCCATACTCGTGTAAGCTCCTTCTTCACCTGTAAAAATATATCAAGAAGGGTAACATTACACAGAACTTAGAAATATAGTTTCTACAAAAGCATAGTAATAAACCAAGGACCTACCCTACACCATACTATCCAAATCATATACTACCTCACTTTCCTTTTATACAGCTCAACATTTCCTTATGATTTCAGTTATATGTTTTCCCTATGCCTTTCTAGACTTTCCATTCCTTTCTATTCTTCGCTCACCTTTCGGTGGGTCCTATTATCATTTGTTCGCTCACCACGAGGGCGGGTCCTAATTACATCTACGCACACCATATTGGCGGGTCCTAATTATATCTACGCACACCATATTGGCGGGTCCTAATTATATCTACACACACCATATTGGCGGGTCCTTAACATACTAAGTCACACTCCCTACGGGAGGGTCTATAATTCACACTCCATTGTGGAGGGTCCTATTCTATACACGCTCCGTTATGGAGGGTCCATTTATATACACGCTCCGTTATGGAGGGTCCATTTATATATACACGCTCCGTTATGGAGGGTCCATTTACATACATTCGCACTCCGCTTAGGAAGGGTCATTATACCTAAACTCACCTTTTCACATTCCTATATCCACACCTAAATAGGCGGGCCTTTCTCACATTAACAATATAATTTCCCATTGTCCAATTATTACACTCATTACTAATCCATTTATTATCTAATTTCCTTTCAATTCCATTATCCAACTCATGTCGTTATCTACAACAAACATCCTTTTCACTTAGCACACTTATCTCTATATTTTCCATATTCATTGCCCATCATCCTCCCAAATTAAAACAAGTCTATCACTAACACTTTCCCTTTTCTTTACCTATCTCTTGGTTATCCTAATAATATAATATTTCATTCCTTCCACAATTTCCATATCTTTTCAAGCTTACAACGAGTCTCTAATTATTTTCGCTCTATTATCCACTCTTAATTTCCTTTATAACTTTCTTATGATTCGTCAACTAGTTATTCTCATTACTCTCTAATTACATATCTACTTAGTCCATCATTCCCTTTCTATCCATCATCATTTATGTATTTGTTCTCACACATTACACTAGTTACTCTTTCTATTCTCCACTAATTATTTCCTTTATTTTCATTATCAAATACCCTAAGGTTTTTATGCTATACTCCCTCTCTACCCCTAGCCATCACTATAACTAAAGAGAATCTAGTTCCTAAGCTAAGGTAATACGAACCCTCTTACCTTCTTAATGGAGGATGATGATAAATTCAAGTTCTAGTTCCTTGATCCTTGGTGTGTGAGTTCCTTGTCCTTGACTTGGTTTTGGTTGGAAGGCATGAAACAAAACCCTACATATTTATGAGTGCAAGAACCCTAAGCTTTTAGAGCACAATTTCTATGAGCTAAGGAAAGTTGGAATGGAAAGGAAATGAATTCATGGTATGAAGCTAACTTACCCCAAGTGATGATGAAAATTGAAAAATCCAAGAAGAAGGAAGGAGGGAGCAAATCGTGTGGAGGAAGGAGGAAGAGAATGAGGCTTCAACCCACTTCCATGGTGCAAGGCTTGATGGGGTTTTGTTGGTTTTGGGTTTGAGATGCCCAAAATCAAGTGTGTATGGTGAATGGGTGATGGAGTGTTCTTGGAGCTTGAGAGAATTGATGGAGATGGTGGGTTGATGATGGTGATGAAGGATGAAGGAGTGTTGTGTTTTTGATGTTGTATTTGCCTTTCAATCAGCTGAGGAAATCATGTGGCCAAGAGGCCACAACTTGGCCCCCAAGTTTTAATCCAACGCACCAGATCTGGTGCTGCTGGTCGCGCTCGCTTGGGCGAGCCCAGCACTCGCTTGGGCGAGTCCTGGCACCAGCTGGTGCTGCTGGTGCATCTGATGCGTGAACTGGTGCGGTCAGGTGTGAGTTTGGCGCGCCAAGACGCGAATCTGGTGCGGCTGGTGCGTGGAGCGGCTCGCTTGGGCGAAATGGTGCCTCGCCTGGGCAGATTTCCCACTGTCTGGTGCACCAATGAACAGTGCACCCGCCTGGGCGCATGGCTGGTGCGCCTGGGCGAAAATCTGGGTTTCCAACCTTCGATTCGCCGTAACTTTTTCGTTAACCGTCGGATCGAGTCCAAATTTTTAGACAAGCTTCTTCACCCCATAAACTTCATATCCAACGGTGGAATTTATTTTCTTAGCATCCCATAATAAATTTCTAATTTTATCTTTTTGGTCGATCTCTATCATCGAAAACGCCGAGTTAACTCCCGATTTCGATTATATGACTTTGCCCGAAGCCACAACTACCTTCTATACAACCCCTAGGACTTATATTTACCACTCACCTATCCACCAAAATTCGTTAAGTCATTATTTCAAATTTTTCCTAGGTTTCTAATAATAATTTCATTTAAAATAAGGTTTAGGATGTTACAGCTTGCATGGATCTATTGCAGAAGTGTGTGCCTTGATCACTGACTTATTAATAGATCATTATATATAGATTAAGGCCTCGTGTAGTGACCTATTCCAGTTTTTGCTATGGTAACACTTATTCCGAATTGATTGAGTTGTCTTGTTCTTACACTTATTAATTGGTTAGACCAATATTATGGTTAAGCTGAGATAAAATGCTTATTCTACACTTCCTATGTAATATGTAACACCCCGACTTGGCAACTTGAAACCACAATTACTTAAAATGAAATATAGTGAAAATTTGGGCCAATTTTTTTTTTTAAACTGGTATAGCATAGACGTGAGAACGTTTTCAAACTTGGTTACTAGTAAAAACTTGTATCCTCACGTTGCATGAAAATCTTTCAAGTTCCAAACCGAGATATCACAAGACACCGCACCTTGAAACTCATTCACCAACACATCATTTAAACATAATAGCCCATTTAACTTAGTTCAAAACATCAGTACTGAAAATTAAACTTTATCCGGGGTACAACACGGTAAAGCGATGGTACTAAGAACTTGCAGTAGGATACATTACTCTGGGGAATTACCTATTCTCTAGTCACATATTCTAAAACTTGCCACCTAATACTGAGTCTTGGCTAATCAACCCTCAATCATCTTCATCCATCGGGAGATCCTCAGGGCTCGGGCACCAATCCTCGTCACTGAGACACTCCTCCGTGTTGGCCTCAGACCACCGATCGGAATCGTCGTCATTTGCCACCTCAGTAGTCTCTTCCATGGAGTCGTCTGGTGTTTTCTCCTCCTCTATCTCACGGGCTAGAAGCCTCTCCATGATCTCTGCCCTTCGCCGCTTCATCTCTATGAAGACTATGACATAGGCGGACATAGTTATATTATCTCCTCTCAACGGAGATGCTCCTATCTCCCGAATAAGCTGGAATCTCGCAATATTGTCCATCTAAGATTCATACAAATTGTACCAATACAAAGCAGAAGTATAGGAGAGAGTGAGCTACCCAAAACATTAAATGTCGACTGTGTGGAATTACAATAGGCAAATATTAAGACAAAACAATGAACATCAAACAAACAACAACATGATCATCATTATCATATAAACATAAATTCATGATTGATTTTTCATAATAACATTCTCAAGATATTTCTATTAAAACTTTCACGACCTTTATCAATTCTTTCCTCAATCATTACTTCCAAACTTATTAACTATTCCAGGGCTCTTATTTCATATTTGACTTATTCATCACTTGATATCCTTATGATATTTTTCTTTTAAACATCTTAATCTTTTAAGTCTTATCGTTCCAGTTCTCATCAATGATGTGGGGAATCATCATTGAGCTCGCACACACGTCTACATCTCCTCGGTCATCCACCCAGCCTAGTCGGAAGCAAACAGGAGTACAGGACCTTTACCACGCGGGCACGACAGCTGTCTCAACAATTGGCTCCAAGCCAGGAGAACAGTAGAAATCTCGGGTACAGTCTCAAATCAATTCAATTCATATCATTTCATATCAAATAATCAAGGCTCACTGTAGAAAAATCGGGTACATTGGCAAATCACATATGCCCCGTTCCAGTCCCTCTCACTGCTCAAGATTTGCAATCTAGGGGACGACAGTACTATTCTAGTCTCGAATGCAGAACTTACTACGGCTTTGGACCCAGTCCTTACCACGTTCGTATACCACATATGGAATTCGTTCTGCCTAGAAAGTACTCTAGACTTCTTGACGTTTCACCGTCACTGTCTTCCCCTAATGCAATCTCCACCTGAGTATCCGCAGATACTCATGGTACCTTCCTCTCCACTACTTCGATATCACGCTCATGCCTCACCGCATTCGTTAATGTCTTTTAAAGAATTTTAAAGTTTTAGAGTTTTAATTAACGGCTTAATCCTAATGGTCGGCTCATCCTTGGTGCATCCCTTCAACGAGTCCCGACCGCTAATCGTTCAAATCCGTTCCCCAGAGAATCACATATGCCATCACTTGAATCATCACAGCATCTTGCATCACATCTTTCTGCTCAAAAATCTCATCAGCATTATTCTCCTCGGCGTTGCTTAGCAGCATCCTCAGCATCCTTCTCCTCATCATTGCTTAGCAGCATCATTCTCATCAGCGTTGCTTAGCAGCATCCTCAGCATCCTTCTCCCCATCATTGCTTAGCAGCATCATTCTCATCAGCGTTGCTTAGCAGCATCCTCAGCATCCTTCTCCTCATCATTGCTTAGCAGCATCATTCTCATCAGCATTACTTAGCAGCATCCTCAGCATCCTTCTCCTCATCTTTGCAGCTCCTTCAGCAGCATCGTCGGGTATTTCTTTCCACAATCTTGAACAATCATCCTTGTATCTCAACTCTTTTTTACCATCTCAGCTCAAACTTTTTTCCAAATCGTCCTCATATCACTTATCGTTATTTCTTTCTAATCACATTTTGCCCTTACGCAATTTCATTATTATCATCACAAAACCAAAGCATACTAACATTTTTCAAAACTGTACCTCCATTGTTTAATCAATAAATCATTTTGAAAAACAATACAATCAAGTAGTTCATATATAATCAATCAGAAATCATGGCATCATACTAAGCAACAAGAACATATCAAACTATAAACAACAAACCAATCTCAGCGGTTTGTGTGGATAGCCAAACAACCAAACAATTGCTGTCCCACTACCTCGCTTAATGAGATCGGGGTCCAATCTTTGAGATGATTGGACGCCTTAATATGTTACCTAAATACCACGGCGTCTTAAGGGAAAGCCCCTCTCTCACCTCAATGACGTAAACTTTCGAAAGCTCTCCAAGATTTCCCAGTCGTTAGCCTTGCCTCGTTTCCTTCGCGTCCGTCGTTCGAACTAGAACATTTTTCCCGTGCGTTAGAACGATTCCAATAAATTCATTAATTCGTTCTTAAAACACTTACAATCCCTTTTTGAAAACACATTGCCGATATCCAAAGATTTCAAATTCAAATCAAATCCATAATTAAAACGGTTTCGAAAAAACTTGAAATAATTCGAAAATACTCTCTTCATCAAAATAGACTCCATTTCATTCGTAAAAACTTAATTTAAAATATTCACGTTATAAAATTCGTTATCCTTAAGCATCCAATAGAATACAAAATTTCAAGAGGATAAAATTCCAGAACCACTTTGAATTGATTCGTTTAAATCCCAAAACTTTGCAACACTATTAAATACTGATCAGAGGGTGTCATTTAAAAATTCCAAATCAATTTGAATTGCTTAAACTATACTTTCAAATCAAATATTTTTTTTAGTTCTTTTGAAATCCAGACATAGGTTTTTCACCAATAATTCTAACAAACAATTTCAAAAATGAATCTAATTCAAATCTAGATTTTCCAAAACATATCCAATGAACATAAGGAACAACACATTAAGTTTTCAAAACATTCACAACTCACATAATGCAAGTCACATTCTAAATCATTTAAAATCGTTAATTAAATTATAATACTAACTCAATCATCCTTAAGAAAATAATTCAAACTTAACCTCTTAACAAAAACCGAATTAACCATGGTCAACAATTTCTAATTACCAATAAATTTTAAACCTTGGAATCATAGAATTAACATTATGAAAATTGATTAACTCAATTAATTTATTTAGTTTCATTTCTAAAAAAAACCGAAAAGATTAAAGAAATCATCACATCATTTTCATCAAACCTATAACATCATACACATAGAATCTAGTCATTATCAAAGGTCATTTCATGGAGAAAATTTTCCAACCATCTAAACATGCATTGGCCGAATCATATAGGTACAATCTTGCAAAGATTTAATGCACAAATAAAGACATAAAATAATGAAATTATTTTCTTTCTTTGGAGGCTAAAACCGTGAGCATCTTAAGATGAAATATTTAACAATTTTAATTCACTTTCTTAGCTTAAATCAAAACAACAATTAAAGTCACAACTCATCTCAAAGTTTCATTTTTATTTTTCTTTAAACTTAATTATTTCATGCATGCACTTCTATGCTCTTAGATTCAACTAGCTTGATCATACATGCAACTTAAATAATGATCAAACACAATTTCCTACTCTTCTTCCTCATGGCTGAATATCATCATGCAAAAGACAAGGTTTTTGGTTCACTTTTTCAACATACAAAAGTCATATAATCAAATCAAGACATGTAGGTTTTCAAGGCAATTTCTTCAAAGCATGATGCTACATCACTCACTCACATCAACATGCATTAATCATTATCATGACAAGATTTTTCTTAAATATTTCCATTAAAACTCAAGCTCATAACTTTTTCTTAAACAAAATAAAGATTATACTTTAAACTTCAAAATATGACATGCATGAACTTGAAATCATTAGATCCATCCATAACACATACATGCATCAACTTTTCACAAAATAAAAGGCATAAATCCCATTTTTATCAATCATGGCCGAATGGCCTTCACACAAACATGACATGCACAAGATCAATTCTTAGATTAAATCATGTTCATGCTTAAAAATCATTTTAAAGCTTGTTACCCTACTTATTTCATCAAGGTCGTGACAAACATCCAAGAAAAGCATAATCTTTTCACTTGAAATTTGACATGCAAGCTTCAAGGTCCTAACTTTTTGATTAGTAAACATGGATTATCACATATATATAAAAATCAACCAAGATCATCATAAAACTAACATGCAAAGCTAAAGATCCCAACTTTATTCTCAATCAAGTTTAGATTATATATTTACTTGTCAAACAATCATATACATACACCATAAATCACGATCTAAGCAAGAAAATCCAACATGCAAGACTAAATATCTTCACTTTATCATTAATCAAGTTTAAATCATGAATTTATTTATCAAATCATCTCATAAAAACTTCATAAATCACGGTTTAAGTGAGGAAATCCAACATGCAAAGAAATTTATTTTAGTCTTCACAAAAATCTCAAATAATACTTTAGATCTTTAAGATTTTGTTTGAAAAGCACCAAGATCCATCATGAAAACATTGGCCGAACCATAAAGTCCATGGTTTCAAATATTACAAATCATTTTAAGTCATAAAAGTCCATAGTCAAGAATAAGCAACACTTGCACTCATCTTTCAAGCCATGAAAATAAACATGCAAGGAGAAAGAAAAAGAAAAATTACAAAACCAAAAGAAAAACCTAACTAACATAATCTTCTTCTTGATCTTCAAATCACCTACCAAGAAGATGTTGATCTCCTAGTCTTCTAGCACTTTAGATCTTCAAGGAACAAGCTAGATTAAACTCCTAACTCTCTCTTCTTCCTCTTCCTCTCACTCTCGGCCAACCCTCTCTCTCCCTCTCTCTCTCTCTCTCTTTTTCTTTCTAAGAGTTTGATGGGCTCTTAGAATGTGTTTGGGTGCAAATGAGGAAATGAAAATGAAGTGGAGGAAAAATGAACTAAGGCTCTTGTTATTTATAGGCAACCGAATTATCCCTTCTTTGTCCTTGGTTTTTGGCTTCGGTCTAAGCATAATGGGAAGGGTAATTTTGGCTTTCCAAAAATTTGCATGTAAGGGATCAAATCAAGGGGACATGGTGGAGTAGATTAGGGCACTAGGTCACTTCTCGAATGATTAACTCTACCACTCTAAATTTTCCTACCCATCCTATCTTACTAAATTTCCAAATGGTTCCACTTATCCTATAAATTCCTTGTTCTAAATATTAAAATCTTAAGCCTACACATACACTCACACAACCGTAGCACACACACACATCTTATATTTTTATTTTCTAATCACATTCATTTAGGACATTATAATCACTAATTTACACTATTATGCAAATAACTCTAAGGAATCACATTCACACAATCACTTTCATGCATCAAACATCATTCACATATCAAACCAAACACACATCACATAATAAATTCATGCCATGACAATAATTTCATGTTCTACAAAACACATTTCTTATTATTAAGGGATTTTAAACTCTTTCAAAGTAAAATTATTATCTACATAAAATATACATAGATATAGTCTCCAAATGATTTTCAAAACCAAGCTTTTCATACACAATAGAAATTTCCAAAAGATAGATTCATTTGAAGATTTCTAGCCACTTTCAAAAATCAATATTTCTTAAAATTCATCCTTCACAACGTTAGAAAATAAATTTTTATAAGTCAACCCATAAAATTCCAAAAGTTACATTTTCAAATTCTTCGTTTCAAGACGATCGTTTTCATATAAAGATCATAAATTTTCGAGTTACGGTTTAAAAGATACGGATTTTCAAAGTTATCAAATCCAAAAGAAAATTTATTTCAAATAAAATCCTTTGTAAAACAGAATCTCAAGATTCATTTCGGCAAAATTCGTTTCCGTACATATGGGAAAATACGGGATGTCACATAATACCATTTAAAGTCGTCAATCCACTTATTGTAAGCTACTCCTGGAGTGTAAAGATAAAATAATGGATTATGATATGAATTTAAACATAAAAATTTAATGCAACTTTTAATTATTATATGGCGGATTATTAATTTTATAATAATAAAAATTAATAATTAAATTTTTCGCCATGACTTCATAATGGACCCCCTATTTCGTTAAAAGTCTTTATTGGCGCCATATAGAGGAAAGAGGATATTTTGCATATAACATAGCAAAATATAATTTGTAACTATTATATATACTATTGAAGTTTCATTGCAAGATATTAGTAAGTTCATGGATGGAATAGCGTAGGTAGTGGGACTTCTCGTTCACCGGTGGAGATGCTCTTAGTGTGCATATGGAAGTACCTGTTCGGTTCCATTTAGTTATACCCTTATATGGCGGATTATTAATTTTATAATAATAAATAATAATTAAATTTTCCGCCATGACTTCATAATGGACCCCCTATTTCGTTAAAAGTCTTTATTGGCGCCATATAGAGGAAAGAGGATATTTTGCATATAACATAGCAGAATATAATTCGTAACTATTATAGGAGACAAGGGTATGTAAATTGAGTTAATCCATCATAATCTTTCCTTATATACGTGAGTCAACCGTATTATATGGATTAAAAAAATTATATCTTGCTTTAAATTACGCCAGATATAAGTATCTATGTTTATTAAAGATAAAATGCTTCGGAATAGGAGAAGTACATAATAAATGCACACTTAAGTAATATTTAATCATCCTTCATTTCAATTGAAAATAATATTAATAATATTATATTAATATTATTTGTGTGACTAAATCTTCCTAAAGCCTTGCTGTATTTTTTCCTACTTCATATGTTTTTTATTAGGGTGTTACCTTAAAATAAACTACAATGCTTGTTACTACCTTATGAAAATTAATTATAAAAGTTTATTTATAATTAATTATTTTTATTCTTGATTACAAAGTGATTTATTATGTATGAAATTATTAGATAGTTTTTCATATGTGAAAATAATGTTTTTGCATATCAGTCCCTGATTTAGGACTTAAAAATAATAATAGAAAGATTTTGGAAGGAAAGGAAATAAAAATATTTATCATTATTTTAGCTGAAAGACTCGAGTCTTTCTGAAAAGACTCGAGTATTTTACACAGTGTTGCATGAGTTAGTGCATTTTCATTAGGAAAAATCAATTACCCTCTTCTAAAATTGATCAAAATTTTCATTCAATATGGTATATTTTATAAGCGAGACGTAATGATGAACTAAGGTTATACTAATAGTAAATAGGTTATAATCATCAATTCTATGTTGTGTATTGCTAAGGAAATTATTATGTATTACCACATTATTTTACCTAATCCTTATATTTTACAGTCAAAATAATGATATTTATTGTTTTTAAAATGACCTAAGTGAGATTATTAGTTTTTATGAATATATGATATCATCCCAACATTAAAATGAAAATACCCATATGAATAGAAATATTTATTGTGCTTGGTAATTCTTACATCATTTAATCATTTATTGTTTTTAAAACGATGTCCCCACGATGATATTTTCCTCTTCATAAAATCATTTAAGAGTCTCCCTCAGTCTTTGAATAGACATTCTTGACTTTGCCTTATTTTTTTGCCTTAAGGATATTTTCCGGTTTAGAAAATTGTGTGTTTATGTGAAAAATGGATTATTTTGCATCCTCTCATTTTAAATGTCCCTGACCATATAAATAGATGACTCTACCCCTTTTTATGTGGCCTTTTTCTTTCATTTTAGGTGGTGAAGTCATTTTTCGAATTGATGTATGCACTGGATCCGGACAAAAGGACTATATTTTAAGATCCCCAGTCAGTCACGTTATGAATGACTTTTTACAAAGTCAGGACCTAGAAGCATTTTTGCTAATTTCAGGGAAGAAAATGAGAATGCTGTATAAATTCAGGGACTAAAGTGACGGTTTACTCTAAAAGAATTATAGAAGCACTGAGTTATAATGCTAATGCAGTAATGCATTTGAAGAACTGTAGGAATAGTAGGATTCTCGCACTAGTATTTATATGGGTGTTAATTGCTAATGCAACTGAAGAACTATAGAAACAATATGATTCTCTCCATTCTGAAACAGATTGAAATATACGTTCCATCAAATAACATATTCCATTGACCATTGAATAAGACCAGATAAGTATTTAGGTAATTTAATTTAGAAAGGAAATTATTATGTTCTTGCAAATTTTGATGAACGTAATGTATTACCACTATTTAACTTTTCATTATAATATTTAAATGTTTAATTTAAAGTTAAAGTTCATTATTAGTCATTATTTTCAATATGTAATACATAATTGACTCATTATAATGTTTAATTTAAACCTTTGTGTAACTCTAAATATTTTCATTACGTTATATTCATTTCTCCATTTTTCGCAAGGTCATGTTTTGGTAAACTCAAAATCTCCAATATGGCGGAAATACTTGTTATCATATAATAATTAGAAAGGATTTACCTCTAATACCAAGTATATATTCTAATTAGACAATATAGTAATGATATATTTTGATTATAGGATCTTTTATTGTTTCATTCTTTAGTTAGGTAGGAATAGTTAATCAAAAAGTCCATAGTGCACATTCGTATTTGGATGTTGTGATAACTTACAAAATTTTTTTTGTAAATTATCTCTTATAGTATCTCATGTCTGCGACTGTTGAATATACACAATAAAAATATAATAAAGTACTACGGAATTCCTTAATGGGAGAGCAGAGGTCGCGTACTAACCAATTTATCTTTGAAAACTCATTGGGGTTATCAAAAATACATTTGTACATAAGCTGAATTTATAAACGCTGGATAAAAAAGATGAATCTTAAGGTATATGTTTAATTAAGATCAATTCCTTGGCCCTTATTACTTCTCATATAGGATACCAATACGTATGGAGGATGTCTTAAACTGGTGTAATTATAGCCAAAAAACCGGGGTGTTACAATAGAGAAAGTTAATTAATTAGAATGAGTGAAAGTAGATTAAATGAGAAGTGTAGGAAATAGAGTGGTAATAGGAAAAGTTAGGAGATTTAGAAGAAAATGATAAAAGGAAATAGGGTTCGACTGCACCGGGTATCCCTGAAGAGGGAAGACATGCAGGAGATAATGACTATTTATGAATTTATACACTTGAGTAAAATTATGGGTCCCTTCGCCACCTGCACATAGATAATAATTTATAATATAATGCGACAGTTCTTTATCTACCCTTCCTAACCTACGCATAAGAAGAGGGAAGTACATTCTGATATACACTTTAATAAAATAGGTAAAGTTATATTATTTCAAAAACATATAATATAGGAATATAACTTAATGTCTGATTATCAAAAACATTAATCTTTGGTTTATAATAGGTGGTGAAGGAAATAAGGTATCACCTATTAGTAATGGTGAAGGAAATAAGGGTTAATATATTGGTTTATATTTGATGTTCTATGCATTAAACTTTTCTATTTGATGGTTTCTATTTAATTATTCCAAATAGTAATAATTATATTACTACTATAATTATATATAATTATAACCCTATGAAAAATCAATATGGTATATTTTATACATTCATAATATTCTCATATACTCATAATTATAACCACTATTTTATGGACGTAATTGACATGTATATAATACACATATTCTACATGTATATAACATAGAAATGATGAGTCATAAAATACTTCCTATTAATTGAAAGAGTACAGTATTTAGCGGACTATTAAGAATCCCCTGACACTACTAATAGTAAAAATTTAATGCTTTTTCCATCATTTCTAATTATTATAATGAGATTGCCATTATTACGGTGGAGGTATAACCAATATTGGTTTTGAAATAATCGAAGAGCTCACTCAGGAAGAGAAAGCTAGCCAGACTACTGCTATGTTTGGAACAAAGAGGGATAATGAGAAGGTATACTTTGATTTGTGTTTAACCCTTTGGCAACCACAGGGAAGATACTATTCAAGTAGCTTAATGAATTTGATTAACAATTGCTTACTGCTTAGTCAGTATCCTCTTCACTTTCAATGCGCTGGAATGTAGAAACACATAGGCTTCTTAAGAGGCCTTTAGCTTATACAACTCAAGAACATGCCTCTAGGGCTATTTTCTTGTAGTTTGAATTCGTTACAACTGACGAATTATGTCCCCCAGATCCTATTAGTTATCAAGCTTATAATCTAGAATCAACTTAGCCTGATTCTCTTAATTAGTTCCTTTCATTGTAAGAAGTCATGATGACTTAAAAACCATGGATCTTTATCTTCCTCTTCAAATTTCAAACATGCCAAAATCACATAGTTTATTTCATGAAGTTATTCACTTGCCTAGACCACTTGTGCATTCTACCAAGAGAACCACTGGTTTCTCTAAGTCTAGCAGGCAATCTTTCAGTCTCTCTCCCTCTTGGTTTTGATCTGCAACTATCTCTAGAAATCCCACTTGTTTGCATGTTATGAGCTTCAATCAGACCACCTAATGTTAGTGGGTGCTGCGTTTTCCATGCCTAGCTCGTCTTTTCTTTCTTTTGATAAAGAAGAGGTATTATTAGAAGAGAAGGGAGAATATTACAAGAGGATAAGAAACCCTAATAAGAACAAAAGAAACACCTAAAAAACTACGCAAATGGGTCATGCAGCACTGCATGCCAAAGGGCGTTACCTAATCCCTACCCCCTTAGCCCGAGATACCCAACCAAAGACCAAAAACACATGAAAAGTCCTAATTAGGCATTTTGATGTGTAGGCTAGCATATGACAACCTCAAGTACTAAGAGCATATCTTTAGTGTTTAGCCTAAATATGCTCCGACCCATTTTTATCATGATTAACTTGATTGTGAATCGTGTTGTCAATGACAGATAGTGGTCCTTGGCTGTTTGCCAAAATATCGCGATACAAAGTAGTGGATGGCATCGTGAGCAAATGGCCGATGGCATGGCTCTTGAAAAAATATAATTACAGTAAAATGAGCAACACTAACTTGTTTCATATGGTCAGTGACAAAGTGGCCCACAACTAAATATTATAAGGTGTAGTGTCCTAATCACTATGTCCTTAACCCTCTAAGTGCTCAAGATTATAGCAACCAGGAGCCCAGGAGAGGATCAAGTATTGATGTATGACTTATGGTATTTCTGCAATTCCAGTTGGGAAAAGCAGGGTCTCCCTAGTCAACGTGTGTGTGCAGAGTGTCAACTTAGGGATGAGAGTACTTACCTGAAACCCTAGCTGTGATGAGCTATTTATAGGGTTTGGAGGAAGCTGATATGGGCCCTTTGGGCCCTGTATCAGAGTTGTGCTGAACCAAGATTTTGTGAAATAATATCGGAGGATTATGCTTTTAGAATCTGGATAAGATTAGCTGAAGATCTCATGTCTAGGCTGTTGCGAGAATCTAGGAGAGATTTGCGGAAGGGATAAGGAGCCTCAGCGAGCCTGAGCTTATCCATGAGCCGACGGTATGTCTCGGTCCTAGAGTCCCGAGCCTGATGGATTGGGGACCGATCGTAAGGTTCGGTTTCATCATGTCCGAGCCTGGCCCTCTCGTATGCTCGGATCCTACGTATCCGAGCGAAGGACTTTCACGACAGGTAAACCGAGCAAAGTTCCCTTAGAGGAATGTAACATCCCGCATTTTTCCGACTAAGATAAACAAAATTTTATTAAAGAAGGGTTTTGAGAAATCATTTTACAAAAGGTTTTCCATAAGTGTTTTAATTAGTTACAAAGTAAAGTGTTGATTTTACGGGGTTTTGATAAATAAATATTTTTATGGAGTTATTAAAAATGATTTTTTTTTTTGGAAATGATTTTATTGTTAGTGATTTCTTGCAAAAATAAATTTCTTTATGGACTTTCTTAGAGGTATCAATTTCATAAATCCATAACTTTTTAACCGTAACTCCGATTTTTATGATCTTTATATCAAAACAATCGTATTGAAACGTAGATTTCAAAAATGTATCTTTCAAAATTTTCTGGATTGGTTTGCGAAAATTATTTTCCAGTACTGTAAAGGACGAATTTTAAAGGAATTAATAATGGAAAAAAATAGTTTTGGATTTTTAATGAATTTTTCCTTTTGGGATTTTCTTTAACATATTAAAGTATGATTTTAGAAAATTAAATAAGGGCTATAAGTGCAACCAATAAGTACAGTTTATTATGTGTTTAGTTGTTAAAGTGTATGTTTGATTATTTAATTAAAGAAGAAATTATTTTGTGATTAAAGTGTGTGCTTGATTGATGAATGTGTGTATATATAAATGTGTGCATGATACGGTTTGTGTATGTATGTATATATGTGTATATACGTGTGTATGTGTGCAAATGTATGAGCTAGGATTAGAAACTTTTAGATTAAGAAATGAGGAATCAAATAGGAAACTAAGTTAGAACAAGACCAAACTAAGTTAGTATAAGTAACCAAACCCTAACTAAATACTAACTAATATTTTGCCCTAGAATGACCCTAAAATCTAGCCCACAAGACCTTGTCCCCTTGCATTTGATAAAATGCACCCATGCAAGTTTTTGAAAGTCCAAAATTACCCCTCCTAGTTGTGTGTATGGCCGAATTTTTCAAGGCCAAAAGAAGGGAAATTGTGTTTCACTCTTAGCCTATTTTATCTCATTCACTCCTTCATTCTTTCATTTCATTCTTCCATTCATTCACTTACTTCCTCCTTTCCTTCGTTCCCTTCCTTTCATTCATCCTTTCATTTCTTCATTTCACACTTCCACACAAACACATAATCTCCAAGAGCAACACTAGCTCTTGAGAGACATAGAGAGAAACATAGAGAGTGAGAGAGAAAAAGAAAGAAAACCGTGAGGGAGAAGATAGGGAGAGGAACCGAATTAGAGAGAAGAAAGGAAGGAGAGAAAGCCTTGATTCCTAGTTCATTTTCATTCATCTCCTTAGGTATAACCTTGATCCTTGTTGATCCTTCTTCTTCATCATTTTATTTTCGGTTTTATATGCTTTGTTGTTCTTGCATGTTAATTTTTGATATTGATCTATGTTTTCCAAAGAGTAATGAACAAAGATTAAAATTTTAAAACCACAAAATGAACATGCAAAAAGGTTTGAAGGTGATTCGGTTTTGTAATGATTTTGTGCAAATAATTCTTGTTTTCCTTGATGAACTTTGGTTTTGTGCATGTCCTTGAAAATGAAATTGATTTTTAAAGTGGTTCCTTGATGCATGTTGATTTTCGAACTAGATCTAGAATTTTTCTTTGCCTTCACATGATTTTCTCAAGTTGATCTTAATTTTTCTTACATGCATGTGAAAAATCTTGATTTAAAAATGAGAGATCTACTATGTTTTAAAACTTGATGTTCAATTCGGTTTTTAAAAAGGATTTTTGTGAAAATGATTTTATTTTCTTGCTTGATTTGGTTTTGTGTGCATGAAAAGGAAATTATTTTTAATAAAAGAGTTCAACTTGAAGCATGAAATTTTTAATAAAATGAATTCATTTTTCTTGATGCATGTTTCGGTGTTGACTTAGATTTTTAGAGATGAATTTTAATTGAAGTATTTGATGCATGCATGTGATGATCTAGTGAAAAGAAGTATATTTTAATGTTAAGTTTGATTTTTCTTTTAAAGTCTTGATTTTGGTTCTTGAATGATTATGCTTGTGTGATTTTTCTTAAGATCTATTAATTTTAAATATGTGCATGTCTAGATCTAGGATAGTTTAATTTGATTCTTGATTTTTAGTTAAAAGGCTTAAATTTTTATTTGTAAAGGTGATGCATGTTGTGTTTGAAAATTGTTTTCATAAAATATGTTAATTCAGTTTTGAAGGAAATAATAATTAATGGATTGATTTTTATAATTGATTTATATGTATGGGTATGTCTTTGATTTTTATAAAAATCAATGAATAAACAAGTGTGTTTGATAAAGTGTGTGCTGAAATTGTGATTTGTATGTGTTTTGACCTTGATAAAGGATATGTATGTATGCTCAATAATTTTGGAATTTTGTCACTGACTTAAGTATGATAAAATGAACTTCTCTGAATTTTTGGATAATTTTTGGAATTGATTTCCTATTTTTATGAGAACCAACTTTGTGAAAACGATTTTGAGAAAATAAGTTTTTCAGTTTAAAGAGAAACAGAATTTTTATGGTAGCTTCCTAAACCTCTCTAGATGCTCTCTAAATTGCTTGAAATTTTTATGGTAGCTTCCTGAACCTCTCTAGATGCTCTCTGTAAAATTTGAAGAGATTTGGAGTTGATTTGGTATTTTTACTAAAGGCAAAACAGTGAACCGTTTGGTTCAGATTTTCTGGACTTAGTGACAGATTTAATTGGAAAAATATGACTTTCACAACTCCAAATAATCTGAAAATTTTATGAGATAGTCTTGATTGTGTAAGGAAGATTTATACCAATTTTTATGCAATTCAGAGTTGAACAACTATTTTTAATAATGACGTTTTTGCCTCAGACCAGCAACTGTTCCGTTTTGTTTTTCATGCAAAATTTGATTTGAAACCTAGCTTAGGATTGTTTAAATGGCTTGAAAATTTTACTTGATGAACTTTATCATATATGTGTATGTTCTGGAAATTTTGAGAATTTAACAAATTAATTTAATATAGTTTTGAATTTTATCTTTTGTGTTTTACTTGTAATCGCACTAAGATTCTATTTGAATGTTTTTGATGATTATAAATTTTTATGCTTGATGTTATGACTTGGCTGACTTGTTTGATAATCATGATGCTTTGAAATAATTGAATGAGTGATTGTTTGATTATATGTTTAGGTTACGCATGAATGAATTATTTAGTTAACCTAAGTGTTGTGTTTGATTTGGTAATTGGTTTTGAAAATTAGTTGGTTTTGAAATAATTTATTCTTGATTTGATTTAAAAACCTTGGACTTAGTGGTTGCTTCCCTTGATTCATTTCAAGGTTTTAAGTTTGAAAAATAAATCATTTAAGTGTTTATTTTAAAGCAAAGTGTTATATGAACTAAAATATGATTTTTCGGTGTTTTCGGATTTTCTGAAAAATGATTTAGGGACTTGTGTAATTGCTGTCCACATTTTATTTAATTTTTTTTTCAATCTTGAAAATTTATTTGATTTGGTTTAAAGTTTAAGTTTTAAGTGGTAATTAAATTGAAAAAGGTTTGAATTGAAAAAGTTAAGTTTTTCGATGTTTTTGAGTTTTGGTTAATGGCTGTCCGGAACGGACCAGCAACCAAAACAAATAATTTTAAAGTGTTTTGTCAATTGTTTTAAAAATATTTTTAGATGTTTAAAGTATTTTCAAAAGTCAAACTTGATTTGAAAAAGTTCCAACGTTTTACGATTTTCCGACGAGAAATAAAAAGAGTTTTCGAAAACGCGTTTTGATACTAAGTAGGACGATTATTTAAGATAGAGTTGTAACGTTAGTGTCATCTCCCTTAGTACAAGGTATGTATAAGTCAAGAAGCGGAACGGCCGACTTGTTGGGAAGGACCCACAACAATTTCAGATGCTGGAACGAGAGGTGAGAGATGCAGTAGGCCTAAGTCATCGTGACGCGTAGACTCGGTTCTAAACTGAGTACATCGAGTCTAACCTGAGTCATTGTCATAGGTTATGTTCTGCATGACTATATGTGATATATATGTGCTAGATGTTTATCTGTTCTATTAAATATGACGTATGTCTGATTTATTTATATATTGAATTTCTCTGTTATTATGTTGTTGAGTATGTCTTGTTCTGTCTGGAGAAGTTGAATGTGGTTCTATGTGATGAATGAGAATCATGACAAAGAGTGAGATTTGAGATTAAGTAAGAAATTAAAGAAAGATGATAAGAAAAGATTATAAGAAATGATTGAGAAAGAAACAAAACGCGATGCGAATGAAACCATGAAAGAGATAAGTAATGAATAAAAGAGAATATGAAATAAAATAAAAAGATGATTCGTAAGAGATGATAAGAAATATCCGGCGAGGCGAGCGGAAGCGTGGTGATGATGATGCTGCTGATCGTGCTGTTGAGTAACAACTAAGGAGAGCGATGCTGATGGCGCTGCTGAGCCACAACGGAGTAGAAAGATGCTGATGATGCTGCTGAGCTATGATGCTGAGAAAGATGCTGAGGAATGCTGTTGAGCATGAGCTGATGAGAATAGTGCTGATGAAATGCACGAGAACAAGATACGAGGCAAGATGCCATTAAGAATTTAGGGGGAACGGATTGCGATTAGTGGTCGGGTTCATTGAAGGGATGCACCAAGGGTGAACCGACTGTCAGGATTAAGCCGCTAATTAAAACTCCAAAACTTTAAAAGATTTTAAAAAGACATTTACAAACGCAGTGAGGTATGAGTGTCGTATCGAAGTAGTGGAGAGGAAGATACTATGGGTATCTGCGGATACTCAGGTGGGGATTGCAGGAGGGGAGGGCAAGGACGGTGAAACGTCAAGAAGCCTGGAGTATATTTCTAGGAGGAACGAATCCCACAGGTGGCGTACTAACGTGGTAGGGACTGGGTCCAATGCCGTGGTAAGTTCTGCATCGCGAACTAGAAATTATACTATCACCCCCTCGATGCAAGTCTAGAACAGTGAGAGGGACTGGAACGGGGCATTTGAGATTGCCGTTGAGAGCGTGCATTGATATGATATTATATGAATAGAATTGATATGATTTGAGGCTGAGTCCTCCTGGTCTGGGACCATTTGATTGTGAGACAGCTGTCCTGCCCGCGTGGTAAAGGTCCTGTACTCCTGTTTGCTTCCGACTAGGTTGGGTGGATGACCGAGGAGATGTAGACGTGTGTGACTCCCTCAATGATGATGTTCCCCCCATCATTGAGCGAACCGTTTGATAAGACTTAATAACGATAAAATATTACAAGAAAGAAAGTATAAAGAATCTATAAAGAATTGAGAAAGATTCAGAGAAGAAAAGTATAATTGATTGTTGGAAAGATTGAGGAAGATGATGACAAGTCTTGAATACTTGAAGGCTGGCGATGCCAAGTGTAGTGATGTGTATTGTGTTGAGTTATGATTTTTATATATTTGGTATGTTATGATGTGCTTTGTTTATAAGTATTTCCTATATGCTTATGTGAATATATTTGTCATATGCATAGCATATTGTTGTTGCATGAGAATTAGTAGGTTCCATGTTTTTATTATATGCCTCTAGTTATTACTCTATTGTCCCATCATGTTTGTGCTTCTGGAATGCTGACCATCTCTCCTATCATGTTGTCATATCGGCTTATTCTGATATTGCAACGGGTAGATGGCCGACCCTGTAGTACAATCTGTACTTTCGTCTCGAAGCGGATTCGGCAGTGGACTTCAGCAAGGAAGATTAGACATCAAGATTAGGAGTAGGTAATTCCCTTCGAGCACTGTATTCCCCGCAACTACTTGGTTAACATTTCTATATCATTTTGTACCCCGCTTGGAATTTTATTGAGTATGGTTTTAAGGAACTTGAAAGGTTTTATGAAACAAGATTTGAAACTGTTTTTTTTAAAAGAGATCTATGAAGCCAAGTTACAAAGTGCGATGTTAAGTAACATCTCGGTTTGGAACTTGACTTGTGATGTGTGACATTAGAATATTATTTTATTTCAATCAAGTTAATGAAATGTTTTTGAACTTAAAGCTTCTCATGTCCATGTCACCTTGTAAAAAAAAATTTCCCAAATTTTTACTATAATTTGTTAAAGAGATAATGTTTTCAAGTTGCCGAAATCGGGGTGTTACAGAGTGGTATCAGAGCAATGGTTGTCCTAAGTAGCTTGATGCATGGGCTTACATGTTTGCTTTTGTGTGTCTGTCTGTGTGTTAGTGTTAGAATTACGATGAGTGAGAATAGAAGTACGAAATTACGCGAGCGCTCACACCGTGTCTATCATACCACTATCGTTCTATCCCTATCGTTCTATCTCTATCGATCTATTTCTATCGTTCTATCTCTCTATCTTCGGAACATGTCAAGGATTTGTCTACAATGGTACAAGGAACCGTGATCAGAATCATAATGAGGCTTTATTCTTTGTGACCTGAACCTCTCTTGACTATTGAAACCCCTTTTGTTGAGAATCCCTTTTTGTTTGTAACGACCTCTAAGCTATTGATATGCGACCTTGTTTTGCGACTAGAACCCTCTTTTCCTTGTTGATACTCCTTTTTATGTAAACCCTATGTGTCGTTGAGTTGCCTCGACAAGACGTTTGTTCTCTCTAAAAGCCTTCTATGAAAACTTTAGACCCTGACACCTTATGTGTCGTTGAGTTACGAATTAATTTAATCACCTGTTATAGTGGCCCCTGACTGACATCTTGATTTTGAACTTATGTGTGATGCCAGTGATTATGCAATAGGGGCTATGCTAGGACAGCGTAAGTCTAAAGTTTTCCATGCTATACATTATGCTAGCAAAGTTTTAAACGAAGCACAAATTAATTATGCAACAACTGAGAAAGAATTGCTAGCCATTGTGTATGCTTTGGAAAAATTTAGACCTTACTTGATAGGATCTAAGGTTATTATTTATACTGATCACACTGCCATCAAGTATTTGTTGGCTAAATCGGATTCTAAGGCAAGACTCATTCGTTGGGTCTTGTTATTGCAAGAATTTGATTTAATCATCAAAGACAAGAAAGGCAGCGAGAATTTTGTTGCTGACCATCTATCAAGGTTGATTAACAGGGAAGTGACAAGAAAAGAAATGTAGATTCAAGAGCAATTCCCTAATGAAAACCTGCTTTTAGTGCAAGAGCGACCGTGGTTTTCTAATATGTTCAATTTCAAAGCTGCAGGTGTCATCCCCGAGGATTTAAATTGGCATCAAAAGAAGAAATTCCTAAAAGATGCAACGCAATACATATGGGATGACCCCTATCTCTTCAAGATTATCTCTTCAAGATAGGAGCTGATGGTTTGTTAAGAAGGTGTGTAGCATCAGAGGAGTCCAAGAGCATCCTGTGGCATTGTCACAATTCTCCTTATGGTGGGCATTTTAATGGAGAAAGGACCGCTGCCAAAGTCCTTCAGTTGGGTTTTATTGGCCTTCACTATTCAAAGATGCCCGCTTCCATGCCCAATAGTGCAACTTGTCAATGGACTGGAAGGATATCGAAGAAGAATGAAATGCCCCTGAATAACATATTGGAGATAGAAGTATTCAATTGTTGGGGAATTGACTTTGTGGGTCTGTTGCCAAGCTCATATTCAAAGGAGTATATCCTTGTGGCTGTGGACTATGTGTCAAAGTGGGTAGAAGCTGTGGCTGCAAAGAAGGCTGATGCCAAGACCGTGATTAAATTCCTCAAGAAGAATATATTCAGTCAGTTTGGTACTCCCCGAGTCCTTATCAGTGATGGAGGATCACACTTCCGAAATCGCTAGCTTGAGAAAGTCCTATAGCACTATGGTGCCAGACACAAAGTTACTTCACCCTATCATCCGCAAACCAATGGTCAAGCGAGGGTCTCAACTAGGGAACTCAAGAAAATCCTGGAGAAGACTGTCTCATCAACCAGGAAGGATTGGTCCATGAAGTTGGATGACGCGCTTTGGGCTTATAGAACTACTTATAAGTCTCCCACTGATCTATCTCCTTATCAACTTGTATATGGCAAGGCATGTGATGAAGGGTTTGTCGAGGACCTCGTCAAAAACAAAAGTAAATTTAATTTAAACTTGCAGCATAGTGGTGCCCCAAGGTCGTCTCTCGTGGATCAAAGGGAATTTCTTGATTATATTAGGAGTATTTAATAATTTGGGGGGGAGGTTGATTTTTTTGATAGATCTTTGGATTAAAAATAAAATATTTAAAAACGTACCTTAGATGATTAAAGCTTCAACTTGTGGATTCGATTCTTGGATTTATCATTGGTTCAAAAATTTAAACTCATATAATATTTGAATTCTTGTACCTAAGTTTGATTAGTCAAGCGCCAATTAAACTTAAATTGATTCCTCTAATGTTTAAGCAAACATGATTCGAGTCAATTAGGTTAGGATCAAGCGTCCACATTTAATCCCTAAATGATCCCTAAGAACAGGAATCAAACAAACCAAACATTGGAATAATGAATTAATTAACTCTTTCTTGTCCTAAACTCAATGAATCAAGCGTAAATCAAACTTAGGAGATTCGTTATATGTTTAAGCAACATGATTTGAGTTAACTTGGTTAGAATTATGCATTCACTTTTAATCCCTAGTTAACTTTAAGTCCTTGAATCAGCAAGCAATTAATGAGTAAATTAATTAAGTCCATGAATGTTCCTTTGTTTTTCTCAAGATTAATATAACTAAGCGTCACATAATCCTTGATCTTGCATTCTTAACCTTTTTAAGACTTATGTAAGTAAGCATCACATAAATCTTACTCCAGCAAGACATTAAGAACCGCTTATACAATGAATTTAAGTGATCAATTCAAACTCAATTATACAAGCATAAACAAGATAGAAAGATAAAAGGGAAATTCAATAAATAAGAGTTTATGAGGTTTTAGCCTTCCATTAAAACATAAACCTCAAAATCCATTAGAACTTAAAACCACAAGTTGAATATGGGACTTAGCATTCCATGAATCGAATTTCGATTGCAACAGAAATAAGAAGAAAGGAGAAGAGAAGCAACATTCAAGAGTAACTTGCTTGGAAATGTTGTGTGATTCCTTACAAGCTTGAGAAATGACCAATTTATAGGAAAAATTCCAACAAATTTATGTTAGAAATCATGTAAGCTTGTTTTGGTTTTTGGCATGTTTCATGCTGTCCTTTGAATGCATATTTTGACCATGAAAAAGTGTTAATTTCGAGAAAGCTATTTCTATAAAAGTTGTTTCCCTTTCAATTAGCTTTCCATTGCCACCGGCTTTGCTCAATTTGGAGTTGTTTACACCAAGATATGACCTAAAAACCGAAAGGCGTCACCAAATGCCAAAAATCAAATTTTAAGAATAATTATTCATAAATATATAGTTTGGTCCAAAATCATTTATATTATTATAAAGTCCATAATGAAGCATATAATGAATGTTAAAAAGCTATGAATAAAGTAAAAGATACATGCCATAATTTATTTGATCAAATACCCCCACACTTAGCTTTTTGCACTCCGGGCAAAATATATAAAAATGAAATTGAAATTCATAACACAAATAACTTAACAACATCTTACTTTTTTTTATTATATTTTTATTTTATTTTATTATGAGAAAAGTAATGCAATGAATAAGAGTATCAATTAAGTATTAAGGAATCAAAATTATGATCACATCGAGATCTTAAACATTATTAAGATAATTAAGGAAGACAACTCAAATGAGAGGATAAGATGAATGTGGTAAAACCTCCTCAGGTGAATTCTCTCAACTCTCACGTGTTTATTGGCTAAGTGTTTCACTCAAGCCACTCCATGAAAGAATGTACTACTATGAGCTTGACAAGCTTCTACTTCTCCACCACTTTTTACAATGCACACAAAAATCAAAAGGTCTTTTATTAGGTTGTAACGGGGCTTGGGTAAGGGTAGGATAAATCAAGGATTATATGGGCTAAAATCTCAAGGAATAAGAGAAATGGAGGATGAAAAATTAAGAATAATAATTATATGATGCCTCAAATTCTACACCAAAACTTTCATGGCATTTAACCAACTGATTATTGGCATGTCTATCTCCTTGAACCCTTCCTAGAAGGTGGCAGGGTGAGTATTCATTGTTTTACTTTTGTTTCATATTTTGCTCTTGGTAATGGATTCTCTTTTACCGGAAAAAAAAAACCATGCTATCCTTTTTCTTTCTTTTTTTTTTTTATGTTTATTGCCACCCGTTTTTTTTAGACAACCTTTTTTTTTCTAACCAAATACACCAGTTTCCTCTTTTTTTTTCTTTTTTATTTTTAGAAATGTTTACCCCCACACTTATATCTGAACTCATTCTCAAAAATCATTCCAAAGCGCTCTTATCCTTTGAGATATGGTAAATTCATGGTTTTTCTGTTTAAGGCTTGTAATGAGCTATTTAACAAGAAGAGGTTACATAGGCTCGAGGGGGCTAAACAAAGGAAAATATGCAAGGTAGGCTTATATGGCCAAGTTGCTTATTGAAAAAAAACAATGCCTTTATCATTTTAATGTGTGCAAGTGCAATTGTGGCCTCAAAAAGAATCATGGCAAGATCTAGAGTAACATCTGATCATGAGTGGAAAATATCACACAAGAAAGAAATGAGAATGGCATGATATGTATCCATCCAATTTAAGGCCCAAATCGCGCAGGGTTTGAAATTTACCACAATCAATCAAATCAACACACTCTTATTGCAAACTTAATTATTCTTATAATGCATAAGAACCAAACCAATCAAAATTTTGAAGCCTCTAACCAAATTAACTCTTGGTTAAAACATTACTTTCTTACAAACAAAACACAAACACTCAAAATAAATTAAAATAAATTAAAAGTATTTATTTTTCTCACACTAAAACGGGCTTTTAAAAAAATTTTAAAATTTTTTATGTTAAAAATAATACTTAAAAATAATACACTATACCCCCGCACTTAAATCTCACATTGTCCTCAATGTTATGTAAAGTAAATCAAGACAAGTGAAATAAAAGAGGAGGATAGAAAACTCCCTTAGTTATGGAGGGTAGAATGACTGATGCAAGTTTAGCTCTTCAACATTATGCTCTTGGTCTCCTCCACTTGTATGAAAAATCTTCAGTCTGTGCCCATTGATCTTAAATTTGTTTTGTGATGATTCACTCTTGATCTCCACTACTCCATGAGGGAACACATTAGTAACCACAAAAAGTCTCAACCATCTTGAACGGAGCTTTCCGGGCATGAGCTTGAGGCGAGAGTTGTAAAGAAGCACTTTTTGTCCAATAGAGAATTCCTTTCTTGATATCATTTTGTCATGGATAAGCTTGGTTTTCTCATTGTACATTTTCGAATTGTCATAAGCCTCTAAGCGAATCTCTTCAAGTTCTTGCAATTGTAACTTCCTTTCCATGCCAGCTTGATCATAGGCTAAGTTACAATTTTTAACCTCCCAATATGATTTATGCTCAATTTCCACTGGAAGGTGGCATGCTTTGCCAAAGACTAGTCGAAAAGGTGACATTCCAATTGGTGTTTTGTATGCGGATCTATAGGCCCATAGAGCATCTTCAAGTCTCTTACTCCAATCCTTTCTATTTGGTTGGACTGTTTTTTCTAGAATTTGTTTTACCTCTCGATTTGAAACTTCAGCTTGTCCATTTGATTGGGGATGGTACGGTGTAGCAATTCTATGCACAACACCATATTTTCTCAATAGGCTCTCCAAGTTGCGGTTACAAAAGTGTGTTCCTTGGTCACTGATGATGGCTCTTGGAATTCCAAACCTGCAGAAAATGTTAGACCTAACAAAATCTACAACAACCTTAGAATCATCAGTACGAGTGGCTTTAGCTTCTACCCATTTAGATACATAATCAACAGCAAGTAAAATGTAAATGAAACCAAAGGAAGTAGGAAACGGACCCATGAAATCTATTCCCCAAATATCAAAAATTTCACAAAATAACATAGGTTGTTGGGGCATCTCATTCCTACGGGTTATATTACCGGTCCTTTGACATTGTTCACAAGATTTACAAAACTTATATGCATCATGAAAAATAGAAGGCCAATAAAACGTTGGGGACCAAAGTGTCCACCACAAGCTTGAGTATGACAAAAGCTAAGAATGGAATGAATTTCGTGATCAGGAACACATCTTCTAATTATTTGGTCACTACCACATTTCCATAGATAGGGATCATCCCATACAAAATATTTTTCATAACTTTTTAATTTAGAAATGTATGATTTAGATGCATTTTCAGGAAAAACATTAGCAGCAAGAAAGTTTACCAAGTCTGCAAACCATGGAATGATTGTCTGAACCTTAAATAGTTGCTCGTCAGGGAAAGTATCATGTATGGTGTAACACCCCGATTCAGCAACTTGAAAACTTTAGTTACTTAAGTTAATTATAGTGAAAATTTGGGCCATTTTTTTTTAAAACAAGTATTACACAAGATGAGAACATCTAGGTTTTCAAAACATAGTTACATTTAAAAACTCATGTTCTCATATTCATAAACCTTTCAAGTTCCAAACCGAGATGTCACAAGACACCGCACTTTGAAACTCGTTTTCAAAACATCTTTCAAAATACATAGCCCGTTTACTTGTTTCAAAACATTAGTGCTAATTAAAACTTTTGCCGGGGTACAATATGATAGAGCTAAGGTGACTAAGAACTTACAATGGAGTACAATGCTCTGAGGGGATTGCCTAGCTTCTAGTCAGACACATTAAGACTCGTTGTCCAACTCTGGATGTTGGTAGACCAAGCTCTCCAACCGCAAGTCGAGTTGTCGTCATCAACCACCTCAGAAGTGTCTTCCAGAAAGTCGTCTTGTACTTGCTTCTCCTTGGTAGGGTACGAATAGATCGCTACATGCTAAGCCATCTACCAGTTGCAATATTAGCAATTGCCGATACGACAACATGGTAGGAGAGAGTCAGTGTTCCGAACACTAACGGGTTGACCATGCGGTCTCAGGGTAGATTGAATAACAAGATAGACAAATAATATGATAAAACAACATAACTAAAACATCATGGCATACACTCATATCATCGTCAACATATATAACATATAATATACATAGCATATAGAAACAAAACATATTATATTGTCCTAAACACACCAATGTCATTACTCATAACCAGATCAATCATTACTTCCACAAATCTTTTTCGTTCTTTCTTCAATCATGATTTCCAAACTCATCACGCGTTCCAAGAATCCTTTCTTATATACTCGTCTTATAAATCTTAATCGATGCTTGATATCTTCAGTGTACTTTTCTTTTGATTATTTTGTCTTTTAAGTTTTAGCGCTCCGGTTCACTCAATGATGGGGGAACATCATCATTGAAAAAGTCACACACGTCTACATCTCCTCGGTCATCCACCCAACCTAGTCGAAAGCAAACAGGAGTACAGGACTTTACCACGCGGGCACGACAACTGCCTCACAATCAAATGGTCCCAGACCAGGAGGACTACAGCCTCAAATCAATTCAATTCATATCATTCATTCATATCATATAATCAGGCATGCTCTCAGCGGCAATCACAAATGCCCCGTTCCAGTCCCTCTCACTGTTCTAGACTTGCATTCAAGGGGGCGACTGTATAATTCTAGTCTGCAGTGCAGAACTTACCACGGCATTGGACCCAATCCCTACCACGTTAGTACGCCACATGTGGAGTTTGTTCTGCCTAGAAAATATACTCTAGACTTCTTGACGTTTCACCGTTATCGTCCTCCCCTCATGCAATCCCCACCTGAGTATCCGCAGATACCCATAGTATCTTCCTCTCCACTACTTCGGTACGACACTCATACCTCACCGCATTTGTAAATGTCTTTTAAAGTCTTTTAAAGTTTTAACGTTTTGATTAGCGGCTTAATCCTACTAGTCAGTTCATCCTTGGTGCATCCCTTCAATGAAACCCGACCACTAATCGCAATCCGTTCCCCCTAAGTCTCAATGGCATCTTGCCTCAGATCTCGTTCTCGCGTATCTCATCGACATTATTCTCATCAGCTCATCAGCATCCTCAGCATCTTTCTCAGCATCATGGTTCAGAATCATCATCATCTGCATCTTGCTCCTCAGCATCAAAGCTCAGCCATCATCAACACCTTTCTCCTTAGTTGTTGCTTGGCAACACCATCAGCGTCGCTCTCCTTAGTTGTTGCTCCACAGCACTATCAGCATCACTCATCATCATCACGCTTCCGCTCGCCTCATCGGGTATTTCTTATTACCATCTTGAACATTATCTTTTCATCTTCATTCTTTCTCAAACTCAATTATCAATTTTCTTTCTTTCATTATTTATCTCTTTTGCATTCCATCCGCCTCACGTTTTATCTCTTTCTCAATTGTTTTCATAACTCTTTTCTCCTCATTTCTGTTCGCTTTAGAATTATCTCTTACTTAATAATTTCTCATGTCACTTATTCGCATTTCTTTTCTCTTTCCAGTCTTATTTCATTACTTTCACGGCTTCATTATTATTGTGTCACTATCCAGACATAATCAAACAATTTCTAAACAGAATAAAATATGCACAACTAGTAAACATTCAGCATGTAAACAAAACAAGTAGACATTTAGCATACATATCTATATTGCCTAATTCGCAGTACATTCGCAATCCATCTATTCGGATTGCGAGCAATCACATCATGGGACCACAGCACTCTCACTCACCTTGATGACGAAACTTCCGAAATCTTCCCAAGATTTCCCAGTCGCTAGCCTTGCCACGTTTTTCCTCGCGTCCGTCACCCGAACTAGACATTTTTCCCGTGCGTTAGAACGTTTTCGATAAATTCTTAATTTTCGTTTTAAAACATTCGGAACAATTTGCCAATATCCAAAAAGGTTTTAAATCAAAATCAGATTTCTAATAATAAGGTTTTCAAGAAAACTTTGAAACAATTAAAATAATCTTCTTATTAAAACAAATTCATTCTTTTTAGTTTAAAACACCCTGGTTAAAGAAAAATCATTTTCCTGAATCTTTAGACAAAATTCAAAACTCCAGAAAATAAAGTTTTAAAAACCATATCAAATTGATCCATTAACTTTCCAAAATTCACAACATCATCAGATAAAGATCAAAGAAGGTCCTTTAAAATTTTCAAATCAATTTTAATTCAGTACATTCAATTAGCACAAAAACAGTACATACAAGTTTCAAAGCATTCACAAACACACATAATGCAAGAATCACATTTTCAATCATTCAAAACCACCAATTAAATTTTAACCTTAATAAATTAACTTAATTACACTTAAGAAAATAATTTAAATTAGGCCTTGTGACTAATTCCTCAAGGACCGAATTACTATAGTTAATATTTCTAATCTCTAATACATTTTAAAACTCAAAACCATTGATTTAACATCACAAAATTTCTTTTCACATAATCAAATTAAACCAAAAAGAATTAAAAGAGATACACATCACTTTCATTCAACATATAGCATCATGCACCTAGACTTAGCCATCATCATGATCATTTTATGAAAATAATTTTCCTACCATTTAAACCTATATTGACCGAATTATACACATACAATTTTGAAAAGATTTACTGCACAAAGAAATATACAAGATCATGAAATCATTTTCATTTATTTTAACTAAAAACCGTGAGCCTACATTAGGGAAAATCAACAATTTTTAATTCATTTTCAAAACAAAATCAAAACAACAATTTAAATCATAAACTATTACACATATCTTCTTTTTAAATTCAATTATTTCATGAACACACCTTTTAAGCTTTATATTTAATTGGTATTATTATGCATGTACCCTAAATGAGAAACAAATATAGCCTCCTACCTATTTCTAGGTTGGCCGAAAGTCAACATGCAACAAGGCAAGGTCTTCATTCAATTTCCATCACACAAATTCACATAAACATGCATCAAAATCTTTTTCAAACATAAACTCAAGTTCATCATTTTTCTTAAAACAAAAATAAAGATTTAATTTTATCTTCATGAAGATAACATGTGTAACATCCCTAATTTTAATCCCAAGTGTAATTATAAGTTTTATCGAATTAAATATATGTTTCTTAAAAATCAATTATTTAGTTGTGTATCTTTATAAAAATACATTATGTTAATTACGAAAATATATTTCATTTCTTTTGTGTTCTAAAGTAAATTCATTTAAAATAGTTATCCCATATCAAAAATATACTTTATATGCTTTACTTTACTTTTGATATATTTTATATGGAAATATTTTATTTGAAATATTTATAAGTTTCTTACTTTATGATTTTCATTCCGGTGTTTAAAAATTTATTATTGGTATTTTGGGTTTTAAAATAAAAGGATAAATAAATATATGTGTGGGTATGTGTTAAAAAAAAAGGAAAGAAAAACGTGTGTGTGTGCTAAGGGGGTGAAAACCCTACTCCCTTCTTCCTTGAGTGTCCCAGCCGTCCCTGCCTCTAGATTTCTCTCCCCCTCGTCATTTCCTCTTCCCGTCGCAGGTTCTCCGCCGCCATAACCCACCATCTCCGCCGACCACCACTAAGCCATCATCACTGTCGTGTTCTCCTACTCTCAGCATCTCCATCGCGAGCTCCCTCTCATGTTCGATTCTCTCTCCCAGCCTCTCTCTCTCCCCCTCCACCGGTGCTCTCTTCGCGCCGCCACCTCCTTCAATCGCAAACCCATGGCGCTGCCACTCGTGGTCTTCGTTGTTCTTCAGTCGCAGGCCCTCTCTGGTCTTTCCCCTTCACGCCGCCACCAACCCGCGACTCCCTCCAGATCAGAACCGCCGCCGCTGTTGGGTTCTGGTGTCACCACCGTTTGCTGCCACGGTGGAGCCATCATCACCACCACCACTTCCTTCCCTTCCTGGTTCGCTTATGCTGCTCCCTGGACCGAGAGTCGGTGTTCGTTGGGTTAAGTCGAAGAGTTGTGAACCGACGCCGGTATCGCCCTCCTTGTTACCGTGGCCAGCCGCACCTTTGTGCTTTGAACCAGTTTGATCGAACCGGCCTCAAAACCATATTTGAGGGTAAATCCCTAACGCTTTTCTAATTGCTCTATGTTGTGCTTTAATTTTTATATTAATACTAATTTTAATGTTACTGATAATAATTATTTAATATTAAACTGTTTTGGAAATTAAATTTGTATTATAGTTTATGTTGATTTTAATTATGTTGTTAGTGATGTTGAATTTAATTGCTTACCTGATTGTGATAACGTCGAATTAAACATTATGTCGAATGATGAGTTTCAAAGAGTATTTCCGTTAAATGTGTCAGGTTCCTAAGTAAGTGAGCTGTAGTTTAGCTTGGTGGACTTGTCCCTAGGCCGAACAATACACCAGTTAATTAGGAAACGGATATATCCGACATACATTAATTCGAGTTTAAACCTATCTTGAACTTTAAATTCTAAATTGAAGGAGAGTGTAGCTAATTGGATTTGGAAATGTGATTTGCTTATTTTGAACAAAGGCCACTCTCTTTTTAATTCAGAAATTATGGTTTAAGAAGCTAAAGGTACATGATTTTAATCTATTATGATACTTTTGTCGGTTTCGAAAGTTAGCGTATTTTTCAAAAGAAGTTGTACTATTTTAATAAAAAGGGAGCAATCTTGAATTTAAATTTTGTTTGATCTTGGTTTATGAACTTGAGTCCAATAATTTTAATGGTTTGGAAACATGTTTAAGATGCAATACTTTAAAACCAAAAAAATGCAATAAGTTAACTTATTTTGTTTTATGATTTTGAATCAAACCCAATACTTGCCAATTTTCTTAATGTCGAAGTTAATTGTTTTGATTTCCACTCCTAAATTCCTCGAAAGTAAATTTCTAAAGTTTTGTTGTAAGGAACCTTGGATGGTATTTTATAACCTCATTGATATTTATTAATTTGTTGGTTATAATGAGAAGATGTTTTTATACGTTATAAACCTAATAGCTAATTTAATATTGGTGTGGTTTTAGCGTAATTAAAAAGGATTAATTGATGGTTTAATTGATGAGTTTGGGTCGGTTTGGCGTATTAAATTTGATTGTTTGATTTATATAATATGGCTAGACGACGAAGAAGCTCTAGAACCTGTCACTGCGCGTAGGCAATGGACCTTGGTATGATCGGACGTTATCATGCAAAATGGAAGTGTCTAAGGAAAAGCGAGGTAAGGAGTGGGTAATAGTGGGTATTACCATACTCTGGGGATTAGTTTATGATATGCATATAATGGGTACTAAGTATTAATTGTTAGTTAGTATATTGCACCATAGGGAAAATAATTAGATGATGATATGCTTCAATTTTGATATTTGGTATATAAGCATGTGATTTGGTGATGTTTATAATTTAAGTGCTTATTCTGTTAAATGATTGAGATATGATGTTATTTAGAAACCAAGGCAAAGAATGGTAATCAAGTATGAATTGAATAATAATGGAAAGTGCAGTTGAATTGAGAATTGGTGCATTGATAGACTAGGTGCCCCTGCCGGGTGTATCAAAGGCCCAAGGGCTAAGTCTCACCAGGCCAAATGCCCATTAGGTCCAAATGCCCTGTTAGGCGTCAATGCACCAAGACTTAATTCACTGCCGGAATAAAGGATATAAAATGCATTGGAAATGTGAAAAAGAGAATGAAATCAAATAATTGAAATGTACACGGATAAGTGGAAAATATGATAGCATAGCTTGACAGGGTGAAGCCTTTTGGGTGTAAAAGTCCTGGTTGAGCGAGAGACCCTTGGGTGTTTCAAATGCCTAGCAGGAGCATTAAAATCCTAGTGATGCAAACCGGTTGTAACCGGGAGTATTTGTAAAATCAAGTCTCCGATTAAGGCGGATTAATTTTGATGATGACAATGTAATTAAATTATGGACTTAAAGTGAAGAATGCAAGCCCAACATTAAAGAAGATCAAGTGCTTAGCTATTTATTCATTCTCATTTAATTTTGATGTATTTTATTTTATTTATGAGAGTGGGTAGTTTAGGTTTTTATTCTCATATAAGGTCAAATAATGATCATGCATGAAAGGTTGAGATTAAAACCAATTAGACTTGAGAAGAGAATTGAAAACAATGTTAGAAAAACTTAATTTTTCCAACATTGAGCAATTCACTCGAGTCATTCTAAATTCACTCGAGTGATTTATGAATTTTCAGTAATATAGCCGTTGGATAAAGTAAAAAGGTAACCTATTAGAGTTGACCAAAACACTCGAGTGTTTTCAAAAAGACTCGAGTATTTTAGGTCTGACAGCAATTTTTCTAAACGTTAGAAGATGACAAAAAGGGAGAATAACTTGGTTTTTCCTCCCCTTTTGTCCCCTTAATTATATTATGAAGAGTTGACCTCATTTATAAGAACAAGCTTACAATCCTTCATTGATTTGATTCTCTCTTAAGTGTTAAAAATCATTTCTCTCTCTAAACTCAACCAAGCATTCATCTTTATTATTTGTCTTAGTGAGTTAAGAGAGTGTGCTTCATTTGTAAGAGAATTATTTGTTGTAAAATTCTCAAACACTCAAACACATTAGCTTGTTTAGAAAATCTTGGTGAGGTATCCAAGTACTTGGTGAGGTATCCAAGTTTCTCAAGCCTTGAGAGGTTCTCAAGCACAAAGACTAAGAGGATTCTTAGCTTGGTGGGCTCTTGGAGGTTCCAAGGAGCTTAAGAAGAAGGGACTCTTCATCACCAAATCAAGTTGGGGTAGAAATTTCAAGAGTTTGGTACACTCTTGAAAAGGGTTAGGATTGAGTGAGGAATCTCAATTTATCCTTGTAATTTCTAACAATTTGATCACTAGTAGAAATTCCTAAGTTGATTAGGGGGACTGGATTAGCACTCTAGATTGAGTGTGAACCAGGATAAAATTGGTGTTGTCTCTCTCTTTTATAGCTTTCTTAGATTTCAAGTAAAACCAAACCCTAAGTTCTCTAGAAAGGGGCTTTTATAATTATAGTAGCAATTGGTTGCAATTAACTTGTTCTCAACTTGTTTTAACTTAGTTTAATTTCCCTCTACTTTGATTTATATGTGCCATGGATTAGTCTTTAAGAAATTGAATCATTTTGCTAAATTTCTCTGAAACTGCTCCTTTCTGTTCTGCATAAAACACTCGAGTGTTTTTCAATTCACTCGAGTATTTCGTAACATTTCACTCGAGTGTTCTTCATTTTCACGCGAGTGTTTTTCAGGTTTTCTGAAAAACACGCGAGTGTTTTTAAATTCACTCGAGTAAATTGCCCAGTTTCAGAAAAACAAGCTTTTGATCAATTATCTTTTAATTGCACCGAAAATTAGTCACTGTTGCTTCCATATTACTATTCACCCCCCCCCCTTTAGTAATTGCTAAGCCCGCTTGTTGGTTTCCAACAAGTGGTATCAGAGCTCGGTCGAAAGATCGAGCGTAAAAGCATTTTCGAAAAAGATCCTTTTGGAAACAAATGGGCTCTAGCAATCAACAAGAAGGGTCTATGTCTCTTAACCGACCTCCATTCTTCAATGGTGAAGATTATTCTTATTGAAAGGTTAGGATGAGAGTGTTTGTAGAAGCAATAGACACCGATATTTGGGATGCAATTGAAAAAGGTCCTTATATTCCTAGAAGAGTGATTAATGGTGAAGCCATTGTTATTCCTAGGACAAGTTGGAATGAAGATGATAAAAAGAAAGTTTCATATGATTTAAAAGCTAAAAATATCATCTTCTCCGCTTTGTCCAAAAATGAATTTCATAGGATTTCACAATGTCAATCAGCTAAAGAAATGTGGGATACCTTGCAAATTACACATGAGGGAACTAGTGAAGTTAGAGACTCAAGATTAAATGCTTTAACTCATGAATATGAGCTCTTTCATATGTTCCCTAATGAGTCTATCAATGATATGAAAACAAGGTTCACACATATCGTTAACCAATTGATTGGCTTAGGAAAGGAATTTAGAGATGGTGAAACTACTAACAAAGTCTTGAGATGTCTTGATAGGAGATGACAACCTAAGGTGACCGCCATCAAGGAAGCTAAGGATGTAAAATCTATGGACTTGACCACCTTGTTTGGGAAGCTCCAAGAACATGAGATGGAACTATCAAGACTTCACTTAAATGAAGATTCGGACAAGAAAAAGAAGAGCATCTCTCTAAAAGCCTCAACCAAAATGTCAAAAGAGGATGAAGATGAATCTTCAAGTGAAGGCTCCGATCGTGCTCTAAATGAGGAATACATTAGTTTATTTGCCAAGAGGTTCAACAAATTCCTCAAAGGAAAAAAGGGTAGTTCATCATTCTCTAAGGACAAGAGACCTCAAGACAAAAGATCCAAGGATAACAAGCAAAGAAACAAAAGATCAAGTGAAATTGTGAAGTGTCATGAGTGTGGTGGGATAGGACACATAAGAATGGAATGTCCCACCTACTTGAGAAAGAATGAGAGGAAGACTCAAGATGGCAAGGGGAAAAGAGCTTACATTGTTTGGGATGAACCGGAAAAGGATTCCAAGTCATCCTCAAGTAGTTCGGATGATGAGGAAGCCAAGCTATGCCTCATGGCCAAGAATGACAATGAAGCCTCCTCAAGTAGTGAAAGAAATGACAATGAGAGTGAGGATGAGGTATCATCTAATTATTCTTACACCTCTTCTCATACTATTTCTTATGATGATTTGCTAAATGAATATAATGAAATGCTCACTCAATTTGAAAGACTTGCTAAAGTTAACAAAGAAAAAGGAAATAAGCTTTTGGAGTATCAAAAGGAAATCAATGAATTAGAAAAATCTATTAATGATTTGAAACTCCAAAATGCATCCTTCGAACTTGCTAACTCTAGTCATGTTTGTGAGAATGCAAATCAATCATATACCATCACTCATTGTGAAAAGTGTTGTGAGCTTGAAAAGGAAGTAAATGATGTAAAAATCAAACTCAACACTTTTAACAAAAGTGATAGAAACCTAGATCGGTTGATTGGTTCTCTTAGACACAATTCAAACAAAACCGGTCTAGGATATGTCCACAAGAAAAAGAAAAATAAAGTGGTTGGTTCATTCTCAAAAATTGATTTTACAAAGAAACCAACTTGCTTTTATTGTGGAAAATTTGGACATACAAACAATAAGTGCCATATCAAAAATTTTGGAATTCAAAATGGTACTTATGTTTGGATTAATAAGGAAGAATCATCCAAGACTAACAAAAAGGGACCCAACATAATTTGGGTACCCAAAATGAGCAAGTGATTATGTCTTGTAGGTGAGCCTTAGAACCGGAAAGCAACTTTGGATACTTGATAGTGGATGTTCTAGGCACATGACGGGAAATAAGCAACACTTCATTGAGCTTACTCCTAAGGAAAAGGGATGTGTCACTTATGGAGACAACAACAAAGGCAAAATACTTGGTATAGGTAAAATTGGTAATTCTTCCAACTTGGTTATTGATAATGTACTTTATGTTCAAGGATTAGAACATAATCTTTTGAGCATTAGTCAATTATGTGATATTGGTAACCATGTATTATTTACCTCTACTCATTGTCTCATAAAAAGTGACAAAGATGAATCCATCAAATTTGTTGGAAAAAGGTCTAATAACACTTACATGGTTGAATTGAATAATATCACTTCTTTAGTTTCAAAATGTTTAATTAGCATAGAAAGTGATACTTGGTTATGGCATCGTAGGACCGCTCACATTAATGTAAATCAACTTAAGAAACTTCAATCCAAAGACTTAGTAGTTGGTTTACCAAAGCTCAATTTTCAAATTAAAGGTGATTGCACTCCTTGCAAGAAGTGCAAACAAACTAAAAATCATTTTAGTTCCAAAAATGATGTGTCCACAACAAGACCATTGGAAATGCTTCACATGGACTTGTTTGGACCTTCTCAAGTTAAAAGCTTTGGTGGCAACTACTATGCCTTGGTGATTGTTGATGATTATTCAAGATTTACATGGACATTATTTTTAAGTGCTAAGAGTGAGGCCAACAAGTCTTTTAAACGCCATATTAAACTTGCCCAAAACCAAGTAAACCAAAAAGTGATTATTATCCGAACCGACCATGGAGGTGAATTTGAAAACTATAAATTTGATAGATTTTGTGATAAGCATGGAATTGAGCACCAATATTCGGCACCTAGAACTCCACAACAAAATGGAGTTGTTGAGAGGAAAAATAGGGTGCTAGAGGAACTTGCTAGAACCATGTTAAATGATTCTCAAGTACCTCAATATTTTTGGGCCGATGCCGTTAATACGGCTTGTTATGTAATGAATAGAATTTTAATTAGGCCCATGATAAAGAAAACCCCCTATGAGCTTTACAAAGGTAGAAAACCCAATATATCCCATTTCCATGTTTTGGGATGCAAAGTGTACATTTTAAACAATGGAAAAGATCAACTTGGAAAATTTGATTCTAAATCGGATGAGGGAATATTTTTGGGTTACTCTTCTCATAGTAAAGCTTTTAGAGTTTATAATAAACGAACTATGACTATTGAAGAATAAATACATGTTGTTTTTAATGAGTCTTCGAAAGAAGATAGTGTTTTATGTGAAGGTAGTGATGATGGACTTGAGATTTCCAATGTTGACAAAGAGATGGAAAAATCAAAGGATGAAGGAGAAATCAAGGATGAACTTGATCCGGCTTGGAAAACGGTGAAAGCTCACCTTATTGACAATGTCATAGGAGACCTTTCAAAGGGAGTGTTAACTCGTAGGTCAATTCAAAATATTTGTCATTTTGTTTCCTTTGTTTCTCAAATCGAACCAAATTCAATTAAAGATGCAATTAAGGATGAACATTGGGTTATGGCCATGCAAGAAGAACTAAATCAATTTATTAGAAATGATGTTTGGGAACTAGTGCCTACACCCAATGATCATACCATAATTGGTGTAAAATGGATTTATAGAAATAAGCTTGATGAATCTGGTTTGATTATAAGAAACAAAGCGAGACTTGTTGCCCAAGGGTACAACCAAGAGGAAGGTGTTGATTATGATGAGACCTTTGCTCCGGTTGCACGCCTTGAGGCAATCCGAATTTTGCTTGCCTTTTCATCAATAATGAAATTCACTCTTTATCAAATGGATGTCAAGAGTGCTTTCTTGAATGGTTTCATAAATGAAGAAGTGTATGTTAAGCAACCACCCGGTTTTGAAAGTCATGAATTTCCAAACCATGTTTATAAATTGAAAAAGGCACTTTATGGATTAAAACAAGCTCCTAGAGCTTGGTATGATCAATTAAGCACCTTTTTATTAGAAAATGACTTTCAAAGGGGAAAGGTTGATAATACCCTATTCATCTATAAAACCAAAGAGGACATTTTGTTAGTGCAAATATATGTAGATGATATTATCTTTGGTGCCACTAACGTGTCCTTGTGTAGAAAGTTCTCTAACTTGATGAAAAAGGAATTTGAAATGTCCATGATGGGGGAGCTCAAGTTCTTCCTAGGACTTCAAATCAAGCAAGTCAAGGAGGGGATTTTTGTGTATCAAGGAAAATATTGCAAGGAGCTCCTTGGAAAATTCGGAATGGACAAATGCAAAGAAGCATACACTCCCATGAGCACAACATGCTACCTAGACAAGGATGCCATAGATAAACCGGTTGATGTAAGTAAATATAGAGGCATGATAGGTAGTCTTCTATATCTTATCGCATCTAGACCGGATATTATGTTTAGTGTATGCATGTGTGCCCGTTTTCAAGCAAATCCTAAAGAATCACACCTATCCGCAGTTAAACATATTTTTAAATATCTTAAAGGGACAATTAACACCGGATTATGGTATCCTAGGGATGCTAATCTTAGTTTAGTTGGCTATTCGGATTCCGACTTTGCGGGATGCAAGCTTGATCGCAAAAGCACTAGTGGTACATGCCATTTATTGGGAAGTTCACTAGTGTCATGGTTTTCTAAAAAGCAAGCTTGTGTTGCTCTTTCCACCTCCGAAGCGGAATATATCGCCGCCGGTAGTTGTTGTGCTCAACTCTTGTGGATGAAACAACAATTATCGGATTTTGGTTTAAAATTAGAAAGTGTTCCCATAAAATGCGATAACACGAGTGCCATTAACCTAACTAAGAATCCGGTGTATCACTCAAGGACTAAACACATTGAAATTAGACATCATTTCCTAAGAGATCATGTTCAAAAGGGTGATTGCACAATTGAATTTGTAAGTACCACAAATCAATTAGCGGACATTTTTACAAAACCCTTACCAAGGGATACCTTCTATCACATAAGAGGTGAACTTGGTATTTTAGATGAGTCTAGTATAAACTAATTGATTTGTGCCATTTGAAAATCACCAAATGTGTCCAAATTTAATGTGTAGTGATACTTGATTGAAATTGCCTTGAGAGCTTATAAATTTATGTTCTAACTGTGTGTGATTATGTTTCCTATCTTTAGTTTTCATTAAATGCGTTTAATTTTGTGTTTTTGAGTGTTAAAACTGTGTTTTTATGCATAACTGATAAAAAGACTCGAGTGTTCCTAAAATCACTCGAGTAATTTTAATTCAAAATTAAATCAGTTTTAATTGAAAAAGTTTTTGAGCAGGTCTGATGGAAAATACTCGAGTGTTTTCTAAATCACTCGAGTGTTTTGAGTCTAGGGAAAAATCAAGCTTTCGGCCGACACTCGAGTGAATCCCATTTCACTCGAGTGAATCGCAGTTTTCTGAAAATCCAACTTTCGGCCAACACGCGAGTGAATTCAAATTCACGCGAGTGTTTTTCAGGTTTTTTGAAAAACACGCGAGTGTTTTCAAATTCACTCGAGTGTTTTCATCAGATTTAATCTGATGCTGCTGCGATTTTTCCCAGAACTGCTTGAACCCTACTCTTTCCTTGCATGCGTTCTCTCTGTTCTCTCACCTCTTTCATCACATATTTCACCCAAAATCACTATTTCTTTCATATTTCAACAAGATTTCATCTTATAAACTCATTCCCATCCTTATTTCACATCAAATCCACATTTTTAACCATCAAATTCATCATTCCCTTTCCAAAACCCTAACTCCCCAAAACCCCAAATTCACAAAATTTCTTCTAGTTTTCAATTGTAAGTGCAAATGGCTTCATCATCGGACATTAGAAGAAAAGGGAAAAACCTAGAATGGAGAAACCCAGTGAAGAGGAGGAGGATGATTTCTACCAAAGAGCTAATTGCATTGAGAGGGAGAGAAAGTTTGCTTTCAACGATTATGCTACTCAAACATGGGTAAGTGAAGCTTATCTCAATAGTAGAGGATTCCCTTTTGTCAATGCCCTCAAAACTCAAAAGCTTATGGGTTTCATATCGTTTAATGGCCCTATTTACATTAGGCTAGTTAGACAATTTTATGCGAACTTTAGGCAAAATGGGAATTCATATGAGACCTCCGTGTTAGGAAAACGTTTTGAGGTTACCCCCAAGGCTTTATTCCAAGTCTTTGGGATTTAACGATCGGGCAAAGGAACATCAAAAGGGGATGTTGACCATATTTTCCGTAACTTACTCCGCCCCGATCGTGCATATCTCAAGGGCGAGAAGAAGGCAAACCACATGACCGCCAACAATAGAGTCCTCCACTATATCATTAGCCATATTTTGTTGCCCCAAACTTCTCCAAATTACTCCCGCCCCATTCAAATTGAACTTAGAGCTATGGATGCCATTTTAAATGGTAATGTTTTGAATTGGGCTTCCATTATCCTTGCTAAGATGAAACAAGCCTCCGACTCCAAACCTAAGCAACACCTCCCTTACCCGATGCATGTGTGCAGACTCCTTCAATATTTTGAGGTCCCTATTCCCGAAATAGAGTCTGGCATTCGTCTACCTGCAAAAATCCATGCCTTTTCTGACATCTCTTTGGGTAAGATGGACATCGAATACTTCGGTAATCGATGTTTATATTTTGATGAGGCAGCTGCTCTGAGGGGTCAGGGCAATGTTCAACAAGCTGCAGATCAGCTAGGCGTTGACCCTCAGCAGCTACAGGAGGAGCAAGCCACTTTTGATCAGCAAGCCGGAGGGAGTAGTGGAGTACCCCAGGATGACCCTACTGATGGAATTAATTTTGATATGCCGGGGTCCTGGAACTCCCAATTTGCAGAGCACAGGGTATATATGGATGAGAGAATGGACGGTTTTGATGGGAAGTTTGCCTCATTGGGTCATCAGGCTGAGGAGTATAGGAACTTTATGACTGGTCGGGTTGATAGGATTGATGGGCGCTTGGATGCTATTGACAATCAACTTCAAGAGCAGCGTGCAACTATGTTTGATATGAGGACTCATATGGACATCCAGCACTCAGCTCTTCATGGTAGGCTTGATGCCCATTCTGCTAGTGTGGATGCGAACTTTGGATATGTGCGCTCCGATCTTAGTCAGATTTTGTCAGCTCTTGGGAGATTCCGGCCCTATCATCGTGATGATGATCAGCAGCCACCACCCTCTTGAGTCCTGATGCTCCTTTGCACTTCTTATTTTTTATGACTATGTCTTTATTTTTAGCTATGTTGAACTTTTTGAGTATTTTGTTGTTTTTGGAGTTGGGTGTACCTTGATTAAAACTCATGTTTTATGGTCTATTTATGGTGTGTTGGAATGATGGATTTATGACATTTATGCATTAATCATGTTTTCTTCATAGTTTTCATGTTCTTTAAAGTGTCTTTATTGCTTCATAGTCATATTTCGCTTCTTATTTACTCTTAAAGGGAAAGTTTTCCTATTGGTATCCTTCATTCTCCACCTTGTTTCCAAAATGTTATCTTTTTGATCATGACAAAAAGGGGGAGAAAGGAGATTAAAGAGAAAGAGCATTTTTTTCCGCTTTCTTGCTTACACTCTGATGATATATGCTCTTGCTCTGATACCAATGAGCACTTGATTATGTTTATTATTGTATTACATTGTGCTTGGCATTTTCTGGATTGTACAGGTTAAAAAGGTTCCTAGATTGAGGGGGAGCTCTCAAGTGCTAGAGGTTTAATTATTTTGTCATCATCAAAAAGGGGGAGATTGTAAAATCAAGTGTCCGATTAAGGCGGATTAATTTTGATGATGACAATGTAATTAAATTATGGACTTAAAGTGAAGAATGCAAGCCCAACATTAAAGAAGATCAAGTGCTTAGCTATTTATTCATTCTCATTTAATTTTGATGTATTTTATTTTATTTATGAAGTGGGTAGTTTAGGTTTTTATTCTCATATAAGGTCAAATAATGATCATGCATGAAAGGTTGAGATTAAAACCAATTAGACTTGAGAAGAGAATTGAAAACAATGTTAGAAAAACTTAATTTTTCCAACATTGAGCAATTCACTCGAGTGATTCTAAATTCACTCGAGTGATTTATGAATTTTCAGTAATATAGTCGTTGGATAAAGTAAAAAGGTAACCCTATCAGAGTTTACCAAAACACTCGAGTGTTTTCAAAAAGACTCGAGTATTTTAGGTCTGACAGCAATTTTTCTAAACGTTAGAAGAGGACAAAAAGGGAGAATAACTTGGTTTTTCCTCCCCTTTTGTCCCCTTACTTATATTCTGAAGAGTTGACCTCATTTATAAGAACAAGCTTACAATCCTTCATTGATTTGATTCTCTCTTAAGTGTTAAAAATCATTTCTCTCTCTAAACTCAACCAAGCATTCATCTTTATTATTTGTCTTAGTGAGTTAAGAGAGTGTGCTTCATTTGTAAGAGAACTATTTGTTGTAAAATTCTCAAACACTCAAACACATTAGCTTGTTTAGAAAATCTTGGTGAGGTATCCAAGTACTTGGTGAGGTATCCAAGTTTCTCAAGCCTTGAGAGGTTCTCAAGCACAAAGACTAAGAGGATTCTTAGCTTGGTGGGCTCTTGGAGGTTCCAAGGAGCTTAAGAAGAAGGGACTCTTCATCATCAAATCAAGTTGGGGTAGAAATTTCAAGAGTTTGGTACACTCTTGAAAAGGGTTAGGATTGAGTGAGGAATCTCAATTTATCCTTGTAATTTCTAACAATTTGATCACTAGTAGAAACTCCTAAGTTGATTAGGGGGACTGGATTAGCACTCTAGATTGAGTGTGAACCAGGATAAAATTGGTGTTGTCTCTCTCTTTTATAGCATTCTTAGATTTCAAGTAAAACCAAACCCTAAGTTCTCTAGAAAGGGGCTTTTATAATTCTAGTAGCAATTGGTTGCAATTAACTTGTTTTCAACTTGTTTTAACTTAGTTTAATTGCCCTCTACTTTGATTTATATGTGCCCTGGATTAGTCTTTAAGAAATTGAATCATTTTGCTAAATTTCTCTGAAACTGCTCCTTTCTGTTCTGCATAAAACACTCGAGTGTTTTTCAATTCACTCGAGTATTTCGTAACATTTCACTCGAGTGTTCTTCATTTTCACGCGAGTGTTTTTCAGGTTTTCTGAAAAACACGCGAGTGTTTTTAAATTCACTCGAGTAAATTGCCTAGTTTCAGAAAAACAAGCTTTTGATCAATTATCTTTTAATTGCACCGAAAATTAGTCACTGTTGCTTCCATATTACTATTCACCCCCCCTCTAGTAATTGCTAAGCCCGCTTGTTCGTTTCCAACAGTATTGTCCAGACGCGGTAAGACGTGTCATGCACGTGGGTGCGGCGCAGTAAGTCGTGACTGGGACATACTGAAAGAGAAATGTGGATAATAAGTATGAGTAGAGAATAAAAGACTTTATGAAAATTATGGGTAAGAATGAAGAGGGAAGATTGACTTGAGAAACCAATGGATATTTTGATAATGAATTGTGATATGTTGAGTCTTATTATATTGTGATCGAATTGTTAAATGTGTTTGGCTTGGTATAGCATTATGTCGTAACTGGAAACTGCTTCCCCATTTTATGTGTAATTCTCACTCCTTACTATTTCCACAGGTACTGAGGTTTGAGCTTGCAATACTATTGGCCGAGTAGGACTACACTCCACCCCGTGGAGTGTTGTAAAATTAATTAGAAGAGAGAGTTGTTTATTATGTTAAAATTTAGCCTTCTTTTAGTTTGTTATATTTCATTCGTGCAAGCCCTGAATATGTTTTATTTGATTAGCAGGGCATGAAAATTAAACTAGTATGTGTATAAATATTTTCTAAACTGTACTGGTTTGACAGGTGAAAAATCTAAATTTTTGGAAATCCGGAAAAAACAGAGGAAACTCTGCCGGATTTTTATCGAAATTTTCAAGTCCATATTTTTAAAAAAACTCAATTTAATTAAATATTTGTGAGAGTGTTACATTTTGGTATCAGATCAGTTTCTCCTCGGCCTTGGAGTGTGGACTCACAACTCCTGTTGCGTTACTCACCAAGCGAGTAACATGTTATTAGAAATAGATTTGTTTCATGATTTAGTTAAGTATTATTGCTAACATAATGGTAGGAGTTGTCGCGAATTATAGCATAGTGAGTATCATTGCTAGTATGATAATAGGAAAAGTTGCGGAGTTTAGTGCGGTGAGTATTCTAGACTCTTTTAAGTTTTGTTGGAGCTATTTGAGAAGCGTAGCGAATAGTGGAGATTTCTTTATTGTTTATTTATATGATTTGAAACTTATTCTACAAACCTGAAATCTTGTGGAAAACAATGAGTCATATTTAGAAGTGGATGAATTACGAGACTAAGGATAACAATACCCCAACGGGCTAGAGCACTAAGTTGCTACCCCACCGGGAGGAAGTGATCTTTAGTTTCGCGCCAAGTAAACCAATTCTAAATGTGACACACAAAACAAGGTTTCAACGTTTTAAAACTAATAGGTTGAGTGATTCGAACTTAAGTAAGACGAGAATGGTCTTATCACTAATGTGGTGTATGTTTGAGCCTGATCACCTCAAGTATACATATATTGGGAGATATCACCATCCTATCCTTAAGTTTCGGCGAGTATTTTGGGAAATTAGGAAGATCCCAAATTTAGGAGGATTAGAAGTCATTGTTATAGGTCTCCGTATGCGTGGACATTTTTGGATCAAAGTTACGCAATGGAAGTGTAGTAAGAATTGTCTGGCATTAAGATAACAGTTTTAGCTAGTTCACGAATTCTAGTTAGTTATTGCAGTTTGATCGGGTTCGTTTTGCCTAGAATAATAAGTAAGGAACCCTGAGATAGTACATAGTGATAGTCTTTGGTCTAGGCAATTAGGTGCTTAACACCCTAGTTAAATGCTATGTGCTGATATGTGTTTACCTAGACGATTAATTGTAAACTTTGATGATACCTGCTATTGTTTTACATGTGAATGTTGAAACTATTTGGAGCATAAAACTATTTTTGAAAACTTCTTTATAAAATAGTGTTGCTATCAAAAGATCGAGCGGTTCCCAAGTATAATAATTTTAAAGTCAAGAACCATTTGATATTTAAGTGTGATAGTAACCAAAGTGAATTTCAATGTTTTGAACTGCACCAGAATCATTCCAAGTTAATTGTTAAGTCGCACGACAAATTATTTTTTTAGAAGGTAGTAAGGAAAGCAGGGATTCCTAAGTAATCGAGGGGTGAATTAACTCATTCTTTAATCTAGCCACACGCCGATTAAATAGGAACCCCCTATATGTGACACCAATCAACTCGGAATGAAACTTAGCTTTCAAACTCGAAACCCAAGGAAATGTAACTGTCCCGATTTTTGAATATGTACCAAGGTAAAGTTTCTAACCAAAAACACGTTTCCTTTTTCCTTGAGTTCGATAATCTCAAGTACTTCTACAATCCTTCATCTAAATCCTCGCAGAGTTAGATGGAGGTATTTCTTTTTGAAAGATATGATTGGATTTTAAAAGCCTGTTTCCGGGATTTAACACGAATTATTTAGCGGAAATATATAAAAATGTTTTAAAGTACAAAGTAATTCTTATGATTGAAAATCTTACAAAAAAAATTCTAAATGAAAACAAACAAATCTTCCTCAAGAGGGGAACTTGATTTTCAAGATTTCGATTTTTATAAATGTATAACTGCTTTTCTTATACAGGGTTTTATTTATTGAATTTTAATTTTCATACATAGTAATTGTTTTTACTAAAGATTTTGTGTATAATTTTGGGATGGTTTAAGTAATTGAGACTTCGTTAGATTGTGCGAAGTCATAGGAAATGTTTGATGTAAGATTTACCAATGGAAAGGGGTTTGGGTGTTATTAAGGAGTGTATGTTAATCTATGAGTATGAGGTTATGGATATGGTCAAGTGCCCTGGATTAAGGAAAAGCTCACGATCCGTGTGGTAGGATTAGTTGTTTTCCTGAGTCAAGATCGAACATAATGGTAATAGTATAAGGTTGCTGTTAGTGACTAAGGTAATGAATGAAGATTTAGTCGTTCAGTGGATTATTGAGGTCTAGTTTGAATAATGGATCTCATGAATCAATAAATCGTGTCTACTCCTTGTGAGTTTATATAGGAATTTTAATTAAGCGTTTTAGAATGTAGAACATAACCATAGGATTGTTGTGGTTAAATTAATTGTGTTCATTGGTCTAAACAGGGTATAGTTTGCCAAACCCTTAGGCTCCAATATTCTTAGGATGGTGGAATTCTGGCCCAAAAATTAACCCAATAAATGAGGTGTAGTTTACCCAATTCCTAAATGTCTAGAATAGTAGAAATCATTACCTGAAACTCAACCGAACTTCATGGTGTTAAGGAAAGAATGTTTAAGCGTGAAACCATTTTGGGCTAGTGGAATCGATAATAGATTTGAGAGACACCAGAGAGTATTGATCTAGGAGCATCCTAAGTGGGGGAGTGAACCCGGAAAAGAGTTAGATATCATATTTAGAAGTCCTGTTTAAGGGATGGCCTTCCATTTACTTGAACCAATCGGAATTTCGGGGACGAAATTCTCCTAAGTGGGGGAGAATTGTAACATCCCTAATTTTAATCCCAAGTGTAATTATAAGTTTTATCGAATTAAATATATGTTTCTTAAAAATCAATTATTTAGTTGTGTATCTTTATAAAAAATACATTATGTTAATTACGAAAATATATTTCATTTCTTTTATGTTCTAAAGTAAATTCATTTAAAATAGTTATCCCATATCAAAAATATACTTTATATGCTTTACTTTACTTTTGATATATTTTATATGGAAATATTTTATTTGAAATATTTATAAGTTTCTTACTTTATGATTTTCATTCCGGTGTTTAAAAATTTATTATTGGTATTTTGGGTTTTAAAATAAAAGGATAAATAAATATATGTGTGGGTATGTGTTAAAAAAAAGGAAAGAAAAACGTGTGTGTGTGCTAAGGGGGTGAAAACCCTACTCCCTTCTTCCTTGAGTGTCCCAGTCGTCCCTGCCTCTAGATTTCTCTCCCTCGTCATTTCCTCTTCCCGTCGCAGGTTCTCCGCGGCCACAACCTGTAACACCCCGTAAATTCCTCATACTAAATTAAAACACTAAAGAAATTTATTTTGAGAAAAGTATTTTGAAGGAGTGTTTTCCTAAACAATTTTCTAAATTCCACGATTTCAAAATTAGAGGACGATTTTAGAACAACAATTTTCTAAAATGGTTTCTAAAGTCTAGAAAGTAAAAATTTATATGCTTGATGTTTTCATGATATGTTTGTGATTTATTTTGGTGATTGTGTGTAGTACGGGTTGGCATGTATTCTTGGGACTATATGAGAATTTAATTAGTGAAAAGAATGTAATGTATGTGTGAATGCATGCGAATAAGGTGGGGTGCATGAGTCTATGCATCTATATGTGCAATACGTGTGTGTAGGATGAATGTATGTGTATGCATGAGCAAAGTGTGATGCTTACATATGTGTTAAGTATGTGCATGGAAATGAATTGAATGTGCATAAGTGTGCATGTGTGTGTGTAGTTCGGCCGTATAAAGACTAGAAGGACCAAGAGGGAACAATTCCCTTAAGCCTTAAGAAACTAGAAAATTAAAAAAAAAATAAATAGGGAGAGAGTAGGAGAGATGAGTCATAATACCTAGGGTAGACTTTCTCACCACCCTTGTCTCCCCACGGCTTGAACCAAGCCATGCAACAAAATGAGTGGACCAAATCACCCTTAGGCTTCCACATTGAGCCAAGGCTAAAGAGGAAATTTTCCACACCCTTACACTTGCTCTTAAATCCGTGGGAGTGAGTTGTGTTGGGCTAGTTCCTTTTCATTTCTTCACTCATTTTTCATCTCCACAACAAACACCCACACACAAAGTCCCAAGAGCACCAAGCTCTTGAGACATAGAGAAAAAGAGAGGGAACCCGTGAGGAAGAAAAGAGAGAAAGAAGAGTGAAATTCCAAAGTTTTCATCCCAAAATTTCCCTAATTTCCTTCTCAACCATTTTAGTCTTCAAAGCTCAAGGAGAAACCTATCCCTCAACCTTAGGAGAAGAAGACCGAGGCAAACCCAAGAGAGGGAGAAGAAGGGAGTTAAAGTTTTAAGATTAAGGATTAAGGTAGATAGAGTTTTAATTGAATGATTTTGTGTTGTAAAGGACATTTAAGGGACTTTTGTTTAATTCTTTTGGATGCATGTTTTTATTTTTGAGTAATCTTAAGATCTAAGTGCGTTGAATGTTACTTGATCTTGAGTGTTGATGTGAAAAGTTTTAATTCCTTACTTATAATTTTCTTCATCACGGTTTTAAGTTAAAACTATGTTTAAGCTCATACTTTGCTTTAATCCTCGCATGCATGTTGATTTTGTGGTTTGATGATCCTTGTTTTCCTTTGCATGATCTTTTATGACTTACTCTTGAATTTTGATGAATGAATGAACTTATAAATCACCAAATCCATGACTAAATGATTCGACCATGAAAAGAAAGAGTCGGTTTAGATGTTTTTAATGTGATCTAAGTAATTTCATGTTTAGAAAAAAAAATTAATTTCTAGCTACTCTTCACGGTTTGTTTATAGATTCGAGTCTAAGCTCATGTTTTGCCTTGATTTCTTTTGCATGTCTTGATCTATGATTAGTTTTTGAGAAAATATAAAACTTGAATTTTGTATGTCTCAACTAAGTGTAAAATCTTGATCTCTTGGATGCATGTCATGGGTTCAAAGGAAATTGAGTTTAACAAGCTCTAAAAATAACTTTAGTTTAGAAAAAGTTCGAATCAAGATTCTTGTGTGTATGATGATGGTTCGGGTGATAAATGATGATACTTTTATGTCTTGCACGACATGATCCATGAGTCTTAGACATTTGCATGTAGTAATAAAATTATAAGACCTTGTTTTCTTATATGTCATGATTCGGCCAAGAGCTAGGAGGAGTAGGAGATCATGCTTTTCTTAAATGCACGTTGAAAATTGTCTCACCTAGAGAGTGTAGGTGCATGCACATGTTTTCTTAAAGGATTAATAGCCTTGACATAATACTTGATTTTATTGTGTTAAGTAAATTAAAATTTTGCTTGCTAAATTTGGTGTAACTCACGGTTTATACCAAGAAAATACGAAAACAAGTTTTTAGGAAAATGATCCTTGCATTATTACATGATCTGTATGCATGCATATTGAATATTTGATGTTTGCTTTACCATGATGCAATTCGGCCGATGTATGTTAGCTAGGCTAGGAAGTCTTTTTCAAGGAATAATTTAAAAGGAATAAGTATGTTTTAAGGAATGATGCTAAAATAAATTGTTGAATTTGCATTGTGAACATGCATTTTCTATTTGGTTCTTTACTTAGGAATAAAGGAAATAAATAAATTAAATTAATCTTAGAAGAGTGAGTGTTTGGATGAATACGTATTTATATGTGTCGCGTGTATACGGTTAAGACTAAAAGAAAATGAAATTTTCATGCCTAAGTAAAATGAGTTATTTCATGCACTTTAAATTGTGATATTTGATTTACTTCTTTTGCTTTCATTCGGTTATATGTTTTAAATAAGTTAGGGAGTTAAATTGCATGAATAAACTGTACAATGGAAATAAATGTTGATGTATTTGGTCGAAATCTGAATTTGCTTGGTTTATGAGTACTTGCATTCCTCAATGTTATTTGCACTTGTATGTGGCATAATTTGCTTGAATACTTGGCTGTCCTAAATTGTTTATGATGAAAACATGAATTTCCGAAATGATAATACTAAAGTTAAGATATTATTTAAAGAAAAGAATGTTTCTATAATATTTTCAGGATCTTATTAAAATATTTCTGTAAAACTATTTTGCTGTCCAGAATCACTTGGACTTGCTCTTACGTTTAAAAATGTTTTCATACGATTAAGAGTAAAGTTTTGAGTGGAAATTAATATATCTTCAAAGTTTTCCAACAAAGAGGGGATAAGTATTAGTCTAAGACAAGACCTTTCTCAAATAAGTTAATAATGTAAAGTGTTTTATTTAATATGAGGAATGATAAAGACAAGGGGTTGGGGCAGATGGCAGCACAAGGTTTCAAGGAGAGCACCCATTCCATAGCTGGACCTCAGGTGAGAGAGAAGCTTTCCCTAAGACATAGTGGTAGCTAGGTGATTTAGTAGGGCGTTCCGTATCATCTCAAAGATCGGAACTCGTGGTTAGCGTAAGTAGTATAAGCGACAATTGTTTGCCCTGTGTGGTCGCTTATACGAAGGTGACAAAAACCACAATTTTATTGTGTGTTGTTGTGTGTGTCCATAGTATGCCTTGTATTGTTTATTGATTCATGTATCCTGATGCTTATAATTATAATAAGTAAACGACTGTGGGGTATGAGAGGAGGAAAACGAATTAAGAATAATGACAAGAAAATAAGAATGATGAAAGGATAAGAGTGATTAGATAGAGAGATGAGAGTTGAGACCGAGAAAGGAAATTGATGATAATGATGAGAAAGAGCCAGAGCTGGGGAGTGTGATGTTGATTGTTGGGATGAGAGGCGAACCGAGTTGAGCTGAGCTCCTCTGTTCTTGGTTTTAGTCTGGGAGCTAGTGTTGAGCTAGGCTTGCTCCTCCACTAGCGCTCAGCACAAAGGTGTTTGAAAAAGAGTTTTGAAAAAGAAATTTTGAGTTGTGAAAACAATTTTTGAAAAAGGTTTGTAAACTGAATTTTTTGAAAAGGTTTTATGAAAAGATATTTTGTGGAAACATGTTATGAACGAGATCTGGGTAAAGGGTATTTGAAATGGTGTTTTGGTGGAAGATGATTTTTGAGAATTTTTCTGGAAATGATGTTTTGGGGAAAGTTGTGAAATTGAGATCGTGGTTAAGTTGAAAAATGAGATGTGTATCAAGTGAGTGACCCCCAGCTCTGAGCTACGTGTGATGTGATAAGAAAGGATTGTGCCAAGTTAGTAGTCGGGCTCACTGAAGGGATGCACTAAGGGTGAGCCGACTGTTAGGATAATTAAATAATTAAAAGACTTTAAAAGACATTAACGCGAACGTGGTGAGTTATGAGAGTTAACCTGAAGTAGTGGAGAGGAAGATACTATGGGTATCTTCGGATACTCAGGTGGGGATTGCAGGAGGGGAGGATGATGATGGTGAAACGTCAAGAAGTCTAGAGTATTGTTGTAGACAGAACAAATTCCGTAAGTGGTGCACTAACGTGGTGGGGACTGGGTCCAATACCGTGGTAAGTTCTGTGCGCGCACTACAACAATACTGTCGCCCCCTCGATGCAAATCTACAACAGTGGAGAGGGACTAGAACGGGGCAATGTGTTTTTGATTGTATGATATATTTGAGGCCGAGACCTCCTGGCTTGGAGCCATTTGTTGAGACAGCTGTCATGCCCGCGTGGTAAAGGTCCTGTACTCCTGTTGGCTTCCGACTAGGTGGATGGTTGGCCGAGGAGATGTAGGCTTGGAATGCGAGTGCTAACTACAAAAAGAGACGTGCACCTCGATGATCCTTTAACTCCCCTGATCATCGATGGATATAACCCAATAAAACATTATAAGAAAAGAGTTACATATGAGTAAGAGTTGAAAAACTGGGAAAATGAGGGAGAGACTGTGAATGGATATGTGGAAAAGAGAGTAAGCCCCATGAGTGGGGGAAGAAACAAAAGTGAAGGAAGAAGGAAATAATAATACGAATAAATGGAACGAGTGCTTGTTGTTGTGTATGAGTATTGTATGTTGTTGGTGTGTATGTATGTGTCTTATTATCTCGCCTACCGTAATTCCACACCGTCGACGCTACGCGTCTGGAACGCTTACTCTCTCCTGTTCGTTGGTGCATTGGTGTCGCTGGTGATTCCAACGGGCAGACGGAGTGTTGTATGGACGTCACTACGTCGAGCAAATCTGGGAGAGGATGGAAGCGTACCGCCAGAGGCTGGGTATGGACCGGCCACACTCAGATTGTAATCCCCGATCCGGAACATCAATTGAGTGGGACAGACTTAGGACCGTGCTTGAGACAAGTTACGGTTCGCGGATATGAGAACTACAGAGAGAAGGTACGTTATGAGGAACGGTGGAACTATACTACCAGAGATGAAGCAACGATGGAATCCGACGACCCATCAGAGACATCAACTCGTAAGGTAGCATTCCCTGGGAAGAAGAAAGGACACAAGAAGAAAGAGGACCTTCATCCGATTGCCTTTGATAGGGTAGTGTAAGAATAGTCTAGTTATTTTAGATCTTGATGCTCTGTTTGTACTCAGGATTACCAAAGTGATGAACTATTACTGTACTCTAACTATTTTGAAGCAGGCCCGACATTTTATGACAACACTCTTTTATGAAATATACTTAAGATCTTTTCGGGCAATGAATGAAAGAGTCTAAGATGAAATCAAACTGTTTCCTGAATGAAACACTTTCGACAAATAAAGTAAAGGAGTTGGATCCAAGTAACAACTCGGTTTTCAAAGGAGACGGTTAAAGAACATCAACCACTTTGCAAGTATGTTCTCGATTCCCTTCAACAATAAGTTACAATAACGTTTTCAAAAAAAAATGGCCTCATTTTTGCAACCTTAATAAACAAAAGTCAATTATTTTGGTCTCCGAAAACTGGGCTGTTACACAACCCACCATCGTCGCCGACCACCACTAAGCCATCATCACTGTCGTGTTCTCCTACTCTCAGCATCTCCATCACGAGCTCCCTCTCATGTTCGACTCTCTCTCCCAGCCGCTCTCTCTCCCCCTCCACCGGTGCTCTCTTCGCGCCGCCACCTCCTTCAATCGCAAACCCATGGCGCTGCCACTCGTGGTCTTCGTTGTTCTTCAGTCGCAGGCCCTCTCTGGTCTTTCCCCTTCACGCCGCCACCAACCCGCGACTCCCTCCAGATCAGAACCGCCGCCGCTGTTGGGTTCTGGTGTCACCACCGTTTGCTGCCACGGTGGAGCCATCATCACCACCACCACTTCCTTCCCTTCCTGGTTCGCTTATGCTGCTCCCTGGACCGAGAGTCGGTGTTCGTTGGGTTAAGTCGAAGAGTTGTGAACCGACGCCGGTATCGCCCTCCTTGTTACCGTGGTCAGCCGCACCTTTGTGCTTTGAACCAGTTTGACCGAACCGGCCTCAAAACCATATTTGAGGGTAAATCCCTAACGCTTTTCTAATTGCTCTATGTTGTGCTTTAATTTTTATATTAATACTAATTTTAATGTTACTGATAATAATTATTTAATATTAAACTAATTTGGAAATTAAATTTGTATTATAGTTTATGTTGATTTTAATTATGTTGTTAGTGATGTTGAATTTAATTGCTTACCTGATTGTGATAACCTCGAATTAAACATTATGTCGAATGATGAGTTTCAAAGAGTATTTTCGTTAAATGTGTCAAGTTCCTAAGTAAGTGAGCTATAGTTTAGCTTGGTGGACTTGTCCCTAGGCCGAACAATACACCAGTTAATTAGGAACCGAATATATCCAACATACATTAATTCGAGTTTAAACCTATCTTGAACTTTAAATTCTAAATTGAAGGAGAGTGTAGCTAATTGGATTTGGAAATGTGATTTGCTTATTTTGAACAAAGGCCACTCTCTTTTTAATTCAGAAATTATGGTTTAAGAAGCTAAAGGTACATGATTTTAATCTATTATGATACTTTTGTCAGTTTCGAAAGTTAGTGTATTTTTCAAAAGAAGTTGTACTATTTTTAATAAAAAGGGAGCAATCATGAATTTAAATTTTGTTTGATCTTGGTTTATGAACTTGAGTCCAATAATTTTAATGGTTTGGAAACATGTTTAAGATGCAATACTTTAAAACCAAAAAAATGCAATAAGTTAACTTATTTTGTTTTATGATTTTGAATCAAACCCAATACTTGTCAATTTTCTTAATGTCGAAGTTAATTGTTTTGATTTCCACTCCTAAATTCCTCGAAAGTAAATTTCTAAAGTTTTGTTCTAAGGAACCTTGGATGTCATTTTATAACATCATTGATATTTATTAATTTGCTGGTTATAATGAGAAGATGTTTTTATACGTTATAAACCTAATAGCTAATTTAATATTGGTGTGGTTTTAGCGTAATTAAAAAGGATTAATTGATGGTTTAATTGATGAGTTTGGGTCGGTTTGGCGTATTAAATTTGATTGTTTGATTTATATAATATGGCTAGACGACGAAGAAGCTCTAGAACCTGTCACTGCGTGTAGACAATGGACCCTGGTATGATCGGACGTTATCGTGCAAAATGGAAGTGTCTAAGGAAAAGCGAGGTAAGGAGTGGGTAATAGTGGGTATTACCATACTCTGGGGATTAGTTTACGATATGCATATAATGGGTACTAAGTATTAATTGTTAGTTAGTATATTGCACCATAGGGAAAATAATTAGATGATGATATGCTTCATTTTTGATATTTGGTATATAAGCATGTGATTTGGTGATGTTTATAATTTAAGTGCTTATTCTGTTAAATGATTGAGATATGATGTTATTTAGAAACCAAGGCAAAGAATGGTAATCAAGTATGAATTGAATAATAATGGAAAGTGTAGTTGAATTGAGAATTGGTGCATTGATAGACTAGGTGCCCCTGCCAGGTGTATCAAAGGCCCAAGGGCTAAGTGCTCACCAGGCCAAATGCCCATTAGGTCCAAATGCCCTGTTAGGCGTCAATGCACCAAGACTTAATTCACTGCCGGAATAAAGGATATAAAATGCATTGGAAATGTGAAAAAGAGAATGAAATCAAATAATTGAAATGTACACGGATAAGTGGAAAATATGATAGCATAGCTTGACAGGGTGAAGCCTTTTGGGTGTAAAAGTCCTGGTTGAGCGAGAGACCCTTGGGTGTTCCAAATGCCTGGCAGGAGCATTAAAATCCTAGTGATGCAAACCGGTTGTAACCGGGAGTATTGTCCAGACGCGGTAAGACGTGTCATGCACGTGGGTGCGGCGCAGTAAGTCGTGACTGGGACATACTGAAAGAGAAATGTGGATAATAAGTATGAGTAGAGAATAAAAGACTTTATGAAAATAATGGGTAAGAATGAAGAGGTAAGATTGACTTGAGAAACCAATGGATAATTTGATAATGAATTGTGATATGTTGAGTCTTATTATATTGTGATCGAATTGTTAAATGTGTTTGGCTTGGTATAGCATTATGTCGTAACTGGAAACTGCTTCCCCATTTTATGTGTAATACTCACTCCTTACTATTTCCACAGGTACTGAGGTTTGAGCTTGCAATACTATTGGCCGAGCAGGACTCCACGGGGTGGAGTGTTGTGAAATTAATTAGAAGAGAGAGTTGTTTATTATGTTAAAATTTAGCCTTCTTTTAGTTTGTTATATTTCATTCGTGCAAGCCCTGAATATGTTTTATTTGATTAGCGGGGCATGAAAATTAAACTAGTATGTGTATAAATATTTTCTAAACTGTACTGGTTTGACAGGTGAAAAATCTAAATTTTTGGAAATCCGAAAAAAACAGAGGAAACTCTGCCGGATTTTTATCGAAAATTTCAAGTCCATATTTTTAAAAAACTCAATTTAATTAAATATTTGTGAGAGTGTTACAACATGCATGTGTTTAAAATTACTAGATCTATCCTTAAAATAATCATGCATTCAACTTTTTTTTATTACAAAATAAAAACATAGGTCTTATTTTTCCAATCATGGCCGAATGGCCTCATAAAAATTTAACACACACAAATTCAAGTACTAAATCAAACCAATCACTAGATCTAAACATGCACAAAAAGGAAAACGTGATCTTTCTCTTAAAATTAACATGCAAACTTAAGATCTTAGCTTTTTCATAAATCAAACAAAAATAACCACATGCATACACTTTTCGCAAAATAAAAACATAAATCCTAGCTTATTTAAACATGGCCGAATGGCCCTTTTCACAAAATGAGACATGCACAAATCAAACACTTAATGAAAATCATGTTTATACTCAAAAATTATTGTAAACTTACTTCTTTTAATTTTTTCTTTCAAACCGAAACACATACTCAAAAAAAGGAAAACATGATTTTTCATTACAATTAACATGCCAACCAAGGACCTTAACTTTTTCTTTTATCACACAAAGATAATTACATGCACATACTTAAAACAACTAAGATCATCACAAAAATTAACATGCAAGACTAGAAACTTTAACTTTTTACAAATCAAGTTTAAATCACATATTTATCAAATAATCATGAAAATACACATAAATCAAGATCTAGCAAGAAGATTCAATCATGCAAAACCAAAGAACTTCACTTTATCATTTATTAAACTTAGATCATGGATTTTCTCATCAAATAATCACAAACACACACATAGATCACGGTTCTAAGCAAGAAAATAAAACATGCAAGGAGATTCATTTTAGGTTTTCACAAAAATCTTAATTTTCTCTTTAGATCTTTTAAGATTTAGTTTAGAAAAATATTAGATCCATCAAAAGGAACCTTAACCGAAAATCAAACACAAGATTAACTTATTACAAATTATTCTTAGTCCATAAAAGTCCTTGATCAAGCAAGATCAACATATAAAAACAACATGCAAGAAGAAAAAGAAAGATCTACAACTAGAAAGGAAAATCTATACTATTACAAAATCTTCTTTTGGATCTTCAAGTCCTACCATGAAATGGGTAGGTTCTCCTAGCTCCTAACACTCTTGATCTACAAGGGTGAGACTTGGTTAAGCTTGGATCTCCTTCTTCTTCTCCTTCTAAGCTCACGACCATACTCCCTCTTTCTCTCTCTCTATTTCTTTTCTTTCCTTTCTCTAAGAGTGGAATGGGCTCTTAGAGTGAGTTTGTGTTGGAAGTGTGGAAATGAAATGGAATGGGGTGAAATGAACTAAGGCTCCCTCTCTTTATAGACTAACCGAATTTCCCTTCCTTGCCCTTAATAATTTTTGGTTCATGTTCAATTGGGAGGGGCGGTTTTGTCGTTACAAAAAGATGCATGGGTGGATTTTATCAAATGGAATGGGACAAGGTTGAATAGGATAGGCTTTTTAGGAGTCACTTAGGCTTAAAACTAGTTAGCAACTAGTTAGGGTTTGGTTACTTATACTAACTTAGTTTCCTATTTGGTTCCTCATTTCTTAACCTACAAGCTTCTAGAAAATTACAAATCCTATCTTATACATACACACACATACACGTATATACATACACATATAATACACACACATATATACATACACACATGCACACACCACCGTATCATACACACATACTCATTCATTCTACAATTTTATTTCTTAAGCATATTTACTTAAACATTCTAACTATTAATTCATACACTAATGCAATAAATTCAAACAATCACGTTCACACAATTAATTTCATGCATCACACACACACCTTAAATCAGGCACATATCACATAAAAATTTCAAGCCAAATCAATAGATTTATTTTCTTTAAAACACAATTTCCCAAAAATTCGTATTTCATATTTCTGAAAATAAATTTTTATAAAACAACCCAGAAAATTCCAAAATTACATTTTAAAAATCTATGTTTCGAGACGATCGTTTTGATATAAAGATCATGAAAATCCGAATTACGGTTAAAAATAGACAAATTTTTCAAGTTAACAAATCCAAAAATTTCATTTCAAACAAAAATCACTTTTTAGGAAAAATCACAATTCATTTCTTAAAATCAAATCAACAAAATCATTCACTTCTCTTTTATGAAAACATTTGGTTTATAAAAATCCTTGAAAATTATCACTTTATTTCTTTCTCACGCAAAGTACTTTTCTGAAAAATCTTTTATAAAACAGAACCTCAGGGTTTAGTTTAACAAAATATGTTCTCGCACGTGCGGGAAAAATGCGGGGTGTTACATTCTCCCCAACTTGAAGATTTCTCGTCCTCGAGAAATGCTGTGTAGAGTCTTACTGATCGGTGGACGCGTAGCTCCTGGAAATAATTATTTTCCTCTTTAACTGTCGCATTCATCACATCTTAGAATTTACACCGTCGATTCATCTCTCTCAAGAGCGGATCATGTGACACTCTCTTTTTAACTTGAAAATAATTAATATTTCCAAATAGTTTACTACTTCCTATCAAAATTAGGACTAGAAAATTTTTCCTTTTTAATATTATTACTTGCTTAATCAAAACCTCTTTTTGACATAAACCGTTTCATGAATTCGGCTTAGTATTATCTTAGATTTGAAAAAGACTCTCGAGAAAGCACGTCCTTATTTATAGGAAACCTTAGTAGTTATTATTTAAACATATGATTTGCCTCTAGAGTCAGATTTGAGTATATAAAATATATATGTTTCGCCGAATTCTTTATAAACTGAAATCAGAGTTCGCGGAAGAAAAATAGTACTTATGGGGCACTGCTGAGGAAAATAAACATCATATATATATATATATATATAGATCATACCATCAAATAAAACCCCATCAGTACAGTAGCAAGTGATAAAAAGTCGAGATAGCAAGTTTTGATAAGACATATACAGACCAGCTGCACTAAAATAAAAGCTCACTCTAAGACCTCTCAATATATACAATATATAACAAAGTCCAAAAGCAGAAGTCCCAGAGCAAGTCTTCCATGTCCTCAGCAGCTCCTCAGATCCTCCAAAACTCTATCCCTAGGATCTAGGATCCAAAACACCTATGCTATGCAGGCTCCTATGAACCAGCGGGTCCACCTCTAGCAGAAACAGTCGGCTCAACATGCACCTCCTCCTCGCTCTCATCCTCCACAGGGTCCTCCTCGACCTCGCCCGACGGTGTAGAGACCCCACCACTGGGTCTAGGATCCGCAGAAGCAGTCCTATCATACTCAGTCGGACTAGGAGAAGGAGTCTCCTCAGTGACAACTCTATGGGATGAAGGATGGGAACGAGTGGCAGCTCTAAAACGAAAACTATGGAAACGACGCATAGGTCGAGCCGGGGGTGGTCCTCTATAAGTGTAAAAAGGTGGAACATGCATAGTATAGACTAATGGAACCCTAAATCGACGAGGTCGCACCCGCACCAGAGGGTTAGGGTGGTAGAGAGTAATCTCAACCTCCCCCTCAAAGGTGGCACGGTGCTCCTCATACGTCCATATAACGCTAGGGATAGGGCGTATCTCGATGCAGGCTAGGTATCTGGCCATCACCTAAACAGGGCACAGGGAGTAAGTATACACATATACATAATGGATAAAGACTAAAATTACAATCACAAATATATCATGGACAGATCATAATGCAGATGCATATGAGCACACCAATTTTTCAACATTATAACCCTTATAATGCAAGTGGCATGATGTATGATTTTCTATCCACAACTGAGGCCTCTAAATGTCCATCTTGGACGTCCATCCAATACACCATTGTGTTCCCAGAACACCGACATTAGTTCCCAGAACATAATGCCGAACCATACTTGGATAAAAAGCATCACTCCCGGAGTGTGCACCACGTTCCCAGAACGTCACGTTCCCAGAACGCATAAAAACCAGGTCCTGGACACTGGCCACATATCTATAATGTGTCATCAAGTAGGTTATATTTTGGTACTCCCGGAGTACCCTCCTCATATTCCCAGAATATGATAAACGTTCCTACCAACTAGACTTCCAGTCTATATGTATGCACAAACATCAGGGTTGGTTTTATCTTTATATTAATTAATGTGATTTAGAAATATTCCAATTTCTACTTTTGAATGATTTATTTGAGGTATAACTTTTGGCATAAAATTCCCCTTTGAATCTTTCTCAAAATATGCCTTTTAAAACCCAGATTGAGCATTACAACTTCAATGGTATTTAAAAAACTTAACTTTTTATTTTTCAGCTTCAGGTACTAACCGGTTACAATTTCAGGCTAACCAGTTAGAATTACAGACCTGAACTGTTTACCATTGCAATTCAGAAAAACCCTTTTTTCTTGAATTCTCTACCCAATCCAAAACACATTTACCATTGTTTTATACCTCAAAAACCATTGTTTCAACATTCAAAAGTCCAAATCACATTACCTTTTCCAATGAACATAATTTCCTCTTGAAATTTTTTCATTAACTTAAGGCATAATTTTGATCCTTCAATTCAGAACTTTGACAACTCAAGTTCAGACCATGTATAATGAAATTTTAGCTTAAATTTGAGCAAAGGCCATTGAGATTTCAGAACTGATTAATAAACCAATTTTCCTTGAAAATCTGCAGTGTCTAACTGGTTACGAAAATCGTGTAACCGGTTAGATTATGCAGTCAGACCATTAAAACAAGAGTTTTAACAACTCATTTTCTTCCTTTCTCAAATCTAACCAAATTTCAGTATACACAAAGTACATATGCCTTAAAACAAACATGTTTACACTCAGAAACACATTCATATTGCATGCATCAAGTTTATTGTATCAAATTGCATGAAAATCCACATAAACACAATTTAACACAACCAAACTTAGATTAAGCACTCAAACACAGAATTCAGCATTTATATAGCTTGCATGCATCAAATTAAAGTTGCTCAAAACCACAGTGAGCAAGTTTTCGGCCTCCAAGCCTTTGTGCTTAAAAACACATAATGCCCTTTTGAGTTTTGTGAACTCAAATCCTAAATCACATGGATTTTAGTCTAAATCTAGTATAAGGTAAACTTCTCCCATACCTCTAAGACGATTTTGATGAAGATTTTCACTGGATTAGAAGAAAAACCCCAGATTCTCACAATTTCCCCAAGTCTGCTCTCAGATTCGGTTTCCAGCAACAGGGTCCAGAAACCACCAAATTTGACATGGAATTTGGCCAAAGAAATTGGGGGAAATGGTTAGAATTCAAAGTAGGTAACATGCATGAGAGAATCAAAGAAGTTTGGGACTCAAATATCAACTAAGCTTACCACAATCGAGTTTGGAAATCAGCTTCCAGAATACGGATCCACAGAGAACTCAGCTTTCTACCTTCCACTTCCAAGCTTGATTTCTCCCTCCACACTAACTCTCAACTCACAGTGTTTAGATCTTTGTAAAGCTCTTGATGTAAGCTTCACAATCGTGTATCACTCGATTACTAACACTCAACAACGAAGACGAATTGCTCAGCACAATTCTGAAACCCTAATCACCTTCCTTCAACCAGAAATCAATTGATCAACCCCTAATTCATCAGAATTTCCACTATTTATAGACAATTGAAGGTAACATGCAGGGCGACGCGTGTTTCCCATTAACACCAGGTTGATTTCGTGGCGATTAAACAAGTAATTCAAGTGATTACTCATCAAATTCCACTAAACCAGTTTCTGAGTTCATCGTCTAACCGGTTACAGGGCATTACTAACCGGTTAGATTAGTTCAAAATTTAAAAATTATTATTTTTAAATCTTTCCCTCCAAGAACCATTCTAATATTGCCTTTTAGTCCTCATTCAGGGACCAAACTGCAATTTCCTTATATTCTGTATTTATTTGCCATATAAAAATATTTTAACTTATTTTTATATTTAAGGCTAGTTAAATACAAAATATAAACTTGAGAAATTATATAAATTAATAATAAAACTTTTTATTATTAATTTCCTATTATTCGGGAGACAAAAATTAGGGATGTTACACTACTCCCCCACTTAAAAGGAATTTCGTCCCCGAAATTCTAGATTACAAAAACAACTCCGGATACTCTTGACGCATCTTCTCCTCTAATTCCCATGTCGCTTCCGATACGTCAGCATTCTCCCAAATTACCTTGACCAAGGGTATTTCCTTTCCTCTGAGCCGCTTGACTTCACGATCTTCGCGGTCTGGTCTCAAAGGTCAGGTTTTCTTTCAGAGTTAGGTCATCAGGTTGAAGTTTCAGAACAACAGATGGGTCATGAACGTACTTTTTCAATTGCGAAACGTGAAAGACGTTATGCAAATTGGACAGAGAGGGTGGTAAGGCCAATTGATAAGCAACAGGGCCAACTCTCTTAAGAATCTGATATGGACCTATACACTTAGGCGAAAGCTTTCGGGTTCTCAAGGCTCTACTAATTCCTTTCATCGGAACCACCCAAAGGAACACATGATCGCCCTCGGAAAACTCTAATGGTTTTCTCCTCTTATCCGCATAACTCTTCTGTCGACTCTGAGCCGCTTTCATCTTAGTCTGAACCATCTTGATCTTTTCAGATGTCTGTTGTATTATTTCTGATCCAACCATCAAGTTCTCCCCCACTTGGAACCAACATAGCGGGGTTTGACACTTCCTTCCGTACAACGCCTCGAACGGTGCCATTCCAATGCTCGCATGGTAGCTATTGTTGTATGTGAATTCTGCAAGAGGTAACACTTGATCCCAGCTTCCTTGTTCTTCAAGTGCACACGCTCGCAACACATCTTCCAAAGATTGAATTGTTCTCTCCGTCTGGCCATCCGTCTGTGGATGATACGCAGAACTCAATTTCAACCTTGTTCCCATAGCATCATGCAAACTCTTCCAGAATTGTGACGAAAATCTCGGATCTCGGTCTGATACAATGCTTGAAGGCACTCCGTGAAGACGAACTACCTCCTTGATATAGATCTGGGTAAGCTTGTTCAAATAATAACGCATATTTATCGTAATAAAATGCGCCGACTTTGTTAACCTATCCACAACCACCCAGATTGCATCATGATTTGCTGCTGTTCTCGGCAAACCAGACACAAAATCCATTGAGATACTATCCCACTTCCATTGGGGAATCCTCAGAGGTTGCAACTGTCCTCCCGGTTTCTGATGTTCTACCTTCGATTTCTGAAAAATCAAGCACGCCGCCACATATTCTGCCACATCTCTTTTCAATCCCGACCACCAAAATATCTTCTTCAAATCCTGATACATTTTGGTCGATCCGGGATGCATACTCATCCGACTCTTATGGGCCTCATCAAGAATTAGTCTTCTAACTTCTTGATCTCTTGGTACACAAATCCTTGTCCTGAAACGAAGGATTCCATCCTGCCCTATCTTGAAATCAGGTTCCTTTCCTTCCGAACCTAGTCTCATCTTTTCCATCAACTCTTCATCTGCTCGTTGCAACTCCCGAATTCTTTCCAAGAACTCGTTTGTGATCTGCAACGTCCCCAACTTGATACTTGATGGCTCCACTTGCATCAACAAGCTCAAGTCTCTGAATTCTTCAATCAATGCTGCTTCCTTGACCATCATCGCACTAACGTGGATTGCTTTCCGACTCAACGCGTCTGCAACCACATTCGCTTTACCCGGATGATAATGGAGTTTAAAATCATAATCCTTCAAGAACTCCATCCATCTTCTTTGCCTCATGTTCAACTCTTTCTGGTCAAACAGATATTTCAAACTCTTATGGTCACTAAATACTTGGAATGTAGTGCCATAGAGATGATGTCTCCATATCTTTAAGGCAAACACGATCGCAGCCAACTCCAAATCGTGTGTCGGGTAATTCACCTCATGATTCTTCAATTGCCTCGATGCATACGCCACTACTCTTCCTTCTTGCATCAATACACAACCCAATCCTTGCTTAGATGCATCACAATAAACTTCAAAACTCTTGTGAGGATCGGGTAAGATTAACACAGGAGACGATGTTAACCTTTCCTTCAACTCACGAAAACTAACTTCGCACCGATCATCCCACACAAACGGTTGATCTTTCCGAGTCAACTTAGTCAAAGGCAATGCAATCTTAGAAAATCCTTCTATGAATCGACGATAGTATCCAGCCAGTCCTAAGAAACTTCTCACCTCCGTCACCATCTTAGGCTGTTCCCAACTTAGTACTGAACTTACTTTCGCTGGATCCACCGCAATTCCCTCTTTAGAGATCACATGCCCCAGAAACTTCACTTCATTCAACCAAAACTCACACTTCGTAAGCTTGGCATATAGTTGCTTCTCCTTCAGGACCTTTAACACAATCCTGAGATGCTCTTCATGTTCTTCCGGATTTTTAGAATAGACCAAAATATCGCCAATGAATACCACCACAAACAAATCCAAATATGGTCTAAAGATCCGGTTCATATAATCCATGAAAATAGCAGGTGCATTTGTCAATCCGAACGGCATCACAACATACTCATAATGACCGTATCGCGATCGAAATGCAGTCTTGGGTATATCCTCCTCCTTTATCCTGATCTGATGATAACCCGATCTCAGATCAATCTTGGAGAATACTGCAGCTCCCCTCACTTGATCCATAAGGTCATTAATCCTTTGAAAAGGATACTTATTCTTAATAGTGACCTTATTCAGTTGTCTGTAGTCCACACACATCCTCATACTTCCATATTTCTTCTTTAAGAACAATAATGGAGCTCCCCAAGGTGAAACGCTTGGCCTGATCATCTGTTTCTGCAACAGCTCCTCGATTTGCTTCTTCATTTCTGCCATTTCTGGTGGTGCCATCCTATAAGGAGCAATAGAGATGGGACCAGCTCCAGGGACTAAATCGATCCCAAACTCTATCTCTCGCTTCGGAGGTAATCCTGGTATCTCCTCAGGAAATACTTCCGGAAATTCCCTCACACTGGAATCTCTTCAATCGGCATCGACTCTTCTTCTCCAGAAGCCGAGAATAAACACATATATCCCTCCGGTTCAAGGGTCCTATATTGAATTGTCTTTTCCTCACAATTGATGATCATTTGGTTCTTCATCAACCAATCCATACCCAAGATCACATCCAATTGTAACTTAGGAAGACAAACCAAATCTACCTTGGATGAACGACCCAGAATTTCTACATCACATCCTAAACAGACTTTAGCGGTGTAGATCGGTATACCCGTAGGGGTAGCTACACTAAGATAGCAGGGTGAATCAGAAACAATAAGATTCAGCCTACTCACACATTCAGGGGAAACAAAAGAATGTGTAGCTCCAGAATCAAACATGATTTTGCAAGGTTTATTATTGAGCAGGAAATTACCTTGCACGAGATTCGGGGTTTGGGTTGCTACACTACCACTTAGGGAAAATACTCGTCCTTGTACCACAGACTTTCCAGCAGATCCCTTTGCATCCCCCTTTTCAGATTCCTTGCATTCACGGGCAAAGTGACCTTGTTTCCCACACTTGAAACACCCTCCTATGGACCAGCAAAACTGACCATGATGATAACGCTTGCACTTCTCGCAATACGGAGCATTATCGCGAGGCTTGTTCCGGTTATCCATCACTGCCTTGCCTTTCCCCTTGTTCTTAGAATATGGACCATTATTCCGATGGTCAAACTTTTTCTTCCTTTGGGGTCCATAGTTCTGTCCAACCCCCTTCGCTTGACCTCCTATCAACTCCGCCTTCTTATCATCTTCATACATCCTGCACATGTCCACCAGTGCAGGGAAACTCTGAATCCTTTGATAACTGAAGATAGACTTCAGCTCCGGCCGTAGCCCACCTTCAAACTTCACACACTTACTTCTTTCATCAGGGTTATTTAAGTAATAGGGAGAGTATTTCATCCGTTCCTTGAATCTGGCAGCATACTCCCCTACACTCATATCCCCTTGCTTCAATTGCATAAACTCCACTTCCTTTTTCCTCCGCAAATCTTCTGGAAAATATTTATTAAGAAATTTCTCCATAAATACTCCCCAGTTGATTGCTCTCCTTTCAAAATTCAGCAATTGGACCGTGTGATCCCACCAGTTTTCAGCTTCCCCATGAAGCATGTAAACTGCATAGGTCACCTTCTGTTCATCAGAACACTCCAGAGTTCGGAAGATCTTATTGATCTCATACAACCACTTGTTCGCCTCATCAGGTCTATATCCTCCCTCAAATCTTGGTGGATCGCACTTCCGGAACTCCGACAGAGTCTTAGCATCATGATTAGCCATGTTGCCAGCAGACGGGTTACCAGCTCTCTCCTGAGATGATTGATGCCTCTGCTGCTGCTGCATACCCTCCAGCACGGTTGTGATTCGTTCTAACATTTCGTTAGTAACATTTCGATTCCGGGTTGCCATAGAAAGACCTGCACTATGGGCTTTGGGTTACTAACAAGGTCTTTAAGATATAAATGCTACCACTAACTTACTCAAACATATTCAATTAACATTGAATATCATACTTAGCTGCATCTGCGGGGCCATGAGGAACAGGACCAATGCTCTAATACCACCAAAGGGTGTGACGCTCTCTTTTTAACTTGAAAATAATTAATATTTCCAAATAGTTTACTACTTGCTATCAAAATTAGGACTAGAAAATTTTTCCTTTTTAATATTATTACTTGCTTAATCAAAACCTCTTTTTGACATAAACCGTTTCATGAATTCGGCTTAGTATTATCTTAGATTTGAAAAAGACTCTCGAGAAAGCACGTCCTTATTTATAGGAAACCTTAGTAGTTATTATTTAAACATATGATTTGCCTCTAGAGTCAGATTTGAGTATATAAAATATATACGTTTCGCCGAATTCTTTATAAACTGAAATCAGAGTTCGCGGAAGAAAAATAGTACTTATGGGGCACTGCTGAGGAAAATAAACATCATATATATATATATATAGATCATACCATCAAATAAAACCCCATCAGTACAGTAGCAAGTGATAAAAAGTCGAGATAGCAAGTTTTGATAAGACATATACAGACCAGCTGCACTAAAATAAAAGCTCACTCTAAGACCTCTCAATATATACAATATATAACAAAGTCCAAAAGCAGAAGTCCCAGAGCAAGTCTTCCATGTCCTCAGCAGCTCCTCAGATCCTCCACAGCTCTATCCCTAGGATCTAGGATCCAAAACACCTATGCTATGCAGGCTCCTATGAACCAGTGGGTCCACCTCTAGCAGAAACAGTCGGCTCAACATGCACCTCCTCCTCGCTCTCATCCTCCACAGGGTCCTCCTCGACCTCACCCGACGGTGTAGAGACCCCACCACTGGGTCTAGGATCCGCAGAAGCAGTCCTATCATACTCAGTCGGACCAGGAGAAGGAGTCTCCTCAGTGACAACTCTATGGGATGAAGGATGGGAACGAGTGGAAGCTCTAAAACGAAAACTATGGAAACGACGCATAGGTCGAGCCGGGGGTGGTCCTCTATAAGTGTAAAAAGGTGGAACATGCATAGTATAGACTAATGGAACCCTAAATCGACGAGGTCGCACCCGCACCAGAGGGTTAGGGTGGTAGAGAGTAATCTCAACCTCCCCCTCAAAGGTGGCACGGTGCTCCTCAAACGTCCATATACCGCTAGGGATAGGGCGTATCTCGATGCAGGCTAGGTATCTGGCCATCACCTAAACAGGGCACAGGGAGTAAGTATACACATATACATAATGGATAAAGACTAAAATTACAATCACAAATATATCATGGACAGATCATAATGCAGATACATATGAGCACACCAATTTTTCAACATTATAACCCTTATAATGCAAGTGGCATGATGTATGATTTTCTATCCACAACTGAGGCCTCTAAATGTCCATCTTGGACGTCCATCCAATGCACCATTATGTTCCCGGAACACCGACATTAGTTCCCAGAACATAATGCCGAACCATACTTGGATAAAAAGCATCACTCCCGGAGTGTGCACCACGTTCCCAGAACGCCACGTACCCAGAACGCATAAAAACCAGGTCCCGGACACTGGCCACATATCTATAATGTGTCATCAAGTAGGTTATATTTTGGTACTCCCGGAGTACCCTCCTCATATTCCCAGAATATGATAAACGTTCCTACCAACCAGACTTCCAGTCTATATGTATGCACAAACATCAGGGTTGGTTTTATCTTTATATTAATTAATGTGATTTAGAAATATTCCAATTTCTACTTTTGAATGATTTATTTGAGGTATAACTTTTGGCATAAAATTCCCCTTTGAATCTTTTTCAAAATATGCCTTTTAAAACCCAGATTGAGCATTACAACTTCAATGGTATTTAAAAAACTTAACTTTTTATTTTTCAGCTTCAGGTACTAACCGGTTACAGTTTCAGGCTAACCGGTTAGAATTACAGACCTGAACTGTTTACCATTGCAATTCAGAAAAACCCTTTTTTCTTGAATTCTCTACCCAATCCAAAACACATTTACCCTTGTTTTATACCTCAAAAACCATTGTTTCAACATTCAAAAGTCCAAATCACATTTCCTTTTCCAATGAACATAATTTCCTCTTGAAATTATTTCATTAACTTAAGGCATAATTTTGATCCTTCAATTCAAAACTTTGACAACTCAAGTTCAGACCATGTATAATGAAATTTAAGCTTAAATTTGAGCTAAGGCCATTGAGATTTCAGAACTGATTAATAAACCAATTTTCCTTGAAAATCTGCAGTGTCTAACCAGTTACGAAAATCGTGTAACCGGTTAGATTATGCAGTCAGACCATTAAAACAAGAGTTTTAACAACTCATTTTCTTCCTTTCTCAAATCTAACCAAATTCCAGTATACACAAAGTTCATATGCCTTAAAACAAACATGTTTACACTCAGAAACACATTCATATTGCATGCATCAAGTTTATTGTATCAAATTGCATGAAAATCCACATAAACACAATTTAACACAACCAAACTTAGATTAAGCACTCAAACACAGAATTCAGCATTTATATAGCTTACATGCATCAAATTAAAGTTGCTCAAAACCACAGTGAGCAAGTTTTTGGCCTCCAAGCCTTTGTGCTTAAAAACACATAATGCCCTTTTGAGTTTTGTGAACTCAAATCCTAAATCACATGGATTTTAGTCTAAATCTAGTATAAGGTAAACTTCTTCCATACCTCTAAGACGATTTTGATGAAGATTTTCACTGGATTAGAAGAAAAACCCCAGATTCTCACAATTTCCCCAAGTCTGCTCTCAGATTCGGTTTCCAGCAACAGGGTCCAGAAACCACCAAATTTGACATGGAATTTGGCCAAAGAAATTGGGGAAAATGGTTAGAATTCAAAGTAGGTAACATGCATGAGAGAATCAAAGAAGTTTGGGACTCAAAGATCAACTAAGCTTACCACAATCAAGTTTGGAAATCAGCTTCCAGAATCAGGATCCACAGAGAACTCAGCTTTCTACCTTCCACTTCCAAGCTTGATTTCTCCCTCCACACTAACTCTCAACTCATAGTGTTTAGATCTTTGTAAAGCTCTTGATGTAAGCTTCACAATCGTGTATCACTCGATTACTAACACTCAACAACGAAGACGAATTGCTCAGCACAATTCTGAAACCCTAATCACCCTCCTTCAACCAGAAATCAATTGATCAACCCCTAATTCATCAGAATTTCCACTATTTATAGACAATTGAAGGTAACATGCAGGGCGATGCGTGTTTCCCATTAACACCAGGTTGATTTCGTGGCGATTAAACGAGTAATTCAAGTGATTACTCATCAAATTCCACTAAACCAGTTTCTGAGTTCATCGTCTAACCGGTTACAGGGCATTACTATCCGGTTAGATCAGTTCAAAATTTAAAAATTATTATTTTTAAATCTTTCCCTCCAAGAACCATTCTAATATTGCCTTTTAGTCCTCATTCAGGGACCAAACTGCAATTTCCTTATATTCTGTATTTATTTGCCATATAAAAATATTTTAACTTATTTTTATATTTAAGGCTAATTAAATACAAAATATAAACTTGAGAAATTCTATAAATTAATAATAAAACTTTTATTATTAATTTCCTATTATTCGGGAGACAAAAATTAGGGATGTTACAGATCAAACGGATTACTTGCAAAAGTAATCACTCAAAGGACTTTCAATAATAATAAGGGTGGGGTAAAAACAACACGGTTTCACGGTCAACAAAGAACTGGGGTTCAAAAGCATCAAAACAGGATTCAGAAACAACAGGGTTTCGGACATCCGGGGTCAAGACACTACCATACTTTCAAGATTACATCCTTCTCATTGGTTCAAGCCTAAACAAGCTACTCCTCAAAAACTTCACATCTCCAACTACTCCCCAACTTAAACGACTCATACCTCTATACCATACTCATTATCACCGACTTAACCTCTAAATACTTCTATTCTTTACCACTTTTTGGTTACTCTTACAAGATTTTCCATCACTTAACTCCAATCTATCCTCTCATTGCCTTACTTCTCACCAAATAATGATCCTTATCAGACTCCTATAGCCACTATTTTGTCCACCTTTTGCCCTAACAACCACTAATCCTCAAGAAACACGTACTATCTCACTTCCTATCTCCAACACTTAATCATATAACTTAGACAATTCTAAACCTTTCTCCACACTCCACCGTTCCTCCTCATATTCTAAACCATTAAAATTCCTCAAATCCAAGACCTATTATCCATTACCACATCAAGTCTTAGCTTTTACCTAACCTTGGGTCAATCACTTAAAGATTCTATCCACAAATTCCACCATCTTACCAATTCGACTTTTACCATATCATCACTTATTCACCTCTATCTATCCATTTTCCAACTCCAATCAAGACACTTACGACTCTAAACTCTAATTATCACCTTAATTTCTTCCTCATCTTATCGCCATCTAAACCATTATTTTGACCAATCCGACAATAAGACTCTTAGTCCTAACCACTTTACATAGCTCACCACTCACCTAAGACTCAAAAGGGTACTTCTAGTTTCTCCAAGACTCATGCTTCCCTTAATTCATACCTACTACTCCTTATTTTCCTTGGTCCTTCCATCTCTTGCCTATCATCACTTCACAACTAACCCTCCATTCTAAAACTATTTACTTGACCGATACTAGGTGTCAGAACCCCAAATTCTCAACAAGGTTCTAGGAAAGAATAGATGTCTAGTCAAAGATCAAAAGAGTAGACTTTGGGTTCATTAGCAATCAAGGATTCGTCAAAACAATGGTTTAAGTTTTCAGAAAAGGCTTCCTCAAACGTCATGCCAAAGCAATTTGGCAGCGCATAGGGTTTTTCACAAGTAAGTTTCAGCAAGAAAAGAGAGTTCTAGTCACAAGACAAGATCTCAAATAACTTAGAGGTTATCACAAACAAAGGGGTTCACATCAAAGAAGAGTTCAACGAAAGAAGATTCGAATCACGCATCAGCATCTCATGATGTTACTGTTCTCTGCTCCTCGTTCCACTGTAGACGAAAACTGACACGCTCCATGAAAACATCCGCGTACTCCTAACGTTCTTATTCTCATCTATCGCAATCTTATTACTAATACACACACAGAGTCATACAGAAGAGTATGTAAGTCCATGCATAAGGTTACTTAGTTCAACCATTGCTCTTATACCATAACTGTAACACCCCGATTCGGCAACTTGAAAACTTTAGTTACTTAAGTTAATTATAGTGAAAATTTGGGCCTTTTTTTTTAAAACAAGTTGTAACACCCTATGATTTTTACCCTTAAAACCCCGCTATTAAAAATATGAATTTGAAATTTCATTTTAATATGATAAAAATCACCTGTCAAACGGACGGAGTTTTGTTTGATTTTAGGACTTTTCCAAAATTTAACCTGTGATAAATAATTTCAATTAAACATCAAGTAACCAGCAGGGCTTTAGAATATATATATATAATTCATAACAAGGCCCTATGGGCTCCAAATATATCAGAGTGCATAAGATAATCAAATATTTAGAGTTTTCAGCGGAAAATAATAAGTTTGACTGTCGTAATCAAAACATATAACTTTGCCAAAACAAAACATCCTAAGCCTCATTTAAAATGTGCATATTAAATTTACATCAAAATAAGATGAGGCTTAGGTCCATACTATACTCTAAACCCATAACACCATACTCTCCCTGTAAGGGAAAGTACTCCTGCTCGGCCGGGGCTGTGCCAACTCAATCTCTGTACTTGAAAAATGTAAGGGAGTGAGCTTTGCACATGAAATAGAAAGAAGTTTCTAACTAGACATAACAACCCACCAGGTCAAACACAATTAGCAAATAAGCATATATTCACATATTGCACACTATACTCATTTCATTATTTCCATATTCGTTATTCATTCCAAATTTCCATTTTCATTATTCATTCCAACATTCATTTCCATTACTTTCTATTTTTGTCACATAATTACTTTATTTCGGTACATCACCTCAAAACAGAGGCCAATGTACAATTTTCATTCAACACATTTATCACCTCAAAACAGAGGCCCACATTCTTTTCCTTATTTAAATTATGTGTCCCTCAGGTCAGAGGTCAACACTTCAATTTCATAATTCACGGTGTGTCTCTCAGGTCAGAGGTCAACACACCAATACACATTTCACCCGGTGTCCCTCAGGTCAGAGGTCAACACCCATTCACTTTAATTCATTTGGTGTCCCTCAGGTCAGAGGTCAACACCCATTCATTCATTTCCTTTCGTGTCCCTCAGGTCAGAGGTCAACACACACTTTCATTTTAATTCATCCAGTGTCCCTCAGGTCAGAGGTCAACACTCATTAACATTCATTTCATCTTGTGTCCCTCAGGTCAGAGGTCAACACTCTAATACTTTAATTCATTTTGTGCCCCTTATATCAGAGGTCAGCCTAATCATCACTTTCCATTAATCGTCACCTCAGATCAGAGGCCAACGCACTTCTTACATTTTCATTTCACATTACCTCACATCAGAGGCCAAATCATACTTTCATCATCTTACACAAACAACTTAGCACATACAATCACAAATACACCTACACACATTTCCCATTCATTTCTTTATCCATACTCATTCCCTATATCAATTATTAATCTTTTCATTAATCGTCGCCTCAAATCAGAGGCCAACGCATATACCACATTCTCAATGTTCGGCGCCTCAATTCAGAGGCCAAGAATTATTCACTTTCTTGTTCAATTAATTGTAACACATTTAAGTACAACAACACACATTTAACAACTAGTCATTCTTGTAGTTTCCTTATTATTTTCCTTTCTCAATTATCACAATCATACCAAGTAGTATTCGCTTTTATTGCCCAGCATTTAGATTGCCCTTCATTTTAATTTAAATATATCATCTTTCACTTTCGTTTACACGTAATCATTTTACTTCCGTTTCCTATATTCACAAGTTCAATTTCATAAGCCATGACTTTGGTTCACAATTGATAATACTTAACATTTATACTCATTTAGCATTTAAGTACAAATAGGCACATTCATCACATATAATCGTTTCCATTCTATTTTCTTCCTATCTCAATTTTCTCCACTACACATACATGTATTTGCAACAGTAATTAATTATCATTTAATTCACAACTTTACAAATAAAGTCAATAATCATAGAACTCATTTATGTCATCTTCATTATCACATTAACCAATTTCTGATGCACTTCAATATAATCATTATCCAAGTTTCATTTATCAATTAATTCATTATCATATCATTGGGTTTCCTTTTTCCTAATCTTTACGTCCAACATCATGCATATTTAATTACTAGAATTTTATATTCAATAACCTAGGGTTTATAATCTAATTTTCTCCCCTAACACATAACCCTAACAAATCATTATATACTAATTAGAACCAACTCCCTAGAACAAGGCAATGCTCACAATATCCACCCCCTTACCTCAAACACTTAAGGATAAGGAGATTTTGCTTGCTCTACACTTGAGCTTTTCCACCAAAAAGCCAACAACCAAAAGATGAGAATAGAACCTAAAATAGAGCCATAAAAGGAAAAGATCATCATTTATGCCATGGTTCATGCCAAAGCTTGAGAAAAAGTAGAGCTTCATGGCTTAGAATTTGAAAACCACCATGGATAGAGGAGAGAGAAAGGGGAGTACGAATTTGAGAGAAAGAAAGGAAATTCATGGCATTAAACACTTACTTGAAGTGGAGAAGGATGAAATTTGTTGATAGAATGAAGAAATCCCACTTGCTCTTGGTGGATTTGATGATAGAAAATGGAACCCTAGGGGAGAGAAAGAGAGAGATTCGAATTTGGAAGGGAAAGAACGTGTGTTTTGCCTTTATTTTTTTCATCAGCAATAGCATTTAATCGATTAATAATCGATTAAATTTTTTCCCTCGCCAGACCTTAATCGATTAAATTTCAGTTTAATCGATTAAGCTGCACAATTTTGCAGCATCCAGACTTTGGAAGGCCATAACTTCTTCGTTACCCGTTGGATCTTCCTCAAATTTTAAAGCAAGTTTCCTCACCTATCCTACTTCACATCCAATGGTGGAATTTGTGTTTAGAGTTGTAAATCTTTTATTTTGAATTTCCTAAGGTTCCATGTTTTTAACCCTAGTTCTACATGTATTTTTGGCTAGATTCTAACTTGTATCTCCATTTCTTCTACCCTAAGACCATCCCAACCTAGATTATACTTGGAATTAAATTTGGGATGTTACACAAGTATTACACAAGATGAGAACATCTAGGTTTTCAAAACATAGTTACATTTAAAAACTCATGTTCTCATATTCATAAACCTTTCAAGTTCCAAACCGAGATGTCACAAGACACCGCACTTTGAAACTCATTTTCAAAACATCTTTCAAAATACATTGCCCGTTTACTTGTTTCAAAACATTAGTGCTAATTAAAACTTTTGCCGGGGTACAGTATGATAGAGCTAAGGTGACTAAGAACTTACAATGGAGTACAATGCTCTGAGGGGATTGCCTAGCTTCTAGTCAGACACATTAAGACTCGTCGTCCAACTCTGGATGTTGGTAGACCAAGCTCTCCAACCGCAAGTCGAGTTGTCATCATCAACCACCTCAGAAGTCTCTTCCAGAAAGTCGTCTTGTACTTGCTTCTCCTTGGTAGGGTACGAATAGATCGCTACATGCTAAGCCATCTACCAGTTGCAATATCAGCAATTGCCGATACGACAACATGGTAGGAGAGAGTCAGTGTTCCGAACACTAACGGGTTGACCATGCGGTCTCAGGGTAGATTGAATAAAAAGATAGACAGATAATATGATAAAACAACATAACTAAAACATCATGGCATACACTCATATCATCGTCAACATATATAACATATAATATACATAGCATATAGAAACAAAACATATTATATTGTCCTAAACACACCAATGTCATTACTCATAACCAGATCAATCATTACTTCCACAAATCTTTTTCGTTCTTTCTTCAATCAGGAATTCCAAACTCATCACACGTTCCAAGAATCCTTTCTTATATACTCGTCTTATAAATCTTAATCGATGCTTGATATCTTCAGTGTACTTTTCTTTTGATTATTTTGTCTTTTAAGTTTTAGCGCTCCGGTTCACTCAATGATGGGGGGAACATCATCATTGAGAAAGTCACACACGTCTACATCTCCTCGGTCATCCACCTAACCTAGTCGGAAGTAAACAGGAGTACAGGACCTTTACCACGCGGGTACGACAGCTGTCTCACAATCAAATGGTCCCAGACCAGAAGGACTACAGCCTCAAATCAATTCAATTCATATCATTCATTCATATCATAAAATCAGGCACGCTCTCAGCGGCAATCACAAATGCCCCGTTCCAGTCCCTCTCACTGTTCTAGACTTGCATTCAAGGGGGCGACAGTATAATTCTAGTCTGCAGTGCAGAACTTACCACGGCATTGGACCCAGTCCCTACCACGTTAGTACGCCACATGTGGAGTTTGTTCTGCCTAGAAAATATACTCTGGACTTCTTGACGTTTCACCGTCATCGTCCTCCCCTCATGCAATCCCCACCTGAGTATCCGCAGATACCCATAGTATCTTCCTCTCCACTACTTCGGTACGACACTCATACCTCACCGCGTTTGTAAATATCTTTTAAAGTCTTTTAAAGTTTTAACGTTTTGATTAGCGGCTTAATCCTACTAGTCGGTTCATCCTTGGTGCATCCCTTCAATGAAACCCGATCACTAATCGCAATCCGTTCCCCCTAAGTCTCAATGGCATCTTGCCTCAGATCTCGTTCTCGCGTATCTCATCGACATTATTCTCATCAGCTCATCAGCATTCTCAGCATCTTTCTCAGCATCATGGTTCAGCATCATCATCATCAGCATCTTGCTCCTCAGCATCAAAGCTCAGCCATCATCAACACCTTTCTCCTCAGTTGTTGCTCGGCAGCACCATCAGCGTCGCTCTCCTTAGTTGTTGCTCCACAGCACTATCAGCATCGCTCACCATCATCACGCTTCCACTCGCCTCATCGGGTATTTCTTATTACCATCTTGAACATTATCTTTTCATCTCCGTTCTTTCTCAAACTCAATTATCAATTTTCTTTCTTTCATTATTTATCTCTTTTGCATTCCATCCGCCTCACGTTTTATCTCTTTCTCAATTGTTTTCATAACTCTTTTCTCCTCATTTCTGTTCGCTTTAGAATTATCTCTTACTTAATAATTTCTCATGTCACTTATTCGCATTTCTTTTCTCTTTCCAGTCTTATTTCATTACTTTCACGGCTTCATTATTATTGTGTCACTATCCAGACATAATCAAACAATTTCTAAACAGAATAAAATATGCACAACTAGTAAACATTCAGCATGTAAACAAAACAAGTAGACATTTAGCATACATATCTATATTGCCTAATTCGCAGTACATTCGCAATCCATCTATTCAGATTGCGAGCAACCACGTCATGGGACCACAGCACTCTCACTCACCTTGATGACAAAACTTCCGAAATCTTCCCAAGATTTCCCAGTCGCTAGCCTTGCCACGTTTTTCCTCGCATCCGTCACCCGAACTAGACATTTTTCTCGTGAGTTAGAACGTTTTCGATAAAGTCTTAATTTTCGTTTTAAAACATTCGGAACAATTCCCTTTTTGAAAACACTTTGCCAATATCCAAAAAGGTTTTAAATCAAAATCAGATTTCTAATAATAAGGTTTTCAAGAAAACTTTGAAACAATTAAAATAATCTTCTTATTAAAACAAATTCATTCTTTTTAGTTTAAAACACCCTGGTTAAAGAAAAATCATTTTCCTGAATCTTTAGACAAAATTCAAAACTCCAGAAAATAAAGTTTTAAAAACCATATCAAATTGATCCATTAACTTTCCAAAATTCACAACATCATCAGATAAAGATCAAAGAAGGTCCTTTAAAATTTTCAAATCAATTTTAATTCAGTACATTCAATTAGCACAAAAACAGTACATACAAGTTTCAAAGCATTCACAAACACAGATAATGCAAGAATCACATTTTCAATCATTCAAAACCACCAATTAAATTTTAACCTTAATAAATTAACTTAATTACACTTAAGAAAATAATTTAAATTAGGCCTTGTGACTAATTCCTCAAGGACCGAATTACTATAGTTAATAATTTCTAATCTCTAATAAATTTTAAAACTCAAAACCATTGATTTAACATCACAAAATTTCTTTTCACATAATCAAATTAAACCAAAAAGAATTAAAAGAGATACACATCACTTTCATTCAACATATAGCATCATGCACCTAGACTTAGCCATCATCATGATCATTTTATGAAAATAATTTTCCTACCATTTAAACCTATATTGACCGAATTATACACATACAATTTTGCAAAGATTTACTGCACAAAGAAATATACAAGATCATGAAATCATTTTCATTTATTTTAACTAAAAACCGTGAGCCTACATTAGGGAAAATCAACAATTTTTAATTCATTTTCAAAACAAAATCAAAACAACAATTTAAATCATAAACTATTACACATATCTTCTTTTTAAATTCAATTATTTCATGAACACACCTTTTAAGCTTTATATTTAATTGGTATTATTATGCATGTACCCTAAATGAGAAACAAATATAGCCTCCTACCTATTTCTAGGTTGGCCGAAAGTCAACATGCAACAAGGCAAGGTCTTCATTCAATTTCCAACACACACAAATTCACATAAACATGCATCAAAATCTTTTTCAAACATAAACTCAAGTTCATCATTTTTCTTAAAACAAAAATAAAGATTTAATTTTATCTTCATGAAGATAACATGCATGTGTTTAACATTACTAGATCTATCCTTCAAAATAAACATGCATTCAACTTTTTTTTTTTTACAAAATAAAAACATAGGTCTTATTTCTCCAATCATGGCCGAATGGCCTCATAAAAATTTAACACAGACAAATTCAAGTACTAAATCAAACCAATCACTAGATCTAAACATGCACAAAAAGGAAAACATGATCTTTCTCTTAAAATTAACATGCAAACTTAAGATCTCAGCTTTTTCATAAATCAAACAAAAATAACCACACGCATACACTTTTCGCAAAATAAAAACATAAATCCTAGCTTATTTAAACATGGTCGAATGGCCCTTTTCACAAAATGAGACATGCACAAATCAAACACTTAATGAAAATCATGTTTATACTCAAAAATTATTGTAAACGTACTTCTTTTAATTTTTTCTTTCAAACAGAAACACATACTCAAAAAAAGGAAAACATAATTTTTCATTACAATTAACATGCAAACCAAGGACCTTAACTTTTTCTTTTATCACACAAAGATAATTACATGCACATACTTAAAACAACTAAGATCATCACAAAAATTAACATGCAAGACTAGAAACTTTAACTTTTTACAAATCAAGTTTAAATCACATATTTATCAAATAATCATGAAAATACACATAGATCAAGATCTAGCAAGAAGATTCAATCATGCAAAACCAAAGAACTTCACTTTATCATTTATTAAACTTAGATCATGGATTTTCTCATCAAATAATCACAAACACACACATAGATCATGGTTCTAAGCAAGAAAATAAAACATGCAAGGAGATTCATTTTAGGTTTTCACAAAAATCTTAATTTTCTCTTTAGATCTTTTAAGATTTAGTTTAGAAAAATATTAGATCCATCAAAAGGAACCTTAACCGAAAATCAAACATAAGCTTAACTTATTACAAATTATTCTTAGTCCATAAAAGTCCTTGATCAAGCAAGATCAACATATAACAACAACATGCAAGAAGAAAAAGAAAGATCTACAACTAGAAAGGAAAATCTATACTATTACAAAATCTTCTTTTGGATCTTCAAGTCCTACCATGAAATGGGTTGGTTCTCCTAGCTCCTAACACTCTTAATCTACAAGGGTGAGACTTGGTTAAGCTTGGATCTCCTTCTTCTTCTCCTTCTAAGCTCACGGCCATACTCCCTCTTTCTCTCTCTCTATTTCTTTTCTTTCCTTTCTCTAAGAGTGGAATGGGCTCTTAGAGTGAGTTTGTGTTGGAAGTGTGGAAATGAAATGGAATGGGGTGAAATGAACTAAGGCTCCCTCTCTTTATAGACTAACCGAATTTCCCTTCCTTGCCCTTAATAACTTTTTGTTCATGTTCAATTGGGAGGGGCGGTTTTGTCCTTACAAAAAGATGCATGGGTGGATTTTATCAAATGGAAGGGGACAAGGTTGAATAGGCTAGGCTTTTTAGGAGTCACTTAGGCTTAAAACTAGTTAGCAACTAGTTAGGGTTTGGTCACTTATACTAACTTAGTTTCCTATTTGGTTCCTCATTTCTTAACCTACAAGCTTCTAGAAAATTACAAATCCTATCTTATACATACACACACATACACATATATACATACACATATAATACACACACATATATACATACACACATACACACACCACCGTATCATACACACATACTCATTCATTCTACAATTTTATTTCTTAAGCATATTTACTTAAACATTCTAACTATTAATTCATACACTAATGCAATAAATTCAAACAATCATGTTCACACAATTAATTTCATGCATCACACAGTACACACACCTTAAATCAAGCACATATCACATAAAAATTTCAAGCCAAATCAATAGATTTATTTTCTTTAAAACACAATTTCCCAAAAATTCGTATTTCATATTTCTGAAAATAAATTTTTATAAAACAACCCAGAAAATTCCAAAATTACATTTTCAAAATCTACGTTTCGAGACGATCGTTTTGATATAAAGATCATGAAAATCCGAATTACGGTTAAAAAGATACAAATTTTCCAAGTTAACAAATCCAAAAATTTCATTTCAAACAAAAATCACTTTTTAGGAAAAATCACAATTCATTTCTTAAAATCAAATCAACAAAATCATTCACTTCTCTTTTATGAAAACATTTGGTTTATAAAAACCCTTGAAAATTATCACTTTATTTCTTTCTCACGCAAAGTACTTTTCTGAAAAATCTTTTATAAAACAGAACCTCAGGGTTTAGTTTAACAAAATCTGTTCTCGCACGTACGGGAAAAATGTGGGGTGTTACATATGGGTGTTGGGTCATGTGGTCTCTCAATTCTACTCAAGTGATCGGCAACCAAGTTTTCTACTCCACTCCTATCTCTTACCTCGGAGATCAAATTCTTGGAGCAAAAGCATCCACCGGATTAACCTTGGTTTTGCATCTGGTTTCTTTAAGAGGAATTTAAGAGCACCATGATCAGAGAAAACTACCACCTTGGAACCAAGAAAATAAGATCTAAACTTGTCCAATGCAAAAACAATGGCTAAGAGTTCCTTCTCGGTGGTTGTGTAGTTGGCTTGTGCAGCATCCAAAGTTCTGGAAGCATAATATATGACATGAGGTGCCTTGCCCACTCTTTGGGCCAGAACTGCTCCCAAGGCATAGTTGGATGCGTCACACATAATTTCAAATGGAAGTGTCCAATCTGGTGACTGGATGATAGGGGTGCTTGTTAAAGCTTGCTTTAGTGTGTGAAATGCCTCCTTGCATTTTTGATCAAAATCAAATCCAACATCCTTTTGTAGCAACCGAGATAGTGGTAGTGCTATTTTACTAAAGTCTTTGATAAAGCGCCTATAAAAACCTGCATGGCCAAGAAAAGAACGCACCTCCCGCACGCATGTGGGGTAAGATAATCCATAAATAACTTCAAAATTAGCAGGATCAACTTCAATGCCACTTTTGGAAATGACATGCCCTAAAACTATACCTTGTTCTACCATAAAATGACATTTTTCAAAATTCAAAACAATATTAGAGTCAATGCATTTGTGTAGCACCTTTGAAAGATTATTCAAACATGTATCAAAACATGACCCATAAATAGTGAAGTCATCCATAAAGACTTCCATACATACTTCTAGAAATTCAGAGAAAATGCTTACCATACATCTCTGAAATGTGCCAGGAGCATTGCACACGCCGAATGGCATCCGTCTGTATACAAAAGTTCCAAAAGGACATGTGAATGTGGTCTTGTGTTGGTCCTCTGGTGCTATGTGGATTTGGAAGTATCCTGAGTATCCATCTAGAAAATAGTAATGGGATTTACCAGCCAATCGTTCAATCATTTGGTCCATGAATGGCAGAGGAAAGTGATCCTTCCTTGTGGCTTGGTTGAGTTTTATATAGTCTATACAAACTCTCCAACTGTTTTGCACTCTCGTTGGGATGAGTTCATTATCTTTGTTTGCCACCACAGTCACTCCTGATTTCTTGGGAACAACTTGAACTGGGCTTACCCATTTGCTATCAGAGATAGGGTATATGATACCTGCTTGTAGCAACTTTGATATCTCTTTTTTTACCACTTCTAGGATTTGTGGATTTAATCGCCTCTGAGGTTGCCTCACTGGTTTAACATCTTCTTCTAGAAGAATTTGATGCATACAAGTGGAAGGACTAATGCCAGGAAGATCTGCAAGTGTCCATCCTATTGCCTGCTTATTGTCCCTCAAAACTTGTAACAACTTACTTTCTTGTTCTACCTCTAGGTTCTTGGCAATAATGATAGGAAGTTTGTAACCTTCCTCAAGGTAGGCATATTTCAAATGATTAGGAAGCGCTTTTAGTTCCAATACTGGTGGTTGCACTATGAAAGGCAACATTCTACTTGTTGATATTAGTTCTGCAGCTAAAATTTCTGCATGTTTTTCTTTTTCATGGTCTACTGTTAAATCATTAGTGTCCAAAAATTCTTTTATTTCATTACAAGTATTACATTCAGAACCACTATTTATTTACATATGGCAACTTATGGAATCATTAAGATTATGTATGTCAGGAAATTCAGCACACAAGTAGTCATACGCATAATTATCAACTAGGTCATCTAATAAATCAATGTGAAATACAGAGTGTTCTTCCCTAGGATGTTTCATGGCATCTAGAATGTTGAACCTAACTATATTATTGCCAAACTCTAAGGAAAGTGTCCCAGCGTGTACATAAATTTTAGTTTTTGCAGTTTTAAGAAAAGGTCTACCTAAAATAATTAGTGGCTTATTTGTAGTCTCACCTTCCATTTCAAGGATATAAAAATCAGCAGGAAAAATTAATTCTCCTACTCTCACTAAAACATCTTCAATTAATCCCGAGGGGTAAGTACTACTTCTATTTGCAAGTTGAATGACTACACCAGTTGGATTTAAGGGACCAAGCCCTAAAGACTTAAAAATAGACATAGGCATGACATTGATAGATGCACCAAAATCTAACATGGCATTTTCAAATATGCAATTACCTATGGTACAAGGGATAGTGAACGTACCTGGGTCCTTGCACTTTTGGGGCATTGGTTGAATGATGGCTGAAACATTCTCTCCTAGGCTTATCTTTTCATTCCCCTTCAACCTTATTTTATTAGTACACATCTCCTTCAAGAATTTAGCATACCTGGGGATTTGTTTGATTGCATCTAGTAGAGGAATGTTTACCTCCACCTTTCTAAATGTTTCTAGCAATTCCTTGTCCTTGTCAGTTTCAGTTTTACTCGTTTGTAAAGCTCTTTGTGGAAAGGGTAGTGGAATGCTTGGCTCATATTTCTTTGTATGAATTGACAACTTCTCATTGGTTTCAGGCTTTGCAGCTTCAATGGAAGGTTTCAAAACTGTTTCAGCTTCTACAGTCTTCCCGGATCTCAATGTGATGGCACTAACATTTCCCGTGGGATTGGGAATTGTTTGGGAAGGCAATTTATTTGATCCTTGTGTTTGCAGTTGGCTTATCGAGGATGCCATTTGTCCTACTTGCGTTTCCAAGTTATGAATGCTAGCATCAGTTCTTTGTTGGAACTGCAAGTTTTGTATAGCCATTTGCTTCACAAGGTCCTCCAACGAAGATCCACTTTGTTGTTGTGTATTTTGTTGCAAAATTTGCCTTGGAGCTTGTTGGAATGGTTGCCTATTTGGGAAAGGCTGTTGTTGTGATGTGGTGTTATTGTTATTACTCCACCTAAAACCAGGATGGTCGTTGTATCGAGGATTGAAAGTGTTTCTGACTTGGTCATTTCTAGGATATTGTGATGAGCTAGGAATGTTGTTTGCTGAAGCTACTTCTTCAGAATTTCCTTCTTGTAGTTGAGGGCATGCATCAGTTGCATGAGAAGAGCAAGCACATATACCACATAGTCTAGCTGGTGCTAGTTTCCCCATGGCCATTCCTCTTACCAAAGAGGTCAATTCATCTAGTCTATTTTCCAATCTTTGGTGCTCGGTACTCGATATTTGTACCTCATTTACTGACCTTGTAAAGGATGTGGTTCCTCTTGTTGTACCAAATTGTTGTGTGTTCGCTGCCATGTTTGCAATTAGATCTTTTGCAGCAGCAGGGGTTTTATCCATTAAAACACCACCACTAGCAGCATCGATCATGATCCTCTCCATTGGTAGGAGACCTTCATGGAAGTATTGAATTAGAAGTTGCTCACTAATTTGGTGTTGCAGACAACTTGCACACAACTTTTTGAATCTTTCCCAATAGTCATTCAGTGTTTCATCATTCATTTGCCTAATACCACATATGTTCTTTCTTATGGTTGCGGTTCTTGAAGCAGGGAAGTATTTTTCTAGAAACAACCTCTTGATTTCATTCCATGTGACTGGCTTGGGAGGGAGATAGTATAGCCACTCCTTGGCTGCATCGGCTAATGAAAACTGAAATGCCTTCAGCTTGATGTTTTCTTCATTGCTACCAGGAGGCTTCATTGTTGAACATACCACATGAAACTCTTTCAAGTGTTTGTGTGGATCCTCACCTGAAAGTCCATGAAACTTTGGAAGCAAGTGAACTAAACTTGATTTTAATTCACAATCACCCTCACCAGTAGAAAATTGAATGCACAAAGGTTGATTTGAAACATCAGGCGCAGCCAATTCTTTTAGTGTTTTATTATTAGCCATGTTAGTAGATTGGTTAAAGGAATTTTTCTTCAAAATTATTCTTTTATTTATCCTTAGTGTTCTTTCAATTTCGGGATCAAATTGAAGTAAAGGACTAGAATCAGATCTTGTCATGCACAAAGATAATAACACACATATAATATATTCACAAAAGACAAATAAAAATTAAAAATAAAAAGACACCTTAATATAACAAAAAGTCACCTTTGGTCCCCGGCAACGGCGCCAATTTGACGAAGGGTTAGTCGAGGACCTCGTCAAAAACAAAAGTAAATTTAATTTAAACTTGCAGCACAGTGGTGCCCCAAGGTCGTCTCTCGTGGATCAAAGGGAATTTCTTGATTATATTAGGAGTATTTAATAATTTGGGGGGAGGTTGATTTTTTTGATAGATCTTTGGATTAAAAATAAAATATTTAAAAACGTACCTTAGATGATTAAAGCTTCAACTTGTGGATTCGATTCTTGGATTTATCATTGGTTCAAAAATTTAAACTCATATAATAATTGAATTCTTGTACCTAAGTTTGATTAGTCAAGCACCAATTAAACTTAAATTGATTCCTCTAATGTTTAAGCAAACATTATTCGAGTCAATTAGGTTAGGATCAAGCGTCCACATTTAATCCCTAAATGATCCCTAAGAACAGGAATCAAACAAACCAAACATTGGAATAATGAATTAATTAACTCTTTCTTGTCCTAAACTCAATGAATCAAGCGTAAACCAAACTTAGGAGATTCGTTATATGTTTAAGCAACATGATTTGAGTTAACTTGGTTAGAATTATGCATTCACTTTTAATCCCTAGTTAACTTTAAGTCCTTGAATCAGCAACCAATTAATGAGTCAATTAATTAAGTCCATGAATGTTCCTTTGTCTTTCTCAAGATTAATATAACTAAGCGTCACATAATCCTTGATCTTGCATTCTTAACCTTTTTAAGACTTATGTAAGTAAGCATCACATAAATCTTACTCCAACAAGACATTAAGAACCGCTTATACAATGAATTTAAGTGATCAATTCAAACTCAATTATACAAGCATAAACAAGATAGAAATATAAAAGGGAAATTCAATAAATAAGAGTGTAGGAGGTTTTAGCCTTCCATTAAAACATAAACCTCAAAATCCATTAGAACTTAAAACCACAAGTTGAATAGGGGACTTAGCATTCCATGAATCGAATTTCGATTGCAAAAGAAATAAGAAGAATGGAGAAGAGAAGCAACATTCAAGAGTAACTTGCTTGGAAATGTTGTGTGATTCCTTACAAGCTTGAGAAATGACCAATTTATAGGAAAAATTCCAACAAATTTATGTTAGAAATCATGTAAGCTTGTTTTGGTTTTTGGCATGTTTCATGCTGTCCTTTGAATGCATATTAAGACCATGAAAAAGTGCGAATTTCGAGAAAGCTATTTCTAGAAAAGTTGTTGCCCTTTCAATTAGCTTTCCAATGCCACCGGTTTTGCTCAATTTGGAGTTGTTTACACCAAGATATGACCTGAAAACCGAAAGGTGTCACCAAATGCCAAAAATCAAATTTTAAGAATAATTATTCATAAATATATAGTTTGGTCCTAAATCATTTATATTATTATAAAGTCCATAATGAAGCATGTAATGAATGTTAAAAAGCTATGAATAAAGTAAAAGATACATGCCATAATTTATTTGATCAGCATGTCACTTACCTGTGGAGTTGGAGCATAAAGCATCTGGGCATTAAAATTCTTCAACATGGATCCTAGTGCAGCAGGTGAGAAGAGAAAAGTGCAGCTGCATGAATTGGAAGAAATGCGCAATAATGCGTATGAGTCCTCGAAGCTGTACAAAGCAAAGGCCAAAGCATAACATGACAAGAAGATAATCAAAAGACAAATTCAACCAGGGCAATCAGTTCTATTATTCAATTCTAGATTGTGATTGTTCCTTGGGAAGTTGAAGTCAAAGTGGTCTGGACCGTTTGTTGTGAAAGAAGTGAAGCCTTATGGAGCTATAGAGATTGCAGAAGCTGGCACAGGAAGGCAATTCACTGTGAATGGGCAGAGGCTGAAACCTTACTTGGGTGGAGACATTGACAAAGTCACCACCACTGTTCTCTTGGAATAACTGTAACATCCCAAATTTTAAACCCGAAAATAAATAAATAAATAATAATTAGAATAATTAAAATGAAAATAACAAACCACAAATAGGTATTCCAAATGAGAATTCTAGCATTAGAAGAGAATAATAATAATACTAAGCGAATTAGAGAAGAAAGGAGCGTTAAATCGAAGTTAGGATCGGGCCAGAAAATAGATAATTCGATAATAAACATAATAACAAGGGGAAAATTAAAATAAAATAATTGGGACTCAAAATGGAATTTCCACCGTTGGATATGAAGATATGGTTTTTAGGAAGTTGCTCGTCAAATTTGAGCAAGATCCGACGGTTAAAAAGGAGATATAGCATGGTCAACCCAGAGTCAACAGACTCGCGCCCCAGGCGCGAGTAGTCGCGCCCCAGGCGCGCTTGGCGCATCAGAGTTTTGGACCCGCGCTAAAGCGCCGGGCCTCGCGCCCAAGCGCGGACGTGCTTTTTAGCCGCACCAGCTCGCGAACCAGACGCGTCTTCTCCCCCCTTCTCCATTGTTTCCGGCTCTCTCTTTAGCCTCTCTCACTCCCTTCTCCAGCCACCGTCGGTGCCGCCACCATCTCCACGACCCACCACCACACCGGCCACCCACCACCACTACAACCGCCACCGCCAAGAACCCCCACCACCATCATAGATCTCTTTCTCTCACCACCGGTTCCCAATCTCTCTCTTCCTCCTCTTTCCTCCGACGGATCCGCCACCCTCTGCCAGCCACCACCCACCCAGCCACCATCACCACCGCGTGTCTCCTCCTCTCTCGGTCCCAAGTTCTCTCACTCACCCACGAGCTTTCTCTCTCTCCACGGACCGCACCGGCGTCGTTACCGACCGTGATCGCACCGGGTTTGTGTCGGGTGCCTCGAAGCTCACAGCTCTTGCCTCGGTCCAGCCGTGATCGTTCCCGCTAACGAGGAGCCACACCGACACCGTCATCGTCGCCGAGCTAAAATCCAGGTTCTATTTAAAAAGCCCGAGGTAAGAGGGTTCGCGTTACCTTTACTTAAGAAGAAAATTCTAGGATGCTTTAGTGGTAGCTATGAATAGGGTAATTAAAAGTATGTTAATGAACCTTAGGGTACCCCCATTGATACAGATAAAATAAATAAAATTGTGACGAGAAACCACACCCAAGGGAATAGAATGTATGTGCGTAGAATAAAGTTTGGAATGAGTGAATGTATTTAGAATACTAAAAGAGTTAATAGAGAATGAAAATGTAGAAAAGTATAAAAGAAAACCAAGGAGAATTGTTAGAGAGAACCAACAAAACATGAGAGTAAAAGGACATAGGGTAATTGTGATAGGCGGGGAGAGAAAGGTTATCAAAATTAAATGTAAGGTAAAAGAGGGGTTAAAACACGAGAACCATAAGGATGTGCGGAGGGAACTTAGTTAAGAGTTGTCGGGTAATAATGGTATAGGAATAAAATTACTAAACTAAATTTTAAATATAAGTAGTTAATAAGTAAGGAATTTAATGAAAAGATAATGGTGCAAGAAGATGGAGTGTAATAGCGATAGATAAATGGAGTAGAGAACTATTATAGGGAAAATAAGTGAATAAGTAAATAATAGTGTGTGAGAGAGGAATCATGGAATAAATTAAGGAACTGCAAACGGGAATTTAAAATATAATGACTATACTAAGTTAAGTAGAGTTAGATAGATATTAGGATAATAAATGGTAGAAAAAGGAAAAAAAAAGAGAAATACTAAAATAGAGGTAAAATAAACATTAGGATGATAAGCCATAAAGTAAAGTTGAATAAGAGCAAGAGTAATTAGTAAAAAGAAAGAGATTAAAGTAGAAAACGTAGGAAAATGTGATAAGTCATAAACGAAAATAAAGAGTAAAAGATTGAGATAAGCATAAAAGAGTTACTTAAATTATAATAAGAGAAAAGATAAATAATTAAGAAAGAAAAGAGAACGGCTGATGGTCTGTTGGACTCAGTCGTAATAAAAGAAGAATATGGTATCGATGGCAGGCGGGCGGAAGTCACTGTCATCACTAAAAGAAATAAAAGAAAAGAATTGACTCGATAGCAGGCGGACGGAAGTCCCTGTTATCACCAAAAGAAAGAAAAGGAAAGAATGAATTCGATGACAGGCGGACGGAAGTCCCTGTTATCACTAAAAGAAATAAAAGAAAAGAATGAATTCGATGACAGGCGGACGGAAGTCCCTGTTATCACTAAAAGAAGTAAAGGAAAAGAATGAATTCGATGACAGGCGGACGGAAGTACCTGTTATCACAAAAAGAAATAAAAGAAAGGAATGTTTTCGATGGCAGGCGGGCAGTAGCCACTGTCACCAGTAAAGAGATAAAGGAATAATAAAGGTAAACGGCTGATGGTCTGTTGGACTCAGTCATAAGGAAAAAGGAAAAGATAAAGAAAAGGAAAAAGTAAAAGAAAAGGAAGAGAAGAAGAAAGTGAAAATGAAAGAAAATGAATAATGAAAAAGGGGAAATCCTAGCGCTCAGTACGGCTGGCTGGGGCTGGACTACCTAATGAAAAATGGAAAAAGAATAAAGAATAGGAAAGAAAGAATGAAAAGGGAATCAATGATTAAAAGAATGTGAGAATAAGGGAAGAATTAAAAGAGATTAATTATGTGAGTAACTATGAATAAAATGTATTAATAATTATGTAGGCTTAGTTATTTGCTATGTCTTCTTTTAGGATTTAACTTTTTAAGTTCTGTGTAATGCTACATATAATTTTGCAGGTACGGAAGCGGAGCTTACACTGTTGCGGGCCGAACTGGAAACTCTCCACTACGTGGAGTGAAATTGTGATACCCTGAGCGGATTTTATTTTAATTATATTAAAGACTGTTATTTTTGTAATTTAATATGCGTAGTAATTGTATTCTCTGAATTTGTACTAATTGGGTTTTAAGAAGAGAATTTTTGGGAAGTCCGAAAAACAGAGGAAGCTCTGCCGAGTTTTCGAAAAACCTTTTAAAAGAAATCAAATTCTGAAATGAATTTTCAAACTCTGATTTTATTAAAATTTAAAATTAACTAAATAAAGTGAGGATGTTACAATAACCATTAAGGGGATCAGGTGTCAAGCTAATGACATTAAACAATCGCTTCTGGGAGGCAACTCAGTGGCAATTTTTCCATTTTAGTTTTTTTATTTATTATTTTTTATGCATGACTGAGTTTGGAGTGTTTTTTTTTTTTTTTGCATTTATTAAAAAAATATTATTTTGTAGTATTAGTTTTCTTTATTGTATTTTTATTTTATTGTATGATTGTGTGTTGGACTATTCCCTACTTTTGAGACCTTGACAGGATTTAAGTTTGGGCGTGTTCCCTCAATTTATCGCTATGCATTAACAGGGAAGTTCATATTCGCTATTCGTTGTTTTTTTAGTTAATATTTTCTTGGGGACAAGCAAAACTCTAGGTTTTGGGGTTTTGGGGGTGGGGGGGTAACAAATTGATTGGAAATTTTTGGAAAATTTGAAAAAAAAAATTGTGACTATGTACGCAACTGAATTTAGGTTAGGAATTATCTTTGTGTTTGATAGTGTAGTTACGTAATTAGGAAATTAATTTATTTTTGTGTTATAGCTGAATTTTAATGAGTAGAATACTTTATAGAAGTCAACTAGTTTTGCAAATTTTTGTTGAAATAATTGATCAGTGGATTGTCCTTACCTAGTGAGATTTGAGCCTTTGAAGGGGTATACACATTGAATATTTTAAACCCCTATTTCTTACATGAGTGATGTTCACTTTGATTTTGTATTCTAGAACTTGACCCGTGACCATTTTGAGATTGATAATTGTTTGCATGCATTAATATGATAAAGTCGTTTACAATTATTTTTTTCTGGCCTTCAACAACTTTGACAAACATTTTTCCCTTAGTTGCCCACTTTGAGCCTAATGAATATTATGATTTCTTTGGTACCCTTTTCATAATGATATATATTTTAGGCATCCACTACTGGAAAAAGTACTTTTAAAATCGGTCGTTTTGGACTTTTGAAATCGGTCGTTGTGGTGATGTTGAAAATGGTGGAATTAAAAGTGGACCTTTTAAAATCGGTTGTTAAGACCGATTTCAAAAGTACTTTACCTTTTAAAATCGGTCGTTATGACCGATTTCAAAAAGTCTTTTGCAATCGGTCTTTATGACTGCTTTCAAAAATAGTTTACAGGACGGATTTCAAAAGTACTTTTGAAATCGGTCACTCTTACAACTGATTTTAAAAGTCTTTTTTTTTTTTTTGCTTACCACATAATTTATACATCCCTTAATGCATGAAATTAAAAATTTTCTTTTTTACACAGAAGAATAACCATATTACAGAACCTAAGCAAGCTAAAATTCATATCAACTAACAATCTTGAAGTATAAAATACAAAATACTTATCAAACTAACAAAATACGTAAGAGTTACAAAAGTCAAGTATTAAAGGCTAGCTAGTTTGAGAGTACGTATAAATGATGACTGCTCAATAACATTGTCAATGGATTCTTGTGATATGGGACCTTGAGGATTGCGATTAAAGGCCTGAAATATAAATGAGATAAAGATTATTCAATTACCTCATTACTTTGTTCAATAAACTCAAAATACAAAGTCATATTCAATTACCTCATTCCATCTACCGGAAATATTTGCCATGATAATGGTGAGCATATGTATCATAACATAATACCCACATTGTACGCTCCCTTGTTGTTTTGCACACTACAACATACAACATTTGAAATATTAAATAAAATTATCAACATAGAAGACAAATTCAAATCAATATAGGTTCGTTGTCTAATAAAGAAGAATGCAACCATCGATACAACACCAATTATTTTTTAGATTAATTTTAATATTTAAAGAAAAATTTTGGCAGAGTTTCCTCTAAAATAAGGACTTTCCCAAAATTTGTAATACATGTTTGTCAGAAGTCAGAATGCAACAACACATATCATATCATCCATAATCAGTTTTATATCATAGTAAGTATCATCAAGAGTCCATATCACAGTTCAGATACTATACAGCAGCTTTGGATTAATAATAGTAAAACTTAAAGTTAATATACCTTGGGTTTAATGATTTTCATCTTCTTTCTCTTGTGTGCATCCATCACTCTATTTTACAAAATAACAATGATAAGTATATTTTGTATATGTTGGATAATAATACAATTACACTAAAGAATTTGTATAACAAGTAAAATTGCTCACATTGTCAAAATCTGTTCAATATTCTTATTCATGTTCCACCATAATGAACACAACAAGACCACGTAAGAATCACTGGGACAAATGACAAGTAGTTGCCAATGTTGAATACAAAAGAATAATGGTTATTAAGAAATACATAATTATAACCTAAAGGAAAACTTATTTGAGCATATTATAAATAACACAAATAGAATTAATATTTACCTGGAAAGATAAGGTGCTAAGTAATATTTATGTCCTTCACTGGTAATCCTCATATTAATGTATTGTTGAATATCATTATTCGAGGATTGTCCATGTGAAATGTGAAATGTGAAAGACTTGGGATTTGGGAGTGTGCTCCTTCCAGATCTCAGGTTCGAAACCTACTGGTTGAATCAAACATTGCTGGCCATGGGCATACAGAGCAAAAAGCTCTGGCTTCAATTGGGCCCCCCGCAAGTGCTCGGTGGGATTGGTCTCCCTGGATTAGTCAGCCCAATGGGCTGAATTACCTGAGTTATCAAAAAAAAAACCCTTTGAGTATATTAAACTAGTCTAGTTACCTAAGATAGTTTTACTTAACTTACACTATCCATGCTTGTATAGCTGGTATATCTGTAACACCCGCAATTTTCAACATTTTCATAAATCGATTTTTGAGAATTTCTGATTGGGCAGTGTTTTCAAATATATGTAAATTCGTTATTTGATTTAAATTTACGAATGAAAATAATTATTTGAAATTTGTTTTTAGAATGGTGGATTATTTTGTTTTGAATTATGTTTTGAAGGGATTATTATTTATTGATTTACTTGATTACGTAACTTTGAAAATTCGTAACTTTTGATCTGTAAATCAGAATTTGATGAATTATTTACAGTCAAAACGATCGTATTGAAATATAGAATTTATTTTTGTACAGTTTGGAATTTATTTTTTTGTCCACGAAATTTTTTATTTTGAGAGGCATTATAATGTTTTATTGAAATATGATTTTAAGCATTTTTCCTGTATTAAGAAAAATATTATTTACTGCTAAAATAAGGTGTTGTACGATTTTTAATTGTTTAGTACATTTTGAATTTTAAGTTGTGAGACATTTATTTATTAGTGCACAAGACTCTAAGGTAACCCAGTTAAATACAACTCACCCTAATTAAAGGTAACCACCCTATATGTTCCTTATAAGAGGCATGCAATTAATGACCCTATCCAAGCATGAAATTTTTGGTCAATGCATGCAAGAGTGTTTTATTTCTTTGTCCCATTAATTTATTAAATCTAAACCTACCAAAGTCCTACAAAAATTAATACTCATAAACCTAGGCTAAAAATGAAAAGTTCCCACCCCTAAGTACATTGTAAAACCGTGAGGGAGTATGTGGTTTTGGGAGGAAGACTTCTCAAAAATTTTTAACCCCAAATTTTATGTCTTGCACCCCCAAAGTTAGTTTCCCTATAAATTCACCTCCTCCCATCATTCATTCATTTTTGCTTCATGCCATTTCCAACAAAAAAAATAAAAAGAAGAGAAGAGAAGAGAGGGAGGAGGCCGTGAGCCCTAGGAGAGGAAGAAGGGGGAAGGAGACTTGATTTCTTGCCCATTTTTACTCTTCCATTTAGGTATCAATCTTGAAGCTCATCTCCTTTCTTGCGTTCTTTTCATTTTCGGTTTTCTTTAAAGCTTGCAAAGAAGGGTTTTTGTTTGTTTGAAGTTTTGAGCCCTTGCATGTTGGTTCTTCTTATTTCTATAGATTTTCTATGTTTGTTTATGTATGGATTGAGGTTTAAAATCAAAAGAATGGGCATGCAACCATTAATTAGGGTGCCACGGTTTTTAGCTCTTTTTACCCAAGATGATTTTTGTTTTCCTTTTTAATATTTAATCCTTGATCTTGAAATGAGTATGAATATATTGATGTGTGTTAAAATAATTTTTTGATTTTTCCAAAAAGGGCCATTCGGCCAAGACAAAGAAATGAGGGGAGCAAGCTTTTGTTTTTGATGCATGTTATGTTTTTGAGTCCCTCTATAATTTTTAGGTCTTAAAGTATAAAGATTTAAGATTTTTAATAGAAAAATGGACATGTATCATGTCCTAGGGCCATATGGTTTTGGTCCCTTTTTATGTTCAAACAATTTTTGTTTTAGCTTTTAATTTAGATAATGAAACAAGAATGATTTTTAGGCTCTTAAAAGGAATAATATTGTAATGGGTTATTTTGTCAAATTTCCCCCAATTTTTGTCATGTATGTTTCGGCCAAGAGGGGAAATTAATAAAAAAAATAATTTTTGTTCATTAATTTGTGTTGAGAACCTTTGAATATGAGATGATTTAGCATTATTCTTGAATTATTGTGTTTAATTTGCAAAGATTTTTTTTCATTTCTTTTATGCATGTCACGACCAAGAAGAGAAGTTAGAGGAAATGATTTTTGTTTTTCATGCATGTTGGTTTTTCATGTTCCTTTGTGATTTTTAAGTTTTAATGTATAAAGATTTGAGCTTTAAAGGTTGAAAGGAACTTGCCTTGTGTTTTAAGGCCATACGGTTTTCATGTTGATTGTGCTCAAGAGATTTTATTTTGTTCAATGAATTGTTTTATGTTTAAAGTAAATAAATGAGCTTTGATTCTTGTTAGTTTAGAGCATGTGTGGATGTGTTGTTGTATTGTGCAAAAATCTCTCATTTACCTTCCTTAATCATTCGGCCAAGAAGGAAACATAAAGGGAATGCGTTTTGTTTCTCATGCATGTTTATTTTTCATGTTCCTTGTTGGATTATAAGTACTAATGCATGAGGATTTGAACTTTAAAGTTTAAAATGAATTTGTTTGATGATCTAGGACCTATATGGTTTTTATCATGATTTTTTTTGTCTCAAACGATTTTGTTTTGATGTTTTGAATTGTGTTTGAATGAAGGGATGATGTAACAGCCCGATTTTCGTAACTCAAAAATAACCAACTTTTATCCATTTATGTTGCAAAAATGAGGCCAAATTTATATATATATAAAACAATGTTGGAGTGTTTGAAAATGTTATTGTAAAGTCATTGATGATCTTCAACACTCTCTTTCGAAAACCGAGTTGTTACCAAGAATCTGTTTTCATAAAAACTGTCGTTTTCATAGAAGAACTTGGTTCCAAATCATCTTGCCCGTTTTCAAAAACTTCACATGAATTAACTTCTCATGAAAATATATTTCACAAGTCAAATTGAAACTTAGCTCAATTACATAATGGTTCATGGCATCGGTAATCCTTAACTCAACACTCACCATAATCTAAACCAACTACACTATCATTGAACTATCCTATTGAAGACAATCGTGTGAAGTTCCTCCTTCCTCTCGCGTCCTCTTCTCGCTCTCGAAGATGATGCTCTCCTTGTTGTGTTTCCCTCCTTGCTAATAGATTCCGGCTTCGCTCCATTGAGAGTGGTGGAGATCCTCCGAGCCTCATACCGAATCTTCTCTTTGTAGTTCCTGTAGCCTCGCACGGTGACTTGTCCCAGGTGCGGCTCCAGGTTAGCTCCACTGAGTAGATGTTCTGGATCGGAAATCACGATCTGTGAATAGCCGATCCATACCCATCCATATGAGGTACGCTTCCATCCTCTTCCATACTTACTCCATGTGGTGCCTCCATGCAATACTCCATCTGCCCGTTGAGATACCAGCAGCACCGATATGCCAACGAACAGGAGAGAGTAAGCGATCCGAACGACGCATCGTCGACGGTGTGGGATTACGATAGGCAAGATACCAGGACCAAACAAACACACAATACAATATACAAGCACACACCAACCAAACATATTATTGACATCATTATCATTATTATCTTACATTATTAGCATGATTGTTATCCTTTTTCATTTCTTTCTTACTTTCACATCCTATGAACATTCTTTCCTTTTCTCATTCATTTCCATTTCATCACTATATTTTCTTATTAATTCATAACCTCTGGTGATTGGGGAGTGTTAAAATATCCTCAAAGTATTCATTTCGTTCTCGGCTATCACTCACGTCTACATCTCCTCGATCATCCACCCAACCTAGTCGGAAGCAAACAGGAGTACAGGACCTTTACCGTGCGGGCACGACAGCTGTCTCAACAATTCATTGGTCCCAGACCAGAAGGACTACAGCCTCAAATTAATTCAATTCAATCAATTCATATATATAATCAAGGCACACTGTCTCACTCACAGTGGCAATCACAATGCCCCACTCCAGTCCCTCTCACTGTTCTAGAATTGCAATCTAGGGGGCGACAGTATGTTTCTAGTGGGCCCGCAGAACTCACCACGGCATTGGACCCAGTCCCTACCACGTTCGTACGCCACATGTGGAGTTCGTTCTGCCTAGAAACATACTCTAGACTTCTTGACGTTTCACCATCATCGTCCTCCCCTAATGCAATCTCCTCCTAAGTATCCGCAGATACTTATGGTTCCTTCCTCTCCACTACTTCGCACTCTCATGCCTCACCGCGTATGTCTTTTAAAGTTTTTTATCTTGTTAGTTATCCTAACGGTCGGCCCATCCTTCATGCAACCCTTCAATGAGTCCCGACCACTAACTTTGCACAATCTTTCTCTCATCAATTCTCACATAGCAGAGAGCTGGGATCACATCAACAAACTCGTATCTCATTTTCTCAATCCCTCTTAACAGTCAAAATCTTTTCTCAAAACAATCTTTTCGCAAAACCTTTTTCGAAAATATCATTTCACAAAAATCTTCTCGAAATATCACTTCATGAAACTTTTCAAAGATATCATTTCAAAAACCTTTACAAAATCTCTTTTCACAAACGTTCACAGAAATATTGCTTTCATAAACTTTTCTCAAAAGTGTTATTTCATAAAACTTTCTTAGAAATGCCAGTTGGTAAACTTGCTCAAAAATATCATTTCAAAAGGCTTTATCATTTTAAAAGATTTTCTCAAAACTATTCTTTCAAAAACTTTCTCAAAAGATTATTTCCGAAAAAAAAAACTTTTCTGAAAACATGTTATTTATAATCCTTCTCAAAAACTTCCTTTCAAAATCCTTTCAAAAATTTCTTTTCAAAAACCCCTTCTTTTTTTTTAAATAAAAATCCCTTTTCACAAACCTTTTCAAAACATTTCTTTTCACAAACCTTTTAAAATCCTCTTTTGCAAGATTTCTTTTCAAAAATCTTTTTCAAAAATATCTTTTCAAAATCACATTTTTGCTGAGCGCTAATGGAGGAGCAAGCTCAACTCAACACTAGTCTCAGTCTAAAACAAAAACAAAGGAGCCCAGCTCCACTCAATTCACATCATTCTCCCCCAGCTCTGGCTCGTTCTCAACATTATCCTTCATTCTTTCCTCAATCTCAATTTTTCATCTCTGTCTATTCCATTTTATATCTTTCATCAATATTTCTTTCTCTTATATCTTCACTTTCCTTAAATTATTTATCTCATTTTCATTTTCACGTCCATCAGCATATTATCCAACAGCAATAATTATCATTAGGCAAAATAAAAGCAATAAACATAAACATGCTATCAATCATGCAAACATCACACAACAACGATGTGGTCATTGTCACCTTCGTATAAGTGGCCACACAACACAAACAATTGCCACTATACTACTGACTCCGAACCACTTAGTTCCGATCTTTGAGATGATACGGAACGTCCTAATAAATCACCTAACTACCACGGTGTCTTAGGAAAGCTTCTCTCTCACCTGAGGTCCAGCGTTTAATGCGTACCGTCTCCGCGGATCCTTGTCGCTGCCAGCTGCCCCAATCCCTCGTCTTTCAAATTCCTCGTACTAAATAAAATACGCTTATGTTATTAACTTGTATTAAGAAAATCTTTTTCGTAACTTAAACACCTCTCATTCCTCGTCGGAAAACTTAAAACATAACCGTTTTCTTTCAAACAACTCTGATATTTATAATACCTTAAGTACTTTCCAAAAATCATTTGAAAACACCATGTAAAGTCATTTAAATTATTTAGTTTGGTTGCTGGTCCGTTTTGGACAGCACCTTAATTACGTTTTGAAAACACCGAAAAATTCACCGTTTTTAATTCGGGTTTTTTCTTAAATCAATTATCTCTTGAAAACTTTACTTTAAATCACACGAAAACGTTTTTAAATATAAGAGGCAAGTCCAAACAATTCTGGACAGCCATAAACACAATCCCAAAAATCCCAAGTAAATCAAATCGAATTATTCTAAAAGCAATTTCATACAACATCAACTTCGCACACAACCACAAGCAACACTTTATTAATCAATTAGAATCATATAATCAACTTAGTTAGCATCCATGCAATCATACCACTCACAAATAATTCATTTTCACAAAACAAAACACTTAGTCATGCATATGTTCACAACCAAATTGAATCAAGATTTAAACCAAACATTTTTATATTTATTTTTCTTACTTTAAACAACTCAAATCCTTTCAAAAACCACCATGTACATTTTATTTCATGCCACTAGACTTCCTAACTTATTTAAACTATATGGCCGAATGAATCAAGGAAAACAAGTCAAACATCACCAATTCAAATCACATAAATCAACTTGATTTATTTTAAGCACTTTAATTTCACTTTCTTTTTCATGAAACAAATTATTTACTCTCTCTTTCATTTTTAAAATCGTGAGCTCTACTTGGAGAAATTATTAGACTTTAATTTATTCCTTTTACTTAAATCAATTTATTAAAGCAAAACATTACATCAAAGTCTTATTTTTCATGCTAAAACCGAATGAAAACAAACATTTATAACACACACCACTTCATAATTCTTCAAGACATACTCGTTACTTTTAAGTCACCTTATGAAAAAGAACCCTAGTCTATTTAGGAGGCATAGGCCAAACCTCCTTTTGACAAAACAAAGTTTTAGGTTCACTTTTTCAACATACCAAAACACAAGGTTCCTAAATCAAAGCATGCATTTTCTTAAAAAGAATATCATTTTCTTTTTCAAGCATAAAAACCAAAACATCATCACTAAAAATCAAGACTTAACTTCAAGCTTTCACATGCAAGATCACAAAACATGAATCAAGTTAAAAATCATTTTTCCAAAAACTTGTTTCCTTGGTTTCTTATAAAACCGTGATGGCCCTTAAGAAAAATCAAGTCTTTTTCACTTGAAAATAACATGCATGTATCTAAATCTTGTAGATCAAGTCATGAAATCAAATAATAGTACAAATCAAAGATTTAAATCACTTTCAGTAAGAAGAAGTCAAAACCCAAAAATCAAAGTTTTATCAAAACCAAATCAAAATCAAACATTTCAACCACTCAAATTAACTTTTCTAAACATAAGATCAACATGCAAAGAATTAGAGTAAATTGAAAAGCATTAAGACTCATGATTTTAGTCAAGGCCGAATCATATGGCTCTTGATCTAGGGTTTTATAAGTTTATTTATTCTTAGAATTCAAGATCAAGGTTCATTCAACACATTCATGAACCCAAATCATCACCATCATCATCAATCAACATGCAACACAAGAGATCTCAATTTTATTATTAAGCAACTTTAGATCACAAATTTATTTACCAAATAAACTCTTAAACACATCTTTAAATCACGGTTTAAGGAAGAAAATTCAACATGCAATAGGATTTATTTTAAGCTTCACAAAAATCTCATCAAACCTTTAGATTTAGAAGATTTAGTTTAAAAAGCTTTAGGATCTCTTATGAAAAACTTTAAACGAGTTAGGAAGTCTGTTGGTTAGACGTTTACAAGTTCCTTCAAGCTTTGAGAAATTAACATGTAAAGAGATTCACTTTAAGTTTTACAAAAATCTCAAAACTTTTTAGATCTTTAAGATTTATGTTGAAAAACTTTAAGATCTTTCATGAAGACCTTAAACGAGTTATAGAATCCATTAGTTAGAAGTTTACAAGTTGCTTTGAGTTTTATAAGTTCATGATCAAACATAAATAGAACATGCAAAAGAAGGAAAAAAAGGAAAATTACAAAATCAAAGAGAAAATCTATACTACTACAATTCTTCATGCTTGTTCGAACTACCCACCAAAAAGGGTTGATCTTCTAGCTTCTAATGTCTTGGATCTTCAAGGAAGGCTTAGGTTTTTGGACTTGGTTTCTTCTTCTTCCTCTCCCTAGCTCACGGCCCTCTCTCTCTTTTCTCTATGTGTTGAGAACTTGATTTTTGCTCTCAACAAGTGTGTTTGGAAAGTGAAGGGAAATGAAAGAAATGAAGGGTGAAAGTGAAGAAATGAATTAGCCAACCCTTCACACCACTCGACTATATATAGGCAAAGGTAAAGACATAAGATTTTCCTCTTTTGTCCTCAAGGAAATTCGGCCAAGGGTGTAAATGGGATGGCAATTTTGGTAACTCCATTTGTTGCATGGGTGGAGATTATCAAACTTATGGGGACATGGTGGAGGAAATTAAGGAACTATGTCTATTAGGTTTAGTTGCTTTTGGCTTCTAGTTAGGATTTCCACTAACTTAGTTGCTTCATGGTTCTAGCTTAGTCCTATTTGGTTTCTTGCTCAACAATTAAAAATTCTAGGTTTTCCCCATATGCATGCACATACACACGTATTTCACATAGACACATACATACATACATTCATGCATTATCATCTTCTTTTACTACTTTAATTCCATATAACCTCAAACATATATAGTAATACCACACATACATACACGTTCATATACACGAAATGCTCACATACACGCACATATATAGAAAACAATCCTTTTCATCATAAAATGATTCATGTCTAAAAATCATAATTTCTTTAAAGCATAAAAAAAATATTAAACCCATAATTATTTCTCAAACTCGACTCTAAAACCCATAACTTTATTTCATGAAAACCATTTCTTTAAAATCACTCAACACTTTGAAAACATGGATTAAGAAATTCATTTAAGAAATACTCTTTCAAAACACTTTTATCAAAAATAATCTCTTTAGTATTTTAAATTAATACGAGGAATTTGCGGGGTGTTACAGATGAAAAGTGGATTTTTAGTGAATGTTTATGTGTTGATTTATTTGTGTAAAGTCCCTAAATTTCTATATGTGTGTTTCAGTCGAAGTAGGGTAATGAGGAAAAAATAAATTGATTTGATTATGTATGTCTTATTTGAGCTAAGGTAAATTATTTTCATGTATGATAATTCGGTTTTAAGGAAGAAATGATTGATGAATTGATTTTGTAATTGACTATATGTAGGTGTACAACCCGGTTTTGATACATGAAAATAATTGAGTAAAGAAATTGATTTAAGTTATTTGACTAATTGATTAAGTGCAATTGGTTTGAACTTGAATGGAAATGACTAATTGAATTGGCTTGAAAAGTGATTATTTGCATGAGCTAATTGTGTGGCTGGAAAAATTGTAATATTGATGCATGATAATGTGTGTTTGAAGTAAGAAATAAAATCATTAAGGGGCTGTACCTTAAGGAATGATAAAGGAAATATCAAACTGAACCTATGCTGGAATTTTAGGAGAAAGTGTTGAACTTATCGGAGGTTTTGATAAAAATTAGTTACACTAATCTGATTGCTTTGAAAAGTTGATATTTCATCCTTGATTCTATTTAGATAAGTCCTCGAAAGTTTGGTTTGGTTTGAATTTGTTTTGATATTTTAAATAAATTTTGTGGTTGAAGATTGTTTATGATAAAATTTGTATTTTTAAGTTGTAAAGGAGTCTATAAAATATGTTTGCATAAGTCCAATGCTTTCATGACCCACCCGCTGTTTTGATAGTGTCAAAATAAGTGTCCCTAAATTTTTATAATATTTTTGGACGTGATTTACTAATTTTATAAGAGTTGTTTGGATGGAAACGATTTTGGAAAAATAAGTTGTTCGGGATAAAACCTAAGCAGAGTTTCCTGACCTAGACTACTCCAAATGACTTTAAATTTTTATGGTAGCTTCCTCAACGTGTCTAGTAGGCCTCTGTAAAATTTGAGGTGATTTGGAATTGGTTTATTTGGTATTTTTTTCTAATTGAAAAACAGTGAGTACAGAGGTTCAGATTTTTCAGAGTCAGTAACAAAATTAATTAGAAAAGTTCAACCTAAACAACTCCAAATAATCTGAAATTTTTATGCGGTTACCTTGACTGTGTATGGAACGTTTGTATCAATTTTCATGCAATTTGAAGTTGATTTTCTATTTTTAATTGTGGCATCTTTGCCTCAGGTCAGTACAGTCCTGTTTCGATTTTTGTGTGGAATTTGAGTTGAAACTTTGGTTCTGGATGTCTGATTGACTCGAAAATTTTATGTGATGAACTTGAATATGAGCTTTAGTATTCTAGAAATTTTGGGATTGAAACTAATTGATTTGATATAATTTTGAATTTTATATCTTATGTTTTCCCGTAACCGATAAAACCTTATTTTTGAGTACTTTTGATATTCATGAACTTTTGTACATTTTTTGTGATTGGATTGGACCTTTCATTATGGCTGTGGAGTTTTGAAAAATATTAAATGAGTATTGTTCGAAGTCATGCCTAGGTTATATGAGAATGAGTTAGTGAGTTGGCTATTTGATATTGTGTTTTGTTGCATGAAAAACTTTTGAAAATAATCGATTCTCGGAATAATTTATATTTGAAAATGATGAACCCCTAGTTGCAGCCCTATCTTATTTTATAGCATTGTGTTTAAAAGTTAAATGGCTTACATGTTTGTTTTGTTCCAAAATATTGGGTGAACTAAAGTACGATTTTACAATGTTTTCGGATTTCTCGAAAAGTGATTTTTGAGTTGTTACATTGCTCTCCAGCATGGTTTGGATTGGTATTTCACTTCTTAAAATGTTTTCAATTGACTTAAAAGTTAAGTTTTCAATGGAAATTGATTTAGAGAAAAGTCGGAATTGAAAAGTGACGTTTTTCGATGTTTTCGAGTTTTAATAAGTGGCTGTCCGGAACGGAACAGAAACTAAAGAAATTATTTTAGAAGTGTTTTTGGATTGTTTTAGATTGGTTTTGAAATATTTAAAGTATGTTCAAAATTTGGATTTGACTTGAGAAAGTAAAGGTCTTCATTTGTGATTTACCTGACAAGAAATAAGTCAAGTTTTCGTAAATGATTTAAGATGGAGCATGAATGTTAGTAAGTATTCTTGTATTAATTGTGTGTCTTATTTTAAGCAAGGGATCCGGAGATCGGGAGTTCGGAGCTGCTGTCAGTCAAACGAACCTGCATCGATTTTCTAATCATGCAAGCTGGGACAAGAGGTGAGAGAGGGGCTCCCTAAGACACTGTGGTATTTAGGTAAAATGTTAAGTTGTTCCTGGTTATCTCAAAATCCGGAACGTGGGGTCTAAGAGTCAGTCGTGTATTGGCAATTGAGTGTGTATGTTTGGCCACTTATACGCAGGACTAAGACATCCCTTTTCTATTGTAATGTTATAATGTGATTATACCATGATGATATGACATGTTTTATGAATTATGCCCTGCTAAATATTATGCATGATGATACAAATGTTGTCTGATTTAAATACATGATGAAAATTAAAGTGAGAAATGAAATTATAAAAATGTCAATGACACTGATGAGAATAATGTGACCGATTTGATGTGAATATAAAAAGGAAAAGATTCTTAATGATGTTATGATGTGCGTATAATGAAAGGAATGATAGCGTAATGAAAGAAATGATAAAGAGGAATGCGATTGGAAATCAATAGTGCGAACATGTTGAGCCGCGAAAGAAGTGTCGTAACTTGTGCCGGGTTGAGGAACTCCCCGATGTGAAAGATTGACGTGAGGTGTTTCCGGAATGAGGAACTTCGCGATGAGATAAGCTGTTATGACGATCGTGCAATGATTAGGAAGCATTAATGTGAAAGATTCGATTAGAGGTCGAGGTTCACCGAAGGGATGAACTAGGGTGACTCGCCAAATCTAGGATTAATAAAATACTAATAAAACAATAAAAGACATTGAATAACACGACGAGTTGAGTGTGAAGTAGTGGAGAGGAAGATACTCTGTTTATCTGCGGATATTCAGGTGTGTGATTGTGAAAGGGGAGGGTGATGACGGTGAAACGTCAAGTAACCTAGAGAGATTTTCTAGGCAGAACGAGTCTATAAGTGATCGAGGATTAATAACCAAGGGATCGTAGCGTGTTCTGCACAGCTGACTAGAAAAGTATTGTCGCCCCCTTGATCAAATTTAAACGATGAGAGGGAACCTGAACGAGGCAGGCAGTCAGATGATTTTGGGCCTTGCGGTATCGCGTAAAATATTAATTGTCGTAATGACCGGCCTGTACGGTTGTGGTCTTGATAAAGATATTATATGCTGTTGGATTTCTCGGCTGTTCGACCTGCGTGGGTTAAGGTTCCTGTATGTCCCGTTTGCTTCCGACTAGGCTTGGGAGGATTGGAGGATATGTATGCGTGCTAACTAACTCCTTGATGACTTTCTAATTCCCCTATCATCAATGGAGGCGATCCAATAAAACTTAATAAAAAAAGTTTAAGAAGGTTGAAAAGACTTGTGAATTTCGGGTTGCGAATAATAATGACACCGACAATGAGAACGAGAAGGACTAAGTGACGAGGATGTTATGATAAGGTCAAGAGAAAGAGAAGAGTGAATAAAGTTCAAAGATATGATATGATCGAAGGATAAAGAAACTGTGATGTGATGTTGTGCAGTAAGAAATGAATGGGATAATTGTGGTGCTGTTGGGGATGGTGTAACATCAACGAAAAATGAATTGCGAAAGAAATTAGTAATGATGAAAGAGAATGAAAAGTTGTAGTACTGCCGGAGAATGACGGGAGATTCGATGATGTAGAAGAAGATATGGAATTGAAGGAGGTTCAGGCCAAGGATGATGACCAGTAGTGTTGGTTATTATTTATGTCTTACTTACGCAATGTACTTTCTAAAGTTGCTAAGATAACGTTGCTCTATCATAATGTAACTCCCCCTATTACTGTAACGGTTTTGGAAACTGATACTAGCTGTTATGAGTCTGAAAGGAAATTGAATAAGTTTGTGAAAGTAAAACAAAGAATTTCAAAGCGCGATGTTGGTAACATCTCGATTTGGAATCTGAGGGTGATGTGGACATAAATGGTTTATTTTTGTAACGAAAATGTTTCCGGAAAAAGAGTAAATGTTTTGTGAAGGTGAACTCATGTCCACGTCATCAATGAAAAAAAAAATTCCTCTGATTTTTACTAAATAAATGAATGAAATCAAGTAACTAAATCGGGGTGTTACAATATCAACCTCAGTACATCTAATCATCCACTCTATTATGTTCCCATCAATAAAGGTTTCCATGTCTTGATTCAACCCAGTAATCACATTATTTACAACTAGCTGTAAAACTCTTTTAGTCCTTTTCAATTTAAACGCCAGTGACAATGCACGTGACATAGCCGGCTCATCATCTTCTTCAGGTGCAACATCTTGAGATTGAATTGGTTTTTTGGGCATTCCCTAAACAACAAAATAGGTATGTTACTAATGAAAGGAATAAAAGATAAAAGAAAATAATTATAAATAAATGAGAATGAATTAATTATATCGTGTCCGAGCTATGCTTCACGAGTGGAGTAGGCCACAATATGAAGCTCTTGAGGGATTGTCCTACGGTTTTAACTTCATCAGTCTCGTGTGCCACTTCAGCATCTCCATCTATTACTTCGAAAACCACCACTTTCGTAAATCCCTTCGGTATTGGCATATTGTGTATGGTTGTTGATTCATAAACATTGGCCCTCGCAACAATATGGAGATCTGGCTCCTCAACATATAAGAAATTTAATCTTGTAATTTATTATTTATAGATCTCCGATCCTTAGGATTAGAAACACTTAGAGAGTTAGAGATCATAGCACATCCTTCTTAGAGAGAGAACCATTACTCCTTCTTCTTATTCATCAATTCTCATGTATTCCTTTGTTATTATGCACTCTATGAGCAGCTAATTTTCCCTGTGGATCGATACTCACTTCTACTATATACAAGTTGTGTTATGATGTTTAATCAGAATTCACAATACTCAACAGTATCAAATTCTTTTTTTTTATGCATGAACTTCAGCATTATCAAATTCAAATTCAGTGGTGCACTACCAAACATCTATTTAAAATACAAGTTTAATAATCTAGTGCAAATATGCATTTGCATAGCCAACAAAATATGACATACCTCCATGGGCGACAGAGCGGTGACAGGTTCTGGTTGAGGGAGCGACGGTAAAGGAGAGGCGCAAAGTAAAGGAGAGGTGGCGGCGGCGGTAGAGGTCTATAGGAAGAGGAGGGTTTGTACCTTGCATGTGAGTTTGAGTCTGTGCATTTGAGAGAAACCAAAATCTAAAAAGTAAAAACACAAAACACAACTGAAAAACCTGTGTTTCATGTGTACATAGGCAAGGATCGGTTCGGTTTGGACTAGTTCGGTTTTTCAACTAAAATCAAAAACCGAACCGAATCGATTGGTTTTAGAAAATGAGTCTAAAAAAACCAGTAAATGCGGTTTTTTCAATTTTTCGGTTTTTTGGATCGATTTGCGATTTTTAATTGGACCGGTTCGGTTTTGAACACCCCTAATGCGAACCCATTCTATATTCCCCAAATTAAAACTCTGCTTGCATATATGCTCCTTGGCTGTCAAGCAAGACTCCTCCACAAGATGTTGCATTGTTAGGATGGACAAACGATCCATCAAAGTTCAACCTTTCCAATTGTTTTTGTTAGGTTTTCTTCCTTACTTGGTAAGAAGAGAGATAAAAACTCAAGTAAGCCTAAATTGAGTGGAGAGAAAGCTAACTTACTTGAAGACGAAGACAATCAACATGGAGTGAAGAACAAACAATTGGAGTGAGGAGCAAGTAAGTGCCTATAATCCAAAGTCTATCAATAGAGCTCTCTGGTAGATAACATTGTATACCTACATCAAACCTTAGAGAGAGTCTTAGAGTCTTTTCCACCACAGTACAGTAGGACTATTGAGAATATCTAGTGAGATGTTGAATAGAAATCCCAGTGTGATACTTAAGAGAGTTCCTGGTGAGGGTACTGGAGATAGAAATTCTAGTACGATACTAGAAATATATTATTTTATCCTTTTATGGTGTGATTGAGAGCATTCCTCCTATACACGGAGAGACACATTGCATTCTTATTTTTCGTAGTGGAGATTTTTCTGGTTTGGTCTCTTGGTTTCTTACTTCTCTAATTTTAAAGGAGGTTTTTCCACATTAAAAATCCTGGTATTATATATTTTATTTCTACTCCTTTTGTTTCCCGATAAAATATTTATCTACATTGATATTTTTTCCACATTCTTTAGCCTATCTCGTGCCAAATGGAGGAGTGAAATTAATTCTGGTTTTTTCAATAGTGGTATCAAAGCTCCCAAGTTTATTTAGGGAGCGTTACTTATGTGACTCAAGACGGATGGAACCACTAGTATTTTTGTCTCATATTATGAAGACATTTTCAATTTGACTACAAAAAATTATTCTTATTGGAAGCTCATGATGGAGGATCACTTATACTGCAAGGATGTGTATCAACCTATTTCTTGGAAGGACAAGCCTACAAAAAAGACTAATGAAGAATGAAACTTTTTAATCAAAAGCAATTGCAATGATTCGAGAGTATATTGAAAGGAGTTTATTCGAGCATGTGTCTACATTCACCAAAGCTCATGATTTGTAATCAAAGTTTGAATCTACGATTCAGAAGAAAATTCCCTAGAACAAGGCAACCCTCGTCAAAAGGATAGTGAAGTTTGGCTATTAGGATGGTCATAGCATGATGGATTACTTGAACACATTCAAGGACCTTTTCAATCACTTGTCATAGGTAGATATGAAGATTTATGATGAGTTGTAAGCACTTGTGCTACTCAATTTGTTGCTTGAGACCTAGGACACATTGGCGGTGACTCTCAGCAACTCAGTGCTTGAAGGTAAGATCTTAGTGCGGATACTGTTACATATAGTCTATTAAATGAAGAGTCTAGTGGAAAAGAAAGAGGTATGGCTTTCAAGTCCAAAGAAAATGTTATAGATAGACAAGTAAGAGGAAAGCCCTGTTGGAAAACAAGTGGATAGTATTATTCCCTAGAGGGGGGTGAATAGGCGAAGAATACTAACTTCACCAATTAAAAAAATTAGCCAAAATTACACACTTAATATGGTATTGTTTCGGTTTATCAGAGTTAAAAATAATTTTTGCTTATGCTTAAATATAACAAAAATTAAATGCGGAAATATAAAGAGTAATGAAAGAATAGCCAACACAGGATTTTATCCTGGTTCACATTAGTGTGTTAACGAACACTAATGCTACATCCAGTCCTCCCTCTCTGACGTGGGAGATTTGCTTCACTATGATCAAGAAATTGTTAGTACAAGTAGTTTAAGAGAAAACCTTCCCCTTAGACTTTACCCTCCAAAGAACCTCTTTGGAACTTGTATCCCCTAACCGAATCCTTGGCCAATCACAGCGAATCCGTGTATTGAAAGAACCTCTTTCACTTCCTTGAAACCTTCAAGTTAAGCGTGATGAAAACCTTTCACCAACTTGCAGAATTTGAGCAATCTCTGTTGTTGTAACTTTACACCTTTCTTGTGCGTATGAAAAACTCAGTGAAGAACAAAATAGAAATCAGAATCTGTAATCTAGTTGTGAGAAGAAAGAATGCAAGTAATTCAAGTGGGTATTGACAATGTTTCATGCAAAAACTTTAGTGGTTCTTCAAATATATGTAAAAGTGTTGAAGATTCATGAAGAACTCTTTTGATTTTCTGTATATGAGTGTTAGAGCAGATGCCAAAAGTGTTTTAAAGTTCTATGTATGTTGCAACATCATTTTTGGAAGTTTATATATGTGTTTGAACACATTATAGTCATATTTTAGACAGTTTTAACTGTCAGTATTCGGATATCTTGAAGGGTATCCGGATACCGCGATTTAGAATTTAAAACACTATTGTTTTTAACATGAGATATCCGGATACTTTGAAAATATCCGGATACTTCAGTACAAAATATCCAAATATTTTATTTTTACTTATAAAAGCTTATGTTTATATTTTTAAAACATTTTCTTTACTTCCAAAAACACTTTATTTTATTAGAAAAATATTTTCATATATTATTTTCTCAATATTTTTCTTATATTTATAAAATTACATATCTTTCTTTTAATTTTGAAAAGTACCCACTTGATTATAACTTAGCATGCATTCTTTTCACTATTTAGATTAAGATTAAGATTTTCTTAACTTAGACTCTACCCTTATACACCTAGGGGAAAAAAATAAATTAACATTACGAATTAATATCAAACCCCTTTTTAACATAGTTGAATCTAAGCTTCATGTTGTGGACTTTGTGCATATTTGAAATCATCAAAATCTCTTGGGCATTTGCTTCACAAGCCCATGGGATAAGCCAATCCATTGGAAGAAGCAAAGGTGGAGATAGAGAATGTTCCAACTATTGTTCCAGAGTTGTTTGTTATTAAGGTGGCACTGAAGGCCACAAGAGATCACTTTGCATATCCCTAAAAAAAAAGAAAGCAAGAACAGTTTATCCACATAAGATTGATCCAAGGAAGAAGGTAGATGACAAGCCTACTACACCCATCGCAGCAGACAATTATGACATATTCCTCTTTGAAGAAGACAATTACCTCAATGTTGCTTATGGTGATTATTCTTGAATGTTTGATTCTGATGCCTCTTTCCCTGTTAGTCCTCATGTCGATTATTTTCTAATTACATGAAAGGTGATTATGGTACTATGAAAATGGAAACCATGTTACGAGTAAGATTGCAAGTATCGGGTATGTTGTGTTATTAACTGATACATGTAGAAAGCTTGCGTTGAAGAAGCTGAGACATGTCCTGTAACACCCCTAACTTCGTCTTTCGAATAAATATGCTAGTATAATTGTTTTATAAATAAATAACAATTTCATGTTTGATTTTTGGCTTGCACTGCATATATATATATATATATATATATATATATATATTATGTGAAAATATTATTATGTTGGAGTTTTTGCATAAAATATTAGAGTTCTGCAATTAAGTCTTTCGGGAGGACCTAAAAGCAATAATTGAAAGTCTTTTGGAGTTAAAATTAATTAAATAAAGTTTTTAGTGAAAACTGGCCAAAATACTCCAGTATTTGGCTGAATACTTGAGTATTCTGGGTTTGACAGCTCAAGTTAGTGTGCGATTAAAATATTCAGCCATGGAAACTCCGGTTTTTGACACGAATGCAACCCCCAGCCATGTCCTATGATGCGTGGCGCCCTGCATGAAAGCATCCTCATTATTTATTCATCCTTCTAAGAGAAGGATTTGACCAATTCCTCAACTTTTTGGTATAAAACTCAATCCTTGAAGTTCAGAAACCAAGTTAGGGTTCTTGAATTCTAGCTCTGCATTCGTTTTCGTTCTTGAGTTATACATCACAAACCATACACCGTTTTGAAGTTCACATCCAGAGCTTTGAAAGGAGTCATAATTCGTGAGCTAAGCTTGAGTGTGGTGAGAATGAGGAGCTCCGCAAGTTGGAGCTTTAAATCTGCCAAAAACTAGAACTCTACTCAGACTCGTCAACTTCGTGGCTTCGATTCTCTCTCATCCTTGAGAGTTAGGTCATGAGTGATATACCATTGGAAATCTCTTTCAACGAGCTTCTATTTGATACCAAGTTTGTTAGATTTGAGTCCCTGGTCGAAAAGTTATGCTCCTGCGAAATTAGGTGCTGAAATCTGCCAAACCAAATGTTCAGATTCAAAGAGCTGACTTTGAGCTTCAATTTTGGTAAGCTCAAGCTCCCTTTTGATCTGAAACTTATTGGTTTTCAAAGTTCATGTTATAGAGAACGTAGTCTAACCGATTTCCCAATTTTTATGCATGATTCGAATGTCAATTCATGTGGTTTTGAACCTCTGCTGAAACTGTCATGCAAGTTCGGGTTGGAAGTGGTTAGAGCCTTTGGTTGTTGTTCTCTATGGAGTTTTTGTTCAAGCACGACCCTAAGGTATGGGGGAAGCTTACCGTTTGCTAGAATGAGAATAAAATGTATTAGGAAGTAGGATGAGCCACCATGAGGCTTAAGGGCATAGCTTTGAATTAGAGAAATGGCATGGAGGCCAATCTAAGACATGCTATATGTTTGAGCAAGTTTGTTATGCTGCATGTGTAATGTATGCAAGTTATTTTCATGCCAAAAATGATTAGAATGGAATTTGGTATGTTAAGTTGCTCAAAGTGTGGTTTTTATGCATAATTGATGCTCAATTATGATTCACTGTAATACAATGTAATTTCTGTATTGGAACATGTTTAATATGGATAAAGGGAGTTTTGTTGATCATTGGTCTTAACTGGAATTGACTAGAATTGAAAATGGTATGTTAAAATACAATTTACAGTGTTATCTGTCTGAAAACACTTGAGTACTAGGGTTGATACTCGAGTACTGGGGTTGATACTCGAGTATTTCGACCAAACTTGGGACATGGATTTCTGAAAAATGAAGAACACTCGAGTACTTATGAAGAACACTCAAGTATTTTGATAAAATCTGAGGAACACTCGAGTATCCATGAAGAACACTCGAGTATTTTGGTAAAACCTGAAAAATGAATTTCTGGAAAATGAAGAACACTCGAGTATTCATGAGTTACTCGTTTATTTTTATGAAAAGCATGATTCACTCGAGTCTAGGGAAATTCCACTCGAGTATGTTTACTTTGAGTTAAAATTCTACTCGAGTCTTTTAAATTATACTCGAGTCTTGTTAATCAAAATGCTACCAAAATACCATTTTCAACTAAGTCAAATTTCAAGTAAGTTAAAGAAGGATTACCAAGAATATGGGTCATGTTCCAAGGAGGAAATATTGTGATAAATTACATTGTTATTACATGAGTGAACATAATGCATGTTGCACATAATAAGATTAATGGATAGTCTTAAATGTAGAATTTGTGTGCATTCATGATGATAAGACGATAGGATACCATTTGTCATGTTCGCAGAACATGAAAAGGATACTCTGGGAGTACCAAATGTATACGATAAGTTTGATGACACATTCTAGGAATGTGGGCAATATTCGAGGAATGTTGTTGATTTCGTTCTGGGAACGTGGACGTACATTCGGATTGGGACGTATGATACCAAGATTGGTTATCAATGTCATTCGTTCGGGGAAACGTAAAAATGTACTCTAAGAGTACCGAAGGTTGCATGACAAGCTTGATAACACATTTTGAGAATATGGACAACCTTCAAAGAATATTGTTGAGATTGAGGAGAATGCGTTTTGAAAACGTACACGTACAATCCGAATGGGACGTTTTATTTATGAAGCCAAACTTGTCGTTACATTGGTAAATTTATTGCATGTTACACATATGGAGATTAAGGAATAACCTCAAATGGAATGTTGGTATGTATTGATGCATGGTGATGTATAGCATATCATTTGTTCATGTTCGAGGAACATGCGGAGGGTACTCTGGGAGTACCAATTTGATTACGACTTGCCTGTAGTCACATTTTGGTAATGTGGCCAGCATTGGTTGCTGCGAACGTTGGGTATTCGTCTTGGTGACGAAAGGATTATTGTAGTCACATTTTGGTAATGTGGCCAGCATTGGTTGCTACGAACGTTGGATATTCGTCTTGGTGATGAAAGGATTATTGTAGTCACATTTTGGTAATGTGGCCAGCATTGGTTGCTGAGAATGTTGGATATTCGTCTTGGTGACGAGATGTGCACATTGATACTGGCATTATGGACCACGTTCCAGGCATAGTCGTGTGGCTTACTCATAAGTTGTGAATATAATCTGACTATTTGGTACGCGTGTATATGCATTGGGATCATGATGAATTGCTTACTTGTGCATGTTAGTACTTTGTTCTCATTTGATTATGCGAATGAGTATAGCTTACCTCCCTGCCCTTATTAGGTGTTGACCAGGCACCTAGATTTTCTAGAGATCAGTGATCATGGATGACCCTTAGGTTCATGAAGTTCATATTCATCATGGGATAGAGACTCTATGTACAACTCTTGAGGATTCGACCAGGCGGATGAACGAATAAAGGACTAGTGACCAGCTCTGGAACGTCTCGGTTTTTATAACGAGTACACTGTACATATTTTGAGAAATGTATCAGGGAAAGAACTCTGTTTTCATACTTTAAGATAATGGTGGTACCCATAGAGTTTGTACACCTGATTTTATGAGTCAATGACCTTTTTCATGATTTATAAACTCTATGAAAATATAAATAAACCATTTTAATATATTCCGCTGACTCTGATTTTATCATTTGAGTTCGGTAATGAAGGAAGTATTGTTAAAGTCAATTTCCTGGGATGACCATATAACTAAGCTATTTTCGAAAGCTATTTCGTGCAATCAAGGTTATCTCAAAATGATTTTAAGATGTTCAGGAAATAATTACTCCTTCTACCGAGTTCACTTCCAGTTGCATGGTTTAAACTTGAGTACCACATTTAAGGAAAAATTTCCATACTTCGATTTTTCCAACATAGTCAATAAGAAAGTAAAATTCTTTTGATTAAACGATGGACGTTACATGTCCCGTATATGATTCTTAAACTCATATCAAAAAGTAGTAGTCAAAGGTACAAAGGAATACTCCTTGTATATTTTGCAGAGAAGCATTTGTTCTAGAGAGGCAAATGTAGTTACAAACTCCAAAGATCTTTTGCATAGACGGTTGGGGTATATGAGTTACAAAGTACTCCAAATGCTTACTAAAGAACACTTGACCAATAAAAAAGGTCAAATATTGCAATTTTCATAGACCAGAAGAACCCTTAAGGAGAGACAAAGTGCTAGAATTAGTGCACTCAGATGTATACGCTCTATCTAAAAAATGCCTTGGAGGAGCATATTACTTTGTCACATTCATTGGTGGTCACTTGAGAAGAGTATGGGTATACTTGTTGAATAGAAATGATCAAGCACTAACAACATATGAATAATTTCATGCTCTAGTGAAGCGTGGGACCGGTAAGAAGCTGAAGAGTCTAAAAGCATGCAATGGTGGAGAATACCAAGGCCCATTTGAAGCTTACTACAAGGCTCATGGGATCTGATTGTAGAAGAACCCACCAAAGACTTCTCAACTAAATGATGTGGATGAGAAGATGAACCACACGATTGAAGAGAAGATTAGATTCATGATGCTTTATACAAATCTCCCCAAGTCATTATGAGGTGAAGCTGCGAAGACTATAATCGACTTAGTCAACATGACGCCTTCAAGACCTCGTAAAGGTGAAATCCGGGAGGAAGTGTTGTAACATCCCTGATTTTAATTCCAAACTTAATTAGAGTAAATCTAAGTGAGAGTTAACGGGAGTATCAATAGAAAATCATGTGTCAGAGTTAAGAGGGATGTCTTAGAGTTAGAAACATTTAATATGTGAAAATTGAGCAAAGTAATCGATTATCTTGGAGGAGATGATTGATTACCAGCTCTCTGTGAGAAACCCTAAAATTGAATTTAAGGAGATAATCGTTTACATTGGGGAAGTAATCGATTACTTGCTCTCTGTGAGGAATCCAATATTGAAGGAATTAAGAAAGTAATCGATTACTTGGTGAGGTAATCAATTACCACCTCGTCAGACCTGAAAAAAATAAGTGACTTGGAAGCCACACAAATGAGGCTTCTCAAGGAAGCCAATGAATAACAACCACATATTCCCAAGCTTCTTGGAGAAGCTTTTCATCACAACCACATGTTCTATTCCATGCAAAAAATACTCCCTTCATAACAAAAACACATAAACACAACATTCACTCACTTCAATTCATTTCTTCTTCTTCTTCCTCTCTTAACCCCAAGAGCTCAAGAACCGCAAGAGCTCATCACTCATCATCATCAACCTCACTTCCATTCCCATAGTTCATAATATACAAGGCACAACACTCATTCTCATTCATTCTCTTTTCTTCTTCATCATTCCCTCTTCTCATTTCCTCAAGAACACAAGACCCATTATCAACCCCATTTCCATCATCAACATCAAGCCCTAAGTCAAGAATCAAGAAGAAAGAACACCACCCCATCATCACCAACACCACACACATCATCATCATCATCATCATCACTCCCTTCATTGGAGCTTTCTCTCTCTAGGCTCCATGGCTATGGAACCCTCTTCTCTCTCATGCCCTCACCCTAACAAGTGAAAGATAGATCAATCCCCCCCATTGAACTCAACACTTGATACCATCCCCATTCATTTCTTGGGGATGGTATCAAGACTAACTACAGAATCTAGGGAATCTAGGGTACAAGAAGAAAGGCCAAGACTTAGAGGTTCCTCATCTCTCTTCTCATTTGAGGTAAGTAGGTGGTATTACCATTTATTAGGGCATGGGTTCTAACTAGAGTATAGTGATGACTAAGAGGGATGGGTAATGATAATAATAAACCTTAGGGTAATGTATTTGGTTAGAACTAAGTATTTAGAGTTGGGTTAGAGAACCCACTTTGATAATGGTTGAATATACATATATATGTATGATCTTATGTGCTTGTATATGTTGTATTTACTTTGATAAAATAAGGTGTAATATGAAGACGTGCGTAAATCCCTATGTAAGCTAGGTTTGTAATAAAACTATGTAACAGCTTGAAGATAAAAACTTAATAAATTGATAATAAGATAGTTAGGATTTTTGGGCTAAGGAGTAGTTAGAAAGTGAGTTAGAAACACTTAAGGAATGAGTAAGGAGGAAGGGAAAATAGATAGATCAATTGAGATAGATGAATAGTTAAGGTGTGCATAAATAGAATAATATGGAACCTTAGGGTAGTTGAAAACGGACACAGAGTGGAAAGTAGAAAAGTAGGAAGTGAATTAATTGTTATTCGTAATGGAATTAATTGAGGTAGTGAAAGTGACTAAAACACAAGCAAGGTTAATAGAGAAGAAATTAGGTAAAGGATTAGTTAGAAAGTTTTAAGCACAAATGAGGGAACTGAGGTAGGTTGGATGGAATTTAAGAGTGATAAAGATTAGAAGAAAGAACTTAAGCATGAATAGGGGACTAATTTACTAATAGGAAGATATAAGAGAATCTAGAGAATGGTAACAAAGAAATGGATGTCGGATTAGTTAAATAATAAGTTACTAATTGACAAGAGTAACAAGTGAGTAATTAACAATGAAAAGTGAAAGGGGAGCGAGAATAGTAATAAGGAAAAAGGAAAGAGAAGTAAGAATTAAAAGTGAATAAAGAATGGGTAAGTGTTGAAAAAGAGTTAAGAATAGTACATGAGAATAGGATAGGGAAATAAGGATTGTAAGTGGGAGAAAAAGAATAAGTAAGAAACGAAATAAGAATAAGAGTACATAGAAAAAGAAGAATGACTCATCAAAGGTTGGTCATAAGACCCTGTGGATGTGAAATAGGGCACAGGTTGGTCATAAGACACTGTGAATAAGAAAACTCATCACAGGTTGATCATAAGACCCCGTGGATGTGAAATAGGGCACAGGTTGGTCATAAGACCCTGTGAATAAGAAAACTTAGCACAGGTTGGTCATAAGACCCTGTGGATAGAAAGATTGGCACAAGTGGTCCTGTAAACCCCGTGGATTAAGATAGCGAGCACAAGTGGTCCTGTAGACCCTCTGGGCTAGGAAAGTAAGCACAGGTGGTCCTGTAGACCCTGTGGGCTAGGATAGTAAGCACAAGTTGTCTGGTAGACCCTGCGGATAATGGGTAGTCGGCACATGTGGTCCTGTAGACCGTGCGGGCTAGGAAAATAAGCACAGGTGGTCTTGTAGACCCTGTGGCTTATGATAGTATGCACAGGTGGTCCTGTAGACCCTGTGGGCTAGGATAATTATCACAGGTGGTCTTGTAGACCCTGTGGATAAATGGTAAATATGGAAATTTTTAAAAAGGGAAAAGAAGGAATAAAATGAAATTAAAAGAGAATGAAACAATGGAAATATGAATATGAATACAAACGAACTAAGTGGGAATAATTGTGTACTTAGTTGTGTATGTTGTGGTATGAATTACTGTGATAAATATGTATGATCTTAGTTTATTATTATGCCTTTTCAGACACTATTTCCTAAGTTCTGTGTAATGCTACCCTTCTTGCCCTTTTTATACAGGTACAAAGATGGAGCTTACACTATGGATGGTTGAGCAGGAATACCCTCCACAACGTGGAGTGTAATTTAGTACGAGAGAAGTGTAGTAATTAGGATTATGCCAGTGTATTTTAATCTCAAAACAACTCACTAGTTGTAGCCCTATAACTTGTATTATTTTTGTATCAGGGCACTAGTTGTAGCCCTATAAGCTGGTTGTGTTTAATACTTATGTTTATGTTTTAATATATTCTGATCTGACAGGTATATAAGAAGTAATTTTTGGGTAGTCCGATAAACAGAGGAGACTCTGCCGGATTTTATTAAGAAATTTTCAAGTCCTAAATAAACTCAACCTGATTAATAGTATTTAAGGTAAACTAATTGTGAGGGTGTAACAAGTGTGGTACAAGAAGAGTGCATTTTACAACCATTTGAGAGTATATGGATGCAAAGCCTTCATAAACATTCCTAAAGACAAGAGGAAAACTAGATGCTAAGACCAAGGTGTTTATTTACTTATGGTCTCCCAAAGATGAATTTGGGTACATACTACGGAATCCTATCAACAAGAAATTTGTTAGAAGTATAGATGTTGTGTTATCGAGGTTTAAAGAATCAAAGACATCTGGAAAAGAATGCAACCTAAGTCCACGGTTTGTAGTGATTTAGGGGGAGAGATTCCTCAACAAGCAGATTCTGATCAATAATCGAATTAGATGAACCATCAAGATGATCACGCTCATGAACAACATGGAGATCATGATCAGATAAGTGAACAGATAGTTCATGATTAGATGGAGCCTAAACCAAAAATAGAAAAAGAACCCGAGCCAGTGGAGGATCAAATATAGGTTAAACCAATGAGTCCCTAAGACAACCAATAACTTCTACAAGGTATCTTGGAGATGATTACATATTGTTGATAGATGAAGGTGAACCTTAGTACTTCTAAGAAGCCATGAAGACTTCTGAAGAGGAGAGTGGACAAAAGTCATGGAAAAGGAGATGAAGTCTTTACATGAGAACTAAACATATGATTTGGTAGAGCAGCCCAACGGTAGAAACCTTTGAAGAACAAATGGGTTAACAAGCTTAAAACTGAAAAAGGAAGCTCAAGACCAATGTATAAAGTTGTGAAAATATGCAATAAAAACGGAGTTGATTTCGATAAGATATTCTCACTAGTGGGGAAGTAACCTTCCATTAGATTAACCTTGGGTCTTGCTGCTTGCCTTGACCTTGAGGTCGAATAATTTGATGTTAAAACTGCATTCCTGCATGGAGACATCAAAGAAGAAATATATAGGTTTTGAGGCACTAGGCAAGGAGCACCTTCTATGTCGCATGAAGAAGAGTTTGTACAGTCTGAAGCAAGCATCTAGACAGTGGTACAAGAAATTTGAATCCTTTATGACCAAGCATAGTTTTAAGAAGACAACTGCTAATCATTGTGTTTTCATAAAGAGGCATGAAGAAGATAATAGCTTTATTATATTGTTATTATTTGTTGATGATTTGTTAATCATAGGATGTGAACAAACCAATATTGCTGGTTTGAAGAAGGCATTGAGCAAGTCTTTTGCCATGAAAGATTTAGGACCTGCAAGACAGATCCGTGGGATAAAGATGATCAAAGATTATTCCAAGAAGTTGATATGATGATCCAATGAAAGGTACATCAAGAAAGTTCTCAAGAGATTCAACATGGACAAGGCAAAGCCATTCAATATTCCACTTGTTGAGCACTTCAAACTGATCAGAATGTAGAGTCCAACACTTGAAGAAGAGAAGACTTTGATGAGAAACGTGTTGTATGCCTCTGCGGTAGGTAATCTAATGTACACCATGATTTGCACAAGACCAAATATCGCCTAAGCAATTGGAGTTGTGAGTCAAGTTCTTGTCAAATCCAGACAGAGAACACAAGAATGTAGTGAAGTGGATACTCAGATACATAAGAGGTACTACCAATAGATGTTTATGGTTTGGTAATGGAGATCCTGTATAGGTAGGATACACAGACGTTGACATGGAACGTAGAAAATCTACGTCAAGGTATCTTACTACATTTTCTTGGGGATCTGCATCTTGGTAGTCCAAGTTACAAAGATGAGTTGCATTATCAACCACCGAAGCTGAGTACATTGCAGCATCAAAAGCTGGCAAAGAGGTGAAGTGGAAGAAGAACTTTTTGCATGAGTTTGGTCATGTACGAGAATAGAGAAATTCTAGTGTGATACTAGAGAGAGTTTCTAGTAAAAGAATAAGAGAGATAAATCCTAATGCGATACTAGAGATATTTTATTTTATCTTTTAAGGGTGTGATTGATAACATTTCTTCTACACCTGGAAACACATTTTATTCTTATTTTCACAGTGAAGATTTTTCTGTATTGATCCCGTGGTTTTTTACTTCTCTAATTTTGGAGGAGGTTTTTCCATGTTAAAAATCCTTGTGTTATCTTTTGTTTCTACTCATTCTCTCTCCCGATAACATACTTATGTGCAGGTATATCAATTCTGCATTATTTAACCTATATTGCATCACACGGAAGAGAGAAATTAATTCTGGTTTTCCCAACATTTTTTTAATATTTTTTTCTAAACATTTCAAGATCCATCTATTTAATCATATCAACTTATCTAAAAAATAACTATATTACTTTAAAAAATGTAAAGCATCACTCCATAATCTAATGTGATTATTTAATATTAACCTTAAATATTAAGAGATCATTTATCAATCTAACTCAAATAGTGTAGATGTCATAATATTTTTATACATGTGACCTGGTGTTTTCAGTGTACACCGATGGCATATTTAGTGGACAATTGAAATATAATCTATATTAAGACATATAAATTATTGGAAAAGATTTTGTTTATACAAACAAATTTTTTATTATACATATAATTAATATAAGAGTTAATAGTCACATAGGTCCCCGAAAGATACCTGTGGAATCAGTTAGGTCCCTGAAAGATTTGTGGAATCTCTTAAACCCCTCAAAAATCATTTTGGCGTCCCATTAGTCCCCCCCCCCCCATTCAATTTCGTCAGGACGGAGCTGATGTAATTCTACGTGGCACGTTAAATGCTTTGTCGGCTCAATACGATGTTGGAATGTTAAGTTCCAAAATGATCTTTAGGGGGTTTAAGAGATTCCACTAATCTTTCAGGGACCTAACTGATTCCACAGGTATCTTTCAGGGACCTATGTGACTATTAACTATTAATATAAAGGTTAAATCTATAATATCATACTTAAGGAAATCACTTATTTACAAATAGTATAAGCAACTCTCTTACATATACATCTATATTTGACATTTGTACGAGACACCTGTCTTTTTTGGCAAAAACTGGTGGGTTACATAACCCACCACTTTTTACCCAAAAAATCAAATATCACATGCTGGTGTCAAATACATATGTTTTTCTAACATTTTTGATAGTATAAGACATTGTTAATTCGGATTTAGGAGTGCTTTCTTTTAAACTGATATAGAAAACTTTTACTCGGGCACCCAATACCAGTGATTGGGTATTAAGAAAATATATAAAAAGTTACGTCATAAAAGAAACATAGTTCAAAAATATATAATATGTTAGTCAAAAGCTCATCATCTCTTATCTGAGATTCTGTTCTTGTGGTGTAGTATGATCGGGTACCAAAACGATTTATCTAAAGCTGCTTTCTTGAAACTTTTTCAGGGCATCTTCATACATACATATGTATTCATGTATGTACTCTTCTCAATTCCGACATCCACAAAGGACACATGAATAAATAAATCACGTGTAGTTTTCATGGTAAAGATGGCTACATATACTACGTTGGAATGGTCCTAAAACAGTATATGCAATTCCTTCTCAATTTCAGTTATTAGCTAAACTAAGAACTAAAGCATTTTGGGTTGAACTTGTAAAGGAAATAAAGGAATTATGACAAGTTCCCATCAAAAGTAGCCAGGTAATATCCTTATGAAAAAGAATGGTGGACTAAGATTTTATAAGACCCTTTAGCTCTTTTAGGCTTAATTATGGTTTTGGTCTCTATAAGTTGATCTCGTTTTGAATATAGTCCTTAAATCTTTTTTTGACCTTGAACGGTCCTTAAATCTTTTTAAATTTGTTTTTGGTCCTTAAATCTTTTTTTGACCTTGAATGGTCCTTAAATCTTTTTAAATTTTGTTTTTAGTCCTTCTGTTTGTCTTCTTCCGTCATCTGCTGACATGGCAAACAGTGTGTCATGTCAGCCCTTACATTAACTACCAATGATGCATCTGAAGTGGACCTCCTACTCATGTGAGCAGGAACCAAGCATTAACCGATCATGAACCTAGTATGACTTGCCAAATCGAGGGGAGATATCGACCGAGCACGAACCGAGCACGATGAACTGAGCACAAACCAAGCTATGCCGTTACCAATTGCATCGTACTTGGTCGATATCTCATGCACGGTTAATGCTCGGCTCATGCTCGGTTCCTGCTCACATGAGTGGGAGGTCCACATCAGATACATCGTTGACAGTCAATATAAGGGCTGACATGGCACACCGTTTGTCATGTCAGCAGATGACGGAAGAAGACAAACAGAAGGACTAAAAACAAAATTTAAAAAGATTTAAGGACCATTCAAGGTCAAAAAAAGATTTAAGGACTAAATTCAAAACGAGGTCAACTTATAGGGACCAAAACCATAAATAAGCCGCTCTTTTAATAAGAGAAAAAGTTTATTGAAAAAGCAGAAGTGGGAAAAGCTCATTTGTTAACTTTTACTGCATCACATGATCAAAGTGAAATAAAAACACACACACTAATTGCAAATAAAAATAAAATTGGAACGCATTATTCCTGATTCCCTTATGAACAGCAGCAGCATTGTTGAATTGGTAACACAAACATCTTGATTTCTATTAGATCTAAAGTTACAAGGTTACAATGAGAGGAATTCTGGAAAATCATATTTATTTTTATTTGAAATATAATAAGGAGTAAGTGATTAGTTAGAGAAAAGTCCTGTAATACAAAGAGATAGAGAGAGCTTCACCTACAGAATCTAAATCATGCTCTACCCAGTTAACACAATTGTGATGTGTTTCTTTTCTAAACCAAGCAAAAGAATTGAAGAAAACAAACTCTTTATTATGGCCTGTGCCTCTTTTGGCCTCCACCACAAGCTTTGCCATCTGATCTCACAGCACCACTGGAATCACCTTCAGAGGAAACTTCCATGGATTTGGTAAAGGAACTTGAAAGATCTGCATAAAGGTCAACCACTCTTCTGATATTATTGTTGAGCTCTCTAATAAGGCCCACATTCCTGTTGAGGTTGTCAGGGACCTTAGACTCATGATTCTGGTTTATCTCATTGATGAGTAGCCTGTTCTGATCTAAGATGTTTTGCACTTGAACAAAGCTCTTCTGAAATGTGTGCAAAATCTTGCCATCAATTTGTGTACTATTATTGCCAACAAGACCAGAGAATGTGTCACCCTCCATTCTTTTCCTTTTTTTTGGAGTCAAAAGCTAAATCAAGTCAGAACCAGCCCTGCATCATGATTCATGAGCAGGAAAAGAATGAGATGAGATGAGCTAACAAAAGATGAGAAAGCGTTTAAAAGTAACAGACTATAGTTACCATTTTTTTTTTTTTATTTACTTATTTATATATCCGTAATCATATCCTCCTATCTGTACCTGCCTGCACTAACCTAAACAGAGAGACAAAACATGAGCAAATTTGGAATTGTTTAAGGCATTTGGGCAGATGAGACAAGCTCTGTAGTGGAAATCATGACCACCATCCATGAGTTCCTTTACCAGAGGAATCAGATTTTAAGCATGAATTATTATTACTATTGCCTATAAAAGAAATCTTATTATTATTATTATTATTTTATTAATCTAACCATTATTGGGTTTAGTTTAATACTCTTACTGTCTTACATTCATGCAAGAAGATCACTTTAATTACAATTATATTATATTCCATCATTTTCTAAATATAAGCACTTGAAATGATTTTTTATTCAAATTAAGAAAATTAATTTATATGATTAATTACATTGTAATTGATAAGATTTTATATATTTTTTCAAAATTATTTTATATTTATTATTGAAACTCGAAAAAGTGTTGAATAAATAAAAACATTTGTGAAAAAAAGTAATTAATTTCGTTACAAATAAGGCTAAGTTCTTATCAAAAAGAGACAAAACATTCACGCTATATACTCCCTCCGGATCTATATATAAGCCCATTTGTCTTAATATAAGCCTCATTTTCAATTTTCAATGGCATTAATTACTTCTTTTCCACAAACACTTATATTTACTCGACACTTTTTAGATTCCAAATAGTAATTATAGGGGTAATTTTGAAAAAAGTATACCAAATATTTACATTTCCAATACCACTAACAATATTAACTAACTTTCTTAAAGGATGTAAAAATTAGTGAAAGTGGCTTATAATAAAGACACGAGGGAGTAATTCTTATGTTTAAAGGAAAGAGAATAACTTTTTATTATAGATAAGTATTTTTTCTTATTCTTAAAGAAAGAATAATCATTAAACTTTAAACCTTGTTGCCCTTAGATCTAATATTTGCAGCTCTAACAATAGTAACATTTAATCTAATTACTGACAAACAATCACTAAGTTTTTTTTTTTAAATCAACAAATCACTAAGTATGATTAATTCAAACATGAATGGATGCCCCAATAATTATTATTGATATTATTGAGAGTTGAGAGTAATATTATTTGTTTTTTAATGATGATTTGGGACAAAAGCAGATCCCATTTCCATAAAAGGGAACCTTATTTTATTGTAGTCAGGAAATACCCACCTACAGCACAGAGTTCCAAAGAATCTAAAAAACACAAAAAAATAAAAATAAAAAATATATGAAAAAGCAACCAATGATGCAGATTGCAGAGGAGATGAGGCTTTGAAGGATGGATTGAAAGTACTACACAACCATCATTAACCTTTTCCAAAACAAAATATTAAAAAAGTATATAAACGTCCAAGGTAATTTATTTGTCCAAACTATGCGAAGACACACATATACATATACATAACATACATTGAATAAAACCAAAAAAAACACATTTAATAATAATCTCGAATTGGCAACTACGTAATAAAAGCAATAAAGGAAAAAAATCCGGAATTAATATTATTTTATAATCTAATTACGAAGGAGAAGATATAGTGATATATAGAGAGAGAGCAAAGTTCACATTTTTATATAATACAAATAGTAGTATTGCTTCCGTCCTTAAATATAAAGTCTATTTGATGGATTTTATGTTCATTAAGAAAGTAATTGCATTGAAAATTTGAATTTTTGATATGTAATTTCAAAATTACCCCTATTAATATTATTGGTAATCTAAAAAGTGTTAAATAAATAGGGATGTTTGTAAAAAAAAGTAATTAATGATCATTAAAAATTGATATGAGACTTTATAAATAAAAACAAAAGAAAAGTATCAAGAGAACTTTATATTTAGGGATAAAGGTAGTATCTTTTACATGATAAATTTAAAAAAAAAAAAAAAGGACAACAAAATTTTCACTAGTTTTATAAAAACCCATATATATATTAATATTGTGGTACCTTGAAAAGCATTTATACGGTGAAAGAAGAGTTGATTCCCGAGGAGAGTGATAAAGATCGGGTATTGAATGGAATCTACTGAGCTGTCGTGTGAATTCTTCTTCTTCTTCTCTGAGAACAGAAGAGAGAGACGAAGAGAGAGAATATGCGATTTGACAGTCACGCTCACGCTCACGCTCGGACCACTCTGTGTCTTAATATTTAGCAGTATTATATAATAATCTATATCTGTTTTTTTTAATCAATATGATGAGGATTGAATAAGATCCGGTATTAAATATTGGGTCTTGCTGCAAGGAAAAGATACTAACAATAGAAAAATAATTATAAGTTCATTTTTTATGTAGGAAAATACAAAAAATCACATGGGGTAAGGCTTAATTGATATTTTGGAAATGGAACACGAGTGTTAGTAGTCTTAAATTCGATTCCCATTAAAAATATTTCGCTGGGAGAGTCAACCACGCAGCTCGCTTCAGATTAGTCTCAAGGACTCCATGATATTAAGGTTGCTTTTGGAGATAGCGGTGGTTCCACAAAGAATAGATAAAAAAAGAAAATACAAAAAATCACATTTTTCGATGGATTTTTACTTGTTTGGTTTTTTAACAAGTGCATCAAAAATATTTGTTAACAGTTGTCTTAAATATTCTTTTTATCTTATAAATAATTTAAAGTTTATTTACTACCTATTTTATTTTCTTTATAACTAAGGTGCATAGGATAGGATAGAAAAACTGTAATAATAATGATAATAAATACTCCCTCCATCCCTAATTATAAGGTCATCTTGACACTTTTATTTTGTCCCTGTTGATAAGGCTCTTTACCAATTTTCAATGAGCATTAATTATTTTTTTCCACAAACACCCCTATTTATTTAACACTTTGTAGATTCCTGATAATATTAATAGGGGTAATTTTGAAAATATATATCAAAAGTTCACATTTCTAATACAATTAACTAAATTATTCTACTTTCTTAATGGACGTGAAATCTCCTAAAAAACCTTATAATTAGGGACGGAGGTAGTACTAAATTTTACAACAAGAGTTTGAATTCTTCTTATGACTTTACTCACTGGTAAGTATTCCCGTGCAGTCGCACGGGCATTAGGTTGGCTATCAAATTGGCATTCATTCATATTTCAGAATATAATAAGCTATTAAAACGCATAAATTATAGAATAAGAAAATAACAACCAACTTCAATCTAATTAAGTTGTAAATTAAAGTTTTAGATAGAGGTAACTTTGGAATGACAACATATTTTGTGATAAATTTGAAAGTAATAATTACTTTTCTTAATAAACGTGAATTAGGTAAAAATGACTTATATTAAAAGACAAATGGAGTATTTTCTAAGATTAGAAAATGGATTTTTTTAAAAAAAAATATGATAAAAAATTAAAAGTATAAACAAACAAAATACAAAGAAAAAAAAACTACATAGAAACATACAAAGAAACAAAAAAACTACATAGAAACGAAAACTTGTTAAGGTATGGGTAAAGTATTATTATGAAAGTGAATTTTTTTCCAAGCTATCAGCAATGTTGTACTCCCTCCGTTTTTTAACTTTTGATTTTTTAAGTTTTTTTTTCTTATTTTATATATTTTGTCCTTTTACGATGTATAAACATATTTTTTTCCAATTTTAACCTTTTATTCAATCATTTTTTTTATACCTAATTAATTTTACTTTTATCGTCTCTCTCATATCTAAACCACTACTATAAATTAATTAATGGACACACTTTATAATAAAAATTAAATGCTACTACAATTTTCGATAAGAATTAAAAAGAGACATTTTGACAAAACACATAAAACTTACAATAATCAACATGTGCTCAAGTCTAAAAGGCCAAAAGTTAAGATATGAAAGGAGTATTTAACACATATATCCATCTGGATATAAAAATTGAACTTGCTAATTTAAACCATTACAATCAGTACTACATTGTTGACATGGTTATAATTTGGTAGGAAATGGCAAAAAAAAAAGAGCTTGTCATTACATTTTTTTTCCTTTTATATCAAGTGATTTTTCTTATCCAAGTGTTTTCTAAAAACAAATTAAAGATGGACTTAAAAGATTGAGCTGTATTCAGTTCCTTATCTTGCTTACACTTTGTCCCTAATCTCAACATTTGTAAATTCATATTATATCTATATCTACTTAAAACCTCTCTATAGTTCTTTACACTTGAAAAATCACCAATTGGTAGATGGGACTCCCTTTGAACCGGTTTTAATTCTCTCCACCCCTTTCAATTGTCTGATGATAGCCCCCCACATTGCATGTCCAAGTCCAAGATAGATAAGATTATAAGAATCATTTCCCTGTCCAAGCATCCTAAGGGGTTAGCTTCTGCACTGACCTACTTATATACATTTTTATATGTAATGAAAAATCAAAAAATCGAGTTAGACATGAACATGGTATAGAGAAGATAGACATGCATAATATGGAGAGCATGAGGTAACTTGAAGCCAAAATGTGTTATCAGAGTAGTTAAGCAATTAAGCCATCACTCCTGCTTATTGGTGCAGTCTTGGAAATTCAAGTAGCATTGTAGCATTTTGCCCTTCAATTCATTTTAAATTATTTTAAAAAAAATGTGACTGACAGCAAAGATTGAAAAGTAATAGAACACAATGATACAGATAAATTGCATTCCAGTATACAATGAGGAAAAGAAAACTAAAAGTAATTACTTTACCTCAGCATCTATAACAACAACGTGCATATATCTGATTATATTTGCTTGGTTCATTACTTTCCAAGTTCTTGTTACTCTTGCATGTAGTACTCTGGAATCTGGATTCCCTGCCTAATGTTAGATCTCTTATCAAAAGTTTGGCAATTTCCTACACAGTTACATGTATTTAAATTACCTAAAAAACAGAGAATAAATACTTAATTGTGTGCATTATAACATGGTAAGTATTAAGAAAACTGGCCTTTCCAAAAATACTGTACTTGGCAAGATCAATTTACAATCACCATTTAAAGTAGACTATATTCAAAAGTAATTTATTCATGTATATTTAAGTTTAAACAAAGAATGTCTTTTTTTATATAAGAAATGATCCTGAATGATATAACAAAAAGAAGACAAAACAAAATAAGAAGGAAAAAAACATTCTCCAGGAACATTTCAACTTAACTCATTGAGTGAAATAGCAAAATAAGAAGGAAAAACTAATACCACTCTCTCTAGAAAATTATTTAAAACGGCAAAATAAGAGAAGGATTTCATTTAAAAGAGCAAATAAGCAAGAAAGTTACTTCCTGCAAAGTCAAAACAGCCAAAACAAAAAGCAAAACAGCAAAGATCTAACACCCACGCGCTGTTACAATAATTTTTGCCAAGTGCACCTAGAATTTACATAAAAGCAAAATCCTCTTCCCTTGTAACAGAACAGAACAGGAGTAATTCCAGCAGGAAACCCCCTCCCCCTCCATATGACAATGTTGAGCTAAAAATCAGTCTTATTTAGCTGCAACATTGCGACAGGGAGAAAAAACAACACTCCAAACCTGTTGAATCCTTTAGAGAGCAGTATGACACATTCAATGACCTCATCACGCTGTGGTTACATAAATGCCAACAAGTTTAGGCAGCAATAGTTAGAGCATTATACTAAACATTATGTTCAAAATATGCAGTAAATCCAAAAACGTAACTATAAAATTCGACAAAGGAGTAGAATAGAGAACCCCTTTTCCATATTCTGCTAATGCTGCATCTGAAGAGTAATAAATTATTTTCAGGTAATGTCATTCAGCATGTCATTCATTGTTTAAATAGATAAAAAGAATCAGAAATGAGCTCAGCCCCAACATTACCTGCAACAGCATGGCATCCATGGTTTGAGATTTTCAACCATTAAACTTAGGAATAAAGTATGATTGTCTCAAAGTCACTTTAGTCTCCATTTCTGCAACCTGATATTGAGGTAGAAAAATAAGCTTTCAGTTTGAAGTGTATAAAACCTCTATTTTATCCTCTTTTTTTTTTAACTTTTCAGTGAATATGCAATCTTCTACTTTAATTAGACACGTTTATATATTTCAATGTTCCAAAAAGCAATTGTTTGAAAGAACTACACAAACACACACTTAATAAACTCTAAACCCGAGTTAAAAACAGTAATAAAATGGAGACATTATTGAAATTCAGTTGCCATGCTGTTCAAGTTTATTTAATTGCAAAGCAATTGAAATTCATGTTTCACAGATTTCAAAGAAACAATAAAAGAAAGCTGAAGCATATCATGATATCGGGTAATATATAATGAACATGTCTTACGTAGTCCTTAACAGTTACTATATCAACTGCATACACATGAGAAGCATACATACAATATTTCAAGCACAAAGTTCTGGGTCAGCCATAGAAAGCATCAATATCTTAGGCTTTAGTTGGGTTGCTCAATGGAGCATCATACTTGCTGAATAACTTCTAGGGAATGAGCGAAAGCACCACATAACAGCTGCAACAAATGTGATAGATATAGATGTTGTGACCTTATGACAAAATTGACAAAAAAACCCATAGGCTAAGCTCCAGGTTGTTGAAGGGTCTCCCTTCTTAGTCAGGTGCAGCACCTCTGCTAATACAACTCTAGGCAAATGGCATAAATCAAACATAAACATAAGGAAAATCAACATTTATTCCAAAGAGGAACAAACACCTAATACACATTTCTAATAATCAAAGCAAAATTCATAAAAAAAACACCAAAATCTAAATCAGAAAAAGAAATAGAACAATGCCTTCAGAAATCATATGGGCATTTTGTCGAGCAGTTGGTGTGCACTACGAATCTCACTACGAATGGTATACAAACATAGGACATCCAGAGGTGAAAAACGCAGATAAAAAACAGGATACCCGTTAGGAACAAAATGCAAAAGAGGACAACTATGAAGAAGAAGAAGAAAATTGCAATCTTACTCACAATCTCTGATCACTGTGACCACAACCTTGGCCCACAATCTTCATATTAATGCCACTGAGAGAGAGAGGGAAGATCGTAAGGATAAAGCAACTTTCTCTGCACCCATAAGAAAATCATAAAATCACCATTTACAAAATCCCCACGATTATCCACTAATTTCGTAAAAAAAAAAGCAAATAAATGAAAAAAAACACAAACAGAGAAAAAAGAATAGAAACACTAAGAAAAATACCAAATCAAAACCCTAAATAAGACAATAAATAAAATCAAAACACTAAATAGAAATCTAAATAAAAGCAAAATATCACCTTCCTCGTAAATCTGAACATATATGCAATTTTGAAAAGTTGTTCTTGTGACCTGAAAACACAGAAAATAAAGAGAGGAATTAAAAGGAAAAGAACCGAAACATAGAGAGTGAGAGACGAAGAGGGAAGAGACAGATAATGTAGTGAGATAGAGAATAGAGAAAGAGAAAGAGAGAACAAACATGGAGAAAGAAAAAGAAGGAAACAAAGAAAGCGAAAGAGAGAAAGCAAAGTAGAAAGAGAACCGGGGGAGAAGGAGATACAAAATCTTCTCAGAGAAGGCAAAGTAGAAAAACGATGTTCAAGAGAAGGAGAGTTTTTCACACCAGACCCACCTCTTTCTCCCCACCAACCTCTCATTTTCCAACCTCAACTTAGCTTCCGTTAGGGTTCGCCGATCCTCTTCCACCAACAACACCTCCGCCGCCACCGGAGAACTTGGCGCTCGCATGGTCTCGTCGGCGCCGCCAGTTACTTCTCCGGTGACGTTTGATTTCAAGACCTCTGTTTTCAAGAAGGAGATGAGAAATGAGAGAAGAGAGATACAGAGAGTATTTTTTGCTTCTCTATGAAGCTTGGTACATCAAAAGTTTTTTTTTTGCTTCTCAATGAAGGCTATTGGCTTACCCGAGAAGTGTATCTCAAATGTGCAATTAATGGAGTTTTTTTTCCTTCTCAATGAAGCCTGTTGGCTTACCCGAGAAGCTTACCGCGAAGCGTGATTTTTCACTGTTTTTTTTCTTCTCAATGAAAGTAATTAAAGGTGACTAAACTGTCACTTTAGTCCCCTACTTTGTAAGATTTTTTACTTTAGTCTCTCACTTTTGAATAATTCCTCTTTAGTCCTTCACTTTGAAAAAAGCTACTCACATTAGTCCTTGACAACTTTCTCTGTTCGTAGACGTTAACGTCTTACGCATGTAGCCTTTAAATAACATATACACGCGTGGCCATTAATATCTCACACATGATACTGAATTCAAAAGATAAAAATTGGAGAAAGAAGAGGCTAAAACAGTAAGGCCGCTGAAGAGGCTAAAACAGTAAGGCCGCTGAAGAGGCAGATGCATAAACTAAGGCAGCTGCAGATAAGACAGCTGCTGAAACTGTGGCAGCTGCAGAAAATACAACAGATGATGAATCAGTGGTAGCAACACAACAACTTGACGTCGTATAGGTTATTTAACGGCCACGTGTGTTAGATGTCAAGGTCTATGAACGGAGAAAGTTGTCATGGACTTACGTGAGTAGCTTTTTTCAAAGTGAGAGACTAAAGAGGAATTATTGAAAAATCAGGGGCTAAAGTGAAAGCTCCTTACAAAGTGAGGGACTAAAGTGACAGTTTAGTCAATTAAAGGTGCAATCAATGTAGATTAAAAATGGAAACTAACCATAAGGAGGATTAGGCGGGAGAATTAGGCACCTAATCAAAATGGAAATCAGATTCTCCAATTTTATATTATGTAGATTAGTAATACGGTCGTTGATCTTGTATTAATAATTCTTTAGGTTACACCTCTTGATGATTTGTTATAGTTCATCACTTCATCATTTGTATTTGATTGTGTATGTCTTGTTCTCCTTTTAATATACTCCCTCCGTTTCACTTTAAGTGTCTTTTTGGACTTTTGCACATAGATCAAGAAAGTGTTGATTATGATGATTATTGTAAGTTTTATGTGTATTTTGTCAAAAATACCCCTATTTAATATTTTTATTTTGTCAATGCATAATTACTAGTATTACAAATTTCAAAACTAAAACAACATTAAATGTAAGGGTAAATAAGGAAAAACAATATTAAATGTTGTCTAGATTTGGTAGAAAGACACTTATTTTGAAACAAAATTTTGATGTTAAAAAGACATTTAAAGTGAAACGGAGGGAGTATACTCCTTCCGTCTCATATGTAATTTTAGCATTTGTACTATGTTTTATAAGTTATGTTGTTTTATAAACTCAATATATAATTAATGCTACTTTTCCAAACACACCCCTATATATTACACTTTCTTTTTTACTTTCAATATTTTTTTCTCTCTTCAATAATGATTATATAGGGACATTATAGTCAAAATACAACAAATCCTTATATCATTTAACCATTTCTTAAAACCTGTGCATAACCTTAAAACACACTGAATACGAAACGGAGGGAGTAATATATTCCTCTTTGCTTAAAGAAAAAAGTAGAGAGAAGATGGCTCACAATATTTCTTAAAACTTTTTCCTCGTAATTTTGTTTGCTGGAGTTTGTTCCTTAATCTTGCTGATTGCAACAAACAGCATCTAATACAATTGGAAGGGATGGTAGTTCCATTAAAATATGATGGGCACAACATACAAAATTTTTGTTGTATATTTAAGTAAAGTTTTTCCTTATTCTGAAATATATTTACAGGTGGCCATTAACTTGCTTTCCATCTGGTGAAGGATAATTCTCAAAGCTCATGGCATTGATGTATTAGTGTAATAGTGTTCTGTCTATAGATGATTGGATTCAGAGACTTTTGTAACTAACGAGTATAGAATGCAAAGGTACATCAAGTTTATGATCATATTGAAAGGTGCATTACATCTTTCTGAGGCTAAGCGAAGAATCTTGCAAAGGTACAACTTCTAATTTGCCAGGACAGAAGGATTCTGGAGCATTCTGTATTTGTATTTCTGTTGTAGATGCCATGGCTCTGTATACATGTAAGAAAATCAACAATTATGTGTAGGCATGCACACAACATCACTCAAAGGAAATCCACTAGGCTTCTTACATGCCTGACTATTCTTAAGCTACATGACATTCCCCCTTTGAGGAAATTTTAAAAGGAAAGAGAATGCTTTAAATTCAGAAGAAAAACAAAGTTTTCGTTTAACTTATACAGTATCTAGATGTCTAATACCAACCATATTCCAGATCATATCAGCAAATTGAAGACCCTTAAACATTTTGCCTTGAATTTACTGGCATATATGATCTTCTTAGGTGGTCTGCTATGGTCTGACAGCAAATCAACAATGGCAAGTTTTCCTCTGCATCCCTAAATTCAAGTTCAGGGCTTCCCATAAAGTTGAGCATAGAATGTCCTAGTTCGGTGAACAAAGATCAAGCTCAAAGCAGCTGCAACTAGACAAACTGTTGCCAAGATTCCACATGTCAGGGAAAAGCATATGTTTCCTTCACAAACAAGCAACTCCTCATTTCCAGTCATATCAGGTATTAAAAACTTTCCCGAGGCTCCATGTGTTAGTAGCATTCTGCGCTTTTCTTGCTGCTCTGCGTAATAATCGTATATTGTGCCTGCTACAAATCCAGATAGAAATAGTGATCCAGCCGGGTTTGCACATGTAAGAAAATTGTATAAAGTCCCAAAGTTCTTCAAGCCAAATAGTTCCGAAGCTGCAGGTACCGCAATTGACCAGTGGGCACCGAACCCAAAACCATTACATATAGCCACTACGTAAACTTGTCCAACTAAACCCAGGGCATAGTAGGCGAATCCTAATGCCATAGTTGCCTGAATTATTGCTAATGCAACTAGTCTTGGGTACCAAAGATTCCTGTTTAAAAAGAGCACAAAAAGGCACACTTGAATTACAATATATTACAACAACTTTTATGCATATGTGCATAGAACTAGCATAAAGTAGGTTAAAAATGCATATAATGTTGGTTAACGATTAGATACTAATATTGATAATACATTAATAGCTTTATTTATCAAATAACACTCTTAACTTAAATAGATATTTGTTATTTGTTCATTCCTATCTATCATAAAAATGTTTTTTTATAAGCTATCATAGAAATGTTTAATAATGGGCAAACATCAATTTCTATATAACACTGTATTTTTTGTTCTTCAATGACACACTAAAATTCAAAGGCAAAAATGAGAGAGATTGTTTGCACCTTACTACAACCTCCGAGAAGTAGCCACCAGCAACCCGACCAAGGAAGTTGGATATGCTGATAACTGATACATAAACATTGACATTGTCGTCTCCTAACGATTGACAAATCTGACCCATGTTGTTTATCATTGTTAACCCTGATCCAGCACCAAAAGTAAGAGAGAAGAAGATAATCCAAAAGTCAGCCTTGGCCATTGCTTGTGTTAAGGTGAAATCCTCTCCTCTACGTTTCCCATTTTTTGGCTTTATTTTCTTCACAACTTTAGTGAATGCTTGGAAGAGTTTAACATGAAATTGAACAATGTCCCTTGGCCCTTCTGATAGAGGAAGCGCATCTGGTTTTGGAGGCTTCTCGTGGTCTACATGAGCAGTACTAGAACTAGCCTCACCTACAACTTGCATACATTTGATTGTAGCAATCATTTGTGGCGGTTCAAGAAGGGTTTCCTCATCTGGACTTTTGGGTTTTGAAAAGAAAACCAACATAATGGGAATTATAATAGGAAGCAATATAAGAATGATCAAAATAACGACAAATAATGTGATAGTGCTTTGGTCTAATTGCACCATATTCTCTACCAACAAAACTCCCATAAGATAAGAAGCCAAGAGAAGGCAAATGTTGTAGATAAACATGAAGCCTGAATCATCAGAAGCTCTAGCTTGTTTGTAACCTTCAACAGGTCTTATAGTGAACATGAGGGCGCGAGAAATGATTGCAGGTCCAACTGCTACAATGAAAAACAAAGATGCTTTATCAGGGGCGTTGATCATAGCTATAATTTGTTAGAAAGTGCAATAGATAAGAAACTTGAGCAGCAAGTTACTAGAGACAATGGTTAGGGTGCACAGATTGAATTGTGTAGATTCCATCACTGGATTGCATTCTATTTGAGCACATGTAAATTATGCTAAATTGACAGCTGTAGGTTTGTTAGGAGTTGGTTAAAGTTAGTTGAATAGTAGCTAGTATAAATACTTGTAATAGCTTCATAGCTAGATAATGAATGAAATTCTGTTTTCATAATTTCCTTCTGCTACATTCTCGATACTTCCTTCAGCTGCATTCTCACATATCTCTCATGAAGTTCTTAATTTCTCACATGGTATCAGAGCTCCTCAACTAGGAGGAGCTCTGCTGCGCAAATCTCTGATCTACTCTCTGCGAATTTTCTTCTTCATTTCTTCTTTTCAGTTTCTTATCTGATCGTGATTCACACCTGTAAGGTGGAGATTGCGATTGAGAATTCTTAATTCTAATTCTAATCGTAATTCACACTTCTCAGTCAGGTGGAGATTACGATTTTTCCTTCTGTTCTTCAAATTTTGTCACATTTCAATTTTCTTCAGTTCATTGTTCTTCGAAATTGTGAGAATGGCAGATATGAATCCTCTATATGACATTGAAAGTGTCTATTATATTCATCTGAATGAAAATCCTGGTGCAATTCTTGTACCAACTCTACTTACTGGTGATAACTACTACTCTTGGATTCGATCAATGACTATGGCATCCAAGACCAAAAATAAACTGAGTTTTGTTGATGGATCGATTCTGAAACCAGATCGTGGTGATCCTCTCTTTGGATCATGGGACAGATGCAATACATTGGTCCTCTCATGGTTGAATCAGTCGATTGATAAGTCCATTTCTTCAAGTGTGATGTGGTTAGAGACCGCTTCACAAGTCTGGTCTAAATTAAGAGAAAGATATTATCAAGGAGATGTGTTCAGAATCTGTGAATTACAAGAAGAAATTTACTCATTCAAGCAAGGAACTCTCTCTGTAAGTGGTTACTTAACACATCTGAAAGGTTTATGGCAGGAATTTGAGAATTTTCAGCCTATTCCAACTTGTACATGCACAATTTAGTCTTCATGTCAATTGATTCCAACTGTTATAGCTTACAGAGAGACTAACTATGTGATTCAATTTTTAAGAGGCTTGAATGAGCAATATTCTGCAGTTCGTTCATAAATGATGTTGATGAATCCTCTTCCTGGACTCAACAGAGCTTTTTCTTTGCTTTTACAACAAGAAAGACAGTTGAATTTGAATACCGATGAGTCTAAGATTTTAATGAACACTGCATCTCATGATAGTAATAATTCCAGAGGTAGAGGTAGAGGTAGAAGTTCTGCAAGTTCCAGTGCAGGTTCTGGAAATTCAAAATCCGTTCTAGGAAATGGTTCATCATACAATAAAGGATACAATCAAAAAGTCTGCACTTATTGTAACAAAAATGGTCATACTGAGAATGTATGTTACAAAAAGCATGGGTATCCAGTTTCTATGAAGAAGAATAGCACTGTGAACAATTACACTACCTCAGAAAATGGTGATTCTGATGAAGACCAAGATGATTCTCAAAAGGAAAATCATGATGATTCAAATGTTACTTTCACTCCAGATCAGCATAAGGCATTGCTTGCATTAATTCAACAATCAAATTCATTGAATCTGCATACTGCAAATTAAATTTCCTCACATTCTAAACCTCAAACCAGTAATAAAGTTTCTATCCCTTCAGGTATCCGATGTGCATTGTCTTGTATCAAGGATCTGTCAGCTACTTGGATCCTTGACACTGGTGCAACTGATCACGTTTGTTTTACTTTGTCTGAATTTCAATATCATAAGAAGATAAAACCAATTAGTGTTAAACTCCCCAATGGTATTCATGTTATTGCTGATATATCAGGAACTGTGTTTTTTAGTAAGGAATTTTACCTCATTGATGTTCTTTTCATTCTTGAATTCAGCTTTAATCTCATTTCAGTTTCCAAACTCACTCATTCTTTTCAATGCAAGTTAACCTTTTCTGATAAAATTTGTTGTATACAGGAAACAGTACATTGAAGATGATTGGTGCAGCTGAGTTGATAAGAGGCTTGTATGAACTTGATTATGCAAATCTGTCTTACAAGGCTCCTCATTCCATCAACAATTACACTAGTTATAAGAATGATATTTGGCATTATAGGCTAGGCCATCCAGCTCATGATAAGCTTGTTAGTTTACACAATTTGTTTCCATTCATTGAGTGTACCAAGAATAAAGATCCCTGTGATGTTTGTCATTTTGCTAAGCATAAGAAATTTCTATTCAATTCTAGTGTAACACATGTTGTACATCCTTCTGATATAATTCATATTGATATTTGGGGTCCTCTTTCTTTTCCTTCTATTTCTGGTCACAAATATTTTCTAACCATTGTTGATGATCACACAAGGCATACTTGGATTATATTCATGAAATTGAAATCTTAAACAGCATATCATATAAAAAGTTGTGTATCCATGATTGAAACACAATTTGGATCCAAATTGAAATGTATTCGCAGTGATAATGGTCTTGAATTTAAACTCATTGATTTTTATGCTTCCAAAGGCATTGAACATCAACTCTCTTGTGTTGAAACTCCACAACAAAATGGAGTTGTAGAGAGAAAACACCAACACATCTTAAGTTTTGGTAGAGCTTAAATGTTTCTGTCAGGATTGCCTAAATGTCTTTGGACTTATGCTATCAGTCATGCTATCTATTTGATTAATAGACTGCCAAGTTTGTTTCTGTCAAATAAGTCTCCATATCAATGCTTGTTTTCTCAGGATCCTAACTTGTGTGATCTAAAATCTTTTGGTTGTTTATGCTATGCTTCCACTCTTACTGCTCACAAAAAGAAATTAGATCCTAGAGCCAAAAATTGTATTTTTTTTCTATTAAAAAGGTGTTGAAGGTGGCATATTGTTTGATTTGAAAACTCATGAAACTTTCATTTCTAGAAATGTTAGCTTTTATGAGCATATCTTTCCCTTCCTCAACAACAATTCTCAATATACATATTCATCATCTCCAATATCTTCATTTTCTCATTCAGATTATTTTCTAGATTTTATTCTTGATATGAATTTACCTCTTTCTGCATCAAATAGTTCCTCTTCTCATAACAATTCTACTCACTCCAATTCTCCTTCCTCATCTTCTGCATCTAATTCTAATCAGTCTATGCCTGCTGAACCTGATAACATTCCTGAGCCAAGGTATCCTACAAGAGTAAGACAGCCACCATCATATTTGCAGGATTATCATTGCATGCTAACTTCTTCCAATCCAGCTCAACAATCAGATTTAGTAAGGTACCCTCTTTCTGATTTTCTTTCTTATGATTCTCTTTCTCCTTCTCATAGAGCATTTGCATTAGCCATTTCTAGCACTGTAGAACCTAAAACTTATGCAGAAGCAGTACAATTTGAGTGTTGGAGAAATGCAATTGATGCTGAATTGTTGGCTTTATAGAAAAATAACACTTGGATTCTCACTGATTTACCTGATGGGAAAAGAGCTATTGACAATAAATGGATTTTCAAAATCAAATACAAAGCTGATGGTTCTATTGAAAGGCATAAGGCCAGACTAGTTGGGCAGGGATTTACACAAACAGAAGGCCTTGATTATCAAGAGACATTCAACCCTGTTTTCAAGATGACTACTATCAGAGTTTTACTATCCTTAGCAGCTTCATTTAATTGGTTTTTATACCAATTGGATGTTAATACAGCTTTCCTACATGGTGATCTTGATGAAGAGGTTTATATGAAACCTCCTCCTGGTTTGAAGTGCTCAAGTTCTCAAGTATGTAAGCTGCAGTAGTCCCTATATGGTCTTAAACAAGCAAGTAGGCAATGGCATACAAAACTGGCTTCTACTCTTTGTCAGTGTGGTTTCACCAAGTCCAAAGCAGATTATTCATTGTTTATTAAAAAGGTTAATTCCAAGTTTACTTCCATCTTTGTCTATGTTGATGATTTGGTTCTCACAGGCAATGATTTGGATGAGATCAACCATTTAAAATCTGTTTTGGATGCTCAATTCAGTATTAAAGACCTTGGCCAGTTGAAGTATTTTCTTGGTTTTGAAATCTCTAGATCACATATAGGCATACATGTATGTCAGCGAAAGTATGTGTTGGATTTATTAGAATCTACAGGTCTACTTGCTGCCAAACCCTCTTCAACTCCAATGGAGATGGGGGCATAGTATTGTCTGATGTTACTTCTTATAGGAGACTGCTTGGAAAACTGATATATCTAACTCATACTAGGCCTGATATTTCTTTTTCTGTGGGTTTACTTAGCCAATTTCTTGATTGTCCTATTGATATACATTTTAAAGCTGCACAAAGGATAGTGAGATATCTCAAAAACCAGCCTGGATCAGGATTGTTCTATTCAGCATCATCTGGTACAGAATTGAAAGGATACACTGATTCAGATTGGGCAACATGTCCTGACACTAGAAGATCAGTGAGTGGATATTGCTTCTTTCTAGGAACTTCACTGATTTCCTGGAAAAGCAAGAGAGACAGAAAGCATCATCTAGATCCTCAGGAGAAGCAGAATATAGAGCCTTAGCACTTAGAGGATGTGAAGCACAATGATTACTTTATTTGTTATAGGATTTACAAATTAAACATCCTTCTCCGGTGATTATCTACTGTGATAATCAGTCAGCCATACATATTGCTAGTAATCCTGTGTTTCATGAGAGAACAAAGCACATAGAATTGGATTTTCATACAATTCCTAATGAAATTGAAGCCGGTACAGTACATCTCATGCCAATCTCATCCAGTCTTCAATTGGTAGACAGTTTTACTAAGGCTTTGGCTCCTAGTATGTTCAAGTTTCTTAACAGCAAGCTTGGACTAAGCAATATACATAGTCCAGCTTGTGGGGGATGTTAGAAAGTGCAGTAGATAAGAAACTTGAGCAGCAAGTTACTAGAGACAATGGTTAGGGTGCACAGATTGAATTGTGTAGATTGCATTCTATTTGAGCACATGTAAATTATGCTAAATTGGCAGCTGTAGGTTTGTTAGGAGTTGGTTAAAGTTAGTTGAATAGTAGCTAGTATAAATACTTGTAATAGCTTCATAGCTAGATAATGAATGAAATTCTGTTTTCATAATTTCCTTCTGCTACATTCTCGATACTTTCTTCAGCTGCATTCTCACATATCTCTCATGAAGTTCTTAATTTCTCACATGGTATCAGAGCTCCTCAACTAGGAGGAGCTCTGCTGCGCAAATCTCTGATCTACTCTCTGCGAATTTTCTTCTTCATTTCTTCTTTTCAGTTTCTTCTCTGATCGTGATTTACACCTGTAAGGTGGAGATTGCGATTGAGAATTCTTAATTCTGATTCTAATCGTAATTCACACTTCTCAGTCAGGTGGAGATTACGATTTTTGCTTCTGTTCTTCAAATTTTTTCACATTTCAATTTTCTTCAGTTCATTGTTCTTCGAAATTGTGAGAATGGTAGATATGAATCCTCTATATGACATTGCAAGTGTCTATTATATTCATCCGAATGAAAATCTTGGTGCAATTCTTGTACCAACTCTACTTACTGGTGATAACTACTACTCTTGGATTCGATCAATGACTATGGCATTGAAGACCAAAAATAAACTGAGTTTTGTTGATGGATCGATTCTGAAACCAGATCGTGGTGATCCTCTCTTTGGAGCATGGGACAGATGCAATACATTGGTCCTCTCATGGTTGAATCAGTCAATTGATAAGTCCATTTCTTCAAGTGTGATGTGGTTAGAGACTGCTTCACAAGTCTGGTCTAAATTAAGAGAAAGATATTATCAAGGAGATGGGTTCAGAATCTGTGAATTACAAGAAGAAATTTACTCATTCAAGCAAGGAACTCTCTCTGTAAGTGGTTACTTAACACATCTGAAACCCTTAACATGTTAAGGGTTTAACATGTTACTTTATTAGTCTCTGGATTCTAGTTTGGACGGATAAATGCATATAAGACTGTGCATAAATGGTTATTGACTCTGCAATATATTGGTTAATTGTCCTCAATTCTCCACAGTTCTCCCTTCGCCCTTTAGTTAGGCTTGATTAGTACTTCTGTTGGCAGATGAATATTTTTTTTTGCTAATTATGGCACATCAAAATGACTGATATTGATTAGTACTTCTCTATGTTCAGAGATTTGGCTAAAGAGTTGTTTGTTCTGTACAACACGATGAAAAGGGGACAAAGTGTGCTCTAGGGATCAGTTTGGTATTTTGGATGTCATGGGGTGAAAAGTTCATGGATGAGTTTTCTGCACATTTTTACAAATAAATTTTCATCTCCATTTTAATGTCATACCGTATGTGGTTATAAACCCACCTTAAAATTATGTCTAGGTGTTATATGTTGTTTACACTTTACAGGATAGTCCCTTCACTCCCTTGTCAACGGCTCCGTGTGTCATGTATCTTACTATTATTATTATTATTATTATTATTATTATTATTATTATTATTATTATAGTCAATCCCAATGGGATCCCACGCAATCCCGGGATCCCATCCCAGTTTTTCATGAAGTTGAGATGGAATTTGTTATCCCATCCTAGATTTCCATTCTGACTGTCCCAACTCCAAATCCCAGCTACCCCAGGTTCAAAATCTCAATTTCTCACTGGGATCTCGCTGGGAAAGGGACAACGGGGTTAAAACCCGATTTTGAACTCATTTTTAAACTGACGTGCAACTTTGTTTGGGACCTTTGCGTCATTTCGAAAAATCCCTGAACATTTTATTAGATTTATGTCATTGATTTTGAGTTTATGATTTTAATATTCTGTATTATTCTGTTTTTGGCCTTCATATGTATATAGTATAAATTGCTTATTTTGCTTTTCTAAACATCCCTATCCCGGCCATCCCGCTATCCGCTATCCCGCTATCTCGTTTTTGGGGAAGGCTGGGATGCTATGGGTTCTGGGATTAACTACACAGATTATTATTATTATTATTGTTATTATTATTATTATTATCATTATTATTATTATTTAAGATACAAAGGTGGAGGGAGATACAGTGATGAGGGAGAACAAAGGGTATTATGAAGTTGTGGAAAACTGGGGCAATTGATTTTTTTGGATTATTTTGCATATTGGATCCTAAGGATTTGATTGCAAACTTTATAAAAATTATGCATATTTGGCAATTGATGTGGCAAAATATACCACTTGTCATTATTTTAATTGGAACAACTGTGCCTTCTTAAACTAAGTGGTTAGGAAGTACTCCTTCCGATCCTATTTATAAGATCCTTTTGAGGTTTTTTAAATTTGTTAGTGATAATGGAAATGTGAAAATTTGACATATTTTTTCAAAACCATCCCTATAATTATTATTGAAACTCTTAAAAGTGTTGACTTAATATGAATATTTTTTGGAAAGAAATATTTATCATAGACTGGTTAGTTTATTAGTTTGCTTTTAGCCTACTTGTTTCTATACTTCTTTCTCTTTCGCTGCTATACCGTATTGATTATTAGATTATAGTTGTACATTAGTTTGTAAGTTCTATACTTATTAGTTATTACTTCTACCTTAAGGTCTATACTTATTAGTTATTAGTTCTATACTTTCTCTTCTAGCCTACTTCTTTCTCTCTTCGGTAATAGTTTCATTTCTATAGTTTTATATTAGTTTATTAGTTTGATTTTAGCCTACTTGTTTCTATACTTCTTTCTCTTTCGCTGCTATACTGTATTGATTATTAGTTTATTAGTTTATAGTTGTACATTAGTTTATTAGTTCTATACTTATTAGTTATTACTCCTACCTTAAGGTCTGGTCTATACTGTTCTGTAATACCTGGCCTGTTGGGCCACCTCCAATAACTACACAATGTAACAGGCATTTCTTTTCTTCTTCTGATATGAACACTTGCTTTGCATCTGAATTTTTATTATTTGGTTCTCCTTTTTTAACAACTTATTCATGTTTTGGAATGCTTGCTACTTCGCTAGTTTTTCTATTTTTTTAGATAGAAAAATGGAAACACCTGCACATCGAGCATGGATGTATAATAGGCTCCTTCCTGGTCGAAGGGGATATACAATGGAATTTTTAAACGGCATTGAAGAGTTTCTCAATTTCGCTTGTCAGCAACCAAGGTATTTAATTGAGGGTGAGATAAGGTGTCCATGTAAGCGATGTAAAAATGAGATGTATTTATCTCGAGAAGAAGTGAATCTTCACATTCTTCAAAAAGGGTTTACTCACATTGCATGGAGAAGAAATCCCCCCGGCTAATAACGTTGATGCTGATATGCATGATGCACCTTTTGATAGAAATATGGTTGAACACGAACATGTTGATAGATATCAAGAGTTGGTGTTTGATGCAGTTGGTCTTGATCATGGGCGGTGTTTTGATCAAAATGTAGAGGAACCTCCAAATATGGAAGCTACCAAGTTTTATGGAATGTTGAATTCAGCTCGGCAACCATTATGACCAGGTTGTAAAAATACATCGGAGTTGTCCTCTACTGTTACAATGATGAATTTAAAATCAAAACACAACATGTCACAAGCTTGTTTCAATGATGTGATGAAATTTATGAAGCGCTCAAGCCATCCTGAAAATGTATTATCTCCTAATTTTAGAAAAGTAAAGAAACTTGTGGCATGGCTTGGTTTATCTAGCAAAAAAATTGATTGTTGCATTAATGGTTGTATGCTTTATTACTTAGATGATCAATGGGAGCAGAAGTGCAAGTTTTGTGATGAACCTCGTTATAAAGTATGTAAGGCGCGAAAACGAAAGTCTAAACCCATTCCTCGCAAGAGATTGCATTACTTACCTATCATCCCTAGACTGCAACGGTTATATGCTTCTGTCAAATCTGCAGAGCACATGAGGTGGCATTATGAAAATCGTAGAGGAGAACGCGTGTTGTGTCACCCTTCAGATGGAGAAGCCTGAAAACATTTTGATCGAGTATATCCTGATTTTGCGTCGGAACCCCGAAATGTTAGACTTGGTCAGTATGCTGATGGCTTCACACCTTATAACCAATCGGCAAAGCCTTATTCATGTTGGCCAGTAATTGTAACTCCGTATAATCTTCCTCCTGAGCTATGCATGACGACCCCTTATATGTTCCTTACCATGATCATTTCGGGTCCATCTAATCTTAAGAGTAAAATTGATGTGTATTTATAGCCATTGATACACGAATTACAACAATTGTGGAATGAAGGCGTGGTAACATATGACGTCTCAAAGAAGGAAAAATTTCAATTGAAAGTTACTTTAATGTGGACAATAAATGATTTTCCTGCCTATGGGATGTTGTCTGGGTGGAGCACAGCTGGAAAATTAGCTTGTCCAGTCTGCATGAAAAAACAAAAGCTTTCAGATTGGAAAAATGGTTTAAAAAACTCTTGGTTTGATTGTCATCGTAAATTTCTACATCATAATCACCCTTTCAGAAGAAACAAGAATGCATTTTACAGAAATAGAATCGAGAAATCCATGCCTCCCCCTAGGTTAAACGGTGACCAAGTATGGCAAAAGGTTTGTAATTATCCAAAGATTACTGAAGTAGTTCCTTGCAATATTGCAGGATATGGAGTTGACCACAATTGGATCAAAAGAAGCATATTTTGGGATTTCCCGTATTGGAAAGATAACCTATTAAGGCATAATCTTGATGTTATGCATATTGAGAAGAATATCTTTGACAATATCTTTCATACTGTCATGGATAACAAAGAAAAAACTAAGGACAAAGATAGTGCACGACTAGACTTAGCAAAGTATTGCCATCGAAAGGAGTTGTGTTTGAAAAAAAATTCTGATGGGAAGTATATAAAATCCAAAGCCAAGTTCTATTTCTCAAAGGAGAAAAAGAATGATGTATGTGAATGGGGGAAGAGGTTGAAGGTGCCTAGAGGTTATTCCTCCAACATTGCTAAATGGGTAGATTCAAGTCATAAAAAATTTTCTGCGATGAAAAGTCATGATTGTCATATTTTTATGGAATGTCTTCTTCCAATTGCTCTTAGTGTTTTTCCCGAACCAATTTGGAATCCCTTAACTTAATTGAGTCAATTCTTTAAAGACCTTTGTTCATTTGTGTTAAGCGAAGAGCACTTGCTACAAATGGAACAAAACATTCCTATAATATTGTGTAAGTTGGAGCATATATTTCCACCTGCTTTCTTTGACTGTATGGAGCATCTACCAATTCATTTGCCTTATGAAGCAAGCATGGGTGGACCAGTCCAATATCGTTGGATGTATCCATTTGAAAGGTAATTATCTTTTGTTGTGTTAAATTGATTGAAATATTTTACAGGTGCATATCTAAACAATTGATCTGTACTTTTTTGAAATTAGGTTTCTGAATAAAATAAAAAAAACAGTGAAAAACAAAAATTATGTCGAAGGATCTATCTGTGAAGCATACTTGGTGCAAGAGATGTCTCACTTCAGTTCCCATCATTCTGAATATGATGTTTTTGGTAAAGCCGATACTACTGAAGGGGTTCATCGATAACAAATTGAACCAACATTGTCTATCTTTAGGCTCGCCGGCTAAACGTCTGGTAAGAATAAGCAAAGATGGCTCGATGATAAAGAATTGTTAGCTGCCCAGATACATGTGCTCTTAAATTGTGATGAGGTTAAGCCATTTATTAAGTAAGTATTAATCTCTCCTTGTCTTTACAGATTCAAGTCATACAAAATTTGATTCAAACTTAATATAAGCTCTTGTGTAGTCTATATGTAGAAACTTTGAAGAGTGCATATGGAGACCTCAACAACAATGTTATTGATGAAGAAATAGAAGCTGATTTTCCACGATGGTTTCAAGAATATGTAAGCATTAATTTAAAATATGTTAATATATATTAGGAGGATATTTATACAACATGTCTTATACGTGCAATTGTTTTTATTATTAATAGGTCAGCAATAACCACCAATTGAGGATACAAAATCCTGACTTGTATGACTTGGCACAAGGACCTTTAAGAGTGGCAAAGTCATGGCCTATCTATCATGTAAATGGATACATGTTTCACACTGCTGCTCGGGGTGAAGGTAAAAAAACATACCATAGCGGGGTATGTGTTAGTTGCATTGGGCACGATGAAACCTCAAATGATTATTATGACGTTCTGCAAGAGATTCTTGAATTAGAATGACCATGTCTAAAAGGAAAGAATTTAATTTTGTTTTACTGTGATTGGTTTGATCCTTCAAAACATGGGACAAGGATGCATAGATAATTTAAGATTGTAGAAGTTCGAAAAAGGAAAAAATATGGAAAGTTTGATCCTTTTATACTTCCTGTAACAGCAACTCAAGCTTATTATTTGCCTTATCCTGGAAGACAAAAGGACAAGGTTGATTGGTTGATAGTTATGAAGACAAAACCTCGAGGAGTTGTTGATGATAGATATAATTTGGAAGTTGCTTATCAAGCAAATGAGTCACATGTTAGTGCTGCAATTTTGGATGATCCAATTGATCATTTACAAGATGATGAAGCTGGTGGGGAGGAGGTTGATTTACCTAGTGTGCCAGAAAATCTTTCTATTAATGAAGAAGTGGAAGTAGAATCTGACAATGACGAGTTAGATGTCAATGGTATTGATGATTCAATAGATGAAAAAGGTGAACAAGAAGAAGAAGAAGAAGAAGAAGAAGAAGAAGAAGAGGAGGAGGAGGAGGACGACGATGAGGACAAAGAGGAGGACGAGGACGATGATGAAGATGAATAGGAAATTGAATAATATTATTTTTTACAAATTGTTGGGAATTTTATGCCTTTTATTCATCGATTGCCTTATGTTTTGTTCTCTTCTTCAAATTTAGTTTGGCACTTAATAGTTAAGCATGCTTCCATGCAACATTTCATTTACTCCTTTTACTATTATAATGCTTGGTTAGTTAGGTCCTAATTCTGATAGTTAGCATGTAGTCATGGATTTCTGCTACTATGCTTTAGTGATCAAAATTTTTGTGTTTGGTTAGTTAGGTCCCTAATTTTGTTATGCAGGATGATTGTGAGGAATCTGTGAACTTGAGGCTGGCTAGCAATTTGCCTTCTATTGTAATGCAGTTTTGTAGTTACTTTCTGCTTTATTATTGTTGTCGTATGGACTGTTTTTATAGGTGTGGAAGTGCAGGTGTATGCCTGTTTTTTATGGATATATGCATTTAGGCAATACATATATGCATGCAGATTTGTTAAGGAGGGTGTTTATTAGGTAATTACATGACAGGGGCTTGGGGTATTATTTTTGTAACAATACTGATTCTATTTCTACTAGATGCATCACTTTATTCATAAGGATGTATGAGTGTGTTTTGTTTTTTCAACCTTAGTATAAATTCTTTTTCTGTTTCTCATTGTCTATGATACATTTTGTTGATTATATTTGGAGGTCTATGTGGTGTTGGAGAGTATTCTCTATTTGTTTAGTTATTTTATATCAAATACCATGTACATAAATGGAGTTGATAGATTCTTTGTTCTGTTTCAGGTAGTTAGCTTCCTTCTATCATTTTTTGTCTTTTTTCTAAGCCTGTGAAATTGATTTATCTAACCTTGGAAAAATCAATTATTGTAGGTTGAATTAAAGATGTCAGGTTCCGGAAAATCTAAGAAGGTTGAGAAGGCTACTAAAAAAGGCAAATAGAAGAAGCATGCACAAGCTGAATCAACATGCACTTTTAACTCATCACGAACTAATCACATTCCGTTGATAAATCCATCAAATGCCCTCCTTACGCACACCTATCAACGTAGAAATAAACAATCTGAACATGTTCAACCTCGACCTCCACCTCTATCCACTCAATCTACCCAATCTCAAATTCAAACTCAGACTCGTCCTACCTTATCTAAACCTGCACCTCAATCCACTCATCAATCTGAAAATCAGCCTCGTTCTACCATACCTCCACTTGCACCTCAATCCACTACAAGAAATATTGGTATTACCGACGGCCAAAATCCGTCGGTAATGACCAAAATCCGTCGGAACTGCCATTTTTCCGACAGATTTTCCGACGGACCGAAACCGTTGGTAAAAATGGCGTTGGAAATGGCTTGTGACGGAATTTAAAAACCGTCGAAAATACTGACGGAAAAATCCGTCGGAAACTCCGTCAGTAACAATTTTGTTTCTGACGGAAAATCCGTCGGAAATGGGCTACTAATTGCAAAAAAAAAAATACCGACGGAAAAAACCGTCAGAAACAATTTTCTTTTAAAAAAAATAAAATTACATCTAATAAGTCATCATATATTTTTATATACATCATATTTTTTTTCAACTAATAGTACAAGCAATATAATTTTTATTAAAATGATTATAAAAAAATTCATGCTCTAAGTTCTAAATAATAAACAACACTAGGGCAATATTTTCACTCAGCATCATCTTTATTCTTCAAGGCAACATGCAATCATCTGTCTTCCTCCACTAAGTATGCTCCACTTTGAATTAAGGTCAAATCTGACAAAAAATGAAAAGGATTTCAAGTTTTAAGGTCAAATCTTAGTGCTACCCAGCAACTAAGTTACCATGAAATACACACTATTACTAACAAGCTAGTCAAGTAGTCATTATTCTAATCATAGGTAAATCAAGCTAAAAATGTGCAGTTTGTCATGAAACACATAACTCAAAGGCATAATAATTAGCAAAAACAGAAAAAGAAAACCAGTTTCTAACAAAAACAAAACACAAGACCACTTCTATAACAAAAATTGGCAAATTCAGTAACTACATCTAAACTCAAATTTGAGAGCAAATGCAAAACTTCATATTCAGTTATCGAAAACCAGAATGAAGTCAAAGAACAAAGTCTAAATACGGATTCATTTTCAAAGACAAAAACTAAAACACCAAATAAAGTTAAGAGTAGTACATCAATAACCAAAAGTTCAAGAATACAAACTTAAGACAAAATATCAAGCAAAGTCTAACATAAAAATAATAATATTCAGCTTCAAGAATATTATTTTTATACTGCTTCCTTGGTTACACATATATTAAGAATGTGGGGCCTATTTGAAAATTTAAAATTAACCAATCATTCTGGAATACAATGTTAGTATTGTCCTCTCAGTTCTGTTAACTTCTGTTCGTTACGCATAACTCAATTTTTTTGGTAAAATAAAAATTTATTAAACCACTAACAAAAAATAAATCAAACAATCAAAGACATCTTGGTTCAAAGCCACCTTCTAGGAAGGGTTCAGTGAACCAAGATGCCACCGAACCGGTTTACAAAGAGAAGAAATATTACTTTTTTTGGGTATTTATGCACTTACCGGAAAAAGTTGCAGGATGACCCATGTATAGAACAGAGTGTAGATTAGAGAAGCTACTTTAATGCTTGGTGAGGTCTCATGTTTTGGCATTTCCTTCACAAATTCAAATAAAATCTTTGCACTATGTCCCACCACAGATCTAAGGTAGGCATTTGATATTGGGAAGCATATAAAGATAATAAATGTCAGTCCCTATCATAACCTGCGAGGTGCACATAAACCAACACCAAAAATTATAAAACTGAAAAGCACAAAAAAAATAAAAATAAAAAAACCACTGTCACTATATCAGCTTGCTAAAAAATTTACTGAAGCAATCAAGTTTGAAATTCTCTATACAGCAAATGATTTTTGCATTTGGATCATTAGCATAATTCCACTTCTTTCATTCAAGTTAATCATTTGAAAACAGGTAATGATGGCTAGGTAAGTTTTTCTATTCAGAAAGCATGTAGTTCCTTAGTTAAAAAAAATGAGAAGCAGTATAATAATATACATCCCATACCTGTTAAAAAATGTATAGTTCTTTAACTAAATTTATATACATGTAAAAGATAAGAGAAATGTCTTTTTTATCCCAAAACATCATCTTAATAATTCTCCTAATACTTAATAGAAATGTTATGTGATCATATAAGCCCCCCAGTTATCTCATTACTTGACCTATTTGATCAAACATTTGCATAAAATTTGGATTCAGATAAAGATATATAAATGAGTGAGACTCAACAGTAAGTATCCAATAACCAGTAAATGAGTGACACACATTTAGTTCCAAGAAGTAGTTCCAAGAAGCAACAGCATCCAGACAGTTACTATATGACATCTCCTGCATTATAATGTTAAGGTTGTAAGACCATGAAAGGGATTCACTCACATGAATGTTAATATCATACATTTTTTTCATTGGAACTATACAAATCCAAGAGGATAAGATCTCTCATTCTAACTCATCCATAAAACAGGGCATCCCCTGCCAAAACATATAACCCAACTTAATAAAAAAAAACCAACTTAATCAAAGAGAAAACATTAAGTCAATTCTAAGTTGCCTATGGAAATCCCCATCTACAATATTCAATCTACTAGGCTTAGTGAATTGGATTCTATTTCTCTTATCATACTCAATTTTACCCACCACTCATCAACAGACCAATTTCCCTCGTTATTTATTTACTTAATAAAAACAATTTTCTTCTTTCATAAATCTCCAATCATAACTGACTTAAGAAATCTTTGAACTAGTTCTTGAAGAGGTAAGATATTGGTGCAATAGTGAAACTTCACTGCCATCAAAGATATAATGCTTGGCAAGCACTGCATTTGGTTTTACTTTTACACATAAGCAACACGTCAAACTGCAGCTTTACATAGGATGCATATTGTGACAAAATTCATCACCTAGTGAAAAAACAACACTAGCAAGGCTGCATTGCTTACTCACCACAAAAGGTTGGTCTTTTCTTGCACACACAAAGGCAAATTACTCTCATTCAAATTGACATAACTCAAGGACAAAACAGAACAGCTAAACGAGTTGCAGGCATGTTAATGTAGCTGTTCCATTACTCTAGCTCCAGATAGATGATTCTTGCATACCCTTGTTAAATTGAAAATTTTGACTATTTTGTCTTCCCTCAAGGCAACCAAAGTGGAGAAACCGATTAGTATGACCTCCAAAATAACCATACAACTCAGCATTTTCCCCAAAATAACCCTTATAAAGACTGTTTAGATTATCTGTGTTGATGAAAATTGTATTTTCTTTCCGTCAATTTAGAAATGTAGAAAAGAAGAAAATAATGATGACCATTCAATATATATTGAATTACCTGTTTGAAATGGGGTTTGGACCACTAGGGACTTCATGCTCACTATCATTGGAGATCTAGTTTTGCCAATCTAATCGAGACTTTCCTCTCTTTGGTGCCTGCAAAAACTTATAAATTAGAGTAGTAAAACGGTTCCAACACTCAAATTCAGAATCTGCAGTGATTGCATCCTTAACACTCTTTAATAGTAACATATAAGGGAAACAAGAATACCATTGTAGCTTACCTTTATCCGAGAAGGACTTCCCACGAAACTAAGTTTGGCCAGTTAACTAAGGCAAACCAAGGTTTCCTCTCTCAGCACTGCACAATAAATTAGAGTACAATATTATTAAAACTAGTGCAGTATACATGTGTATAAGTTTAAAAATATGTTTCAAACATGTTTATCTCTCACCAATTAAACCATAAAAACAATGAATTAAAGAGCTCTAACAAACTAACAAGTCCTCAGCACAACCAACACAACCAGAAACATAAATAATGGACTGAATCGTAAAGAGGAGAAGTAGAAAATATACCTTCAACGAGCAGAAGTCCAAGGCCTAAAACATGATCAGAATAGAAATCCATGACCGCAAACGAACTCAGAGGGAATTAAAATCGAAGGTCAATTCTAAGGTTAAAGGAGGTGATTGAAAGCACCTTTGGAACCCTAAAATAAAATTCAAAATCCCAAACAAATCATTATTCGAATGAGGAAACTCCAACCAAATCATTAATTGAAGGGAGTTGTTGGCTAGGAATTTAGGGCATACAGCTAATAAAACAGATGAAGCTCGTAACCATGACCGTTATCTCTAGCATATTCACCTCCGCTGGTTCAATCGTTCAGATCCGAGCAATGATTGTCGTTCCCTCATTCGCTCTATCTTCAAACTCTTACACTTCCATGGACGAGAGAAAGAGAAAGAGAGAAGGGAAAAGTGGGAATAAGAGAGAAAGAGAGACTTACTGGTTGATACATGGACGAGGGGAGAGAGACTTGCTGGTTGAGGTGAGGGTTCGTTGGTTCTCTCTGGCTCACGATGGAAAGAGAGTGAGGAAGAATGGTTCAGAAGAAATAGAGTGAAGGTTTGAGGAAATGAAATGTGCCTTATTTGCATTAAACATTATGCCCTCCGAAATAAGCCCTTGGAAATTTAAGTTTCCGACGGATTATCCGTAGGAAAAAGTAAACAAAATATTAATTTAATTTTGTATTATTTTTTTTTAAGATTTCGCAACTTCCAACAGGAAAATCTGTCGAAAAATCCGTCGGAAATTCATAAAAATGACAGTTTTAAAAATCCTTCGGAAAAACCGTCGATATTGTCATAATTACCTACGGATTTAAATCCGTCGAAAAAAATCCGTCGGTAATCACTAGTTTTTCTTATAGTGATCTACTCGATCTCAAAGTCAGCCTCGTTCTACCATACCTGAGCCTACACAACCTCAACCTATACCTACAGAAGTCCCTCAAACACAAGAATCTCCGGTCATCAATCAAACACTTGCTTCTTCTTCCAGTCATGCTGGTGGAGACAATAATGAAAACAAAATTGTGATAGTCCCAGAAGGAGATGAGTGAGTTTTCTAATTGTTTGAACTTATGATATGATGATAAATTTTTTCTTGATGTTACACATTTTTCATTATGTTATAAATAGGTTTGATAAACACAAGTTGGTTGTTTCAAACATTGCTTCGTGTATACGTACAAAATTCGATGAGGCTAAACCATCATGGAAGAAGTTATCTACTGACCAACGGGATACATGGTTTGATATGTTTCAAGTAATAAAATCTATAACTTCAATTTCAAATGATTTATGATTCCTTATTTTGTATTATATTTATAAAATACGTGTCTAATGTTCTAATTTTTATTTTTTATTTTTTTCATCTTTCAAAATGTGTATAGAAGGACTTTACTTGGTTGTCTCAATACAATGACATGATGCAGCGTAACTTTGAAAAAAGAGGTTCAGCTAAAATGACTCAATTAATGCAAGAAGTTTGAAAGAACTTAAATCAGAGACCGAGTTGGATAGGAGATTCGGTACGGGCACGGTTGAAGCAACACTGACAATCCTCTAAATTCAAGAAAAAAATCAAAAACAAATAAGAGAAATCGTGACTCAATGGCAGGTGCATCTCTTCACACTGGTGGATCAATACCTCATCGCTTACATTGGAAGAGAATGGTATTATTAATATATAACATGTTATTTCAATAACTTTAAAAGTAAAAATCATTAACACTAATATTCTTTAATAATTACAGAAGGCAGAACTTGGGACAGATCCACCGCTTGTAGATTTTTACTTTCGTACCCATCGAAAGAAGGACAAAAGTTGGGTGGACCATCATGCACAGTCTGCTTATGTAAGTACTATTCTACGTCAACTTCTTTTTAATCAAGTATTAGGGAAGTTGTGTTTTAGGTGTGCGAGACTAGTTCTATCTTTAGTCGTTTGCTGGTTGCTTTTCCTTTTGTAGAATTACTAGTGGTCTTATTCTAGTTTTCCTTATTCTGCAATGTTGTCAATAACAGCCTTTAGTATAGTGATTAGTCCAAATTTACTGTCAGACATAAAATACTGGCACCATAATGCAGAATAGAATAGATAGCTAATACTGTTGAATTACAAACTTAGTGTATTTCTCAAGTTTACTGTTGTATCCAAATATAATAAACAGATAAATTAATTCAAGAAGAGAGACTATAAGAGAAACATAACTAGTCTATGCAATGAACATATTCGTTGCATAACAATCATTCGACATTCCATTTCTTAGCAGCTATTAAACTAGCATTACTGAAAAGTAATTAATCATCGATAACATGAATGCAGAATACTATCTGGATTTGTTATAATTACTTTTGATACCATAGTAATTAAAATATAATTATGAATGGGTGCTTATGCTAATTTTTTTGGGCTGCTTTATATATATGCAGCTTAAGTGACCCCTTTATATGTTGATTTTTTTTAATGTTTATAACATTTATTTAGTGGGTGTTATGTTTGTTAATATTGTGAATGATATTGGATGTATCTCTAAGATTTGTGGGAATGATTTGATAGATTATAAACATGTTGCATGCTCATGTGGTTTGGTCGTTGTTATACATGATGACTTTGGTTGGCTCATGATGTTGTCTAGGTTCTTTTGATATCATTGTAGTTAAAACATTATAATGTCAACTTATAAACATGATAACTTTTATATTTATAAATTTTTATAAAGGTTATTTTTGTGTGGTTCATTGTTATTTCAAAACTGTGGTGCAGGAAAAATTTCAACAAAAAAAGTTAGAGTGTTCTTCCCGAAGCTTGTCACCATTGGGAGAAGATAATGGAGATGGCAGTCAGCAAACTAATGTTATGCCCTCCGATATGGATATATGGGTAGATGCAAATGGTGGAAAGAAGAAAGGAAAAATCTTTGGTCTTGGCTCTGTAGGCAGGACTCTAGCTCAATCTTCGAATAGGTTTTCTACCCCTCCAGAAGATGTTGATGCAATTAGGACTCAAGTTCATGCTTTAAATGAGTCATTGCAAAAAGAACAACAAGAGAAACTAGAGATGAAAAAGGAACTGAGTGAAACGAAACATCGATTACAACTATTGATGCAACACTTGGGATTTGCTGCCTCTTCTTCTTCTTCTCGGCAAAGTCATGACGATGACGATGATGAAGAGGAAGATTATGATTATGGAGATGGAGATGGAGATGAAGATGATGTTTTAGGGAAGAAGTAGGGCAAATAATATAAATCTTCTATGTTAAATGGCGAATTTATTAGTTAAAATATTTTGATGCTTTATGAATTTTAGAATTTATTAGACTTAAAGAATTTGTTCAATTTTGAATTATTGTTGGTAATTTTGTTCTAAAAATATTTAGCTACATCAAAAATTTATATGGATAAAAAATGGTACGTTATATATGTGGTTGATATTGCAAATTTAATATGAATCACATTATTTTTTAGGGATTTACACGCAAAATAAATTTTCTTACAAATATTAATTGTTGTAGATTTTCTTACGAATATACGAAATTCACTACCTTGAGATTTTCTTACAAATTGATATTTCCTACAAATTACTTTCTTGCGGATTTTTCTGTGAACATTGTTCTTGCGGAGTTTCCTATGAATTACTTTCTTGCGGATTTTTCTGTGAATAATGTTCTTGCGGATTTTCCTATGAAATTTCTTGCGGATTTTTTAGCAAATTGAATCGTGGATAATTTTGCTGCAGAATTTCCCACGAATTAATTCATGCGGCTTTTCTTGCGGGTTTGCATGCTGCAGATTTTCCTGGAAAAATCTACCTAAAGAAACCACATGAACTTTCCATGTAAATTTGATAAATTTATGACAAAGATGTTGCGGATTTTTAAACAAAATGCATAACAAAACACGTAAGTAATTTCATGCGACATAAAATTCGCAGCAAATAATTATCCACGAAAGTATTGCATGCGGATTATTATTCGTAACAAAATCAGCAGGAAATGGATTTCCTGCGAATATTTGCTCTATATTTACAAGAAAATTCGTAGGAAATTAGCATATTTTTAGTAGTGGGTGATGTTTGACAAATTCATAGCCTTCACAATAAGAGGTACCAATTTGTTTACTTTTCAATTTTTCTGTATTAATAATTATTATGCTAGGAAGGAACTATAAGATGGTAATTTTAAGATGATGGAATATAATTGATTGTGGGGATGTTCAGCGGTAGAGATGCTGTAACATTTTGTTGTAAAGATGTTGGTAAGAAAACTTATGATTCCACCCTACAAATACAGATGATTGTACCAATTGTTAATTATGCATTCATCTTTGCAAATATAAGTGATGATTTCATTGATACAAATAAATATAAGATTAGTTATTATACCAATGTATTTTACTTTCTTTGTGTTATTTCCATTGATATAGCCAACTTCCTTTACTCCCTTCCAATAATCCCTGCCTTTGTACTAATTTCATTGATATAACTGCATTCATTTGTGCTATTTTCCATATCATTTACACATATATCTATATGCATGCTTTTAAATGAATGGGTTGTTGGTTTCCCCTCCTTGTGCTTATTAATTTATTATTTGTCAAGTGTTGATATTATCCTATCCTTTGAGGCAATATTTCCTTCAAGAAGAGACACTAATTAGTTGTTTGATTTGTAATCACTAATATTATCCTATCTTTCAGGTGGTATCTCCTTCATGAAGAAGTTTTGTTAACGAATATTAATTAAGTTATTTTCAATATATCATGGTCTTTATCACTTTGTGCAGATAATATGTTCTTTATCTATATTGTTCATTTTTGAATTGTAGATGTGAATATAATTAGTTTTCCTTTTAAATTACATACTGTGTTATAATTTGTACACGTACGAACCACAATATTCACCATTAAAAAACAAACTGTAGATCAATGGTTGTGAATTAATGGTCATTGAATAACACTTGCTGTATACAAGCAATGAGTTCATATTCCGTTAGTTTTAAAGATTTGTTTAATCTCAATTCTTAAAACAATCATAACCGAGTTTTGAGAAAACTCGCTAGAGAGTCTTAATATTAGATTTTCTATCATACACTCTCAAGATTCTGCTACCGATAGAAAATCTTAAGTTGAGTCTATAAAATGAGACTGAATTTAAGACTCTGTAAGACCCAGATTTCTTTTTTATGCTCTTTCTTTCTTTTTACTTTATACTCCCTCCGTCCCTAAATATAGGATCCCTTTGGGGATTTCACGTCCATTAAGAAAGTGAAATAATTTAGTTAATTGTATTGGAAATGTGAACTTTTGATATGTATTTTCAAAATTACCCCTAATAATATTATTAGGAATCTAAAAAGTATTAAATAAATAAAGTTATTTGTGGAAAAAAGTAATTAATGATCATCGAAATTTGGTAAAGAGTTTTATAAATAGGGACAAAATAAAAGTGCTAAAAGAGTCTTATATTTAGGGACGAAGGAAGTAATACATAATAAATAAATAATAACAACAAAAAATTTATACTCCCTCTGATACTATTTATACGACTCTTTTGGAGTATTTCTCCTCCACCAATGAATGTAACGAGCGACATTGAAAATGTGAGATTTGATGTAGTTTTTCAAAATTAACCCTATTATTATTGGAATTCTAAAAAAGTACAGAGTTAATAGGGGTGTTTGTGAGAAAAATTAATTAAATGGTATTGAAAATTGAAATGAGGTATTATAAATATGATCAAAATAAAAACTCCAAATGGTTCTTATAAATAGAACTAGAGAGTAATAAATTGTAATAATATTTTTTTTATAAGATCATTTTGAGTTTTTATTTTGGTTCTATTTATAGGACACTATTTCAATTTTCAATAGCATTTAATCACTTTTTTCCATAAACACCCCTATTAATATACACCTTTTAGAGTCCCAATAGTAATTATACAGGTAATTTTGAAAAAATATATCAAATTTTCACATTTCCAATGTCATTAACAAGTTTCAATATCCCCGTAAAAAAAAAAAAAACAAGTTTCAATTTCTTTCTTTGTGGAAGAGAATTTTTTTAAAAGAGTCATATAAATACGATCAAATGGAGTAATTTTGTGAGTGACGTTGGAATTGACAATAGTTGTTTTTTTTTTCAAAATTAAGTTTATAATTATCATTGAAACTTTAAAAAGTGAGTGCTTGTGGAAATGAAATAATGAATATCACCTAAATATAAGACCCTTTTGGGGATTACATCTCCATTAAGAAAGTGGATTTATTTATTTAATGGTATTGAAAATTAAAATTTTTTATATGTATTTACAAAATTATCTCTTTTAATATCATTGAAATCTAAAAAGTGTTCAATAAATAGAGGTATTTGTGGAAAGAAGTAATTAATTATCATTGAAAATTGGTATAGGGTCCTACAAATTAAATAGAGACAAAACAAAAGTGTAAAAAAATCTTATATTTATGAACGGACGGAGTACAATTTGAAAAATTGGACCACATGCTTATACAAACGATAAAAGGCTCCCCGCTATCTAGTGTTGATTTATGAACGGATGGAGTAGTTTTAAAATTTTTTATTAATTATTCTAACTTTAATTTATGATAAAAATTTCGATCATTTTTTATTATCCCTATGAGATGGATAATAAAAAAAATGAAATTGAGAATGAAACAAAATATTAAAAAATTAGTTAATTTCTTTATATTTTAAACCAGAATTTTCTTAACTTCAGCTTTTAAGAATAGAGATAAAATATCATAAATGACATATTTTCATTGAAAAATAAAAATTTAAAAAACTTAATTTTTCAATAAAATTTTAGTACTTTTCAACCTCTTTTTCTCACCTAAGATAAAGCAAATTATCAAAGCAATGATATTATTGTTCTTTTTCAATAGAAACTTTTTGTACACAACAGGTGTTATTTAATGACCATTAATTAACAGTCATTGATTTACAGTTTATTTTTTGAATGGTGAATATAGTGGTTCGTATATGTGCAATCTATAGCAGAGTACGTTTTTAAAACTATCCTTGCTTGCAACATTGTGGTATATATCTTGATGTTGATTACCTTGCCACCAAAATAAAATAAAAGTAATACCAACATCAAATATATTAACATGCACATTATTAAATGTAGTTCTTAAATGTGATTATGGTAGATGTACGAATTATGAAAAGCTTAAGTGTTGGTTTTTTTTTATGCTTTTCAAGTAAGTTTTTTTTAAAGGTAAGATATGTATTAAGAAACATAACCTAGTAAATCAGAATTTAGAATTGGGACTATAACGTCTAGCGTGTCCTTAATCCGAAACATATCTCTATGGATAATAGTTAATTTGGCAAGTAATTGTGCCCCATTATTATTATTATTATTATTATTATTATTATTATTATTGATATTGAAATGAAAAGCTTAATTGTGCCCATTATTACATTCTCTATTAACGTGCGTTAGATAGCAGTTTTCAAAAATATTTTAGGCTAATGCAGTCATATACTATTTCATCAAAGTAGCCGAATCCATCACAATTTTTGTTCCATGCATGAGATGCTATTTTTCAAAGAAAATTAATTCTTCTAATTTTTAAATTTCAACATGTCTCAAATAAGTTTAAAAAAATAAAACATGTATCAAATAACTAGAATTTTCTTTTTCAATAATGGTAAGTGTGTGAAGAAATCATCTCTATCTGAAGATTTATGTTTGATTAATATAGACAAAAGTTTGTGATATATATATATATGTATAATTTCCCTTGCCAAAACAATATGGAGAAAATACTAACAGTTATCCATAATGTTTTTAAAATATTCATTATTGTTTATTATATTTTAAATCTTTTTAATTCACAATAATAACCATCATTTAATTACGAAGAAGTATTGTATTCCAATTTAATTAAATAAATTAATCTACTCATAAAGAATAAATTAGTCTCATTAAAGAAAAAATTTTCCATGTAAAATAAAATTCCACAAAATGATAAATATATTGTCCTCTAAAAAAATATTGACATGGAATAGCTAAATTTAATACATGTGTGATGCACGAGTAAAGTTACTTAATAGCTAAAATTTGGTTGACATGAAATTATTTGTTTTGAACTTATTTTTCAAAAATAATCATAAGCTGATTTATTTGTTTGCAATACAAATTATAATCTTAACTTATATTCTTGAAAAAATAATTAAAATCTATAAGCTCCTAATAGTAGTTGGACATTTTTTTTGAAAGATTATTTTTTTAACCCATGTAATTTTCCTATTATACCTTTATCACTTCATTTCATTAACTACCCACTTGTCACATTATATCCACCTTTTTTTATAATTTACTTACTTAAAAATAATCTTTTTTACACTATCCAAATAAAATATATTAGCTTAGTTTCATTTTTCAGCTAAATACCCAAACATAAAAGATAAAATAATTTTATTATAATTTTATTATAATTTTAACAAATTATAATAAAATAATCATAATCTTAGTCAAGTAAATAGAACAAGACTAGACTAAAAAAATACAAAAAAGACTACATACGCCAAATTGTAAAATTATGACTTTTCAAGAGTGAAGTGCCAATTTTGTCCCTCATGTCTTTTATTGTATTCCTTCCGTCCCTTATTATAAGACATCATTTTCGTAGATTTGGTGTCCCTTTTTATAAATCGTTTTATAATATCTAAGTAGTATTAAAGAGTTTATTCCAAATACACCATTCATAATTACATAGGGGTGATAAGATAATAATTACAATAGAGAGAGAGAAATGAATAGAGTAGTAAAGATTTAAATATGGTAACTATGGAATGACAATATATTTTTTGATAAATTTGAGAGTAATAATTACTTATCTTAATCTTCGTGAATTAGGTAAAAGTAACTTATATTAAGAGACAGAGGGAGTACCAATTTTATCCCTGAAAATTAATAAATTTATATTTAGTCCATCAAGATTTTTGGACATACCAACTACCTTCCCCAATTTATTTGAAAGTACCAACTTGGTCGGTCAAGCTTTTCATGTTATGAGAATCAAATTGGTACTTCTGATAATCTTGAAAGACCAAATTGATACATCGAAAAATTTTGAGGGATAAATTGGTATTTACACATTTTCATTCATACGAGTTGAAACATCCAATCACGGGGTACGGAGTACGACATTTTTAAAAAGATTAGGGTACAAGTACGTTCTTATATATATTTAATTTATAAATATAATTATATATAAATTTGAAAAATTAAAAAATTTCAAAAATAAAAATACAATCAACAAATTAAAATTCATAGGAATTAATAATTTCCTAGCACACAACATATAATATTTGTACTATGTAACAATTAATAAAAAAATCAAAAATATCGAAAAATTTCCTACCACACAACCTCTAATATTTGCACTCTGTAACAATTAATAAAAAAAAAATCAAAAAATCCAAAAATAACACAAAATAGAAAAAAAAAAGAAAAGTTGTGCATAATAAGAAAAAAAAAGAGTGGTTGAATTCCTAAACTAGTTTAAACACTTAGTGTGAAAAAAAAATTAAAACAAAATATGAGCATCAAACCACTTTTCATTGCTGTTTTAAATCAAGATAGTATTCATCATTCTATCACAATAAAGAAAAAGAAAACAAAGAAATATTTATAGAACATGAAAAACAAAAAACAGAAGTATCGGTTAGTAAGAGAACAAAACAGAGAAAGGGGAAACAGAGACAGTGGAGACAATTTAGAGGGAAACACCAAACTATTGAAGGAGGAAGGAGGAAGCATAATGAAGGGTACCACGAGAGGTGAAAGGGTCAAGCACAACAAACGGTGGAGGGGGTGAAGCATAGTGCGGGACGGAAGGAATCAAGTCAGCAAAAGAAAAAAGAAATTTGACCGTTGAAAGTGTTTTTTCGGGTTGAAATGAAAAAAGGTGAGAATACAATTGAAAAATATTGAACAAAGAAAGTGTTTTGACACTTGAGTCGTACTAGGGATGGCAACAGGGCGGGGATAGGGCGGGGGTACTTTCCCATTCCCCATCCTCGGGTCCCATTCCTCCCCCATCCCCATCCCCATCCCCAAACCCCATCTCGGGTAGAAATTGTTCTCCATCCCCATTTCCCACGGTCCCCACGGGGTCCCCAAACATACGAGAAATTTTTTTAAAAAAATCGTAACTTCCATTTGACTCGTCATAAAATTAACTCTGCTTAATAGTATTTTCAAAAGATGCATAGTACTTAAAAATAATCATTAAAAGTCAAATAATTCAATCTAAGAAATAGAATAAAAATAATCAAAAGGTTAATATTGGGCGGAGGCCGGAGGAGTCGCACGGTGAAAGAGGACTGAGAAGAGAAAGGTGCGGCGGAAGAGTGAATCAGCACGGTGAAGGAGAAGAAGAAATTAGGGATTTAGTTGAAAGTGGAATGGGCGAATGACTGCTGCAGTGCTGGTATGTAGTTGAAATTAGAGTTGAAAAGTGAAATTACCAAAAAAACCAATTCTTTTAATTATATAAAAGTTAAAAACTAAGGATGTATATGTAAAATAGGCGGAGAACGGGGCCCCGCAGGGACGGGGGACCTATCCCATTCCCCGCCCCGAAATCTGTATGGGAAAAAATCCCTCCATCCCCAATCCCGACGGGGAAAAATCCCCGAAATCGGGGACGCGAACGGGGTGTTTCTCGCGGGGATCCCCGAATGGCGTTCCCCATTGCCACCCCTAAGTCATACCACATGGTGAATATATTCGATAAAAACATAATCATCTAAGTACCGGATTTTTTTTTGGGTGCGCACCCGATACCCGTACCCGGTAAGTGTACCCATGTTTTAGAGATTTTAATAATCCAAATCAGAGTTGATATAACAAGAGTAGGGCTTCTGATTCTTTTTTCAGTGTGATACATATGCTTAATCTTCCTTCAACCTCCTGTCCTCCTCCTCATAAGTAAGCATTTAACCATAAGAAGCGAAAAGTAACACGTCATTAGGGTTTCTCTTCATTGCAGCTTCAATCAATGGCGTCGGTGTACATACCGGTGCAGAATTCCGAGGAAGAAGTTAGGGTTTCGCTCGACCAGCTTCCAAGGGACGCTTCCGATATCCTCGACATTCTTAAAGCCGAGCAAGCCCCTCTCGATCTCTGGCTCATTATCGCGGTTCGTCATTCCTAATCTTCTCTCCAAATTAAATCTCACAAGTTTCAATTTCCACTTTTTGTTACAATAATTGCGTGTGATTCAGCTTCAGGGAAAAAAAAAGTTCAATTTTGAAGATATATAGTTAGGATTGGATTTTACTTCGTTTAGTGATTTTGCATGTTGTGCCATTATTTTCTGTTGTTATACACTCACATTTTCCCTGATGAGTTTGTGTGTGCTATTAACTTTGTTTTTGAATTAGCTTATTTTGAGTTCAATATAGCTTACAATCTAAATCTTACTGAGCCTGAGATTACCTAAGAAAAAAAGCAACTATTCTGGTCCCGTTTATTTAAGTTCAGTGCATTGAATAGCCGCTCTAGCACAGCGGTAGTGGTTTTTCATCAAACTGCGATTTGCTATGAAGAAAATGGCCGTTTATACGGCGTCCGCTATTTAGGGTTTATAACTCTAAGGCAAAATAGCGGTGGCGAAAATAGCGGCTATGGTGGTCGTCGCTTGTTTTCTAGGGTTTTGGCTGGTTTTTTAGGATAAATTTGGCTTTAATCAAAAACTGAAAGCTAATTGTTGTTATTATATTTTCGATTTTTTTTTCTATATAAATTATATTTTTGTCAATTGCCATGGCGTCTGCTATTAAGTAGCGGAATTTCAGAAAAAATGTGATGGAAAGCTACCCGCGATCGACAACACTGTTTAAGCTTAAAAAAAGGGATTTAGGGATTTTAAAGCATGAGTTTGTGTTTGGATTAGTTTATTTTGCGATCAGTATAGCATATAAACAAAATCTTTATAAGGATTTTGAATAAAAAGGTGATTATTTCACCAAATATAGGTACCTTGTTTTATCTTTTAAAGAAGTGATTATAAAAAAAATTATTTTTTTTGTATAGCTTTTATGTAATTTAGAAGCTAATTTATGTTACTACAATTCTAAAAAGTACTTTTTACTTTCTCTCCTCTTTTGTAAAGTTTTTTTTAGAAGCGAAAAAATATTGCTTCTCATAAAGCCTAACGAAACAAACATTTAAGTGCGGATCTTTTTAAGTATAAAAAGCAGACACCTATGAGCAAGCCCATAATCATAACCAAAACATGTACTGAAATCTGGATGTCTGTTCAGCAGATTCCTTGCTATCTGTTCACTTGGCTTTGGTAATCTTTCTTCTCAGCTGTACTTCTAATATTATCTATGTTTTCTTGTTATGCTGCAGAGAGAATACTTCAAGCAGGGAAAAGTTGATCAATTTCGCCAAATTTTGGAGGAAGGGTCCAGTCCTGGTATACTTTATTTATCAAGTTTGGTACATGTTCTTTAAACATGTACTGATTAAACTTTCCTTGGAACTGATGGGCTTTAGTTAATCAATCTTTTGGTCTTTGTTATTATTTGACATCAGCTTTTGAGTTTAATATAATTTAATGGTGATGGTTGTTTCCCCCCCATTTTGCAGAAATCGATGAATATTATGCTGATGTTAGATATGAGAGGATTGCTATCTTAAACGCCCTTGGGGCATACTATAGCTATCTTGGAAAAATAGAGACGAAACAAAGGGAAAAGGAGGAGCATTTCATTTTGGCGACACAATATTACAATAAAGCATCAAGGATCGACATGCATGAGCCCTCCACTTGGGTTGGAAAAGGTGAATATATATTTGCTTGTACATTTGTGGAGTATGCCTCCGTGGAACAAAATTGTGAACACCGATTTCGCAATGAGGAGCACAAACTTGTTAGGTTTATCTTGGATTGGGTTACAGCAATCGCTCTAGGTTTCCCATGGATGTCGTAGCAATGACCTGAAATCTGCCTTCGAGACATCATTAATTTTGATCGTGGTTTAAAATTTTATTTGCTTCTCCTTGATGTTTTTGCAAAGAGTTGATTTGATTGTGTTTGATCACTTCATATGGGAATGCCTATTTTTGGCTTGTTGGCTATTGAGAAACATCTGTATTTGGCCTTAGCTTCGAAGCATGTTTGATGTTTGAGATAAATCATGCATCATGGCATAGTGATTGCCTTATATATATTTATTGATCTTGATGTTGTCTTACAAATTATGGGTTTCTAGATTGCTGAACCTCATGTTTGTCCTGTTCTCCTGTGTCATGTGCGCTTTAAGATACTTACAAAATTTATACGTAATTAATGGTCTCAGGTCAGCTTTTGCTGGCTAAGGGTGAAGTAGAACAGGCATCTGCTGCATTTAAGATTGTGATAGATGGAGATCGTGACAATGTTCCCGCTCTTCTGGGCCAGGTATAATACTTGTATTAAGTTTGTGCACTCACATGCAAGGTTTAGTGCAACTTGTTTGTGATCTCAACACCCCTAATTTTGAGAGTAGTAAAATGTTTACAAGTTCATTTCCTACATTCAAATATAAATATATTTGCCAGAAAAGTTATAGTGAGTGAACAGACTCTACATTGAATTCGTGTTTCCATTTGTTTGTATACATCTGGGTTATCAGCAATGAGGAGTGAATTACTTTTAGGTGAAAAGAAATTAAATAGAGCAAAAGAGTTATCAAATTAAAAGAAAACAGTGAGTGCATTCTAATCTGCAATAACGGAGTGAACTTACATAGTACATCCCAAAAGAAAGATCGAATTCTTGGATTATATGGACTGTAAACTGAAGTAGCGTGGCAGATTTGAAGGAAGCTGCTTTTTGTCTTTGGGGGTAGTGGAGTTTGATTTGATAAATTGATGAACTTACGTTCTTTGCACTTACTAGTATTAAGATGCTACTGTGTATCTGTTTGTTTTCAGAATATGTATATTAAAAACTGGAGCTAGTTAGAGATGTCACTTAGTTATGGCATATATGAACGGCACCTATTGTAATATCTTTGCTGCATATCTGCAGGCATGTGTTGAGTTCAACCGCGGACGATTTTCTGATTCACTTGAGTTGTATAAGGTTGGTAATATAGCCTTATCCTTTGCTACTGAGAAGTGGTGTTTCATTAGCAGTTTATGTATGTGCATCCCTTTAATCATGTACTACTACATCTGTATGCATTTAAACACCATTGAGGAATAAAATCAAAATATTATGGTAACCCTTTGAAATTTAATCAGTGGTGCACCATTCACTAACTTTAGGATTTGATTTCTGTGGAACCACTTGGAACACATTATTTTGATGACTTGCATGCTAAAATTCAAGTGGATTGGATATTAATTTTGAGGTTGTTGTTGTGTAAAAGACTAACGCAGGAAATCTCAATGGATCGTATAAATTATAATAAATCAAAAATGGGTAGATATGTTATTTTGATTGTGGTTTTCATTTAAGCCATGCTATTTATTTATTTATTTTTTTTTATAATGTATCCCAACCTTTACTTGAATAATAGCATTTACATGACTTAATATCAGTTTTTTCTTTTTATATGCAAACCTGAAGAGGGCATTGCAAGTGTATCCAGATTGCCCTGCACCTGTGAGACTTGGCATAGGCCTATGTCGCTACAAATTAGGTCAATTTGAAAAGGCTGGGCAGGCATTTGAGCGCGTTTTGCAGGCAAGTAAATTTTTATCTTAGTGGGTCAATCTTTGAGTTACTTTGCTGATGTATGTATGCTTTGTGGTTTTATTCTTTTCAGCTAGATCCTGAAAATGTTGAGGCTCTTGTTGCACTTGCAATAATGGACTTACGCACTAATGAAGGTTCGCATTTTCTGTTTTTATCATGTTCTTATGCATTTCATCTCTATTAGTGTTTATCTATACCTGTCATTTGGTGGACTAATTCTTGTATTGTAAAGCATTTTTCAGCTACTGGAATTAGGAATGGAATGGTAAAAATGCAGAGGGCATTTGAGATATACCCGTACTGTGCAATGGCTCTGAATTATCTCGCGAATCATTTTTTCTTCACTGGTCAGCATTTTTTGGTTGAGCAACTGACTGAAACTGCATTAGCGGTTACCAATCATGGTCCTACAAAGTCTCACTCTTATTACAATTTAGCACGCTCGTACCACAGCAAGGTTGGAAGCTAAATCTCTCTCTCTTGTTTTATTTGTTGACAGTATTTTGAAATTTGACTGTGTTTTTATGGTAGGTTGAACTCTGTTAGAAGTTGAAGGAGAGTCATTAGTTTTGTTTGAGTTCCTAGATGAAGTTATGCTCAAGTTTGTCTGTGCATCTATAAATTTGATTATTCCTTTGCTTGGATAGATTATTCTCTACCAGCTTCCACATGTCATTCGAAAATTTATCTTACTCTTGTGATATAGATATGAGGTTCTGCATGCAATGTTAATTGCTCTTGCAGCCGGCTATTGTCTAACACATTGGTCTAACCGATTGATATTTCTTTGTTGTTTATCAGTATTTCCAATGGAATTTACAATTGTATGCATGCATTTGCTTTAATTAGGTAACTTTACTAAGTTGCTTTTGGCCCTGTGAGGTTTTATAAGAATTAAAGAAACAATTACTTATTTGTCTTGCTTGTTTTCTTCCACCCTCTTCTTGACTTCTAGTTTTTTAATGATGATTGTAAAGTTTTATGTTCATACTTCATAGGCCAGTTTTTTTGTGGGTGTTTTACTTCGCTTCCAAGGTTTTTATTTATTTTTTTATTTCTGATAGCAGAGATTCTTTTTCTCATGACCATAGGGGGACTATGACAAAGCTGGGGTGTATTACATGGCATCTGTCAAGGAAGTCAACAAGCCCCACGAATTTGTGTTTCCATATTATGGTCAGATCTAGTTTTTATACCTCTGACTTCTACAGCTTTTTAATATGCCTGCAAATGATTAGAATTTTGTTAGCTATGAAACTATAGCTATAAACATTTTCGTTGCGTGTGTGGTTAGGAGAGATACTGAGATTCTGTAGCCCTCCTATTATAACAGTAATTCTTAAAACACATGTAATCAAGTCTTGGTATTATGATTGTTTAGGTCTTATATATTATGTTTTGGTAACATGAAAATCTAACATGAGAGTTATGATTTGCTAGAACTTATGCTCTAATCAATACGATATTATTAATAATTAATAATGGTATCTAATTTGGTCATTTGTACTGCTTGCCTAATTCACTATTGTTATTTTTTAATCTTGATTACAGGTTTGGGACAAGTTCAATTAAAGTTGGGAGATTTTAGAAGTGCACTCTCAAACTTTGAAAAGGTTTTGGAGCTGTTCCCGGATAATTGTGAGACATTGAAAGTGAGTGCTTAAAGCAATAGAATGTTGATCTTCACCTTTTTTTACATAATGTTTTTAGGTTGTGAATGCTTTTGTGCCAAAGAAAGAGGCATTTAGCTTCCTAAGTTTGGTGTAATGTAAGGTAAAACATTGGAAAATATTAGTTTAGGAATATGATACATGCCTTTTTTTGTGGGGGAGGGGTGGATGGGGGTAATAGATTCCCTAAAATGTGACAATATTAAAATCATACATTCTTCAACTTCAACGCTGCAATTCATGGTCATCTATATATTTCTATATGCTAACACCAACACGCTCACAACACTAATAATCTTTTACCTCAAAATTGTTTGAAAAAATTACAAAAAGGAAATCTTGGTTAAAATTTTATCAGTTTGGACTAAAATGTGACCACAGTTTTAACATTGTTAGCCAGTTGAGATGTTAATTCTTCCTAAATCTAAAATGTTTCTACCAGGAATTTGTTTTTTGTAATTTTCCTAATTTCTGTACCCAGAATTTTTTGATTAGAATACCTATGTCTAAGATTTGTTGATTAGAATAATACCTATGTCTAAGCAAAATAAATCAATGTACCCAGATGGTTTGTAGATTAGATTGCCTATATCCAAGCAAAATAAATCAAAGAGTAGACTGAAATTTGTTGTTAGTATATGAAGCAAAAGTTGTCACACTAACTGTAATGTCATATTTCTTTTTAATCTGTCACTTGATGTTATTTCCTTCTCCCTTTTTTTGTTTGTATTGATATTGTGTCTTTTCTTATAGGCACTTGGGCACATTTATGTTCAGCTTGGTCAGACTGACAAGGGCCAGGACTTTATTAGGAAAGCTACAAAAATTGATCCCCGTGATGCTCAGGTAAGCTTCAGGTATTATTTGATGGTTTCTTTGTCCTGAATAAGAAAAACATTGAGGTAACACCTTATAGCACTGAAAACTCAATGTTAGAAATGGAGGTAGACCTCTCACAGAAGTAGAAAAACAGAGTGACACTCAACAGCAAGCAATATCATCCATAGAATCTTTCAAAAGAATTGTAATAATAATTTGAATTGCTATTGCTTGTTATCGAGTGGCTAATTATTCATTTGGGGTTTTTGTTTTCCATTGAGCGAGATCGAATAGTCACTCTCTAGATAAATAAATTTTGGATGGTCTTTCATAATAATTTGAATTTTATATGCCTTTTAAGATTAAACAATTCTTGTAAGCTGTCCTTGAAATTAATTATCCCTTAATGTATTGCTTTTCTTTCTTCTCTAACATTCACTTTTCTGGGTATTAGTTATTATGTATTTAATTTAGTATAGTTTATTAATCATAAGAGCATATATGACATCTAAATATTGAATTATATGTTATAAAGAAGCCTGATAAACAGTCTCAAAAGGTCGCAACTTTCCTATTCCCTTCTTTCTCTGCCTTCCTTATTCTTTTCATTGCTGACATTCATCCTTAGGTCAAGAATCTGTCTAGTCCCAATCCCTAGCTGCCAATATAGTCTCTCTCATCTAATTTTATAGTTTCAGCATCTCTCTCTGGTTCCAATCTCGTATATAAGGTTGAAGACGATCAGGTTAGAACTACGACATGATAGACTGTTCCCCCTATAACAGAACCGAGTTTCCTTTAGCTTATTACTCAACTTTTTCTATAGTCAAAGAGCAATTCTGTTCTGATCTATAGTTGTGAAAAGAAAGCTCATAATCTATGTTGCACCGATTTGGGTATGTATTGAATATGCGGCATGTACCGGATACAGGGGTACAACATTTCCTTAAAAACTAGGATATATATATATATATATATAATTTATTATTGACATTTCCTTTATTAAAATGTATTTTTCTAATCTAAATTGATTGCTTTCATGTCTCTAAAACTGAAGGTTTTGAGTTAAGCAATGCTCTTTATCTAGATATTGGTTTAATCTTTTAATTATTTTCACTGTGTAACAGGCATTTCTTGAACTGGGAGAATTATTAATCCTGTCTGACACAGGAGCTGCACTGGATACATTCAAAACTGTAAGGGGCTACGAGCTTATCATATGCTGCTCTCTTTGTCATTTACAAATATTATCCTTATACTCGCAAAAGTAAACTTTGTATTCCCAATACAATCATTCCTAAAATATCCATACAAAGTGGTGGTAACATTTATTTTGTTTCACTCCCAATGCAAGTTTCCTAAAGTAGTCAATTTTTATATGAATTTGAGAAAATTAAATGTACTCAACTAACTTTCTTAATAAGCATGAAGTTAATTTTTTGTTTGCTTCTATTTGAGACGGGAAGAGGGTGAGCCTTGGTGCAACGGTAAGGTTGTTGCTTAGTGACCAAGAGGTCACGGGTTCAAGTCCTGGAAACAGCCTCTCCGCTTGCGGGGGTAAGGCTGCGTACATCTACCCTCCCCAGACCCCACTAAGTGGGAGCCTCGCGCACTGGGCCACCCTTCTATTTGAGATGGGAGGGTGTAAAATTTAAGATAATATATTGTTGAAGTTCCAGAATCTGTCATAATCTAAATTTCATATAATCTGGTTCAGGCTCGTACTCTATTTAAGAAGGGAGGTCAAGAAGTACCGATTGAATTACTCAATAATATTGGTGTCCTTCAGTTTGAAAGGGGGGAATTTGAGGTTTGTACTGCTATTAAAAATTGCAGCATTGCTTATGTTTTGACCCCTTCCCTTGGACACGTACCACAATTAAGATCTGGCTTCTTCTATTATCAGCTTGCTCAACAGACTTTTAAGGAGGCTCTAGGAGATGGAATATGGCTTTCTTTTATTAACAAGGAAAATAAGTCTTCCATTGATGCTGCTACTTCTACTCTTCAATTCAAGGACATGCAGTTCTTTCATGACCTTGAAAGTAATGGTCACCATGTGGAATTACCTTGGGATAAAGTCACAGTACTGTTTAACCTGGGTAGATTACTTGAGCAGCTAAACGAATCTGGAACTGCAAGCATATTGTATCGCCTAATCTTGTTCAAGGTATGTCTGTATGAGAGCAACATCATGTGCATCAATATTCATATTTGGGCATCACAGACAGACTAGAGAGAAAATTAACCATGTGCCTAACTTCAAGTCTTCAACACGACGGTGCTGTCCACGTCTTGATTTTTACTTCTGACTTTTTGATAATATTTGATATTTACTACATTAACATTTCCCTGAAGCCGTCATAGCATTTTCACTGTTGAATGCTATATAATCAATAGCCAATTAGCATTTGGCTTTTCCTTTTAAAGTCACTCTATTATGTAATGTTATGAAAAGTTATTTAGTTAAAGTGTTGAGCGTGTAATGAAGCTGTTTATTGTCATTTAAGAATTTTAAGATAGTTAGGGTTGTTGTTGAAACCATCAGTGATGCAGAACCCTCTAATCATTTTTTTTCCACTTAATTTTATTTTTTCTATTGAAAAAGCTCCTTAATATTATTTCTAGGGATGAACCTTGATTTGCATTACTGAATTATTTTTTAAACATGCTCGAAGTTTGTTACAACTTGCTAGTGGCCAGTTTTTGCACATGAAACTTGTTTGTCATTCTGCTTTATTGTAGACATTTTTTATTGTGATCTTTATTTGTGTCTATACTCCATTTTAAATCAACGCCAATTTCTTCAAGTATAACCAGTGCTTACATTGCTGTGTCCCTGCCCACATTTTATTATTATGGCCACTTCTATTATCATTTTCATCATCAATTAGCATAATTATCATGTTTTTATATAACTGGCTTTTTTATTGATTATTTATTTCTTTATTTTTATGCAGTACCCAGATTACATTGATGCCTATCTGAGGCTGGCTGCTATTGCAAAAGCTCGGAACAACATTCTGTTAAGCATTGAACTGGTTATTATTATCCCTACGACCTCCTCGTCCTTCTTCTTTATTTAATTATATGCCTTTAATATTCAGATGCTTCTTTCTTTAGGTTAATGATGCCCTGAAGGTGAATGACAAGTGCCCAAATGCATTATCTATGCTTGGTGATTTGGAGTTAAAAAATGATGATTGGGTGAAAGCAAAAGAAACTCTCCGAGCAGCTAGTGATGCAACTGATGGGAAGGACTCATATTCTACTCTTTCTCTAGTATGTATAATCTTCAGTCCACTTTTTACTTTTTCATTTCTGCATCCCAAATCCCTGTAATTCATTTCCTGCTAATATTGGTAAATTTCAATGGCAAGTATATGTGGCTATTCTGCCTATTATCAATCCCAACCATAGTTTCATAGCAGTTCTGTCATATATCATGATTATGTTACCACAATAGTTTTTTTTATGCAATGGTTGTGAAATGAACAGGGAAACTGGAACTACTTTGCAGCAGTTCGCAATGAGAAGAGAAATCCAAAGCTGGAAGCTACTCACTTGGAAAAGGCCAAGGAACTTTATACAAGAGTAGGTCTTTTCATCCTTCGTTCTGTCTGAGAGCTATTTCTGCATGTTTGTGGTTACTTCTCAGCTGTTTGTCAGTGGACTTGGATTTGGTTGTTAGTCATCCATCCACTTGATGTCCATAGAAATGGAATCTGTTATTTATTAAACCATTATATGGCCTCCCTATTAGCTTAAGCTTGTAGGATAGTTGGTCCTTGACGTGGTATTCGAACCTTTATGTACAAATGATCTGGAGTTTGATCCTTGCTTCCCCAATTTTCAACAAAGGTAAAGTGCGCTTGCGCATGGTCCATTTTGCATGAGATGTGGCTTGTTAGAGGTATAAAACCATTCCCAGGCCTTATTAAAATGGTTGGGCCTAACTTACCCCAAAAGCTGGCTCAAAGGGTCAGGGTTTTGTCCTAGCCTATTTGAAGATTATCTTTGGCCATTGCCCATCCAATGAAGGAGCCCAATATGCCTTCATCTTATTGCAAAGATTTTAAAGAGAGTTGGTTCTTGACCAAAACAAATGAAAAAAAAGGGTAAATTGCTTTTGCGAGTGTGCATGTCTTTTTTTTTCCTCTATATGAGGAATATATGCATTAAAAAACTGGAACTGTGTTTCTTACCTTGATTTAACACTTCTGCTTTTTTTTTTATTTTCTTTTTTACGTATTGTCTAACTGTACAATTTGAATATTGTTCAAATTGTGAAATTATATTTTTTTTTTATGTATCTTTTTTATTTTCATACATTTGTAGGTTCTGATTCAGCATTCTGCTAATCTCTATGCTGCCAATGGTGCTGGGGTAGTCTTAGCAGAAAAAGGCCATTTTGATGTTTCGAAGGATATCTTCACACAGGTTGCTGTGATTTGTCAGCTTATCTTTGGAATATACGGTGCATAAACTTATATCTATTGGACTTATTTCCTTCTATTAAATTTTTGTAGGTTCAAGAAGCCGCAAGTGGCAGTGTTTTTGTCCAGATGCCCGATGTTTGGATAAATTTGGCGCATGTTTATTTTGCCCAAGGGAATTTTTCTTTGGCTGTGAAAATGGTGAGCTTATTTCCTATTTTTACTTTGTATCCCTTAGAAGCTCCTACTAAGTATTTACGAAAGCATCGTTTTCCCATTATGCAGTACCAGAACTGCTTGCGGAAGTTTTATCATAACACAGACTCACAAATACTTCTATATTTGGCTCGTACCCATTATGAAGCTGAACAATGGCAAGACTGTATAAAAACTCTACTGAGAGCTATCCATTTGGCACCCTCAAACTATACATTAAGGTTTGATGCAGGGGTTGCAATGCAAAAGTTTTCAGCATCAACGCTACAAAAGGCCAAAAGGACCGCAGATGAGGTTTCTCTTTATCCTTTTAATCTTTCTTACTAAATTTATTGAGCTGTTTGGTGAAAGATCATTTTAAGTATATGGGGCTGTCTTGTTTGCCCTCGATTATAGCAGGGTTCTTCAAAATGTTGTAAAAACCGGCTGGTTGAACTGGTAATATCTCTGAATATTTGGAACTTCAACCAAGGTTCAATTCAACCCTAAATTTAGCTGGTTGAACCAATCGAACCTTTGGTAATGACTGCTATGATTGCTCTGAACATGAAGTTTTACATACATGATGCATGGCTGTTATATTATGACGGTTTTATATATAATATATGTAACAGAGCTCTGGCTTTTTTGCATGGGTAGCTTAATCTATTGTGTTTTTCTCTTGTTTTGTGGTGGATGGTTCTCCGCCATGTGTCTTTGTAATTCAATTATTCCCTTAACTACCTTTTATTTCTTAGAGAAAATCATGCTAGACCGGAATGCTGTTTGATGCTAGGCTTTCTAACCTGCATTGGTTTCTTAATGGTAGGTGAGAGCAACTGTTGCAGAGCTGCAAAATGCTGTTCGTATATTTAGTCAGCTGTCTGCTGCTTCCAACCTACATATTCACGGATTTGATGAGAAGAAAATTGACACTCATGTTGGATACTGCAACCACTTACTTTCAGCTGCCAAAGTTCATCTTGAAGCAGCTGAGCGTGAGGAGCAGCAAACACGACAGAGGCAAGAACTTGCTCGTCAAGTTGCACTGGCTGAGGAAGAACGGCGACAGGCTGAAGAGCAAACAAAATTTCAGGTCTGCTGTTCTCAATTATTGCTCATTTACTCCATACTGCATGGTTGTTCATTTAGATGTAATGCCATATAGAAAGGTTTAAGGAAATTGTGTCTAAACTGATTCATTCATACACTTAAGTTTTCTCATTATAAACTCCTTTCCTTAAATTTTAATCTGAAACAGCTTGAAAGGAGAAAGCAAGAGGAGGAGCTAAGGCGAGTGCAACAACAGGAGGAACATTTTAAGCGTATTAGGGTAAGGATTCCTGGCTGTTCTTTTAAGAGAAGCAAGCTACTTACAACTAAGATATGCATTTGGGCTTCTTGCTTTGGTGTCTTTCATTGAAGCCAGCAGGAAGCTTCTTTGTCAATATTTTTGCATTTTTCTCTTGCAGATTGAATAATATATTATTTTACTGAAAATTATCTTGTTTTGTAAAGTAGTCTTTGAAAGAAAACAAAAAAGTTGGTGTGCAAGTTGGATGGTTACAAGAATAGGGGCAGACTGATGGTTCCTGTTGACTGTAGTAACTAAATCTGCAGACTGTTGTAGTCTGTCTTTTGTTTTTTTTTTTTAATATTTAAATTTTGAAGGTTCATATATGAGATTCGTGGCTAAATTGCTATAACCCAAGTTCAATTCTGATCCTGTATATTATATTACATTACATTCAAGTATGTTTACAATGTTGTATGTCTTCATCCAATTGGAATGGCATGCATGTTGAGGCCGTCCTTTGTGAATTTAGTTTATGTTGGTAGAGGTGATAGCTGAGATGGATAATGTGCTTTGAAAACTGTAACCAGCTATTTACATTTGTAGGAGCAATGGAAGAGCAGTTCACACTCAAAACGGAGGGAAAGGTCGGATGATGAAGAGGCCGGGACCAGTGAAAAGAGGAGAAGAAAAGGTGGAAAGAAGAGAAAGAAGGATAAGAAATCTCGCTATGACACAGAAGAAACTGAAGGTGATATGGTGGATGAACAGGAAATGGAGGATGGAGATGCTGACAGAGAGCCCCAAATGAACGATGATGCCGAGGAAAATGCTCATGATCTTCTTGCAGCAGCTGGACTTGAAGATTCTGATGCAGATGATGAGACGGTAATACTAATTCATTCTTTAATTGTAACCATGACTTTTACAAACTCTTTTTGTTATCCACACACTATCCTCTGGTTGGAATTTTTTTTTCCAACATCGAATAGTAAAGCATATAACTGGGGTACATCATCAAGCAATAATTTTATAGACTCGTTATCAAAATTGAATAGACTCATTATATCATTATATCTTCTCAAGTTTTTATTTCCATCGTTCATCTTGGCTCTTTCAATAGTTCAATTTGCACTTTAATTTCATTTGTCACATTTATTCTGATTGAGGTAATGTTCTTCTTATTCTTGTTTTAAGGCTCCACCTTCCTCATCCATAGCCCGGCGGAGGCAAGCGTTATCAGAATCCGATGATGATGAACCAATAATGAAGCAGTCAAGTCCTGTAAAAGAAAATTCTGCTGATATGCAGGAGAGTGATGGAGAAATAAGGGATAGGGACGAGACAAATGGGAATGATGCCAGTGAAGAGGAGAAATCACATTGAATTTCGGGTTCCACATACAAGACACGTATATCTGTCAATTTTATTCTTCCAGGGTGCCTGCTTAATGTTGTAATGTTGATGATGTGTACATAGTATATGCTTAGATACTTAGGAAAGTTTTAATTTGTTTTTTGGGTCCAAAACAGGCTTCTATGGTTATTGAATTTCTTTATTTCTATTGGAAGTTCTTAAGAAAATCAAATCTACAAAATTTAATAAAATCTAAGAATTATTTGATATTTTATACCTTATTTAAAGTACAAGTAAATCTACTCTAAGATTACATATGAATACTTTCTTTAAGATTTGGTATGCTTGTGTTGTTCGAGGCTGGACACCTAGACCTATTACTGTAGTGGATTCCTTCCATTTAACAAAGTTACTAAAGTTAACGCTTGCTGGTATCTGCGTATGTATGCATGCCTTCTTGGAATAAACTTAATTGTTAACAATATCAGATTTTAATGTAGAGAGACAATATTCTTAATATAAAGCCAAAAAAATGGCTAAAGAACTTGGAGTAGATTTCTTGTGCAGCTTATTTGCTCAACCGCTTTATAACAAAAATGTGAAGGATTACCTTTCAAAAAAAAAAAAAAAAAGGTGAAGGATCAAATGCAACAAATATCATGTAATTTAGTCAGAGATGCAAAACCATGTAATTTTAGTCCAATTTCTCAGTTATTGTTGGAATAAACTTAATTGTTTTTGCAAGAGAGATACTCTGGATATAAATCTGCTTAGTAAAATGAAAAACGTACTTGGCTACTTACTGAATAAAAGGGGCGCGTTTCTATTTTGGAATATAATTATGATTCTAACCTAAACTTAATCTCTTCCTTTATTGAGAGTGTTGGTAATACATCTAAAAGGGTCTTGCAGTCAATTACACTATTCTCATCCTTCCAGGAAGGGCTAGTGATTCTGACATCCTTCAATTCATACCACCAACATTTGAGCAGAGCATTACTGCAGCAGCAATTATTTGATCTTTCCATCAGCATATCACAAAGGAGCTGTGATTTTACACAATTGATTAAGAGAATTTAGGAGCCAGCAAGGATACATGTTTAATATGCAATACATATATTCCATGTGATGTACTTGGAATAAAATAGCACATGTTCAATCATTATGGAATAAAAAACAACTAGTGTGAAGAGAAGGATTGATGGAAATGGATGGAATCGAGTGAACGATACTAGGTTTTATTGCTTGGATTGTTTCAGGTAAATTAGAATAGAATGGGGCCTAATGAAATGTCTATGTTTCTTTAATTTCCTCCCAATTTCGGGGTATGGCAAGAAATAAAATGGAGCCAATTTATTATTCCCTCCATTCGATCATAAATCATAAAATATCCAAACAATGGAATGATAACTTCGTTCCATTATTTCATCACATTTTGCTCCATTCAACCATAAGTAAATATCCGAAAATATTCACCAATGTACCTTAATGATTGTTCTACTGCATGAGGTAGAATTCAGCTTGATGGAAATACTGGCAGGCCGGCAGCTCCAAAGCAAGCCAATGAGTAGGGGCAAACACAAAGTTTCTTCATCTGAAAGTAAATGAAGGTGCAAGTCTTTGATGCATGGCGGAGGAACTGAAAGATTTTGCACTACACATGGGTTGAATTCATCCTACAGAAACCAAAGAAAACTAATAAGATATATCAATAAATGAGAGTAAAACATACAAACACTCTCTTTAATACCTTCTTTATTACCATGTATTTTATGTGGGAGTGACTAAATTAAATAAATCCAATTTTATTTTTTTTAGTAAATTCCACGTATCCAATAATAAAGATTATATTGAAGAGAGTGTAGAAAAAAATGTGTCATCCAAAATAAAGTTGTCATGCTTACCGTCGGATAACATAAATCCAGGGCAATGGATACCATAAAATTCTTCGGCTTTATGTTTTCTATAAATTTCCTTAACTCAAGAAAATCCACTTGGAAACCAATTTCAAACTTAACATTAAATTCCAAACGACTAGAGCTATTAAATAAGAATGCATTAGGCATTGTAAACTCACAACCATGATAACTGCAAGAATACAATTTTGGAGCATCAATGCATGCCTCCTCCAACTTAAAGCAGCTGCTAAACTTTAAGACCTTAAGTTGCATACTTGAAATCTGTATCTTCCTAGATATAGTGCACTTCTCCAATTCCAAACTCTCTAGGAGAGGAAATTTAAGGAAAAGTTCAAGCAGCCACTGGTTGTTTATGATTATATTCCTTGGGAATGATAAACATAAACCTCTTAATTGTCTGCACTTGTCCATGTTGTTCATACAAGCCGCGTTGACATCGTCCGAAAAGTAATGAAAGTACTCAAGACTTGGTGCATCAACAAAAACATCCTGTATTCCTCTAAAATCAGCTACCTTGAGTTTAGGTAGACTATGTATGCTTACAAATTTTAAACCAGAACAGTACTTCAATGTCATATTTTCAATCATAGGACAACTTGAAATGATATTCTGGATTATCTGATCTTCTCCAACATAGACATAGCTCAAGGATAATACTTGCAACGAGCGAAACTTAATCGGATGATTAACGAATGCTTTGTCAACTGTGAAACACCCATACAAAATCAACTTAACTAGTGATTTGGATGCAAGAATGTTTGGGGGCAAGCAATACTTTTCACCCTGACAAAGCATAGGTCTAAAGAGTGTAAGGTGCAGCACACCAACACCACTCTCACTTGACAACTCCATCCAATAATCGATACGCGGAGACAAAGTATGAGGGTCAGAGAAGTTCAGACAAATTTTAAATTGTTTTATAGCTAAGCCTTGGTCATGAAATCTCTGCAGTGTGCTATCCACATAATTGAGGAAGTTGTTTCTTTTCCTTATTAGATCTTCCATTTTTTCTTCTGTTTTATTCATTATTCCATATCTTGGTCCAACAAAAACCAAGACAGGAGAGGTAGAACATGTGTCTTTCCAAGACTTAGATAAGATACTGGTCCTAGCGGCATCTTTCTCTGGCATTCTTGAAAGAATATCATGAAGGATGTGTTTGGGAAGATTAGATATCAAGTCCATAGCCTTAACTTTAGTATCCAACAAGGCGAGATACGGATACGATATGATATGATACGGGACACAACGATACGACAAAAAAATATAAAATGTCAAAGTAAATTGTTAAAAGTGTCTAAAATGGATACGTGTCTGACACGGGATATGATACGACAACAAATATGAAGTGTCGGAGCTTCCTTGGTATCCAAAGCAACCTAGTTTAACAGAAAAATGTTGGTAAAAAAATTAAATCTCTAAAGCTGAATAATTTTAAGTACTTCATGTTAGTATGTTACGAACTTACAATGATTATTAATTAATTTAACAAAACTGTAGTGAGTAGTAGAGCTTACCTATCCTTCTGTGAAATGGTGAGTGAGGTTCAAACATAGATGGAGAAATGAGGTTTGGTGAAAGCTTAGAAAAATCGAGACTAAAGCATTCAGATATTGATCTCTCTAGTCTTAATCTGATAACTGGTTTTAGACGGCACATTTGGAGAAAACAATGGTATAAATTGAAGCCGGCCATGACAAGCATAGTATGCATTAAAAATAAATGAATGGACTATGTCAGTAACGGCATAGTTTTAATGTGTTATAAATATGATCGATAAAATTTCAGATTGAGTTGGACCAAGTAACAAATTGAGGTGTTGAGCAGTGTTGAAAAGGTTGGCAATTGGCAAGCATCTTTGTCTTGACTCTTGAGGTTCTTTCGATGTTTAAGAAATACTCCCTCTTATCCTTATTATAAGCACCCTTGGACCGGAAAAAGTAGTGTCGTGTTCTTAACCGAGATCAACCTTAAAGCTATGGAAGAGCCTTGAAGAATGATCTCAATCAAGATATTAATGTAGGACTTTATAGGATTTCTGAATATCCAGTTGGGATAATCAGGTTCTCCCCAGTCAACAACGTGTGTGCTGGTGTCAACTTAGGGATGAGAAGACGTACCTTAGCCCCTATAGCATGGTGGTTCTTATAGGGGATTACCTGTATGCGGTGAGCCGTCTTGATAAGGCTTCTTAGAAGGAAGAATTCAACTAGGATTTGTATAGGATATGATAAGATCATAACCGTAAATCCTGTAGATGATAAATTCTATCCAATGCTGTTGTATCTAACCAAGAGTCGTGGGAATCTAAGAGTAGTTATAGCTTGATAAGACTGTAAACGATAAGGATAAGGAATAAAATCCTGTGCTCGGAGCTAATCTTATCTATAGGTAACTTCTCAGTAGATACCCAGTTTGCTCGGTGTATGTCTCCGACCGAAAGCCCTATTTCAGCATCATATTAACTAGAGTAATGAGGATAGGATCGGTTACTCGCTCGGTTTACTACAGGTCCACTACATAAGCCCCCCAAGCTCGGTTGGGTGATTCGAGTCCTGCCGAGCTTATGAGACGAACGAATTTTTTCCGACTGAATTCTCGGTGATTGAGGAAGGAATCAGAGCCTTTCTGCGCTTTGATCAAGGCTGTCGTTTGATTGACCTTGGAATGACCTTCCATTTCTCCCTGAGTTTACACGTGTCTTTAATTTTATCGGGAAACGTACCGTTATGATTTCAAATCCATCAGAGGTGCCACGTACTTGTTTTTTAACGCTAAATGGGCTTTTCTCATCTAAAGCCCAAACTTTTTGAGATAGTGGAGGGAAGTTAAAAGAAAATCGAAGGGCGGTTCCTTACCCACTCATTTCTTCTCTTTCTTCTTCGTACGTTCTCCTGAGAAATTGGAACCCCAAAAACGAAACTGCACAAAAGCCACCTTGCAACGAACCCCAAAAACGAAACTGCACAAAAGCCACCTTGCAACAGCTTCTTGCCAGAGTTTTGATCGTCGCTTCCTCTGCACTTCTTTTTGTCTTGCGTACCTCAGTCTTTTCTGCCTTTCTTGATCATTCACTACTAGCAGGTAACTGAACTTACTCCTTCAGAGCATTTCTATTTTTGTTATTTTGATGTCCTCTTCGTTCTTGCATGTGGTTGTTGCTGTTTGTTTTCTGTATTTCCAAGTGTTGGATTTTGCTTCTAATGCTTCACTGCTGTTCATGCTCCACTACCGTTTCTTTGTCCCCGATTTTTGAATAAATTGCTTTATTTGTACATTTCTGGGTTTACTTTGTTTTCTGGTTTCCAAAAACTTTACACATTTCTGGGTTTTTGGGTTTTCTGGGTTTTGCGAGTGTTATTTTTTCTGGGTCGTGGGGTTTACTTTCTGAGTTCAATGAAAACCCCAAATCGTTTTGTTGTTGTTGCTGTGATACCTCACTTGCCCCTCAAACTTCTTTATCCGCTTTACCGCCTATTGAGTGATCGCTGTAGAATTTCTTAGGTTTGCTTTACGCTTTTCTGCACTTAACTTCTTAGGGTTGGTACTGGAGCGTCATTTATCATGAGTGAGGAATCTGTAAACTCTGATGTGAAAAGAACACATAAGGGAGGGAAACCCGAGGTTTGCGTTAAACCGATAGCCATGCATTTCCCTCGGTCCTTGAGAGAGTTCAGGCAAGGTGTGATTCAGTATAGGATCGCCGAAAGGGTAGAACAAAGGAGGTTAAGGAGGCTTCATAGAGGTATTAGACATTTCAATTGGTTTTGGGAAATTCTGCCCAGAGAGGGAGGTGTTCCCAAACCGACCGTAAGTATTTGATCAAGTTTTTGTGGTTCTGACTCCAAGTGTGCCCCCTTTTCCTCAGGTATGAAGAGAAAGTGTGATACTAATCCCGACTTGTACCCTCTTCCACCAGACTCAGCTGAATATGACTGGGTGGATCGAGAGGTTCTTGGCACTCAATCAGAGCTTAAGACACATCAATCACTAGACCAAACACGAGCCATAATTTTGCCATGTCCAGGAGATAACACAGGGAATTCATACTCCATTACTCCGGTAGGTGAGAATGAGAGAGTCTGCACCAAGATTCCTGAGGGTAGTACAGGCTTCTATTTTTACGAAGAGGTGATCAATCGGCTTGGAATAAGGCTGCCTTTTACTGATTTTGAGATGGGGGTTCTGAACTTCCTAAGGGTGGCCCCTACTCAGCTACATCCGAGCGCATGGGCGTTCGTGAAGGTTTTTGAACAGGTTTGCTCAGCCATGAATTGGTCTTGTAATCTTCGTATCTTTTTCCATCTTTTTGCTCCACAGTGTAATTCGTTTGAGAAAGGTTCGACTAAGAAACCCTGGGTTTCTTTGAAGTCTCGCAGAGGATATGCTTTATTTACCAAATACTCTGAGTCCTGGAAGGGATTCAAACCTTTTTTCTTTAAGTATAACTTTAATGGTACTGGGGTCTGCTGGTTTACCCGACCTGGGGAAAGACGGCCACTTCCGCCGTTTCCTCTCCAATGGAGTACCAGTTTCTTTAATCGATCAATCGCTTCCTACTCTTCCAACTGGAAAGAACTTGCTGAATTTGAAAAGGAGGTTTGTCGGTCGGTTGAAAGTTACTTGCAGAAAAATGGGATGATAGAGACGAGGAATATTGTGAATATCCCTTCTTCTGAAGTTAAAACGGAGCTTGGTATAGTGTATTTATTTTGGATTTCAATCTCACTTTTGTGGTTTGATCGGCTCTTATATCTATTGGTTTTGTTGTGGTTTGAATTTGTGGTTTGATCGGCTCTAATATCTATTGCTTTTGTTTGCAGAAAACATGGCCGCTCGCCTGGCAGCTCTGGTTGTCGGTCAAGGTGGTAAGAAGAGAAAAACTCCCGCCACCTCTGGATCCTCAAATTTGAGTACTCCAAGCTTGAGTACTTCTAGCCCAACTCCTTCTGCCTCGGCTGTCGAGGCTTCTCCTCGGCCAGCCGCCCATACGGTTGCTGTTGCTTCAACTGTTTCTATGGCCCCTGGTGGTCAAGTTCAATCAACTTCACCTCTTCAACCCCTTCACCGACGCCGACGAGTGGACAAAGGAAAGGAAAAAGTAATCGAGGGTGTAAACCCAAGGACTGAGGGACCAAGTGCCCGACCTACTACTGCTCCTACAGCTGGTACCACTGTTGCTGCTCCAACTTCTACTGAGAATCCTCCTGACACATCCATATGGGATGTGCAATTTGATGAAAGATTTGGGAAGTACATCTGCCCCGAATCGGATTGCACTCGTTTCGGAACGCTCAATACCGACGAGTGGTCACGTTGCAACATGACACTTGCTAAGTATCTCCTCAGGGGGGCCAACCTTGCTTATTTCTTGGCCAAACATCCTGAAGGTCTTTTCACTGGCTACAACGACAAACAAAGGGAAGCTCGGGATCTTTCCGCTGCTCAAGAAGCCAGTCTCTCGGATGAGCTGATCCGAGTGAAAAACGAGCTGGAAAACCTGAAGGCTGATAAGGGGGAGTTGGCTAAAGAGAGAGATTCCTTAAAGGCTTCCCAAAAAGCAGCTGAAGTCAAGAGGAAGGAGGCGGAGGAGACTCTGAAAAAGGAACTTCAAGTGCATCAGCAGAGGGTGGATGAATTAAAAGCTGAGGTTGACAAGACGGCGGTGGTGGCTCGGAAGCTGAGAGAGAAAGCTCTGTTTCACAAGAAGCAGGCGGCGACCAACTTCTACAACTGGGGGAAAGCGGTTGATGATGCCTTTGTCTCGGCCATTCAGCAAGTTCAATTTCTGAACCCTGAATTAGAAATCAGGGTGGTTGGGGCTGATCCATTTCATGTTGTTCACAATGGGAAGTTGATTGATCTTTCATCCAAGGCTGAGGTAGATCTGCAGGCCGAGGATCTTTCTAACCCCCTTGAGGAGCTAACCGAGGCACCAGACTTTGATGACTCTCAAGTTGTTTTATCTGATATTGAAGAATGATATTTCGCCCTTTTGCTATTTTGTATTCTGCTTTATTGAACAACTTGCTTTCGCTCTTGCTGAACAATTTACGTCACCTCGTTTTCGCTCGTGTTGAGCGTTGTTTTGGACAAGTTACAAGTTACCTTACTTTGCGCATTTTGATGATGATATATCATATTGTTATTTACTTTTTATTTTGTTCGTCACGTTTTGGTACCTTTTATTTCGTTCGTCACGTTTTGGTACCTTTTATTTCGTTCGTCACGTTTACTAATGTGAATTCAAGCTGCATAATTCATTGTGAGTAGAACTTGGATCGCCGACTTTAGCCAAAGTGGGATCCTCGGACCGCGAAGTAAGGAAAGTAATTTCCTGGATTCGGGCGCTCTATAAGTACGTTGCTGAACTCTCGTAAGGAGTTGTGTCTCGATTTGGCTCAGTGGCTAGCCGAACCAAATGAGTCGCGTGTTACATCACAATGTTTAAACAAAGATTTCGAACAAACCAAATCATTTATTGATAAACGATTACAAAAAATGAAATTATTCATCTGCCAACAAATTCCTACTAATCTTCTAACCATTGTCACTAATCTAAGAAGGATGTTATCCTTCGTTTATTCGACCTAAACATTAGTGAAAAATAAACTATCCTAACAGTAGAAGTCAAAGTGTGAGCTTAACTGTAATAAGCCCTTAGCTTGGCCACGTTCCATGAGTTACTGATTTCCGTGCCCGAAAGATTCTCCAACTTGTATGCTCCAGATCCGGATTTAGCTTTCACTCGGTAGGGGCCTTCCCAATTTGGTTTCAACTTTCCGACTCCAGCATTTCCTTTGCCGATATCTGCTCGGAGTAGGACTAAGTCACCAACTTCAAAATTCCTTGGACGTACCTTCTTGTTGTATTCCCGAGCCTGTCGCTCCTTCATTCTACTCTCATGGGCTGCGGCGTTTTTGCGAACTTCTTCCAACAACACCAGCTCTTCGCTGATCAAATGGTCATTTGTTTCCGAGGGACATTCAAGTGTTCTGAAGGTGGGAAGATGCTTTTCGATTAGGATGACTACGTCACAGCCATACGTCAAACGAAAAGGGGTTTCACCCGTGGACGAATGTATTGTTGTCCTGTGTGACCATAGGACGCTCGGAAGTTTATCTGCCCAAGTGCCAACAACGTTTCCGAGCTTCTTTTTGATCCCATCTAAGATGGTTCTGTTGGCCGCCTCGGCTAACCCATTTGTTTGTGGGTGTTCAACAGAACTAAAATAGTGAGTAATGTTTAGATCGGCTGCTAATTGTTGGAAATGATATGCTGCAAACTGAGATCCATTGTCTGTGACTATGGCATGTGGCACTCCGAACCGAGAAATTACCTCTTTGACAAAGAAAGATTGAATCCGAGCTGTCGAGATCGTTGCTAATGGCATTGCTTCGATCCATTTGGTGAAGTAATCAATAGCCACTACTGCAAATTTGAGTTGGCCTGGTGCAGTGGGAAACTTTCCTATGATGTCCATGCCCCATTGGTAAAAAGGCCAGGGTGCACCGAGGGAGTGTAACTCTTCAGCGGGCTTTTGATAGACGTCACTGTGAAATTGGCACTGAGTACATTTCTTGACATGTTCCATAGCATCTTTCTGCAGTGTAGGCCAAAAATAGCCCGCTCGGATTACTTTTCTTGCCAAAGACTTTCCTCCCATGTGATGGCTGCAAATACCTCCATGAATCTCCTCCAAGATTTCCTCAGCTTGGGATGGGTTGACACATCTGAGCATCGGGGATCCAAAACCTCTCTTGTACAAGACTCCATTTAGAACTGTGTATTGGGCGGCCTTTTTCACCAATTTCCGAGCTTCAGATTGATCTTGGGGGACAAACCCATGTTGCAAGTAAGTGAGAATTGGGTCCATCCATGACTGAGATATTGAGACCGCCAAAATGACGCTAGGTCGGGGAATCGTTTCTTGTATCAGAGTTTTTTTATTTTCCGACCCTTTCGTACTTGCCAGTTTGGACAGAATATCGGCTCGAGAATTCGAATCTCTCGGTACATGTGAAATGTTAAATTCAGAAAAGTTTGAGATGATTCGTTTTACCTCTTCCAGATACTTTTGTAAAATGGGCTCCTTTGCCGAGTACTGACCCTTGATCTGAGAAACTACGAGTTGTGAATCGCTGAAAACTGACACTTGTTCTGCTCCAAACTCGTGAACCATCTTAAGGCCTGCCAGGACTGCCTCGTATTCCGCTTGATTGTTCGAGGTTTGAAACTCAAACTTCAAAGAGTATTCCATGCACAATCCCTCGGGGTTTTCAATGATGACTCCAGCTCCAGCGCCTTTTCTATTACTCGATCCATCCACATAAACTGACCAAAGATTTTGAGAGTTGTTTGTCTGGATATCTGTGAACTCAATAACAAAATCGGCAAGCACTTGCGATTTCATTGCCTTTCTTGGTTCATAGGTAATGTCGAATTCGGAAAGTTCGATAGACCATGAAACCATTCTGCCAGCTAGGTCAGGTTTATGAAGAACTTGTCTGAGAGGTTGAGCGATTCTTACCAAGATTCTGTGCGCCTGAAAATACTGTCTCAATCTTCGAGCGGATGTGATCAAACAATACGCAAGTTTCTCAAGTCTTTGATACCTCAACTCTGATCCTTGAAGTGCTCGGCTAACAAAATATACTGGGGCTTCTGTACCTGTGTCATCTCGTACCAGAACCGAACTGACCGCCGCTTCAGCTATCGACATATACAGAATGAGGTTCTCACCAGGAAGAGGGCTGTGTAAGACTGGTGGGCTGGAAAGATATTCTTTTAATTGAATAAAAGCTTGTTCACAGTGCTCATCCCAAAGAAAATCCTTGTTTTTCCTAAGGAGCTAGTACCACGGCAAAGCTTTCCGAGCGGCTTGGGATAAGAACCTGGAGTGTGCCGCCACTCGGCCCGCGAGTTGTTGAACTTCTTTAAGATTTGCTGGGCTCCTCATATCAAGGATTGCTTTACATTTTTCGAGATTAGCCTCAATTCCTCTCTCGGTTAACATAAATCCGAGGAAAGAACCGGCTGGAACTCCAAATACACACTTTTCCGGATTCAGTCTCAGGGAATATTTCCTTACTCGATCGAGTATTGTTGTGAGGTCCTTGGCATGATTCTCTTGCTGTCTACTTTTTGCGATGATGTCATCTATGTATACCTCCATATTCGAGCCGATCATACCTTGAAAAATCTTGTTCATCATTCTCTGATAAGTAGCTCCCGCATTCTTCAACCCAAATGGCATGACGTTGTAACAGTAAGTTGCCCTGTCGGTGATAAATGCCGTTTTGTCCTAATCGGCAGGGAACATTGGAATCTGGTTGTAACCAGAGTAAGCATCCATGAACGATAAGAGTTTGTAACCAGCTGAACTGTCGACGAGTTTGTCAATGACAGGGAGTGGGTATTGATCCTTAGGACAGACTTTGTTCAAGTCTATGTAATCAACACACATTCTCCATTTTCCATTGGGTTTCTTGACTAAGACGGTGTTCGCCAACCAGTCTGTATAGTCCACTTCCCGAATGAAGCCTGCTCGGAGTAGTTCAGCAACCTTTTCCTCTATTGCCACGGCCTTTTTCGCGCTAACTTTCCTTTTGCGCTGCGCCACTGGTTTCGACCCCGGTATAATGCTCAACTTATGACAAATAAAATTGGGGTCGATTCCTGGCATATCAGCTGATGTCCAAGCGAACAGATCTCTATTCGCGACTAATAGTGCGGCCAATTCTTCTTTAATACATGTGGGCAAATCAGAACCGATTTTCACTTGCTTTAGGGGGTCATCAGATAGTGTCAAGAACTCCCTCTGTCCCTTTGGGGTCGGTCTATTTCTGTTGGACTGGTCTCGCATATCCAGGTCCGCCAGATTGACATTTCCCTTACCCAAAGAAACTCTTTCCAGATTGCTCGGATCTTTACTTTTCACCTTCCCCAAGCTAGCATTGTAACATTTTCTTGCTGCATCCTGTTCGGCTTTGACCGTTACCACTCTGTCGTCAGTTCCAACAAACTTCATAGCCAAATGAACTGTGGATACAACTGCTCCAAAAGCCTGCAGAGAAGTTCTTCCTAGAATTGCATTGTAGGCCGTCGGGCAATCAACAACCAAAAATTTCACAATCTCAGTTCTAGCCGAAGGTTGTTGTCCAAGGGTCACAGGGAGCTGAATGTAACCCTTTGGCTCAACGGTGTCTCCAGTAAAACCAATCAGTTCCCCCTCGAAGGGAGTGAGATTACACTCCCTGAGTTTTAAAGCTTTGAATAGCGGGAAGAACATTATATCTGCCGAACTACCTTGATCAATAAAAACTCGTTTTACCTCATAGTTACCGATCAAAGCAGTTATTACCATGGGGTCATTGTCGCCCGGAAGGATTCCATCTAAATCTTCATCATCAAAAACGATGGGAATGTTTTTTGTTGATCTCTTGGCAATTGGTTTATGACTAACCGCCAAAATTTGGTTGATGTACTTTTTTCTGTCGGCTCTCTTCTCCCCACCTCTAGCAAAACCTCCCGCAATAGTGTTTACCAGAAAATCATTTTTATTGGTGTTTGACTCGGGAACCGGAGTAGGGTCGGTTCTCTGCTTCCCCGTGTTCCGATCATCTGGTGACCTACTTCTCTGGCGCTTAGGTTTTACTGGTGATTGAGATCTGTGTCTGCTCCTTCGGCCAGCCGCATCTCTGATGTACTGCTGCAACTTCCCATCTCTGATCATCTCCTCAATCAGGTCTCGCAGCCAGATGCATTCGTCGGTTGTATGGCCATAACCTCTATGAAAATCACAATATTTTGACCTATCACGATGTGCGCCCTTTCTTAAAGACGGAGGTCTTTGGGCAGAGCGTAAGTCAGTCTGCATAGTTTCTCTTAAAATCTGACTCCTCGGAATAGTTAGAGGGGTGTAATCCTGAAACTTATTCCGGGGAGGAATTCGTCGATCTCGATCGTTCCTTTCCTGTCTGCCACCAAAACGTTCGTCACGTTTTTGTTTGTTTTGACTTGGTGGGTCGGCACGCTGTCTTTCCTCTCTTACTTTCTGCCCTTTGTGGAATTCCTCCAGATTGATAAATTTGTTTGATCTTTGCCTTAGCTCTGCCATATCTTTTGGAGGTTTGCCAATCAAGGATTTTCTAAAATCTCCAGATTGTAAACCTTGAGTGAACAATAATACTGCTACCCCCGATGCTAGTTGAGGGACCGAGCTCGCTTCTGCATGGAAACGTGAAAGGTAATCTTTCAAGGACTCATCTTGCTTTTGGGTTACAGCTGCTAAGGTGTGGTCGGACCTGGGTTGGATACAACTAGCCGTGTATCTATTTAAAAATACTCTTTTCATCTCTTCCCAAGAATTAACAGAATTCCGAGGGAGAGATGAATACCAACGCAATACTGAAGGTTCGAGGGTCATGGAGAAGGCTCGACATTTCATTTCTTCTCCTCCACCGTAATAGTTCATTGCCCCCTCGAAAGAGACAATATGGTCCACAGGGTCGGTTAGACCGTTATAATGTGGGACATTAGAAGGGCCCAAGTAGCCTTGAGGGGTTTGAAATGCCATGATATGTGGGGTGAAAGGATGTCCAGGATGAAAATCACCCTGGTCCTGGTTAATGGAGGGGTTAGCCTGGAAATTTGGTGGTGGAAGCTGCATTATTGGTGTTGGTTGGGGGTCCATAGTTGGTTGGTTTTGTGGTGGAATAGAGGTTGATTGATTTTGAGCAATCCTTGCCATGGCCTGCTGTTGAAGGTCGGCAATAGCACGTCCTTGTTGTTCAATTAAAGCCGTTTGTCTGTTTAGGATGTTAATCATCTCTTGCTCCCGAGCCCGAGCAGATGCAGATGTTCCATAAGACCTTCCGATGGAGTGGCTATGATGAGAGTTTCCAGGAGCAGTTCTTCCTGGATTCAATCTGGTTCTAGGGGTTGCACTTATGTGGTCGGGATTGGGTGGGACAGGAGGGGTACGTTGGGTATTACGGCCATGATGTGCTCGAGTTCCAGTGGTCCTGGATGTGTTTCAAGTGGTTGGGGTTGTGCTGCTCGAATCACCATGGGTGGAAGGTGGTGGTGTTGGAGGGGGTGGTGGTGGTGGCGGAGGTAGTATGGTTCGTAGAACTTGGAGTGGTTGGGGGTTGCTTCTAGTCCTAGGATGAGAAGATTGTGGTGTTTGGGAATGAGTAGCGTGACTATTACTACGATTAAGGCTGCGATGAGGGGGTGGATGATTTTGTGAATGGTTTGGTGGCTGAGAATTATTCGCTGCACCAGAATGGGGGGTTCGTGGCAGTTGTCCATTATCTGCACGATTGTGATTGAGAACATCACGCAGATCACCAGCAGAATGGGGCAGTGGGTTGTTGTTATCAGCGTTTCTAGGCCTGCCACGGGTGCGGGTGATGCGGTCACGGAGGTCACCCACCTGACTTCTGGTGGTAACCATAGTGGTGGTGGGAATGATATGTTACTCAGATCCCCACAGACGGCGCCAATGTCGTGTTCTTAACCGAGATCAACCTTAAAGCTATGGAAGAGCCTTGAAGAATGATCTCAATCAAGATATTAATGTAGGACTTTATAGGATTTCTGAATATCCAGTTGGGATAATCAGGTTCTCCCCAGTCAACAACGTGTGTGCTGGTGTCAACTTAGGGATGAGAAGACGTACCTTAGTCCCTATAACATGGTGGTTCTTATAGGGGATTACCTGTATGCGGTGAGCCGTCTTGATAAGGCTTCTTAGAAGGAAGAATTCAACTAGGATTTGTATAGGATATGATAAGATCATAACTGTAAATCCTGTAGATGATAAATTCTATCCAATGCTGTTGTATCTAACCAAGAGTCGTGGGAATCTAAGAGTAGTTATAGCTTGATAAGACTGTAAACGATAAGGATAAGGAATAAAATCCTGTGCTCGGAGCTAATCTTATCTATAGGTAACTTCTCAGTAGATACCCAGTTTGCTCGGTGTATGTCTCCGACCGAAAGCCCTATTTCAGCGTCATATTAACTAAAGTAATGAGGATAGGATCGGTTACTCGCTCGGTTTACTACAGGTCCACTACAAGTAGTGCATTTATAATAAAGATTGCAATCATTAGATGTTAAATTCAAAGTGCAATATGTAGTTTGCTAATTTGAAAATGAATTATTTTTGGGGCTTTTTATTGGATGCACCGTGTGTAAGAGGTTAGAGCAATGAGTACAATACTTGTTTGTTTTTAACTAATACCGAAAAAGGATTCCCATATGGGCTTTTTTTTTTTTTTATCAAGTAGGGTAGTTTTATAAACAATTTACGTAAATAGGATAGTTTTGAAATTTTTTACATAACATAGGGTAGTCAACAAAACTATTTACGAAAATTGGGCAGTCATTACAAAAGTGAAACTTGTTCTAAAAGTCAAACAAGTCATCCCACATGACTTATTCTTCTACTCCCTCTTTTCCTATTTATCTGTCATATTTGAAACAAAACACACCATTTCATAAATGAAATCATTACTTAGATTTGCAATAATTAATTATGTTTTTTCCCATATACTCTTTCTCTCACTATAATTATTACTTTTTTCCACTACTTACAAAAACCAATAGCCTATTAAACAGGGATAAACATGAAAAATAGTATTTATTACACTCTTGAAATCATCAAAAAGATAGATAAAAAAACAAAAAAAACTTCTACAGAGAAGGACGGTTAAATAGAAATGGAGGGAGTACTTTAAATCTTCATTTTAAAGAAATTTTTGGTATATTATTTGAGGTAATTTTTTTATATTTCATTTTCTTAATTATTATTTTTTTTGCTATTTAAATTTATATGAACATATTTATTTTATTTTTAATTTTGTGCTTTTATTAATTATTATAATGTTTAGGTGTAATTTTTTTTATGTTTTATATTTTATTTACATATTTTTTTATTTTATCTTATTTAATTTTTTATATATTTAATTTATTTTTAATTTAGTGCTTTTATTTTTTATTAATGTTTAGCTATTTTAATGCACTTATTTATTTATTTTTAATTTAGTTTATTATTATATTGCAATTATTAGTTAGATTTTTTATGTTTTATACTTTTATTTTTTTTTTTTTTTAAATTTGTCACAATATTTTTTCAATTTATTCATGTTATTATTTTTTTTATTTTTTCATGTAGAAGCTTGTAGATGATATAATATGTTGAAACTTAACCGGTGTAGCTGCAGCAGAATTGTTTCAATGCGTTTTCACTCCAAATTTTATCTTTATAGGCTCAAATCCATTCAATCACATCAAATAGGTATGAGAAATTTCATTCATATCGTTAGAATAATAACTGGCTAACCAGAGTAAAAATCGGAGTAAGGAAGCACCGAATAACTCAAATTCTCATAAGAGAAGTCGTCTAATCAGGAAATGATAATGGGTCGAATAGCGCTCCAATCGAAGGGCAGACGGTGGGAAATGAGCAAGCAATGATACTCACATGTTGGTTCACCAAGTGAAAAAAGTAATTCTATAGAAGTATTGGCTAGAGGACGGGTTATTCTATGCCAACGATGATTTCCTACTTGTTCCCAACTTATGATATAGAATTCCCGTGGATTATTATCCTAACGATATGAATGAAATTTTTCATACTTATTTGAGGTGATTGAATGGATTTGAGGTTGCAAAGATTGGATTTGGAGTGAAAACGCATGGAAACAATTCTACTGCAGCGGCACCGGTTCAGTTTCAACATACTATATCATCTACAGGCTTCTGTATGAAAAAACTAAAAAAATATTAACATGAATACATTAAATAAATTAATTAATATTAGGTTCGAAACCTACTGGTTGAATCAAACATTGCTGGCCATGGGCATACAGAGCAAAAAGCTCTGGCTTCAATTGGGCCCCCCGCAAGTGCCCGGTGGGATTGGTCCCCCAGGATTAGTCAGTCCAGTGAGATGGATTACCTGAGTTATCAAAAAAAAATAAAAAATAAATAAATAATAACGTGAACAAACTGAAAAAATATTAACATGAATAGATTAAAAAAAATATTGTGACAAACTTAAATAAATAAATAAATAAAAGTATAAAACATAAAAAATCTAACTAATAAGTGCAATATAATAATAAACTAAATTAAAAATAAATAAATAAATGCATTAGAATAGATAAACATTAATAAAAAATAAAAGCACTAAATTAAAAATAAATTAAATATATAAAAAAATTATGTAAATAAAATATAAAACATAAAAGAATTACACCTAAAAATTATAATAATAAATAAAAGCACAAAATTAAAAATAAAATAAATATGTACATATAAATTTAAATAACAAAAACAACATAATTAAAAAATGAAATATAAAAAAATTACCTCAAATAATAGACCAAGAGTTTGTTTAAAATGAAGATTTAAAGTACTCCTTTCATTTCTTCTTAAAGGGTGTGTTTTGTTTGAAATAGAACAGATAAATAGGAACGGAGGGAATAGAAGAATAAGTCACCTAAGATGACTTGTTTGACTTTTAGAACAAGTTACGTGGGATGACTTGTTTGACTTTTGTAATTTTGACTGCCCCATTTTCGTGAATAGTTTTGTTGACTGCCTCATGTTATGTAAATAGTTTCTAACTTTCAAAACTACCCTATTTACGTAAATTGTTTGTAAAACTACCTTACTTAGGTAAAAAAAAAAAAACCAATGCAATGTGTTAATTTTCCTTGAGTGAAAGGATACTTTGATTCCTCAAATTTTTCGACAGGGACACTTTAGTCCCTCAAGAAATTTAATTCATTTTTAGTCCCCATGTTATCCAAAAGTACCAATTGTCCCTCATGTTTTCCAAAAGTACCAATTTAGTCGCTCAACGAAAATGGCTAACGGAAATAGGACATGGACTAAATTGGTACTTTTGGAAAACTTTAGAAACTAAAAATGAATTAAATTTTTTGAAGGACTAAAATGTCCCTGTCAAAAAACTTGAAGGACCAAAGTGTCTCATCACTCATTTTCCTTTTCATTTCTCTGCTTTCAATAAGGACTGACAAGAGCTGCACGGTACATCCAATGATCCAATGAACTAACTGAGGGCATCTCATTTTTAGGTTTTTATATCTCGATCCACTAACGTTAGGCAAAATTATAATCTTCAAATCAATATTGAATGTGTGCAAGCTTCAAGTTGAGTTATGGGAAATGCATTCACGTTAAATACTTATTAAAAATAATTTATTTTTATAATAATTCTATTTGACTCGAGCAAGATTATTCATTGTGGATAGATTATACTCGTAATTATATATATATATATATAAAAGGCATATTTATGGTTTTGGTCCCTGAAAGTTTAACGTGTTTTAGTTTTAGTCCCTATAAGTTATTTTGACCGAGATCAGTCCTTAATTTTTCAACCATTTTGGTTTTGGTTTCCTTCGTTACAAAAAAATCAGTTATTTGCTTACATGGTTAGCGAAAATCCACATCAGCTGCCACGGGGTGTGAAGTAGCGCCAAATAGGTGTTGTGATATGCATGATTCAGGTATGTGAACTCAAAATTTTGCGTACATGACCATTTTGAGTATCAGACCATTTTGTATCCGTGGATCTGTATCATCTATGTTATATCACCTATTTGACGTCAGTTCAGACCACATGGACTGCCAATGTGATGTTCCGCTAGCTACACAAACAAATAACAGATCTTTATTAACGGAAGGGACCAAAACCAAAATGTTTGAAAATTTAAGGACAAATCCCGGTCAAAATAACTTTTAGGGACTGTTATGGACCGGTATCACGGACAAATAATAACCGGTATCACGGACCAACAAGCATCAATTCGGCATACCGGTAATTCGGCATCAATAGCCATCAATACGTAACCGTTATAACGGTTAGTTATTATTGCCACCCATCATGGCATTCATGGAGCAGTTACAAACCGCTACCTTAATGACCCATCATGAGACATCATACCCTTCACCCTATAAATAGAGGTAATGGTCAAGGTATGAACGAACGTTCTCTCAACTCTCTCATTACACACGGCACACACACCACACCCAAACAAACGACAACAGAGCTGGTATCCTGGTAATCAGGGTGTCACTCCTCAGTCTAAAAGCAATAGTAGAAGACTTGGACAGACGCTTAACCGCTTAGTTCAAGTACCAAATTTTCTACGACAGAATATTGGCGGAGCGACAAATTAATTCCCACCACCACATTTTCAATGATTCGAAGTCTTGGGCAAAGATTGGAGATATCAATGGCGGAATCATTCTCTACCAAGGCAATGACAAAACACAAGAAAAGCGTATATTTTTCAAACACAAAGAACCGGAAGAGGAACATTCCAAAGAAAAAATATAAAATAAACTAAAAAATTGGAGGAGATTGCAGTAATATTGCCCCCCAAATTCATCAATTGTTTTGTTGTCACCATGATAAAAGGGAGAAAAGAGATTCAACAAACACAGATTCAACAAAGAAAAGGAAGAAGATGGAACACGAGGCTTCAATGGCAAGCACACCCCTTACTGCCGCAATCATCACACTTATTCATCAACCAAAAGAAAGAAAAAAAAAGATCCCTCGGTCTTGCACTATTGTGAGAACATGGAACTGGAAGGCTGCTGACCTACTGTTGAGGAAGAGGAAGGACATCAAACCAGCGCTGTTCACCTCCACATACCATCCATTGCATGACGAACCAGGTGATGGAGGCACGAAGTCCACACCATCATCACGGTTCTACTATTCACATCCTGGTCACCATCACGATCGGGAGTGAGAGGCTCATGGCGGTGTCACCTGCGTTCACTCAGATCCGTGCATCCCCGTGGCCTCGCCTCTCCACCGTACAGCGGTTCGCCGATCCATCGTCCACCTCGCCCGACGCACTTCCTCGTGATGGTATCAAGGCACGCAGTCACCGCTCGCTAAAGGTCTCTTCCATGGTGGCTCTGAACGGAACAGCCACGGGTGGCATCTCTCAACGATACCGTTTCTGCTCCTGTGATATGCTTAGCTTCCATACTTGCTAATCATGTTGCTACTCCTATCCTTTTCACAAGGAAGCAGATGAAGGATTAAAACAATTTAGTTAAGATGGGCCAAAAGCCCACTTCTAAAAATAAAAAAAAAAGCAAAAAAAAAAAAAGAAAGAAAAAGAAAAAAGATGGGACAACGTTGAAAGAGGGCATGATGAAAGAAATTACATCAATCACATTAAATCCTCAATAACTCTCCTCTGTCCAGGGAAGTATTATTAGATAGTATTCAAATTAAATTGATTTCATTCTTATAAATGCTAATTCACACCGCAACGGCATATACGTTTATAAATTGTGAAATTATGTGCATTTAGATATTATTATCATGATATTTTTATATGGCTTGTGATTAACGTAATATTCTTATTGATATATAGCTTATAATTAATAGCAAAAATGATTTTGTTCCTTAATGTCACTATGTGATAATTCTTACTTAATATTTATTATTATTTTTTATTGGAAAGTACAAACATGATGCCTCAATTTCCTCAGGCTAGTTTAAAAAGACTCCGAGATTCTCGTCAACGAGCAATAAGTTTTTCAAGAGGAGAATAAAAAATATTCTCCATCACAATTATTCTAGCCCATGAGGTTTCCTAACTCTGATATTTTCTTCAATATTCAATATGCTTCCAAAAATGAGGAACACGTTGCTATATTCCCTTATCCGGACTCATTTGTTGACGGCGAGGAACCTTGTGTCGAGTTTCCCTATTCGCTTTAGGGTTCAGAATGAGAAGAACTTCATGTTGAATTCCCCTTCCCGGACTCTTGCCAAGAGTGAGGAACCCTCAATTGGGCTTCCCCCTTAGGTCTTGTATCCGGCAAGCAAGGAATCTTCATGCTAGATTTCTTCCTTCGAACTCACTAGACGACTCGAGAAACCTTGCACCGAGTTCCCCCTTCAAACTCTGGTTCCGGACATTGAGAATATTGTATTGTTTTCCCTCCTTTGAAATCAATTGAAAAATTTGAAGAATTTATTCGAAGTTAAGGATCTGTTTCATAGTCACAAAAAATTCAACGCTTATACCGGTCTTTCCTACCTCGACGCTCCTCCTTACGTCACAGCACCGAGTTGGGGGCTACTGTTATGGACCGGTATCACGAACAAATAATAACCGGTATCACGGACCAACAAGCATCAATTCGGCATACCGGTAATTCGGCATCAATAGCCATCAATACGTAACCGTTATAACGGTTAGTTATTATTGCCACCCATCATGGCATTCATGGAGCCGTTACAAACCGCCACCTTAATGGCCCATCATGAGACATCATACCCTTCACCCTATAAATAGAGGTAATGGCCAAGGTATGAACGATCATTCTCTCAACTCTCTCATTACACACGGCACACACACCACACCCAAACAAACGACAACAGAGCTGGTATCCTGGTAATCAGGGTGTCACTCCTCAGTCTAAAAGCAATAGTAGAAGACTTGGATAGACGCTTAACCGCTTAGTTCAAGTACCAAATTTTCTACGACAGAACAGGGACTAAAATCAAAACACGCTAAATTTTTTGGGACTAAAGACATAAACAAACCTATATATAATGTGTGTTCAAAGCTAAACGTAGCAGCAAGAAAAACAGATGCTTGAATAGTCAATAACCACAATTTGAGCTATCTAAAAATAGTTACAGCAAACTTAGATTTTTATCCATGCCTTCATATGGTTTCAAATTATAATTGTGACTGCAATCATCGCAATCCCACATAAGTGTAAGAAATTATTGTTGATGTAATCAAAATTGTGATCACTTATTAATTTATTTCCAAAGTTATCCTTAATAAAAAAAATTAATATATTTTTTATTTTTTCATCATTTCTTTCGATTCACTTTCTTCTTTTCTTCATATTCATACACCCCACTTTCACTCATAGAAAATTAAAAAAAAATAAAAAAAACAACCTCCTCCCCCTCGACACTAAACATTCCCTCCTTCCTCCCAATATAACTTCTTCAGTGTTCTTGGCACAATCTTCTAGACCTGGGATTGTACTCTTGTGTAATGGCAAACAAATTATCTTCTTATTTGCTTTTGTTCAATTTTTTAGTTTTACTTTTTACTTTTAAAAATAATTGATCTGGCAAACAGTGATGTGCCTCTCTTAATTGTACAAGGCAAAACCTTTCTTGCAATTAGGAACCGGTGACCACCGTTAAAAAAAAATAAAATTGACGTGTTCTTCGGTTTCTACTCGGAATTGAATAGTGAAGGATCTCAGTTAGCGTTTCCAACTTCGGATTCTGATTTTCATTGCTCTCTAGAATTAGATATCCCGGTGTGGAGTTATGTTGGGAAGAAAGATGACAGTGCTTAATGCTGAAAATAAGAGAGTTGTTTTTCTTTCATGATGGGAGTGTCCACCATTTATGGCGTGGGTTGCATGAGTACTAGTACGGTACCGGGTACCCCGTATCGGGATATGACAATTTCTAAAAAACTAGGGTATGGGTACGTTTGTTTATATATATATATATATATATATATATATATATATAATGGGATAATTTATTTTATTAATGTAATTATATTTAAATTTAAAAAATGGAAAAAATAAATCAGTAAGATAAAAATTAAGTTAAAATTAATAATAAACACTTCAAGATTATTTTGATGTAAAAAAGAAAACATTAAGTTCAAATTAATAATAAAAACTTAAAAATTAAAGATTTTCCAAATAGAGTTAGTTTACTAGTTGCTAACAATATTACCATATTTTTAAAGAACAAGCTTACTCAATTAGTCAATTAAAGATGCAGCAAATCAATATTATACTATGAAAAAATAAACTAAAAAAATAACTGCATGATACTATGAAAAAAAGAACAAACTTACGAAATCAGTATGATACTATGAAAAAAACTGAAAAATTACAAGATGCAGCAAATCTCATTAGATGCAGCAAATGAAAACCTAACTTTCCAAGATGCATCAAATCTCATTAGAAAAATAAGTAACAGAGTACAGTATTTTATCTCTGTACAATGAGTTATGACGGGTTCGAGTAGCACGGCGAGGAGCACGGCGGCGACAGCAGAAGCAGCACGACGAGCGAACGGCAGCTGACAATAGAGATAGAGAGAGGAGGCAGAGAGGGTGCTTTAAGAGATAGAGAGGAGGCAGAGAAGGTTTGCTTCAAAACTCAACCCTAAGATAAATTTAAGATGTCTAAGGTTGAAAATTAAAAAAAAAAAGAAAAAAAAATAAAATTTTTCAATTTTAGTGGTGTTGTGCTGTACCCAATTGGTGGGTACCGTAGCCACTGCGTACCCAAATATGTACCCAAGTTTTTTTTTTATTTTTTTTGTTCGGGTACGTACGGGATACGTACCCAGGCGTACCCAAGCTGTACCCGTACCCAAAAAGTACCCGGTACGTGTACGACTCCTAAAACGGTGTACCCATGCTTTAGAGTTTATGGCTCTCTGTGACTTGTAGGCACCTCTAATGGGTGGGATAGCTGATCCTAAGATTTAACGCTGCTGCATGCACAAGGCAAGATTCGAACACCTGACTTTGCTTAAGCGTGATAAGAGAGTTGTTTTTTTATCTTCTCTTAATGATACAGTGAGGTGTGTGAATATTAGAAAAAGGAGAAGATGAAATGAAAAAGACAACGGAGAAATACAAATTTATAGATAATTTTGGAAATAAATTAATAAGTGAAGTGTGTAAAGTCTAAAGTGAGGTGACAAAAACTTCACTCTTTTTATTTTTTGAATTTTATACATGAACACGAAATATAATCCAACAGATATTTTACGAGATATATCCAAAATGATCTCGAAAGAACTTTATTTGTCGAATTATTTGTAGTTTTATTTTGAATCAATTTTTATGTGAGTATGGAACACTCTTACCCAAAAAAAAATGTTTTTTGAAATATTTGTGTTTATCTCGTTAAGAATGGCTAAAAAATTTAAGATAGAAACTGATCTGTCGTAGAATACTTGGTACTTGAACTAAGCGGTCAAGCATCCAAGTCTTCTACCTATTGCTTTTAGACTAAAGATTGACACCCTGATTACCAGGATACCAGCTCTATTGTCGTTTGCTTGGGTGTGATGTGTGTTTGTGTGAGAATGAAGGATACATACCTGGTTACCTTCAGTCTACCTATATATATAAGCCTTCATCCTTACCGTTGTGTTTCCTCCTCATCAATGAGTTTCGCCGAATTCCCACTAACGGTAGGTGGTTAATGACACGAATAAAATGGGAATCCTATGATAAACGGGTATATCAGCTTTACTGCTGACTTCATTGCCAAAGGGATCCTAGGAAGGTGGATTAACTTCCTTGTACGCTATGTAACCGTTATACCGGTATCGCGAGGTAAAGGGAAGATTCTCTCTCTATGCTTATCAACTACTAAGCTTATTTTCTGTCAATTCGGTTGAGTGGAGGATTTGGGTTATTAGTGGGTCTCCTATACCGGTAAACCGGTTTCGTGAGGTATTGGGCCCTTAAAGGGACTCTATTACCAGTAAACCGGTTTCGTGAAGACTGTGGCCCTTAGGAGGCCTCTCAACCCGGTAACCCGGTTTCGTGAAGTATTGTGGCCCTTAAGAGGCCTTTCAACCCGGTAACTCGGTTTCGTGAAGTATTTTTCTGGTCCATAACAAAAACTTTGTATTAAAAATTAAAAAAAATGCTATACTCAAATATACATTAGTTATAAAATTGTGATTTTCAATGTGATGTATTAAAATTTCATCTAAAAACCATTGGCATTGTGATTTTCAATGTGATATGTTAATGTTTCATTTCAAAATTAATTAGTAATGAAAAAAATATTACAACAGTTATTTAAATCATATAAAAAAATGAGGTAGACCACGTGGAACTTGCAACATGATGTTTTTAATTTATTACTCCCTACATATATATTACTAATTAACAAGTGCTATTGAAATAGACACTGCACGCAAACAATAACCAAGCCCTCACATTATATTTTATTTCAAATATGAGATATCCACCGGTAAGAGTGGGAATGAGCCAAACCGGTTCATGGATTTATGGCTCAATTTACTTATGGTTTGACTTGATTCAGTTCATTTAGTAAAAATGTTAGATTTAAACTTTTTAAAAGTCTATATATCTAAATAAGTCGAGTCTAAACTTTATAAAAAGCCTAATAAATTCATTGGATCAATTTGTTTAACTTTATAAATATTTATATATTATATTTTATTATATAATATTATAATTAAAAATAAAAATATAATTTCTTTTACTCTTTTTGTTGGTTTATTAATTTGAGATCCGAGATCGTTTATGTTTTTGTATAACTTTATTTTTGTTATTATATAGTTTGAATTTTGATGTTGTTTATATTTATCTTTATTTTATTTCAGTCGCATAATTTGAGGACATGAAACATTTTTATGTTAGTTCTAAAACGTAATAATTTTATTGAATATATAATATGTTTTTAAGTAGGGATGAGCATGGGTACCCACGGGCGCGGGTAGGGGCATAAGTACCCACGGGCGCTGGTAGTGCATACCTATGCCCCTACCCGCGGGTATTCACGGGTATTAGTGCGGGTAACGGGTACCCACATGTACTCACGAGTTTTAAACTTTTATTATATAATTATATATTTTGTAATAATTATTATACATAAAAATAATTATAAGATAAATAATTACATACATATGATAAATGTTTATCATTATAATTTTATCATTAAAATTCAATATGAAATATAAATAAAATAAAATTTATATATTCTCAAAGTAATAAAAAAATATTAATATATATAACATTTATTAATAAAATATTATTTTATATATGCGGGTGCCCGCTGGGCGGGTATCACAATATCCGTACCCACCCGCAAAGGAATAGTGCGGGTACCCGTTGCGGGTATTTTTGCGGGTATCTATCAGCGGCCATGGGTATTTTGCCCATCCCTATTTTTAAGTGAGTTTCTGAATCAAGTTAAGCTTTGAAATGGGTTGAGTTTAAACTTAAAATTTTGCCTATAATAAATCGGTAAACAAGCTTAGATATTAAATTTACAAATCAAACTTAGTTTTACTAAAGTCCGACTCGACCTAATTCGTTGCCACCCTCACCAGCGATCGAACATTCAAACCAACATTCAGTGTCTTGTCTACACACGTGTTCTCCAGTTGTTCAGAACGTTTTAGTTAAAGCAAGACCTGAACTAAGAAAGTATTTGCATACATGCACATACGGATCTCTCCATGTAGACACAAATTCATTTCAACTGCTTTTATAACACATGACATGAAAACAACAAAACTTTGGAGCAGTTGAAGGAAGACCTCACAGAATCTGAACAGGTGGACCCCACCATGTAAGTACATTATTGCCCTTTGATTCAGGTACACTCTCTACCAGGACCCATCATTGAAAGCTAAACTCAACCAGCTGAAAAAACAGTAGGCAAGTTAAAGAAAAATTCCCCAGCCATGATATTATCAAGTAAGATAATTATGATGGGTTTTTCTAAAGCATATCACATTTAAAAAATTTATAATCGAAAAATCAATAATGTTATATTAACATCTAAAATCCACATCAACATTAAAAACTTACTTCTTTTAAAAAATAAAGAAGAAATAAAGTGTATGAGGATTTGAAATGATTTTCCTTTATTTAAAAAAAAAGGTGTTAAATATTGATATTAAATTTTTATGTTTACCTAATATTATTGTTGAAAAATCTGCTAATAAATGTTATTATTATACATATATTTTATAAATGAATCAAATTTTAATACAAATATATTCTCCATAAATTTATTAAAATATACTTTAAAGTGCACATTAAAAAAAAACATTTGGTAGTCCGCGTAAGACAGTCCAGTTGGTGGCTGCAGGGACAGTTATGATTTCCCCCTCTCCAAGGTCATGGGTTCTAGTCTCAGACCTCTCATGTAAACCCAAAAAAAAAAAACATTTGGTAATTATTGACCAAAAAAATTCCAAAAAAAAAAATCCATTTAAAAAAAACAAAAAAATTGGTGCTGATGAAAATAGATTTTATAAACAAATTATAGTGACACATGTTAATTCCCTCTTATTTTTAGACTTTAAAAAGTTTGATATTTTCTTATATGAATTGTTTAATGAATTTAAAAAAAAATAAAAATATAAAATTTGATTTTTTTTCATTGCACCAACTTTCAACAAAAACTAATTACTTTTGTATACTTATTCTCAACTTAGAATCGAGTTTAAGAAGATCATTGTTTATAATTATTATTATGACGTGTTATTTATTTGGTAGCAATGTAGCATACTCCACAGAAGGAACTTAATTAACCTAAAAAGACTGATATTCTCAATATTTTAAGGATATAAATCCAATTTTTTAATGTGTACAAAAATCAAAAGAACTGTGACTAAAAGCAAATTAAGGGCCAAGTAAGAAATTAAATGAATCGAATCAAGAAAAAATAGAATAAGCAAAGTAAGTTAAATGATGAAAAGTAGTGTTTTATGTACATTCAAAATTGACAATTGGATATACATATGCTTGTCTTATATGAAAAAAAAATTGTTTTATCTAAATGTCAATTTTAGATGTACATGGAACATTATTATTAAATGAATGCAAAAGCTATGTGGAAGTTCAATTACCATTGTGAGTTCTGGAATTGAAGCTTGGAAAATCATGAGCAGAGGTGGGAATGGAAATTGATAATTGTGTTGTGGATGATTTCTCATCCAAATCAAGCCATGACCCTCTACTTTTATGTGGCCATTCATCAAAGAAACGATGCACAATTTTATGAGGCTCTTGTTTTCCTAGTTTCATCATGAGTGTTGTTTCTTCACACTTGATATCACCACTGCTACCTAATATGTTGTAGAAACCTTGGTCTTGGTTTTCTAGCTGTTTTGAGTGGCCACTGAGGCTCTGAAGTTGCAAGTAAGAGTTATCATTGGATAAACCATTGCAGCTCCTCTGTTTGGAAGAAGATGGGGAGCTCATTGCAAGTGGTTTGAGTTTCCAAGAATCATCCATTGATGAAGTAGAGAAGCTTCTAATGGTGCCAGAAGGTTCTGTGAAGAAAGCATGCTCATCCACCTCTTCTTTTGGTCCATAAACATACCTGTTCCTTGTGAAGAAACAAAAGGAAAAAATATGCAAATTAATTACTCACAAAGACTTCAAGAAAGAAGTTTAACAAAGCAACATTAATTGTTTTGAGAACATACAATTTTGAGATAATATGACAAAAGATATACTTGTACTTTATACTGTATTACTGAGTACCTCCTCTGCTCTTACATGTAGGGCACCTTCTAGAAGAAATTTTTGGTCCTATACGTAGGACATTTATATTTCCTATGCATCATTAATTATTTTTTCTCTTTTTTACCCTTATTAAATGCTTTGACTAACTACTCCCTCCGGCTCGAATTATAAGAAAAAATAACTAATTTTACGCTTATTAAAGAGGTTAGCTGATTGTATTTAATTTTCTCAAATTTATAAAAGAATAGAGGTATTTTAGGAAAGTTGCATTGGGAATGAAACAAAAATTAAATAAGATAACAATTTTCTAGGGATGTTTTAGGAAAGTGGCATTAGGAATGAAATAAAATTTAAGAAAGTAAGTTAATTTTGCTTATATTTTAAACCAAGAGAGATATGTTTTTTGTTGCTTATATTTCGAGCCGGAGGAAGTATATTTTTTTGTTGTTCATTAATGAACGTGAACTTTCCAAGTAAAGTAGGGGGTAAAATTGTAATGTTACAATATATTTTCATAGAATTCACAAAACTAACCACTTTTCTTTATATGTGTAATTCTGTTAAGTATGCCCTATAATAATAAAGACATGAGGGAGTATAAAAAATGAACTTACATAGCAAGATCTTTACTTTAACTTATAAAAAATATAGTAGTAATGTTTTTTTTCCCTTCAATGTTCTAGAAAGTTAAACATTAGAATTCACGGGGTATTACGTGACAATTTAGGTGAAGTGACGTAATATATTATTGGTTATATCATTATTAAAGTGACGAAAAAATCATTTTCGAAAATTTGAAAAAAATTCAAAGATCTAAAACATTGAAAAAAAAATTAAGATCCAATTTAAAAAATTGTATCTAAGTTATTAACAACTTAAACAAACCTACTTTATATTATAAAAATGAAGTTATGTTGCAAGACGTTGTACTTTGACTTATAAAAAAGTATAAAAAAGTATAGCAATGTTTTTTTTCCTTGCTTCAATATTCCAGAAAACATTAAAAGTATACTTATAATTAAGCACTATATGACCAAAATGGGTTTCTAGAAAAACCTGCTGCAAGCGCTAGGGTCAAGAAAAATTGGAGCAGTAGCACTGTTATTTTCGAATGACAAACCAATAGCAGATGACCTTGATGGTTGATGATTATAAAGAAAAGGGTGGTGCTTGAGATGGGAACCATAGGGAGAAGAATGTTGAGGGTGGTGGTGATGATGATGGTATGAGTCAGAGGACACAGAAGATGATGAAAGAAATGAAAGAGAATGAGTGGTTGATGAGGTTATTAGTGCAGCAGAGGAGCTATTAATATTTTTAGTGATGAATGATGATGGGATTGATGTTGGTGTTGAAGAATAATTTGTGTTTGTGTTTGTGTTTGTTATTGGTGTTGATTTGAAAACTTCCACAGGCTTTCTTGAACGGTTTTTGCCTCTGTGCATGTGCCTCTCACAGTACTTTGAATCTGGGTATGCCTCTTTTGAGCACCTCCATTTCTTCCCATCTGTTCTTCTGCACCTACCGGGCTCTGGGTCTATTTTTCTTCCCAAACCCATCTGCAGATAGTTCCACCCAACTGCACACATCACACAACCACAACCAAATCGTTTCTAGTCAAAAGATGATACCATATGTTTGAATAAAAAACACATTTATTTGCATATAAGGTTTTGAGTTTAGCCGTAAAGGGTCCCTATTATAATTTTGAAACATTTTCATATTAGCAAATTTCAACACCAGATTTGACATATTGATATTTTCTCACATTTATATGCAATATATACTTGTTCCAACATTAATTATAAACAAAAATAACTAATTTTACGAAGGTTAGTTAATTATATTTAATTTTTTCAAATTTATAAAAAAAATAAAAGTATTTTAGAAAAGTTACATTTGGAATGAAAAAAAAATTAAATAAAACAACAATTTTCTAATAATGTTTTTGAAAAATCTGAAATAAAATTTAAAAAAGATGATTAATTTTACTTATATTTTAAATATTTCAAAGTGAATATATTCAAGTCAACAAATAAAACTTTTTTTTACTGTACTTGCACTCTCACAATTACAAAGACCAAAGTGACAGAGATGTGAGGACTTACAGTGTTGGGGGTGTTGAGGCAAAAGCCTTGAAGAGAGAGGAGAATCCAAGAAGCTTCTTTTGATGGTGAAGAGAAGATCAGGTGGGATAGAGATACCTGAAGCCATGTACTTGAAGATAAGTGCTTGATGCTCAAGCTCTTGCCATTGTGTTGGAGTAAAAGGGTACTTGCTGCTGCTGCTCCTTCCATTCATCATGATAAGCAATTCCACAACTTTGAATATAAAGAAAATAAAAAGGAAAAAAAATACAAAGGCAAATAAAATAGCTAGGAAACAAGGAGCACAGAAGAGAGATGATATAATATGAGAGGGTTCAAAAGTTATAAACAAATGAAACAGAAATTTATTCAGAGCAGTGAAAGAGAAGAGAGTTTCAGGGTGAAATTTAACAGTAGAGGGTGTGGATGGGTTATTACTACAGGACTTGGGGGAGTAGAGTAGGTATATTTATTTCAGGAGGGACCATTGGGTTACAGAATCTTCTGTCAAAAATGAAAACTAATGGTTCTGAGCACAGAGCTGTATGCTGGTGATGCAGTGTCTCACACACATGCACTTTCTCTCTCTGTTGCAGAGTCTACAGTCTGCACCTCTCTGTTGCTACTGCTCCTGCAGTGCTGCAGCAGCTAAGCTGGCTCTCTGCCATCTCCTGTCTCTGACACCTCTGCGGAAATTCATAAACTAAAGAAAGAGAGAAATAATAGAATAGGTCCTAAAAACAAAAAAAAAGCAACACGACGAAGTTATTAGAGCATCCATCGGATATAAGCGATCCGGTCCCACATCACTTAGATTGGATTGGATCAGATAAAAAAAAAATATAATTTGGTTTGGTCTCGTGGTCTAATTCAATCTCAAAATATTCAAATCATTGTATTATGGTTGATTCATGATCTTATTATTCTTGAGATTGTTTAAATTGGACGAATTTGTTATTTTTCAAAAAAGAAAAACCTAGGTATTAGTAATACAATTTTGCAATATGATACCGTATTAGTCCTAGGTATTAATTTTGCAGTGAGTGAGCAGTATTTGGCAGTATGAATTCTTGTTTTTTTTTTCATATTATGGTAATTTTTATAGATATTTTTTTAATATTTTTTCTGTTTGTTGAGTAATTAAATATGTGCTAAATAGATTGAACCGATTCGGACCAAATAAATGGTTTGATCCGGTTTGGTCTTTGTACATAAAAAATACCTAGACCGAATTAGATCAGACCATGTTAATTTAATTGATCTGATCCCTAATATTCATTAAAGATCGGATCGGACGAAACCGTTACACCCCTAGCATAGTAGCATCCACATCCATGATAAAACAATTTGTTTCAAAATACTTCATTCGACCTTATTTATAAGATTTTTTTCGAGTTTTTTCTTTCACCAACGAATGAAGATAGTTAAACTTATTAGTATTATTGGAAATGTGAAAATTTGATATACTTTTTCAAAACTATCTTTATAAATATTATTGGAACTCTAAAAAATGTAGAGTTAACATGAGTCTTTGTTGAAAAAAGTAATTAAATGTCATTTAAAATTGAGATGGGGTCTTATAAATAGGACAAAAATAAAAAACCAAAAAGGACTTATACATAGGACAAGAGGGAGTAGATCTAATCAATTATTTTATTATTTTTCATACTTTCTTATATTGAGGAATGTTATTTATACATCCAGAATTGACGTTTGCTTATCTTATATGAAAAAACGTAATATTTCTGCATATAAGATAAACAAATGTACATCCAGATGTCAATTCTAGATTTACATATAACATTTGGCTTCCTATATTTTAAGGACAAAACTCTTTTTTTCTTTTCAACAATGAATCAACTTTTGTCTTTAAAATAGGTTCCACACACTACCTCACACTCTTAATATTTTACAATAAATAGAAACCACCCCAATTAACTATATTTTTCCCACCAAAAACTAATTATAATTTAAAATATTCTTTATTTCTAACAGTTACTTTTTTAAATTTTTTTTAATAACGGCATAAATAAATACCGTAATAAATTGAAATACACTAAATGTAAGTACAAAATGCATTAAAAATAAATATAAGATAAAAATACATTAAAGATTACAGAAAATATATTAAAGATTAAAATACATTAAATATTACAGAAAACAAAGAAATATGAAAAATAAGCCACATCGTACATTGCTCAACTTTGAACATTGACGCCATCGTAATGGTTCCAAACATGTTTAATCAAATCGGCTTGAAGTTGTTGATGAACAGACCAATCATGAAAACTAGATCTCAAATGAGGGTAATTTTGAAAATCATGACGACTGTCATTAGGTACTTCTGGATTGCCCACCATATTAGCGTACTAACCAAAATTACCACCATCATATGTATCTCGTTAATCTTCAACATTCATGTTATGTAATATGATGCATGCTTATATTATATTAAATAATAAATAATTGATCCAAAAGCCACTGTCGAGCTGGACAACGTATGATTGCAAATTGTTCTTGCAGTTGCAGCACTCCAAATGTCCATTCAATATCCTTTCTGAAGCTTTCCTATTTTTTTAAAGAATTCTCTCTTAACTCCTTGTGGTATGGAGATATTTTTGACAAATACAGCCCATTGAGGATAAATATCATATGCGAGATAATACCCTATATTATAAGGAGTTTGATTAACCTTGAAATTTACATGAGTTGCTTGACGAGTAAGAACATCATTGAAGACATTGGATTGGTTTAACACATTTATGTCATTGTTAAATTCCGCAACCCCGAAAAAAGCGTGTCAAATCCATAAATCGACTGACACAACTGCTTCCAGCATCACTATTGGGTTTCCATGATCCTCCCGAGTAAATTGTCTTTTCCATGCTATTGGACAATTCTACCATCCCCAATGTGCATGCAACCAATGCTACCTAGCATGTCTGGAAAGCCACAATCGCTACCAATTTACAGTAACCTTTGAATGTCATCATTGTTGGGCTTTCTTAAGTACGTACCCCCAAATACATTGATCACGCCCTTGTAAACTCATCGAGGCATTGCAGTGATGTGGTCTCGGCCATTCTCACATACTCGTCGAGACTGTCAGTACTTTCTCCATATGCCAATATTTTAATATCACTATTACAATTTGTATGGGTGAATGGCCAAGCATACTGGTTGTGTCGGGCTTCTATATGAAATACTCGTCATGCGGAATAACGACATCTACAATTCTCATGAACACATGCTTATGCATTCGGAACTTGCGTCGAAAATGATCATTCATGTATATTGGATTGATTAGAGAAAGAATCATTGAACAATCGAGCATTCTCTTCTTCACGATTTCTCTATACGTTTGGTCTTTTACGTCTACGGTTGGTGGTACTATCAAACAAAAAGTTTATAGCTCTCCAGACAATGTTGTTCTCCATGTTGGAAGGATTGGTGGGATCCATTTGGGGTATTAAAAGATAAATGAAAATATTATATAGAAGAGTGATGTAAATAATAAGATTGCAAAGAAGAGTGTTGTGAATATATTTAGAATGTTACTAATACTTATAGGCAACTTGGATACTACCCACGACTAGTTTTGCAATGGCTATTTTTTTTTATAACGGCTAATTTTATATAACGACTAGTTTTTTTAATTATAAAAATGAATAGACTTCTTGATTTATAAAAATAACGAATTCATTAAATTTTGGGACAAAAGTACAACAAATGATTATAACTACCGAAGTACATAACATCTTGATTTTTAAAAGGCAAAACTGGTTCTTTGGTCCACTAAGTTATTTATTTGTTCCAAAGTAGTCCCTCAAGTTTACTTCCATTAACAGACTTGGTCCTTCCGTCAATTTTTCTAATTTCGGTCATCTTCTCCGAGAAGCATCCGATATTTTTCGACGAAACACCATGTTTTCCGACCAAACTCCATTTTTTCCGGCAAATTTCTTTAACCTCTAACTTACCTTCATTTCCAACTCCATTGTTGTAATTAAAATACTTAAAGACATACAAAAATACCATTCTTCTCTTATTTTTATTTCAAATAGGAGAAGTGATGTTGATTGTTTTGCTGTTTCTTAAGGTATTGTTTTGGTTATGTAATTGGCAGAAAATCTTATATATAATCAATTCGACACTCGACAACAAGTTTTCCTTAAATTTTGGGACAAAAGTACAACAAATGATTATAACTACCGAAGTACATAACATCTTGATTTTTAAAAGGCAAAACTGATTCTTTGGTCCACTAAGTTATTTATTTGTTCCAAAGTAGTCCCTCAAGTTTACTTCCATTAACAGACTTGGTCCTTCCATCAATTTTTCTAATTTCGGTCATCTTCTCCGGGAAGCATCCAATATTTTTCGACGAAACACCATGTTTTTCGACCAAACTCCATTTTTTCCGGCAAATTTCTTTAACCTCTAACTTACCTTCATTTCCAACTCCATTGTTGTAATTAAAATACTTAAAGACATACAAAAATACCATTCTTCTCTTATTTTTATTTCAAATAGGAGAAGTGATGTTGATTGTTTTGTTGTTTCTTAAGGTATTGTTTTAGTTATGTAATTGGCAGAAAATCTTATATATAATCAATTCGGCACTCGACAACAAGTTGTTAATTTTCCTATGCTCTATTCAAAGTTGACAGGAGTCTTGGAAATTTAAAATCACCCACATGAGCAACATCAAAAACAATGTTTGGCTTTAAATCACAATGTACAATAACAGTTTTCTTAGACTCGTGTACTTAAATAAATACTTGTTCATTTCTTTTGTATCAAGCAAACATAATATTTGTACCATAAAAACACGAGTTCACTTCATTATATTTTTATACTCTGAATAAAACATGAGTAAATGGGGATTATAGACAGATGACATGGTGCAGAGAATGTCGAATAACTAAGTGTTAGACTTGTTGTACTTGCTCTGAGTATGAACATTTGCCAAGTTTCAACAACCTAAAATTCATGAAAAAGCATGTTATCTCTATGTATCACTATGGAGATGCATACCACGATTCAACAAAGACATTAACTCCTCCTGTTTCAAAAGACTTCACGTAAGATTAAAATTTATGTTACAAGGAACTTGCACATTGGATGATATTAATGGAGATGAAAATGAAGGTGAGTTAGGGATTAAAGAGATTTGCCGAAAAAAATGGAGTTTGTAACACCCAAAATTTTAATCTTGGATTAATAAGAGTTAATTATAAATTTTATTTATAATTAATTGTTATTATAATAATCCCTAATTAAGATTAGTTGTTTAGTATGCGAGTAAATGGAAAATAATTCCATAATTATTTTCTATGCAAAAATTAGAATTTTGCATATTAGTCCCTGATGTAGGACCTAGGAGCAATATTAGAAAGATTTTGGAGGGGAAAAGGAATAAAATTATTATTTTTCAAAATTGAGTCGAAAGACTCGAGTATTCTGGGCAGAGTTGCTGAAGATAGTGCGTTTGATGAGTCATCAACCCACTATTCCCAGGAATTGACACGAATTCGCTTTGGCAACACCTCAAGGGTGTCGTGTCGACCTGCATGCAACTGGAAATCGTCCATATAAGGCAATCAACCACGAATTCGAGCCTTTATTGATGAAATCGTGAGGCTAGGGTTCCGAAACTTGTCTTCAACAATTCTCCTTCGACTTTGAGTGTTAGGTTGAGAGTAATACACTGTTACGAAGCTTACATCCTGAGCTTCGTAAAGACACTAAGCTTGTGAGTTGAGGATCAGTGAACTAAGAGAATCGAAGCTCGAAAGGTTGGAGTCTTTTGTTGGAAAACAGTTCGTGAAGCTTACTTTGATTGTTAATTTTGGTAAGTTCTTGAACTTTTAAGACTTCAAACTCGTTTCATTCTCTTATGCATGTTGCAGAGAAAAATTTCTAATTAATTTCCCCAATTCTTTTACATGATTTAATAATCAAAATCGATGGTCTTATGAACCTACTCAAAACTGTGTTGTTGTCAAATGGTTTTTGGGGAAACTAGCTTGGAGGTTGAATCTCTGTTGAATCTTAGTTCCTACATGACTTAGAGGTAAGGGTGAAGCTATACATTCGCTAGAATAAGGATCAATTACATGAATTTGTGTAGAAAGCCACCAAGAGGCTTCAAGGGCTTAGTTTGAAATAGATTTTTGGCTTGGAGGCCAATTTGTGTTCTGTAACTTGATGGAACATGTTTTATATGTTGCATGTGTACTGTATGCAAGTTATTTTCATACCAAATATGATTAGATTTGGATTTGGTATGTTGAGTTGTTAAAAATGTGTTTTTATGCATAATTGATGCTTGGATATGATTCATTGTAATTTGATGAAATTTGTGAGTTGGAACATGTTTATTTTGCATAAATATAACTCTGTTGATCATTGGTTTTTGTTAAATTTGGTTAAAATTGAAAATGGTATGTTAAAACCCAAATTTCAGTGTACTCTGTCAGTCAAGACTCGAGTAGTTGGCTAAAGACTCGAGTATTCTTTGATGCACCAGTGCGTCTGATGGCACCAGAACTCAAGTACTTGAGCCAAGACTCGAGTATTGACTGATTCAACAAATGAACCTTTATGATGAACTACTCGAGTCCTGCATGAACTACTCGAGTATTCTGGGTTGATGAACGACTCGAGTATTTCATGAACTACTCGAGTACTTTGAAAAATCTGAAACATAAACTTTTCAGAAAATTATGATCTACTCGAGTCTTTTGGGAAAGACTCGAGTCTTTTTGGTCAGATTGTTGAAAATGTCATTTTTAACTTAACCAAGTTTTTTATACCAAAAGTACACTTAATGAAGCATGTTCCAAAGGATGAATTGTACCAATAAATTACATCAATTACATTGAAATCCATAAATGAATTTATTCCGTGTTATATAAATTAAGATTAAAAAGAATAATCTTAAACAGAATATGTTATTGCATCCATGCATGGTGAAAGGTGATGATGTTATCGTTTTGTCATGTTCAAGGAACATGAGGAGGGCCTCTGGGAGTGCTAAAGGTTACTTCTTGCTCGACCCCACATTAAGGTTGACGATGTGGTTATTATGAGTTGCACTAAAGTGATAGTTTTATGTTTTGGCGACGTGACGATCACCAGACATGGTGACGTTGTTTATCACTTTTGAATTGTGAATGGTGAAGTGATAGTTTACGTTTTGGCGACGTGACGATCACGAGATGTGGTGACGTTGTTTATCACTTTCGAGCAAGTACGCCATACGTTTGATAACGTATTATATGTATTCTGGTAATACATTGAAGTTATGGAAGGACGTCCGTTTGAGTGATTAGTTGGAGAATCATAGGAATGTGAGAAATTATGCATCATATCATAAACCATGATAAATGACTGAAATAAAAGATGGTATGATCATGTGTATAAAGTGTTATTGTTTTGCATTTACTGATTATCCTTATTTGATTATGTGTATGTATATGCTTATCCCTGTGCCCTTGTTAGGTGATGGCTCGTTACCTAGCATGCGTAGAGATCAGACCCATCCCTAGCGGGATATGGACGTATGAGGAGCACCGAGCGACTTTCGAGGGTGAGGTGGAGTTTACACTCTTCCACCCTAACCCCCTCGTTCGTGTGCGCCCTCGTAGGTTTAGGATACCTATTATATATACTATGCATATCCCAGCTTTTTATGTTTATAGAGGACCACCACCACCAGCTCGACCTGTACGTAGGTTTCATAGTTTCCGTTTTCGTCCTGCTACTCGTTCTCACCCCTCAGCCTATAGAGTTTTCACCGATGAGGACGTTCCTTCATCCGATCCGACTGGAGCTGGTGGGGCTGCACCAGCTACTGGTTTTGGACCTACAGGCATGTCTACTACTCCATCGGATGGGATTGAGGAGGATCCCGTGAAGGGGGAGAGCGAGGAGGAGGAGGTACCAGTCGAGCCGGTTCCCAGACCTCGAGGAGGACCTAGTGGTTCCTAGGATATTGCATAGTATAGATAATAGAGATCCCGGATCGACTCTTGTAGCTGCAGTGGACAAGATGGATGCACAGAGGACCAGTTGACTTGCTCTCAGACACTTTATTTTTGAGTTGTTATATATTGTACATATTTTAGTGTTTGAGAGTCTAGGTCTTATCTTTCAGATCTTATTATGTACTTTCAGTATTATGGACATGTATTTTGTACTTACTCTGCTATGGAGATGATCAGATGTACTCATGGACCTTTTCTCATGATATATATATATGACGATATGATGTTAATCTCAATTATGATCCTTGAGTACCATTATTTTCCGCGCACTCTGATTTTGGTAAAAGCGAATTCGGCAAGTATTGTTACGTTGAATATTTTGTTTACAACTCCCAAGACAACGCTAAGTTTATAATATTAAAGTTTATGCCTTCGTTTCAAATATCCAATGTTGTTTTGAGAAAAGTTTCTGTTTTGGAGTTTACATTTTAATTGTCAAGCCGAATTCGATAATTTTCTTCTATGATTTAATACAATGTTTAAATGTAATTTCAAATACATTTGAGATACCTTATGTTAACCTTTAATGTCCATAAGTAATATTTTCAGAATAAGGGAAATAAATTATTATTTTCCCATAATAAAGAAGGGTGTCACAGAGTTTGGTTGTAAAAAATGGTGTTTCGTCGAATATCGGATGTTTGTTGGAGAAGATGACCGGAAATGAAAAATTGACGGAAGGACCACTATGTTAATGGATGTAAACTTGAAGGACCACTTTCAAACCAAAAAAAAAAAAAACTCGAGGGACCACTTTGGAACAAATAAATAATTTAGGGGACCAAAGACGCGGTTTTGCCTTTTTAAAAATAAAAATACATAAAGGAGTACACTTAAACTAAAACAAAGTTCATATCAAAGTCCAAGTTATTCTTTGATAAAGTTGTAAATTCATGAGCTAGTAGTTATATTTCTGTCATCCTTGATGTATCTTTGCTAAGTGTCTCTAACTGTTGACTTTATGACAAGTATAGCAGATCGTACAAATAATAAAGAATAAGTAAAGTATCGTTCCCACGAGGATTAGTGTTATGATAATTATCACCTTATTATGGTTAAACTAATGAAATTAAATTAAAAAGATAATAGAGTTATTAAATTACAAAACGAAAATGAAAGATGATTTAAAGCAATTGAGAAAAGGGCTAGGAACATGGTTTCATTGTAGGACCGTAGTTACCACTTCTGAATTTCAGTTTTCCTTAAATCAAAAGCAATTCCAAAATTAGTAAAAACTCGATCCCTCAAGGCAATTACTGTTTCTTATTAAACTAAACCCCTTAATCCCTTAAGTGAGTTCTAGTCTAATAATAATTAATTAAAACACTGGAATTTATTATGTTATATAATCCCCAAAAGTATCCCTACGAGTTGGGCAATTATAAAGTTTGATTGCAAGGCCGGACCTAATTCCTAATTTTCCAATTGAAGAATTAGACTACCAAACATAAAACTGTGCATTTTTATGTAAAATATTAAAGCACAATCAAACAATTGATTTAAAGGAAAAACATCAATTTATAAATAGAAAAACTACTCAAGATCCATACAAATCCACCATATTCCTATGAGAAAACTAGTGATCCATTACAGAAGAAGAAGACGAAGATAAATAGAATAACTCCATAGCCATGGATTAGAAATTACCCTAAGAGCAATCCCTTCGAGAACTGTCACCTTCTCCTTGGAATTGTTGAACCTTCTCTTTTACTTTTTTTAATCTAAGGATTTCTCCCCTCCAAGTATGTTACAAACCCTAAGGATTAGAGATCTATAAATAATAAATTACAAGATTAAAATCTCTTATCTCCAACATGAAATTCGTATCTTATCATCTAATCTTAATTTGGGAAGAGATCAATTCTAATTTGCAAAGGATTCTGAAGTCCTAATTCTTCTCAAATTCTGTTCTCGATGCGCGCTTGAGCGCGTCTTACTCCCACCTGAGCACGTATTAGTGGCGCGCTTGAGCACAATTTCCATCTGCTTGAGCGCGTGATCTGATAAACTTTTGCTATTTTATTCTTATTTTTTGCACGAATTACACACGCCTGAGCGGGTCCACCACACGCTTGAGCATGTCAGAACATTCTTTTAAGCTCTTTTCTTCAAATCCTTGACTCTATATTCTTCTTCTTCACTTCCTTTGCTCTGGATCACCTAAAAACACCTAAAAACAAGTTAAAACACCTAGACAAATGATGAGTTATGGAATTAAGTCAAAACAAACCTAAAACTACTAACTCTACTTAGGAAATCAAGCAAAAGCTAAGCTAAAAGGGTGTAGAAACCATTGGAAAACAACATATATCAGACACTCATCACTAACTCGTTGATCCTCAACTTTTCTTCCTCCAAAGCCATCTTTTGCTTCTCTAATTTCATATATTCACGTGTGAATTCGTTGATGCATCCACTTTCGCAGAAGACTTTGCACCCTTTTGTTGATTTTCCCTTCCTTTTTGTTGTTTTCTATCCAATTGGACGTTCCATAAAGGGGGTTTAGGGGTTGTCATCACTGCTTAGTGTAAAACCCTGATCTTTATAAAGGGAATAAAGGTATTTATTAAAAATGTTGCAGCGGAAAAATAATATTTCCCTTTATAGAAAATTAGTGAATAAAATTTTTCTTTCAAATGCAATATATTTCAGGGTTACAATGGAACAGACCAAATCAAAAATCATTTGAACGTCTTCCTTCTCTGCTTGAGTCTCTCGCTTTGACAGATTGACTAACTCAATTGATGCTTGTACCTACCACACAAACATGGTAGATAGGAGTAAGTCACTTGTCAAATCATGTAAGTAGATAAATGATTGAATAAAACACACATACAACCATCACGATGCAAATGATGCATGTTGATCAAGTGTCTTATCATTCATAGTTATTATCTTATTATTTTGTATGCAATGTCTAACTCTTTCTCTTTCTCAGGAAAGGATTCATATGTATGATCTTCACTTTTCATAAACATCTCTTTTATACAAGGGTCACATGTACACTTGGCTATGACGCTTACAAATACACTCCTTTATATCCACACCAAGTCCTTTCCCAAGGGACATGTCATACCGGGATATCAACATGGATATATTCCTACAGATCTCTTTCCACAAGACACGGTAAGATCGGGACTCTAGTGATATATCGCCTACGAATAGCGTTCTATTCGCACCAGGCCATTTCCTACAAGACACGATTTATCAGGATTCTCATCATTCTCATGTATGTCCCTTGTACTCATTCCATTATAACATACTCGTACTTTATGAATTATTTCGTGTTTGGTACTCATACCAAGTCATGCATGATTCCTTTTAATTTCTTTATTTTGTTTCCTAATTAAAGTACAATCAATACCCCTGGTGATAATAATTATTATTTAATTTTCAAACATTATTTTAATCTGATTTAATTTGGATAATCGATTGTCTCGACCCGATAGTCGATTATCCAGTGTTAACTTCTATTTAAAATTTGTAAACAGGTTCGATAATCGATTATCACTTCACGATAATCGATTGTTATCAGGTCCTGAGGCCAAAATCTCCATTTTTCATGTTTAATTCATGCCAATAACTTCAATTAACTTATAGTAAACATCATACAACAGTTATCACATAAACCAAAACTTATTACATGCATGCATTTTACTATAACATAATCATATACCCTCAAGTTCTTGTCTAAATAAACTTTAATATATAATTCCTTATATCATAATTCTAATTTCAGCAATAATCTTACTTATTCAACTAAGTTCTTTTCAATTCATTTGTTTACTTAATCTATCACTCAATTAATTAACTCATCAAGGAACCATGGATTGTCTTGGTCTCAATACCAAGCAATCGTGTCATGATTTTATATACATTATTCAAGTTCATGGAAAAACTTACAATCACAACATATAATTATCAATCATTAATCCTAGCGATATGAATAACATCTCCCATACCCGAGGACCCATATAATTATGAAATAAAAGTTATATATTTTCACCAAAGGGAAATGATTTATCGTACGATCAAGTAGACGTGGTACAAGTAGCAGAATGTGATCATATGCCCATGATTGGAGAAGTAACAAGCATCATTTGATGTCCTTATGATCTTTAAGTATCGATGCATGATATAATCCTCGATATAAACAGGTCAAAACAATCGAACCCCAACTATATGTATAAGTTTGTGATAAATCTGCTAATAAGGGAAGATACATCAAGTGAACTCAAGCACCAGATGTATTTGGCACGAAGAATCCCCCAATCATTCGTAAAATAAATTATGTAGCATGTTGTTCAATAATAACATGTTCAGCATTTTTTGGGAGTACACTAAACGTGTTTCCCAACCAAGTGAGCTTTAGCATTTGTCCTTTCAAGTCTCTACCGGCTGCTGGCACTGCACGTAGTAATTGTCCACAAATTTGTTCCTAAATGAGATATGATGCACCCGCTACAGCATCTCCATCTATGGAAATTCCAAGCTGGACAACATCTTCAACTGTAATTGTGCATCCCATTAGGGATATGGAAAGTGCGTGTCATTGGGTGCCATCGTTCCACCAATGCAGTAATGAGGTGATTGTTGATATCAACTGATTAAATGTTTAGTACATTGCCAAAAACTATATTACATATCAATTGTAACACCGGTTCATATGGTAAATTTTGCCAGGAGTAATATCTGGCTTGGAATTTATCCTCTTCTCCTTACCAAATTTTAATGGATATATGCCCCGCCTTTATCATGTTCATTGCTTCATTTCCAAGATCAATAAACCATGAATTAAGTCTATAATATGCATTTTTGACAAGAGCAGTTATACGCAACACTTGACATCCTGACGACATTCATGCATTCTGCAAGATTGGTGGTCATATGACCATAACGTCTCCATGCATCATAAGCTTGAATCCATTTCTCTTTCGGGATTGCATCCAACCATGTCGTGTCTCGGATTTTTCAATCGGAAAACATTAAACATGTTATCAAAACGTGGTTGTCGCATCTCATATCCTAATAAAATGCACATACACGCACATCCATAGAAAATATATATTAGTTTGTTCGTTTTGTATTTGTAAACTTAGTTAAAATATACATAAAAGAATAAAACATACTCATGTTAATGACTTGCTCCTTCAACTCATCATCTCGAAACTCTTTAATGAAATTGTTTACAACATGACAATTGCAATACACTGAATATGCATCAACACATCCTACTTGTTCGCTACCAGGTGCAACCAAAAGGCCCTTGCCTTTATCTAAGATTATGCACATATTTGTTTGTGGGATCACATATGTGCGAATATTATAGAAAAACCACTCCCAAGCTTCTTTTGTCTCCCCTTCAGCAATGACAAATGCAACTGGCAAGATTTGTCTATTCTCATCCTGTGAACTTGCAATTAGCAATGTTCCACTATATTTTCGATCAAAAATGTACCATATACTTGCAAAATAGTTTGCAATATGCAAAATCTTCGACGCATGGCTTGAAGGCCCAAATTAACACCCGATCAAGAATGACATTACATGGGTCTTGAAAACCATCGACAAAATTTGGAGATGCCTAATATCTCACAATTGTATCGGATGCAAAGTATTGGGCAACTGTTATCCATCTTGGTAACAAAGTGTATGATCCCTACCATTCACCGAAAATCTAGGTCACAGCTCTTTCTTTTGCACTCCATACCTTTTTATACGTCATTGTATAGCCAAAAAGACTAACTACTTCCTTGACCAATGCTTTTAGTTTGATGCTTGGATCGTCACTAACTAAATCAACAATATAATAAGAGATTAAAGATGAGTTTAATTTGCTGTGATAATGAGAAATTACAATAGAAGTATAAGTATGCTCCCTTTAATCTTTTTAATCTCCCATTTATCATGTTTTTTGTTGAATGATGCACGAGAATTCATTCACATCAAACATCAAATCTTTGCACACTACAACATATCTATATGGTCTAGACTCTACAATCGAATACTCAAATGAATTGTTAATGTGATATTGTTTAATTGCATTGATTGTTGCTTGTTTTGATTTAAAGTGCATTCCAACGCACAACACATTCTCTAGATTTCTGGTTCTTTTCCCACTAACTATATATTCCTCTTGCATTAATTCTGAGTTAGTATTAGAGAAAAATGACGATGGTGTAGCATATGTTATATTGATAAATTCATTGATGTTTATCTCGATTTCTTCTTCATCTTCATCACACGGATCAATGCCTTCCTCATCACTAAAATCACTTACAATATCTCTTGTAGTGAGAACATTTAGCGATAACATCTGTCTAATTGAAACTAAGCATTATTATTTAACATGAATTAAACGTAATTAACAAAAGTATTCTATTAAATAACATTATTAGGTAACATAATATAAGTAAATCGTACATACCTTATAATATTTGATACTTTCAATCAGTATGAGAAGAAATATTAGAAGTATGGCAACAAAATTTTCTAAATATAAACCGAATTTTGATTTTCCGTTAGATAAATTGCCTCAACCCCTATGCTAACACCTTTATTAGTTGAAAGAATTATTTTCCCTCTACCACTACGCTAACACCTTCATTAGTTGAAAGAATCATTTTTTGAGGTTTGAGAAAGCTCGGGACATTTTGTTTCATATTTTACACTAATATTTTCATATCCTTTGAAATTTTAATGATGGCAGAAAAATCAATGTTTTCTCTTATTATTTCATTTGAATAAACGAATTGCAACGCATGTTTGTTACGCTAATCACCAATCAAATCCCCTTTCGTATAAGAAAAAAAAAATCACTAAGGAAAGAAATAATACACAAGAAAATAGAATATTTGCCTTGTCAAATATGACCATACCTTTTACTTTTGGTGTAAGAAAAACTTGTCCCTTAGAGAATGAAACCCTATAACATTTTTATGATTGAATATATCATTTGAACTAAATATTTACATGTGCTGCTGCAGCAGAAAGGCTGCAGGAAAATTGGATGGAAAATTGGGTTACATGTAAGGGGAGAAAATTATACAACATTGAACTTGCGTTCAAGATTTGCTAGACAGCAATATTGCCAAGATTTTATTTTATCACAGCCTCATTCCCTTTGGAAGACTGACAGAACAAGATCTGTGTGCACAGAGAAGAGCTGTGTATCCACGAAATGCTGGGAAAAAGAAAAAAGAAAAAGAGAAGCAATCTGCATTAGTAATCTGAAAATTATATATAATAACAATGCAATGAAGATACACAAGTATTTAACAACAAAATAAGACAAAACAAGCTTAAACTGTTTGAGCACACTGACAAAAGAACAACATTAAGTACTCGAGTATTTAAACTATTTGAGTAAACAATTAATTAAGTGCTTATTCAACATTTTTTTTTTGTGAAACAAGATCTTATTTTTATAAACTTATCTAATAAACCTGTTTAAATAAACTAAAAAGAGCTTATAAGAAGTTTATAAGCTATTTTCATACTGTTCTCATGGATAGTAATGCAAATTCAGAAACCAAACCTTCATGAAAGGCCGATCACGATAAGGAAACGAGTCAATGAAACTCTCCTTCAAAAGCAATGAGACCTGAAGGTACAAGCCGCCATGTTAGTTCATCAAAATAGTAACAAAAACGTGCTATTTAAAACGCAAGTCAATGTTCACAGTTCACACATGATGGCACGCTTGCATGCATGCCTTTTCGTTTACAATATTTAAATTTCACATAATCTTGTTTCAATTATTTATAATTTATAATAATTGAATTTAAGAATGTGCTCATCTATCTCTCATTACTTACCACTTGAGCAAAAGGCAAAGCCAAATTTAATTTGCATTATTAAGAGACAAAGAGGAGTTGAAAAGGTTGAGCATTTGACACACACCTAAACTTATCCAGTGATCAAGAAATATCCTGCGACTTGTTTTTTTCATAACTCATATCATTGAACTTCAAAATATAGTCTGATAAATAATTATCAGCGAAATGAGTTGTTGCAATTGGGTTACTTGACCCAATTTCCCTCCAAAAGACTATGCCATTTCTTCGACAAAAGGAAGAATTATAAATAAAGAGCAACATATGACTTTGCACAAAAAAAAAAAGACCAATTAACCACCAGCAACCAACCACTCCATAACGTGATTAGTGATTACTAGAGAAGCTGGTCCTTATTTTTACTTCAAATAAATGTTTTTTTTTTCCCAATGTCAGAACATGGAGACCAAGGGTCCTAGATTAAATCCTTATATCTTATCAATGTCTAACTCAATTTGCTGTTGAGTCAAATATACAGACCTTGTCGTCATTGGATTGTACATTGGTTATTGTATGAGAACGGATGTTATGACAAAGGGAATCCAAGTAAGATCTTAACACCGACAAGAACCCCTTGGCAGCTTCAACCTGTGGAAAAAAACAACACAAGAATATTACAAAACATAGTGCATAAGTGTTAACAATTTGACATGGAAATATTCTTACTTATCTATCCATATTCCAAATTACTTGAGTTTTTTCAATGCTCAATATACAGATGAAATATTAGGAAACTGAATTAACTTGTTCTTCAAAAAGGCTCTTACATAGCTTGACATACGTTACATGCAAGCATGACGAACATATATAATATTCAATATACTGTATTGACTGAAAAGAGAGAGCAATAAAGAGGAAATAAGGAGGGTAATGTACAGTAATAATAAGATGAATAATAAGGGCACACCTGCACTTCTGTGCATTCGTATACTGGTCTTCTCCTACCCAAGTAACTTTCTCCCACAAGAGTCGCATGAAAAGGACGCAAAGAAGAGATTAGCTCTTTGTGTCTTGGCAGTGGTGGTATTGTTGGTGACTTCACCTAATGCAACAAAACAGCATTTTCATAAGAAAACAATGGGCACCAATCTCAGGAAATCATATAAACACTTAAGAAAGCAAATAGAAGAGAGCTATTTCTGTGGTCTGCAAACCTACAACAAATCCTTAGAAGTCAACTTATCTAGTTAGTTAACCTTCACCATCCATAACCTTAACCCTAGCCTCCAAAAATCTAATTGTTTTATTGTTGTTGTGTTAGGTATATTGGTAAGAAAGGCAGTAACCTACCTAGTGGAAGAGAATTTTGTTATTGTTGTTTGCTCTTATAGTTACTGTCTAGGTATACAAGGTATTGTTTGACTTTAACAAGCTAATCAAGACTTAAATTGTGAAATCAAATTACTAGAGTTGAATACTGCCTCAACATAAGTGTAAAGGAACATATGCTATTAGTCTACATTAACATTCACCAAGTTATAAACCTTAAAATTACATCATTAGCAGTTTGAGACTTTTCTTACCATAATAAGGACTATTTTTTTAACATAGAAGAAAATACGATAACAGATTTATTTAAAGGAACGGAAAATATGAAACTAATATATACCACAAGCAAATAATAACCATACAACAGTTCAAATTCAACAATGTGTAAACTAAAGTTCTATTCTTTTATTCCCCTTCATTTGAAGCCATGAATTTTCAAAGGAATACGACAGCTCAGTAAATACAAAATTATTAGAGGAAAGAAAGATTTGCTTTTTTTTTTGCAATGGAAGACTTCAGAAAAAATTACACACCTGGTTCCTATTGGCATCAACCACAGTAGCATTGGTTAACTTTGATTGAACCTCATTTGTTTTGTTCCTGATACCAACCTAGAGAATTAATTTTGTAACCACTCCGATGTCAGAAATGGTATTGTCAATAGATAAGGGCAAGATAAGGAAGTTCATACCAAATTTAAAACTACATATTCAATTAACAATTCTAATTTTTTGTTCCAATTAGTGAAAGATAGCATCATAAGGGTATTACAAACTTCAAAAGCAATATATACCCGATATCATTATCTAAGTAATAATGGGACAAGGGCCAGAGCAAGCACTTTTAAAAGAACGAATACATGTCAAGATAAACATTGTATCCTGACATCAATCAGATGGCATCCTAAATAGTAAAAGCAAGGACAGAATACTCACTATGTATGGGACAGGTGCATCCAAAAACTCAAGCAAATCATTTGGCAAAACCTGGAAGATCATGTTCTTATCAAATACTATACGGTGGAAAAGAGATATTAATATTGAATAAATTAATATTCACTTTAACTCTGATAAGAGAAGTAAATCAAACCGGCATTAGCAGGCTTTGCCACCTGTAGGGCCTGATCAGTGGAATAACAGATAAAACTGAAGCAGATAGAATTCCCTGGTTATGAAAGAAGTAATACATTTATGTCAATCACTATAACGAAATATCAATAATCAAAGTGAGATGCTAATTTCTGGTAATTAAATTCTAGACATCAGCAATCAAATATTGGGTTTCATGCAGAGTGTAGCCATTTCACATTTCATTGAGAGTGGATACTTCATAAAACTAGAAGATCAGACTCTTGCAAGATCTGCAAAGAATTAACATGACCTGTACATTAATAATTAAGCAGTAAAATGACTGATGAGATGCACGAGCACATCAGCAGACCCACTATGAGAAGAAAATAAATACAAGTAAAAGTACTATTGTTCTTAATAGACACAAGAAACCAAAATAAAAATATACCTACAACTGTTCCTAACAGACAATCAACTGAGGTCTGAAGGACAATCATGCATAATCAGTTACACATATGAAGCAGCACTTGCACCAATATAACAACTGAACTGGGAAGATTAATCCCTAACATACAATTAACTGAGGTCTGAAGGACAATCATGCATAACCAGTGACACATACGAAGTAGCACTTGCACCAATATAACAACTGAACTGGGAAGATTAATCATCTTCACAAGATCATTACTAACTTAATTTGAAGAACAAGACATACCAAATTTGAACAGACAACAACTATCTGCTTCTCCAGTAGAGCTGCAGCAAAGAATGTTAACATCTGCAAAACAAACACACAATAATTTAACCCAACATGTAGTTTTAAAACTCCTAGACAAGCATTATGAAACTGTTGCACCCAAATCTCACTACATTTCAACTTCTGAGAAAACTTCCTGCTCCATCAAATCAACATTAAGTCATATCCAACATGCATAATTTATGTTGAAATTGAATATCATAGTACCATATAAGTGACCAAAACAAAGATTAATATCAGCCTCTTATAAATAAAAGAAAATTATTAATATCATATCTTCTCTTTAATCCTGATGATAGTTATTAATATTGATCAAATCTACCCAAATAACAAGTATCTCTTTGTAAAAAAATATGCACTCAAGTACAAGATTTCACCACCACCCACCCAAACGCCACCACCCAAGTGCAACAGTCGGGAGAAGTTCTAAGCAGGATTCACCAACACCACCACTGCGCCCCCAAAAAAAAAACTAACTTGCAAAAACACAGAAAAACTCCTATTAAAACCATAACAAGTCCCCCAACATAGGCTCAATTTCAAAACAAAGTCAAAACTTCCATTAAAAAGCACCACATATCAAGCATGCATTATATAAAACAATATATTACATATTTCACTAAATTATAGGCCAAAACACAACCTACATGTTCAAGTCTCAAGGTACCACACATGCATGCCACAGCCCATATAGACAATGCAGTTGCCTCCTCCTCGGCTAGAAGAGAGTTATATGCCTGAGAATAACAAACATCAATGAGGTACTGTGTACTGCCCAGAAAACTCAAATTGTGAGCATAAGACTATCAAACATGATTCTTCCTAGAAAAATCATCCTAAATCTAAGTAGAATTAAAGAAATGTAATCCAATCAAAATTGTTACAGCATACCTCAGGTAATTCCAGACCAGTACTGGAAGATTTCAAATCAACCATGGTGCCAGCGAGATGTAGAACTGCCTCATCTGGTCTATGATACTCCAAGGGATGTAGGTGCTCCAATGGATGAAACCTAAGTGCTGAGCCCCTTGTAGGGCAACTTAAGCGGTAATACTCATATATAATTTGCAATGGCCCACAGTTATTTGCCTGGGAATGATTAAAATAACTTTGCTATAAGATACCATCACAAAAGACCAAACAACAGCTCTAGGTGCATTTAAAATTACAAACCTTGGCCCATTCAAGAATATCATGCAACTCAGTTAAATCATCTTGTCCAGAGAAAGATGCATCTGTCTCTGGATCATCAGCATCACTCCTAAAACATCTCTCTTCACAAGGTGAACCATGAAAACTGCATAAAACAGACCATACTTTAAGAAACACCACTTAGAAAAAGGAACAACAAATCACTCTGAAAATTTCCATCTTCTCAAGCGAACTTCAAAAACTACATAAATTAGGTCATGTTTAAGATGCATCACTTAGAAGAAAAACAATTTAATAGAAGACATAGCACAATCAGTTGAAAAGATAACTGTAAATATATCAGAATTCGATAGGACAGGTAGGAAAAAATTGTTAGAAAGAAAGATCAAGTGGAATATGTAGTTCCAAGTAGAGAAAGCAACTAAAATATAGACACCAGGGATTGATACTATGAGTCATTCAATGTAGCAATGACAAGAATACACTAGGAACATAATATAATAGTAGTAATGACAACTACTATATGCCCCCCCACCTTGCACGAATCACAGTCTTCTATGCTTTGCTGTCAAATGAAGTCAGGAAATAAACAAGTGGAAGAAAATTATTTTAACCTTTCAAAGAAAGTAAATCAAATGACTACTTCCACTTATGACTACAAGAGAAAAAATATATGCCATCATTAAATCCATAGAAAACTACTAAGCTTCATTATTTTTTGAAGGATGAAGTCATATCATATGAATACTGATTAAATCTAAAAGACAATCACAGTGTTATGTACCTGTAGGAAGATTCAGAACTTTCATACTGGCAATGACGCAGGAGTGGCAAAATGGCATTTGGTAAATGCTTATCTTCTGATTGTTTGTTTGTGACACAAGAATCAACATACAAATCACTATGTTCAGAATTTTTAAGGCCAGATTCTTCTTTGGCAGTTTTTCTATCAGTTACAGGATCAATTGACACGACATTGTCTTCATTGACTTTTTCCTCAAATGTATGCAGATCCCCATTAACCATTTTTGGCTCTGTATGATTATCATCGCTCTGAATGATATCAGGTGAGGAATTTCTTAAGCTTGATTGAGAAATTTGTGGGTTTCCGTCTAGGCTGTCTTCTATTGGTGTATCATTCACCAACAAACACTCTGAATTTTCTTCTTCATAGCCACCTTCAACAAATTCTAAATTTAAATCTTCAACACTTTTTGTCAACCTATCGAGCCTTTCTTGCGTGAAGATACTGCAAAGATAATGGGCACAATAAGACCAAAAACCATAAATTTATGCTGTTCCCTGACATGCTATAGAAGGCAAGTTCTTATTATCACGCATAAGAAGAACAGAGGCATATAATATGCATAATTCAAATAATGTCAGCCAAATACCCAGATAAATAACAACATGCCATCATGTAAGCTACCAAAAAAACTAAAAAAAAAGGCCTTATCTCATAAAGAAGATTGGTAACATGTATTAATCAATGCTGTTAGGCTACATTAAAAAGCATTTTCACTCATTTTTTCCTTAAAACCATTAAGGGTGAGGTCTTTTTAATGGTTTCTCCTAATGTTTCCTTAGGCCTTTCTCTAACCTTATGACACAATAATATAAAAGGATTATATATTAGAATTTCACTTTATCTTCCACCATATAACAATTAGCTTCATCTGAGAAAGCCCAACTAAAAAGGTATGAAATTAATCACCAGCATTTGAAATCTGAAGTGGAGAGATAGATGATAGAGCGGAAAAGTTTTTACTCTGCTTTGCATGATAGTAAAACTAATGTTTACTTCACTACTCTCTGCAAAAGACCAAACTACATCTTTATTCCAAGGAAGCTAGTCTACGTCATACCCCTTGCAATATATTATTTGCGTCACTTAATCTTTGGACATCAGTGAAATAGTTTTCTCCTCTGGCAAGCTACATGGGGAGTGTTTTACTGCTCAAGTACATGAGTGTCCTTCGAACATTGCTTATTACATGCTTTTTCCAACCCTTTTCATATTACCTTTATGTAACCAAACCAACAATTCAGTTTCGTAAAACATATTCCCTCCGTCCCACGAGGATAGTAACAAAATTGAAAAAGTCAAAAAATTAAGGAGACATGTATTTAATGGTTTGTCTAACACATCAACCAATTATCAAACACCTAATTTAATGCATTTTGCATTGATCAACCAATCGCAATTCAAAATTTACAATTTCTAAACTTTTCATTAATTACTTTAACTTTAGTTTGGGACATTTTGCCATTTTTTACCATCCTTATGAGACGGAGGGAGTACAAAATACTAGTATATTTATGTTTCGGAAAGTACTACAGATTAATCATACAAACCCTCTCCAGTTCAGTAGTAGTTACTGGACATCTTTCTGCTTTGATGCATACAATGACGAACAGACCAAATGTACTAACAAGACCACCAAAACATGATATTGAAAATGTCAATGAAAATGAAAATATCTTCTTAATCTCAACCCTCATTAGGGGATGGGAGTCAGAATTATTTTAAATACCTACCTATTCAATACACCAAAGTGTAATTCAAAAAATGGAAGCCTTGAGAGAATGCAGTAACATCTCTGTGTAGTTAATATATGGCGCCTCAAAGAAGAATAAGACAACTGCTTATCAGAAATCAGAGAGAGGAATCCGGAGGGCTTTTGTACTAATTCTTCAACCAGGACACAGCAACCATAAAGTGTTGAATTATTAGCACCCTGTAAAGTGGGTAAAAAAAACAAAGCAACATTGTGAGTACAGGAAACAGTACGATATAGTGATAGTCTAAATAAGGGAGACAGCTAAGGGCCAAGCTATTAAATATTCACACTTCAGGCCCAATTAAACAAATGAGCAATCAATAGATCCTAAAGGCATTGTTTCTTTGGTAGGCAAATATCGAAAGAAAAGAAAGTAAATGGCCAATACACACACATGAGCTCTAGTCCAAATACATCAACCATTTCCTTAATTCCTTTATTTTCTCTCTATTGAATTAGGAGGTTTGAGGAAATGGTGTGAAGACCGAAGATTGCACACGAGTAAATCTTGTATTTATATACAATAATAGCAGTGCAAGCAGCAGTAAGTACACAGCATAATATAAATACTAATTCCTAATAATCAGCACTACAAGTCAGCTATGCTAAATAATCACCAAGGCTAAATATTAGAATGTGCAAGATTAACATTCTCCAAATCCACTCTACCCAACAATGCATGTGAATTTAGCTCCTTTGGCCCGTGTACTTAAGAATCCAAAGAAAGGAAATGTAATTAAGTAGAGACCAATTAACAATAAGATTGCTCCAATTACCTGCAACCTAAATACAAATGACAAATCCCTTTGTTTGAGGTGTTCCTGCAATAATCAATATACAAATATAACATTGGGTGTCAGTGTTTAAAAGCTTAGATATCCTTACAACTTTATCAAGTAAATTGGTTGCCAATACTTGTTAATAAAAATTTGATAACAAAGCTTGTCAAGTTTAATATAATCAAAGAAAAAAAGTGATGCTAACTCCAAATTGTTTGTTATCAATGACACAAACAGTTACATAGCCTTGAAATATAAGCTTTACTGAAAGCAAACAAAAGCATGATAACTATCATAGGGAATCACGAAAATGAAAAACAAGATACGATATAGTGTCATTAATTTCAAGAAACTGCAATATTACAACTTCTTGTAACCATTTTCAATAAATAAGCACCGAGCAAGAATGAAATGCCCTTTAAATGCCAGGTTTCCTACTGTAGACTAGTGTAATTGGAGGCCCAACAGTTTCTAACCCTCTTATACTGGGTTTATGCAATGAAGTTGTAGATGTAGGGTAACCAGATTCACAAAGATGGATGTATCCAATTAGAGGGTTTGTTAATAATCGGTCAAACACTTGGGGTAGGTAGGAAGAAATATTGTCATACAACAATCACGAATTAACCAAGTAAATAATTGACATAATAATGGAAGCATAATATTGCATAAGTACCTGACCATAAAGAATTTCATTCAACTCACTCATGGAAGGAGTTCTCTCAACAGCACGAACCTAAAATTACACCCAAGAAATATTAAAACCTAAGTAAAAGCTCTACATAAATTAGTAACGTGAAAATAAATAAATCTAAGGCAGGACAGACAAGTAGAAGACCAGACAGACAACTCAGTGTACAGATACATACATCAACTAATACCAACTCCATGAATTTAAATCAACTAATACCAACTCCATGAATTTAAATACAAGTAATGTTGATCACTGTGATTCATAAGGATGCAGCTAGTATACTTCACAGACAATGGATACTGGGTACATGGAAGTCAAGCCTCACACCTCTATCCTATACCCTGCCCACCCTTTGTCTCTTAAGCTATACCAAAATGGCACAAATTATGTTCATTGCTTCCAAAAAATTAAGAAAACAAGTTCAAACTCCATAAAAACAGAAGAAAATACCGCAAGAATGACAGACTAACAGGGGAAGACAGGGTTTGGAAACTGATATATTAAATGTCCCCCTTGTCCTTGAGATAAATTTTGTCGGGGATCAAATTATATTCCAAAAGCTAAATTTGTGTTTGACCATTCTCTATCTGAATATTATTGATGATGATGATGATAGATGTAAAAGTACCGATATAAAAAGGACAGGGGAAAAAGATAAAAAATATGCATGCACCTAACCTCCAAGCCTCCTGGGAAGCAGAAAGACAGAAGATCCTTTTTTTTAAGAGGCAGCTTTTTTTCTGGAGGATAAGCAAATAAGACCTGGGCAAAAATTTGAGTATTTAATTTCCATGATACTGATATATTTGAAGACAACTAATATTGAAGAAGGGGGTCAATGAAAGTTGAAGTTGTCATTGCCATAATACTGATAGAACTAGTAACATACTAACATAGGCATTAAGAATAATTATTACGATAACAATTCCATATCTATAAGCAAAGGCAAGATTAAAACCTGAGGTTCAATGTTGGGTTCTACACGAGATTGATTCTGATATCCAAGAGCACTTCTCAATTTACCTGATCCTTCAGACTTTCTAACAACATATTGCCTTTGCAATGCCTGAATATCACAGCAAGGATGAAGTCCAACAACCACAACGCTCTCGAAAAGCCGGGTTGGTTCCTTCCAAGACTTGTTGTCCTACGAACTCAAACAACAGTGTGTATCAGTTTATGAAAACAATAGAGGGATGGCTTAGTATATGAGTTTGCATCCCAAGTAAAAAAAAAGGCATAAAGCCTAAAAACCAACTAGTAATGGCATGCAGCATGAAAAAACATGAGCATAGAGAGGGGAAATAGCTGAAAGTTAAAATAAGTAACATGCTAGGACCAATCTACTAAAGCAAGAGCTGGAAAGGAGCATTCAAAACCAAAAGCTAAAACTCCTACAATACAAGCAGCTTAAGTCTCTGTATAGTGGACACTTGAAAAATATTGAAGGAACATGTAAGTCTGAAACATTCAATCAGAAGATTTTACCATGTTCTGCAACTGAAAATTAGCAGCCCACTGACGCTTCTGACTTGTCAGGATTTCTGGATTGTAATTTGTATATTTTACTTCGGGAGGGCGTGAAAAGCCTTTTATCATTCTCGTTACTTGATATTGCAGCCTTTGAAGCTGACTGCCACCACGATCATCTTTTGTTGAATAAATCACAGATGGCCTTGGAGAATTCATAGCCGCAGCAACAGCTCTAGCCACATCCTCTGTCGTCTGCGTAAAAAATGAAGCACCCCAACTAGGGCTACCTGACTCTTCCTCCTTTGCCATTCCACTCATTTGTTCCTTCCTAAACATGATATAAACAACAACTCAGAAGTAAAATTATCTATCAACTACAAAGCAGCATCAATTCAAACAAAGTTTCTGAAGGAACCGAAGCTACAACAAATCTCAAATCCATTCTGAACTCCTAAACAACAGCAAGACAATATAAATAACTTAAACGAAAGTGGAGCACGGTCACAGCTATAAACAAGTATTCAAGTATACCAGCAAGTCACCAAAAACTGCAACTCTCAAGAACTAATTAACTGACTACGTGCTTTGAAAAAAAATATATATCTTTTTGAGTTAGAAGTTAGAACTTCAGTTTTCATTCTTATTCATCATAGCAATCCACTCTTAAAAGACTTCATATTGTTTGAACACATTAAAAGTGCCTATAGCAAACAATTTTAATTAGTAGTAGGCACCAACTGAATAAGCAAATAAAAGTAAAAACTAGATTTTACTTGGGTCCACAATCCCATCTTCCCATGTCTCATATAAATAAAATAGTAATTAAATATATAAAACCTTCCACATAAATAAAGAAGCTCCAGAAATAAAAAGCTATAGTTTCTTCAAAGCTACATATCTGTTTCACCAAGCTGAAACAGTTGATAAAAACCCAATAACAATTACAAATCAAAAAGAGAATCATTTAATTGAAGTGATGCAACCCCATACCACCCAATAATAATACCCCCAACATAATCCAAGCACCAAAAACAAAAAATAATGAGTAAAAATTATACAGAATAAAGTAAAAAAAAAAAAAAAAGAAACTTTGATTAAAAGAGAAAGAGAAAAACAAATTGGTAACAACCTAGACAAATAAAAAAATGGATTGAACAGATGCCCAGATGAAATTGGAACATGACAAGAAAAAAAGAACATGAAAACTATAAAATAACAAAAAACAAAACATGCTTACCTGGAAATAACGGTGTTAAGAAACTAATAACAGAAAAGACAGAGTATCTGAGAGAGAGAGAGGGTTCAGGAAAGAAAGATGAATAAAGGTGAAAGGCTTTAAGGGAGGAGAGGGAAAAAAAATAATATTGAAGCTTAATTAATTAATTAATTAATTAATAATAATCAAGTTCTTCAACATTGTGGTGGTATTTTTCTTTTTCATGTAGGAGGAAAAATTTAAATAAATAAAATGAAAGTGATTTTACGTTACGTTGAAATTGGAAGAGGTCCATGTAACGAGGAACGCAAACCCAAAAGAAAAAGGGAGAAAATTTGGAATAATAACTTATTTTAGGGTAAAATGAATTGAATGTGTTATGTGGTGAAAGACGAAAAGATGAGAATGGTGATGATTCAATAGAAGGAAGGTAAAAAACGACGGCTACTTGTTATGTTAGAGCCAACAAGGAAGGAAAGTCAGTTTTTCTTCGCATTTTTTGGACTTGGATCATATAGGCTGATATGCATCCTCTACCTGTCATATTTTTTTGGACTTAGAAGATTTTCTGCTGCTTTAGCTTGACTTAATTTTTGTGAATATATTTTTTACTTAATGCTACATATTTATTTTCCCTTTCAACGTTAAAAAAAATGAAGGGACACTTTGGTTCCTCAAGTTTTTCGACAGGGACACTTTAGTCCCTCAAGAAATTTAATTCATTTTTAGTCCCCAAAGTTTTCCAAAAGTACCAATTTAGTCCCTATCCTATTTCCGTTAGCCACTTCGTTGAGGGACTAAATTGGTACTTTTAGAAAACATTGGAGACTAAAAATGAATTAAATTTCTTGATGGATTAAAGTGTCTCTGTCGAAAAACTTGAGAGACCAAAGTGTCCCTTCACTAAAAAAAGAACAAAGGACAAATTATTAAAACTAAACCAAAAACCAATCTAAATAACAACCTTTTGAATGGTTTGGGATTAGTTTTATGGGTAAGGTTTTTTTTGGTCATATTTGTCTGGTGATCATTCAATGGTCATTTGACCATGATGTCAATTTCCTATTTTTACTATCTTCTTAATTTTGATAATCATTTATTTCTCATCTTTATTCTTCCTGACTCCACCCTTAATCCTTCATCTTCCACCATCAATCAAAATCTCCGCTGATCGGTATCTATATTGCTGGAATCTTACTTCATCATCATCCTTTCGGCCCTTCCTCCACCACTGCACCACCCCTATAGCAAAGCAAATCCACTTGTGCCGATGGTGAGTGACACGTGACTAGTGTTGAGAATCGCGGGTCGCAAATCGTGACCACCTCTTATTCCTCACGTCACTTATCATGTTGCCATCTACTTCCTCATCTATTGTGGGTTCGAACGGCCGTCACCAACAACGAGCCCTCCCTCCCCCCTTCCCTAGTTCCTCCTTCTTCCTTCTTAATCTCGAAACTGGGACCCACACTATAACATCCCTCGATTTTCGTATTACATAATGAATTAAGATAAGAATTTTTTAAAGTTAAATATATTATTTGGAAAATAGATATATTTTATTTTGATATTATTTTACTTCCAAATGTTAAGTATAAAGCATTTGATAATGATTGGGAGTATATAGTTATAAAATATATTATTATATTTGAGATTTTTACTCCGATAACCGGTTATTGGGTTAGGATAATCGATTATCGTTGTAAAAATTTCCCAATTCAATGCAATCTAGGGCCCGATAACCGATTACTTAATATCAACAACCGGTTATCTTTGCAAACCTCCTTAAGAGATAAGGCGGTGCTGACTTGAAACGTGTGGATTTCCCTTATTTCGACATCTCCTGCTCCCTTTTGATGGAGTAACAGCTACCTAGCTGAGTCAAGGGAGTGTGGTGTCATCCCTATATCAATTCTTCATTCTTCAGTAACCTTATCATCTTCAAATCCTTGGCTATAAATAGGAGTCATCAACCATCAGTTCTCCTCAACCTTTTGTGCTAAGAAGCTCTAAGAAACACTTTCTAATCATGCATGCATCTTGCTTTGAGATGCAACACAGGTTTCCCCTTGCATTGTAGCTGAAATCTAGCCAGTTCTTTGAGCTTTCCCTACAAAATCTTTACGTGCTTGTGTGTCAAAGAAGCCAAAAATTAGTGTTAGTTCCTGAATCTGTGGTTGTTGCAGTCTTGTGTCTGCCTAGGTTTGCTACTGATTTTTGGTAAGCAAACCGTACCTAAACTCCTGTGTTTTTGTTTCCCAGAACAAGTCTTGATGGCATACAATAGGTCCTAACCAATCCTTTGTATTTTCCTTGCAAAACGGTGTTGAAATCCTATGTTAAAGAGGCAAGAAATCTATTCCTGTGTCACTGTTGTACCAGCTTCTATTGTCAGTCCTGATCTTAATTCCAATTTTTAAGTGTTCCAAATCATGTAAGGGAGAAGTTACATACCCTTAGAACAATAATTGAATGGCTAAAGGTGTATAAAAGGCTTTCTAAGCCTAAAGGGACACTATGTGAAGCCATGACACATGGTTACTTGATTTGGAGATCAAGACAACTCCTAATTATGATTAGAGCATGTTTTGATTCATATGTATGTTGTATCGAAGTGTTTAATTTGCTGCAGAATGAATTGTATAACAATATGACATGTATAATTATTGAATTATGTGATTATATGCTTAAATGATTAATAATTCAACATGCTTATAATTGGTATGTTATATGACCAGATTTTGGATAGAACATGCATTATCATGTGTATTGAATCAAGTTATATTCTTAGGAAAATACTTTATAAGGTTTTAGAAGGAATTAATATTGAAAACTAAAGTCAAAAATCAGTTTTGTTGTCAGATTATCGGTTAATAGTTGAGTTAACAGATTATCGGCCATAAAATTTACAAGTAACAAACAAAATTAAACTCATGATAATCGGTTACCAGATGTTGGTAACCGATTATTCTGGGAAAATTTTCAAAGAATAAACACTTTCATTATGAGTAATCGATTAAGGGTTTGGTTAACCGATTATAAGCCTAAGAACTTATAAAAATTTATACTTTAATATTTAAAATCGATTACTTATAATACCCATAGTTTTTAGTGATTAAATAGTTGGTTCTCATTTAGAATATTGAATCAAATATTGAATTGTGAGTATCAATGGAATAAGGATATTAAAGATATATATATATGTGTGTGTGTGTTTTGGACATTATAGTTAATGTCTTATTCTGTGAAAATATTATTCCATTAATACTTAATATTCAAGAAAAGATAATGAAGAAGTCACACCTCATGCGACATTGAGATTATGGTGGGGAAAAGATACATGAGACAGGAATGTCGAATGAAAATGATCTAGAGGTAAGGTCTACGACAGTGATTTGCCAAATGATCCCTGGGAATTATTATGGGTAGGACGGTCCTAAGATGGATTGATCTTACTAACCTCGCCCCATATAGTCCTGCAATAACTATAATATATTCTATTGGCCTCTTATGCATCTTATGACTAGCAGAGGGCGATTCTCAGTATGGCCTAATCATGTTAAGGATTTGTATTAAGCATGAGGCTTGTTAAAAGCATACACGGTTGTGAGACGTTTACTCTCGGTTGCTTTTCCCTAGAGCGTGTGAGATCGACTTTTGAAAAAGTTGATGTTATTGGATCCAAAATTATGTTTTGAGAGACGTACATGCACTACATTAAGATTAACAAGATGTAGAACTGTGTTGCTTAAAACACTTGTGTTGGAAACCAACAAGCGGGCTAAGCAAATACTAGAGGGGGGTGAATAGTAATTTGAAGCACTAATACCAAATAATTCGAATGATAATTGAAGAATGGAGCTAAGACTGAATTTTCTGGAATCAGACACGAAATACTCGAGTCTTTTGTGAAATACTCGAGTTTTTCAGTGATGAACAACTCGAGTTTTTCTTAATATACTCGAGTTTTTCCTATCAGATAGCAGTAAAAACAGAAACGAAAATTCAGCAATTTATCTCAAATCAATTCAATACTAAACAGGATCTTATCCAACAGAATAGCAAGCAATCTAAATTACTTTTAACACTAGGATTTCTTGAACTTGCTACCTAATTGTATAAATCCTAATTGCTTGAAATGATTAAAGTAGATTGAGTTAGAAAGTAGATTAAAAGCAATAAACCACCACTCAAGCAATTTTATCCTGGTTCACTCCAACAATGAGCTACATCCAGTCCTCCTAATCACTTAGGAGTTTCTACTAATAATCAAATTGTTAGAAATTACAAAGGATTGCTTGAGAATGGCCTCACTCAACCTAACCCTTCAAGAGTGTACCAAACTCTTGATTTCTACCCCAATTTGATTCTGGTGATTGAAGAACTCTTCACAAAGCTTCCTTGAACTCCCTTCAAGAAACTCCACCGGGCTAGGAACCTCCGAGTCTTGTGCTTGAGAACCTCTCAAGACTTCCAACACCTTAAGCCACTTAGGGTTTGCTTGGGAACAATCCAAGACTTTGAATAATCAAGCTTTTTGTATGTGTATTACTAATCTCACAATGGATTAGCACAAATAAGCACAGCTCAATGTAAGAATTGAGGCCTAAAACTCAACTTGGAATAAAATGACAATATGAGTGAGAAGTTGAGCTTTTTGGGAATTAACACTTGATAAGAGGAAATTATAAAAGCTTGAACACACTATGATCTTGTTGTCTTGTTTGTTCTTGCACAAATTCAAAGAGAAATTTTTACAATAAGGTTCTGAAATGCTCTCTTGGGTTGGATGAGACTCAAATGCCCTCAATTGGGTTTTTGAGTCTCTCCAACGTTCATTTTTGTTGACTGGACAAAAATACTCGAGTCTTTTGGTAAATACTCGAGTCTTTTTGGTCGATCACGAGTGAATTGGTGCACGAACAAGACTAACGGTCATAATTGCTAACCTGGCACAAATACTCGAGTGTTTTACAAAATACTCGAGTATATACTCGAGTCTTTCTCAAAATACTCGAGTATTTTGATCAGACATGAGAAAAATTAATTTTCAATTTTATTTTTCCTCTCAAGTATTAATTTTAGTTAATCTCAACCTAATAGTCATATAAAATTTTATTCCTAGAAGAGACTAACTATTTCTACCCACTCTCAACATAAATTAGAAATTTACAATAATATTTGATTGAGAATGATTGGGCACTTGTCTTCTTTTCTTGACTTGATGTTGTTGTGAATGTTGCAATGTCTTCAAGACTTGATTTGTTAATTATTTTGTCATCATCAAAATATAATCACCATAATTAGGAGCATTGAATTTACAATCTCCCCCTTTTTGGTGATGACAAAATAATTAACACTTGTACCATTTGTTGAGCTTGAATCCACTTGAAGATGCAACTCCCCCTCACTATATGATACTTTTCACCTATCTAAAAATTCAGCTTGTGCAGGAGGTTATGACAATTTAATTTTTAGCACCAAACCTATGGTATTATAGTATTCAACAATTATTAAAGTATATACCATAATTAGAAAAATTTAGGTGCAACAATGAGAAAAATTTAGGTGCAACAATGTCAAGACAAGTGTATAATATCTCTCCCCCTTTTTGTCATGATCCAAAAAGGTGTAACAATTTAGAAAAAGATCAAGGGAGGAGAGGTGCATAATTGGAAAACCCCATAACCAACTATGCAATAAAACAAAGACATAATAAAAACAATAAAGAGCTCCCCCTGAAGCTTTGCACAAACACCAAAATGAAAACCAAATTCATTAACATAATAACATCATAAAAGGTCCAAAGCAAAGGTGCAATAATAAACCCAAAGTCTCAAAACACCAAGTTCTCAAAATACAGAAAATGTAACAAAGACCAACATGATAAAAACAGAATGAAAACTAAGATAGACTGCAAAGGTCAACATCATCAAAACATCGAAGGAGCTGGATCATCTGGAGGAGGATAAAATCGAGAGAAGGCCGCCATCATCTCATCAAACCGGCGGTTTATCTGCTCTGACTGCTGGTCCAGGCAGGAATTAAGTTGGGCCGAGTGCTGATCCAAATGAGAATAAAACATGGCAGACTCTGCACTCATCCTAGTGTCCAGGCTAACAAAATCATCACGCTGGGCGTCCATAGCATGCACAAGAGAGTCCATCCTCCCATCTAAAGTGTCCAGCCGTGTGATAACATTGTCTCTCCAGCCCAAGTTATCAAACCCAGATTGAGATCCAGTAAAGTCATCAAAATTAATCTGATTCTCAATAGGGTCCCCTCCTTCAACCTGTGCAAATGCTGCAGCTTCCTCTTCCATCTGATGGGCATCCACCCCTAGTCGAGCTGCAATATTCGCAACCCTCTCCAACTCAGCTATGTCAGATCTGTTCAGGTATTGGCCAGAGGGTTCATGAAACGCCATGTCTTGATGACTCAAGGTACCTTTGTTGAGGCAGTGCTGGTTAACATGAAGAGTCTTTTTCTCTTCATTTCGTGGGATAGGCACCTTGAAGTAACTCAACAAGAAACACACATGCATGGCATAAGGTAAGGTTTTCGGGTGTTTAGATTTTGTAGCAAGTAGCATTCGATCCAAAATTATGCGAGACCAATTCAGCTTTTCATTGTTTAGGATGGCACTAAGAAGCCTAAGTTCATTGTTTGTGGGCTTAGCATAATTGGGTGAGGTTTGAGGCACTAACTGATGGCAGACTATATAGTGCAACACCCTAGTTTGGACAGTCATAAATGAGGAATGCTTAACTCCTTCGGTCCATACACGACCGGGGGACAAACAACTTTGAAAAATTCTGTCCGCATCTGCCTTTAAAGAATTGTCCCCGTGTCGTGTAGTCCCAAAAGCAACAAAAAGGTCCTTAGCGCTAATTATGAATCTAACACCCTCAACCATGGATTCTATGACATCATTATGTAGCCTAAGGTTCGCATAAAAGGTTCTAACTAACCTAGGATAGATAGGGCCATTAAATTCCAGAAATTGAATAAGTTTTTGATACCTAAGGTTAGTAACAAATGAGAAACCCTTACTTTCAAGGAATGCACTGTTGATCCATGTGATAACTCCGAACTCTCTAGTGGCAAAGCCTTCCAACCGTTCCAAGCATTCATCTTGTTGATAGAACTCCGGAATTTCCTCCTCGGAAGATGATTCGGCAATCCTTACTCTCTTTCCTTTACCAGATGATGAAGCCATAGAGGAATTGATGTGAAAATTAAAGTTTTAGAAAGTTAGGGTTTGAAAAGGGGGTGACGGATTTGAGGTTGAAAAGTGTTGAAATTCGTTGAAATAATGGTAGAAAAGTGATTAGAGGATGTAAAACTAGTAAGATTTGGCAAAAATTTGAGTAAAAACGGAGTTTTGAGGAGAGAGATATGAGAAAACCGAGAGAGAAGAGAAAGGGGTCGCAGAAACTCGAGTCTGGAAGGCTGAGAGTATATATAAACGTTCCAAAATACTCGAGTATATTCATAAATACTCGAGTTGTTCTTTAGGATATACTCGAGTTTTTGAAAATATACTCGAGTCGTTCGTGACTCAGCCCAGATTTCCCAGAAAACTCGAGTAAAAACTGAAAAACTCGAGTTTGGTCCGAAAGTTCAATATTCAGGAAAACGCAAAAGACTCGAGTTTGGTCTGAAAGTTCAAAAATTGGGGGTTTCGAAAGACTCGAGTGTTTTGAAAAACACTCGAGTATTTTTATCAGACCCTGATTAAAAACTTTTTCAATTTAAAACTGATTTAATTTTGAATTAATATACTCGAGTGTTTTTGGAAAAACTCGAGTTTTTGACAGAACAGAAAGTAAAAACTCAGTTTTAAAAGACCAAACACAAATCAAACACAAATGCTTCACTACCAACTTGGAATACAGTACAGAATCACACACAATTAACACATACAATTTTAAATATCATCAAGGACAATTTAACTAAGAATCAATAACACATTAGAGTAAGACTAATTTGGTGATTTTCCAAAAATGACACACAATGCAATTAGCCTATATTAGCTTCATCTAAAATACCAAGTTCTCTCCTAATATGATAAAAGGTGTCCCTTGGTAGAGGTTTTGTAAAAATGTCGGCTAATTGATTTGTGGTACTAACAAATTCAATTGTGCAATCACCCTTTTGTACATGATCTCTTAAAAAGTGATGTCTTATTTCAATGTGTTTAGTTCTTGAGTGATACACCGGATTCTTAGTCAAATTGATTGCACTCGTGTTATCGCATCTAATCGGAATATTTTCAAGTTTCAAACCAAAATCCGATAATTGTTGTTTCATCCATAACAGTTGAGCACAACAACTACCGGCTGCGATATATTCCGCTTCAGCGGTAGAAAGGGCAACACAAGCTTGCTTTTTCGAAAACCAAGACACCAATGAACTTCCCAAGAAATGGCAAGTACCACTGGTGCTTTTGCGATCAAGCTTGCATCCCACGAAGTCAGAATCCGAGTAACCAACTAAACCAAGATTGGCATCAGCAGGATACCATAAACCAGTGTTAATTGTTCCTTTTAGATACTTAAATATATGTTTAACTGCGGATAGGTGAGATTCTTTAGGATTAGCTTGAAATCTAGAACACATGCATACACTAAACATAATATCCGGTCTAGATGCAGTGAGATATAGGAGACTACCTATCATACCCCTATACTTACTAACATCAACCGGTGTACCTTGTTCATCCTTGTCTAGATAGCATAATGTGCTCATTGGAGTGTGGGCTTCCTTGCACTTGTCCAATCCGAATTTCTCAAGGAGCTTTTTGCAATATTTCCCTTGATGTACAAATATCCTCTCCTTGACTTGCTTTATTTGTAAGCCTAGGAAGAACTTGAGTTCTCCCATCATTGACATTTCAAATTCCTTTTTCATCAAATTTGAAAACTTTCTACAAAGAGACACGTTAGTAGCACCGAAAATGATATCATCAACATAGATTTGTACTAACAAAATGTCATCCTTGGTTTTATAAATAAATAGTGTATTATCAACCTTCCCTCTTTGAAACTTGTTTTCTAATAGAAAGGAACTCAATCGATCATACCAAGCTCTTGGAGCTTGTTTCAATCCATAGAGTGCCTTTTTCAATTTATAAACATGGTTTGGAAATTCACAATTTTCAAAGTCGGGGGGTTGTTTGACATACACTTCTTCATTTATAAACCCATTCAAGAAAGCACTTTTAACACCCATTTGATATAAAGTGAATTTCATGATTGAAGCATAAGCAAGTAAAATTCGGATAGCTTCAAGACATGCAACCGAAGCAAAGGTCTCATCATAATCGATACCTTCCTCTTGGTTGTACCCTTGAGCTACTAGTCTAGCTTTGTTTCTTATAATCAACCCGGATTCATCAAGTTTGTTTCTATAAATCCATTTAGTACCAATTATGGTATGATCATCGGGTTTAGGGACTAGATCCCAAACTTCATTTCTTTCAAATTGGTTTAATTCTTCTTGCATAGCAAGAACCCAATGATCATCCTCAATGGCCTTTTTAATTGAATCGGGTTCAATTTGAGAAACAAAAGAGACATAGTGGCAAATGTTTTGAATAGACCTACGAGTAAGTACTCCCTTTGACATATCTCCTATGACATTGTCTATAGGATGAGCCTTGACCGATTTCCAAGTTGGAGGAAGTTCTTCCCTTACTTCTCCTTCATCAACTTTTGATTTCTCTCTCTCTTTTTCTTCTTTTGAAAAATCAATGTCATCTTCACTAGCATCACATAAAACACTATCTTCTTTCGAAGACTCATTAAAAACCACATGAAATTGATTCCTCAATAGTTAAAGTTCTTTTATTGAAAATTCTATAAGCTTTACTATGAGAAGAATAGCCTAAAAATATGCCTTCATCGGATTTGGAATTAAACTTGCCAAGATGTTCTTTTCCATTATTTAAAACAAAAACTTGGCATCCGAAGACATGAAAATGAGATATATTTGGCTTTCTTCCCTTGTAAAGTTCATAGGGGGTTTTATCCAAAGAGGGCCTTATCAAAATACGATTTAAAACATAACAAGCCGTATTGACGGCATCGGCCCAAAAATATTGAGGTAATTGAGAATCATTTAACATGGTTCTAGCAAGTTCTTCTAGCACCCTATTTTTCCGCTCTACCACTCCGTTTTGTTCCGGAGTTCTTGGTGCGGAGAATTGGTGCTCAATACCATTTTTAGCATAAAATCTATCAAATTTGTGGTTTTCGAATTCACCACCATGATCGGTACGAATAATAATTACTTTTTGATTTACTTGGTTTTGCAAAAGTTTGACATGATGTTTAAAAGATTTGTAGGTCTCACTCTTAGTAGTTAAAAATAGAGTCCATGTAAATCTAGAGAAGTCATCAACAATCACCAATGCATAATAGTTGCCACCAAAGCTTTTTACTTGTGATGGTCCAAACAAGTCCATATGAAGCATTTCTAATGGCCTTGATGTGGACATCACCAATTTTGATCCAAAGGTGTTTTTGGTTTGTTTACATTTCTTGCAAGGAGAACAAACACCTTCAATAGAAAAATTTAGCTTTGGTAAACCAACTACTAGATCTTTAGATTGTATTTTCTTCAATTGGTTTACATTTATATGAGCGGTCCTACGATGCCATAACCAAGTGTCATTTTCTTTGCTCACTAAACAAGTAGATACCAAAGAAGTGACTTTGTTCAAATCAACTAAGTAAGTATTATTTGACCTTCTACCAACAAATTTGATTGATTCATCTTTGTCACTTTTAATGAGGCAATGGGTAGAGGTAAAAACTACATGATTACCAATATCACATAATTGGCTTATGCTCAAGAGATTATGTTCTAATCCTTGAACATAGAGCACATTATCAATAATCAAGTTTGAAGAGTTTCCGATTTTACCAATACCAAGGATTTTGCCTTTGTTGTTGTCCCCATAAGTGACATAACCCTTTTCCTTTGGAGTAAGCTCAATGAAGTGCCGCTTATCTCCCATCATGTGCTTCGAACATCCACTATAAAGATACCACAATTGTTTTCCCGTTCGAAGACACACCTACAAAATGAAATCACTTGTTCACTTTGGGTACCCAAACAATGTTGGGTCCCTTAGGGTTAGTGTTGGGACTTTCTCCCTTCTTAATCCACATATAAGTGCCCTTTTTCATTTCAAACTTCTTAATATGGCACTCAATGTTGATATGTCCAACTTTTCCACAATAAGTACAAGTTGGTTTCTTTGATGAATTTTTCTTAGAAAATGTTCCAACCACCTTGTACTTTTTTTTGTCCTTTTTATGAACATATCCTAAACCGGTTTTGTTATGATTATGTCTTTGAGAGTTCAACAACCGGTTGAGGTTTCTATCACTATGTGAGATTGTGAGTTTGTTTTTCAACTCTTTCACTTCTTTTTCAAGTTCATCACATCTCTCACATGGAGTGATAATATCCTCATGATTTGCACAATCACTTTGATGACTAGAATTAATAATTTCCAAGGATTCATTTTGAAGTTTCAACTCATTTATAGATTTTTGCAATTCATCAATTTCTTGTTGAAACTCCAAAATTTTCTTTCCTTTTTCCTTATTGATTTTAGCAAGCCTTCTAAATTGAATTAACATTTCATTGTAGGCTTCTTGCAAATCATCATAGGAAATGGAGTTTGAAGAGGAACAAGAAGAGCTAGAGGTTACCTCATCATCACTTTCACCCATTTCATGATTAGCTCTTGATGAGGACTCATGATTGTTCTTGGCCATGAGACAAAGATTTGCATTTTCATCACCGGAACTACTTGAAGATGATTCATTGCTCTTCTCCGGTGCATCCCAAACAATGTATGCACGCTTCCCCTTGATCTCTTGGGTCTTCTTGTCATTCTTCTTCAAGAATGTGGCACATTCCATTCTAATGTGACCAACCCCACCACATTCATGACACTTAACTCCATCATTGGTACTCTTTTCTCTTTGTTTGGAGTCTTTGGTTCTCTTGAATTTGGATGAAGAGCCACCTTTCTTCCCTTTGAAAAATTTGTTGAACCTTTTCACAAACATCCCGAATTCTTCTTGATTTGGTTCACCATCGGAATCTTCACTAGTAGAGCATTCTTCAACTTCTTTTGTAGCTTTAGTTGACGCTTTGAGTGCTATGCCCTTTTTCTTTTTGTCCGATTCCTCATGCATCCCAAGTCTTGTAAGTTCCATCTCATGCTCTTGGAGTTTGCCAAACAAAGTGGCTAAGTCCATGCTATTTATGTCTCTTGATTCCTTGATGGCGGTTACCTTGGGTTGCCAACTCCTATCAAGACATCTTAGAATTTTGTTAGTAGTTTCACCATTGCGAAATACTTTTCCCTAAGGAAATCAAATGATTGACTATATGTGAGAATCGCTTTTGCAAGTCACTAATGGTTTCATTTGGCAACATGTGGAACAATTCATATTCGTGAGTTAGAGAATTCAATCTTGCATCTCTAACCTCACTTGTTCCCTCATGTGTGACTTGCAAAGTATCCCACATTTCTTTTGCCGATTTACATTGGGAAACTCTATAAAATTCATCATGGGATAGAGCCGAAAAGATGATGTTTTTAGCTTTTAAATCAAATGAAACTTTCCTCTTTTCATCATCATTCCAACTACTCCTTGGAATTTCAACAATTTCTTCATTAATTTTCTTTTTGGGAATAAAAGGACCATTTTCAATTGCATCCCAAATATCCATATCAATTGCTTCAATAAAAACTTTCATGCGTGTTTTCCAATAAACATATCCTTCACCATTGAATAATGGAGGACGGTTTATTGAAGCTCCTTCTCCACCAAAGTTATTGCTAGAGCCCATTTAGTTTCCAAAAGGATCTTTTTCGAAAAAGTTGTTACACTCGATCTTTCGACCGAGCTCTGATACCACTTGTTGGAAACCAACAAGCGGGCTAAGCAAATACTAGAGGGGGGGGGGTGAATAGTAATTTGAAGCACTAATACCAAATAATTCGAATGATAATTGAAGAATGGAGCTAAGACTGAATTTTATGGAATCAGACACGAAATACTCGAGTCTTTTGTGAAATACTCGAGTTTTTCAGTGATGAACAACTCAAGTTTTTCTGAATATACTCGAGTTTTTCCTATCAGATAGCAGTAAAAACAGAAACAAAAATTCAGCAATTTATCTCAAATCAATTCAATACTAAACAGGAACTTATCCAACAGAATAGCAAGCAATCTAAATTACTTTTAACACTAGGATTTCTTGAACTTGCTACCTAATTGTATAAATCCTAATTGCTTGAAATGATTAAAGTAGATTGAGTTAGAAAGTAGATTAAAAGCAATAAACCACCACTCAAGCAATTTTATCCTGGTTCACTCCAACAATGAGCTACATCCAGTCCTCCTAATCACTTAGGAGTTTCTACTAATAATCAAATTGTTAGAAATTACAAAGGATTTCTTGAGAATGGCCTCACTCAACTTAACCCTTCAAGAGTGTACCAAACTCTTGATTTCTACCCCAATTTGATTCCAGTGATTGAAGAACTCTTCAGAAAGCTTCCTTGAACTCCCTTCAAGAAACTCCACCGGGCTAGGAACCTCCTAGTCTTGTGCTTGAGAACCTCTCAAGACTTCCAACACCCTAAGCCACTTAGGGTTTGCTTGGGAACAATCCAAGACTTTGAATAATCAAGCTTTTTGTATGTGTATTACTAATCTCACAATGGATTAGCACAAATAAGCACAGCTCAATGTAAGAATTGAGGCCTAAAACTCAACTTGGAATAAAATGACAATATGAGTGAGAAGTTGAGCTTTTTGGGAATTAACACTTGATAAGAGGAAATTATAAAAGCTTGAACACACTATGATCTTGTTGTCTTGTTTGTTCTTGCACAAATTCAAAGAGAAATTTTTACAATAAGGTTCTGAAATGCTCTCTTGGGTTGGATGAGACTCAAATGCCCTCAATTGGGTTTTTGAGTCTCTCCAACGTTCATTTTTGCTGACTGGACAAAAATACTCGAGTCTTTTGGTAAATACTCGAGTCTTTTTGGTCGGTCACGAGTGAATTGGTGCACGAACAAGACTAACGGTCATAATTGCTGACCTGGCACAAATACTCGAGTTTTTCTATAAATACTCGAGTATACACTCGAGTCTTTCTCAAAATACTTGAGTATTTTGATCAGACATGAGAAAAATTAATTTTCAATTTTATTTTTCCTCTCAAGTATTAATTTTAGTTAATCTCAACCTAATAGTCATATAAAATTTTATTCCTAGAAATGACTAACTATTTCTACCCACTCTCAACCACTCTCAACATAAATTAGAAATTTACAATAATATTTGATTGAGAATGATTGGGCACTTGTCTTCTTTTCTTGACTTGATGTTGTTGTGAATGTTGCAATGTCTTCAAGACTTAATTTGTTAATTACTTTGTCATCATCAAAATATAATCACCATAATTAGGAGCATTGAATTTACAACTTGTACAAGCAAGTGGTCACGAGTTAGATCACTGACTCATGAGAATGCCTTGCTGGAAGCTGATACTTGTGATTGTTTTCTTTTAGTCATTTTAGTTGTTGTTTATACAAGGGTATATCAGTAGCTTACTTCCTGTCCCAAATTGTTTGTTAGGATTTTGAGGCAAAATTTTTGTTTTGTAAGGATGCAACCATCCACTCAAGCGAAGGAAGGAAATATCTGCAGGTTATGTTTATTGTTTTCTGTCTAAATGTAATCCCAAAATGAAATGTATTTTTAATAAAAAATTGTATTCACCATTTTTCAATAAAGGAAATTATTTTGTCCTCTGCAACTATTTAAAGAATATCCTTTTAATTACCTTTATTTAAATTGGGGTGTTACACACATGAACCACGATTTGGCTCTAGTTCAAACGAGGCGAACTAAACCCGATGGTGGGAAGAGGCACCGCTAACTCTTCTTCTCTGCTAACCATCGTGAACCACCTCTCGTGGTGGTGCTGTTGAGTCAAACTGATCTTGACTGGCTGTGTAGCAATGGTGTCAGTGGTGATGGCAGTTGGTGACAGTGGTGGGTTGATGGTTGAGTGGCAAAGTTGGTGAAGGAATGATGAAAGAAGATGGGGATAAAAAGGTCAATGCACCTAATTTTTTAGGTTAATCTTGACATTTGATATATTTGGTTAGTAAATCAACGATCCAAATTAAAAGGAAGTCAAAGAGACAACTGGTGGTCGCTTCCAAAATTCGCCATTGGAAAATTCCCCTAGTTTTATCAATAACTAGTCTCGTCTTTTCATCTATAGTATTCATAGAATTGTTTCATCTTGTTTCATATGTATTTTTCTTTAACACATCAAATATATAATTAATATTGTTTTTTTCCAACTATACCATTATTCATGACAACCTCTTTTTTATCTTCAATATAGTTTTTTCTCTTCAATTATGATTACATGAGGGTACGGTTTTACAATCAAAATATCACAAATTCTTACATCATTTAACCAATTCTTAAAACTTGTACATAATCTTATAACATACTATATATGAAATGGAGGGAGCAATTATTACCATGTGTCATACACATGTTATTAAACTTTAGCATAAACGGTAATATTTATGGCAAAACTACTAAATTTGTTTCTTAAGTTATTTTTATTACAAATCAGTCATTTAAGTTTTTTTTTCAAATAAATCCTGTAAATTGTTGTCATCCAACAAATCAGTCTTTTTCATTAATTTTTTATTTAAATGACATGTGGCACCATAATAATTTTTTTTTTAAAAATCATTAAACCTTTTTTTTTTTGAACACGTGACACCATTAGTTGAGTGACACGAGTCACTTAGCGGGAAAAAAAATTAACGAAAAGGACAAATTTGTTAGACGACAACAACTTACAAGACTTATTTGAAACAACAAAAAATTAAGGGACTGAGTTGTAACATAAAAATAATAGAAGGGACCAATATAGTAGTTTTGCCAATATTTATTGATTATCTACTTAATAATATTAAAATATATAATTTAAATGAAATATTGATAATAAAGAATTTTGACTTTATAAAACCTAGTGAGTAAAGGGAAATAATGACACAAAGTGACTTGTTTGATTGAAAGAAACAATAATAAAAAACTTTTTAAAAAAAAAATTAAGAGTTGAAATGAAAAACAAAGAAAGACAAATTGAGAAGAAAATATGCGAGTTACAAAAGGAAAACCAATAGTTTGTGATAGTAGAAATTTTTTGATGTTTTTGGATGTTTTTATCATTGGAAGATTTTTGGATTAAAAGAGATAAATGAATTATGGAATCACCTTAATTTCATAACCAATTTTATAGATACGGTGCATATAGAATTGCTTGAGGAAATTTTGTATGACTTTTGTTGCTCAAAATTCAATCTTGAAAATATTTTTGGTGTTTAAAATTGTAGCAAAAATATTATATTTGTTTTTAAAATATGTGATAATGTAAAAATATATGGCATGACATATCATATGGCAGATATGCATTTTTCCCTTTTAAAATTTTAAATTGAGAGAGTTTGAGAATGATGATAAAGGTGATTTTTTCCCCAAATTTAATGAGATTAACAGAAATTAGTCACATATAATTAATTTCTCTCCTTTTATAAGCTTTGTCAAATTTGGATGAACTTTTTTTTTTTAATTTCAAAATATGGTTGTGAGTCAATTTGAATTTTTATTTAAAAATATTTTTCAATTATGATACTAACAAATAGAAGAATAATAATATGTTTCCAAGAAAATAGGAAGATAAATATATTCTATTTTTAATTTTTTTATCTTTCATTAACTTTGTTTTTTTTTTGGTTAACACATTAACTTTGTTTTTTTCAAAAATAAAAACAATTAATTATTATGTCATGTGGCATATATACTTTCGAGACTGAAAATTTCATTATCCTTTTTACATGTAGCTATTTAACCAGTGTCATTAAAACCAGACGGGACAGGCGTGAACCAGACCCATATCCAATCTGATTACTTAAATAACTGGACGTGCAAGTGAACCGTATTAAATCGGGGCAAACCGGTTAATACAAGGTTGAACCAGACCGGGGTCAAAGCAACTCTTTGATGGTCAATGCATACCCTTTTTTGAGATTTGATCATGGGTTGATTGTATACTTAAGAGCCAGCTCCCACCAGAGCATCAACTTATTTGTGTTTATATGCGTGAATATAAAGTTTTATTACTTAAATGCTTTTCTTTTTATGAAATTAATTATACTAGCTAGTTATATTAATTATATAGGAATTAAATTATGTAATATGAGTGGTGCCTTGACCGATTAATTATGTAATATTAATTATTGCTTTTTATGAACCAATAAACCACCATTCCAATACCTTGATCGGTTTCATAAACGGTACTGTTTTAATAACATTGCATTTAACAATAATTAGCATAACAATTGTTGTTAGTTATCAAAGCAAATTGATAGACAAAAATTTAATGTGCTAAATGCTCGATCTTAAAGCAAGACAAGACTTTATTTCTCCTTTCAAACATTTTATTTTGAAAGATTTTCTTCAACTATAGGTCATTCAAACAATATTCAAAATAGAAATCCATATACATTAGGTCAAGCTAAGTGGTAGCTCACTTGGTCCTTTAACCAACTGGTCTCGAATTCGAGCCTTGGGTATGGAGCAACCCCCGCTGGGAGACCCCTACCACTTAGTGCGAGTTCAGTTGTGTCGAACCGGATGAGTCGGATTCTGGGTAAACCAGATTCGGATACCGGTTGGTATAAAAAAAAAATACAAATTTCATATAAATATAAGTCCAAACCATTGTGATAAACATATTTGTAATTGCATGACATCATATACATAAATAAACAATACATAACTAAAAAATATAAAATATTTGTTAACATTAAATAGATATATACATGTATATATCAATATGCTTAATCCTACTGCGATTTCTCATATTTATATAATAATCATTCTCGTGTTGATATAAAGATATTTTATGTTTTCTAAAATTCACAATACAGTCTATTAAAACCTCGTCAGGGGTTTGAACTTCATTTTAAAATTATTGCATTTTGCAATTGAACAAACTGCACATACATGTCAAAATTTAGTATTACATGCTTGAAACATTTTAAATGATTCATGGATACGGATTAACCATGTAAAGATGTTCATGGTTATACTTTAGCTAGGCATATTGAATTCCTCATGAATATTCATATATATATATATATATATATGTTATTATCAAGTGAGCCATAAAAGTAGGCTATAACAACATTCATTAGACACAAATTAAGTCCTTTATGTACCGCTAGACTAATTAAGTAACGAAATATACTTACATCCACCATTAAAGAATATGTCTCCTCAAAATCAAAGCCATATGTTTGTGAAAGCCTTTGATAAACTAATCGTGTTTTATATCTCATAATTTAAAATTTCTCATTTCGCTTTTACACAAAAAATTCAATTGTATCCAAATGGCTTTTCACCTTTAGTGTACAGACTACAAGTCCAAATATTTGTTGCTTTACAAGCGAGTTTTATCCTGCCTCAGTTACTTCTTTATATTTTGGCCAATCTTCTTTTTGCGTATTGTTGGGTCACCGGCAAGTATACCGGATCGACAAGTAATATCGTAAATAAGACCAGATATCGTCCCACAGGGATTGCAAATTGTTCAATTAGTTTCCACCAAAAAGTAGTTAAAAGCAAAATCTATTGGTTTCTATTTAATTAATTAAGATTGAATTAAAATAAAATAAAAACAGAAATTAAATAAAAGTGGTTGAGCAATTTAAGAAAACGAGTTAGGAACATGATTTCATTGTAGGCGTTGTTTATTTATCATAAATCTTTGTTTTTCCCTAAATCAAGAACAAATTCCTAAGGTAGTAATTACTATATTCCTCTTATGCAATTACTGTTTATTATTAAATTTGATAACCCTTAATCCCTTAAGTAATTAAACTATTGAATAACCTTTAATTAAGAACAGTGGAATTTATAAAAAGTTATATAATTATCCAAAAGTATCCCTACATGTTGAATAATTATATTGTTTGATTGAAGGCCTTCTAATTCCTAATCTCTCAATTGAAGAATTAGAGATCCAAAACATAGGTTAGCTACTTCCATGCATAATAGTGAAAATACAATCAAACACTTGATTTAGAAACGGAAAAACATCAATTCATGAAATCAATAAACTAATCCATACAAATCCACCAATTCCTAACACGAGGGTTTTAGTTACACATTAAGAAAATAAGAATAAAAACAATAGAAGAGTAATCCATAATCATAAACAGTTAGGATTACCGTGAAGAGATCTTCAGTCTTCCAATCTTCGATCTTCTTCTCCTCTAAAGCTCTCCAAAATCATGTAATCTCCCTCTCTAAAAGCTCCTAACCTAGTTCCTAATCCTAGAATAAATATATATTTACAAAACCTAAGAAAATCCCTCAAAAATGCATCAGAAAGTGGCCCAACTGGGCCTGGACGGGGTTCGCGCGCCTGGGCGCCTAGAGCCACACGCCTGGGCGCACCAGGTCTGATTGCTGGTGGACAACGTGGGCTGTGTGCCTGGGCGCCCCAGCCTGGGCGCTTGGGCGTGCCAGCCTACTTCCGGCTCCGTTTCGCTCCATTCTTGCGCCATTGTCAAGGTCATATCGTCCTCTTTTCAACTCCATAATTATTTTCTTCAATTAAGCTCCGAAAGTACCTGAAACATACCCAAAACGGATCAAAACGTTCAAAGGATTCTAAATTACCTAACTTCCTAAAAACTATACAAAAAGTCCTAAATTTACAAGAGAAACAAATCAAATCCATAGTAAAAAGGAGTCTAATTCATGCTCAAAACATCATATATTGGACCCAAATCACTCCCCCAAACTTAGTATTTTGCATGTCCCAGGCAAAAGTAAAATAAAAACTCTAGAACACAAGACTACCTCCTAAATCAAAATGTACACACCTAATCTAGGACTTTGACTCACAAACTCAGACAATTATTTTCACAAGCAATTCATACAATTGAAACCTGGTTAGAGAAACAAACTCAACAAGAACCAATAATTAGTGAACACTCTCAACCTCACAGTGTATATCTCTCATGTGTATCAAGGTTTATATATATGTAATTCACTCAAGTTCATACAGTGACAATGTGTTACCATAAGCTTGACCATAGACCCAAATCTCCACTGAAATTATTGAATGCACACAAAAATCAAAAGGTCTTATATTTGATTCTAATGGGGCCATGGCTAAAAGTGTTAGGTGGGATAAAAGAAATAAAGGATAAAACTAAGGGCTAAAATGCAAAAACAAATTTCCCTTTAAAAATTATGAATGAGCAATGAATACAATTAAGACTCACACTCAACTCCAAAATCGTTATCATCCTTCTTTTCTTTTTCAATTTTTTTCTTCTATTCTCTTCTTTTCATTCCATTTATTTTCTTTTCATCTTTTTCTTGTTTTTCACTTGGAAGAGAAAGAAAACTCAATCACTTTTACCATATTTTTTTCTTGAGTCATTCATCTCAATTGCTCATTCAAAATTCCAAAGGTATTAACAAAGAATTTTTCAAATCAATGTAGGGTACCAAAGAAAATCAAATTTTTATTTTAGGCTCAAAGTGGGCAACTAAGGGAAATATATCAATACAAATCAGTTGAAGGCCACAAAAACACATCCTAAGTGCCTTAATCATTTTAATGCATGCAAACAATTATCAATCTTGAAATGATCACACGTCAAATTCTAGAACACAAATTCAAAGTGAACAACACTCATGAAAGAAATAGGGGTTTCAAATCAAAATATCTCACATAATCACATACCCCTGTCAGTGTTTAGGCCCAAAATCTCACTAGGCTAAAGGTCAGTCCACTAATCACAAATTCTCAAAAAGTTTGTCAAAATAACCAGATCTCAACGTATTCACAGCTTAATCAAAACAGTATCAAAAGTCAATGAGTCTAATCCTAAACTAAGTATTTACAACTATCATCAGAAAAACAGTCCTAAGTCTAGAATAATTATCTACTCCTACCAAGAACACAAACCAATACCAAATATTGGAGAAAAATTCAGATCGAAATTTTTTTTATTTTGTTAACTCCCCCAAACTTAGAGGTTTGCTTGTCCTCAAGCAAACAAATCTAACCTTAACTACAAAATAAAAATTAAAAACTACGAAAACAGGACATTATTTTTGCAAAGTACCAGGTCTGGGGTGACAAATTGGGAACTAATGGGAGCAAATGGGATCACACCCTCAAACTTAAATTCTGCACCCTCTCCACGCCTAGGCGTGGCTTGACCTGTGACTTCATTTTTTTTTATAAAACTACCTAAAACTAAACTACCCTAAAAAAAATAAAATCTAAGGGAGTTACTTAACATTGGGTTGTCTCCCAACAAGCGCTTGTTTGATGTCACGAGCCTGACGGGTCACCTCTTTTCAAAGGTTAGGGTGGTTGTCAAGATCCTTTCAAGGGTCGCACCTTGCTTTTCAACTTCTTTCCAACACTCTCTCCATTCGAGTGCTGAATGTACATGAGAGGAGCGAAGTTCTCCGCGGTGATTGGTGGTTTTTCAAAAATTTTAAGTGTAGTTTACTCACCATTCACTCGAAGATTTACTTCTCCCCTAGGCACATCAATCACTGCCCATGTTGTGGCCAAGAATGGCCTTCCAAAAATTAGAGGAATATTTTCATCCTCTTATACATCTAAAATCATGAAATCCAAGGGCAGGATAAAATCTTCCACCTTTACCAGAATATCTTCCACCAGTCCATATGGGCGGAGGGTGGTTCTATCAGCTAACTGAAGTAATGCCGGGGTAGGCTTAACCTCTCCTAAGTTTAATGCTTCACACACAAACAATGACATAATGTTTACGCTAGCTCCTAAGTCACAGAGAGCCTTAATTGAGTACTCCTTCCCTATGCTAACTGAAATGGTGAAGCTACCTGGATCCTTCAGCTTTGGTGGAAGGTTGGATTTGATGATGATGTTGTTGCATTCTCTGCTATCGGGAATGTCTCCTCAGTGAGCATCCGCTTCTTCTTTGTCAGCAACTCCTTCATGAATCTCGCATACAGAGGCATTTGTGCTAGAGCCTCTACAAATGGAATGTTGATCTGAACCTTCCGTAGCATCTCCAAGAATTTGGAGAATTGCTTCTGGTCATCCTCTTTCTTCAACCTCTAAGGATAAGGAATCCTCGGAGGTAGTGGTGCTGGTTTGGCTGTGCCTTTCTCTTTCTCTTGATCCTCAGGTGGATCCTACGTCTGTTGCATTGCAGTTGAGCCTCCTCCACTTGGTTGCTTTTGCTCCTCTTCCTTCCTCTCAACCTCAGTTGCATCATCCTTCTTTAGTGGCTCCTCATATGACTTGCCACTTCGAAGGGTGACTGCCATGCATCGCTCCTTGGAGTTGGTTATGATCTCTGACATCTGCTTTGCAAGCTGGCTCACTTGTATCTCCATGTTGCGGATGCTAGCTCCTTGATTGGTGAAGCTCGCCCTTGTCCCTTCCATGAATATGGTGTAATGACCTAAGTCGTCACGAGAATTATGTTATGATATATGCATATTATTAATGTATTTTAAGGAAATGATACTGATGATTTTATGATGGTATATAAAAATAAGAAATAATTTGAAGCGGATACTTCCATAAAGCCGCGTCATTATATTTCACAATAAAAAGTTTGATTTAATATACATCATTTCACATTGTTTTAGTCAAAAGATACAACATCATAACTCTGAGTTATCTAGTCTCAGTCAGTACTCATATACATATATATAACCCAGAGCAGTCCACTAACTCAAAATATACTCAAAAGTCAGTCTACATACTAATGATAAATACCTAGCATATCACCTCACATCTCATCCACCATCCACTGGCTCCCAGTTGATGGAACAACCTGATCACTCTCCCCTCCAGTCTGTACGGCGTCCTCCCTAGCTGGCTCACTCTCGCCCTCCTTGGGATCCTCCTCCTCAGAGTCCACCTGAACCACCGAAGGCACACGTTCCGGTGATGGTGCAAATCTCACAGTCTGAGATGGACCCGGACAGGAAGGATCCTCAGGTGCAGCTCTCTCCGGAGGAGTGCGAGCAGGAGCAGCTGGTCGAAAACGGAAGTGAGAACGACTACGTGCAGGCTGGGGTGGTGGAGTACCATGTCTATAAGTAAAAGCAGGAGGTATATGCTGGGCATATATCATAGGTATGCGGAATCGACGAGGACGTATACGCCAAGGGGTTCGGGTGGCGAAAGATCAGCTCCACCTCCCCCTCGAACGTGGCCCTACGCTCCTCATACTCCCATGTTCCTCTCACGGGACGCATCTCTAGGCACGCCAAAAATCGAGACATCACCTAATAAACAAATAGGGCAAAGGGAGTAAGACAGTGTCATTCACGTACAAATGAATAATTAAATGAACTAGGAATAAACAAACACAATTAGTCAAGTAGCAATTAAAATCACGTAGGCAAATTAGCAATTTCAAATAATCAATTAATAATTACTAAATAATAAATATCAAGCAATAATGTATGTTTCTAATGCATGTGCAATGCAATGCGATGCAATTACTTGATGCAATCTCCTCTGTGATATTTTTTAAATATCATGCACTTGACAATTTCACGTTTATCGATAACGTCCTCAACGATTAATTTTACGCTTTATCGAAAACGTTCAAACGATTTAATTTTACGTTTTAACGAAAACGCTCAAACGCTCCACGTACGTTAGACGACAACGTACCAACGATCACACTAAATAGGAAAAGCAATTGGGAGTAAACGTCTTTCCACCAAGTATACAATTACAACTCCTGTGTAATTTATACTAAAGACCGTCCTCCGCAATCACGAAATACTCCGAGAGATCGATAAAATAAAATTATAGTCATTGCAAAATTATCCCGAGTCGAGTCTGCAGAACCCACTCATCATAGGACCATTTTACCTATAATTAATTCCCACAGTTATTTGACGTATCACCGTCATAAACCTAATCTCAGCGTATTCTCATACCGATTTAATTAAATCGAATGTGTCTTTTCCTATTATCTTATCTTAACTCCTTAAAACCATGCATGATTTCAATCACAATTAAAATATTAGGATTGAATTTAATTTATTTATTTAGTGTTGAATTGATGTTAAAAGAAAGTGACACCCAAAATATTCTTTTTAATAGTTAAAACAAATTTTTAACTTAAAATAATTAATTAAAAATATTAGTAAAATGTTGGATTAAGAAAAATACATTTTTCAGGTTTCTGTACAGTGTCTAACCGGTTAGAGAGTCGTGTAACCGGCTAGTCACATTCAAATTTCCCTCTTTTTCAAATTTTACAGTAACTAACCGGTTAGAAGTTGCAGTAACCGGTTAGTACCTGCAGCATCAGTCCAGAAATGCCACTTTTTAACACCAATTCAAAAACCTTTAATTTTCAATCCTTATCAACCATTCATAGAACATATATGGACATATTTAAATATGTTCAAACTAATCATAATCACCAATTTCATGGGATACATATCTAAATCATCAAGTATGCATATAATCACATTCAACATATCAAACATCAAGTATGCAAGGAATTGATATAAAGGACTTATGTGCATCGCATCAATATACTAAACTGAATTATGAATCACTGATCATCAGGTATATTAAAAGCTTGGAAGGTGAAGTCTTCTCCCATATTTTTAATTTGAATCTCTAAAACAACCTAATTCTAACAACTCCATTCAAGTAATAATTTCAAGAAATTCATTGAAAGGAAGGCTAAGCCTTCTAATCATTTATAAATTGGAACCTGTTATCTGTAAGGAAAGCTGAATCTCCATATTTTCTTATATTATTTTTTTATATATTTTATTTCATGTCTCCTCCTTTCCTTTAGTTAACTTAATCTTATTTAAACTCCACAAAATAAAACAATAAACTTCCACTATTTATTCACTTACCAAGTTTAAAACCAAGAATTCATAAAAAGTTTCTTTGCTCTCTGTGGTTCGACAACCTTCTTTCACTATCTACAAGTTGAGAATTTTGTAACGTATCTAAAATTCCAACAGTTTCCAACCCAAAACGTGTTCTCCTTTTCCAATTCATGTCTAGAACAGTCTTAGTTCTGGGTGTCTGAGAGCACTAACCGGTTACTCGCATCACTAACCGGTTAGTGAGACACAGATCTGGAAAAATCTAAAGATATTATATTATATTTATTTTCTTTTCTTAATATCTTTTAAATACTTCTTTTATTTTCACAAAAATAATTTCCTTTAATTATTTCTTAATTTATTTTTAAAACATAATTATATACTAATCATCATAATTATATTTTATAATCACATTATAATTTTTATAATAATTAACGTAATTACATATAATTATATTTTATAATCGGGGATTAATTTTTGGGGTGTTACATATGGCAGTGTTTGTGATTAACTTTTCTAAGGCCGTTTCCCAAGTTGGCTTTTGTGTCTGTTGTGGCTGTTGTGGTAGGTTGAGGGCTGGGCTGCACCATGGATTATTAGACTGATTTGTTGGCCCCGGATTGTAGGTGTTGGGGTACATATTGTTTTTACGTACTCCTCTACCCACAAAATTGGCCTGCTCCTCAATAGTTGCCTGACCCTTTCTGACTTCGAAAGCACAATCACCATTCCGGTGACTTCCCCCACAAAAGTCGCACCTCAGAGTGCTAGATGCAACTGACATACTGATCTGGCTCATCTGCTTCATTAATGCAGCAATCTCCTGCTGCATCTGCTTGTTCTGCTGAATCAAGATCTGGCTTTAAGTAGAGTCCAGATCATAACTCTTCAGGACGCTTTGCTCCACCTGGGTCCTTAGTCCCTGGCTGCTGTTGAATGTCATGTTTGCAATAACTTCCTTGGCCTCTTCAGCAGTCTTCTTCATCAGCGATCCACTAGCTGCTGCATCAATCATGCTTTGATTGAATCGGTTGAGCCCATTATAGGACGATTGAATCTGCTGCCAGTCTTGCATATATGTTGGGAACTTCCTCAGTAGCTGGTTGTAGCGCTGCAAAGCTTCATGCAACTGCTCGTCGTCCTCTTGCATGAATGAGTGAACATCTTGCCTCAGCTTCGCTTGTTTCCTAGCTGGAAGGAACTTATCCATGAATTTGGAGACAAGTATTTTCCAGTTGGAAAGACTCCCTGGTGCTTGGTTGTTCACCCACGTTAGCGCCTCGCCCCTCAGCGAGAGAGGGAACATCCTCATTCTGATGGCCTCCTCCGTAGCACCCTCGATCTTGAAGAATTCGAGCATATCAAGAAAGTTGGCGATATGATCCCTGGGGTCTTGATGCAGCGCACCACTGAACTGATCCTGCATGATGAGGTGGATGTACTGCGGATCGATTGCGAATGCAGCTGCAGTGATGGCTGGCTGGACTATGCTGGAAGCAAAGAAGTCCGGGTTCACAGGTGCATATTCCGCCAAAGTCTTCCGGGGAGGAGGAGGCGAGAGGATCCGTGAGATCCTCCTCCTCCAGCCATCTTCAAATTTTGCTCCTTCCCCTCTTGTGCTAATTTCTTCTTCCTCTTTGTACTCAAATAGATAATGTTACATGCAGAGCACAAAAACAACAAAAAGATTACGCAGCACCTGTCGAGACAAGAACACTAAAAAAAATAAATTTCACCTAAAACTACAACTAAGTACCGAAAACTAATTGAAACGAATATCAATCCCCGACAACGGCGCCAAAAACTTGTTGGGTCACCGACAAGTATACCTGATCGACAAGTAATATAGTAAATAAGACCAGATATCGTCCCACAGGGATTGCAAATTGTTCAATTAGTTTCCACCAAAAAATAGTTAAAATAAAAATCTATTGGTTCCTATTTAATTAATTAAGATTGAATTAAAATAAAATAAAAACAGAAATTAAATATAAGTGCCAGCCTACTTCCGGCTCCGTTTCGCTCCGTTCTTGCGCCATTTTCAAGGTCCTTTGTCCTCTTTTCAGCTCCATAATTATTTTCTTCAATTAAACTCCGAAAGTTCCTGAAACATATCTAAAACGGATCAAAACGTTCAAAGGATTCTAAATTACCTAACTTCCTAAAAACTATACAAAAAGTCCTAAATTTACAAGAGAAACAAATCAAATCCATAGTAAAAGGGAGTCTAATTCATGCTCAAAACATCATATATTGGACCCAAATCACGTATATTCCTTAATAAATTTTGATTCATGACCCTCATTATTTATTATATAAGTGCTATATTTTTATGCATGAATATAATCGACATCAATTTCATTTCAGTTTCATTATATTTTATTCATGATATAATTTATTAAGATCCTTTTATTTTCACAAATTTAAGGTGCGTGAGTTTCTTTTGGAATTAAAATAAGTATTATTCAAATAGTTGTAAGATCCATGAAGAATGTTTTGATAAATGCCAAAAGGTTTTGAACAAGCTTAAATGTGTTGATCAAGTTCAAGCTCAACCCAGCAACAACAAACATCAAGTGATGAAGAGAGAGCAAGCTCATGAAGACTTAGTTTGGTAGTTTGAGTTTTATTATTTTATCTTTTGCCTCACAAGTCTCTTAGTTTATGAGTTTGGGTAGAGTTTCTTAGAGGGCAGTGAATCTCTTTTGATTGCATGATTTTATCATACTTTGAGTATTCACTTTGCCTAAAATCAATAGGTGGCTTAAATGTTTGAAAGAAAAGGTTTAGATTTTGAGAAAACAAGTTTTTAAGTGTTTTTTGAACTGACTACTCGATTAGCTACTTGTTTACTCGAGTAGATTTTTGCAGTCTTGCACAAATACTCGATTAAGGGGCTGATTACTCGATTAGAATTTTGAAGCCTTGCGCAAATACTCGAGTAGTAACTCAGATTACTCGAGTAGTGAACACTGATTACACTTGTTACTCGAGTAATGACTTGGCTACTCGAGTAACACGAGCTGTTACTGTTTTTAAATGAGTTTTTCACTTCTCAAAAGCACTTCTAACCATTCCTAACTTTTGGGTATTCTATATAAACCTATTTCTAACCTTTGTGAATCATTATTACAATTACCTATCATTTTTATATCAATTTTACAAAGAATCAAAGCCACTCTATTCTTTCTCACTTTCTCAAGATCAAAGCTTTAACTTTTACATTCTTTGATCAAGAACCTTGAATCTCTCATGTTGATCTTTTCATAGCTTTTGAAAGAGATTCATAGGATTGTTATTTTGTTTTCATTTGAGTTGTAATCTTTGCAAGAGGCAAGCTATCTACAACAAAGGAAGTCTTGGTTGTGAATCAAGCAAAGTTATATTGGAAGCCTTGGTGTGACATTTCATCAAGCACTTGGAAGCCTTGTTGTGTTAACAAGCAATTGGAAGTCTTTGAAGAATCTCAAAGCATTGGAAGACTTGTTGTGGGGAATCGGCAAGCAAGAGAAGAGGTTAGATTAGATATCAATAGGGTTACAAGGCAAGGGTGTGGTATCTCTTGTAGGCTAGCAAGAAGGGAGTCTTGTGAGGAATTTACTTGTAATTTGAGAAACTCTAATTCCTCATAGTGAAGAATTTTTCTTGGTTGAAGAGGGGACTGGAGTAGCTTTCAAGTGGATGAAAGTGAACCAGGATAAATCACTGTGTCGTATCTCTAAACTCTCTACTCTTTACAATTCAAGTCTTTAATTGTGTTCTTGGTTGAAAACCTAGAAAAAGATTGATTTTCATAATTGATTGAATTGAATCTTAATTGTGCAAAATTGATTTGGGGAAAATCATTTTCATAACCTAGGTAATCAATAAGAATATTGGTGTTAATCAATTCCGCTTTATCTCTGATCATATGTGTTAATTGATTGATTTTCGTATTTGATTGAAAAGTGATTAATCCATTAACATAGGCATTAATCGATTAGTTCATGTCATTAATCGATTAAGGCTAAAGAATTTTTGTGAAAATCATTTGTTTTGATTGTTTTGATTTGTTTCTTGCGAAAATCTTTCAAGGTTTCTTTTAAACCTATTCAACCCCCCATTCTAGGTGTTCTCCTAGTGTTTCCTAGTTGTTTCACCCACCGATTGTAGGTTCTAACAATTGGTATCAGAGCTCGGTCGAAAGACACGAGCATAGAGCTTTTTCGTTAAGATCCTTGAAGAAACTACAATGGGTTCTACAAATCCCTTTGGTGGTGAAGGTGCTTCAATAAATTGCCCTCCTATGTTTGGTGGAGAGGGTTATGGTTATTGGAAAATTAGGATGAGAATCTTTATAGAAGCTATAGATGTGAACATTTGGGAAGCCATTGAAAATGGTCCTTATATTCCCTCAAAAGATGTAGAAGGTGTGCTTACACTTACTCCCAAAGATAAGTGGACCGATGATGATAAAAGGAAAATTCAATATGATTTAAAAGCAAAGAATATCATCACCTCCGCTCTATCTTATGATGAGTTCTTTAGAGTGTCCCAATGTCGTGATGCCAAAGAAATGTGGGACACCTTGCAAGTCACACATGAAGGCACTAGTGAAGTTAGGCGTGCTAGATTAAATTCTTTGATGCATGAATATGAATTGTTTCGTATGTTGCCTAATGAATCTATATGTTTTATGCAAAAACGTTTTACTCATATTGTTAATCATCTCATTGCTCTTGGTAAAACTTTCGTGAATTGTGAACTTGTTAACAAAGTTTTAAGATGTCTAAGTAGGGAATGGCAACCCAAGGTTACCGCAATTGTTGAATCAAAGGACTTGGACACCATGGACTTAGCAACACTTTTCGGAAAGCTACAAGAACATGATCGTGAAATGGAGCTTGGACGTTTGCAAATGCATGAAGAGTCGGATAAGTACAAAGAGAGAAAATGAATTGCTCTTAAAGCTAAAAGGTCATATAAAAAGGAAGAGAGTTCCAATGATGATGATAATGATGATGATGAAGATTTCGATTCAGACATTGATGAAGAGGAGATGAAGCTTCTACTAAGAAAGTTCAATAAGATTCTAAGGAGAAAAGGAAGGTTGAACAAGAACAAAAGTAAAGAGAAGAATCCCCCACACTACAAGACAAAGACTTCAAAAGAAGGTATAGTTTGCCATGAATGTGGAAAGCCCGGTCATCTCAAGTACTCATGCTCTTAGTATCTCAAGAAGAAGGAGAAAGAAAAGAAAAATTCAAAATCTAAAAGAGCATACATAGTTTGGAATAGTGATGATGAAGAAGACAAGAAAAGTACATTAAATAGTTCTTCGGATGATGAAGATGCCGCTTGTCTCAACTTGATAGCTCTAGTAAATGAAGAAGAAAGTTCAAATGATGAATCAAGTGAACAAAGCGATGAAAGCGATGTAAGTCTTACTAAATCCGAAATTTCTTCTAAATATGAAATATTGTATAATGCTTATGAAGAAATGCATGAACAATTTAAGAAACTAGCTTTGAAAAACATTGAAAGGAAGAAGATCATTTTGAAACATCAACAAGAGATTTTAGAACTTCAAAAACAAGTTGATGAGCTTAATCTTGAAAATGAAACTCTTGATCTTATATATGCTAGTTCTTCTTGTGATTTTGCTAGTAGATTGAATAATGTGGTTGATTGTGAGGATTGCAAGTTGCTTAAAGATGAAAATGCTATTTTGAAAAATAAGCTTGCAAGTTTCACAAATGGTGACATTAGATTGCGCACATTGTTAAATTTTCAAAGAGAAAATTCAAACAAGTTTGGTTTGGGTTATACTAATGCTAAGAGTAAATCTCATAGAAATGTTGTTGATTTTTCTAAAGTTGATTTTTCAAATGCACCAACATGTTTCTATTGTGGTACTCATGGACATACTTCAAATGTGTGTTATATTAAAGTGCATGGTATACCTAAAGGAAAGCTTGTTTGGGTGAAAAAGGGTGAGAGTCCCTACACTAACAAAAATGGATCCAAAACCATTTGGATACCAAAAAGCAAAGCATGATTGTTTTTGTAGGTATGATTGAAGAGCAAAAGGACTTTCATATGTTATTCATTCATTTGCTTCTTCAATTGGTATGAAGAAAAGATCCTACAAATTGGTAACATTCGATATTATACAATTGGTATTTTCAATTTGATATTGTTGGATATTGCTCATAGTTCTCTCAATTGGTATTATTTCTTATAATGTGATATTGTTTATACTATTGAGATAATACTATTGGTATCAAATTCTTACAATTGTTTTACAATTGGTATAATGTTATTGGTATACAATTTGTTATAATTGATATCATTGAGTAATCATTAGATGATTATCATGCTTTGGTTGTTATATCTCATTAATCTCTCTATTTTGGCTTAGATCTTATATTTCAATTGGTATATATTTCTTTTTGATAATGCCAAAGGGGGAGAAATATGATGTTTTGAAAAAGGGGAGAAATAGTATGTTTTGACTATTTTGGAGAAATGAAATGGTATGTTTGGAGAAAGTTTGTTTTGTTGTTTTTATGTAGGTTGAGCAAAGTTGTTGGAGATAGGGGGAGAATCAAGCTTATCTCAATTAGATTTCATATGTCAAAAGCATAAATTGAGGGGGAGCAAGAGTCTCACCAAGTGATCAAATGGTTCAAGTATCAACAACTTCAATGAACTTCATAATTTCAAAACATGTTTGTCATTTTCAAAAAGGGGGAGATTGTAAGATCCATGAAGAATGTTTTGATAAATGCCAAAAGGTTTTGAACAAGCTTAAATGTGTTGATCAAGTTCAAGCTCAACAAGCAACAACAAACATCAAGTGATGAAGAGAGAGCAAGCTCATGAAGACTTAGTTTGGTAGTTTGAGTTTTATTATTTTATCTTTTGCCTCACAAGTCTCTTAGTTTATGAGTTTGGGTAGAGTTTCTTAGAGGGTAGTGAATCTCTTTTGATTGCATGATTTTATCATACTTTGAGTATTCACTTTGCCTAAAATCAATAGGTGGCTTAAAGGTTTAAAAGAAAAGGTTTAGATTTTGAGAAAACAAGTTTTTAAGTGTTTTTTGAACTGACTGCTCGATTAGCCACTTGTTTACTCGAGTAGAATTTTGCAGTGTTGCGCAAATACTCGATTAAGGGGCTGATTACTCGATTAGAATTTTGAAGCCTTGCGCAAATACTCGAGTAGTAACTCAGATTACTCGAGTAGTGAACACTGATTACACTTGTTACTCGAGTAATGACTTGGCTACTCGAGTAACACGAGCTGTTACTGTTTTTAAATGAGTTTTTCACTTCTCAAAAGCACTTCTAACCATTCCTAACTTTTGGGTATTCTATATAAACCTATTTCTAACCTTTGTGAATCATTATTACAATTACCTATAATTTTTATATCAATTTTACAAAGAATCAAAGCCACTCTATTCTCTCTCACTTTCTCAAGATCAAAGCTTTAACTTTTACATTCTTTGATCAAGAACCTTAAATCTCTCATGTTGATCTTTTCATAGCTTTTGAAAGAGATTCATAGGATTGTTATTTTGTTTTCATTTGAGTTGTAATCTTTGCAAGAGACAAGCTATCTACAACAAAGGAAGTCTTGGTTGTGAATCAAGCAAAGTTATATTGGAAGCCTTGGTGTGACATTTCATCAAGCACTTGGAAGCCTTGTTGTGTTAACAAGCAATTGGAAGTCTTTGAAGAATCTCAAAGCATTGGAAGACTTGTTGTGGGGAATCGGCAAGCAAGAGAAGAGGTTAGATTAGATATCAATAGGGTTACAAGGCAAGGGTGTGGTATCTCTTGTAGGCTAGCAAGAAGGGAGTCTTGTGAGGCATTTACTTGTAATTTGAGAAACTCTAATTCCTCATAGTGAAGAATCTCTCTTGGTTGAAGAGGGGACTGGAGTAGCTTTCAAGTGGATGAAAGTGAACCAGGATAAATCACTGTGTCGTATCTCTAAACTCTCTACTCTTTACAATTCAAGTCTTTAATTGTGTTCTTGGTTGAAAACCTAGAAAAAGATTGATTTTCATAATTGATTGAATTGAATCTTAATTGTGCAAAATTGATTTGGGGAAAATCATTTTCATAACCTAGGTAATCAATAAGAATATTGGTGTTAATCAATTTCGCTTTATCTCTGATCATATGTGTTAATTGATTGATTTTCGTATTTGATTGAAAAGTGATTAATCCATTAACAGAGGCATTAATCGATTAGTTCATGTCATTAATCGATTAAGGCTCTAAAGAATTTTTGTGAAAATCATTTGTTTTGATTGTTTTGATTTGTTTCTTGCGAAAATCTTTCAAGGTTTCTTTTACACCTATTGAACCCCCCCTTCTAGGTGTTCTCCTAGTGTTTCCTAGTTGTTTCACCCACCGATTGTAGGTTCTAACAATAGTTGATCCACGAGTTTTAAGAAATGGTGTAATGATATGAGAATTTGGGGTATTTGGACTATAATGCTCTTATGTAATCATTATTGAAGCGAGAGGAATATATATTGGAAGTGAAAAAGTGGTTGTGATAAATAAGGGTATAGTTGTGAATAACAATATTAATTATGTATTGGGTTTGAAAGAAAAACAATATATATGAAACAAGAGGAAAAGCTATATGAACAATACTTTTGAACTGGCGGGAGTGTTAATTATGTACGAGAGCTCTTCAATAGTCACCTCTTCCTCGATTTGACCATCTTAATTCATAGCTCATTTTTTATTCAATGATTATTTTACCTTATGAAGAGACAAGTTTGTCAAACTTTTGGCCTGCCAGAGTATATTGTCCGTTAAAGACAATAATTTTGTTGGAGCATTAGCAGTTGGAACATGTGACTTAGTCATTCTTCTTCTTGGGTCAGTAAACACGCCTAGTAATTGGTTGGCTAAACTTTACAAGTAAATCATCTTTTAAACATCCGGCCAGTTCACATTGCTTTGTATGAGGATCAATATGAGTATTTTTTTTAACTACTTATTTTCACTCCTTTGATGTTGGGAAAACTGATTCATCTAAATGATAATTGACAAACTATGTCGTGAATAAGTCTTTTATCAATGGTGCAAGATATAATATTATAGATGAAGATTCATATCCAATATATATCCTCAACCCTCTTTGAGGATCCATCTTAGTCCGTTGTGGTGGAGAACTTAAAACATATACAACACATCTAAAAATTCTTAGTGCAATGTCCGTTTGGGGCACATAATTAGAAATTTAATTTGGAATTGCAATTCCAATTTCAATTTTGTCAGAATTGAAATTGTGATTTTATGTTTGGATTGCATAAAAAAATTAGAATGTAAAATTAAAATTCCAAATTCAATCTCTAATTCCATTGTTTGGGCATAAGATGAAGAATTCAAAAAATTAAATTAATTATGTTCCACTGTTTGTGCCTCATGTCGTCACCATTTGTGGGTGTCGCTGCAATAACCATTTGTGTGTGTCGTTAGGGGTGTAAGTGGGTCAGAATCAACCCCCGAACCCGATAAACCCAACCCAACCCATATATTTGACGAGTTGAGTTTGTTTAACTGGTTAGGTTGGTTTTTTGTTTTTTTGTTTTTTAAATTAACCCAATCAAGTATGGGTTGGGTCACGGGTTTATTATCTTAAAAATCGATTAACCTGACCCAAACCGCTGATTTAAATATATTTTATTTATTTATTTATTACTAATATATGTTGTGCTTAATTTGTCATGAATCAATGCTAAATTGTGTAATTGTATTGTTTATGGATAATTTGGTTCACTATTATGTAATTGGGTTGATTTGGATAATATTTAATTACTTATTTATGTGATTTTTGTTCTATTTTTAATTTTATTTTTATAATTATTTTGATTTTTTTTATTTTATATAAATCAAGATACATAAACTCAATCACTGACCCAACCCAACCCGAATTTCTATGGGTTGAGTTGGGTCAGTTTTGAAATTAAAATAGAGAACAACCCAACCCAACTCAACCCAATTTATGTTGGTTGGGTCAGGGGCTAAACCTCCTCAAAAACCAACCCAACCCAACCTACTACACCTCTACGTGTCATAACCATTGCTTGCGTCATGGGAACATTGTTATGGTTTGCTACCAGGAATTTTGTATTCTTATGGTGGTAGATAATAGAGGGGAGAAGAGAGTCGTGAAGATAAGAAGATTCCTAAAGTTGAGAAGAGGGGAAGTTGAAACAATATTGGGGGTGGACTAAAGCAGGCAAAAAGGCTTAGCCCGCACAAGCTCAAGAAATAGTCTGGTTTTGACTCTCAAAATACGACCCAAATAGATCTCGGGCCTTTTTTGCTTGCTTTAATAAAACTATATAACCAACAGGGCTTTAAGCCAACCAGCTTATATCACTTAAAAACCTTGACCAATCTTGTTAAAAAGATGGTCCGCTACCAAATTTAGCTAGATGATTTTTGTCCCAAATTTCATCCGGGCCTTTTCGGCCTAGCCCTATCATCGCCCGAACCTGAACAGAACTTGACCAGATAGCCCGAATTGCCATGCACATCTAGGATGGACAAGTGGAGAGGCAGTGCGTTATGTATTTATACTCACTATAATCAAATTTATAAAGTATGGAATTGTAATTCCGAGGCTTATGGGTAGGAATTGAGGTTCTATATTTTTAGATATAATCTAATTTCATGGAATTGGGTTTGGAATTGTGATTCTAATTCCAAGTACACAACCAAACAATAGAATTCCAATTTCAAATGTCAATTCCAATTCCAACCCTTAATTTCATGCTCATTTCCACGTGTGAAACAGATCGTTAGATGAAAATATTAAGTTCCTAACCAAAAATCATTTATAAAGGGGAAATTTGTGATAATTTATTGGTTTGGTGAGAATCAGTGTCGCGCATGTTTATAGGTAGTAATGGCAATAAAGAATAAATGGCCATTAATAAGATTTTGGTTTACTCAATGGAATAAGTAATCTTTTAAACTTCTAGTTACGAATTCATGTAGATGATGTGTCAATTAAAATCACAAAGTATCTAAATGGTCTATGTGGTGGAAGTAATTATCCATAAATATCACCTTATATACATTCTAGAAAAAGATCCACTCCCGATTTTCAGTATGATAACTGAATAATCAACTTTCTTTGGGAACAATCAACATATGATAAATCATTAGTTTATAGGAACTTCAAGTTCTTCAATAGATGTCCACAAGGATTTTTTTTTGTTCGCATCATAGTTGATTTAGGATGGTTTAACCAGTCATGCCAAACAATACTCTTACTATTTTAAATAAACTTTTGGTTTAAGATATGATATTTTTAATTGTACTAATATAGGTGTAGTATAGACTGGTGGATAAACTTTTGGTTTAAGATATGACATTTTAATTGTACTAATATTTTGAATTCTAGAGTCGTTAGTTATCTTTATACTCAAATATAATGTAAATATTGATTTTTTTTGTCGAAATCAGGTGGTGTTTGGGTTTCACATTTTTTGTGGCCCAACTAATCAACCTCGAATCTACGAACTGTGCGAGTCTTTGACTCAACGGTATGGATCCTCCCCAAAAATTGTTGCATCATTGAGACTCGAGCCTTTAATCCTGAAGTCCCTGAGCGCTTAATCAGTTTCCACTATGACAATCCACTTGGATATGTAAACATTGATTTCTAGCATTAGTAAATAGAAGAAACATTTTGTAAAATTAATAGATAGTGGTATAGACCACACTCACCATAAAATAATCTATTAACAAATCAATGTGGTTTATAAGTGTGTTATCAAGATCCCGGCGAACAGATTGAAACCCCTTCTCAACAAATGGATCTCTCCGTTCCAAGCTGGTTTTATCCCAGGAAGGAATATTCAGGATAACATTATCAGAGCCCAAGAAGTTGTTCACTCCATGAATCATATAAAGGGTAGGAAGGGATATATGTCCATAAAGTTCGATCTTGAAAAGGCGTACGATAGACTTTCTTGGACTTTCATTAGAGATTGCCTGCAACAATTGCAACTTCCTGATGCTTTCATAAATCTGATTTATAGTTGCATAACAACCACATCTTACAAGCTGTTGTGGAATGGTAACAAAACAAGTTCTTTCTCTCCTTCTAAGGGCATTAGACAAGGAGACCCTTTGTCTCCTTTTCTTTTTGTTATTTGCATGGATAGATTATCCCATATTATAGAAGAATCTGTTAATAAAGGTTATTGGAAACTTATAAAAGGTAGGTAGGCAGGGCCCCTTAATTTCTCATCTTATGTTTGCTGATGATTTGCTTGTTTTTGCAGAAGCCTCTCCTGAAAAACTCGATATTATTATGAACTGTATTGATAATTTTGGAAAAGCTTCAGGAAATATAGTTAATGAAACTAAAACGAATATATTTTTCTCTAAAAATACTCCTCATGATATTAGAAATGATATTATCCAAATAAGTGGTTTCAAGCCTTCCAGGGGGCTTGGTAACTATTTAGGTTCCATTGATAATGGAAGCTCTAGGATGAGAGATAATTTCAAACCCTTATTGGAGAGACTAAATTCTAAATTGGCAGGTTGGAAAGGAAATAATTTATCTTTTGCAGGTAGAGTCATTTTGGCTAAAACGGTCATTGGATCTATGGCCAACCACGTCATGCAGCATAGTGTAATCCCAAAGAATATTTGCAACGAAATTGAAAAATCTCAAAGGAACTTCATTTGGGGCAGCTCTAGAGACACTAAAAAAGTTCATCTAATTGGCTGGGACCAGATATGTTACCCTAAACACCAAGGAGGATTGATTTTTAGAAGAATTTCCACATTCAATGATGCTTTTGTGATGAAACTTTGTTGGGGAGTTATGAAAAATCTGGAAGCTCTTTGGGTTAGGGTACTAAAAGGTAAATATGGAAGGGGTAATGGCTCAACATGTCAAGGCACTTCAATCAGACTCTTCCCTGTGGAGAAAAATGTCATCCCTTTGGCCTACTACTCTTGAAAATACTGAATATTCAATTGGAAACGACAAAGGTACCTGGTTTTGGCGTGACAGATGGATTGGGGAAGGAATTACTCTACAGGATCATGCACAGTATGATATTGATATGGAATCAGATATCACTTTGGTGAGCGATATGAAGGATGTCAATGGTGAATGGGACTTTATTTTGCTGGAATAATTAGTAACAAACAATATCATTCAAAGAATTCGTAGCCTCCCTCCTCCGAATGATGATCTTGGAGTAGATTCCTTGAGTTGGGCGGTTTCGGAAAATGGTAATTTCTCTGTGAAAAGCGCCTATGAAGTGATTGTAACTAAAACAACGACGGTGGAGCAAATCCCCTGGCAAAGCCTATGAAAATTGAAATGCCCGGAAAAATGGAAATTTCATGGATGGAAACTTGCTCACAATAGGTTGTTGACAAACGACAGAAAACACAGTTGGGGTCTAGGCAATGCGCAGTGTAGTTTATGTATGGACGACAGAGAAACAAACCTTCATGCTGTTCGGGACTGTGGAAAAGCCAAAGATCTCTGGTGCTCTTTCATAAATCTAGGGGAAAGAAATGATTTCTTCAATGCTAACCTGCAGGATTGGTTCTGTATGAACTTGCTTAAGGGAAGAGATGTCTATACTGCAGAAAATTGGAGGAGTATATTTCTTTGTTGCATATATTTTTTATGGAACTGGAGAAATAGCTCTATACATGATCCTTCTTTTATTTACCCCTCTAATCCCAAATTTTTCATTATGCCGCAGGTGGAACAAATTCAAGCAGCTTATAACAATGCAACAGGCAGATTTTTAAAAAAGATTGCCACAAGTTTTATTCAATGGACTAAGCCTTCGGAAAGCTATGTTAAGTTGAATTCTGACGGTGCTTCTAAGGGCAACCCGGGTGAAGCTGGATGCGGCGGTCTTATTTGTGACTATGAAGGAAGATATTTGGTGGGCTATGCGAAGAAAATCGGACGTGCCACTGCCTTCAAGGCTGAGCTCTGGGGAATTCTAATCGGTATTCAATTGGCCTGGAATAAAGGAATTCGGAAGCTGGTGGTCGAATGCGACTCGGTTACTATAGTAAACATGCTTACCAACCATGAGGATCAGAATAGCAGCAAAAATCATATTAGTCTTTTGAACCATATTCGTATGTGGATCAAAAAAAACTGGAGTATCATTATTTCTCATACATTCCGTGAGTGCAACAGGAGCGCAAACTTCCTTGCTAATATGAGCATTCATTTGGAGGAAGGAATTCAGATCTTTGATCAGCCAGTTGAGGGACTCAACTCTTTTTTCTACCAAGGGATTTCTTATTAGTTTAGTTTCTTTTCTTGTTTTTGGGCTTAGGCACCTCTGTCCTAACAAAAAAAAAAAAAAACAAATCAATGTAAAGTACGTAGATATGAAAAAGCTTTATTAGGACAAATGTTAAAAAGGGTTTCTTTCTTTATTTTTTTATTTGGGAAATTATATGATTGATTTTTGTACCCTCTGTCCGTAGTGCATAATAACTTTACTCCTTTCCGTTCATTACTTATTTTTTGAAAAATGATTTAGAGATCTACAAGCCTACAAACCTACCCACAAGATTATGACACTTGTTATTTTCAAGCTAAAAAAAATTAAATAAAAGAACTTAAATGAAAAATGTCAAGATCCTAATCTGTAGGCTTATGAGTAGGTCTCTTTATGTAAGTCTCTTAATCATTGCTCTACCTAATTCTCTACTTAATGAATTCATTGCTAGGTTATACTGTCTCTTATTTTTATTATTTATCATACTTAATGAACTCATATAGATCAAGAAATGCACAGTTTTTAAAACTTTAAAAAGATATTTTAATATTATAATTTTATCATCTTAATTTGTATCGAAAATTTTACAAATAGTGGATCTAATGGATGGCTTTTTCTATTAGCTATGATCTAATAGAAAACAATAATCCTTAAATGTAACAACCCGATTTTCACTTCCGAAACCTTAACTGAATTATTATTAATTTGTTACAAAAATGAGGCCATTTTTTTTAAAAGCATAGGTTCATTGACGATTAACACCACCCTTTGAAAATCGAGTTGTCACTTTCGAAACTCCCCACTCAAACACCACCACGTAAACATAAAAATCATTTTTCATTACAGATAAAACATGAGCCATGAGTACTGGAGTCACACTCCAAAAGTTTTCCAAAAGTAGGCCATGATTACAAAATATTACAACCCATAATAAAAGTAGCTAATTACATCCATAGTACGTCACAAGGTAATCCTCGATTGGAACTCAGATCCTAGACACAGAAAACAGGACATCACTCTTCAGCGGAACTAGCATCTGTCTCCATGTCTTCACTCGAATTCGCCTCCGCTTCATGATCGGAGTCACTAGCGTTTTCTACCTCCATCGGTTGAGGAACCACAGCCGCCAATGGTGCAGGATCACCATCGTACTCGTGATGCTCCCTTGGTCCACCGTCTTGATAGTCACGGAGAGTGACTTGCCCTACGTGCACGCCCATACTCGTCCCTCGCAGAATGTGCCTTGGATCATCGATCTCCAACCGAGTTTCACCTCTCCAGATCCAACCTTCAGGAACCACTTCCCATGCTCCTCCCTGAAGAGGCCACATGTGGATTGCTACATGATACGCCATCTACCCGTTGCAATACCGGCAAACGCCAATACGACAACCAGATAGGAGAGAGTCAGCGTGCCATACACTAACTAGTTGACAGCAAGGTCTCAGAGTAGAGTCGATAGAAAGGATTACAGATGACAATGACAATTGACAAGTATACAGAACGAGAAAAGATACCCAGGGTGTAGAGGATAAACGGAATATGATAAATAGATAGAACAGGATAGCAAAGCGGGTAACATAACATAATAATCAAACGAGCAAGGTATATAAATGGCATATAAAGCACATAAGAATAAAGCACAATCCATTAATTAGAATCATGGTTCGCATTACTGAACAGCACCATACTTTCTCAATCTTTTCCAATCATTCAATTATATCTTTATTCTTTGAATATTAAGTCTTATCATAACTCAGCTCACTCAATGAGGTAGGGGGAAAACCATCACTGAGGAAAAACGCACACGTCTACATCTCCTCGGTCTCCATCCAAACCTAGTCGGAAGCCAACAGGAGTACAGGACCTTTACCATGCGGGCACGACAGCTGTCTCAACACATAATTGGTCCCAGACCAGGAGGATCACGTCCTCAAATCATTTCATATCAATTTCATATAATCAAGGCTCACTGTAAACACAGTGGCAATTCACAATGCCCCGTTCCAGTCCCTCTCACTGTTGTAGACTTGCAATCAAGGGGGTGACAGTATCATTTCTAGTTAGCTATGCGGAACTTACCACAGCATTGGATCCAGTCCCTACCACGTTAGTATACCACTTGTGGGATTCGTTCCGCCTAGAAATATACTCCAGGCTTCTTGACGTTCACCGTCCTTGCCCTCCCCTCATGCAATCCCCACCTGAGCATCCGTAGATACCCATAGTATCTTCCTCTCCACTACTTCGCACTCTCATACCTCACCGCGTATGTTAAGTCTTTTAATGTCTTTTAAAATCTTTTAATGTCTTTTAGTTAGCCTACGGTCGGCTTGCCCTTAGTCCATCCCTTCGACAAGACCCGACCACTAAGGGTTATCTCTTTTCCCCACTTTCACATAACATACATTCACTTTCTCAAGCCACTCAGGCTCAATTCCATCACATCATTCCCGTAGGAATTCACATAGCTCTTTTGCACAATCATTTACATCTTGGAAATCACCAGCACGATATCAGCTCCACGAGCGCAATCTCCTCGTTCGGTGCTTTGTTACTTCTCAACATTTCCTTTGAATCACGTCATACATCACTCTTTCGCTTATCTTTATATCACACTTTCCCTTATAATTTCTTATTGTCATTCATCATAACATTCTGATTCATCAAACATAATATAACATTTTCCACAATAAAATAGTAACAAGCATGCATCAACTTAATAAAACATATAAGGCATAATAAATCACGGGAATCTCTTTCCATTACCACACGAGCAACTACGTTACGGGCTCACCGCACTCTCACTCACCTCTTAATCCAGCAAGAGAAATACTTTGACCTCGAAAATCTCTAGCTTCACTTTGAGAATGGTTCCCACCGTCCACTGAATACCTCAAGGTAAATAAATACACTTTTATTAAAACCATTTTAATTAAAATCACAACTTGGTCTCTTGGATAGAAAATCCTTTACTTTCCTTATCCTTTTCTAAAAAAAAATATAAGTGTTTATCAAAACAATTCTCAATCTTTTCTTATATTTGAAATCCTTTGAAAATCATTTGAAAACTCACAATGAACTAAATAAAACAAATGGTTTATGTGGCTGTATAGAAAAAGTCCAGCCACCTCTTTCAAGTTGGAAAAACCTTGAAAAATCCACAATTTTCATTCTAACTTTTTATAAATCAAATAACACTTGAAATCCACACTTTTCACAACTCAAAAACATTTTTAAAATTGAAATACTTTGAAATAAAATCTTGGACAACAAAGGACAAAAGAAACCAAACCATGAAAATACCTTTGAAAATAATTGAATACACTTATGCCTTTTCTTTTATGAAAACCGAATGGAACCAAAAACAAAACAACACAATTTAAATAAATTTTTCTTAAAACAAAGTCACAAACATAATCATTTCAATGAGTCACTCACATGCAAAATGAATCTAGCCTAATTAACCTAGTATAGGCCGAATCATCATCTTAGAAAAACAAGTCTTTGATGCATTTTTCTTCATGCAAAAACCTTGAAATATTAAATCAAAAAAATGCATATTTAAAACACATGGTTTTAGAAAAATACCACTCCTTTTTCTTCACAAAACCGTGACCTATTAGTCACTCCAAACACATTTTCATTTCTTATTTTCCTTTGCATGTGCCTTAAAAATCATGTAAATCAAAAGGACAACACATGCAAGAAATTTTTCATGAAAAACAATCATGATCTTTTTGATTTTCAAGCTTGACCGAAAACTCCTCAACAAAATTAAAAGAAGAACTTAAATCTTTAGCTTTCAAACACACATAGATTTAGATCAAAGTAAAAATCATTTTGAAAAAGTTGTTTTTCTTTACTTTCTCATCAAAACCGTGACATGCAAACCAAGAATCAAAACTTTTTGAGTTCAAAAATCACATGCAAGACTTCAAGATCAAAGCTATGGAAAATCAAGGCAAGAATCAAATCTTTTTCAAGATTAAAACAATGGATCAATGTCTTTTTGAAAAGAAAACCAAAGATCAAAGCTTAGAAAATTCAAAGTTGAAATCAAAGCATTCAAACCACTTAGATCATCTTTAACAAACATCAAACTAACATGCATGAACTCAAAACAAAATAAAAATCATCACAACCTAATTTTCTAGACATGGCCGAATGGTAGAGTCCATGGTTTAAGGTTCTACAATTTTGTGTGGCTCTTGGAAACTCAAGATCAAAGCTTAACAATTACTCATAGACATAGATCTACAAGAAAAATGGACATGCAACAACAAAAAATCTTACAAGACTTGAAAAATTAAGAAGTACTACTAACACCCTATGATCTTCGAGTAAACCAAAGAAAAGGAGAAGATCTTCAACCTTCTTCAATTGATCTTCAAGAAATCCTAAGGTTTTGAGCTTGATCTTCTTCTTCCTCTCCTCTCCAAGCTCTCGGTTTCACTTTCTCTCTCTCTATTTCTCTCTAAGAGTTTGATGTTACTCTTAGAAATGTGTTTTGGTTTGGAAATGAAATGTGAAGGAAATGAATTGGGAATGAAATACGGTCGTGGGTATAAGTAGACACACAAGCATTTCCCTTCTTGTCCTTGAAATAATTCGGCCAAGTGTGTTGCTTAGAGGGTAAAATTGGCTTCACAAAAGCTTGCATGGCTCAAGCCAAACCATGAGACAAATGGAGTGAAATTAGGCTTAATCCTTGATCCTATTGGTTGGTCAAACCCTTAACTAAGCTTTTCACTAAACTAAACCTATGTGCTACTAGTCTACTAACTTAGGGTGCAAGAAAGTCAAGGCTTCATCATCCATGTACATGCACACACACACACACGGCCGAACATACACATGCACACACATACACATAGAAAATCATTTTATTTTCTTTCTTATAAAACCACAATTTTCCTTAAAATACAAGATATCAAATACTTATTTAATTCAATTCAAAAACTCAATTCAAAATTCATAGTATTTTCTCATAAAATCATTTTCTTGAAAATCCCTTATCACTTGAAATCATAAAAGAAATTCAATTCAAGAAATATTCTTTCAAAACACTCTTTTTAAAACACTTTCTCAAAATAATCTCTTTAGGGTTTAAAACAAATATGAGGTATTCAGACGGGGTGTTACATTCTCCCCAACTTGGAGATTTCTCGTCCCCGAGAAATGCAGTACCTGAATCAAACAGGTGCGGGAAAGAACTTTTCATCTTGCTCTCAAGCTCCCATGTCACATCTTCCCCATTGTTCCGACTCCATACTACCTTAAGGGAATATCTTTTCCTCTTAACCTCTTGATACTACTACCATCTATCCTTAGAGGTACAGTCTCAAATGTAAGATTTTCCTTTAGTTGTACCGAATCAGGTTCAATGATGTGTGAAGGATCATGGACATATTTTCTCAATTGGGATACATGAAAAACATTATGCAAATTCGAAAGAAAAGGAGGTAAGGCAATTTGATATGCTAAAGGTCCTATTCGTTTAAGAATTGGGTAAGGTCCAATAAAACGAGGTGTAAGTTTTTGGGTTTTGAGCATTCTACCAATTCCAGTAGTTGGCACTACTTTCATGAATACAAAATCTCCTTCATTGAATTCCGGCGGACTTCTCCTCTTGTCCTGATAACTCTTCTGTCGACTTTGAGCAGTCCCCATCCTTTCCTGAATTAGCTTCACCTTTTCGTTCGTCTGCTGTACTACATCCGGTCCTATTATCAAATGCTCACCAGTCTCGAACCAACACAACGGTGTTCTGCACTTTCTACCATATAGGGCTTCATACGGTGTCATTCCGATACTTGAATGAAAACTGTTATTGTAGGTAAACTCAATCAAATGCAGAAAAGAATCTCAATCACCGGTACTTTCAATCACACAAGCTCTCAACAAGTCTTCCAACGTTTGGATAGTTCGCTCTGACTGTCCATCCGTCTGGGGATGATATGCGGAACTTAAATCCAACTTGGTTCCGACTGCTTCTTGCAAACTGACCCAAAATTTCGAAGTGAAACGTGGGTCTCTGTCTGATACTATACTTGAGGGTACTCCATGTAGTCTCACTACTTCCTTCAAATATAGCTCAGCCAATCTATCCATTGAATACTTCATGTTGACAGGAATAAACCGTGCCATCTTTGTCAATCTGTCCACGATTACCCAGATAGCATCATAACCTTTCCGAGTTTTTAGAAAACCAGAGACAAAATCCATGGTTACGCAGTCCCATTTCCATATTGGTACTTCCAGTGGTCGTAACTCACCACTAGGCTTCTTATGTTCCACTTTCGCCTTTTGACACGTCAAACATCACGATACATACTCCACCACTTCTCTCTTCATTCAGGCCACCAAAATACCTTCTTAAGATCTTGATACATCTTCTGAGAACCAGGGTGTAGACTCAACTTACTCTTGTGAGCTTCTTCCAATATCATTCCCTTTATCTCCACACTACCCGGTACACAGACACGATCTTTATACCTCAGAATTCCATCACCACCAATCTTGAATTCTACTTCCTTCCCTTTGTCCGAAAGCTCCTTCTTAGCATGAAGTTCCTCGTCTTTCAGCTGAAGTTCCTTTATTCGCTCCATAAATCCACTTGAAACAGTCAGCTGCCCCAAAATCATACTCTTCGGTCTTAATTCCACTCCTAAATTCAGATCTCGAAATTCCTCAATTAATTCCAATTCCTTGATCATCAACGCAGACACATGCAATGACTTCCTACTCAAGGCATCAGCAACCACATTCGCCTTTCTAGGATGATATTGTAACTCAATATCATAATCCTTTAGGAATTCCATCCACCGTCTCTGACGCATATTCAGCTCCTTCTGTTCGAACAGATACTTTAGACTCTTGTGATCACTAAAGACTTCAACCCTTACGCCGTACAAATAGTGCCTCCATATCTTCAAAGCAAACACTACTGCCGCTAGCTCCAAGTCATGAGTTGGGTAGTTGAGCTCATGAATCTTCAGTTGTCGCGAAGCATATGCCACTACTTTCCGCTCTTGCATCAATACGCAACCTAATCCTTGTTTCGAAGCGTCACAGTACACACAGAAAGACTTCGTCGTATCCGGTAGAACTAACACTGGTGCGGTTGTCAATCTCTTCTTCAATTCTTGGAAATTCTCCTCGCACTTCGCCGACCATTCAAATTGTTGACCGTTCCTTGTCAGCTTCGTCAAAGGCAAAGACAAACGAGAAAATCCTTCGATAAACTGACGATAATACCCTGCTAGTCCTAAGAAACTACGTATCTCCGTCACAGATGTCGGTGTCTTCCATCCCAACACAGCTTCCACTTTTGCAGGATCAACGACGATTCCATCCTTCGAGATCACATGCCCCAAGAAATGCACTGGGTCCAACCAGAAATCGCACTTCGACAACTTAGCATAGAGCTGCTTGTCCTTCAGCATTGTCAAGACTGTCCTTAAATGCTCAGCGTGTTCCTCCTTAGTCTTGGAATAAATCAAAATATCGTCGATAAATACGACAGCAAATGAATCCAAGTAAGGATGAAAAATTCTATTCATATAGTCCATGAATATCGCAGGAGCATTTGTTACACCGAAAGACATAACCAGATACTCGTAATGACCATAACGAGTTCTGAAAGCAGTCTTGGGAACATCTTCCTCCTTTACTCTTATCTGATGATATCCCGATCTAAGGTCGATCTTAGAAAATACGGTCGCTCCCTTCAATTGATCCAACAAGTCGTCAATTCTGGGCAGAGGGTACTTGTTCTTAATCGTCACGTTGTTCAGTTGCCGATAATCCGTACACAAACGCATACTACCATCCTTCTTCTTAACGAACAACACCAGTGCTCCCCAGGGTGAAACACTAGGCCTTATCATCTTCTTCTCCAACATCTCTTCCAATTGCTTCTTCAATTCAGCTAACTCTGCCGGAGCCATCCTATAAGGTGCTTTAGAAGTCGGTCCAGTTCCAGGAATCACATCAATTGAGAATTCCACTTCTCTAATTGGCGGTAAACCAGGTATCTCTTCTGGAAAAACTTCGGGAAAATCCCGAACTACAGGTAATTCGTGCAGTTCCTTGTCCTTTTTGACGTCCAACGAAGCCAGAAACATATAAGCTACCGCGCCATCCTTCAATGAAGTTCGAATTTGCTTGGCAGATAATTGCTCAAGGTCATTGGGTTTAGGCAAAGAATATTGGGTTTCACTAAAGACTAACGACTTTTTGGAACAGTTCAGAAGAACATGATTCCTAGTAAGCCAATCCATTCCTAATATAATGTCTATTTGAGAAAGGGGTAGTTGAATCAAATCAACAAAATAGGTGTTACTTTCTATCTCTAAGGGACAATTAGGACAATAAGTAGACACTAGCACAAGCTTATCAGTAGGGGTAGAAACAATCAAGTTATAGGGTAAAGCATCTACTTTCAAATTTAATCTATTCACCACATCATGAGAAATAAAGGAATGAGTAGCACCCGAATCATACAATACTAACAAGGAATTCTTATAAATGAAACATTCACCTTGGATAAGATTAGCAGCATTCGCAGCTTCAATTCCGCTCATCGTGAACACTCTCCCTTGCATAGCAGGACGATTTGCATTCCCCGAATTAGCCGTTCGCTTAGGTTCCCTGCAGTCTTTCGCCATGTGACCAGGCTTATCACAGTTGAAGCAGTTCGAATTCCTTGGCGGACACATCGGACCAAAATAACCGCGACCACACTTGTTGCAACGAGGAGGTACGTTCCCTGATCTCATTCCACCGAAACTGTTGCGATTACCACCGCTATGATCCACACAATTCCCTCCATAGCTGCTGCCCCCACGGTTTCCACCGGGATTACCGCTGCCTCCGAAGCTTCCACCTTGTCCGTTTCCTCCAAAACGTAGATCTCTCCTCCCGCTCGAACCAGAATACGGGTGCGGAGTCCTATACCTTCCACCAGAATCTCTATGAAAAGGAAAATTACGAGCCGGTCCATGAGATGAAGAAGGGTTCACTACCCTCTCAGCCGCTCCTCTTGCTTTCAAGCCTCCTTCGTACATACGACAACGATTTACCAAACTAGAAAAATCATCTATCTCTAAATGAGAAAAAGCTAACTTAATCTCAGACTTAAGACCATCCCTAAACTTAGCACACTTCGATCGCTCATTCTCCCTTCCAGCATATTGGGGTACATACTTAACTAGCCCTTCGAATTTCGAAGCATACTCATCGATCGACAAATTCCCTTGACTCAACCTTAAAAATTCCATTTCCTTCTCAGTCCTCAGGTACAACGAAAAATACTTCTCAAGAAATTTCTGCTTAAAAGCTTCCCATGTCAGCGCTTCTCCCAGATTCACCATCACTTGCTTAGTCACTCGCCACCATGCTGGAGCCTCTCTTGTCAGCATAAACCCAGCGTAAGCCAACTTCTGCTCATCGTTACACTGCACCATACCCCCGAATATACGGTCTAAATCCTCTATCCATTCCACAGCCGCGTCTGGGGCAAAACCTCCTGCAAACTCCTTCGGGTTGCGACGACAGAATTCATCCATTCCCTTGTATCCTTGGGCTTCCAGACTCTGAGCTTGCTGCTGAGTGTTGAAATTCTGCTGCGCTTGACGATGCAACGCTTGAAGATTATCATTAACTCCCGTCATCACCGCCGCCATCCGAGTCATAAAATCTGCCGCATCCGGGTGATCAGCATCCTCACCAGGGTTTCTCGAAATTGAACCGGAAGGTCTCCCACGCGTACGACTCATCTTAAAAATAAAGCAGAAAGGCGTTTAACGCACGATAACACAAAACCTAGACTCTAGACACATAGAGTTACACAGAGTAAGCACACAAGACTAGGCTTAAGGCCACTGAGGATTACCATTGCTCTGATACCACCTCTGTAACAGCCCGATTTTCACTTTCGAAACCTTAACTGAATTATTATTAATTTGTTTAAAAAATGAGGCCATTTTTTTTAAAAGCATAGGTTCATTGATGATTAACACCACCCTTTGAAAATTGAGTTGTCACTTTCGAAACTCCCCACTCAAACACCACCACGTAAACATAAAAATCATTTTTCATTACAGATAAAACATGAGCCATGAGTACTGGAGTCACACTCCAAAAGTTTTCCAAAAGTAGGCCATGATTACAAAATATTACAATCCATAATAAAAGTAGCTGATTACATCCATAGTACGTCACAAGGTAATCCTCGATTGGAACTCAGATCCTAGACACAGAAAACATGACATCACTCTTCAGCGGAACTAGCATTTGTCTCCATGTCTTCACTCGAACCCGCCTCCGCTTCATGATCGGAGTCACCAGCGTTTTCTTCCTCCATCGGTTGAGGAACCACAACCGCCAATGGTGCAGGATCACCATCGTACTCGTGATACTCCCTTGGTCCACCGTCTTGATAGTCACGGAGAGTGACTTGCCCTACGTGCACGTCCATACTCGTCCCTCGCAGAATGTGCCTCGGATCATCGATCTCCAATCGAGTTTCACCTCTCCAGATCCAACCTTCAGGAACCACTTCCCATGCTCCTCCCTGAAGAGGCCACATGTGGATTGCTACATGATACGCCATCTACCCGTTGCAATACCGGCAAACGCCAATACGACAACCAGATAGGAGAGAGTCAACGTGCCATACACTAACTACTTGACCGCAAGGTCTCAGAGTAGACTCGATAGAAAGGATTACAGATGATAATGACAATTGACAAGTATACAGAACGAGACAAGATACCCAGGGTGTAGAGGATAAACGAAATATGATAAATAGACAGAACAGGATAGCAAAGCGGGTAACATAACATAATAACCAAACGATCAAGGTATATAAATGGCATATAAAGCACATAAAAATAAAGCACAATCCATTAATCAGAATCATGGTTCGCATTACTGAACAGCACCATACTTTCTCAATCTTTTCCAATCATTCAATTATATCTTTATTCTTTGAATATTAAGTCTTATCATAACTCAGCTCACTCAATGAGGTAGGGGGAAAACCATCACTGAGGAAAAACTCACACGTCTACATCTCCTCGGTCTCCATCCAAACCTAGTCGGAAGCCAACAGGAGTACAGGACCTTTACCACGCGGGCACGACAGCTGTCTCAACACATAATTGGTCCCAGACCAGGAGGATCACATCCTCAAATCATTTCATATAATCAAGGCTCATTGTAAACACAGTGGCAATTCACAATGCCCCGTTCCAGTCCCTCTCACTGTTGTAGACTTGCAATCAAGGGGGTGACAGTATCATTTCTAGTTAGCTATGCGGAACTTACCACGGCATTGGACCCAGTCCCTACCACGTTAGTATACCACTTGTGGGATTCGTTCCGCCTAGAAATATACTCCAGGCTTCTTGACGTTCACCGTCCTTGCCCTCCCCTCATTCAATCCCCACCTGAGCATCCGTAGATACCCATAGTATCTTCCTCTCCACTACTTCGCACTCTCATACCTCACCGCGTATGTTAAGTCTTTTAATGTCTTTTAAAATCTTTTAATGTCTTTTAGTTAGCCTACGGTCGGCTTGCCCTTAGTCCATCCCTTCGACAAGACCCGACCACTAAGGGTTATCTCTTTTCCCCACTTTCACGTAACATACATTCACTTTCTCAAGCCACTCAGGCACAATTCCATCACATCATTCCCGTAGGAATTCACATAGCTCTTTTGCACAATCATTTCCATCTTGGAATCCACCAGCACGATCTCAGCTCCACGAGCGCAATCTCCTCGTTCGGTGCTTTGTTACTTCTCAACATTTCCTTTGAATCACGTCATACATCACTCTTTCGCTTATCTTTACATCACACTTTCCCTTATAATTTCTTATTGTCATTCATCATAACATCCTGATTCATCAAACATAATATAACATTTTCCACAATAAAATAGTAACAAGCATGCATCAACTTAATAAAACATATAAGGCATAATAAATCACGGGAATCTCTTTCCACTACCACACGAGCAACTACGTTACGGGCTCACCGCACTCTCACTCACCTCTTAATCCAGCAAGAGAAATACTTTGACCTCGAAAATCTCTAGCTTCACTTTGAGAATGGTTCCCACCGTCCACTGAATACCTCAAGGTAAATAAATACACTTTTATTAAAACCATTTTAATTAAAATCACAACTTGGTCTCTTGGATAGAAAATCCTTTACTTTCCTTATCCTTTTCTAAAAAAAAATATAAGTGTTTATCAAAACAATTCTCAATCTTTTCTTATATTTGAAATCCTTTGAAAATCATTTGAAAACTCACAATGAACTAAATAAAACAAATGGTTTATGTGGCTGTATAGAAAAAGTCCAGCCACCTCTTTCAAGTTGGAAAAACCTGGAAAAATCCACAATTTTCATTCTAACTTTTTATAAATCAAATAACACTTGAAATCCACACTTTTCACAACTCAAAAACATTTTTAAAATTGAAATACATTGAAATAAAATCTTGGACAGCAAAGGACAAAAGAAATCAAACCATGAAAATACCTTTGAAAATAATTGAATACACTTATGCCTTTTCTTTTATGAAAACCGAATGGAACCAAAAACAAAACAACACAATTTAAATAAATTTTTCTTAAAACAAAGTCACAAACATAATCATTTCAATGAGTCACTCACATGCAAAAAGAATCTAGCGTATTTAACCTAGTATAGGCGGAATCATCATCTTAGAAAAACAAGTCTTTGATGCATTTTTCTTCATGCAAAAACCTTGAAATATTAAATCAAAAACATGCATATTTAAAACACATGGTTTTAGAAAAATACCACTCCTTTTTCTTCACAAAACCATGACCTATTAGTCACTCCAAACACATTTTCATTTCTTATTTTCCTTTGCATGTGCCTTAAAAATCATGTAAATCAAAAGGACAACACATGCAAGAAATTTTTCATGAAAAACTATCATGATCTTTTTGATTTTCAAGCTTGACCGAAAACTCCTCAACAAAATTAAAAGAAGAACTTAAATCTTTAGCTTTCAAACACACATAGATTTAGATCAAAGTAAAAATCATTTTGAAAAAGTTGTTTTTCTTTACTTTCTCATCAAAACTGTGACATGCAAACCAAGAATCAAAACTTTTTGAGTTCAAAAATCACATGCAAGACTTCAAGATCAAAGCTATGGAAAATCAAGGCAAGAATCAAATCTTTTTCAAGATTAAAACAATGGATCAAAGTCTTTTTGAAAAGAAAACCAAAGATCAAAGCTTAGAAAATTCAAAGTTGAAATCAAAGCATTCAAACCACTTAGATCATCTTTAACAAACATCAAACTAACATGCATGAACTCAAAACAAAATAAAAATCATCACAACCTAATTTTCTAGACATGGCCGAATGGTAGAGTCCATGGTTTAAGGTTCTACAATTTTGTGTGGCTCTTGGAAACTCAAGATCAAAGCTTAACAATTACTCATAGACATAGATCTACAAGAAAAATGGACATGCAACAACAAATAAATCTTACAAGACTTGAAAAATTAAGAACTACTACTAACACCCTATGATCTTCGAGTAAACCAAAGAAAAAGAGAAGATCTTCAACCTTCTTCAATTGATCTTCAAGAAATCCTAAGGTTTTGAGCTTGATCTTCTTCTTCCTCTCCTCTCCAAGCTCTCAGTTTCACTTTCTCTCTCTATCTCTCTCTAAGAGTTCGATGTTACTTTTAGAAATGTGTTTTGGTTTGGAAATGAAATGTGAAGGAAATGAATTGGGAATGAACTACGGTTGTGGGTATAAGTAGACACACAAGCATTTCCCTTCTTGTCCTTGAAATAATTCGACCAAGAGTGTTGCTTAGAGGGTAAAATTGGCTTCACAAAAGCTTGCATGGCTCAAGCCAAGCCATGAGACAAATGGAGTGAAATTAGGCTTAATCCTTGATCCTATTGGTTGGTCAAACCCTTAACTAAGCTTTTCACTAAACTAAACCTATGTGCTACTAGTCTACTAACTTAGGGTGCAAGAAAGTCAAGGCTTCATCATCCATGTACATGCACACACACACACACGGCCGAACATACACATGCACACACATACACATAGAAAATCATTTTATTTTCTTTCTTATAAAACCACAATTTTCCTTAAAATACAAGATATCAAATACTTATTTAATTCAATTCAAAAACTCAATTCAAAATTCATAGTATTTTCTCATAAAATCATTTTCTTGAAAATCCCTTATCACTTGAAATCATAAAAGAAATTCAATTCAAGAAATATTCTTTCAAAACACTCTTTTTAAAACACTTTCTCAAAATAATCTCTTTAGGGTTTAAAACAAATATGAGGTATTCAGACAGGGTGTTACATTCAAGATTAGAAAACTTAACCCCTTGCTAATATAGAAACCACATATCCAGCCACTGAAGATGTCACTAGCAAGTGGCTGCAATTTCAAATGGTGGACGACAAACCAATCGCTGTTGTTGTTCAGGAAGTGAATCTGGTGAGCAATGTCACAGAATGGGTCCTTGACACTGGAGCAACGAGACACATATGTGCAAATAGAGAATTGTTCCAAGAGTTTGAGAAAGGAACAGATGGCGACATCGTCTACATGGGTAATTCTGCTACTGCTGGAGTATGCGGTAAAGGAAAAATTCTACTCAATTTGACTTCTGAAAAGTCTTTAGCTTTGAACAATGTCTTTTATGTTCCTTCCATGCATAGGAATTTAGTTTCTGGTGCTTTGCTTAATAAGATTGGTTTGAAAATTGTTCTAGAGACTGATAAAATTGTAATAACCAAAAATGGTGTTTTTGTGGGAAAGGGGTATCTGATTGGTGGACTATTTGTACTCAACTCCTCTAATATCAATAATAATATTTCCACTTCTCCTTATTTCGCTGAGTCTTTTGATCTTTGGCATAGTAGATTAGGATATTTGAATTTTGGTTCTATACAAAAATTGAGAAATATGGGTCTGTTTCCCACTTTATCTGAAAGGAAAAATACCAAATGTCAAATTTGTGTAGAGGCTAAATACTTTAAGAAATCGTTTAACTTTGTAATTGCCAGACAAACCGAACTTTTAGAATTAGTGCATTCCGATTTGACAGATTTTAAAAGTTTGGAAAGTCGGGGTGGAAAAAGACATTTTATAACGTTTGTAGACGATTTCTCAAGGTACACAAAAAATCTACCTTTTAAGATCAAAAGACGAGACTGAATCAATGTTTTGGAAATATAAGGCAGAAGTGGAAAATCAGTTAAATCAGAAAATAAAGAGACTTAGAACTGATAGAGGATGAGAATACTGTACAAATAGTCTTAGAGATTTTTGTGAGAAAATGGTATTATACATGAATTCTCTGCCCCTTATACACCTGAACAGAATGGCATTGCCGAAAGGAAAAATAGAACTTTGAAAAATATGATGAATGCTATGTTGCTGTCTTCTGGTGCCTGATAATTTTTGGGGTGAAGTTGTTTTAACAACATGTTATGTTTTGAATAAAGTACCTCATAAAGCTTTAGATAAAACACCCTATGAAATGTGGAAAGGTTTTGCACCTGATATGAAATTTTTGAAAACATGGGGTTGTTTAGCTAAAGTTGGGCTACCTGATTTCAAAAGGACTAACATTGGTGCTAAAACCAATGAATGAGTGTGTTGTTGTTGTTTTGTTTCATTTTGTGTTGGTGGAAAATGGGGTGGGGAATGAATGGCTTCTCTTGGAAGCTTGGTGGATTTGTGGTTGAGAGGAGAGGCTTTTTTGAGAAGCTTCTCATGTGCCACTTATTTATTTTTTTTCTTCAGCTCACGAGTGGTAATTGATTACCCTCCATGGTAATCGATTACATCCTTGGTTTCACAACAATTTATCTTCTCACAGAATGAAGGTAATCGATTACCTGCCCAAGGTAATCGATTATTTCCCTAAAAATGCAATTCTAGGGCTTCTCACAGAATGGATGTAATCGATTACTTTACCCAAAGTAATCGATTACCTCACCTGATTTCCATATAATGATGGTTTCGAACTCTAAGGCATTCTTCTTAACTTCTACATGCACTTTGGCCATAATTAATTCACCTTAACCTTGCTTATTCTTACTATTTCCAGTGGCGTAACTTAGAATTACTCTAATTAAGCTCGAAATTAGAAATCGGGATGTTACATTTTTACCTTAGGTGGAGGAGCTATTTCTTGGAAATTTGCTAAACAGACTTGTATAGCACACTCAACTATGGAGTCAGAATTCATAGCTTTGGAGCTGGCAGGACAAGAAGCTGAATGGCTTAGGAGTCTCATGGCAGACATACCTTTGTGGGGGAGAGCTACACCAGTTTCACTGCATTGTGACTCTCAAGCAGCGACTGAAGTTGCAAATAATAACACTTACAATGGAAAGAAGAGACACATTCGTATGAGACATGGTAGTGTTAGGCAGTTAATAGAAAATGGTGTAATTACTCTTGATTATGTAAAGAGTGAAAAGAATTTATTAGCCGATCCCTTAACCAAGGGACTACCCAGGAAAGTTGTCCTGGATTCGTCGAGGGGGATGTGCCTTAGTGCCTTAAGTGGAGGAAAATGTGGTGGAAACCCAAGTTGGTCAAACAAAGCCACATGAGTGCTTGTACCCTTTTAGATGGTTATACAAAGCCACATGAGTACCTGTATGCATTTCATGCTCATCTTCATGGCATACAATAATGCTTGATGTACTTGATACAATTTTAAAGTTTACATAGCCCATTAAATTGGGTGGTGCTATAGAGACGCACTTATATACTTCTGCATAAAGTTTTGTCTTTAAACAAATCAGCATACTGAAGGAACACATGAGAGGGCACCGGGGGAGACACCATATCCAATTGAGTTCACCTGTAGAACCACGCCCAAATCTCGTTGGCAACAGGGCATGAGATAAATAGATGAATAACATCTTCACTACCAACCCCACAAAGACAACATGTATCACCCACATTCACCATGTGCTTTAGGAGATTATCACAAGTAGATAACCTGTCTAGGAACAATTGCCAGTTAAAAGCTAAAAGTTTTAGGGCGCTTTAGATCTCGAGAGAAGAGAAAAAATATTAGTTCCAGCCAAGTCGTTGATATTAGTAGGGGAATTTAGCTTCTCCAACAACCATGTGTATATCTCCTTCATAGTATGAAGACTCCAACTCCACTCAATCCTCATTTCCATGCGTCATTGACACCTCGATTTAAGGAAACATCTTGAAATAACAGAATTAAACATCTCAGAGCACTATTCCTTCTCCCATGAATAACGATCATGACGTCAAAGAAGATCCCAAACCCATACTACTTTTTCAGAAAATGCAAAGGTGAGAGGGTAATAGTTTTACATATATAGTGTGAAATAGAAGAGTGTAAGATAGGTTATTGAACCCATTTAAAAGTAAAATAGAGTTGGATTTAAGGATAAAGTGAAAAATAACTAGAATTTTAAATTTTAAGGAAAATGTAAAAAAAAATTATAAAGTATTGTTTTAGACCCATTTAAAATTGGTATTTGGGATTGAGGATATGGACGCTCCAAGAGCCTTTGCCATTGTTAGTCTGAAGCGCAAAATTAAAGTATACTAAATGAGAGATAATGATACTTCATCCGTCCCTAATTATAAGACCCTTTCGGGAGATTTCATGTTCATTAAGAAAATTGATTAATTTAGTTAATTGTATTGGAAATGTGAATTTTTGATGTGTATTTTCAAAATTATCCCTATTAATATTATTGAGAATCTAAAACGTGTTAAATAAATATGGGTGTTTGTGGAAAAAATAATCAATGATTATTGAAATTGGTATGAAATCTAATAAATAGAGACAAAATAAAAGTAATGTTAAAAGGGTCTTATAATTAGGGACGAAAAGAGTAGTATTTATAGCTCATGTGGCCAGCGAGTTGTCGTTTTTTCTTTCTTTCTACATTAAATTAGTGATTCGTATGTTTTTTAAGTTAATTTTGAATTTTAATTTCATCTAAAAAAGTATTTTTTTTTATCTTATAACTTTATCATTTTTTAATCAAAATCATAATTTAAATATCACTGAATTTAGAATAAAAAGATTTACAAAAACACATTCATAATATTTTTTAAAAAATTGTACCATAGAAAAGTGAATTTTATGATTCATTTGAAAAAAAAAACTTTTAAGACTAAATTGAAAAAAAAATCTTTTAAAAAAAAGCTGAAATCGATATATTAGCTCTTACCCCGTGCAATGCACAGATTATTGACATTTAAATTTTTTATATTAAATATTTAAAATATTATTAAACAACAATAAAAAATAATTATACAAAAAGACATAGACTCAAATCAAACCCTATGCTTAAAAGAAATTAATTTAAATGAGCTTGTTGAGAATTTTTTGTCCTTCCATATTTAATTAAGGGATAAATTAACAGTTTTTATATTATTATCAATTTTATTATGATGAATTAAAAGTAAACCATAATTAAATATTTTGATATTTTTTGTTTGATGATATTATGAGCAAATTGAAGGGTAAATTAGAATATCCACTATTTCATAGGATATGAAGACGACATTGAATCTTTTTTTTATATTTAATAATATATTTGTTTATGTATAGATGAGAATTAAATTTTTAAATTTATGTATTCCTTATTTAGCTAATGGATGAATTAACACGTTTTTAAATACTATTATTACGTTTATCATGATTAATTAGAGTAAAATCAAAATTAAACTTTTCTATATATATTTTTGTTTGATGGTATTATGAGTATATTTAAGGATAAATAAAAATATTTCTTATTTCATTGAACATGATAATTTAGCATCTTTTGAATATAATCATCACCTTTAATATGAAAAGTCATAATTAAACCAAGATTATTCATTCTGATTCTTTTTATTTGATGATATTATAAGATATATCTTAAATTTATTTGATGGAAAAATTAATATTTTTTTACAATTATTAATTTTTTAAATATAATTATCACATATATTATTATTATTATTATTTATTCATATTTAAATATTTTGATCTTTTTTCATTGTTTATCTTATCTCAAGTTAATCATAAAATTTTATCGTGAAAAAATCTTTATCCTAATTGTCGTAATTATCTTGAATTAATTTTTTGAAATATATGTAACTTTGTTTTTAGTCTGTTGCATTTTTTTGTAGAGATTATAACTACTAAAGTATTTATCCATTACAATTTTTTTTTTATGAAACTATAATCATTATATTTAATCATATATTATATTATTTGTAATGTTTGAAAAAATTTATACTTTTTTTTTGTGTACACCAACGGTACCTGCATCTGGTTTACCCAGAACCGTCTCATCCAGTCTGACCCAACTGAGCTCGCACTAAGCGAGACGTTGGTTAAAGGACCAAGTGAGCTACCACTTGACCAACCCCACGTTGGTAATCTATACTTTTTAATATTTAATTTGTTTTATCTTTAAAAAAATATTATTAGAGTACTCTCAATTTCGATATTGCAATATTAATAAAATATTGTTTGGTTTGTTATAAATAATGTGTTAGGAAAAATTGTCTCAAATAAAACTACAAAAAAGAGCTCAAAATAATAAATAATATAAGTATTTCTTTTATTTATTTGATGGTTAAATTAATTTTTTTAAAATTATTTTTTAATATGATTATCACATTTATTATTATTATTATTATTTATTATTATTTTCAGATTTAAATATTTTGATCTTTTGATCATTTATCTTATCTCAAGTTAATAATAAGATTTGATCATAAAAAATCGTTATCCTAATTATTCTAATCATCTTGATTTATTATTTTTTTTAAATTTTTGAAATGTTTGTAACTTTGTTTTTTTTAGTTTAGCTTTTGGGTTGACGTGCTATATGTTTTATCTATATTGAATCTATCTCCGATTAGTAATTTGTGGATAACATCAAAATTTTTTATTCCCGGATATCCTAACCAAATAATCCCTACTCTTTTTTTGATAAATTAATCCCTCCGTTTTTTAATATAACATTTTTTATGTTAATTTTTTTCATAATTATCGTGATTAAAAAAATTATTTTGATAATGCATTCAGATAAAATGGTTACAAAAAATAAGAAGAGACATCCAACTTTAGATTGAATTTAGTTGTTTTTTTTCTTTGGGTCTGTAGTTTGTATCTTTTTTTTTAATTGTTGTAGTTATCTTTTAATATATTATGCTACTTATTTATAGGATTGTAATTTTATTTTAATTATTAAATATAATTAATGATGATGTTTTATTGTTGTTGGGATAATGATTTCGAAAATTTGAATAATTTATTGAAATTTTTTTTCAAATATAATTTTAAAACTAATGAATTATATTTTGGAATGATAATATTTAAGAATGTAATAATAATTATTTTTTCTTATTTTAGCTGGTCTTTAGATTGCCTTATCTTTTGTTAGATTTTTCTTTGGTTTTGTTTGTTTTGTAAACCGGTTTGGTGGCTTCTTGGTTCATTGAACCCTTCCTAGAAGGTGGCTTTGATTGTTTGATTTATTTTTTTATTGTGGTTTAATAAATTTTATTTTACCAAAAAAATAATTATTTTTTCTTATATCAACTACAAATAATGCATGGTTTATGTAACATCCCTAATTTACTTCCAAGCATAATTAGTGAATTAGTAGGTTTAAAGGTTAGGGAATGAATAGATTAATTGCTTAAAGAATTTTGGGTGATAGGACAGTAGTAATTATAAGTACTAGGGGTTGTGTGGAAGACATTTGTAGCAATGGGCAAGATTAACTAAGCGGAATCGGGAGTTAAATCGGCGTTTTAGATGTTAGAAATCAACCGAAAAGAGAAAATTAGGAATTTATTATAGGATGCTAAACAATTAAATTCCACCGTTGGATATGAAGATTAAGGGATTAAGAAGCTTGTCTAAAAATTTGGGCCCGATCCGACGGTTAACGAAAAAGTTACGGCGAATCGAAGTTTGAAATTTCCGGTGCACGCCCAGGCGCACCGGTGCATGCCCAGGTGCACCAGGGTGCAATTCATGCACCAACTCAGTGAGATTTCTGCCCAGGCGCCCCCTCATGCGCCCAGGCGCACGCTGTGCGCATCAGATCCCCATCAGGCGCACCAGACGCGCGCCATTCCTTCCTGACCGCACCAGATTCACGCACCACGCACCAGACCAGGAGCTGGTGTCAGACTCGCGCTCAGGCGCGCGCCACCCGCGCCCAGATTTTACGGCGAATCGAAGTTTGAAATTTCCGGTGCACGCCCAGGCGCACCGGTGCATGCCCAGATGCACCATTTTCAGCCATCAGATTTTAGCTTGGGCACCAAGTTGCCCCATCTTGGCCACACGATTTTGTGGCTGGTTCAAGGCAAAAATAAAAGGAGAGATAATACACTCCCTCATACACCATCATCAACATCATCCCTTCTTCCTCATCAATTCTCTCAAAGCCCCAAGAGCTTCCCATCCTCCCTCAAACACCATGAACATAAAACCACACCAACACCAAGATCAAAACCTCATCCACCCTCTTGATCCAAGATCAAGCACCAAACCATCATCAACTCAAACACTAATAACCAAGTCCCACCATTCTCATAAATCATCATCTCCATCAAACCCTCTACAATAAAATAACCAAGAGCCATCCTTATACACCCTCTCAAATTCGTGGCTCCCTCCTCCTCATCTCCATAGACCTTTCAAGCTTTGCACCTAAGAAGAACCAAGGCATCATCATCACCCATAGCCATCAACCATGAAGCACCCAAAACCAAGCCACAAAATTGACCCACCCATCATTCCCATCAAGATCAAGTAAGAGTTTGGTCAACAAAAATCCTTCCTCCTCTCCTCCACTAAATTCGTGACCTTCTCCCTCTCTATTTCCATGGGTTTGTAAACCTAACAACTAGGGAGAGTTATACCCATCAACCTCATCATTAAAGACAAGAAGTAGGAGATTAAGGCTAGGGATTCAAAGGTCAAAGTGAGTACAAGTCAAAATGTAGAGGAGCTAAGGATAAGGAACTCAAACACCAAGGGTCCATGGGCTAGGGCTTGAGATTCATCACCACCTCTTAAGAAGGTAAGAGGGGTTTGTGTTACCTTTGCTAAGGATATAGATTCTAGTTTGTTGTAATGATGACTAGGTGTAGATAATTGTTTAAGAGTATAAACCATAGGATATTTAAATTATAAATGCATGAAATGAACCTTAGGGCATAATTGCTACTAAATGTGTAGAAGATATGTTAATTAAGTAGGAAGTTAAGAACCCTAGGGAGCTGACTTGATTCATAGTGCTCTGAGACATACCTGAGTATGTCGACTGTTTTGTTCACCATTTGTTGATTTTTACTCGTCATTGATGTATGTTCATATCGTGCTTGGTTTGGTGACTCGTAAAGCAAAAAATGGATTAAGTGTTAACGTAGTCAAGTCATATAGAAAGGGCTAAGTAAGGTGGGAAGGATGGAAAATTACGAACGAGTAATTAATGAATGGATTAAGGACAAGTGGCTTGATAAAAGGAAAGTGATGTTTATTATTAAATGAATCATAAGTTAGAGAATGGTGATTGAGTGACTAGGATCTTGATGGATGTTGTGCTCGATTTAATTTGTTAAGTGCAAATGTGACAATAACACTTGTATGATAATATGTGATATTTGAAATGATGTTTGTGCTTGAATATTCATGAGATGTGATGTTGTTATGATCCAAGAATGAAATGAATTATACCCGGACGCAATAAGTCGTGACCAGCACATTAGTGCGGACGCAGTAGGTCGTGACCAGGGGAGAATGAAATGAAATATACCCGGACGCAGTATGTCGTGATCGCGCAAGGGTGCGAACGCAGTAGGTCGTGACCAGGGACAGGATGAAAAGTATCCTACCCGGGCGCAGTAAGTCGTGATCGCGCAAGGGTGCGAACGCAGTAGGTCGTGACCAGGGGAAAGGATGAAAAAGTAACATACCCGGGCGCAGACGTGACCGCGCATGGGTGCGGACGCAGTAGGTCGTGACCAGGGGAATAAGATAAGTATACCTGGGCGCAGTAAGACGTGACCGCGCATGGGTGCGGACGCAGTAGGTCGTGACCAGAGGAATAAGATAATATACCCGGGCGCAGTAAGTCGTACCAGCACGTGAGTGCGGACGCAGTAGGTCGTGACCAGGGACAAATTGAAAGTGAAATGTGAATTTAACGAAATTGAAAAGTAACTTAAGGTTGAATGTAGGATTGCTAGGAAGGTAGTATGGACATAAGGCTTAAATTGTCGAAAATGAACTTGTATGTAATTACCTGAAAAAGAATATTAGGTTAATAGATAATTTCTATTGTGATAGGGCCTAGTTTGTCAGCTATGCTTCTTAGAAGCTATTTTCCTTAGTACTGTGTAATGCTACCCTTCTTGCTATATTTTTACAGGTACCGAAGGAGCATACACAAGCCTGACCGAGCAGGAGTACATTCCACCACGTGGAATGTATATAGTATTTAGCGACCATCTATCAGTCATGGGTTATTTTGGGAAGCTTTATTGTACGTCAATTACTTTGTCTTTTTGGAAAACTAAGAGTTTGTGGAGTTATTTGTATTTCTTTGGAACTAATGTCTTAAGTGGACTGAACAATACTTTGGGCCCTGCTGGTCTCTGATGTATTTAAATCTGCTTCAGATAAATTTTACAGGTTAAAGTAATATTTTGGAAATGCCTTACAAACAAGAAAAACTCCGTTCGATTTTACGGAGAAGTTTTATAAATGAACAACAGGATTATGAGTTTTTATATGAATTGAAACTAATCAAGGGGTTTTCATCAAGAAATTTTTAAGTCGCTATTTTTAATCTTAAGGGTAATTATGGGTAAATAACTAAGGTGTTACATTTATGGTATCAGAGCAGTTTTTCCTCGGCCCGAAGGGAGTAACTCATTACTCCTGTAGTTACTCATCAAGCGAGTAACTTGAACTAGAAATAGAACTGCTTTCTGATTTAGTGAGTATCATTACTAGCATTGTAATAGAAATAGTTACGAAGTCTAACGTGATAAGTACTCTAGATTTTCTTAGGCTAGACCGAGCTATTTGAGGGGTGCGTTTAGCATCTGACGATTTCTTTCGAGGAGCATGGTAAGCAATTGAAAATCTTTTCTAAGTTCATTTAAGTATGTTAAAATTACCATGCAAAACTTGAAAATCTTGTGGAAAATCAATGAGTCATATTTAGAAGTGGATGAATGACGAGACTAAGGAAAGCAATACCCCAACGGGCAAGAGCACTAGATTGCTACCCCACCGGGAGGAAGTGATCTTTAGTTTCGCGCCAAGTAAACCAACTCTAAATGTGACACACAAAACAAGATTTTAACGTTTTAAAACTAATAGGTTGAGAAATTCAAACTTAAGCAAGACGAGAATGGTCTTATCGCTGATGCGATGTGTACTTGAGCCTGATCACCTCAAGTGTACATCTATTGAGAGATATCATCATCTTGTCCTTAAGTTTCGGCGAGTATTTTGGGAATTTAGAGAAATCCCAAGTTTAGGAGGATTAGAGGTCTTTGTCATAGGTATCCGTATGCGTAAATATTTGAGAATCAGAGTTGCGCAACGGAAGTGTAGGAAGTATTGTCTTGTCTTAAGATAAGAGAAGTAGCCAGTTAGGAATCCTAGTTAGCTATGATAGATTGCTAGTATTTATACCTCTAGGATTGAATATAAGAAACCCTAAGATAGTACATAGTAATAGTCCTAAGTTTAGGCATTAGGTGCTTAAAATCCTAGGAGGTTGCATAGAGCTAGGTTATGTGTTTGGAAATGAATGAATGTGATACTATGTATTGTCTTGTGTTTGCCTATAGGATGATTTGTGCATGTTGAAAACCATTTTGCACATGAAACTATTCGCAAGCTTCTTCATAGAATGGTGTTGCTAATCACAAATCGCTTGGTTCCCAAGCATAAACATTTCAAAAATTAGGAACCACTTGATTTTCAAGTGTGATAGTAACCCCAATGAATTTTCATGTTTTGAAATTGAATTCAAAAATGAATTTTTCTGTTCTAATAGAACCAGAAATTCTTCCAAATTGAGTACTAAGTTGTATAGAGAAATTTTGAAAAGCTAGTGAGTCAACCAAGGATTCCTAAGTAATCAAGCAGTGAACTAATTTATTCTTTTAATCGATCCTCACGCTGATTAAATAGGAACCCTTCTATGTGACTTTACTCAATTCCGAATGAAGCTTAGTTGTCAAACTCAAAGTCAAAGGGAATGTGACTATTTTGATTGTTTGAGAAGCATCAAAGTATTCTTTCTAGTAAACCACATATTCCCTTTTTATGGAGCTTGCTAATCTTGGGTAATTTTATACTCCTTCACCTAAGTTCTTATGAAGTTAGACGAAGGTGATTCTTTTCAGAAGGATATGATTTGACTTGCAAGCTTGTTTTCAAAAGGTCATACACATTATTTGACAAGAAAGATATCAAGATTTTAAAGTACAAAGTAATTTGCATAATCGAAACGATTTGGAATTTCTAAACAAGCTTTCAAGGGTTGAGTCAAGAGTTTTTAAGTAGAATTTCAAACTGTTTGGACCAAGTTAACATTTTAAATAAATATGAGGTATTCTTTTACAATCAGACCTGACAGTTCCAGTGTTTCTTATGCGGGGAACGCAGGATCAAACACGAGCTTAACATGCTCCTATCAGTTTGAAAATTTCGCACAGCCTTGGAAGCTGAATATAAGTTTAGTCCCTTTAAATTTTGAGGTTTTCTGGAGTTTGTTCACTACTTTTAAATAAAATTTGATTCGGGTTCAGCCCGATTATTTTCCAAGTTTTGACAAAGTGGTTGTGGGACCAACGTTGAATCTAACGAACTCCAATTAATCTGAAAATTTATTGTCATGACTCTTTTTATGAAGGCACATTATTTGTGAAAACATATTTGAACTTCTAGGGAAGAAACAATTTTTTTTTCGAAATTGTCCTTGGCAACGATTAGGTGGTTCTCCGATTTGGATTGTGAACGAACCATGAAAACCATGTAATTTTCCAAACTCTTTTTGAACTGATTTTGAAAATGTGTGCTGATTGTCTAAGCGGTGTGTATATATTTAGGCCTGAGCCCATGGATTTAGATAGACGAAGACCAAGTCAGAATAATGTAGAGTTATGCCCTATGTGATTGTGTGCAATCAAGTGTTGATGTAGATGTCGTTGTGCATATTTAAATTTTGATTGTATGTATGTGCTAATTGTTTTCTTGTCAATGAGTGTGATTGCTTAGGACTTAAGAATAGTGCCTAAGTTGTAGATCACTAGGTAGATTGTGATTAGATCTCTAATTAATGTTGCCGTTTAGATCGTGTATAGAAATAGTTTTGGGTTGTTTTGAATGCGGCAGTTATTAAGTGATAGTGCTATTTGTAAACCTGACAGTGACCCTATCATTAATGGATATGAGATTTAGATTGATACCCCTAATCTTATGTTTATTAATGATTGATGTCATCTGAGGACTATAAATGGCACAAGATCAATCAAGCCTAGAATGCAGGAACCAATTTGATTAGTGCCCCTTACCAGATGTTTAAAGTAAAATGTCTGGGAAAAACCCAGTTGACCTTAAAAGCCATCTCCAATCTAATGGAGAAATTACTCTCGACTTTAGAAACCTGAGGTTTATTAAAAGTCTTTCTATTAGAACTCTTGCAATGTTTGACCGACATCGGAGTAAACCTCAAAAACCTTAGAGCATTTTGCTTCTAGTCTAACCAAACTAAACCACGATTTGTATTCTTCATTGGATGCATGAGTCCGGTGGCGTACTTAAGCAAGGTAGTATGCCGATTCAAAGTGGGGGAGTAGAACCGAAGCTAAATGAGTATGGTAGCTTAGAAAACCCTGAGTTTGGGATGGTTCTCCATTTGAAGGAATTGAACGGAATTTCGGGGACGAAATTCCAATAAGTGGGGGAGAATTGTAACATCCCTAATTTACTTCCAAGCATAATTAGTGAATTAGTAGGTTTAAAGGTTAGGGAATGAATAGATTAATTGCTTAAAGAATTTTGGGTGATAGGAGAGTAGTAATTATAAGTACTAGGGGTTGTGTGGAAGACATTTGTAGCAATGGGCAAGATTAACTAAGTGGAATCGGGAGTTAAATCGGCGTTTTAGATGTTAGAAATCAACCGAAAAGAGAAAATTAGGAATTTATTATAGGATGCTAAGCAATTAAATTCCACCGTTGGATATGAAGTTTAAGGGATTAAGAAGCTTGTCTAAAAATTTGGGCCCGATCCGACGGTTAACGAAAAAGTTACGGCGAATCGAAGTTTGAAATTTCTGGTGCACGCCCAGGCGCACCAGGGTGCAATTCATGCACCAACTCAGTGAGATTTCTGCCCAGGCGCGCCCCTCATGCGCCCAGGCGCGCGCTGTGCGCATCAGATCCCCATCAGGCACACCAGACGAGCGCCATTCCTTTCTGACCGCACCAGACGCGCGCCATTTCTTCCTGACCGCACCAGATTCACGCACCACGCACGAGACCAGGAGCTGGTGCCAGACTCGCGCTCAGGCGCGCGCCACCCGTGCCCAGGCGCACGGGATCAGATGCACCATTTTCAGCCATCAGATTTTAGCTTGGGCACCAAGTTGCCCCATCTTGGCCACACGATTTTGTGGCTGGTTCAAGGCAAAAATAAAAGGAGAGATAATACACTCCCTCATACACCATCATCAACATCATCCCTTCTTCCTCATCAATTCTCTCAAAGCCCCAAGAGCTTCCCATCCTCCCTCAAACACCATGAACATAAAACCACACCAACACCAAGATCAAAACCTCATCCACCCTCTTGATCCAAGATCAAGCACCAAACCATCATCAACTCAAACACTAATAACCAAGTCCCACCATTCTCATAAATCATCATCTCCATCAAACCCTCTACAATAAAATAACCAAGAGCCATCCTTATACACCCTCTCAAATTCGTGGCTCCCTCCTCCTCATCTCCATAGACCTTTCAAGCTTTGCACCTAAGAAGAACCAAGGCATCATCATCACCCATAGCCATCAACCATGAAGCACCCAAAACCAAGCCACAAAATTGACCCACCCATCATTCCCATCAAGATCAAGTAAGAGTTTGGTCAACAAAAATCCTTCCTCATCTCCTCCACTAAATTTGTGACCTTCTCCCTCTCTATTTCCATGGGTTTGTAAACCTAACAACTAGGGAGATTTATACCCATCAACCTCATCATTAAAGACAAGAAGTAGGAGATTAAGGCTAGAGATTCAAGGGTCAAAGTGAGTACAAGTCAAAATGTAGAGGAGCTAAGGATAAGGAACTCAAACACCAAGGGTCCATGGGCTAGGGCTTGAGATTCATCACCACCTCTTAAGAAGGTAAGAGGGGTTTGTGTTGTAACACCCTACATAATAATTACCCTTTAATTACCCCGAAATTAGGATTTTAAAATTTCTTTTGAGGAAATGATTAAGATAAATTGCCAAAATAATAGTTCACTTCATTAATGCCAAAGACACATCAGAGTTCAAAAGGCGGAAGACTTAAATACCTCAGGTACATAAAACACAAGTTTAAGTACAATCAGTTCGGCAATTCCAAAAATACAAAATATTGTTTTTAGCTCGGCCAACTAGCCGAGACCCATCTAGGCTATCCGACTCTAATGACTTACTCTCCCTGTGAGGGAGAGTGATCCTGCTCGGCCGGGGACTGCGTCTGCTCGGGCTCAGTACCTGAAAAATGGTAAGGAGGTGAGCATTACACAGAACTTAAATAAGCAGTTTCGAGAATGACATACCGAACTACCAAGCCAAACACAAGTAGTCAAATAGCAAATAAATCACAAGTAATCAAACCCATATATCTCATGCATATATCAACATTTAGCTCGGTTCGCATACCCACATCCTCGTCTAGCTCGGCTCACATCATAAACCAGTTAACTCATTGCTAGCTATACCTCGGTTTATCCTCTCATGTCTCGGATTACCATCTCTATCTCGGGTTCACTACTCAATATTTCACTTTCACATAATTTACAATCTTTTACTCTTCCCGGATGCATACAACCAGTGCATGTCTTACACCATTTAAGTCGGATATTGGAGTGTCCATAACTGCGAGTACCACAATACTCGGCTTACAGCTGCGAGCACCACAATGCTCGGCTTACGCGATCAATGCACGCACCCAGTACGCGTCTGCTATGACCAGGAACACTACCGCCGATCATTCTATGGAGTAAGGAGTGTCCATAAATGCGAGTACCACAATACTCGACTTACAGCTGCGAGCACCACAATGCTCGGCTTACGCGATCAATGCACGCACCCAGTACGCGTCTGCTATGACCAGGAACACATCCCACCGATTCCGTTCTCGGAACCTTGTGAGTCATAACTGCGAGCACCACAATGCTCGACTTACAGTTGCGAGCACCACAATGCTCGGCTTACGCGATCAATGCACGCACCCAGTACGCGTCTGCTATGACCCGACCACACAACCATTTCTCTTTAATTCCCCTTATCTTATTAACCATTACTTTTAGTTCGGCACACCTCAGTTCACCTCTTTAATTTATTCCTCTTTGCATTAATCTCATTATTTACTTAGCTCGGCCTATCTCGGCTCAACCCTTTACCCATTTCCGATTTCCCTTATCCCTATTATCTATCTCATCTACCTATCTCATTATATAACTTATTAGTTTGTCTTTTCGATCCACCCTGGTTACCATTCTTCTCATTCTCCATTCTCACCCTCTCTCGGCTCGGCCACAGATACAAATACCAAATATCAAAGCATCATAAACACTTATACCTCAACAACCACATGAACAAAACATTTAGTCAACCCATCATATAAAATGCAGCATATGAAATATAGCATGTAATCAAAAGTGATATTCCATCTTCACCTAAAATCCATGTTTCTAGTTCATTCATTAATTCCCCTTTTACCCTTTTTACCATTTCTCTTCTAACATTAACCTATGTCCATTCCCTAATCTAATACCCACTCTTAGTACCCTTTATGAACACCCTAGAAACCCAAACTCAAGTAGAGGTAACACTCACTCCTTACCTCAAACCGTGTGAGATAAGAGTTGAGAGTTTGAGAATGGTTCCTTGTGGCTTGTCCTTGATCTTAGCACCCTTGAATCCTTCTTACTCCAAGCTACACACGAGCTCCACCAATCTACACATGAACTCTACGGCGGTCCAGGGGCATCCGGGACGGAAGAGAAGGCGGCGGGGATGAGGTCTCTGGTTGGTGGAAGAGAGGGAAAATGTTCGTGAGAAGAGGAGAAGAAGAAGATATGTTGGGTTGTTGTTGCTGGACTTTGAGAGAAAAGGGAAAGAGAGACGTAGGGAAGAGAGAGAAGAATAAAAGTGAGAAGTGTTATGGGTTATGTGTTGGGATTTTCTTTTATTCAAATGTGGAAGATATTTGTGTGGCTCTCATTGGAAGCTTCTTGAGGAAGCTTTGTTGGAAACCAACAAGCGGGCTAAGCAAATACTAGAGGGGGGGTGAATAGTATTTTGAAGCACTAATACCAAATATTTCGATTGATAATTGAAGAATGGAGCTAACACTGAATTTTCTGGAATCAGACACAAAAGACTCGAGTCTTTTGTGAAATACTCGAGTTTTTCAGTGATGAACAACTCGAGTCTTTTCTGAAATACTCGAGTTTTTCCTATCAGATAGCAGAAAAACCAGAAACGAAAATTCAGCAATTTAACTCAAATCAATTCAATAATAAACAGGAACTTATCCAACAGAATAGCAAGCAATCTAAATAACTTTTAAACACAAAGATTCCTTGAACTTGCTACCTAATTGTATAAATCCTAATTGATTGAAATGACTTAAGTCTATTGAGCTAGAAAGTAGATTAAAAGCAATAAACCGACACTCAAGCAATTTTATCCTGGTTCACTCCAACTATGAGCTACATCCAGTCCTCCTAATCACTTAGGAGTTTCTACTAATGATCAAATTGTTAGAAATTACAAAGGATTGCTTGAGAATGGCCTCACTCAACCTAACCCTTTCAAGAGTGTACCAAACTCTTGATTTCTACCCCAATTTGATTCCGGTGATTGAAGAACTCTTCACAAAGCTTCCTTGAACTCCCTTCAAGAAACTCCACCGGGCTAGGAACCTCCTAGTCTTGTGCTTGAGAACCTCTCAAGACTTCCAACACCCTAAGCCACTTAGGGTTTGCTTGGGAACAATCCAAGACTTTGAATAATCAAGCTTTTTGTATGTGTATTACTAATCTCACAATGGATTAGCACAAATAAGCACAGCTCAATGTAAGAATTGAGGCCTAAAAACTCAACTTGGAATAAAATGACAATATGAGTGAGAAGTTGAGCTTTTTGGGAATTAACACTTGAGAAGAGGAAATTAAGAAAGCTTGAATCAATGATGTGTTGTTGTCTTGTTTGTTCTTGCACAAATTCAAAGAGAAATTTTACAATAAGGTTCTGAATTCTCTCTTGGGGTTGGATGAGACTCAAATGCCCTCAATTGAGTTTTTGAGTCTCTCCAACGTTCATTTTTGCTGACTGGACAAAAATACTCGAGTCTTTTGGTAAATACTCGAGTCTTTTTGGTCGGTCATGAGTGAATTGGTGCACGAACAAGACTAACGGTCATAATTGCTGACCTGGCACAAATACTCGAGTTTTTCTATAAATACTCGAGTATATACTCGAGTCTTTATCAAAATACTCGAGTATTTTGATCAGATATGGGAAAAATTATTTTTCAATTTTATTTTTCCTCTCAAGTATTAATTTTGGTCAATCTCAACTTAATAAACATATAAAAATTTATTCCTAGAAGAGACTAACTATTTCTACCCACTCTCAACCACTCTCAACATAAATTAGAAATTTACAATTAATATTTGATTGAGAATGATTGGGCACTTGTCTTCTTTTCTTGACTTCTTGTTGATGTTGATGTTGCATTATCTTCAAGGCATGATTTGTTAATTATTTTGTCATCATCAAAACATAGTCCACATAATTAGGAGCATTGAATTCACAATCTCCCCCTTTTTGGTGATGACAAAATAATTAACACTTGATCCATTTGTTAAGCTTGATCCACTTGGAGATGCAACTCCCCCTCACTATATGATACTTTTCACCTATCTAAAAATTCAGCTTGAGCAAGATGTTATGACAATTTAATTTTAGCACCAAGCCTATGGTATTAGAGAATTTAACAATTATCAGAGTATATACCATAATTAGAGATTTTAGGTGCAACAATATCAAGACAAGACAAGTGTAATATCTCTCCCCCTTTTTGTCATACGCCAAAAAGATGTAACAATTTAGAAAAAGATCAAGGGAGGAGAGGTGCATAATCGGAAAACCCCATAACCAACTATGCAAATAAAACGGAGATATAATAACGATAAAGAGCTCCCCCCGAAGCTTTGCACAAACATCATAATGAAGACCAAATTCATTAACATAAAAACATCATAAAAGGTCCAAATCAAAGGTGCAATAATAAACCCAAAGTCTCAAAACACCAAGTTCTCAAAATACAGAAAATGTAACAAAGACCAACATGATAAAAACAGAATGAAAACTAAGATAAAATCCAAAGGTCAACATCATCAAAACATCGAAGGAGCTGGAGCATCTGGAGGAGAATAAAACCGAGAGAAGAGTTTAGAGGATGAAAAACTAGTAAGATTTGACAAAACTTTGAGGAAAATCTGAGTTTTGAGGAGAGAGATATGAGAAAACCGAGAGAGAAGAGGGTCGCAAAAACTTGAGTCTGAGAGTATATATAAACAGTTCAAAATACTCGAGTATATTCATAAATACTAGAGTTGTTCTTTAGGATATACTCGAGTTTTTGAAAATATATTCGAGTCGGTCGTGACTCAGCCCAGATTTCCCCAGAAAAGTCGAGTAAAAATTGAAAAACTCGACTTTGGTCCGAAAGTTCAATTTTCAGGAAAACGCAAAATACTCGAGTTTTTGGAAAATACTCGAGTTTGGTCTGAAAGTTCAAAAATTTGGGGGTTTCGAAAGACTCGAGTTTTTTGAAAAACACTCGAGTATTTTAATAAAGACTCGAGTGTTTTGAGAAACACTCGAGTATTTTTATCAGACCCTGATTAAAAACTTTTTCAATTTAAAACTGATTTAATTTTGAATTATAATACTCGAGTGTTTTTGGAAAAACTCGAGTATTTTGACAGAACAGAAAGTAAAAACTCAGTTTTAAAAGACCAAACACAAATCAAACACAAATGCTTCACTACCAACTTGGAATACAGTACAGAATCACACACAATTAACATATACAATTTCAAATATCATCAAGGATAATTTAACTAAGAATCAATAACACATTAGAGTAAGACTAATATGGTGATTTTCCAAAAATGACACACAATGCAATTAGCCTATATTAGCTTCATCTAAAATACCAAGTTCTCTCCTAATATGATAAAAGGTGTCCCTTGGTAGAGGTTTTGTAAAAATGTCGGCTAATTGATTTGTGGTACTAACAAATTCAATTGTGCAATCACCCTTTTGTACATGATCTCTTAAAAAATGATGTCTTATTTCAATGTGTTTAGTTCTTGAGTGATACATCGGATTCTTAGTCAAATTGATTGCACTCGTGTTATCGCATCTAATCGGAATATTTTCAAGTTTCAAACCAAAATCCGATAATTGTTGTTTCATCCATAACAGTTAAGCACAACAACTACCGGCTGCGATATATTCCGCTTCGGCGGTAGAAAGAGCGACACAAGCTTGCTTTTTAGAAAACCATGACACCAATGAACTTCCCAAGAAATGGCAAGTACCACTGGTGCTTTTGCGATCAAGCTTACATCCGGCGAAGTCGGAATCCGAGTAACCAACTAGACTAAGATTGGCATCAGCAGGATACCATAAACCAGTGTTAATTGTTCCTTTTAGATACTTAAATATATGTTTAACTGCGGATAGGTGAGATTCTTTAGGATTAGCTTGAAATCTAGCACACATGCATACACTAAACATAATATCCGGTCTAGATGCAGTGAGATATAGGAGACTACCTATCATACCCCTATACTTACTAACATCAACCGGTGTACCTTGTTCATCCTTGTCTAGGTAGCATGATGTGCTCATTGGAGTGTAGGCTTCCTTGCACTTGTCCAATCCGAATTTTTCAAGGAGCTCTTTGCAATATTTCCCTTGATGCACAAATATCCCCTCCTTGACTTGCTTTATTTGTAAGCCTAGGAAGAACTTGAGTTCTCCCATCATTGACATTTCAAATTCCTTTTTCATCAAATTTGAAAACTTTCTACAAAGAGACACGTTAGTAGCACCGAAAATGATATCATCAACATAGATTTGTACTAACAAAATGTCATCCTTGGTTTTATAAATAAATAATGTATTATCAACCTTCCCTCTTTGAAACTTGTTTTCTAATAGAAAGGAACTCAATCGATCATACCAAGCTCTAGGAGCTTGTTTCAATCCATAGAGTGCCTTTTTCAATTTATAAACGTGGTTTGGAAATTCACTATTTTCAAAACCGGGGGGTTGTTTGACATACACTTCTTCATTTATAAACCCATTCAAGAAAGCACTTTTAACATCCATTTGATATAAAGTGAATTTCATGATTGAAGCATAAGCAAGTAAAATTCAGATTGCTTCAAGACGTGCAACCGGAGCAAAGGTCTCATCATAATCGATACCTTCCTCTTGCTTGTACCCTTGAGCTACTAGTCTAGCTTTGTTTCTTATAATCAACCCGGATTCATCAAGTTTGTTTCTATAAATCCATTTAGTACCAATTATGGTATGATCATCGGGTTTAGGGACTAGATCCCAAACTTCATTTCTTTCAAATTGGTTTAATTCTTCTTGCATAGCAAGAACCCAATGATCATCCTCAATGGCCTTTTTAATTGAATCGGGTTCAATTTGAGAAACAAATGAGACATAGTGGCAAATGTTTTGAATAGACCTACGAGTAAGTACTCCCTTTGACATATCTCCTATGACTTTGTCTATAGGATGAGCCTTGACCGATTTCCATGTTGGAGGAAGTTCTTCCCTTACTTCTCCTTCATCAACTTTTGAATTCTCTCTCTCTTTTTCTTCTTTTGAAAAGACAATGCCATCTTCACTAGCATCACATAAAACACTATCTTCTTTTGAAGACTCATTAAAAACCACATGAATTGATTCCTCAATAGTTAAAGTTCTTTTATTGAAAATTCTATAAGCTTTACTATGAGAAGAATAGCCTAAAAATATGCCTTCATCGGATTTGGAATCAAACTTGCCAATGTGTTCTTTTCCATTATTTAAAACAAAAACTTGGCATCCGAAGACATGAAAATGAGATATATTTGGCTTTCTTCCCTTGTAAAGTTCATAGGGGGTTTTATCCAAAGAGGGCCTTATCAAAATACGATTTAAAACATAACAAGCCGTATTGACGGCATCGGCCCAAAAATATTGAGGTACTTGAGAATCATTTAACATGGTTCTAGCAAGTTCCTCTAGCACCCTATTTTTCCGCTCTACCACTCCGTTTTGTTCCGGAGTTCTTGGTGCGGAGAATTGGTGCTCAATACCATTTTTAGCACAAAATCTATCAAATTTGTGGTTTTCAAATTCTCCACCATGATCGGTACGAATAATAATTACTTTTTGATTTACTTGGTTTTGCAAAAGTTTGACATGATGTTTAAAAGATTTGTAGGTCTCACTCTTAGTAGTTAAAAATAAAGTCCAAGTAAACCTAGAGAAGTCATCAACAATTACCAATGCATAATAGTTGCCACCAAAGCTTTTTACTTGTGATGGTCCAAACAAGTCCATATGAAGCATTTCTAATGGCCTTGATGTGGACATCACCATTTTTGATCCAAAGGTGTTTTTAGTTTGTTTACATTTCTTGCAAGGAGAACAAACACCTTCAATAGAAAAATTTAGCTTTGGTAAACCAACTACTAGATCTTTAGATTGTAATTTCTTCAATTGGTTTACATTAATATGAGCGGTCCTACGATGCCATAACCAAGTGTCATTTTCTTTGCTCACTAAACAAGTAGAGACCAAAGAAGTGACTTTGTTCAAATCAACTAAGTAAGTATTATTTGACCTTCTACCAACAAATTTGATTGATTCATCTTTGTCACTTTTAATGAGGCAATGGGTAGAGGTAAAAACTACATGATTACCAACATCACATAATTGGCTTATGCTCAAGAGATTATGTTCTAATCCTTGAACATAGAGCACATTATCAATAATCAAGTTTGAAGAGTTTCCGATTTTACCAATACCAAGGATTTTGCCTTTGTTGTTGTCCCCATAAGTGACATAACCCTTTTCCTTTGGAGTAAGCTCAATGAAGTGCCGCTTATCTCCCGTCATGTGCTTCGAACATCCACTATCAAGATACCACAATTGTTTTCCCGTTCGAAGACACACCTACAATATGAAATCACTTGTTCACTTTGGGTACCCAAACAATGTTGGGTCCCTTAGGGTTAGTGTTGGGACATTCTCCCTTCTTAATCCACATATAAGTGCCCTTATTCATTTCAAACTTCTTAATATGGCACTCAATGTTTATATGTCCAACTTTTCCACAATAAGTACAAGTTGGTCTCTTTGATGAGTTTTTCTTAGAAAATGTTCCAACCACCTTGTACTTTTTGTCCTTTTTATGAACATATCCTAAACCGGTTTTGTTGTGATTATGTCTTTGAGAGTTCAACAACCGGTTGAGGTTTCTATCACTATGTGAGATTGTGAGTTTGTTTTTCAACTCTTTCACTTCTTTTTCAAGTTCATCACATCTCTCACATGAAGTGATAATTTCCTCATGATTTGCACAATCACTTTGATGACTAGAATTAATAAGTTCCAAGGATTCATTTTGAAGTTTCAACTCATTTATAGATTTTTGCAATTCATCAATTTCATGTTGAAACTCCAAAATTTTCTTTCCTTTTTCCTTATTAATTTTAGCAAGCCTTTTAAATTGAATTAACATTTCATTGTAAGCTTCTTGCAAATCATCATATGAAATGGAGTTTGAAGATGAACAAGAAGAGCTAGAGGTTACCTCATCATCACTTTCACTCATGCCATGATTAGCTCTTGATGAGGACTCATGATTGTTCTTGGCCATGAGACAAAGGTTTGCATTTTCATCACCGGAGCTACTTGAAGATGATTCATTGCTCTTCTCCGGTGCATCCCAAACAATGTATGCACGCTTCCCTTTGGTCTCTTGGGTCTTCTTGTCATTCTTCTTCAAGAATGTGGCACATTCCATTCTTATGTGACCAACCCCACCACATTCATGACACTTAACTCCATCGTTGGTACTCTTTTCTCTTTGTTTGGAGTCTTTGGTTCTCTTGAAATTGGATGAAGATCCACCTTTCTTCCCTTTGAAAAATTTGTTGAATCTTTTCACAAACATCCCAAATTCTTCTTGATTTGATTCACCATCGGAATCTCCACTTGTAGAGCATTCTTCAACTTCTTTTGTAGCTTTGGTTGAAGCTTTGAGTGCTATGCTCTTTTTCTTTTTGTCCGATTCCTCATGCATCCCAAGTCTTGTAAGTTCCATCTCATGCTCTTGGAGTTTGCCAAACAAAGTGGCTAAGTCCATGCTATTTATGTCTCTTGATTCCTTGATGGCGGTTACCTTGGGTTGCCAACTCCTATCAAGACATCTTAGAATTTTGTTAGTAGTTTCACCATTGCGAAATACTTTTCCCAAGGAAATCAAATGATTAACAATGTGAGAGAATCGTTTTTGCAAGTCACTAATGGATTCATTTGGCAACATGTGGAACAATTCATATTCGTGAGTTAGAGAATTCAATCTTGCATCTATAACCTCACTTGTTCCCTCATGTGTGACTTGCAAAGTATCCCACATTTCTTTTGCCGATTTACATTGGGAAACTCTATAAAATTCATCATGGGATAGAGCCGAAAAGATGATGTTTTTAGCTTTTAAATCAAATGAGACTTTTCTCTTTTCATCATCATTCCAACTACTCCTTGGAATTTCAACAATTTCATCATTTATTTTCTTTTTGGGAATGAAAGGACCATTTTCAATTGCATCCCAAATATCCATATCAATTGCTTCAATAAAAACTTTCATGCGAGTTTTCCAATAAACATATCCTTCACCATTAAATAGTGGAGGACGGTTTATTGAAGCTCCTTCTCCACCAAAGTTATTGCTAGAGCCCATTAAGTTTCCAAAAGGATCTTTTTCGAAAAAGTTGTTGCACTCGATCTTTCGACCGAGCTCTGATACCACTTGTTGGAAACCAACAAGCGAGCTAAGCAAATACTAGAGGGGGGGTGAATAGTATTTTGAAGCACTAATACCAAATATTTCGATTGATAATTGAAGAATGGAGCTAACACTGAATTTTCTGGAATCAGACACAAAAGACTCGAGTCTTTTGTGAAATACTCGAGTTTTTCAGTGATGAACAACTCGAGTCTTTTCTGAAATACTCGAGTTTTTCCTATCAGATAGCAGAAAAACCAGAAACGAAAATTCAGCAATTTAACTCAAATCAATTCAATAATAAACAGGAACTTATCCAACAGAATAGCAAGCAATCTAAATAACTTTTAAACACAAAGATTCCTTGAACTTGCTACCTAATTGTATAAATCCTAATTGATTGAAATGACTTAAGTCTATTGAGCTAGAAAGTAGATTAAAAGCAATAAACCGACACTCAAGCAATTTTATCCTGGTTCACTCCAACTATGAGCTACATCCAGTCCTCCTAATCACTTAGGAGTTTCTACTAATGATCAAATTGTTAGAAATTACAAAGGATTGCTTGAGAATGGCCTCACTCAACCTAACCCTTTCAAGAGTGTACCAAACTCTTGATTTCTACCCCAATTTGATTCCGGTGATTGAAGAACTCTTCACAAAGCTTCCTTGAACTCCCTTCAAGAAACTCCACCGGGCTAGGAACCTCCTAGTCTTGTGCTTGAGAACCTCTCAAGACTTCCAACACCCTAAGCCACTTAGGGTTTGCTTGGGAACAATCCAAGACTTTGAATAATCAAGCTTTTTGTATGTGTATTACTAATCTCACAATGGATTAGCACAAATAAGCACAGCTCAATGTAAGAATTGAGGCCTAAAAACTCAACTTGGAATAAAATGACAATATGAGTGAGAAGTTGAGCTTTTTGGGAATTAACACTTGAGAAGAGGAAATTAAGAAAGCTTGAATCAATGATGTGTTGTTGTCTTGTTTGTTCTTGCACAAATTCAAAGAGAAATTTTACAATAAGGTTCTGAATTCTCTCTTGGGGTTGGATGAGACTCAAATGCCCTCAATTGAGTTTTTGAGTCTCTCCAACGTTCATTTTTGCTGACTGGACAAAAATACTCGAGTCTTTTGGTAAATACTCGAGTCTTTTTGGTCGGTCACGAGTGAATTGGTGCACGAACAAGACTAACGGTCATAATTGCTGACCTGGCACAAATACTCGAGTTTTTCTATAAATACTCGAGTATATACTCGAGTCTTTATCAAAATACTCGAGTATTTTGATCAGATATGGGAAAAATTATTTTTCAATTTTATTTTTCCTCTCAAGTATTAATTTTGGTCAATCTCAACTTAATAAACATATAAAAATTTATTCCTAGAAGAGACTAACTATTTCTACCCACTCTCAACCACTCTCAACATAAATTAGAAATTTACAATTAATATTTGATTGAGAATGATTGGGCACTTGTCTTCTTTTCTTGACTTCTTGTTGATGTTGATGTTGCATTATCTTCAAGGCATGATTTGTTAATTATTTTGTCATCATCAAAACATAGTCCACATAATTAGGAGCATTGAATTCACAATCTCCCCCTTTTTGGTGATGACAAAATAATTAACACTTGATCCATTTGTTAAGCTTGATCCACTTGGAGATGCAACTCCCCCTCACTATATGATACTTTTCACCTAGGACGTGAGCTGGCACGGAGGAGCTAGGACGTGTCGGCTAGGATACGTCGGCTAGGATACGTCGGCTCGGTATGGAGGAATCGTAGTAGTCCGAGCTTCCATCTCGGATAATAGGGTGAGGTATGCTAAGGTCGGCTAGTTCGGACTGGACAACAGGTTCCGCGTTTGGTTCTCATCCAGCTCGGTTCATATGCACACAATCTCATCTAGCTCGGCCGAGATCGGACCGAGGTCCTATACTTACATCATAGGTCGGCCTATGCTCATACTACCCTTCTAACCTTGTACAATTTCTAAGGCCTAATCCTATCCTTAAATAAATATTTATATACTAAAATTGTATTATTTAATATTAATTTTCAGGATGTTACATGTGTTACCTTTGCTAAGGATATAGATTCTAGGTTGTTGTAATGATGACTAGGTGTAGATAATTGTTTAAGAGTATAAACCATAGGATACTTAAATTATAAATGCATGAAATGAACCTTAGGGCATAATTGCTACTAAATGTGTAGAAGATATGTTAATTAAGTAGGAAGTTAAGAACCCTAGGGAGCTGACTTGATTCATAGTGCTCTGAGACATACCTGAGTATGTCGACTGTTTTGTTCACCATTTGTTGATTTTTACTCGTCATTGATGTATGTTCATATCGTGCTTGGTTTGGTGACTCGTAAAGCAAATAATGGATTAAGTGTTAACGTAGTCAAGTCATATAGAAAGGGCTAAGTAAGGTGGGAAGGATGGAAAATTACGAACGAGTAATTAATGAATGGATTAAGGACAAGTGGCTTGATAAAAGGAAAGTGATGTTTATTATTAAATGAATCATAAGTTAGAGAATGGTGATTGAGTGACTAGGATCTTGATGGATGTTGTGCTCGATTTAATTTGTTAAGTGCAAATGTGACAATAACAGTTGTATGATAATATGTGATATTTGAAATGATGTTTGTGCTTGAATATTCATGAGATGTGATGTTGTTATGATCCAAGAATGAAATGAATTATACCCGGACGCAGTAAGTCGTGACCAGCACATTAGTGCGGACGCAGTAGGTCGTGACCAGGGGAGAATGAAATGAAATATACCCGGACGCAGTAAGTCGTGATCGCGCAAGGGTGCGAATGCAGTAGGTCGTGACCAGGGACAGAATGAAAAGTATCCTACCCGGGCGCAGTAAGTCGTGATCTGTAACAACCAACTTTTATTTAAAAATATCATTTAAAAGGTTTAATACTCTGAAATGGGGAACTTAAAAATTCCTTTTCATAAATTAAATTTACATTCTAAAATGGGTATTTCAAATACAATAAGAGTAGCGTAACATAAAATTTTCCTTCTTTCCGTAACTTCTGCTGCGACACTCTCTGATCCTCAAGCTCCTCTTCATTCACCTAAAATGTTAACCACATAAGGGTGAGACCTTTTCGCAACACAGTGAATTATAAGATAGTAAAGAGAACATAATAGCAACTTAAGCATCATAATCAAATCAAGCCATGAATAGCAAAATGCTTCACTTTACATATTCCCAAAATCATTTTCAATTCCTTTACTTTATCTTGGTCTCACATTGCCGTAGCTTAAGTGAGCACCAAGCCCTTAGCCTCACATTGCCGTAGCTTAAGTGAGCACCAAGGTGCAACCTTATACTTTGCCCGAGATCTCACATTGCCGTAGCTTAAGTGAGCACCGAGATGCATACTTATATTTAGTCCTTAACTTTACAATTTCCTTATATCATCATTGATCTTTATTCTTTTAGTTTGTACCACTAGGAATTTGGTTGCTCCTGCTAGGGCGTTTGTACATCCATTAGGGACTTTATTCACCCATCAGGACTTTCACCCACTAGGCCTCACCCGTTAGGACTGATACATATAATCTTTGCTCATACTCATTAAATTCCTTAGCATATTCAATTTACATACTTTAGTCCTTTTCACATTTTCCAGTCTTTTAGTTTTCGTTGAATTGATCATTTTGGGACATCGACTCCTAACGGGGCATTTACACCTAGTGGGGTGTTTTAGCCTGATGAGTACCTAGGCCCTAATGGGGCGTTTGTACACCTAGCAGGAACACCTAGTGTCCCAATGTCCCAATGATCAATTCAACCGTCCATATCAATCCAAACACATTCACCACAAATCACACTATTCAATTAGCCATTTATAACAAGTAACAATCATTCACATTCATGCATTCACATCATTCTCAATTTCATCATCACATAACAACACATAATTAACATCGTCTATATTCCAGTCATATTCGTCAATGTAATTCACCCACACCTACATTCCAAACTAAGGCTAAAACCCAATTTTCAAGCATCCTAAATAAACATGTTCATCATTACTTAAACAATTGTCATTAGCCATGAAATGTCCTTATAACCACTAATCCTATTTCCTACTTATTAGGTTGTATTGTTTATAATATCATAATTAATCCTTAATCCTATTATTCAAACATTCAAATGTTATCCCTATGTCCATTAATTATTACTCCACCTCATAGCCAACATTGTTAATTTATCATATTAGTAACACTTAGCCATTTATATATTCATTTAACACACATATAACGAACCTAGCAACTCTCAACCAACAACATATATCACAGATCAATCGACATACTCAGGTATGTCTCAGAGTGCTGAAATATAAGTCAACTCCTTAGGGTTCTTCACTTCCTACATTTACACATACATAAAGGGGTCTTTAGCAATTTATGACAATTAAATTAAATTATTAAATTATTAACCTAAATCAAGATACCTTCATTCTCCCTAAACCACTTTTACAGGTGCTATTTTGCTACCCACAACCCAATTCAACTACTTAGCCCAAATCCTATTATATACCCCAACTATCCCTAACTCAAGGTGTGGAAAAGAGACTCCCCTTACCTTAGAGAGGGAGAGAGCCCACACAAAGCTCCAGGGACTCCAAATCTACTCCGGATCTACCTTGATTCCTATCCTCTTGACCGATCTCCACTCTGTTCTTCAAGATTGGAGGAGAGAGAAAGCAAACCCTTGGAGAGAGAAAGAGGGCCACGAATTGAGAGGCTTGAATGAGAGGGTGGGTCTCATGAATATAGGCTTGAAATGAAGGGTTTTGATTGATTTATGGTGGTTGGAGGTGTTTTGTGTGAAGGAGAGAGAAAACCAAATTGAAGGGATAAGAGAGGGAGAGAGGGACGAAAATGGAGAGGAGGAAAGGGAGATAAGCACCATGGACATGGAAGAGAAGAAGAAAACATGAAGGAGAAGGTGGGTTTTACATGGGAGAGGGATTGGTGGGGAGATGTGGGTGGTGATGGGTGTTGATGGTGAGTTGAGAGTGAGAAGAGAGGGAGAGAATGGCGTGAGGAGGGAGAAGAAAGAAGGGAGGTCGAATGTTATGGATAAAGGAGGAGGGTGAGTGGTTGAAATAAGGGGAGAAAGGGTGGAAAATACGTTTCTGCCCTTACTTTATTTTTTTCTACATCAGACCTGAAGTAATCGATTACTTGCCTAAAGTAATCCATTACTTTGCCAAAATAATCGATTACTTCCTCCAATTAATCGATTATTTTTGCAGCATCATACAATCACCAGAGCACTGGTAATCGATTACTTTGCCTGAGTAATCCATTACTTTGCTCAAGTAATCGATTACTTTGCCCAAGTAATCCATTACTTTGCCCAAGTAATCGATTACTTTGCCCAAGTAATCCATTACTTTTAATGCAACTTTTGTGTGATTTCACCAGAGAGCATGTAATCGATTACACCCTTCAAGTAATCGATTACTCCTCTAAAAACTCCTATTTTGACAAATTCTAACTCTATGACACTACCCTTAACTCCTATCCATGGTTTCCTATGGTTTTCCTCATAACTTCTAGCTTAGGTTTTTCCTAATTAACTTGGAATTAAATTTTGGGATGTTACATGATCGCGCAAGGGTGTGAACGCAGTAGGTCGTGACCAGGGGAAAGGATGAAAAAGTAACATACCCGGGCGCAGTAAGACGTGACCGCGCATGGGTGCAGACGCAGTAGGTCGTGACCAGGGGAATAAGATAAGTATACCCGGGCGCAGTAAGACGTGACCGCGCATGGGTGCGGACGCAGTAGGTCGTGACCAGGGGAATAAGATAATATACCCGGGCGCAGTAAGTCGTACCAGCACGTGAGTGCGGACGCAGTAGGTCGTGACCAAGGACAAATTGAAAGTGAAATGTGAATTTAACGAAATTGAAAAGTAACTTAAGGTTGAATGTAGGATTGCTAGGAAGGTAGTATGGACATAAGGCTTAAATTGTCGAAAATGAACTTGTATGTAATTACCTGAAAAAGAATATTAGGTTAATAGATAATTTCTATTGTGATAGGGCCTAGTTTGTCAGCTATGCTTCTTAGAAGCTATTTTCCTTAGTACTGTGTAATGCTACCCTTCTTGCTATATTTTTACAGGTACCGAAGGAGCATACACAAGCCTGGCCGAGCAGGAGTACATTCCACCACGTGGAATGTATATAGTATTTAGCGACCATCTATCGGTGATGGGTTATTTTGGGAAGCTTTATTGTACTTCAATTACTTTGTCTTTTTGGAAAACTAAGAGTTTGTGGAGTTATTTGTATTTCTTTGGAACTAATGTCTTAAGTGGACTGAACAATACTTTGGATCCTGTTGGTCTCTGATGTATTTAAATTTGCTTCGGATAAATTTTACAGGTTAAAGTAATATTTTGGAAATGCCTTACAAACAAGAAAAACTCCGTTCGATTTTACGGAGAAGTTTTATAAATGAACAACAGGAGTATGAGTTTTTATATGAATTGAAACTAATCAAGGAGTTTTCATCAAGAAATTTTTAAGTCGCTATTTTTAATCTTAAGGGTAATTATGGGTAAATAACTAAGGTGTTACAGTTTAGGTGAAGCTAAATCATACCAGTTGCCACATATTCAGGTGCTGCATATCCTTGGGTACCCATGACTTGAGTAGACACATGAGTTCTATCACCAGTTGGACCCGCCTTAGCTAAGCCAAAATCAAAGAGCTTAGCATTGAACTCCAACAATTCAAAAGCATGAGAAGTAAGTACAAAGTAATTTAAACAAATGAAGAAATTGGAACCAAATTTTCATACAGCGTCCAATAAAATTCCAAACAAAAGCAGCACAGGTATTAATATGAAATGACTAAAATTATTATTATAGTTATATTGACAATTCGAGATTTCGAACATACTTCAATAGTTCTATGTGTTTATGTATCGCAATGTCACACTATTTTTATGACACTTAGATATATATCGAGAGACTTGACACTGACACGGTAGATTAATCCCTCCGTTTTTTAATATAACACTTTTTAGCTTAATTATTTTTTTTTTATAATTATTGTGATTAAAAATAAATAAATCAATCTCGACAATACATTCAGATAAAATGGTTAAAAAAAAAGTAAGAAGAGACATCCAACTTTAGACTGAATCAATGTTGTTGTTATCTACTCCCTCCGTCCTATATGTTATGAGCTTTTGAAGATTTTTTTTGTCTCATAAGTCATGATCTTTTTAGAAATTTAAGACTCATTTATACTTCTTTTTCTAATCATACCCTTATTTATTGCATTCTCTTTTTCATTAGTCATTTCTTCATCTCTCTTCAATATAATCTCTATACATCTATTATTACTCTATCTCATTTTATTAAATGGGGGTAATTTTGTTAAATTATACCAATTTCTTATATCATTTACTCATTTCTTAATCTGTGTGAAATTTCCAAAAGATCATAACATATGGGAGGGAGGGAATATATATTAATATATTATGGGATTTATTTATAGGATTTTAATTTTAATTTAATTATTAAATATAAGTAATGATTATTGGATAATATTATAAGATATTTCTTATATTTATTTCATGGATAAATTAATATTTTTTTAGCATTATTATTTTTTTAATATGATTATCACATTTATTATTATTATTATTATTATTCATATTTAAATATTTTGATTTTTTTTTTATCATTTATCTTATCTCATGACAAAAAAGAAAAAAAATCATAAATAAATTGAAAAACTTTGTTCCGTCAAACGGGCAAAAGACTTAAATAGTTGCATAAAAAAATTACTGTCAATTCTCACTTGAATACGATCAGGGTATTTCTCACTAATTCTAGCGACCTCAGCCCTTCTCTTCTCTGGAAACAAGAAAGGATCAATTATTTGCATATTCTTTCAACAAAGAATAATCAAAGTAAGTATGTATAACAACTTACCAAGGTCATGCTCTTGTTTGAAGTAACTCATTGCTGTCATTCTTCCTGGAATTAGCATTAAACAAAAGTCAATTAAAAGTATAACAAAATATGCATCATCTAATAAGTAATAATCAAACACTCAAAAATTAAAATTAAGAGCTCTAAGTAGAGGAAAATAAACAAAACTCAATTAAATGTATAACAAAATATGTATCATCTGATAAGTATGTAATTCATCAAACACTCAAAAATCAAAATTAAGAGCTCTAAGTAGAGGAATGAAGGAAAAAATAAAAATAAAAGAGAGAATTTGGAGAAGAGAATTCTCAGACTCATATAGATCTTTAAAAATTGAATGGGAGAACCTATTATATATATATAGTGATTTTTTTAAATATTTTTTTAAAATATTTTTGTTGAGGATAATGATTTGTTCAACAAATTGAGGATAATAATTTCACTTACAAATAATGATTAAATAAATTTAAATAATTAATTTAATTTCAAATTGTAATATTGGTTAGAGATAATGTTATTTACCTACAAACGCTCTGGTGCGAATATTCCTTAAGCGGACAAACGTGGTACCTCAAAAAGGAATATTTTTATATAGGATTTTCTTAACCTCAGTGTGAAATCTAGACTTGTTTTCATGAAAAAAAAATGTAAAGCTTTATCTCTCCTAAATAAACTGTTTCGTATAAAACTTAACTACTTTTGAACACTTATCCTCGAGCTAAGATTTAGCAAATCCTTTTACATAAGTACCCTTTTACATAAGTAGGGTGTGTGTCTCTCTCTCTCTCTATATATATATATATATATATTTTAAGCGTGAATCCATCGACCTTGTGGGGATACCATCCATCTACATGCTTCAAATTTAGAAAAGCCAAATCACTATTTGTTTGTTTAATTGGTCTTGTTAACATTCTTCTTGCTTAATTAATCCATGATCTTGATCCTAATCAATATCATAGCGAAAATCAAACGTAGGTCATCAATGGAAAAACTTTTGATAAGGGTGGCAGGAAATGAATCTACCAACTACAAGTACCTTTTACACATGCGGCCCATCGACAGATTATGAATGTGTCTCCTTTATTTATTTAGGGTTCCATTTATTGGAATCCTAGTTAAAAAACAGTAAGTGTTGGGATCATAACTCAGATTCCATGTGTCAACATGGTCATCCATGCGCATAGATTTGTGGTCCAATAAAATGATGCACCTCTGTGCCGTTGACAATAAATAACGATGCATCTTATATTCTTTTTGCTAGTTACTTCAATGAGTATCAAGATAAAGTAGTGAAGTCACCGCACAAAACGTTGAAACTATGATACGAAGCAAAAGAGCTCACCTAACAGGAACACTACAATTTTACACTGCTTTTAAAAACATAACAAAATTAAATAAAAAATAATTATTCATTTCATTGCTTGATTGTGAATATAAAATATATGGACTAATAAAGCAAAATGGTAAACCCTAAATTGATGATTAGTCATAAAGTGACATCATCTTAGCAAGTGAGAACATTCTAGAAATTGAAAATATTAACAATTTAGAATTATTTAATTATTTAAATTTTAACCAACCATCCTATCCCATTTTTAATAATTAGAATCATTAGCATCCTATCATTACCATATCCTTCGAAATTAACCTTGTCCTCAAAGTTAAACTTTTCAGTGGATTGACTAAGCAAAACCTTCACTGCTCTCAAAATCAAAATTTTTTATGTCCTCAAAAATAGAAATAGGCCCAAAACTTTGTTTTTTGAAAGAATACTAGTTCCCAAACCCCACAAACTAATCTCAACCCCCATTTTAAAAGCGAAAAGTCCAAAATGCCCCTTCCTCTTTCCTCCCAAACCCCCACCGCTGAAAACCAGCTGAAAACCGTCACCCCCTCGCTGAACACCGCCACCACCGAACCAGCTGCCTCATCAAACCCCCACCCCTACCTCTTCTCTGTTCAACCTAACCCCACTACAGCCCATATCCCTAACCCGTGTAGCCCTTCACCTTCTTCTCTATCCAAACCCTAACAACCTACCGCCACCCACTGATCGAGGCCGTTGCCAAATTTTTCAGATCTTTTTATTGCAAAGATGATAATTATACAAAGATTATTGGGTTCGTAAACTTAATGAAATTATGGCCTCGAAGACGTACAAGTACTACAAGTATTACAAGTGAAAGAACACTATTACTTATTATTTTAACTATGGTAGGGTGCGCCTTTGGTGGTAGGGACGCCTTCTGCGGTAGAGATTGGGACTCATACTTGTAGGAAGTTGGCCATGGTGGCGAGCCACATCTCTGGTGTAGTAGTTGCAGTGGTGCAGTGAATTTGTAGTGGTGGTTGAGAGGGAGAGCGCTCTCAGTGCGTGGTGGTTGAGAGGGAGAGCGCTCTCAGTTCTCACTTCACTCCTCTCAAGTCTCTCACTATGTTTTCTCTAGTGTTCTTTCTATGAAGCTATGAGAAGAGAACTATGTGTTTGTGTGAACTGTTGTTTCAGTGTGTTGTTCTTGCTGTGTTTTTCTTTGTTCTTGTTGGTTGATGGTGGCACCTTTATATAGTGCTCCTTTTGTCCACTGGTCATTGCCTTTTTCCTCTTGTCCATTGGTCCATGCAACTTTCCCTTCTTTGTTGCTGTGTTTTCCTTCTTTTTCAGGTGCCATTTCGTCCTTTTTGTCATTTCAAGCTTTCCCATTAATGGCTGAGGGAGGGAGGCATACAAGGCATTCCATTTCCGTCTCTCTCTTGGGAAGGGCCTAGGTGAGGTGAACAAAGATTCCCTCTGGCTTCCTGTGTAAGCTGCATGCGTTATGGGGAGTTGGAGTAGCTCCTTGTCTGCTTGTGTGCTCTCTGGGAGTAGGGTGCGCCCTTGTGTGTAAACGCATGCCCTAGGTGCGCCCTTCTCCGTCATCACTTTCTTTCCGTAACTCCTCATCCTACGTTGTGTGCTTGGTATGTTTAATGGATTTGGGCTTGGCTGTGTTTTGGGCTTTATAATTGGGTTGTCATATTTTGGGTATCAACAATAGCCCCCTTTGCAATAAAAAGGGGAGGAACTTCCCTTTTTGGTGCAAATCCTGTTTTGTCTCTCTTTCTCTTTTTCTTCTTCTCTTCGTTGCTCTCCACGTGTGTACAGGGGGAGAAGCTATTGTCCAACAGTTCATGAAGCTTCACTCTTTCCCACGTTCCCCACTTCTTTTCAAAGTGTTACAAAATAAACTCTTCAGTTACTTTCCCTTCCAACCACTCACCTTCACTCATTCTCTTTCTCCCTTGGTTCTGTTAACAACATAACTCCCTCATTCTCCACTCTTTTGTCTTACTGAAACCTCATTCTCTCTTCTCTCCTTCGTTCTTCATCTCCTCTCTTCTCTCCTTCGTTCCTCACCTCCTCTCTTCCCAGTAAATCTTCCTCTCCTTCCCTTGTTTCTTTTTCTCTGACTTATCTTTTTTTTATCACACAATGACAAGATCCGAAGTCCCTTCTGGTTCTGAAGAGGGAAAATGTTCTGCTTCTGATGAAGGGAGCCAAATGCAAGAGGAAGCCAGTACTGAACAAGTTCCTCAGTCCCTTTCATTTTGCTTTTTGGAAGCCCTTCCTCCGCCACGTTCTGATCTAGTGGAACCAGGGCACCGCTGTTGGGCACCGGGGGCGCGCGCTAAACTCCTCTTCCAACAGCCCCCGGAGTTCGGTGGCCTCTTCTCGGGTCAGCCATCGAAGGCCCTGGTGGTTCCAGAGAGCGCGGTCCGCTTATGTTCCAAGCCTTCTTACTCCAAAGATCACTGCAAGTTGGGTCCCTTTCTTTTGCGCTCTCGCCTTGCTTGCTCAAAGTTCCCTTGGGTTGATCTTCGCTTTCATGTCAGAGTTACTTCTACAGGTGGATGGACAGAATGGGTGGATCACGTTTTCCAACGGGATCCTCCCTTCGTGGAAATTTTGAAGCAAGTGGGAATCGTTGATGCTGTGAAGGCGTCTCCTCGGTTGGGTGTGAACAAGATAGTAGAGGACCTGCACATGTTAGTTCAGCGCTGGTGCTCAACGACTCATACATTTCTCACTTCTTGGGGGGAATTTACCCCAACTTTAGAAGATGTGGTTGTTCTGTTGAAATTGCCTTCATTTGGGGACAGTGATCTTGATCTCTCCAGTGTGGATGAGAGCATTATTGGGTTGGCCAAAGAGTTCAAAAATGTTTCTGTTGCTAGCGCCAAATATTCCAAGGATTTGTTTCAGCAAAGGCGCGCTTCTTATGCTGATGGGTCTTCCTCAAGGAGGGTGAGAAGTACAGGGAACCTTGTTCCTCAGGACCAGAAAGTGAGTCAAAGGTCCTCCCTTAAATATACCTTTGAGAATTGGGTACGTTATTTCTTTGGTGATTTCTATGATGACAACTTCGTGAGCGGTCCCGTCACCGATCAGCGCCTCAAGAGAGCCGCCTTCGTCGCTTTTTGGCGTAGTAGATATGTATTTCCTGGACCTCCTTGGGAATCAGTGAGTTCTTCTATCTTCATCTTTGCATGTATGCTCGCTGAAGGTATCCGTTTGCCTCTATCTTCACTTTATTCGGGTGGTCTTTATGCTCGCCTTGACCAAATATCAGAACAGATGAGAAATTCTTTTGGTCGCTTTCCTGTCAACTGCTATGCTGATTTGTCTTTTTTGCAATGTTTTTTATTTGAGCGCTTTCCATCGTATGGCCCGGTTAGATTTCTTCCTGAGATTGCTTCTGATGCTAATGCTGACGCTTTGGAACCATGTTCATGGTGTTGGTATTTGCGGAAGCCAAGGCGTCACCTTGTACAGATCATTGATCATGAGAAGAGCTTTGTCTTCAGGCCTTATCTGGGTGACTTTCTTCTTGGTGGGGAGAAACTGCATCCTTTGTACCAGGAGGATGCCTTGGGTCTTTAGAATGATCTTGCTGCAAGGACTGAGGGCGTGTTTGATTTATGGAAATTGATCATGTCTGCCAAAGGTGTGACGCTCTCTTTTTAACTTGAAAATAATTAATATTTCCAAATAGTTTACTACTTGCTATCAAAAATTAGGACTAGAAAATTTTTCCTTTTTAAAACTTGTACTTGCTCGGTCATAAATTCTTTTGTAATATAAACCAGGTTTTGAATTCGGCTTTATAATATCTTAGCTTCGAAAAGATTCTCGAGATAACATTTCCTTATTTATAGAAAACATTATTTGAAGTTATTATTAAAACATATCATTTGCCTCTCGAGTGGTTTTGAATACACCCAAAAACATAAACTTATCGCCGAATCCCTTGTAAATTAAAATCAGAGTTCGCGGAAGTAAAAATAATACTTATGGGGCTCTGCTGAGGAAAATAAGACATCATATATATATATATATATCATATCATAATATGAAACCCCATCAGTACAAAAAGTAGCAAGTAACATCAGTCGAGATAGCAAGAATTTATAAAAACATATACAACCCAGCTGTACGAAATAAAACCTCACTCTAAGACCTCTCAAAATATATACACTATATCAAATGGTCTCAAAATAGAAGTCTCAGAGCAGGTCTTCAGTGTCCTCAGCAACTCCTCAGATCCTCCACCGCTCTATCCCTAGGATCTAGGATCCAAAACACCTATGCTATGCAGGCTCCTATGAACCAGCGGGTCCACCTTTAGCAGAAACAGTCGGCTCAACATGCACCTCCTCCTCGCTCTCATCCTCCACAGGGTCCTCCTCGACCTCGCCCGACTGTGTAGAGACCCCACCACTGGGTCTAGGGTCTGCAGAAGCAGTTCTATCATAATCAGTCGAACCAGGAGAAGGAGTCTCCTCGGTGACAACTCTATGGGAAGAAGGATGGAAACGAGTGGCAGCTCTAAAACGGAAACTATGAAAACGACGCATAGGTCGAGTCGGGGGGGGTCCTCTATATGTGTAAAAAGGTGGAACATGCATAGTATAGACTAATGGGATCCTAAATCGACGAGGTCGCACACGCACCAGAGGGTTAGGGTGGTAGAGAGTGATCTCAACCTCCCCCTCAAAAGTGGCACGATGCTCCTCATACGTCCATATACCGCTAGGGATAGGGCGTATCTCGATGCAGGCTAGGTATCTGGCCATCACCTAAACAGGGCACATGGAGTAAGTATACACATATACATAATGGATAAAGACTAAAATTACACTCACAAGTATATCATGGACAGATCATAATGCAAATACATATGAGCACACCAATTTTTCAACATTATAACTCTTATAATGCAAGTGGCATGATGTATGATTTTCTATCCACAACTGAGGCCTCTTAATGTCCATCTTGGACGTCCATCCAATACACCCTTGTGTTCCCGGAACACCGACATTCATTCCCAGAACGTAATGCCGAACCATACTTGGATAATAAGCATCACTCCCGGAGTGTGCACCACGTTCCCAGAACGCATACGTTCCCAGAACGCATAAAAACCAGGTCCCGGACACTGGCCACATATCTATAATGTGTCATCAAGTAGGTTATAATTTGGTACTCCCGGAGTACCCTCCTCATATTCCCAGAATATGATAACGTTCCTACCAACCAGACTTCCAATCTATATGGATGCACAAATATTGGGGTTGGTTTTATCTTTGCGTTAATTAATGTGATTTAGAAATATTCCAATTTCCATTTTGAATGATAGATTTGAGGCATAATATTTGACATAAAATTCTCCTTTGAATTTTCTAAAAACATGTGTTTTATCTTAGATTGGTAAACAAAGTCAATGGTATTCAAAAACTTAACTTTTTATTTTTCAGATTCAGGTACTAACCGGTTACAGTTTCAGGCTAACCGGTTAGAATTACAGACCTGAATTGTTCACCATTGCAATTCAGAAGAACCCTTTTTCTTGAATTCTCTACCCAATCTATACACCACTTAAACCTTGTCTTATGCCTCAAAATCACAGTTTCCATCATTCAAAATTAAAATCACATTTATTTCCAATCCTACATAATTTTCTCTTGAAAATTACTTTATGAATTTAAGGTATAACTCTTTACTTCCAATCTGAATCATAACCCTTTTGTTCAGATCATTTATAATGGATTTACAGTATAGATTTGAGCAAAACTCCCAAACACCTGAGGACTGATTTATTAAACAAATTTTCTTTAAAATTCTGCAGTGTCTAACCGGTTACGAAAATCGAGTAACCGGTTAGATTTGTAAGATCCATGAAGAATGTTTTGATAAATGCCAAAAGGTTTTGAACAAGCTTCAAGTGTGTTGATCAAGTTCAAGCTCAACAAGCAACAACAAACATCAAGTTATGAAGAGAGAACCAACTCATGAAGACTTAGTTTGGTAGTTTGTGTTTTAATGTTTTATCTTTTGCCTCACAAGTCTTTTAGTTTATGAGTTTGGGTAGAGTTTATTAGAGGGTAGTGAATCTCTTTTGATTGCATGATTATATCATATTTTGAGTATTCACTTTGCCTAAAATCAATAGGTGGCTTAAAGGTTTGAAAGAAAAGGTTTAGTTTTTGAGAAAACAAGTTTTAAGTGATTTTTAATGTTAATAATCGATTAACAGATTTTGATAATTGATTAACAGTGTATTTTGAACTGATAATCGATTAACAAACTTTTGATAATCGATTATCTGAACTTTTACTCGAGTAAAACCTTTTTCACTCGAGTGAAATTTATGCAGCTTTCGTATTACTCGAGTAACACTTATTTCACTCGAGTAACTTGATCAGATATGGTTTTTTAAATACGTTTTTCACTTCTCAAAAGCCATTCTAAGTGCTCCAACTTTTGGGTATTCTATATAAACCTTTTCCTAATCATTTCTATCAACTAGAATCATTTTGATACACAATTTTACAAAGAATCAAAGCCACACTATTCTCTCTCACTCTCTCAAGATCAAAGCTCTCATTTTTATATTCTTTGATCAAGAACCTTGAATCTCTCATGTTGATCTTTTCATAGCTTTTGAAAGAGATTCATAGGATTGTTATTTTGTTTTCTATTGAGTTGTAATCATTGCAAGAGGCAAACATTCTACAAAAAAGGAAGCCTTGATTTTGTGAATCAAGCAAGTTTAGTTGAAAGTCTTGAAGAAGCATTTCATCAAGCATTTGGAAGGCACTTTGAAGAATCTCAAAGTACTTGGAAGTCTTGTGAGTGAAGCAAGCAAAGAAGACTTGTTGTGGGGTTATCAACAAGCAAGTAGAGGTTAGATTAGATATCAATAGGGTTACAAGGCAAGGGTGTGGTATCTCTTGTAGGCTAGCAAGAAGGAAGTCTTGTGAGGCATTTACTTGTAATTTGAGAAACTCTAATTCCTCATAGTGAAGAATCTCTCTTGGTTGAAGAGGGGACTGGAGTAGCTTTCAAGTGGATGAAAGTGAACCAGGATAAATCACTGTGTCGTATCTCTAAACTCTCTACTCTTTACAATTCAAGTCTTTAATTGTGTTCTTGATTGAAAACCTAGAAAAAGTGATTTTTCTATATTTGATTGAATTGAATCTTTATTGTGCAAAATTGATTTTGGGAAAATCATTTTCATAACTAGGTTAATCAATAAGAATATTGGTGTTGATTGTTTCCGCTTAATCTCTGATATAATATTTGTTAATTGATTGATTTTCATTGGTTTTAATCGTTTAGATTTGTTTCTTGCGAAAATCTTTCAAAGTTTCTATAACACCTATTCAACCCCCCCTTCTAGGTGTTCTCCTAGTGTTCCTAGTTATTTCACCCACCGAGTGTAGTTTTTCCAACAATTGGTATCAGAGCTCAGTCGAAAGACACGAGCATAGAGCTTTTTCGTTAAGATCCTAAGGAAACTACAATGGGTTCTACGAATCCTTTTGGTGGTGAAGGTGCTTCAATAAATCGCCCTCCTATGTTTGGTGGAGAGGGTTATGGTTATTGGAAAATTAGGATGAGAATCTTTATAGAAGCTATAGATGTGAACATTTGGGAAGCCATTGAAAATGGTCCTTATATTCCCTCAAAAGATGTAGAAGGTGTGCTTACACTTACTCCCAAAGATAAGTGGACCGATGATGATAAAAGGAAAATTCAATATGATTTAAAAGCAAAAAATATCATCACCTCCGCTCTATCTTATGATGAGTTCTTTAGAGTCTCCCAATGTAAAGATGCCAAAGATATGTGGGACACCTTGCAAGTCACACATGAAGGCACTAGTGAAGTTAGGCGTGCTAGATTAAATTCTTTGATGCATGAATATGAATTGTTTCATATGTTGCCTAATGAATCTATATGTTTTATGCAAAAACGTTTTACTCATATTGTTAATCATCTCATTGCTCTTGGTAAAACTTTCGTGAATTGTGAACTTGTTAACAAAGTTTTAAGATGTCTAAGTAGGGAATGGCAACCCAAGGTTACCGCAATTGTTGAATCAAAGGACTTGGACACCATGGACTTAGCAACACTTTTCGGAAAGCTACAAGAACATGAAATGGAGCTTGAACGTTTGCAAATGCATGAAGAGTCGGATAAGTACAAAGAAAGAAAAGGAATTGCTCTTAAATCTCAAAGGTCATATAAAAAGGAAGAGAGTTCCGATGATGATGATAATGAAGATTCCGATTCGGATATTGATGAAGAGGAGATGAAGCTTCTACTAAGAAAGTTCAATAAAATTCTAAGGAGAAAAGGAAGGTTGAACAAGGACAAAAGTAAAGAGAAGGATCCCCCACACTACAAGACCAAGACTTCAAAAGAAGGTGTAGTTTGCCATGAATGTGGAAAGCCCGGTCATCTCAAGTACTCATGCTCTAAGTATCTCAAGAAGAAGGAGAAAGAGAAGAAAAATGCAAAACACAAAAGGGCATACATAGTTTGGAATAGTGATGATGAACAAGACAAGAAAAACACAACTAGTAGTTCTTCGGATGATGAACATGCCGCTTGTCTCAACTTGATAGCTCAAGTACATGAAGAGGAAAGCTCAAATGATGAATCAAGTGAGCAAAGTGACGAAAGCGATGTAAGTCTTACTAAATCCGAAATTTCTTCAAATTATGAAATGTTATATAATGCTTATGAAGAAATGCATGAACATCTCAAGAAATTAGCTAAGAAAAATATTGATAGGAAGAAGCTCATTGAGGAACATCAACAAAAGATTTTAGATCTTCAAAATTAAGTTGATGACCTTAAGTTAGACAATGAGACTTTGCATCTTATCATTGATAATTCTTCTTGTGATTGTGCTAGTAGATTGAATATTGTGGTTGATTGTAAGGATTGCAAGTTGCTTAAGGATGAAAATGCTATTTTGAAAAATAAGCTTGCAAGTTTCTCAAATGGTGATATTAGATTGCGCACATTGTTAAATTTTCAAAGAGAAAATTCAAACAAGTTTGGTTTGGGTTATACTAATGCTAAGAGTAAATCTCATAGAAATGTTGTTGATTTTTCTAAACTTGATTTTTCAAATGCACCAACATGTTTCTATTGTGGTACTCATGGACATACTTAAAATGTGTGTTATATTAAAGTTCATGGTATACCTAAAGGAGATTTTGTTTGGATGAAAAAGGGTGAGAGTCCCTACACTAACAAAAATGGATCCAAAACCATTTGGATACCAAAAAGCAAAGCATGATTGTTTTTGTAGGTATGATTGAAGAGCAAAAGGACTTTCATGTGATATTCATTCATTTGCTACTTCAATTGGTATCAAGGAGAAAATTCTACAAATTGGTGTTATTCTATTCATGCTTTGTTTATATTTCTTCTATTTTGGCTTAGATCTTATTTCAATTGGTATTTGTTTAGTTACAATTGGTATATATTTCTTTTTGATAATGCCAAAGGGGGAGAAATATGATGTTTTGAAAAAGGAAGGAGAGAAATATTATCATTTTGGGGAGAAATAAAATGGTATGTTTGGAGAAAGGTTGTTTTTGTTGTTTTTATGTAGGTTGAGCAAAGTTGTTGGAGATAGGGGGAGAATCAAGCTTAACTCAATTGGATTTCAAATGTCAAAAGCATTAATTGAGGGGGAGCAAGAGTCTCACCAAGTGATCAAATGGTTCAAGCATCAACAACTTCAATGAACTTCAAACGATTTCAAAACATGTTTGTCATTTTCAAAAAGGGGGAGATTGTAAGATCCATGAAGAATGTTTTGATAAATGCCAAAAGGTTTTGAACAAGCTTCAAGTGTGTTGATCAAGTTCAAGCTCAACAAGCAACAACAAACATCAAGTTATGAAGAGAGAACCAACTCATGAAGACTTAGTTTGGTAGTTTGTGTTTTAATGTTTTATCTTTTGCCTCACAAGTCTTTTAGTTTATGAGTTTGGGTAGAGTTTATTAGAGGATAGTGAATCTCTTTTGATTGCATGATTATATCATATTTTGAGTATTCACTTTGCCTAAAATCAATAGGTGGCTTAAAGGTTTGAAAGAAAAGGTTTAGTTTTTGAGAAAACAAGTTTTAAGTGATTTTTAATGTTAATAATCGATTAACAGATTTTGATAATTGATTAACAGTGTATTTTGAACTGATAATCGATTAACAAACTTTTGATAATCGATTATCTAAACTTTTACTCGAGTAAAACCTTTTTCACTCGAGTGAAATTTATGCAGCTTTCGTATTACTCGAGTAACACTTATTTCACTCGAGTAACTTGATCAGATATGGTTTTTTAAATACGTTTTTCACTTCTCAAAAGCCATTCTAAGTGCTCCAACTTTTGGGTATTCTATATAAACCTTTTCCTAATCATTTCTATCAACTAGAATCATTTTGATACACAATTTTACAAAGAATCAAAGCCACACTATTCTCTCTCACTCTCTCAAGATCAAAGCTCTCATTTTTATATTCTTTGATCAAGAACCTTGAATCTCTCATGTTGATCTTTTCATAGCTTTTGAAAGAGATTCATAGGATTGTTATTTTGTTTTCTATTGAGTTGTAATCATTGCAAGAGGCAAACATTCTACAAAAAAGGAAGCCTTGATTTTGTGAATCAAGCAAGTTTAGTTGAAAGTCTTGAAGAAGCATTTCATCAAGCATTTGGAAGGCACTTTGAAGAATCTCAAAGTACTTGGAAGTCTTGTGAGTGAAGCAAGCAAAGAAGACTTGTTGTGGGGTTATCAACAAGCAAGTAGAGGTTAGATTAGATATCAATAGGGTTACAAGGCAAGGGTGTGGTATCTCTTGTAGGCTAGCAAGAAGGAAGTCTTGTGAGGCATTTACTTGTAATTTGAGAAACTCTAATTCCTCATAGTGAAGAATCTCTCTTGGTTGAAGAGGGGACTGGAGTAGCTTTCAAGTGGATGAAAGTGAACCAGGATAAATCACTGTGTCGTATCTCTAAACTCTCTACTCTTTACAATTCAAGTCTTTAATTGTGTTCTTGATTGAAAACCTAGAAAAAGTGATTTTTCTATATTTGATTGAATTGAATCTTTATTGTGCAAAATTGATTTTGGGAAAATCATTTTCATAACTAGGTTAATCAATAAGAATATTGGTGTTGATTGTTTCCGCTTAATCTCTGATATAATATTTGTTAATTGATTGATTTTCATTGGTTTTAATCGTTTAGATTTGTTTCTTGCGAAAATCTTTCAAAATTTCTATAACACCTATTCAACCCCCCCTTCTAGGTGTTCTCCTAGTGTTCCTAGTTATTTCACCCACCGAGTGTAGTTTTTCCAACAAGATTATGCAGTCAGTCCTTCAAATTGAAGGTTTTAACACACCATTTCCTTTAATTCTCAAATCTAACCACAATCCATCATTCAATGAAGTTCATATACCTTAAACCAATATGTTTCATCACAGAAATCATATTCAAAGTGCATGCATCAAGTCTTTGCATCAAATTGCATAAAAATCCACATAAACACAATTTAACACAACAAAACTCATTCTAATCATTCTGATCCAGAATTTAACATTCATACACTTTGCATGCATCAATCTAAACTTGCTCAAACAGAATTGAGCCAAGATTTTGGCCTCCAAGCCTTTGTGCTTAAAAACACATAATGCCCTTTTGAGTTTTGCCAACTCAAATCCTAATTCATTTGACATTTAGTCTAAATCTAGTATAGTGAAGACTTCTCCCATACCTCTAAGACTGAAGTTGATGAAGACCTGACACAGAAATTGAAGGAAACCCCCAGATTTCACACAAACCCCAGTTCTGCTCTCAGCCACGAATTTCACCAACAAGATCCAAAGATCAGAGGATTTGACACAGAGATTGACCAAAGAAATTGGGGAAAACAATTAGAAATTGTTCTAGGCAACATGCACTAACGAATGAAAAAGATTTGAGACCTAGAGGTTACCTGAGCTGATCAAAATCAAGGCTCCAATACAGCTTCCCGAATCAGAAAATTCTGAGCTCAGTTTTCCCAACCTCAACTTCAAATGGTGATTTCTCCTCACACAAAGACTCTCAGCTCACAAACTCTATGTCAACACAAAGCCCTTGATGTGAGCTTTGTGAATGTGTATCACTCGTTCAATAAAACTCAGAGATGAAGGAGAATTTTCTCCCACAATTAAGAACCCTAATTCCGCTTCTCAACACCAAACCAAGAAGAATCAACCCCCAATCTTCAGAAATCCCTCAATTTATAGGCAAATTACACTTGCATGCAGGGCGACGCGTGTGTTGCCACTAATCTCAGGCAGCAATCATGGCGATTACGGAGTTAATCAAGTGATTACTCATCAAAATCCACTAAACCAGTTTTTGGGTTCATCGTCTAACCGGTTACAGGGCATTACTAACCGGTTAGCTTAGTTAAAAATTTAAAAATTAATATTTTTAAATCTTTCCCTCCAAGATTCTTTTCAATATTACTTTTAAGCCCTCATTCAGGGACCAAAATGCAATATTCTTATATTTTGCATTTATTTGCCATATAAAAATATTTCAACTTATTTTTATATTTTAGGCTAATTAAATACAAAACATAATCTTGGAAAATTCTATAAATTAATAATAAAACTTTTTATTATTAATTTCCTATTATTCGGGAGACGAAAATTAGGGGTGTTACACTACTCCCCCACTTAAAAGGAATTTCGTCCCCGAAATTCTAGATTACAAAAACAACTCCGGATACTCTTGACGCATCCTCCCTTCTAATTCCCACGTAGCTTCAGATACGTCAGCATTCTCCCAGATCACCTTGACCAAAGGTATTTCCTTTCCTCTGAGCCGCTTGACTTCACGATCTTCTATCCGAACCGGTCTGGTCTCAAAGGTCAGGTTTTCTTTCAGAGTTAGGTCATCAGGTTGGAGTTTCAGAATAACAGATGGATCATGAACATACTTTTTCAATTGCGAAACGTGAAAGACGTTATGCAAATTGGATAGAGAGGGTGGTAAAGCCAATTGATAAGCAACCGGGCCAACTCTCTTAAGAATTTGATATGGACCTATACACTTAGGCGAAAGCTTTAGGGTTCTCAAAGTTCTACTAATTCCTTTCATCGGAACTACCCGAAGAAACACATGATCGCCCTCAGAAAACTCTAATGGTTTTCGCCTCTTATCCGTATAACTCTTTTGCCGACTCTGAGCCGTTTTCATCTTTGCCTGAACCATCTTGATCTTCCCAGATGTTTGCTGTATCATTTCTGGTCCAACCATCAAGTTCTCCCCCACTTGGAACCAACATAGCGGGGTTTGACACTTTCTTCCATACAACGCCTCGAACGGTGCCATTCCAATGCTCGCATGGTAGCTATTGTTGTATGTGAACTCTGCAAGAGGTAGCACTTGATCCCAGCTTCCTTGTTCTTCAAGTGCACACGCTCGCAATACGTCTTCCAAGGATTGAATTGTTCTCTCCGTCTGGCCATCCGTCTGTGGATGATACGCAGAACTCAATTTCAACCTTGTTCCCATAGCATCATGCAAACTTCTCCAGAATTGCGACGAAAATCTCGGGTCTCGGTCTGACACAATACTCGAAGGCACTCCGTGAAGACGAACTACCTCCTTGATATAGATCTGGGTAAGCTTGTTCAAAGAATAACGCATATTTATCGGAATAAAATGCACCGACTTTGTTAATCTATCCACAATCACCCAGATTGTATCATGGTTTGCTGCGGTCCTCGGCAAACCAAACACAAAATCCACTGAGATGCTATCCCACTTCCACTGGGGAATCCTCAGAGGTTGCAACTGTCCTCCCGGTTTCTGATGTTCTACCTTCGCTTTCTGGCAAATCAAGCACGCCGCCACATATTCTGCCACATCTCTCTTCATTCCCGACCACCAAAATGTCCTCTTCAGGTCCTGATACATTTTGGTTGATCCAGGATGCATACTCATCCGACTCTTATGGGCTTCATCAAGAATCATTCTTCTAACTTCTTGATCTCTTGGTACACAAATCCTTGTCCTGAAACGAAGGATTCCATCCTGCCCAAACTTGAAATCAGGTTCCTTTCCTTCCGAACCTAGTCTCATCTTTTCCATCAATTCTTCATCTGTTCGTTGCAACTCCCGAATTCTTTCCAAGAACTCGTTGGTGATCTGCAACGTTCCCAACTTGATACTTGATGGTTCCACTTGTGTCATCAAGCTCAAATCTCTGAATTCTTCAATCAGCCCTGCCTCTTTAACCATCATCGCGCTTATGTGGATTGCTTTCCGACTCAAAGCATCTGCCACCACATTCGCTTTACCCGGATGATAATGGAGTTTAAAGTCATAATCTTTCAAAAACTCCATCCATCTCCTTTGCCTCATGTTCAACTCTTTCTGGTCGAACAGATATTTCAAACTCTTATGGTCACTAAATACTTGGAATGTAGTGCCATAGAGATGATGTCTCCATATCTTTAAGGCAAACACGATCGCAGCCAATTCTAAATCGTGTGTCGGGTAATTCACTTCATGATTCTTCAATTGTCTCGATGCATAAGCCACTACCCTTCCTTCTTGCATCAATACACAACCCAGTCCCTGCTTAGATGCATCATAGTAAACTTCTAAACTCTTGTGAGGATCGGGTAAGATTAACACAGGAGATGATGTTAACCTTTCCTTCAACTCACGGAAACTAACTTCGCACCGATCGTCCCATACGAACGGTTGATCCTTCCGAGTCAACTTAGTCAAAGGCAATGCAATCTTAGAAAATCCTTCTATGAATCGACGATAGTATCCAGCCAGCCCTAAGAAACTTCTCACCTCCGTCACCTCTTTGGCTGTTCCCAACTTAGCACTGAACTTACTTTCGTTGGATCTACCGCAATTCCTTCTTTAGAGATCACATGCCCCAGAAACTTCACTTCATTCAACCAAAACTCACACTTCGTAAGTTTAGCATATAGTTGCTTCTCCTTCAGGACCTTTAACACAATCTTGAGATGCTCTTCATGCTCTTCCGGATTTTTAGAAAAGACCAAAATATCGTCAATGAATACCACCACAAACAAATCCAAATATGGTCTAAAGATCCGGTTCATATAATCCATGAAAATAGCAGGTGCATTTGTCAATCCGAACGGCATCACAACATACTCATAATGACCGTATGGCGATCGAAATGCAGTCTTGGGTATATCCTCCTCCTTTATCCTGATCTGATGATAACCCGATCTCAGATCAATCTTGGAGAATACTGCAGCTCCCCTCACTTGGTCCATAAGGTCATCAATCCTTGGCAAAGGATACTTATTCTTAATAGTGACCTTATTCAGCTGCCTATAATCCACGCACATCCTCATACTTCCATCTTTCTTCTTTACGAACAATAATGGAGCTCCCCAAGGCGAAACGCTTGGCCTGATCATTTGTTTCTGCAACAGCTCCTCGATTTGCTTCTTCATCTCTGCCATTTCTGGTGGTGCCATCCTATAAGGAGCAATAGAGATGGGACCAGCTCCAGGGACTAAGTCGATCCCAAACTCTATCTCTCGCTTCGGAGGTAATCCTGGTATCTCTTCAGGAAATACTTCTGGAAATTCCCTCACCACTGGAATTTCTTCGATCGGCATCGACTCTTCTTCTCCAGAGGTCGAGAATAAACACATATAACCCTCCGGCTCAAGGGTCCTATATTGAATCGTCTTTTCCTCATAATTGATGATCACTTGGTTCTTCATCAACCAATCCATTCCCAAGATCACATCCAATTGTAATTTAGGGAGACAAACCAAATCTACCCGGGATGAACGACCCAGAATTTCTACATTACACCCTAAACAGACTTTAGCGGTGTAGATCGGTATTCCCGTAGGGGTGTCTATGCTAAGATAGCAGGGTGAATCAGAAACAATAAGATTCAGCCTACTCACACATTCAGGGGAAACAAAAGAATGTGTAGCTCCAGAATCAAACATGATTTTGCAAGGTTGATTATTGAGCAGAAAATTACCTTGCACGAGATTTGGGGTTTGGGTTGCTTCACTACCACTCAGGGTAAATACTCGTCCTTGCACCACAGGCTTTCCAGCAGATCCCTTTGCATCTCCCTTTGCAGATTCCTTGCATTCGCGGGCAAAATGACCTTGCTTCCCACACTTAAAACATCCTCCTGTGGACCAGCAAAACTGACCATGATGATAACGCTTGCACTTCTCGCAATAAGGAGCATTATCGCGAGGCTTTTTCCGGTTATCCATCACTGCCTTGCCCTTTCCCTTGTTCTTAGAATATGGACCATTATTCCGATGGTCAAACTTCTTCTTTCTCTGGGGTCCATAGTTCTGTCCAACCCCTTTCACTTGACTTCCTATCAGTTTCGCCTTCTTATCATCTTCATACATTCTGCACATGTCCACAAGTGCAGGGAAACTCTGAATCCTTTGATAACTGAAGATAGACTTCAGCTCCGATCTTAGTCCACCTTCAAACTTCACACACTTACTCCTTTCATCAGGGTTATTCAAGTAATAGGGAGAGTACTTCATCAATTCCTCGAATCTGGCCGCATACTCCCCTACACTCATATCCCCCTGCTTCAATTGCATGAATTCCACTTCCTTCTTCCTCCGTAAATCTTCTGGAAAGTACTTATTAAGAAATTTCTCCATAAATACTCCCCAGTTGATTGCCCTCCTTTCAAAATTCAGCAATTGGACCGTGTGATCCCACCAGTTTTCAGCTTCCCCATGAAGCATGTAAACTGCATAGGTCACCTTCTGTTCGTCAGAACACTCCAGAGTTCGGAAGATCTTATTGATCTCGTACAACCACTTGTTCGCCTCATCAGGTCTATATCCTCCCTCAAACCTTGGCGGATTGCACTTCCTGAACTCCGACAAAGTCTTAGCATCATGATTCGTCATGTTGCCAGCAGATGGGTCACCAGCTCTCCCTTGAGATGATTTATGCCTCTGCTGCTGCTGCATGCCTTCCAGCACGGTCGTGATTCGTTCTAACATCTTATTAGTAACATTTCTATTTCGGGTTGCCATAGAAAGACCTGCACTATGGGCTTTGGGTTACTAAAAAGGTCTTTAAAAAACATATATACTACCACTAACTTACTCAAATCATATTCAATAAACATTGAATATCATACTTAGCTGCATCTTCGGGGCCATGAGGAACAGGACCAATGCTCTGATACCACCAAAGGTGTGACGCTCTCTTTTTAACTTGAAAATAATTAATATTTCCAAATAGTTTACTACTTGCTATCAAAAATTAGGACTAGAAAATTTTCCTTTTTAAAACTTGTACTTGCTCGGTCATAAATTCTTTTGTAATATAAACCAGGTTTTGAATTCGGCTTTATAATATCTTAGCTTCGAAAAGATTCTCGAGATAACATTTCCTTATTTATAGAAAACATTATTTGAAGTTATTATTAAAACATATCATTTGCCTCTCGAGTGGTTTTGAATACACCCAAAAACATAAACTTATCGCCAAATCCCTTGTAAATTAAAATCAGAGTTCGCGGAAGTAAAAATAATACTTATGGGGCTCTGTTGAGGAAAATAAGACATCATATATATATATATATATATATATATATATCATATCATAATATGAAACCCCATCAGTACAGTAAGTAGCAAGTAACATCAGTCGAGATAGCAAGAGTTTATAAAAACATATACAACCCAGCTGTAAGAAATAAAACCTCACTCTAAGACCTCTCAAAATATATACACTATATCACATGGTCTCAAAATAGAAGTCTCAGAGCAGGTCTTCAGTGTCCTCAGCAACTCCTCAGATCCTCCACCGCTCTATCCCTAGGATCTAGGATCCAAAACACCTATGCTATGCAGGCTCCTATGAACCAGCGGGTCCACCTCTAGCAGAAACAGTCGGCTCAACATGCACCTCCTCCTCGCTCTCATCCTTCACAGGGTCCTCCTCGACCTCGCCCGACTGTGTAGAGACCCCACCACTGGGTCTAGGGTCTGCAGAAGCAGTCCTATCATAATCAGTCGGACCAGGAGAAGGAGTCTCCTCGGTGACAACTCTATGGGAAGAAGGATGGGAACGAGTGGCAGCTCTAAAACGGAAACTATGAAAACGACGCATAGGTCGAGCCGGGGGGGTCCTCTATATGTGTAAAAAGGTGGAACATGCATATTATAGACTAATGGGATCCTAAATCGATGAGGTCGCACACGCACCAGAGGGTTAGGGTGGTAGAGAGTGATCTCAACCTCCCCCTCAAAAGTGGCACGGTGCTCCTCATACGTCCATATACCGCTAGGGATAGGGCGTATCTCGATGCAGGCTAGGTATCTGGCCATCACCTAAACAAGGCACAGGGAGTAAGTATACACATATACATAATGGATAAAGACTAAAATTACACTCACAAGTATATCATGGACAGATCATAATGCAAATACATATGAGCACACCAATTTTTCAACATTATAACTCTTATAATGCAAGTGGCATGATGTATGATTTTCTATCCACAACTGAGGCCTCTTAATGTCCATCTTGGACGTCCATCCAATACACCCTTGTGTTCCCGGAACACCGACATTCGTTCCCAGAACGTAATGCCGAACCATACTTGGATAATAAGCATCACTCCCGGAGTGTGCACCACGTTCCCAGAACGCATACGTTCCCAGAACGCATAAAAACTAGGTCCCGGACACTGGCCACATATCTATAATGTGTCATCAAGTAGGTATAATTTGGTACTCCCGGAGTACCCTCCTCATATTCCCAGAATATGATAACGTTCCTACCAACCAGACTTCCAATCTATATGGATGCACAGATATTGGGGTTGGTTTTATCTTTGCGTTAATTAATGTGATTTAGAAATATTCCAATTTCCATTTTGAATGATAGATTTGAGGCATAATATTTGACATAAAATTCTCCTTTGAATTTTCTCAAAACATGTCTTTTATCTTAGATTGGATAAACAAAGTTAATGGTATTCAAAAACTTAACTTTTTATTTTTCAGATTCAGGTACTAACCGGTTACAGTTTCAGGCTAACCGGTTAGAATTACATACCTGAACTGTTCACCATTGCAATTCAGAAGAACCCTTTTTCTTGAATTCTCTACCCAATCTATACACCACTTAAACCTTGTGTTATGCCTCAAAATCACAGTTTCCATCATTCAAAATTAAAATCACATTTATTTCCAATCCTACATAATTTTCTCTTGAAAATTACTTTATGAATTTAAGGTATAACTCTTTACTTCAAATCTGAATCATAAGCCTTTTGTTCAGATCATTTATAATGGATTTACAGTATAGATTTGAGCAAAACTCCCAAACACCTAAGGACTGATTTATTAAACAAATTTTCTTTAAAATTCTGCAGTGTCTAACCGGTTACGAAAATCGAGTAACCGGTTAGATTATGCAATCAGTCCTTCAAATTGAAGGTTTTAACACACCATTTCCTTTAATTCTCAAATCTAACCACAATCCATCATTCAATGAAGTTCATATACCTTAAACCAATATGTTTCATCACAGAAATCATATTCAAAGTGCATGCATCAATTCTTTGCATCAAATTGCATAAAAATCCACATAAACACAATTTAACACAACAAAACTCATTCTAATCATTCAGATCCAAAATTTAACATTCATACACTTTGCATGCATCAATCTAAACTTGCTCAAACAGAATTGAGCCAAGATTTTGGCCTCCAAGCCTTTGTGCTTAAAAACACATAATGCCCTTTTGAGTTTTGCCAACTCAAATCCTAATTCATTTGACATTTAGTCTAAATCTAGTGTAGTGAAGACTTCTCCCATACCTCTAAGACTGAAGTTGATGAAGACCTGACACAGAAATTGAAGAAAACCCCTAGATTTCACACAAACCCCAGTTCTGCTCTCAGCCACGAATTTCACCAACAGGGTCCAAAGATCAGAGGATTTGACACAGAGATTGACCAAAGAAATTGGGGAAAACAATTAGAAATTGTTCTAGGCAACATGCACTAACGAATGAAAAAGATTTGAGACCTAGAGGTTACCTGAGCTGATCAAAATCAAGGCTCCAATACAGCTTCCCGAATCAGAAAATTCTGAGCTCAGTTTTCCCAACCTCAACTTCAAATGGTGATTTCTCCTCACACAAAGACTCTCAGCTCACAAACTCTATGTCAACACAAAGCCCTTGATGTGAGCTTTGTGAATGTGTATCACTCGTTCAATAAAACTCAGAGATGAAGGAGAATTTGCTCCCACAAATTAAGAACCCTAATTCCGCTTCTCAACACCAAACCAAGAAGAATCAACCCCCAATCTTCAGAAATCCCTCAATTTATAGGCAAATTACACTTGCATGCAGGGCGACGCGTGTGTTGCCACTAATCTCAGGCAGCAATCGTGGCGATTACGGAGTTAATCAAGTGATTACTCATCAAAATCCACTAAACCAGTTTCTGGGTTCATCGTCTAACCGGTTACAGGGCATTACTAACCGGTTAGCTCAGTTCAAAATTTAAAAATTAATATTTTTAAATCTTTCCCTCCAAGAACCTTTTCAATATTACTTTTAAGCCCTCATTCAGGGACCAAAATGCAATATTCTTATATTTTGCATTTATTTGCCATATAAAAATATTTCAACTTATTTTTATATTTTAGGCTAATTAAATACAAAACATAATCTTGGAAAATTCTATAAATTAATAATAAAACTTTTTATTATTAATTTCCTATTATTCGGGAGACGAAAATTAGGGGTGTTACACTGTCTGGGCGCTTCTTGCTGGGTTTCGCTGATGTGGATAACAAGAGCGCTCATGGCGGTGCTCTCTGGCCCTTTGTCTATAGGCTAGACCACGTTTCCAGGCAGTTTGGGCGTAGACCAGCCCCTTTGCCCTATTTTCTTGGACTCCGTTGATGTTGAAACCTCTTTTCAGTCCACACTCTTTGGCTCGACGCCTTCTTCTGTTCCGATAGTTCACATTCCTTCTCTTCATGCTGGCGGGGTTCTATGCGCTTGGTTGACCTCTCACAGCGACATACTTCAGCACTTGCAAAGCTTTGAGAGTATTCCGAGCACTGTCACTAATCCTCTGGTCCCCATAGTGAACAATGATCCTTACTACTCCACTACCACAAAGAAGACCACCAGCAAAGGTACGCCCTATTCTTGCTACATTTTTTTTAGAGGGGAATACATAGCTCGTCTTATCTGTTTCCTTTCTCTTGCTTTCTGCGTTTTCACCTATCATTATCTGTCTCCTGTTGTACTCTTTTGTAGTTGAAAAGGAACCTCCAGCACCCCGCAAGCGCAAGGCTCCAGCCGACTCCTTCCTCTAGTGCTTCCGCCCCAAAGAAAGGTAACCCAAAACTTTCTTCTTCCAGCCCTCCTGCCTCTAAATCTCCCTCACAGGCCAAAGGGGAAGCTACTGCCACTTCTTCAAAAGCCAAGAGTTCTACTCCTGCTCCTTCTGCTCCTTCACGGCGTTCTAACTGTCTCCGTTCTCAAGCCGTTCCTTCTGTTCCTTCTTCTCCCGTTCATATAGACTTGGATGGAGACAAAGGGACCGCTTCTAGAGCTGCTTTGCGAACTTATTATTCTTCCTCCTCTGATGCGGGTGGTTCTGCCGATACGGTCCTGAGACTTCTTTGTCCGGAGGCGAAGATGCCCCAAACAATGATCCACCAAATGTCATCGTCTTGCCTCCCGCACAAGGTTCGCTTACTCGCTTTTCAACAACTCTCTTTGGCCTTTTGCTTCTTTCTTCTCCTTTTACCTCTTGCTCATAACTTTCTTACACATACTCATTTTTCTTTACTGATTTGGTCTCTCTTGATGAGTTTGATGCTTACCACTTGCTTGACTGCTTTTCTTATGTAGGTTCATCGAAGGCGGGTAGCAAGCCTTCTGCTGCACCTTCTTCCCAAGCTTCTAAGAATGCTCAAGCTCCCTCAGTTTCTCCTTCCATCCCTTCTTTTACTGCCCAAGGGGCCCCTCCATTTTCTTCCAAAGCTGCTACACAAGGGGGGCCGCTCCCACTGGTTTCACCACCTATGTTCCATTTGGTAAGGTGAGAAGTCCTTTGAATGTGCAACCGCTCATGACCATCCCGGCTTCCAACTCCCCAATTAGCATGGATCCCGTTCTTGTGAAGGAAAGCGATCCTCCAGCTGAGTCGTTACCTCCCGCTCCCGAGGACGCTTCTGTTGAGCCCCCAGTTTTAGACAAAAGGCGGGTTGATGTTGTTGACCCTATTGTTGAAGGTATTGCTGATCCTGATGTCAAAATGGTCACTGAGGATAATGTTGGCTCCACTACTCCCAAAGGCGAGGATCCTGTGGCCGAGGATGCTGTTATGCAAGATGTTGTTCCTGCTACTGAAGCAGCTGCTGATCCTGTCGCTGAAAAGAGTGCTGCTCCTACTACAGAACCTCCTGCGGAAGATGAGGGGAGTTCAAGTTCTAACTCCATGGGAACGCCTTCAGAGAAAGGTCAAAAGGAGACTGTTGTCGAGACTCCTTCTTCATGTAAGCAATGCTTCTCGTTATATATATTTTTTTGATTGGCACATTTTGTTTCTTGCTGTTTTATCTGATCTATACTTGTGTGTTTTGTAGCCTTCCTATCTGTTCGTTCTCCTGATGCTGCGGAAGAGGCGAATATGGCGCTTATCAATTCTTTCATGGAAGCACATCCCGGATTGCAGCCACCTAGTGATTTGCTTCCTCGCATCTTCAAGGAGAATGGTACATAGTGTTGGAAACCAACAAGCGAGCTTAGCAATTACTAAAGGGGGGTGAATAGTAATCTGAATGCAACAGTGACTAATTTTCGAAAGCAATTAAGATGTAATTGATTTTGTGCAGATTTTACAGAAACAGAGCAAGAACACTCGAGTGTTTTACAGACTACTTGAGTGAAATAGCAAGAACACTCGAGTCTTCTGAAGAATACTCGAGTAAATCGTGCAGAGTGCAGAAACCAGTTTTTGTGAAATTTGCACTTTAAATCAATACGAGTATAACCAGTCCAGAGCAGATTAATAGAAGAGTAGTAAGCAATTAAATAAAGCTAAAACAACTTAAAAACACCCTAATTGCTGCGAAATTACTACTCTAATTAAAAAGCCCCTTTTTGAGAAACTTAGGTTTGGTTTTTACTTGAATGAGAAGAAAGCAATAAAAAGATGACTCCACCAATTTTATACTGGTTCACTCTCTTTTAAGAGAGCTAATTCAGTCCCCCTAAGAACCTTAGGAGTGTCTACTAAAATCAAATTGTTAGAAATATTACAAGGGATATTGAGATGCCTCACTCAACCTAACCCTTCCAAGAGTGTACCAAACTCTTGAATTTCTACCCGAATTTGAAGTTTGGTGATGAAGACTCCTTCTTCTCAAGCTCCTTGAAACCTTCAAGTGCTCCACCAAGCTAAGAACCTCTTAGACTTTGCTTGAGAACCTCTCAAGACTTGGATGAACCTAATACCCACTTAGGTACACTTGGTTCCCAACCAAGATTTTGGAACAAGGTTGATCGAGGCCGAACCCGATACAAATAAAAACAGTTTAAGTATAGTACTAGGAAGTGACTCGTAGGTCGTCTCCCAAGGAATATCTTATCAAGCAAAAGGTCGAACACATAGTATGCATAGAAAACAGGGGGGTTTTTTTTTGTATTGAATATTGAATAATTGAAATCAAAACAGAATTAAATCAAAACGAAGAAACAGATAAGGAAAAGCGGATAAACCCCTTTGGCTCGCGTTCACAACTCTATCATCGGTCACAAAAGATCAATTTCTTTCCTCTTCACTGTCCAACTCGTGAGAATTAAATACTAAGCGAAAATTCAATTCTCACCCCAAAACCCAAACCTCTAATTAAGCATTAAAAGCCAAAGCATGGAGTTTTTACGAGTTTGCATAAATTAAGCATTCATACACATGGATTATCTCTATATAATGGAACTAAGCGAACCATAACATATCAATAAGCATGAAAACAGTGAATAAAAACGAAATAGCATTAAGAATAAAACCTCAAGAGTATGTAATACATTACCAAAGGGATTTAACCTAAGAGTTTAGCCTTCCATGAAGAAAAATACCAAAAACGTGTAGAAAAGGGAAGAGAGAGAAACCCTAGCAGCCTCCACAAGCTTGGAGAGCAAAACTAAGCCTTCTCTATGAGAGAGAATGTAAAAAAACGTGAATGGAATCTCCCCCCTCGGGTTTACACGAATTTGGCTTTTTAAATCACAAAACGGGCCTAAATCATGGGCCCAAATCCTAAGGAAAGCTTAATCTCTAAATTAAATCTAAAAAATATCTTATAGATAAAATCTAAATCTTAAAAGATATAACTAAATCTCAACTAATCCTAAAGATAGATTACAATCTTCACTTCATCATATATCTTCTCTTCCAACATTAAATCTTCATTCCCAAAATGTCCAAAAAGCCCTTGTGCCAAATATGACCTGAAAATAGAAATAGAATTAATTAGGCTAAATAATCCCAAATTAAACAATATTCAGAATAATAGTCCAATAAACTCTAAATCACTAAATCAAGCTAAACAATGTCAAATAGGCAACAAGTATCAATAATAGGAGTAAAATAATGCAAGGAAAAATGGGAAATAAAATGCTCATCAAATACCCCCACACTAATCCTTTTGCACTCCTGGGCAAAACTAAGAATTAGGACTGAGAAAATCAATATGCACCAAAGTGAATCATGTAACAAGATTACTAAAACTAATGAATGCAAACCTAAGAGATTACATACTTCACAATGAATTCTAGGAAATGCAAAGAAATGGGCAAAATCGAGCACACGAAGAGAATAAGGACCAAAGAATCAAGGCATTCATGAACATCATCCAATTATTTCAAATATGCAAAGAAAACCAATGACATCAAGAGGGTAGTCACAAAGATGATAGAAACTCACAAGGATCACTCAATAGTGTTTACACTCAAGTGTTTAAGGTTAATCAGTGTTTACACTCAAGGCACATCATGAAAAACAAACACAACCATAGGCTTGACAAGCCTCTAACATCAACAATCAACACACATGCACATTAAGATCAAAAGGTCTTTTCAGGGTTGTAATGGGGACAAGGACAGGGTAGGATAAAAATATGGGAAATGTAGCTAAAACCCAAGGAAATAAAGGAGCAATGGGGAACAAGTAAAAAAATAAGCACAATCCACCCCAGAATGAAATGGTAAACATAACAACAACCTCTAATTCCAATCCTCTATGCCTCAATCAACCTTTTATTCTATTTTTTTCTTTCTTTTTTTCTTTTTTTTTCTTTTTTTTTTGAATTGCATTACATTGCAGAACTTCATGAACGAAAGAAAAGAAGAAACAACAAAAATGACATAATGAGATAAAGCCATAATTACATCACCGACCATAGAGGCAAAACCCAGAACTCACAAGAGATGAAGAACAAAGCACCCTCGCTTACTTAATACCCATTCCCAAAACAATTCCAAAGCTCCAACATTCCCTAAGGTTAGGACAATCATGGTTTTTCAGTCATAGGCTTGTAATGAGCTAAAGAACAAAGAAAAGGGATATAAAGGCTCAAAGGGGCTATCAAAGGATAAATTCATTCAAGGTAGGCTCATATGGCTAGTGGCTTATTCAAGAAAAAAAAACAATGCCTAAATCATTTCAAAATGTGCATGGGAATATCAAGTATCAACAAGAGTCAAGTCAAGTTCTAGAGTGCAAGTAATCCAGAGTGCAATCACACATGAAAGAAAAATTAGGTGGCATATATAGCAATCCACCCACAATTAAGGCTCAAATCCTCACAAAAGGGACAATTCTATCACAGTGTTACCACCTCTTAATTATCAAAAGCAACTTTACACACAGAAATGCATGAATTCAGACACAAGATACCAAGACTCTACTAAAATGAAGCAAAAACATGCAAGAAAATGCCCAAAACTTAGCAAAACCTAAAAAATCAAAGCAAAAATATGCAACCTAAACTACTCTCCCCCCCACACTTAAATCACACATTGTCCTCAATGGAAAACAAATAGCAGAATCAGACAGATATAGACAAGTGGAATAAAAGTCGTAAAGAAGGAGAAAAGAAGACTCCCTAAATCATGGTGGGTCAAAAATGGGGTCGACCAATGAGGCTTCCTCCACAGGTGCATCATCCAAAGAAGGGGTAGTGAGGAAGGGCTTGAGTCGGTGTCCATTAACCTTGAAGCTCTTGTCCGTGGACTCACTCTTGATCTCCACAGTGCCATAAGGAAACACCTGGGTGACTACAAACGGTCCAATCCATTTAGAGCGGAGCTTTCCACTCATGAGTCCAAGCCTAGAGTTGTAGAGCAACACTTTTTGACCAACCAAGAACTCCTTTCTGCAAATTGAGCTATCATGGAGCTTCTTGGTCTTCTCTTTGTAGAACTTGGAATTCTCATAGGCCTCCAAACGGATCTCATCTAGCTCACTCAACTGCAGCTTCCTCTCCTCACCCGCTTGATCAAGAGCTAAGTTGCATTGCTTCACAGCCCAATATGCACGGTGCTCTGATGGGAGAGTCCAGTCAGGTGGTTGGATGATGGGAGTGATGGTGAGTGCTCTCTTTAGCTCATCAAATGCCTTCTTGCATTGGTCTCCAAACTCAAATGTGGTATCCTTTTGAAGCAAGTTGGATAGTGGAAGGGCTATCTTGCCAAAGTTCTGAATAAACCTTCGATAGAAACCTGCCAGGCGCTCCAACATCTGATCAATGAAGGGAAGAGGAAAGTGATCCTTGCGGGTCGCCTGGTTGAGCTTCCTATAATCAATGCAAACTCTCCAACTGTTCTGCACTCTAGTGGGAATCAGCTCATCCTTCTCATTTTTGACAACTGTCACCCCAGACTTCTTGGGAACTACTTGAACCGGGCTTACCCAAGTGCTGTCTGAAATGGGGTAGATAATGCCAGCTTGCAGCAGCTTGGTGACCTCTTTCTTCACCACATCAAGAATCTGGGGGTTCAACCGTCTCTGGGGTTGTCTCACTGGTTTAGCCCCATCCTCCAATAAAATCCGATGCATGCACATGGAGGGGCTAATACCAGGTATGTCTGCCAAAGTCCATCCTATTGCCCTTTTGTTTGCTCTAATCACATCCAGCAGCTGCTTCTCTTGATCAACAGAAAGGGAGGTAGAGATGATCACTGGAAGTTTCTGCTCAGCCTCCAAGTAAGCATATTTGAGATGAGGAGGAAGGGGCTTCAGGTCCAATAAAGGTGCCTGCATCACAGATGGAACTAAAGGAGCAGCAGAATTGGATTCTGCCGCCTGCACCTGAACAAGTGAATTAGACTCATGCAAAACAGAAATGGGGTTAGCATGATCTGAATCTATATCATATGAATCAACAGATGCAGTAGCAGAATTTAAAAATTGGTCAATTTCAATGCATGCAGTGCACACTTCGGAATCAGAACATGCAGAACAAGTAAATGAGCTAGTGAAAGATGGCAAATCATAATCATGAAAAAAGTCTAGAACATGCTCATCAATCAGATCATCAATCAAGTCAACATGAAGGATACCACAATCAAGTCAAACCTGCGGGGTAGGCAGTAGATCTATTTGCCAAGTGAATAACCACACCCGTAGGTTGAAGGGGTCCAAGTGAAAGAGACTTGAAAACAGACATAGGCATAACATTAATAGATGCTCCTAAATCTAGCAAAGCATTCTCAAATTTAGTATTACCTATGATACAAGGCACAGAGAAAGTTCCAGGATCCTTACACTTTTCAGGAATATGAGGGACGGGTTTACCTATAAGAGCAGAGACATTTCTTCCCATGCTGATCCTCTCATTGCCCTTGAGCTTCCGTTTGTGTGTGCATAGATCCTTCAAGAACTTTGCATACCTTGGAATTTGCTTGATTGCATCAAGAAGGGGTATGTTGACTTCCACCTTCCTGAATGTGTCCAGTATCTCTTTGTCAATCTCTTCCATTTTCTTGCTTTGAGTCACCCCCCTTGGTGGGAAAGGAAGAGGAATGGGGGGTGGTTGTTGGGCAGCAGCAGGTGTTGTGCTTGTGGAAGGCTGAGCTGGATGGGATTTTCTGGTACTTGTGTGCTCACTCTCCTCGACCATTTGGCTCTTCTTGTTGGTTGAAACTAGATCATCTTTGTTGAGGTCAGATTCTGGTGTGGGTGTGACAATCTGCTTCCCTGACCTTAGACTAATAGCATTCACATTCTGGTTTGGATTGATCACTGTTTGGGATGGCAACTTGTTAGAATTATGAGATTGCATAGTGTTGATTGCTGTTGCCATCTGTCCCATCTGATTGGTCAAAGATTGAATGGAGGCCTCTTGTCTTTGAATGGATGCTCTAGTTTCCTGTTGGAATTGGAGATTTTGCATGGTCATCTGTTTCATCAGCTCTTCCAATGAAGGCTGCTGCTCAGTAATAGGAGCTGGTGGTGCAGAATTAGCCTGTTGTTGTCTCTGTTGCTGGACTAGAGGAGGTACATATGGTGGTCTAGAATTGTTCTGAAATTGAACCTGTGAAGGTTGCTGCTGATCAGACCATCTCAGGTTGGGATGGTTCCTCCAACCAGGGTTGTATCTATTGGTAGAGAGATCAAAGTTCTGTGGCTGCTGGTTTCTACTGTTGAAGATGTTGGCGGCATATGCCTCAGGTTGGTCAGCACCAGTCGTGGGCTGTTGCACAGAAGGACATGCATCTGTGGGGTGCTCAGCGGATGTGCATATGCCACATAATCTAGCAGGCAGGGACAACTTCTTCTGGTTGATGGCCAATTGAGTGACCAAAGTTGTAAGTGAATCTATCTTCTGTTCAAGCTTCTCAACCTTACCAGAACTTGTGCCAACATCATTCACTCCTCTCACTATGATTGCATCGCTGTTGCCCCTTGCATGGAATTGTTGACAATTGGAAGCCATCTTCTCAATCTTGACTCTGGCTTCTAAAGGTGTCATGTCTCCTAGGGCACCACCACTTGCAACATCAAGCATGTTTCTCTCCATGAGGTTGAGACCTTCATAGAAATATTGAATAAGCAACTGCTCTGAGATCTGATGGTGGGGGCAGCTCGCACACAATCTCTTGAATCTCTCCCAATACTCATAGAGACTTTCTCCACTTTGTTGCCTGATGCCTGATATATCCTTTCGGATTGCTGTTGTTCTGCATGCAGGGAAGAATTTCTCCAAAAATGCCCTCTTCAGGTCATCCCAGACTGTGATAGAACTAGGGGCCAGATCGTACAACCAATCCTTGGCTAGCCCCTCTAGGGAGTGTGGGAATGCCTTAAGACAAACATGATCCTCTTGCACATCATGTGGTTTCATAGTAGCACAGACAATATGGAACTGCTTGAGATGTTTATGAGGATCCTCACCTGCAAGACCATTAAACTTGGCGTGGTGGAGGTTGAGCCATATTTTCAGAATAATCAGAATAAGAATCAGAATTTATAGGAATAGAAGAAAAAGAAGCAGACTCACTATGTAAAAACTCAATAGACTCACTACCTATGGACTGGTTCCTATTTTGTCTAACTAGTCTGTGATAAGTTCTATCAATTTCAGGGTTATATGGATGAAAGTAGCTTGGGTTGCCCCTAGTCATGTACTGAACAGAACACCATTAAGCATAGCAAACTGTCACTAATATACATGACCAAAATAGGCAACAAAATTTTTTATTTTTTAAAATTTTTTTCTTTATTTTTTTCAGCACCCTAAAATCATGAAAACATACCACAAAAAGTTTGAGGACAAAATTCAAAAGGGAACCAAGTCAAACAATTAAATCAGAGACCAAAAACTAAGAAAATAAAACTTGTAAAATAAAAAAGAAATAGTAAAACGGCTTTTTCAGGATCCAGACGAAGGAGTTTTCTAACAAAGTGAGAAAAATCAGATTATTCAGAAAATTCCCTTCGATTTGATATAAAATTCGTCAAATTCCGAGTTACGGGTCAAAAGTTGCGACGATTTGAAGAAAGTGCTGCTAAAACTTGGAAAATTTTTCTGGAACTCACAACCAGTGATGATCTGAGTGATCGTGGTGCCTCAAAACCTTTTTATATGATAAAAGTAGTGTGGATATAAATTTTCGTGGAAAAATTCCACCCACAACTATGTGAACTAGAAACCACAGAATCAATCAAATACACTAATTGCAACAAAATAGCAAAACAGCAAACAATGCAACTTCAACCGGTTATCAGAATTGACTACTAGACCCTGAATCAGACACGACACACTATAATAACTATACTAACTATGACACTAACTAACTACTAATGACCTTTGGCAAGAACCGATAATCCCCGGCAACGGCGCCAAATTTGATCGAGGCCGTACCCGATACAAATAAAAACAGTTTAAGTATAGTACTAGGAAGTGACTCCTAGGTCGTCTCCCAAGGAATATCTTATCAAGCAAAAGGTCGAACACATAGTATGCATAGAAAATAGGGGTTTTTTTTTTGTATTGAATATTGAATAATTGAAATCAAAACAGAATTAAATCAAAACGAAGAAACAAATAAGGAAAAGCGGATAAACCCCTTTGGCTCGCGTTCACAACTCTATCATCGGTCACAAAAGATCAATTTCTTTCCTCTTCACTGTCCAACTCGTGAGAATTAAATACTAAGCGAAAATTCAATTCTCACCCCAAAACCCAAACCTCTAATTAAGCATTAAAAGCCAAAGCATGGAATTTTTACGAGTTTGCATAAATTAAGCATTCATACACATGGATTATCTCTATATAATGGAACTAAGCGAACCATAACATATCAATAAGCATGAAAACAGTGAATAAAAACGAAATAGCATTAAGAATAAAACCTCAAGAGTATGTAATATATTACCAAAGGGATTTAACCTAAGAGTTTAGCCTTCCATGAAGAAAAATACCAAAAACGTGTAGAAAAGGGAAGAGAGAGAAACCCTAGCAGCCTCCACAAGCTTGGAGAGCAAAACTAAGCCTTCTCTATGAGAGAGAATGTAAAAAAACGTGAATGGAATCTCCCCCCTCGGGTTTACACGAATTTGGCTTTTTAAATCACAAAACGGGCCTAAATCATGGGCCCAAATCCTAAGGAAAGCTTAATCTCTAAATTAAATCTAAAAAATATCTTATAGATAAAATCTAAATCTTAAAAGATATAACTAAATCTCAACTAATCCTAAAGATAGATTACAATCTTCACTTCATCATATATCTTCTCTTCCAACATTAAATCTTCATTCCCAAAATGTCCAAAAAGCCCTTGTGCCAAATATGACCTGAAAATAGAAATAGAATTAATTAGGCTAAATAATCCCAAATTAAACAATATTCAGAATAATAGTCCAATAAACTCTAAATCACTAAATCAAGCTAAACAATGTCAAATAGGCAACAAGTATCAATAATAGGAGTAAAATAATGCAAGGAAAAATGGGAAATAAAATGCTCATCAAAGGTATGAAAGTGTGTATGGAGAAATACAACAAATGATTTCTACACCAATTAAGCACAATCTCTAACTCTCTGAACAAATAATGACAATGAATGAATTGGTTGAGTTAGAGAATTTTCACTTGAGAGAGAGAATAAGCAAAGAGAATGTTTAGCTTAAGTCTTGTTAATGTTCTTGTTCTATAGTACAAGGGCAATCAATTCTGATATATGGAAGAGGGAATGAGAGAGTAAGACAAACTTTTTCATGCCATTTTTGCCCTCTTCCAACGGTTAAAAATTTGCTGTCAGAACCAAAATACTCGAGTATTTTTGACACTACTCGAGTATTTTGCCCATCTTTCAATAGAAGTGCCCATGTACTGAACTAACGGTCAAATCTCTGATTGAGGCTGAAATACTCGAGTCTTTTGATACTTGAGTAATTTTCAGACTACTCGAGTCTTTTGATACTCGAGTAATTTTCAGACTACTCGAGTCTTTTGCCCAGAGATGATAAAAATTAAGTTTTTCAAAGATTAATTTCAATTCTCTTCTCAAGGAATAATTTTATGTAATCCCAACCTTTTTCATGCATTAAAATTATTTATCCTAGGATGAGATTATTCCCTAAACTACCCACTCTCAATTATAGAAATAAAATTACAATTAAAATAAAATAGAGAATGACTAGCTAATTTGATGCACTTGATCTTCTTGACTTGGTGAGCTTGAATTCTTCCTTTAAATCCATGATCTAATTATATTGTCATCATCAAAATAAAACCACCTCATTGGAGACTTGATTCTACAATCTCCCCCTTTTTGATGATGACAAAATAATTAAACCGTTCCATCACTTTTGAGAGCTCCCCCTCAATATAGGAACCTATAAAACCTGTCAATCCAGAGAATTCCAAGCACAACATAATATCATAATAATCATAGTCAAGTGCACACTATATACTTGGTATCAGAGCGAGAGCATATATAATATCAGAGTAAAAAAATGTGCTTGCTCTCATGCCTCTTTTCTCCCCCTTTTTGTCATAATAAAAAAGATATCATTTGGAAACGGAGGAGACAAGAAGGATACCAATAACGAAAACTCCCTCGAAAGCAAGAAAAAAAATCCATGACTATCGAAGAACATAAAACATGTGAACACCAATGAAAAACAGAGCATAACATAAAGCAAAAGTCATCATAGCATAAAACATCATAAAGACTAAATCCGAGTTTGAAATGAAAAGGACAACATCATAAAAGCTGAGAAATACCCACGCAGGGGTTACAGAAAGCAAAGTAACTCCCAAAATAAAAAAAAAAAACTGAAAATCCATAAACGACATGACATAAAGACATGAAAGATCCCAAATGGAGTGCAAAGGCCGCAACAGCTCAAAACATGTCCGGCGCTGGAGGGTCATGCGGAGGAAAGAATCGGCCAAAGGCAGTCATCATATCATCAAACCGAGCAGTCATCTGAGCTGAATGCTGGTCCAACCTAGAGTAGATCATGGCTGGCTGAACACCCATCTGTGACTCAAGCCTAGTAATGCTATCCTGCTGCTCAGCCATCCGATGCTCGATACTATCCATATGCGACTATCAAAGTGATCAAATCGAGCATCAAAGTGAGTCATGTAACCCTGGAATACAGGATTGCTAAAATCAATATGATCAGCAGGGTCATCCTCATCTGCACCACCAGCAGCAGCCTGGTCAAACTCGGCCTGCTCCTGAGCCAACTGCTCAGCATCCACACCTTGCTGAGCTGCAGCATGCTCAGCTGCCGCCGGAGCCTCCATGGCTGCCACCTCATCCTGCCAATAATACCTCCCACCATGCTTCCTCATCTTCATCTGGCGGAGTAGCCCATCATGAATCGCATGCAACTCCTCCGAAGGAGTAAAGGACTCCTCATCATCAGGAATAGGCACATTGAAGTGCTGGAGGAGTTTACAAACATGCATCGGGTAAGGCAAATTTTGGGAGGCTTTGGAGCTCCCTGCCTTCACCATCCGAGAAAGAATAATAGCAGCCCAATTCAGCAGATTGTCATTAAGAATAACATCCATAATTCGAAGCTCTAATTGGGTGGGTTTTGAGTAATTGGGAGAGGTTTGGGGCACAAGTTGGTGAGATACTATATGATGGAGGAGTCGGTTTAAGGCGGTCATGTGCACAGCTTTCTTTTCGTTTTCGTTATATACACGATCGGGGCGAAGCAAGTTGCTAAAAATAGTGTCAGTATTGGCAGCGTAATTGTTCGTCCCCGTGCGTGATATACCGAAAACAGTTTCTAGATCCCTAGGGCGAATATGAAAATGAGTACCCTCTACACTAGTTTCATACCTAGTGTTATCTATCTCCTTAATATTGGCATAAAACTGGCGAACTAGCCTAAGATAGATGGGACCATGAAAAGATATAAACTGCATAAGATGTTGGTCTCTAAGTTTTTGAACAAAATAAAAGCCATTACCCTCAAGAAATGCCTCAGTAGTCCAACTTTGTACACCATAAGAATGAGTCACAAACAGGGCCTCCCTCCTAGCACACTCAGCAGCAGAGAAGAAATCATCTTCCTCCTCTGATGAAGATGAAGAAGGTGAAGGAGTGGGCTCCCTCCTTTGCTTCCTTGGGCGCTTGGGACCTCTAGAAGTAGACATTTTGCACCAATTGGGAAGAAAAATTGAAGAAATTTGGACTTTGGGGAGTTAGGGTTTTGTAAAGGGATTTTGAAATTAAAGAGTGAAAAATGGAGATTTGAAGTGAAATAAGTGATGAAGAATGATGAGAAGATGATTTGGAGTTGAAATGAGTGAAAGATTTGAGTTGAAATCGAATTTTTGATCAAAGGGGTCGAGAGGACTCGAGTGAGAGAGAGAAGAGTTCGTGAAAAATGAAAGGAAGAAACGCTGCTGGCACTTATGAACTGATCGATTTACTCGAGTGTTTTTGAAAACACTCGAGTGTTCTAAGGCCTAAGACTCTAGTCTTGGTGAAAGTACTCGAGTAATTCGCCTTGCCCGAAAGGTCAAAGTCTCAGGTCTGAAATTTACTCGAGTAAACTGTATTTTACTCGAGTGTTTTGGGGTTTCCTGAAAGCATCAATTTTGAGAAATCCGAATCACTCGAGTGTAGTTTAAAAGACTCGAGTAAAATTAAAATTACTCGAGTAAAATTGAAAATACTCGAGTGAAACCATCAGACATGCCCAAAAACTTTTTCTCTTTTAAAACGATTTAAATTGGAATTAAAATACTCGAGTAACATGAAAAATACTCGAGTGAATTTATCAGACAGACAGTTTTAACTGCATTTTGAACACATTTGCACACATCTAACACATAGAACATCAACACAAACTTGGAATTAAAATCACTCACAATCAAAATCATATATTTCACAATATCTCAAGGTCCAATTGTTCATCAAGCAACAATGCACATTTAATTAGACATGTTTGGTGATTTCTCAATAAAAGCACAAATCAATTAGCTAATGCTTGACTCATCTAAAATTCCAAGTTCCCTTCTTATATGATAGAAGGTATCTCTTGGCAAGGGTTTTGTGAAAATATCGGCTAATTGATTTGATGTGCTAACAAATTCTATGGTACAATCACCTTTTTGCACATGATCTCTAAGAAAATGATGTCTAATTTCAATATGCTTGGTTCTTGAATGATAAACCGGATTCTTAGTTAAATTTATGGTACTCGTATTATCGCATTTTATTGGAACACTTTCTAATTTTAAACCAAAATCCGATAATTGTTGTTTCATCCACAAGAGTTGAGCACAACAATTACCGGCGGCGATATATTCCGCTTCGGCGGTGGAAAGAGCAACACAAGCTTGCTTTTTAGAAAACCATGACACTAATGAACTTCCCAATAAATGGCAAGTACCACTAGTACTTTTGCGATCAAGCTTGCATCCCGCAAAGTCGGAATCCGAATAACCAACTAAACTAAGACTAGCATCACTAGGATACCATAATCCGGTATTTATTGTTCCTTTGAGATATTTAAGTATATGTTTAACCGCGGATAGGTGTGATTCTTTAGGATTAGCTTGGAAACGGGCACACATGCATACACTAAACATAATATCCGGTCTAGATGCGGTAAGATATAGAAGACTACCTATCATGCCCCTATATTTACTAACATCAACCGGTTTACCTTTGTCATCCTTGTCTAGGTAGCATGATGTGCTCATGGGAGTGTATGCTTCTTTGCATTTGTCCATTCCGAATTTTCCAAGGAGATCCTTGAAATATTTTCCTTGATGCACAAAAATCCCCTCCTTGACTTGCTTGATTTGAAGTCCTAGGAAGAACTTGAGCTCCCCCATCATGGACATTTCAAATTCCTTTTTCATCAAATTAGAGAACTTTCTACACAAGGACACGTTAGTGGCTCCAAAGATAATATCATCTACATATATTTGCACTAACAAAATGTCCTCTTTGGTTTTATAGATGAATAGGGTATTATCAACCTTTCCCCTTTGAAAGCCATTTTCTAATAAGAAGTTACTTAATCGATCATACCAAGCTCTAGGAGCTTGTTTTAATCCATAGAGTGCCTTTTTCAATTTGTAAACATGGTTTGGAAACTCATGACTTCAAAACCGGGTGGTTGCTTAACATACACTTCTTCATTTATGAAACCATTCAAGAAAGCACTCTTGACATCCATTTGATAAAGAGTAAAATTCATAATTGATGCAAAGGCAAGCAAGATTCGGATTGCCTCAAGGCGTGCAACCGGAGCAAAGGTCTCATCATAATCAACACCTTCCTCTTGGTTGTACCCTTGGGCAACAAGTCTCGCTTTGTTTCTTATAATCAAACCGAATTCATCAAGTTTATTTCTGTAAATCCATTTTACACCAATTATGGTATGATCATTGGGTATCGGCACTAATTCCCAAACATCATTTCTAATAAATTGATTTAGTTCTTCTTGCATGGCTATAACCCAATGTTCATCCATAATTGCTTCCTTAATTGAATTTGGTTCGATTTGAGAAACAAAGGAAACAAAATGACAAATATTTTGAATTGACCTACGAGTTAATACTCCCTTTGAAAGGTCTCCTATGACATTGTCAACAGGGTGAGCTTTCACCATTTTCCAAACCGGATCAAGTTCATCTTTGACTTCTCCTTCATCCTTAGATTTTTCCATCTCTTTGTCAACATTTGAAATCTCAAGTCCATCATCACTACCATCACACAACACACTATCTTCTTTCGAAGACTCAATAAAAACAACATGAATAGATTCTTCAATAGTCATAGTTCGTTTATTATAAACTCTAAATGCTTTACTATGAGAGGAGTAACCCAAAAATATTCCCTCATCCGATTTAGAATCAAATTTTCCAAGTTGATCTTTTCCATTGTTTAAAATGTAAACTTTGCATCCAAAAACATGGAAATGGGATATATTGGGTTTTCTACCTTTGAAAAGCTCATAGGGGGTTTTCTTTATCATGGGCCTAATTAAAATTCTATTCATTACATAACAAGCCGTATTAATGGCATCGGCCCAAAAGTATTGAGGTACTTGAGAATCATTTAACATGGTTCTAGCAAGTTCCTCTAGCACCCTATTTTTCCTCTCAACAACTCCATTTTGTTCCGGAGTTCTAGGTGCCAAATATTGGTGCTCAATTCCATGCTTATCACAAAATATATCAAATTTATAGTTTTCAAATTCACCTCCATGGTCGGTTCGAATTATAATCACTTTTTGGTTTACTTGGTTTTGTGCAAGCTTAATATGGCGTTTAAAAGACTTGTAGGTTTCACTCTTAGCACTTAAAAATAATGTCCATGTAAATCTTGAAAAATCATCAACAATCACCAAGGCATAGTAGTTGCCACCAAAGCTTTTTACTTGAGAAGGTCCAAACAAGTCCATGTGAAGCATTTCCAATGGTCTTGTTGTGGACACATCATTTTTGGAACCAAAATGATTTTTAGTTTGTTTGCACTTCTTGCAAGGAGTGCAATCACCTTTAATTTGAAAATTGAGCTTTGGTAGACCAACTACTAAGTCTTTGGATTGAAGTTTCTTAAGTTGATTTACATTAATGTGAGCGGTCCTACGATGCCATAACCAAGTATCACTTTCTTTGCTAATTAAACATTTTGAAACTAAAGAAGTGATATTATTCAATTCAACCATGTAAGTGTTATTAGACCTTTTTCCAACAAATTTGATAGATTCATCTTTGTCACTTTTTATGAGACAATGAGTAGAGGTAAATAATACATGGTTACCAATATCACATAATTGACTAATGCTCAAAAGATTACGTTCTAATCCTTGAACATAAAGTACATTATCAATAACCAAGTTGGAAGAATTACCAATTTTACCTATACCAAGTATTTTGCCTTTGTTGTTGTCTCCATATGTGACATATCCTTTTTCTTTAGGAGTAAGCTCAATGAAGTGTCGCTTATCTCCCGTCATGTGCCTAGAACATCCACTATCAAGTATCCAATGTTGCTTTCCGGTTCTTAGGCACACCTACAAAACACAATCACTTGCTCATTTTGGGTACCCAAATTATGTTGGGTCCCTTTTTGTTAGTCATGGATGATTCTCCCTTCTTAATCCAAACATAAGTACCGTTTTGAATTCCAAAAGTGTTGATATGGCACTTATTGTTTGTATGTCCAAATTTTCCACAATAAAAGCAAGTTGGTTTCTTTGTAAAATCAATTTTTGAGAATGAACCAACCACTTTATTTTTCTTATTCTTGTGGACATATCCTAAACCGGTTTTGTTTGAATTGTGTCTAAGAGAACCAATTAGTCGATCTAGGTTTCTATCACTTTTGTTAAAAGTGATGAGTTTGATTTTCAAATCATTAACTTCCTTTTCAAGCTCACAACACTTTTCACAATGAGTGATGGTATATGATTGATTTGCATTCTCACAAACATGACTAGAATTAGCAAGTTCTAAGGATGCATTTTGGAGTTTCAAATCATTAATAGATTTTTCCAATTCCTCGATTTCCTTTTGATAATCCAAAAGCTTCTTTCCTTTTTCCTTGTTAACTTTAGCAAGTCTTTCAAATTGAGTTAACATTTCATTATATTCATTTAGCAAATCATCATAAGAAATAGTATGAGAAGAGGTGTAAGAATAATTAGATGATACCTCATCCTCACTCTCATTGTCTTTTCTTTCACTACTTGAGGAGGCTTCATTGTCATTCTTGGCCATGAGACATAGCTTGGCTTCCTCATCATCCGAACTACTTGAGGTTGACTTGGAATCCTTTTCCGGTTCATCCCAAACAATGTAAGCTCTCTTCCCCTTGCCATCTTGGGTCTTATTCTCATTTTTTCTCAAGTGGGTGGGACATTCCATTTTTATGTGTCCTATCCCACCACACTCATGACATTTCACACTCTCACTTGAGCTCTTGTTTCTTTGCTTGTTATCCTTGGATCTTTTGTCTTGAGGTCTCTTGTCCTTAGAGAATGATGAACTATCCTTTTTGCCTTTGAGGAATTTGTTGAACCTATTGGCAAATAAACCAATCTCTTCCTCATTTAGAGCATGATCGGAGCTTTCACTTGAAGATTCATCTTCATCCTCTTTTGACATTTTGGTTGAGGCTTTTAGAGAGATGCTCTTCTTTTTCTTGTCCGAATCTTCATTTAGGTGAAGTCTTGATAGTTCCATCTCATGTTCTTGGAGCTTCCCAAACAAGGTAGTCAAGTCCATAGATTTTATATCCTTAGCTTCCTTGATGGCGGTCACCTTTGGTTACCATCTCCTATCAAGACATCTCAAGACTTTGTTAGTAGTTTCACCATCTCTAAATTCCTTTCCTAAGCCAATCAATTGGTTAACGATATGTGAGAACCTTGTTTGCATATCATTTATAGACTCATTAGGGACCTTATGAAAGAGCTCATATTCATGAGTTCAAGCATTTAATCTTGAGTCTCTAACTTCACTAGTTCCCTCATGAGTAATTTGCAAGGTATCCCACATTTATTTAGCCGATTTGCATTGTGAAATCCTAAGAAATTCATTTTTGGACAAAGTGGAGAAGATGATATTTTTAGCTTTTAAATCATATGAAACTTTCTTTTTATCATCTTCATTCCAACTTGTTCTAGGAATAACAACGGCTTCACCATTAACCACTCTTCTAGGAATATGTGGACCTTTTTCAATTGCATCCCAAATATCGGTATCTATTGCTTCTACAAAGACTCTCATCCTAACCTTCCAATAAGAATAATCTTCACCATTGAAGAATGGAGGTCGGTTAAGAGACATAGACCCTTCTTGTTGATTGCTAGAGCCCATTGTTTCCAAAAGGATCTTTTTCGAAAAAGCTTTTACGCTCGATCTTTCGACCGAGCTCTGATACCACTTGTTGGAAATCAACAAGCGGGCTTAGCAATTACTAGAGGGGGGTGAATAGTAATCTGAATGCAACAGTGACTAATTTTCGAAAGCAATTAAGATGTAATTGATTTTTGTGCAGATTTTACAGAAACAGAGCAAGAACACTCGAGTGTTTTACAGATTACTTGAGTGAAATAGCAAGAACACTCGAGTCTTCTGAAGAATACTCGAGTAAATCGTGCAGAGTGCAGAAACCAGTTTTTGTGAAATTTGCACTTTAAATCAATACGAGTATAACCAGTCCAGAGCAGATTAATAGAAGAGTAGTAAGCAATTAAATAAAGCTAAAACAACTTAAAAACACCCTAATTGCTACGGAATTACTACTCTAATTAAAAAGCCCCTTTTTGAGAAACTTAGGTTTGGTTTTTACTTGAATGAGAAGAAAGCAATAAAAAGATGACTCCACCAATTTTATACTGGTTCACTCTCTTTTAAGAGAGCTAATCCAGTCCCCCTAAGAACCTTAGGAGTGTCTACTAAAATCAAATTGTTAGAAATACTACAAGGGATATTGAGATGCCTCACTCAACCTAACCCTTCCAAGAGTGTACCAAACTCTTGAATTTCTACCCCAATTTGAAGTTTGGTGATGAAGACTCCTTCTTCTCAAGCTCCTTGAAACCTTCAAGTGCTCCACCAAGCTAAGAACCTCTTAGACTTTGCTTGAGAACCTCTCAAGACTTGGATGAACCTAAGATCCACTTAGGTACACTTCGTTCCCAACCAAGATTTTGGAACAAGTTATGAAAGTGTGTATGGAGAAATACAACAAATGATTTCTACACCAATTAAGCACAATCTCTAACTCTTTGAACAAATAATGACAATGAATGAATTGGTTGAGTTAGAGAATTTTCACTTGAGAGAGAGAATAAGCAAAGAGAATGTTTAGCTTAAGTCTTGTTAATGTTCTTGTTCTATAGTACAAGGGCAATCAATTCTGATATATGGAAGAGGGAATGAGAGAGTAAGACAAACTTTTTCATGCCATTTTTGCCCTCTTCCAACGGTTAAAAATTTGCTGTCATAACCAAAATACTCGAGTATTTTTGACACTACTCGAGTCTTTTGCCCATCTTTCAATAGAAGTGCCCATGTACTGAACTAACGGTCAAATCTCTGATTGAGGCTGAAATACTCGAGTCTTTTGGAAACTACTCGAGTCTTTTGATACTCGAGTAATTTTCAGACTACTCGAGTCTTTTGCCCAGAGATGATAAAAATTAAGTTTTTCAAAGATTAATTTCAATTCTCTTCTCAAGGAATAATTTTATGTAATCCCAACCTTTTTCATGCATTAAAATTATTTATCCTAGGATGAGATTATTCCCTAAACTACCCACTCTCAATTATAGAAATAAAATTACAATTAAAATAAAATAGAGAATGACTAGCTAATTTGATGCACTTGATCTTCTTGACTTGGTGAGCTTGAATTCTTCCTTTAAATCCATGATCTAATTATATTGTCATCATCAAAATAAAACCACCTCATTGGAGACTTGATTCTACACACAGACTTTGTTGAAGTTAGTCAAGTTCATCTCTTCCTGTAATGTCGACGCCTTAGCATGGGATGACAAGGCTTTGTTGCTGGATTGCTTGCGCTCTTTGGAACTTCTCCATTATTCTGGCCCTTGGTTGGACACTGCCATAGCGGTGATAGAACGACAACCTCCTCCCTTTGATATGCATGTGGTTGAGGAGCAGGAGAAAACTTTGTTGGAAAGGCGTGTTTCACTTACAGCTCTTGTGGAGGAACTTTCTTCCAAGTTAGCTGATGCCAATTCCGAGTTGTCTGGAATCAACGCTGAGATTGATAAGATTACCGCTAGCAAGAAGGCTTATGAAAACGCCTGCAGATCTGTCGCTCTGAGTTCTCTTTTTTAGGACATTATTTGTGCTAGGACATGTTTCATCATGTTGCTTTAACGTTGTCTCCTCCTTTTCTTGAACTTTAATTAGGTTGAACTTTAAATTTGCCTTGCTGTTTCCTTGGCTCTGGACCTTTGAGCTTTTATGGACTCCTTTTGTATGTAGAACATGCTTGTTTACATTTTGGCTTTGCACGCCTTTTGTTGAAAATCTGCTATTTGTTGCATATTGACTCCTTTGTGTTTTTGTGCATCTCATGTTTTTCAGATGTTGGACTTTGCAACTTTCTTTTTCTTGTGGCAATTTTATGCACAAGTCACTTTCAGTAGTGGCCTCTCATGTCATTGGTGCCAAAAATTTATCTTCAGAGTGCGCTTTGGGCACGTCATGATATCACAAACTAACAAAGGGTGCGCTTTGGGCATATCATCCTTTGTTAGCCAACCTCTTTTTTCCTGCAGATTTTACGGCCGCGTTTAAATACTAGCGCCCTTGTCTCCAGGGACCTTTTCTAGCCTCACGATATGGCGTACTTCGCCCGCGTTTGATCTCGGAAATTTGTTTTCAGAGAGGTCTATCAGGGTGCCGCGATAAGGCGCTTTGTGCCCACGGTACGATCCAACTACCCTCAGTATTTTTGTCTTTATTATTACAATTTTCTTATAAAAGTATCTTTAGGCGTTGGATCTCGCGATTGGCTTTTCGGCTCTTTCGCTTGAAAGCGCTCTTCTACAGATTTCATGTTTCTTCAGGGGAGCACCTTCCTCTCCCCTGTCATATATTTCTTTTCTTCTTTTTCTCTTTTTTTCTTTTTTTTACCTCTTTATAGTATTGTTGTCTCTTTATTGTTTGCATTTAAAACAAGATGCTCTGAGAGACACTTTTGGATATGGGAAAAGAAAGTCCAGAGCATTTTCATTAATTTTGCAAGATAGAATACATGTTTCTTTTCCAAAAGAGAGTCACAAAAGGAAATCAGAATAATGCTTTTCTTTTCTCAGCAAACTAAGCATAATACTTCTTAATATACTTAAAATTTAAAGGTCCTACTTTTCTTTGGGTATTTGGGTCAAGCAAAAGACAATACCCATTAGGATGCGCTTCCTGCATGATGTACGACCCCTCCCATTTGGGCGTCCACTTGCTGGTGTGAATATTCCTCATGACCGCGTCTGTTGCCTTTAGAACAAGCTCGCCCTCAGCAAACATCCATGGCCTCACCATCTTTTCGTATGATAGCATGACACGCCTTTGATGCTTAAGCAGTTCCTCATGTGCTTTGTCCTTGGCACCTTCTAACATTGTCAGCCTGCTTTCTGCGCCTTCTTCATTCTGTGCTATCATTCTGGCAAAAGGAACCATTATTTCTGAAGGCAGTCTCGCTTCTGCTCCATACACTAGGGAGAACGGCGTCGCCTTTGTTGAGCCATGTGTGTGACACGGTACGCCCAAAGGGCGAGCGGCAAATACTCGCTCCAGTCGGTCGGCATGTCTTCCACCGTTTTGGCTAGGATCTTGATGAGGATTTTGTTAGTGGACTCGGCTTGACCTTTGGATTGAGGGTAGTAGGGAGTGGACTTGTGATGTGTTACTCCATATTCCTCTAGGACTTGTTCTACCTTTTTGTTGAAAAAGTGAGTTCCATTGTCTGACACTATTCTCCTTGGCAGTCCAAAGCGGCATATGATGTGTTCTTTGATAAACTGCACAGTGGTGTCTGCATCTGCCTTCTTGTATGCTGCCGCTTCAACCCACTTGGTGGAGTGTTCTATTGCTGCAAGGATCCACTTCTTTCCCTTGGATGGCGGGTCAATTGGACCAATAAAGTCCATTGCCCATGTGTGGAATGGATAAGGCGAACTGAGTCCTTTCATGGCTAGAGCGGGTGCATGAATCTTGTTGTCATGTTTCTGGCACTGTATGCACTTCTTGGTGAAATTGAGAGCGTCCTCTTTCATGTTTGGCCAGTAATAGCCAATCCTTAACAATTCATTCCAGAGCGCCTTTCCCCCTTGATGTCTTCCGCAAGGTCCTTTGTGTACCTCCTCCATGACTTTACCTTGGTCTTCCATGCTTATACACCTGAGCGCCTCTCCTGTGAAGCTTCTTCTGAACAGCTCGCCTTTCTCCAGAAAGTAACGCTCAACCTTCTTTCTCACCCTCTCTGCCTGCATATGATTTTCTGGCAAGATGCCGCTCTCCAAGTACTCTCGGATTGGCCTGGTCCAGTTCTCCTCCACCAAATGAATTTCAAGTTCCTCCTTGGTGTCTTGACACCGAGCGCACGCGTTCTGGAGTGAGTCGCAGCGCGCCTTCATGTCAGGCCAAAACACCCATACTCTCTGCATTCTCCTGTACAAACTAGGGCCTATCCGTCGACGGATGCTATCATGCAAGCTTGTCATCTTCTGGATACCCTCTTCTGCACCAACACACTTCATGAGTAAACCGTCAGTGCTTCTTTTGTACAACACCCCTTTCAAGAGGCAAAAGTCCCTGGCTGCCTTTGTCAACATCTTGCTATGGAGTTCTCCTTTGATTAGAGTCCTCAAATCTCCCTTTGCCTGGATTTCCTGTACACCACTTTGGATTTTGGGTTGGTACGCCTTCCTGAAATGCACCATGTGTTCACCTTCTGCCATAACCGCCTTGCTTCCCAGGGTGGCGAGGGCATCCGCTTTCCTATTCTCTGCCCGTGGCACAGGCTCTAGGGATTCTAGTTTGAATTTTGCTAGAGCCCGCTGCGCCCTTTCCCTGCATAACGCCAGAGACATCTCCTTCACCCCGTATTCGCCCTTTAATTGCTTCACCACCAAATTTGAGTCTCCTTTGACAATGATTCTCTGAATTCCCAACTCTTCTGCCACATCAAGCCCTAACAGTAGAGCTTCGTATTCAGCTCCGCCTTTAGGTGACGAGGGCGAACCATCAAACATCAACGTCCACACCTCAGGCCTTTCGCACATGCTGACAGGCTCTATGTCTCCTTCTTCCTCCTGAGTCACGCGGATGGACATCAAATCTGCCAATGCTTGACTCTTTAGTGTTGTGGGCGTCACCAAGATTATTTCAGATTCGGTCAAGCTGAGCGTCCACTTGCTAATTCTCCCTGTGAGGACGGCGCCTTGCAGCAAGTACTTGATCCCTTCAGCTTTTGTCACCACATGGATTGTGTGCGCCTGGAAGTAATGGCGATACTTCTGGGCGGCATACACCAAAGCTAAAAATTGCTCTTCCTGGGCGGAGTATCTGACCTCTGCCCCTTTCAGCATTCTGCTCCAATAGGCAATGGGACGTTCTGACCCTTCTACTTCCTGTGCAAAGAACCCACTTACTGTTGTCTGAGTTGTGGCCATGTACACCCTGAGCGGTATCCCTTTCTGTGGCGGCATCATAACTGGAGGAGACGCCAAGGCCCTCTTGATTCTGTCAAAGGCATCCTGATGCGCCTTCTCCCATTTGAACACTTCCTTTCCTTTGAGAAGACTCCTCATTGGCCCCAATAGCTCTCCCATAGCAGGTATGAACCGGTGGATATACCCAAGCTTGCCCGTTATTTGTTGTAGCTCCTTTTTGGTACGGGGTGCCCTCATTTCTGTTACTGCCTTGACCTTCCTTGCATTAGCTGAGACGCCTTCCCTGTGGACTTTGAAGCCTAAGAAGTCACCAGAAGAGACTCCGAATTTGCACTTGAGCGGGTTCATTGTTAGTTTGTACTTCTTGCACCTGAGAAAGACAGCTTTCAAGTGTTCCAAGTATTGCTATTTCTTTCTTGACTTGACCACTATATCATCAACATAGTCTTCCACTATGTCATGTATCATGTCGTGAAAGATTGCTGTCATCGCTCTCTGGTACGTTGCTCCGACATTCTTGAGTCCAAATGGCATAACCACATAGAAGAAGTTACCTACTAGTGTCCTCAAGGCGGTCTTTTCTTCATCTCCTTCTGCCATCCTTATCTGATTGTAGCCACTGAACCCATCCATGAAGGAAAAGCTCTCGTGCATAGCCGTCGCATCCACCATGCTGTCAACATGAGGCAGCGGGAAGTCGTCCTTCGGACACGCCTTGTTCAGGTCTCTGAAATCCACACAGCATCTGATCTGTCCATTTTTCTTCTTTACAGGGACGATATTGGCTAACCAAGATGGGTGTTGTATGGGCTTAATGAAGCGCGCCCTCAACAGTTTTTCCACCTCATCCTTGATCGCTTTCTCAATTTCTGGCATCAGCTTCACGAGTATGGCATCAGCTTTCACTGCCAGGTTGTGCGTCACCAACTTGGGGCTAAGCACCGGCATCTCCTCATATTTCCAGGCAAACACTTCTCTAAATTCTTTCAGTAGGGCGACCAAATCTGTCTTCTCAGACTGGGTGAGTGAAGAGGCGATGAAAAGCGGCCTGTGCTCGCCCTCCTCACCCACGTTGATTTCTTCTAACCTTTCCGGATCATTTGCTTCATTCCCTTGTTCCTGAGCGGTCATAACCTCCCTCCGTGAAGCGAACTCTACTTCCCCTCTTATGACGCTCATGAGGGTGGGGCTAGCCAAGTCGCTTAGCTTGGGCTTGGTTGGCCCCACGAATTCCTAGAGGATGGCCCACCTGGCCCCTCCTTGTGGAAGGTACTGCTTTTGTAACTTCAACTTGGCCTTTGATCCTGACCCCTGTGCGCTTTCGTCTTCTGGTGAACGAAGACTTTTGAACACTGATACTCTTTTCTTGGGCTCCTTCGCCTTCTCCTTTCCTTTAACCTGTACCCTGGTTTCCCTTGCGATTCTACCAGCCCCGGGGGGAGCCATCTCATCGAACACTGAAGCATCAATTAGGTGCAGTTCTGAAGCTTCAAATGGCGCCTTCGTTGCTGGTATTTCAATATCCTGTCCTTTATACATAGATTTCATGCACTGGTGCAATGTTGATGGAATGCACCTGTGCAGGTGAATCCGTGGGCGTCCCAGTAGGATGTGATAGCTAGGCTCCCCGTCTACAATGTGGCAGGTGTTCAAAGTTTTAATAGGTCCCACTTCAAGGTTGATCACCACACAGGCTCTTGTTGTGACTAAGCCCCCATTGAAGGTGCTTAGTGCAGTCTCCGTCTTCTTGAGTCTCTCTTTGGGTATTCCTAGCTTTGCAAAGATGTAAGTGGGTATGATGTTTACCCCTGAGCCATTGTCTATGAGGGCGTGTCTGACCCATACGCCTTCGATCACAACTTCTACATACAGTGGCCTATTATGACAAAATCCTGGGTGTGACTGTTGTGGTTCCCTGAACATGACTGCAAAAGCGTGCGCCTTTGCTACCCTGGACGCTGGTGCATATGCAGCGCTGGTATTACCGCCTCTTCTCACTATCACGTCCGCCAAGGCATGCGCAGCTTCGTTCCTTACATCTGTATCTAGCCTCAGTTGATCAAATAAGGCTCTGAACCCTCTAGTCTTCACAAGTCCCCTTCGTAGTTCCTCCTCTACTACCTCCTCTTCTTCCACTTCTTCTAGGAGATTGTCTCCGCTAGAAAGGATGACGTTCACCTCATGCCTGGGCAGGGGATGTACGCCTAGGCCTTCCTCTGTGTCGCCTTCCGACAACAACACTTTCCCAGCTGCTAACTGTTTCTGGAACACTCCCCTTATGACATAGCAATCCATGGTACTGTGGCTTTTTTGCCTATGCAGTATACAGAACTCTGGATCTTCATACTCCTGACGATTCAGTGGACGCTTTCCTGTCCTCTCAGTGAGAATGCCTTCCTTCAGTCACTCCTCCACCAACTGATAAGTGAGTTCTCTAGAGATTGGGAGTCTTGGTGGGGGTTCCTTCTTCTCATAGCTCCTTGGAGGCGGCATGGCCCTGTAATTCTTTTTCCTCCTGTTGTCCACAGCATTTACATCAAAAGCGGTCTGCTCCTTAGTTCTTTTTCCTTGCTTTCTCATCGCCTCTGAGACATCAAGCGCCCTTCCCAGCAGCTCAGAAAAAGTAGAGATCTTACTGAGTGCTAGGAATATCTGCGATCCATCTTCGATGCTTTTAATGCACCCATAGACCATTTCCGCCTCGGGGAAGGTCTCTTTACAATGGAGCGCCATGTCCCTGTACCTTTTGATGAAGGGTACCAGGCCTTCTCCTGCTCGTTGCCTGACACGCCCAAGGTCCATAATGTGAATGGCGCCTTCTTCTTCCAGAAATTTGTTGCAAAACTCTACAGTCATTTCCTCTCAGGTGTGAATGGAAACTGGACGTAGCTTAGAATACCAAGTGAAGGCGCGCCCAGTGAGAGTTTTTGAAAACTCCCAGAGTCTCAAATAGTGGTTTACACTATGAATTCCCAGATCATCCACATAGGTCATTAGGTGCGCTCGTGCGCTTCCGGTCCCATTAAACTTTCGGAAAGCAGGGGGCGTATATCCTGGGGGATAGCGATAGGCAGTTACATCAGTAGTAAAAGGAGGGTTCAAGTCTATTACCAGATTGTTTCCTTCCTTGTGCGCCTGGAGGATGCGCTTTAGTTCTGCTTGTGTCACGTGGGCGTCCTCCATGCCGCCTTGTCCTCCATGTGCTTCATACTGAAACTCACTTTCCAACCTTGCCCTTGTTTTAGCCTACTCTGTTTCCCTACGCGCCTCCTCTTCTTCCCTTAGTTTTGCATTCAAGGCCTCGTTCTCCTCTTTCGCCTTTGCAGACTGCGCCTTGTATTCTGCCACCATGTCAGCCAGTGCGCTTTGGTTGGCCATCAAGGAGTTGAGGATCGCAACTGATATCATCACTTGAGTGTTCTGATCCCCTTCCACGTGTGGAATCTTGATATGACTCAACCTCTCTCTGTCGCTGCTGGGCACTTCTTCAGGGCGCTCTTGGTCATCATCTAGAGTGTCAGATGGAGAGTTGGCGTTGTCGCTCCCCTGGTTGGCTGGGCTAAAGTTTAGTCTCCTGACACCCACCGTAACTCCTGGGTTCACCAGCGCAGAGATTGGGGTCTGAGTTGGAGGGATCGCCTTTGTCGTTTGAGGCCCGACAAACACCTTCTGGATGTTGCTATTTCCATTTCCTTCGCTACTGGAAGCCATAACTTCCCTAACGGAGTCGCCAAATTGTTTCGGATCTTTTTATTGCAAAGATGATAATTATACAGATATTATTGGGTTCGTAAACTTAATGAAATTATGGCCTCGAAGGCTTACAAGTACTACAGGTATTACAAGTGAAAGAACACTGTTACTTATTATTTTAACTATGGTAGGGTGCGCCTTTGGTGGTAGGGACGCCTTCTGTGGTAGAGATTGGGACTGATACTTGTAGGAAGTTGGCCATGGTGGCGAGCCACATCTCTGGTGCAGTAGTTGCAGTGGTGCAGTGACTTTGTAGTGATGGTTGAGAGGGAGAGCGCTCTCAGTGCTCACTTCACTCCTCTCAAGTCTCTCACTATGTTTTCTCCAGTGTTCTTTCTCTGAAGCTATGAGAAGAGAACTATGTGTTTGTGTGAACTGTTGTTTCAGTGTGTTGTTCTTGCTGTGTTACACTACTACAGAAAAACGTTTTGAGGGAGGTTATTTTGCACAAAAGAGGGCGGTTCCGAACCCTTCTTAAATGTATCGCCTTTGTAAGTAGTGTTTTTTTGAGTGTGGTTCGGAACCGCCCTCTTTAATTTTTTTTAAGGGCAGTTCCGAACCACCCTTTTTTATTTAAGTAACCTCCTTTGTTCCTTTCATCTGAACCGCCCTCTTATGATTTTTTGAACCACCCTCTGTTAAATTTTTTGAACCGCCCTCTTTTATGTTTTTTTTTTGTTGCCTGCTTCCTATTTTGTGAACCTCTTTTGTTTTAAGTTTTTTTTTCATCCCTGAATAATTTTTGGAATTATTCATTACAGAACGTGTAAATTTTTTTAATTTCTATGTTATTTCAAAAATTATGCAAGATTCACAAAAAAAAAATTATGCATCAAACATAATCTAATCTAAAAAAATAATTTCGTTAAAAGAGCTGCATAGTAATAACATCACTATGATGAGTATAATAAGTGTTTACATTACAAAATCACAAGATCACAAGTCCAGCCAAAAAAAATCTTGTGAAAACAGACATAATAAGCATTAGAATGAGTATCGATGTTTACATCACCAAATCACAACCGCTTCATATACCTCATCACCCAACTCTTCCTTCATACTCGTGAGCTTCTCATCTTCTTCATCTAAAACTTCCTGCATAACATATGCAACACACATTAGATCGTTGGTATATTCGCGTGGTACAACAGGGAAAGAAAGATGCCAACAAAATACTGAAAAGATGATTAGCACCTTAGTGTGCCAATGGAACTTAAAGCAATACCAACAACATACCTTCATCTGTAACCATTATAAAACAATGCTTAGCTTTTTCTTTTTTAAATAAGTATCACTTAGCATACATAGTGAGGCAAAGAGGTAAAATGTATGTAATTAAAATACAGCATGAACAATTGCCGAGATAAATTATAAAACTTCCGTTTAAGCACGTGAAGTCTATTAAGTCAACGCACCTTCTTGTTCCCTTTTATCATCTGTTACAGCCTTAAGTGGATGCCAGCTTGGATCTCTAAGATATGCATCCCACTAGGAGCACAACTTCACGACTTCCATATCTGCCTCATCAGCTTTAAATTTTCTCTTGGCTGCATTCACAAATGACTTATCATCAAGCTCCCCAATTCGTTTCACTCCAATAATAGGACGAGTATTCTTTGGTTATGTTATTTGCAGAAAATCACCTTTTTAAGTTACCTGAATATGATTCCTTCTTCACTATTTGAATGAAAATAAATTTACAAGCTCATGCACTCTAATAAATAGAAAAACATTGTCATGATTCATAATCAATACATGAGCAGCTGCACCTCAACCAAAATAATGCAAACATGAAACAACCTCATATTAGTTGTGAACTTCAGCAAGTATTTTATGCACAACACCAGTAGACATTCAAGACATTAAGTGGCAATACAAATTAACGCTAATGATAATATCCTGTCACATGATTGATTTTAAATTATCAGAACTTAACAGCTTCTACACATACTACACAAACTTATCAGGATGCGTCATCAAATTTAAAAACAGCAAGGGATGGTTGAGTTATGACTTTGGTGGCACTAATTGAATCAAATTTAGATCAACTGCAATTACATTAAAGTTTTGTAAATTTGCGATTAGATGAATTACTCACAAACTAAAACCATATGACATTATTACCAAAGAATCAAAGTAGAAGTTGGTTACTTGATTTTGATCAAAGCAAGCACATGAGAATTAAAATTAAGATACCTGCAGAGGGCCAAGAGAAGGAGGAAGCATCCTATTGTTTTGAACAGTTTGAGAAATAGAAGGAAGAGCTAAAAGACGCCCAACAAGAGATCCAGACCCTAGTACAATTGTTGCTGCAAATGCAATGACATTATGAATAATTGGTTACTGTCTGATCACCTAATCACCATTAAAATCATGACATACTGCATGCATTGTCTTCTTTATTGTACACCAGTCAGCGATGAGGAAAAGTTACTTATAATACATCCATAACATCCAGATGTTTACTATTTTATAGTATAGTACTATAGTTCCACTTTTTTTCAAGTCAGATAAACAACGATCTTAGTTAGAAATGAACAATATAAAAATGAACCCTTTGATAGTTACTTTAGTTAACAAGAAAAAAATTCTATGCAATGCTAGCCTTCTCTCTCTATGATTTATAAGATTTCAAACTTAATATGTAATATTACACAATTTATCACAAAAAAGATACATATATACACCAACCGCCATGCTCTCCATGAACTCAATCACCTTACTCGATTAGTTCAGTCAACCGATACTTAACAACTAACTCTAGAAGTGCCCAATCATGCTAAGTCCACAGCTTTATGACTTATTCTTTTAACTGCCACTCTCAATGTCAAACACTAGGGAGAATCATGGAAAGAATGATTTTTGAATTTTTTTAGTTTGCTAAAGTGACAAAAGCATTGGATTTTATTTTTTGAGCAAAGTTAAGGGACTACCAAAACTAAAAGATGTGATAGTTATATAGGATCAATTAAATGCATTGTCAGAAAAGGAGATGTCTCACCTGTGCTTTCTGCAATTCTACCATCTTTAAATCTTCTAAGCTCGGCTTTTTCTCCCCAAAATTTTCGAAATTCAAGAGCTTGCTTCAGATCATGAATAACGACATCATTGCATGGAAAGAAAACAAATGAAAGGCAGTGGGCGTGTGCAGAAACCATACCTCATCTTTACTTTTAGCATTTGGGCCAATACATCATCCACACTCCATTGGCATTGAGTGTTCCCCCATTTTACTCGAATGAACTTCACTCTATCATTCAACCCTTTAGCTAAAATACCATGTATTTTCTCCTCAAACGATCGCCAGCACTCATCATCCAAACAAAATACAGAAGAATATACCTGCTTCTTTCCCTTCAAATTTATCCTGTAAGAGCAAACATGTAGTAGGATAAACTTTTAACTTTTATAACATTGAAATAATTCATCATGAAATTGATTCAAGAAACAGAACATACAATCATGAAATATGATATCAAACATCCACAAGAAAAGCAAACGCATGATTTACTTATTTTTAAATAAAGTAAACAAGTCTCCTACATATTCTAAAGTAGCAAAAACAAGAATAAGCTAATTAGTCCAATGAGTCAGTTTATATCATTATAATTATAAAATAGCATTGAACCTTATGCGTAGAATACCCTCATATTTACATCATGTAAATAATGAATTTGAAAAGCTACTTAAAATCTAAAATTGAGTCTTTCACGTCTAGAACTCACTTCATTTTCCTACATATTCATTTATTTCCAAGTCTTTCATGCAGTCTGCTCTATCATCTTAGGCAACTTGCCAACTTGATTGGATTAACTAGAGTGAAAATTATGCCTAAAGATCAACTGACATATGACAGTATAGCAACTAAGTACATCATGCTGAAAATTTAAAGTTGGAATAAGGAGAGAAGCACCCCTACATAACCATCCAAGGGGCAAAGCTTTCAAATGAACTATCAAACTATAAATGACAAGTAAACACCAAAGGAAACACTGTTACCTCATACAATAGTCATATTTAACAGCAAAGTCCATCTTGGTCATAAAAACATCCTCAAATCCACCATCTCTACACTTTTCAATGCACTTAAGTGTCAAAGCAGCCTCGTCTGAGTAAAGTGAGATTTGTAATGCAAAAAGTAGCATAGTGGTCAAACTTAAGATATACAATCTCAGTCTTTGAAGGAAAAGTTATAACAATTTTGTCTATATTGAACAACTAAGTATACTCAAATTTATGAAAGTCCAATAGAACATTTCTCCTCCACGTTTAGACTGTGGCTTTGCTTTATACAGTAAAAGCGTGTAATTTGGAAGTGTTTATATTGCAAGCCATTAGGAACACTTTTACTCAGTATTCATTTGTTGAAAAAATACTACTATTAGCAAGCCACCCAAAATCAAGATAAAGAAAAAGAGCCATGCACAAGACATACCACCATCAAGATAGCACTGATGAGATATGTTAGATAACTGTACTTACTAGACAGACCACTCTCAATATCAATTATAAAATAAAGTGCAACAACCCACCCTTCGATTGTTCTTTGTGTTAAAAAATAATAGTGTCATTACAAGTAGTATTCTACCTGGGCTGATCGAAAAAAAAAAGATAAAAAACAAGTATCATACTCTGTTACAGTTGCACCATATTGCCTCCTGCTACTTTTCAAAATTAGTACAGTGAGATTTGTAATGCAAAAAGGCAAACTAAAAAGCCAAAATGGTGTGCTAGCCTAGTGTACCTGAGTAAAACCAATCTTAGACATCCGGAAAGCCAAGTTGAACACTCCAGACGGATGGCATACAACAACTGGAAATGACTCTTTAAGTTGCATCCTTTGCTGCAGGTCAGGATCAAACTCTGTGGTATAAGCGATTAAAAATATAATAAAACCACTTGCTAATGAAAGGTCATAAGCCTGATATTGAATTGAGAAATACAACCATGTGATTAATACCAGATTAACCAACACAACACACTAATAAGTAATAAGGCAAATATCAGATTTTCATTCAAACAAATTTAACAGAGACTTGTACAGAGACTTCTTTGCTTTGACCAAATATGATACTTTTAAAATTTCACCTTCAGTGTAATGCAAATGAATTAAGTTGTCAAATGAATAAGCATAATGAATACGTTTCCAAATGAATAATGAACTCTTACCTTGATTCAATTTAATCCAGAATCTCCTATACCAAAAACGAAAATTAGGGAATAAAATTAAAATTACCAAACAAATCAAAAACTAAAACTCATATTAGGGTTTTCTATTCCCAATTTCAGAGAATTGAATTAAGAATAAGGAATAAGGTGTATTTGTAAAAGAACTCACGGATTAGGGTTTTTTGTTCTCAATCTCAGAGAATCGAATTAGAACTAAAACAGCGGCGACGATGGATGGCGGTGTCGGTGAACGAGTTCTCTATCGATGCTCTGTTCTCTTCTCCATCGACGCTCCAACGAGTTCTGTTCTCCATCGACGCTCCATCGATGTTCCGTTCCCCTTCGAGTTCTGTTCAAGGAAAAGAATGGCCACGGTGGTGTACGAACCAACAAACCAGAGGGAACGAAGACGAAACAGTGGTGTACGAACCAGCGAACCGTACGGTGGTGTACGAACGGGTAGAAACGAAGACGAACCGAAGAGGAGAAGAACTGCGGCGGCGGAAGAACCGAAGAAGACGATCGCGAAACAGAGATGAGACGGCGGAGTAGTGAAACGAAGAAGAAGAACGTAATGGCCTTCGTTCTCTGCCTTCAGTATTAGAATGAGTATTTTATTTTCTTTTTTTTTAATTCAGGGTTAAGTGGGCGGTTCAACAAACCAACCCTCTTCAATAATACTTTGGATTTTAAATTTGCTAAACAAAGGAGGTTTCTTAAAAGAACTGCCCTTAAAAATTAACTTTTTTAGGTTGGTTAGGATAAATAACTCTTCTCTTAAGAATATTTCAACTAAAGAGGGTTGTTCCTTAACGGAACTGCCCTTAAAATACTGCCTTCAATTAACAAAATTGTAGTAGTGATGTTTTTCGTTGTTCTTGTTGGTTGATGGTGGCAACTTTATATAGTGCTCCTATTGTCCACTGGTCATTGCCTTTTTCCTCTTGTCCATTGGTCCATGCAACTTTCCCTTCTTTGTTGTTGTGTTTTCCTTCTTTTTCAGGTGCCAGTTTGTCCTTCTTGCCATTTCAAGCTTTCCCATTAATGGCTGAGGGAGGGAGGCATACAAGGCATTCCATTTCTGTCTTTCTCTTGGGAAGGGCCTAGGTGAGGTGAGCAAAGATTCCTTCTGGCTTCCTGTGTAAGCTGCATGCATTATGGGGAGTTGGAGTAGCTCCTTGTCTGCTTGTGTTCTCTCTAGGAGTGGGGTGCACCCTTGTGTGTAAACGCATGCCCCAGGTGCGCCCTTCTTCGTCATCACTTTCTTGTAATTCCTCATCCTAAGTTGTGTGCTTGGTATGTTTAATGGATTTGGGCCTGGCTGTGTTTTGGGTTGCCATATTTTGGGTATCAACACCAATCAAAATGAAAGGGGTTTAATTCTGTAGTACTAGGAAGATGATCCTAGGTCGTTTCCCAGCAAATATCGGTTTAGGCAAAGTATCAAACACGTAGTGTGTAGTAAAATGAGGGGGTTTTTGTATGTATCAAATGTGAAGAACAAACACAAAACAGAATATTAAAACTAAGAAAATCAGAAACAAAAGCGGGCAAACCCCTTCGGCTACGTATACTACTCAATCCTAGCTCACTAAAGATCGATTCCTCTCCTCTCGTCTCCTCTGTCCAACTCGTGATAACCAAATACTAAGCGAAAATTTAGTTATCACTCCAAACCCTAACTTCTAATTAAGCATCAGAAACCAGAATTGGAGTTTTTACGAGTTAATACAAATTAAGCATTTATATTCATGTATTATCTCTACGAAATGGAATTAAGCAAACCACTACACATTGATAAACATGAAAACAGAGAAGAGAAAACAAAATTGCATTAATAACAAGAGCTCAAGAGTAGATAATACAATACCAAAGGGATTAACCCTTGAAGTCTAGCATTCGATGGCCATAAATGAAGAAAAACGAGTAGAAATGGGGAAGAACAAAACCCTAGCAGCCACCACTGTAGATTTGTGATGTTTTGAAGCTAACAAACTAAAGCCAAGCAACAACATTCAACAACAAGGAAAGCACCACTCATGGAAATTAGATTAAGTTTTATTTTATTCTTAATCAATTGTAATATTTTATTTTCCATATTTCATGAGAGTGGGTGGTAGTTTAGGAATCTCAATCTAGGTTTTTAATATTGTTTGATTAACAGTGAAGAAAGGTTAATCTTGATAAAAATAGCTCTAATTAAAGTGTTGATCAAAGTACATTTGAAAAGCTTTATTTTTAATCACTTTTTACAGTGGTTAATCGATTAGCACGATAGGCTTAATCGATTAACACGTTAAAACTGTACAACACTGATTATGTTAACAAAGGTTAATCGATTAGTGATTTATACGTTAATCGATTAGCACGAGTTAACACAGGTTAATCGATTAGTGGTTGTTCGTTAATCGATTAATTACTGTTGTATTAGAAAAATAATATTTTGTTTAAAAGCTCTTCAATTCTACTTTGACAAGGTTACACACACTTTCATATTTTTTCTATAGAGAATCATACTTTCATAATCTTTCAAGAGCTATTACTATTTCCAAATTGTTCTATCAAGATTCAACAATCTTTCAATCTTCTTCACTTTCAATCATTCAATATTCTAAGATTCATTGAGATTCTAGTTTCTAGTTTTAGTACTTTGTGTTGAAGCAATCTACAACAAGAGGTTGTTACAATCAAGCTTTCAACAACAAGTGAAGAATTCACAATTTGAAGTCTTTGAAGCATCTCAAAGCAAGTGGAAAGGAATTGATTGGAGAGCATCCTTCAACAATTCAAGAGGACAAGATACAAGATTCAATTGGGTAGATTTTCAAAGAGTTTGGTACTCTCTTTGAAGGGGTTAAGATAGGATAGCTAGAGTAAGCTGCATCTTTAACCATTGTAATCTAACAATTGTGTATCTAGTAGAAACTCTCTATCTTTGATAGAGGGGACTGGATGTAGCTCTCAAGTGGTAGAGAGTGAACCAGGATAAAATCTTGTCTTCTTTGCTTTTCTTTCTTCAAGCTTTCATTAACCAAGACAATCAATTGATTAGGTTAATTTTGGAGCTTTTCATTTCCTAGTTAATCAACCTAAAATTGACTTGGTAAATTTACTTAGCTTTGTTAATTCATTCATAAATCATTTGTTAGTGCATTATTCAATTGCAATCTCCATTGGATTCTGAATAAGATTGTTTTTCTGTAAAATTGTTTTTCTCTCGAATTAATTGATTAAGTGATTAATTAATCGATTAGTTTTTAAGTATCATTCGGTATTAATCGAGTAACGTCTTAGTTAATCGATTAGTACGAGAGTGAGCTTCGGTATTAATCGTTTGATATTGAAGTTAATTGATTAAACAATATTATTTTTGTTAGAAAATTTGTTTTCTAAATTTCATTCTCTTTAGCAATCGAAAAATTTGTATTGAGGCTTCAAAATACTATTCACCCCCCCCCCCTCTTGTATATTTTGAGCCGCTTGTTGGTTTCCAACAAGTGGTATCAGAGCTCGGTCGAAAGATCCGAGCATTAAAACGCTTTTTTGCAAAGATCCGATTTTGGAAATCATGGGCTCAAATTTTAATCCTTTTGGTGGTGAAGGAGCTTCCATTAATCTTCCTCCACTATTCAATGGTGAGGGCTACGCTTATTGGAAGGTCCGAATTAAAATTTTTATAGAAGCTATTGATATGGAAATTTGGAATGCCATAGAGAATGGGCCTTTTATTCCTCAAACAAAAGTAAATGATACTGTTTCTTTGAAACCAAAATCAAGCTGGAATGATGATGATAAGAAGAAAGTTCAATATGATTTAAAAGCCAAAAACATCATCACTTCGGCACTTTCTTATGACGAATTCTTTAGAGTATAACAATGCACTGATGCTAAACAAATGTGGGACACACTACAAGTCACACATGAGGGCACTAATGAGGTTAGAAGGGCTAGGCTTAACACTCTCATGCATGAATATGAGCTCTTTCGTATGTTGCCAAATGAAAACATAGGCGACATGCAAAAGCGCTTTACTCACATCATTAATCATCTTTCTGCTCTTGGAAAAAGACTAACTAATGGTGAAGTTGTTAATAAAGTTTTGAGATGTCATAGCAGGGAATGGCAACCCAAAGTCACTGCCATCATGGAGTCTAAGGATCTAGACGAGATGGATTTAGCAACACTATTTGGGAAGCTTCAAGAGCATGAAATGGAGTTAGGAAGATTATCCATGAACGAGGATGCCGATAAAAAGAAGAAAGGGATAGCTCTTAAAATTAATTCAAAATCCCTAAAGGCACATGAAGAACTCTCTTTAGTGGATGATTCCAACTCGGACATCGATGATGAGACACTCGGGTTGTTGGTAAAAAAACTTGGACGTTTCCTTAAGAAGAAGAGTAATTTCAATAGAAATAGATCAAGAGACTCTAAGGACGCTCAACCAAGGAACAAGACCAATAAAGAAAACATCATATGTCATGGGTGTGGGAAGCCGGGCCATTATAGATCAAATTGTCCAACCAACTCAAAGAAGCCCGAAAGTGACAAAGAGAAGCCTAATCAATCTAAAGGAAAAAGGGCATATATAGTGTGGGATGAACCGGAAAATCAATCTTCAACTAGTTCATCGAAAGATGAAGAACTTGCTAACCTTTTCCTGATGACCAAGTTTGATGAAGAAGCATCTTCAAGCATGAAATCAAGTGATAACGCAAATGAGGTAGATTATCTTTCCGATGCTAGTTCTAATTCTAATTCTCCCTCCTTCAATGAACTTTATAATGTGTATGTGGAAATGCATAAAGAGTTGAAGAAATTAGCAAAAATAAATGTTGAAAGAAAGAATTTCATTTTGAAGCAACAAGAAAAAATTTTGGAATTACAAAACTCTCTTGAGGAGCTAAAGCTTCAAAATGAAACCCTTGAACTCATTTATGCAAATTTCACATGCAATTGTGATTTTAAAACAAATGATATCTCTACTTGTGATAATTGCAAATCTCTTGAAAAAGAAGTTTTTAATTTGAATGATAGAATTGCAAGGCTCACAAGAGGAAACACTTGCTTGGATCATTTGCTTTCTAACCAAAGGAATAATAGTAATAGAACCGGACTTGGGTATACCAAACCCAAAAATCGCAATTTTCACAAAGTTGGTACATTCTCTAAAATTGATTTTTCAAAAACTCCAACTTGTCATTATTGTGGTATTTTTGGGCATACTACAAATAAATGCAATATTAATAAATTTGGTATACCAAGTGGAAAGTATGTATGGATTAAGAAGGGGACTTCACCCCAAACTAAAATCAAAGGACCCAAGATAACTTGGGTACCTAAGTCAAGTAAATGACATTGTTTTGTAGATGTGCCTTCGAACAAAGGAGCGTAGATGGTACTTGGATAGTGGATGTTCGAGGCATATGACGGGAGACAAATCGCATTTCATCGAACTTACTACAAAAGGTGGTGGTCATGTCACCTATGGCAACAACAACAAAGGCAAAATTCTAGGAGTGGGTAAGATTGCTAACGTATCTAACCTTATCATTGAAAATGTCCTATTCGTAGAAGGCTTAGAACACAACTTGCTTAGTATAAGCCAACTATGTGATATGGGCAACAATGTGACCTTTACTTCGGAATTTTGTTTTATCAAAAGTTGTTTAGATGATAGTGTTAAGTTCGTAGGTCATCGTTCTAATAACACTTACTTAATTGACTTGGATGAGATAACTTCATTGTTTTCAACATGTTTTAAATCTTTTGATGATGAAGTTCGTCTTTGGCATCGTCACATTGCTCATGTAAGTGTGAATCAATTAAATAAACTACTACGCAAGGACTTAGTGATTGGTTTACCTAAACTTAATTTTAAACTTGATAGTGTTTGTGACTCATGTCAAAAATGCAAGCAAGTTAAAAACACTTTTAAACCTAAAAATGTGGTAAGCACAACAAAGCCATTGGAGTTAATCCACATGGATTTGTTTGACCCATCACAAGTTCGGAGTTTAGGTGGCAATTACTACGAATTTGTTATGGTAGATGACTTTACTCGATTCACATGGACTTTGTTTTTATCCGCCAAAAGCGACACTTATAAAAGTTTTAAAAAGTTTGCCAAGCTCATCCAAAATCAATTAAGTTTGAAAATAGTGTCTATTAGAAGTGATCATGGAGGTGAGTTCGAAAATTCAAAGTTTGATGCGTTTTGTGAAAAGTTTGGTATAAATCATCAATTTTCAGCCCCTAGGACTCCGGAGCAAAACGGAGTTGTAGAAAGGAAAAATCGAGTCTTAGAGGAACTTGCACGTACTATGCTTAAGGAATCTAGAGTTCCCTCTTACTTTTGGGCTGATGCAGTTAATACCGCGTGTTATGTCATTAGTAGGGTTCTTATCCGTCCGCATTTGAATAAAACACCTTATGAGTTGTTAAAAGGGTGAAAGCCAAATATCTCTTATTTTCATGTGTTTGGATGTAAGGTGTTTATTTTAAATAATGGTAAGAATCCGGTCGGCAAGTTTGACTCAAAAGCCGACGAAGGTATTTTCATTAGATATTCAACTCATAGCAAGGCTTATCGTATTTTTAATAAAAGAACCTTAACCGTTGAAGAATTAGTTCATGTCGTGTTTGATGAATCTTCGAAAGGAGAGTGTGTTGTTTCTTGTGATGATGAGAATGTAGGTACATTTTTGGATCATGACAAGCAAATGCAAAAACAAGAAGGAGAAAAACAAGTTGAGAATGGAGAAATGCAAGCACATGAGAAGGACTTAGCACAAGAGCCGCATTCCGAACTACCAATTGCTTGGAAAACGAACAAAAATCACCCGGTCTCTAATATTCTAGGTGACATAGCTAAGGGAGTGGTAACTCGAAGCACTTTGAATAATTTTTGTTATTATGTTGCTTTTGTATCACAACTAGAACCTAAGAATATTAGTGAGGCTGTTCAAGACGAACATTGGATTATGGCCATGCAAGAGGAATTAAATCAATTTGAAAGAAACCAAGTTTGGGAGCTTGTGCCAAAACCTGATGATCGTCCTGAAATCGGTACTCGTTGGGTTTATAGAAATAAACTAGATGAGTCGGGTATTATTTTTAGGAATAAGGCTAGATTGGTAGCTAAGGGTTATAGTCAAGAGGAAGGGATAGACTATGATGAAACGTATGCTCCCGTAGCTAGATTAGAAGCCATAAGAATCTTACTCGCTTTTGCATCAATAATGAATTTTAGATTGTATCAAATGGACGTTAAAAGTGCATTTCTTAACGGATATATTCAAGAAGAAGTGTATGTTTCACAACCTCCCGGATTTGAAGATTTTGAACATCCGAACTATGTTTTTAAATTGAAAAAGGCTTTGTATGGTCTTAAACAAGCACCTAGAGCTTGGTATGACCGTTTAAGCAATTTTTTAATTGAAAAGGGTTTTAAAAGAGGTGTCGTGGACAATACGCTTTTTATTGAAAGATCCGGTAAGGATATACTTTTAGTCCAAATATATGTTGATGATATTATTTTTGGTGCAACTAATGAAAAATTGTGCAAGAAATTTTCAGACATAATGCAAAGTGAGTTTGAAATGTCTATGATGGGGGAGCTCACCTTCTTCCTTGGACTACAAATCAAGCAACTTGATGATGGGATCTACATTCATCAAGGCAAGTATTGTAGAGAACTTCTTAAAAGGTTTGGCATGGAGTCGTGCAAGGTAGCTTCTACTCCAATGAGCGTCACATGTTACTTAGACAAGGATGAAATGTGAAAACCCGTAGAGGTAACAAAGTATCGTGGTATGATAGGTAGTTTATTATACTTATCTGCTTCTCGTCCTGATATTATGTTTAGTGTGTGCATGTGTGCTCGTTTTCAAGCCAATCCAAAAGAATCACATTTAACTGCGGTTAAGAGGATTATGAAATATTTGAAAGGTACAACCAATACCGGATTATGGTATCCTAGAGATGCTCTTTTAAATTTAATAGGCTATTCGGATTCTGATTTTGCGGGTTGTAAAGTTGACAGAAAAAGTACAAGTGGAACATTCCATTTAATTGGAAGTTCTTTTGCATCATGGTTTTCAAAAAAGCAAAATTGTGTAGCTTTATCAACCGCGGAAGCCGAATATATTGCGGCCGGAAGTTGTTGTGCTCAAATCCTTTGGATGAAGCAACAACTTTCGGATTTTGGTTTAAACTTGTCAAAAATTCCTATTAAATGTGACAATACATCCGCAATCAATTTAACTAAAAACCTAGTATTGCACTCAAGGACAAAACATATTGAAATAAGGCATCACTTTCTAAGGGATCATGTCCAAAAAGGTGATTGTGTTATTGAGTTTGTTCGAACCTCAGATCAATTAGCTGACATTTTTACAAAACCATTACCAAGAGATACTTTTTATCGTATTAGAAGGGAACTTGGCATCTTTGATGAATCAACTATTAGCTAATTGTATTTGAATTTTTTTTAGTTCATCACCTTTAAGCCTATTTCATTATGCTTTGTTGTTTGAGTTGTTGTAATTTGAAACCTTTCATAATTCTCTAAACTAGTAGTTATGTGTGTGTTTTTCTCTGATATGTTTGCTTGTGTAAATGTGTGTGCTAAATGCTAAATGTCTATATGTGTTTGTGTGTATGAAAATATTTTTCAAAATTTCAAAAATTTGAGTTTTGTGCACATTAATCGATTAACAGTCATTCATTATTCGATTAACTTTAAAACCTCTTTCGCACTTAATCGATTAATGAAGCTTTTACTCGATTAATTTTTAAACTTCTTTCGCACTTAATCAATTAATGAAGCTTTTACTCGATTAATTTTAAAACTACTTTCGATCTTAATCGATTAAGGACTTCGCTAATCGATTAAGGGTATCTGACACAGAATTATAAAAGCGAATTTTCAGCACAATTGCTCATTTTTCCTCTTTCTTTTCTCTCTCTTCTCCGATTCTCTTCTCTTTTCTCTCATTCGAAGAACATGCATATGATCATAAGGGCTATTGTAACTCGAATTTCACCCAATTTCTTCTCATAAATCTTCCTCCTAACATCATATTACCCAGAAATTCCATCTATTTCAACCCAAAAACTCCAAAATCCGATTTCCCCCAAATTCCAGAAACCCTAACCCTAAAATCCGAAACCCTAACCTTATCTCTCCTTGGAAATGGCCTCCTCCTCTTCTGATCTGACTCCTCCTCCACGCAAGAAGTGTCCAGCACATAAGGATCGCAACAATAAGTGGTTCTCTCAAGCGGAACGTGAAGAACGTGCACCAAAGTTCGATAACAGAATTTTTGGAGTCATTCGGTACCTCAATTTTGCATGGTTAAGGAAGGAAAGGTTTGGTTTTCATGATCTTCTTGTTTCACAGAATCTTAATAAGTTTTTGGAATTTAACACTCACTATTACCCTAAGCTTGTTAGGCAATTTTATGCAAATTTTACTAAAATTGATGAGGTCTATCAAAGCCAAGTGAGGGGACATCACTTTGTTATTAATCCTAATGATCTGAAAATTTTATTTGGATTGGAAAATGAGGGTACATTTTTCGGTGATGATGAATCTGTGGAACTTAATGTTGATCCTGCTACTGTTTATCAAGATGATGTTAGACTTGGTGAAAATTGGGATAAGGGTACAAAGAAGGTTACTTTACTGCATGCTGAAGATAGAGTTTTGTTATACATTATAGCTTATTGTTTAATTCCTAAAGGGTCTCAAAACTATGCACAAGTCCAGGAGGATGACTTGACCTTGTTTTATGGCATTAAGCACAATGTTAAGATAAATTGGAATAGGATAGTCTTGGCTAGGATGTACACTACTGCACAATCTGCACCTACTCAATATCTCCCATATCCTATGCATGTGACCAAACTCCTTCGGCATTATGGTGTGCCAATTCCGGATGGTGAACTGTGTGAGAAAGATCTGGAGGGCAAGTTGTGTTTGAACATACATCATATAAATCTAATGCGAATTGGTTTTCATAAGCCTACACGGACTTGGATGTGGAATTCGCAAATTAAGGCTTTAGAGCCAGCTGCACAACAAGCTCCTTCCACTTCCCAAGCTGCTCCACCGGTTGTTGATCCTATGGAAACCGATCACGGGGTAAATGTCAAAGATTTCATTGATTTTGACAACTTAGAGGCACCCTTTGATGCTCAAGCTGCACATACTTCTCTTATTCAGCACATCGATGATCGGCTTGATGCTATGGAACAAAGGATTGATATTCAGAATCGTGCAATGGAGCAACGCCTTATGGATCACTTCTCTAGCCTATTTACCCACCATCCACCCAACCCTTAGCCCACAATGGTTTTATGATGTTTTTCACTATGTTGCTGCACTTTTAAAATTCTCTGATGCTGACTTTTACTGACTTTTTTCATGGTTATGGTACTTAGTTGTATGGCTGGACTGTTTTCGACTATTTTATTTTGGCTATGGTTGAACTCTATAGGGTCTGTGTATGGCCTTAGTTTTCTTTTGATTATGTTTTGCTGCTGCATTCTGGTATTTTACTGTGACATTTGCTGTTTGGACTGGTATTATGTGTATTTTGCACTATTTTGGACTATGCTATTATGGACTTTTGTGTGGTATATGTTATGGTCTCGGTTATGGCCAATTTATATAGTATTTTACTGCATATTACTGTCCTTATATAGTGTTTCTTCATATATATATCAATTTGTCTAGTACTTACCTCTCACTTTTGGCAAAAGCTCCTTTCTAAATTCAATACTTTTTAATGATGCCAAAAGGGGGAGAAATGTTTGTTGATGTTGTGCTTTGTAGGTTAAGTTTTTAGATATTATTCCTAAGTGTGTTACATTTAGGGGGAGTATTTAAAAACTTGGTGCTTTATTGTGAAGAGGGTTTGTCATCATAAAAAAGGGGGAGTTTGTAGATTTGTGATGTTTTGATGCTAACAAACTAAAGCCAAGCAACAACATTCAACAACAAGGAAAGCACCACTCATGGAAATTAGATTAAGTTTTATTTTATTCTTAATCAATTGTAATATTTTATTTTCCATATTTCATGAGAGTGGGTGGTAGTTTAGGAATCTCAATCTAGGTTTTTAATATTGTTTGATTAACAGTGAAGAAAGGTTAATCTTGATAAAAATAGCTCTAATTAAAGTGTTGATCAAAGTACATTTGAAAAGCTTTATTTTTAATCACTTTTTACAGTGGTTAATCGATTAGCACGATAGGCTTAATCGATTAACACGTTAAAACTGTACAACACTGATTATGTTAACAAAGGTTAATCGATTAGTGATTTATACGTTAATCGATTAGCACGAGTTAACACAGGTTAATCGATTAGTGGTTGTTCGTTAATCGATTAATTACTGTTGTATCAGAAAAATAATATTTTGTTTAAAAGCTCTTCAATTCTACTTTGACAAGGTTACACACACTTTCATATTTTTTCTATAGAGAATCATACTTTCATAATCTTTCAAGAGCTATTACTATTTCCAAATTGTTCTATCAAGATTCAACAATCTTTCAATCTTCTTCACTTTCAATCATTCAATATTCTAAGATTCATTGAGATTCTAGTTTCTAGTTTTAGTACTTTGTGTTGAAGCAATCTACAACAAGAGGTTGTTACAATCAAGCTTTCAACAACAAGTGAAGAATTCACAATTTGAAGTCTTTGAAGCATCTCAAAGCAAGTGGAAAGGAATTGATTGGAGAGCATCCTTCAACAATTCAAGAGGACAAGATACAAGATTCAATTGGGTAGATTTTCAAAGAGTTTGGTACTCTCTTTGAAGGGGTTAAGATAGGAGAGCTAGAGTGAGCTGCATCTTTAACCATTGTAATCTAACAATTGTGTATCTAGTAGAAACTCTCTATCTTTGATAGAGGGGACTGGATGTAGCTCTCAAGTGGTAGAGAGTGAACCAGGATAAAATCTTGTCTTCTTTGCTTTTCTTTCTTCAAGCTTTCATTAACCAAGAACAATCAATTGATTAGGTTAATTTTGGGGCTTTTCATTTCCTAGTTAATCAACCTAAAATTGACTTGGTAAATTTACTTAGCTTTGTTAATTCATTCATAAATCATTTGTTAGTGCATCATTGAATTGCAATCTCCATTGGATTCTGAATAAGATTGTTTTTCTGTAAAATTGTTTTTCTCTCGAATTAATCGATTAAGTGATTAATTAATCGATTAGTTTTTAAGTATCATTCGGTATTAATCGAGTAACGTCTTAGTTAATCGATTAGTACGAGAGTGAGCTTCGGTATTAATCGATTAATATTGAAGTTAATCGATTAAACAGTATTATTTTTGTTAGAAAATTTGTTTTCTAAAATTCATTCTCTTTAGCAATCGAAAAATTTGTATTGAGGCTTCAAAATACTATTCACCCCCCCTCTAGTATATTTTGAGCCGCTTGTTGGTTTCCAACAACCACCACTTGGGAGAGCCAAGAGAGAAGTTCTAACCTAAAGAGAGAATGAGAAATATGAAAATGGGAGAGTTGTCTTGGGGTTACACGAATTTCCCCTTCTTAAGTCACAAAATGGGCCTAAAACATGGGCCAAAGTCCTAAGAAACACTATTCTGAAAATTACAACTAAAAGGGGACCTAAATGCAAATTACAATCTTCACTTCAACACTTGATTCTTCATTTCCAAAATGCCCCAAAATGTCCTTGTGCCAAATATGACATGAAAATAGAAATAGAATTAATTAGGCTAAATAATCCCAAATTAAACGACATTCGGAATTAGTCCCATAAACTCTAAATCACTAAATCAAGCTAAACGATGTCAAATGGTCATCAAGTATCAATAATAGGAGTAAAATAATGCAAGGAATAATGGGAAATAAAATGCTCATCAAACACCCCCACACTTATCCTTTTGCACTCCTGGGAAAAATCAAAAGATAGGACAATGAAAACCAATATGCACCAAAGTGAATCATGCAACAAGATGACTACAACTAAGAAATGCAAACCTAAGAGATTACATACTTCACAACGAATTCTAGGAGATACAAAGAAATGGGCAAACTCAATCACACAAAATGGTTAAGGATCAAAGAGTCAAAGCATCCGTGAACATCATCCAATTACTTCTAGTATGCAAAGAAACTAATGACATCAAGAGGATAGTCACAAAGATGATAGAAACTCACAAGGATCACTCAAAAGTGTTTACACTCAAGTGTTTGGGGTTAATCATTATTTGCACTCAAGGCACATCATGAAAAACAAACACAACCATAAGCTTGACAAGCCTCTAACATCAACTATCAACACACATGCACAAAATGATCAAAAGGTCTTTTCAGGGTTGTAATGGGGCCAAGGACAAGGTAGGATAAAAATATGGGAATGTAGCTAAAACCAAGGGAATAGAGGATCAATGAGGAATAAGTAAAAAGTAAGCAAAATCCACCCCGAAATCAACAACCACTAATTCCAATCCTCTTTGCCTCAACAACCTTTTATTCATTTTTTTTATTTTTCTTTTTGCATTTTCTTTTTGTATTTTTGTCTTCTATTTTTTTTAGAGATATAAAAAAAAAGAAGAAACAACACAAATGGCATGAAGTTGAAGCCATAACTACAACAACCAATGAGGCAAAACCAAGAACTCAACCAATTGAAGCATAGAGCACACTTACTTACCTAATACCCATTCCCAAAACAATTCCAAAACTCCAAAATTCCCTAAGGTTAGGACAATCATGGTTTTTCAGTCATAGGCTTGTAACAAGCTAAAGAACAAGAAAAGGGATAAAAAGGATCAAAGGGGCTAGAAAAGGATACATTCATTCAAGGTAGGCTCATATGGCTAATAGCTTATTCAAGAAAGAAAGTGCCTAAATTATTTCAAAATGTGCATGAGCAATCAAGTATCAACAAGAGTCAAGTCAAGTTCTAGAGTGCAAGTAATCCAGAGTGAAATCACACATGAAGAAAAGAGTTAGATGGCATATAGCAATCCATCCACAAATAAGGCACAAATCCTCACAAGGGACAATTCTATCACAATGTTACCACCTGTCAATGATCAAAAGAAACTTTGCACACAGAAATGCATGAATTCAGACAAAAGATGCCAAGACTCTACAAAAATGAAGCTAGCATGCAAGAAAATTGCCCAAAACTAAGCAAAACCCAAAAAATTCAAAGAAAAAGTATGCAACCTAAACTAGTCTCCCCCCACACTTAAATCACATATTGTCCTCAATGTAAAACAACCAGAAAATCCAGACAGATATACCCGCCAGAAGATATAGACAAGTGCAATAAAAAGAGTAAGGAAGGAGAAAAGAAGACTCCCTAAGTCATGGTGGGTCAAAAGTGGGGTCGACCAATGAGGCCTCCTCCACAAGTGCATCATCCAAAGTAGGGGTGGTGAGGAAGGGCTTGAGTCGATGTCCATTAACTTTGAATCTCTTATTTGTGGACTCGCTCCTAATCTCCACAGTGCCATAAGGAAACACCTGAGTGACAATAAATGGTCCAATCCACTTGGAGCGGAGCTTTCCACTCATGAGACCAAGCCGAGAGTTGTAGAGCAACACTTTCTGGCCAACCGAGAACTCATTTCTAGAAATTGAGCTATCATGGAGCTTTTTGGTCTTCTCCTTGTAGAACTTAGAGTTCTCATAGGCCTCCAATCGGATCTCATCCAACTCACTCAACTGAAGCTTCCTTTGCTCACCCGCCAGATCAAGGTCCAAGTTACACTGCTTCACTGCCTAGTATGCACGGTGCTCAATCTCCACCGGTAGGTGGTATGCCTTACCAAAGACAACCCGATAGGGTGACATCCCTATGGGTGCCTTGTAGGCGGTCCGATATGCCCAAAGAGCATCCTCCAGTCTTGTGCTCCAATCTTTCCTATTCGGGCGCACCATCTTCTCCAATATCCTCTTAATCTCTCTGTTTGAAATCTCAGCTTGCCTATTGGTTTGGGGGTGATATGGTGTGGAAACTTTGTGCACAATCCCATACTTCTTGAGCAAGGCTTGCATGGATCTGTTGCAGAAGTGGGTGCCCTGATCATTGACTATGGCTCTGGGTATGCCAAACCTGCAAAATATGTGAGACCTAACAAAATCCACAACAACCGCAGAGTCATTAGTCTGGGTGGATTTAGCTTCCACCCATTTGGACACATAGTCCACAACAAGCAAAATATAATGAAAACCAAAAGAGACAGGAAAAGGGCCCATGAAGTCTATACCCCAGACATCAAACACCTCGCAAAACAACATAGGTTGTTGAGGCATCTGCTGTCTCCAAGAAAGTGTGCCTCCTGCTCTTTGACATTGCTCACATGATCTGCAGATGTTTCTTGCATCCTTGAAGATGGTAGGCCAATAAAATCTAGAATCCAGCACCTTTCGTGCTGTCCTTTGAGTCCCAAGGTGGCCTCCAACTGGTGAAGCATGGCAAAACTGGAGAACTGATTGGATCTCATGATCTGGAATGCACCTGCGAATGACCTGGTCACTGCAAAAATGCCACAAATAGGGGTCATCCCATACATAATACTTGGCATGGCTCTTTAATTTGTCTCTTTGAGCCTTGGATGCCAAGGTAGGAAAAACAGAAGCAACCAGATAATTAACGATGTCAGCAAACCAAGGAGTTTGGGGAGGGGGATGGGAAACATGTAAAGATAAAAGCTGCTCATCCGGGAAGTCATCCCGGATAGGAAATGCATCCTCCTCTCTCTATCCTGCTCAAGTGGTCTGCGACAATGTTATGCGCACTACTCCGATCCTGAATCTCAAGATCAAACTCCTGGTGGAGCAACATCCAGCTAATCAACATAGGTTTGGAATCTGTCTTTTTCAAAAGATACTTCAGAGAAGCATGATCAGTGTACACTACAACCTTATAACCAAGCAAATATGATCTAAACTTGTCAAGTGCAAAAAAAAATAGCCAAAAGTTCTTTTTCAGTTGTTGTATAATTAACCTGTGCTGCATCTAAAGTCCTAGAAGCATAATAAATCACATGCGACAGCTTACCAACCCTTTGGGAGAGAACTGCTCCCAAAGCATAATTTGAAGCATCAGTCATGAGCTCAAATGGGAGGGTCTAATCAGGTGGTTGGATGATGGGGGTGGTGGTCAGTGCTTTCTTCAATTCATCAAATGCCTTCTTGCATTGGTCTCCAAATTCCCATGGGGCATCCTTTTGAAGCAGCTTGGATAGAGGAAGGGCAATGTTGCTGAAGTTTTGAATGAACCTGCGGTAAAATCCTGCATGGCCTAAAAAGGAACGAACCTCTGGCACACAAGAGGGGTAAGGGAGGTGTGAAATAACATGCAATTTAGCAGGATCTACTTCTATGCCCTTGTGCGAAACAATGTTCCCTAAGACTATGCCTTGTTCTACCATGAAGTGACATTTTTCAAAATTCAAGACAAGGTTAGTCTCAATGCACCTATTAAGCACCTTAGTCAAATTATCAAGACATGCATCAAATGAGGAGCCATAAACACTAAAATCATCCATGAAAACCTTTATGCAATGCTCGAGCAAGTCAGCAAAAATACTCATCATACATCTTTGAAATGTGGCAGAAGCATTGCATAGGCCAAAAGGCATCTTCCTATATGCAAATGTGCCAAAAGGACAGGTAAATGTGGTCTTATGTTGGTCCTTTGGTGCAATGCAAATTTGAAAATAACCAGAGAAATCATCTAAGAAGCAATAATGAGATTTACCTGCCAGGCGCTCCAACATCTGATCAATGAAGGGGAGAGGGAAATGATCTTTGCGAGTCGCCTGGTTGAGCTTTTTGTAATCAATGCAGACTCTCCAGCTGTTCTGCACCCTAGTAGGAATGAGCTCATCCCTTTCATTTTTGACAACTGTGACACCAGACTTCTTGGGGACAACTTGCACCGGGCTCACCCAAGTGCTATCTGAAATTGGGTAGATGATACCCGCTTGGAGCAGCTTGGTGACCTCTTTCTTAACCACATCAAGAATCTGGGGGTTCAACTGCCTTTGGGGTTGTCTCACTGGTTTAGCCCAATCCTCCAACAAAATGCGGTGCATGCACATGGAGGGGCTAATTCTAGGAATATCCGCTAAAGTCCATCCAATTGCCCTCTTGTTCTTTCTTATCACATCCAGTAGTTTCTCCTCTTGATCAACAGAAAGTGAGGTAGAGATGATCACTGGGAGTTTCTGCTCATCCTCCAAGTAAGCATATTTGAGATGAGGAGGGAGGGGCTTCAGGTCCAATGAGGGTGCCTGTATAATAGATGGAACTAAAGAGACAACAGAAATGGATTCTGCTGCCTGCACCTGAATAAGTGAATCAGACTCATGCATAACAGATATGGGGTTAGGGTTAGCATAATCTGAATCTATAACATATGAATCATCAGAAGCAGAAGTAGAGTCTAGAAACTGAGCTATTTCAATGCATGCGGTGCACCATCCAGAATTAGTGCATGATGGACAAGTAAATGAATTAGTGAAAGATGGAAATTCAAAATCATGACGCAAAAAGTCAAGCATATGCTCATCTATCAACTCATCAAGGAAGTCCACATGGAAAACAGAGTGATCCTCAGGAAAATGTTTCATAGCATGGAAAATGTCGAATCAGATCACACTGCCATCAAACTCCATGGAAAGTGAACCTGCATGCATATCTATCTTGGTTCGGGCTGTTTTCAAAAATGGCCTCCCAAAAATAATAGGAACAGCATTACGGGGGGAGTCATCTTCCATATCAAGTATGTAAAAATCAGCAGGGAAGATCAACTCTTCAACCCGAACCAAGACATCCTCTATCAAACCTGGGGGGTGGGCAGTACTTCTATTTGCCAATTGAATCACCACACCCGTAGGTTGAAGAGGTCCAAGAGAAAGAGACTTAAAAACAGACATAGGCATGACATTTATGGATGCTCCTAAATCTAGCATAGCATTTTCAAACTTAACATTACCTATGATGCAAGGTATAAAGAAAGTTCCAGGATCCTTACATTTTTCAGGAATGTGAGGGATAGGTTTACCTATGAGAGCGGAGACATTCCTTCCCATGCTTATCCTCTCATTGCCCTTGATTCTTCTCTTATGAGTGCAAAACTCCTTAAGGAACTTCGCATACCTTGGAATTTGTTTTATTGCATCAAGAAGGGGTATGTTGACTTCCACCTTCCTGAATGTGTCAAGAATCCCCTTATCCAACTCTTCCACCCTTTTGTTTTGACACACTCTTGGTGGGAATGGAAGAGGAATAGGAGGAGGTTGTAGGACAACAACAGGGCTTGTGGTTGAAATTGAGGAAGATTGAATTAGATGATTCTCCTTGGTGCTAGCATGCTCACCTTCATCTACCACTTGACCCTTCCCTTTAGAGGAAGCTAGAGCATCATTGTTGAGGTGAGGTTGTGGTGTGGGTGAGACAATCTATTTTCCTGACCTCAGGTTGATGACACTCACATTCTGATTCTGAGGGTTGATCACTGTTTGGGATGGAAACTTGTCAGAATTTTGAGATTGCAAGTTGTTGAGAGAAGTTGCCATTTGACCTATCTGATTTGTCAAAATCTGAATGAGTGCCTCTTGTCTCTGAATGGATGCTCTAGTCTCTTGTTGAAATTGGAGGTTTTGCATGGTCATTTGCCTCACCAACTCCTCCAAGGTAGGTTGGTTGGATGGAGGGGCTGATGGTGCAGGATGAACCACTTGCTGATGCTGTTGTTGTTGTTGTCTTTGCTGCTGGATTAGAGGAGGTACATATGGTGGTCTACTCAGTCCAGCGGTGTTCTGAAATGGAACAATAGGAGGAGGTTGCTGTTGTTGATCAGACCACTTCAGGTTAGGATGGTTCCTCCATCCAGGGTTGTATCTATTGGAAGAGAGGTCATGATTGTGCTGTTGTGGGCCTCTATTGTTGTATATGTTGGCCGCATAGGCCTTGGGTTGGTCACCACTGGTCATTAGTTGTTGTTGTTGAAGGGAAGGGCATGCATCTATGGGGTGCTCAATGGATGTGCATATGCCACACACTCTAGCAGGAAGTACCATCTTTTTCTGATTGATAGCCAATTATGTGACCAATGTTTTAAGGGAATCATTTTTCTTCCCAAGCTTCTCAACCTTGCTCGAGTCTGCACCAACATCATTTACATCCCTTACAACTATTGCATCATTGTTGCTTCTTGCATGGAATTGCTGACAGTTGGAAGTCATCTTCTCAATTTTGCTCCTGGCTTGTAAGGGTGTCATATCTCCTAATGTACCACCACCTGCAGCATCTACCATGTTTCTCTCCATAAAGTTGAGACCTTCATAGAAATATTGAATAAGTAGTTGCTCTGAGATCTGATGGTGGGGGCAGGAAGCACACAACCTCTTGAATCTCTCCCAATATTCATAGAGACTCTCTCAATGTTGTTGCCTGATACCAGAGATTTCCTTTCTGATTGTAGTGGTCCTGTTTGCAGGGAAGAATTTTTCCAGAAATGCCCTCTTCAAGTCATCCCAGCTTGTGATGGAACCAGGGGCCAAGTCAGATAACCAATCCTGCGCCAAACCCTCTAAGGAATGTGGGAATGCTCTGATACAGACATGATCCTCTTTCACATCATGTGGTTTCATTGTGGTGCTCACTATGTGGAATTTCTTGAGATGCTTATGAGGATCCTCACCTGCATGACCATGAAACTTGGGCAGCAAATGGATTAGTCCTGTTCTAAGCTCAAAAGGAACATCCTCATCAGGATACCGGATACACGAGTCTTCAATAGTGAAGTCAGGTGCAGCCAGCTCCCTAAGTGTCCTTTCCCTTTGTTGGGGTTAAGCCATGTTATCACAATTAACAAAAGCATAATCAGATTGAACAGAAGCAGAAGGAACAGAAGAAACAGAATCAGAATCAGAATTAGACGGACTATAAGATGATTCTAACTCACTATATAATGACTGATTCCTATTTTGTCTAACTAAACTGTGATAAGTCCTATCAATTTCAAGGTTGTAAGGATGCAAATAACTTGGGTTTCCCCTAGTCATGTACTGAACAGAACACCATCAACCATAGCAGACTGTAACAGATATGCACGACCAAAATAGGCAACAAAATTTTTTATTTTTTTTATTTTTTTATTTTTTCAGCACCCTAAAATCATGAAAACCAATCACAGAAAGTTTGAGGACAAAATTCAAAAGGGAACCAAGTCAAACAATTAATACAGGGACCAAAAACTAGGAAAATTCCCTCGATTTGATATAAAATTCGTCAAATTCCAATTACGGATCAAAAGTTACGCCTATTTATAGTAAGTGCTGCTAAAAATGGAAAAATTTTCTGGAACTCACAACCAGTGCCTATCTGAGTGTCTGTGATGCATCAAATCACTAATATATGATGAAACAAGTGTGGATAACAACCTTCGTGCAAAAATTCATCCACAGCTATGTCGAATGGCACTCACAGAAGCACTAAAATAGCATCAGTTATGCAGAACAGCAAAACAGCAAACATGACAACTTTCAATCAGTTATCAGAATGCTTATTCACACACTAACTACTCTAACTAACTATTGTATGACCTTTGGCTAGAACCGATACTCCCCAGCAACGGCGCCAAATTTTGATCGAGGCCATTGCCGATCAAAATAAAAGGGGTTTAATTCTGTAGTACTAGGAAGATGATGCTAGGTCGTTTCCCAGCGAATATCGGTTTAGGCAAAGTATCAAACACGTAGTGTGCAGTAAAATGGGGGGGGGGGGGTTGTATGTATCAAATGTGAAGAACAAACATAAAACATAATATTAAAACTTAGAAAATCAGAAACAAAAGCGGGCAAACCCCTTTAGCTACGTATACTACTCAATCCTAGCTCACTAAAGATCGATTCCTCTCCTCTCCTCTGTCCAACTCATGATAACCAAATACTAAGCGAAAATTTAGTTATCACTCCAAACCCTAACTTCTAATTAAGCATCAGAAACCAGAATTGGAGTTTTTACGAGTTAATACAAATTAAGCATTTATATTCATGTATTATCTCTACGAAATGGAATTAAGCAAACCACTACACATTGATAAACATGAAAACAGAGAAGAGAAAACGAAATTGCATTAATAACAAGAGCTCAAGAGTAGATAATACAATACCAAAGGCATTAACCCTTGAAGTCTAGCCTTCCATGGCCATAAATGAAGAAAAACGAGTAGAAATGGGGAAGAACAAAACCCTAGCAGCCACCACCACTTGGGAGAGCCAAGAGAGAGTTCTAACCTAGAGAGAGAGTGAGAAATCTGAAAATGGGAGAGTTGTCTTGGGGTTACACGAATTTCCCCTTCTTAAGTCACAAAATGGGCCTAAAACATGGGACCAAGTCCTAAGAAACACTATTCTGAAAATTACAACTAAAAAGGGACCTAAATGCAAATTACAATCTTCACTTCAACGCTTGATTCTTCATTTCCAAAATGCCCCAAAATGTCCTTGTGCCAAATATGACCTAAAAATAGAAATAGAATTAATTAGGCTGAATAATCCCAAATTAAACGACATTTGGAATATTAGTCCCATAAACTCTAAATCTCTAAATCAAGCTAAACGATGTCAAATGGGCATCAAGTGTTAATAATAGGAGTAAAATAATGCAAGGAATAATGGGAAATAAAGTGCTCATCACCCACAGACACCCTTGTTTCATTATAATTTCTCTGGACTCATTATAATTTCTCTAGACTAACTTGTTTGTAAAACGCAATCATCGTCTTCATCGTAATGTGGACAAGGATCATCATCATCTTCATCCACCAACCACTCCATGAGTTCAAACCCTTCTCCTTTCAGAATCTTTACTCTTACACCCTTTTTTCTCAATTCATTTCAATCCCCTCTTTCATAACCTCTTTCAATTAACGCTATTTTCAACACTTTGTTGCTTAGATGAAATTTATTAGACACTGTGCATAATTCACGTTAGAATTTATTTATTCAATTCATGCTTGGAAGAAGACGATGATGAAGAGTTGGATGAGATGTGTAACACCCCGATTTAGAAACTTGAAATTTCCGTTTTATTTAATTCATAAAAATACGAGTCAATTTTTTTTTCAATGATGACATGAACATGAACTAACTTTCATAAAACATTTATTCTTCAAAACACATGTATATTATTTTTTTTTGTAAAACTTATTCATTCATGTTCCACATCATCCATCAAGTTTCAAATCGAGATGCTACCCACACCGCGCTTTGGAACCCAATTTACCATACTCAAAATTATCAAAGTACTATTTCAATTCTCGAGTCTGAGAATCATTATTACAACTACGGGAGTTACATGGTATCTAGCGAAGTTATCAATGTGAAATGACATACATAATCAACAATAGCATAACCGAAAATATCTATCTAATGATATGCTGCAGCAGGCACTTCCTCCGGATTGAACTCCCAAACATCAACATCGGAATACTCAGCTGGATACGATCCCTCACTAGGGTCCTCTTCAATCTCATTTGGGTCACTCTGGGGCAAAGCCTCAAAAGCATCGTCAAGAGGCTCAATGGGATCCAAATTCTAATACACATCCACCTCCTCAACTCCGGGGTCAATGCGTGCTGGCAGGGGTAATGGATAACCACCATGGTAGTCTGCTGGTCCTCCAGTCCAAAGATCCACCAAAGAGAAACGACAAACACGAGTGTCAGTCGAATCTCCTCGAAGCATGTGACCTGAGTCCCGAATGGTCACCTTTGAGCCACCTCTCCATTTTCAGCTTTGATGATTCACCTCCCACTGACCATCATGATAAATCTCAAAGGTAAACTTGACCGGGTCCACCATCTGATGAGCCATCTCACAAGGCCAAAAGAAAACCAGAAACAGAAAGAGATACAGAGAGAGAGTCAGCTTTTTGGAGCGGATAAGCTGACTGCGTGGAATTACAGCAGACCATTATATTAAGATAAACAAATAAATAAGGACATATCAAACATGCATTCACATCTCATGATCTTCAATTATCGTTTCCAATATCTCATTATCATCTCTTTCTCGTACATGGAAATTCAAGCCTGAGTTCCAAATCTTTCCTTTTTCCATCATTCTAAACCGTTTCCATGCCCGAAGGCTCCCTTGATACCACATACTTTTCATAACTCTTTTCTCATTATTAAGGGTCGCACTTTTTAGCTTCATATACTTTTCTTAATAAGTTTTATGGAAGCTCATCCATCGATGATAGGGGAATTAGGGAAAAATTATCGAGGAGTTTGGTTAGCACACATACATCTCCTCTAATCCTCCCAAGCCTAGACGGAAGCAAACGGGACGTACAATAGTCTTAACCCACACAAGCTGAACAGCCAAGAAAAACCAACAATAAATCAAAGCCGCAACCGTATAGGCCGAAGATAAATTGGTAGGGATAGGTCACAGAATATATCAACAAAGTATTGAAAACTTTCATACACACAAGGTGCATTTGGGTACGGTTATGTTTTTCAAGTTCCATGCCAACATTGCTAATACTACTCACTCATGGGTATACTACTTCCTTGACACTTTAATGGGGTTACCTAATTATCATATTCCGTCCAGTACTTCAAACGACCAAGATTCCAATCTTAGTCACTAACTCAAGCTACACTCAGATAGTTGCGGTCTTACTCATTCTCAAAGCACAAAACCATATCTCAAAACCATTCAGGTATTTCTTAGTATCGAAAAATCAACCATTCTTATCAACACTAGACTCTCATAATTAATCACAACCGTCTAATCCTTGACAATCTCTTTTCGCTTAATACCTCAAAAGATGCTAAACTATACTACTTTTGTCCCTTATTCCTCTCAACTCAATGAGATTTCTATAACACCCCAGTTTAGAAACTTGGAAAATATGGGTAAATTTTTTTTTTCATTGGTGATGTGGACATGAAGTCATTTCGTAAAACATTCTTGTTCAAAAATATTTCCATTATCAAATAAATCATTCATGTCCCACCTCACACGTCAAGTTCCAAATCGTGATGTCACCAACATCGCGCTTTGAAACCCAACTTATCATAATCATAAATCATCAAACACTATTTCAAATATCAAGTTTGAAAATGTTATTGTCAGTATGGGGTTACATGATATCCGAGTAATGTTATCTGAGTCTACTTGAACCAAAACACTGCACCACTGCATAACACGATAGACAATGAAGAGAACGAATAACCTTCATCCTTAGGAACTGCAGCTGACGCCTCCTCGAACGATGATCCTTCCCCGTACGTAGGTCCATCATCTAGTTGGTCAACAAGGACCGATAGAAACATACATCAGGGAAATAGAGAGAGTCAGCTCTTCCGGGCGGAAAGCCAACGGTGTGGAATTACAGCAGACACATATTAAGATATGACAATTAAATAAACAAACACAACAATAACATATGCATGTTATTATCATCGCCACATTTGAACACTTCCATTATTCCCAATTATCATTCCCACTTTATCATTCAGCTCTCACTAGTCTTGCGTTGGTTGTCGTGGGTTAGGTGTCGGATTCAGGGGAACTAGTCTTGCATTGGTTGTCGTGGGTTAGGTGTTAGATTCAGTCGAACTAATCTTGCGTTAGTTGTCTTGGGTTAGGTGTCAGATCCAAGCGAACTAGTCTTGTATTGGTTGTCGTGGGTTAGGTGTCGGATTCAGTCGAACTAATCTTGCGTTAGTTGTCGGAACCAGGCGAACTAGTCTTACGTTAGTAAGATAAAATATAGTTATTACAATGAGGACTAAAACTAAAATAAAAATATCAAAATGGTTCTCTTCTTACAAGTAGGACTAAAACTAAAAATAAAAATATTAACTAAAAATAATTACTTTTTTCCACAAACAACCCTATTTATTTAACACTTTTTAGATTCCCAATACTATTAATAGGGGTAATTTTGAAAATACATATCAAAATTTTACATTTCCAACACAATCAACTAAATTTTTTCACTTTCTTAGTGGACGTGAAATCTCCTAAGAGGGTCTTATATACAGGGACGGAGGGAGTAATTATTTAGTTTTCCAATGCAATTTTACCATTAATGTTCTCTTATCATATGCATGAGGTGCATAAGATAGAAAAACCGTTATTTTTATTTTGCTTATATTTAAGACCATTAATAAGATGTTTTTACCATTAAAAAATAAATATTTAGTTTTCCAATGAAATTTTACCATTAATGTTATCTTATCCAATGCAATTTTTATTTACTTTTATTTGAGACTAGAGAGAGCAGTTTAATAAAACTAAGTTGAGTTGTTATTGTAGATATTATTAATATAGTGTACTATCAACGTAGTTGAAGTCCATTTAAAAAAAATATATATATAAAAAAACAACGCAACTTAAGTCTTGGCTACTAATTGGAACAAGTACTCCCTCCGGTCTCATATATAAGCTAAAATAATTAATTTTGAAAGTATTAAGAAAATTAGTTGAGTGTATTTCATTTTTTTGAGTTCTTAAAAGAAATATACTATTTTAGAAAAGATGTAATGGGAATGAAACCAAAATTAAATGATACAACCACTTTGTTGAGATATTTAGGAATAATTGTATTGGAAATAAAAAGTTAGTTAAATTTTGCTTATATTTAAGACCACAAATAAAATGTTTTTATTTGAGGTTTTGGCTAAAAAACACCAAATTTATTTGGTGTTTAGATACACCATGTGTTAGTTAAATAATTGTGTTTACCTGTAACCTGTTGGATAAGTAACATGCATGGATTTAATGTATTTGCAAATATGGACCTTAGTAATGAGCTTATTTATTGTTTGTATTTAAATTTTTTTATTAATAAGTAATAAATAAATTATATATATATTTTATATTATCGATGCTACTAACACTATTCCAAATCTTTTGATTTTTTTTATTCCATAATTTTGTTATTTTAGAATTTTAATGTATAAACATTTTTTTTCCAATTTTAACCATTCATTGAGTTATTTCTCTTACTCCTCATTAATTTTACTTTTATTCACTCTCATTCCTTAAACCATTATACATTAATTAATAAACAAATTTTTTTATAAAAAAATTAAATACTACTCCTTCTGTCCCTACATATAGGACATTTTTGAGAGTTGTATTTTTCCTATTTAATCATATATCAATTTTCAATTAATGAAATTGAGGGAGTATAATTTTTTATTTTTTTAAAAAAAATCATATATTCTAATTTCTGTGACGCTCTCTTTTTAACTTGAAAATAATTAATATTTCCAAATTGTTGAGTACTTGCTATCAAAATTAGGACTAGAAAATTTTTCCTTTTTAGGATTAGTACTTGCTCGTTCATAAACCCTTTTTAACATAAACCATTTTTGAATTCGGCTTAATAATATCTTAGATTCGAAAAGGCTCTCGAGATGACATTTCCTTGATTATAGAAAACATTATTCGTAGTTATTATTAAAACATACCATTTGCCTCTCGAGTTGGATATAAATATATAAATCATAAACCTACTGCCGAATTCTTTTCAAATGGAAATCAGAGTTCGCGGAAGTAAAAGTAATACTTATGGGGCACTGCTGAGGTAACGAAAACATCATATATATATATATATATATATATAAGTCATAACATAAACCCCATCAGTACAGTCAGTAGCAAGTGATAACAAGTCGAGATAGCAAGTTTTGATGAAACATATACAGACCAGCTGCATAAAATAAAACCTCACCCTAAGATCTCTCGAATATATACAATATATAACAAAATCCAAAAGTAGAAGTCTCAGAGCAAGTCATCTGTGTCCTCAGCAGCTCCTCATATCCTCCACAGCTCTATCCCTAGGATCTAGGATCCAAAAACATCTACGCTATGCAGGCTCCTATGAACCAGCGGGTCCACCTCTAGCAGAAACAGTCGGCTCAACGTGCACCTCCTCGCTCTCATCCTCCACAGGGTCCTCCTCGACCTCGCCTGACTGTGTAGAGACCCCACCACTGGGTCTAGGATCTGCAGAAGCAGTCCTATCATAGTCAGTCGGACCAGGAGAAGGAGTCTCCTCGGTGACAACTCTATGGGAGGAAGGATGGGAACGAGTGGCAACTCTAAAACGAAAACTATGAAAACGATGCATAGGTCGAGCTGGGGGTGGTCCTCTATATGTATAAAAAGGTGGAACATGCATAGTATAGACTAATGGGATCCTAAATCGACGAGGTCGCACTCGCACCAGAGGGTTAGGGTGGTAGAGAGTGTTCTCAACCTCCCCCTCAAAAGTGGCACGGTGCTCCTCATACGTCCATATGCCACTAGGGATAGGGCGTATCTCGATGCAAGCTAGGTATCTGGCCATCACCTAAACAGGGCACAGGGAGTAAGTATACACATATACATAATTGATAAAGACTAAAATTACAATCACAACTATATCATGGACAGATAATAATGCAGATACATATGAGCACACCAGTTTTCAACATTATAACTCTTATAATGCAAGTGGCATGATGCATGATTTTCTATCCACAACTGAGGCCTCTAGAAGTCCATCTTGGACGTCCATCCATTACACCCTTGTGTTCCCGTAACACCGACATTCGTTCCCAGAACGCAATGTCGAACCATACTTGGATAATGAGCATCACTCCCGGAGTGTGCACCACGTTCCCAGAACGCATACGTTCCCAGAACGCATCAAAACCAGGTCCCGGACACTGGCCACATATCTATAATGTGTCATCAAGTAGGTTATAATTTGGTACTCCTGGAGTACCCTCCTCATATTCCCAGAATATGATAAACGTTCCTACCAACCAGACTTCTATTCTATATGGATGCACAAATATCGGGGTTGGTTTTATCTTTGCATTAATTAATGTGATTTAGAAATATTCCAATTTCTCTTTTGAATGATTTATTTGAGGCATAATCTTTGGAATAAAATTCTCCTTTGGATCATCTCAAAACATGCCCTTAAACTTAGATTGGGTAAAACAAAATCAATGGTATTCAAAAACTTAACTTTTTATTTTTCAGATTTAGGTCCTAACCGGTTACAGTTTCAGGCTAACCGGTTATAATTACAGACCTGAACTGTTTACCATTGCAATTCAGAAAAACCCTTTTTCTTGAATTCTCTACCCAATCCATAAACAAGTTAAACATTGTTTTATGCCTCAAAAATCACAGTTTTCATCATTCAAAGGTCCCAATCACATTCTGTTTCCAATAAAGCATAATTTCCTCTTGAAATGATTCCATCAAATTAAGGTATTAACCCTTTACCCTTAAATCTGAACCAAGACAGTATTGTTACCTCAATTTCAGATTCTTTCTAGTGAAATTAAAGTGTAGATTTGAGTAAAATTTGTGAAACTTCAGGACTGTTTTATAAACTGATTTTCTTTTGAAATTCTGCAGTGTCTAACCGGTTACGAATATCGATTAACCGGTTAGATTATGCAGTCAGTCCATTAAAACAAGAGTTTTGATACATCATTCTTTTTATTTCTCAAATCTAACCAAATTTCATCCTTTAGCAGGGTACATATACCTTAAATAAACAGGTTTCATCACAGAAACAAGTCCAAGTTGCATGCATTAAGCTTTTTGCATCAAATTGCATATAAATGAACATAAACACAATTCAATACCACAAAACTTATAATAAGCATTCAAATCCAGAATTCAGTATCAATATCTTTTGAATGCACCAACATAAAGTTGCTCAAACAATATTGAGTAAGAATTTGGCCTCCAAGCCTTTGTGCCATATTGCACATAATGCCCTTTTGAGTTTTGTTAACTCAAATCCTAAATCACTTGATTTTTAGTCTGAATCTAGTATAAGGTAGACTTCTCCCATACCTTAAGACAGAGTTTGATGACAATCAACACTGATTTTGGAGAAAGACCACAGATTCCCCACAATTCCTCAAATCTGCTCTCAGCCACGAATTCCACCAACAGGGTCCAAAGACCAGAAGTTTTGACATAGCAAATGGCCAAAGAAATTGGGGAAAACCATTAGGACTCAAAATAGGTAACATGCACTAAGAGTTAGAAAAGATTTGAGGCTTAATGGTGAACTACACTTACCAAAATTAAGGCTGGAATTCAGCTTCCAGAATAGGAATGACAGAGAACTCAGACTTCAACTTCTAACTTCCAAGGTTGATTTCTCCTTCCACACGAACCCTCAACTCACAAACTTGGTGTCTTTACAAAGCTCAAGATGTAAGCTTTGCAATGGTGTATGGCTCTCAATATCACTCTCAAAAACAAGGAAGAATTCCTTTGGACGAAATAGGAACCCTAATTCACTCTCTCAGCATGAAACCAGATGCATCAACCCTCAATTCCTCAGAAATCCATCCATTTATAGACGAATTAGACTTGCATGCACGTTGACGCGTGTGATCCCACTAATCTCAGGCTGTAATCGTGGCGAATTCGGGATTAATCAAGGGATTATTCATCAAAATCCACTAACCCAGTTTCTGTGTTCATCGTCTAACCGGTTACAGGGCATTACTAACCGGTTAGATTAGTACAAAATTTAAAAATTAATATTTTTAAATCTTTCCCTCCAAGAACCTATTCAATATTACCTCTAAGTCCTCATTCAGGGACCAAAATGCAATATCCTTATATTTTGCATTTATTTGCCATATAAAAATATTTCAACTTATTTTTATATTTCAGGCTAACTAAACACAGAATATAAACTTGGGAAAAATTTCTATAAATTAATAATAAAACTTTTATTATTAATTTCCTATTACTCGGGAGACGAAAATTAGGGGTGTTACACTACTCCCCCACTTAAAAGGAATTTCGTCCCCGAAATTCTAGTTTACAAAAACAACTCCGGATACTCTTGACGCATCTTTTCCTCTAATTCCCACGTCGCTTCAGATACGTCAGCATTTTCCCATATGACCTTTACTAAAGGTATCTCCTTTCCCCTGAGCTGCTTAACTTCACGACCTTCTATCTGAACTGGTCTGGTCTCAAAGGTCAGGTTTTCTTTCAAAGTTAGGTCATCAGGTTGGAGTTTTAGAATAACTGATGGATCATGCACGTACTTCTTTAATTGCGAAACGTGAAAGACGTTGTGCAAATTGGATAAAGAGGGTGGTAAAGCTAGTTGATAAGCAAGAGGACCAACTCTTTTAAGAATTTGGTATGGACCTATACACTTAGGCGAAAGCTTTCGGGTTCTCAAAGCTCTACTGATTCCTTTCATCGGAACTATCCGAAGGAACACATGATCGCCCTCTGAAAACTCTAATGGTTTCCTCCTCTTATCCGCATAACTCTTCTGCCGACTCTGAGCCGCTTTCATCTTTGCCTGAACCATCTTAATCTTCTCAGATGTCTGCTGTATCATTTCCGATCCAATCATCACATTCTCCCCCACTTGGAACCAATATAGCGGGGTTTGACATTTCCTTCCATACAATGCCTCGAACGGCGCCATTCCAATGCTCGCATGATAGCTGTTGTTGTGCTTGAATTCTGCAAGAGGTAACACTTGATCCCAACTTTCTTGTTCTTCAAGTGCACAAGCCCTCAACACATCTTCCAAAGACTGAATCGTTCTCTCCATCTGGCCATCCGTTTGTGGATGATACGCAGAACTCAATTTCAATCTTGTTCCCATAGCATCATGCAAACTTTTCCAGAATTGCGACGAAAATCTGGGATCTCAGTCCGACACAATACTCGAAGGCACTCCGTGAAGACGAACTACCTCCTTGATATAGATCTGGGTAAGCTTGTTCAAAGGATAACGCATATTTATCGGAATAAAATGCACCGACTTGGTTAACCTCTCTACAACTACCCAGATTGCATCATGATTTGCTGCTGTCCTTGGCAAACCAGACACAAAATCCATTGAGATGATAACCCACTTCCACTGGGGAATACTCAAAGGTTGCAACTGTCCTCCTGGTTTCTGATGTTCTACTTTAGCTTTTTGGCAAGTCAAGCACGCCGCCACGTATTCGACAACATCCTTTTTCAATCTAGACCACCAAAACATCTTTTTCAAGTCGTGATACATTTTGGTTGATCCAGGATGCATGCTCATCCGACTCTTATGGGCTTCATCAAGAATCAGCCTTCTAACTCCTGATCTCTTGGTATGCAAATCCTTGTCCTGAAACGAAGGATTCCATCCTGTCCAATCTTGAAATCAGGTTCCCTTCCTTCTGAGCTTAGTCTCATCTTTTCCATCAATTCTTCGTCCACTTGTTGCAGCTCCCGAATTCTTTCCAAGAATTCGTTGGTGATCTGCAACATCCCCAACTTGATACTTGATGGCTCCACTTGTGTTAACAAGCTCAGGTCTCTGAATTCCTCAATCAATGCTGCTTCCTTAACCATCATCGCACTTATGTGGATTACTTTCCGACTCAAAGCATCTGCAACCACATTTGCTTTACCCGGATGGTAGTGGAGTTTAAAGTCATAATCTTTCAAAAACTCCATCCATCTTCTTTGCCTCATGTTCAACTCTTTCTGGTCAAACAGATATTTCAAACTCTTATGGTCACTAAATACTTGGAATATAGTGCCATAGAGATGATGTCTCCATATCTTTATGGCAAACACGATTGCAGCCAATTCCAAATCGTGTGTCGGGTAATTCACCTCATGGTTCTTCAATTGTCGTGATGCATAAGCCACTACTATTCCTTCTTGCATTAATACACACCCCAGACCTTGCTTAGATGCATCACAGTACACTTCGAAACTCTTGTGAGGATCAGGTAAGATTAACACAGGAGACGATGTTAACCTTTCCTTTAACTCACGAAAACTAACTTCACACCGATCGTCCCACGCGAACGGTTGATCTTTCCGAGTCAACTTAGTCAAAGGCAATGCAATCTTAGAAAATCCTTCTATGAACCGACGATAGTATCCAACCAGCCCTAAGAAACTTCTCACCTCCGTCACAGTCTTAGGCTGTTCCCAACTTAGCACTGAACTTACTTTTGCTGGATCCACCGCAATTCCTTCTTTAGAGATTACATGCCCCAAAAACTTCACTTCGTTCAACCAAAACTCACACTTCGTAAGCTTGGCATATAATTGCTTCTCCTTCAAGACTTTCAACACAATCCTGAGATGCTCTTCATGCTCTTCCGGATTTTTAGAATAGACTAGAATATCATCAATGAATACCACCACAAATAAATCCAAATATGGTCTAAAGATCCGGTTCATATAATCCATGAAAATAGCAGGTGCATTAGTCAACCCGAACGGCATCACAACATACTCATAATGACCGTATCGAGATCGAAATGCAGTCTTGGGTATATCCTCCTCCTTTATCCTGATCTGATGATAACCCGATCTCAGATCAATCTTGGAGAATACTGCAGCTCCCCTAACCTGGTCCATAAGGTCATCAATCCTTGGCAAAGGATACTTATTCTTAATAGTGATCTTATTCAACTGCCTGTAGTCCACACACATCCTCATACTCCCATCTTTCTTCTTTACAAACAGTAATGGAGCTCCCCAAGGCGAAACGCTTGGCCTGATCATCTGTTTCTGCAGCAAATCCTCTATCTGCTTCTTCATTTCTACCATTTCTGGTGGTGTCATCCTATAAGGAGCAATAGAGATGGGACCAGCTCCGGGGACTAAATCAATCCCAAACTCTATCTCTCGCTTCGGAGGTAATCCTGGTATCTCTTTAGGAAATACTTCCGGAAATTCCCTCACCACCGGAATCTCCTTTATCGGCATTGACTCTTCCTCCCCAAAAGCCGAGAATAAACACATATAACCCTCTGGTTCAAGGGTCCTATATTGAATTGTCTTTTCCTCACAATTGATGATCACTTGGTTCTTCATCAACCAATCCACACCCAAGATCACATCCAATTGTAACTTAGGAAGACAAGCCAAATCTACCTTAGAAAGACGACCCAGAATTTCTACATTACATCCTAGGCAGACTTTAGTAGTGAAGATCGGTATTCCCGTAGGGGTATCTATACTAAGATAACAAGGTGAATCGGAAACAACAAGATTCAACCTATTTACACATTCAGGAGAAACAAAAGAATGTGTGGCTCCAAAATCAAACATGATTTTGCAAGGTTGGTTATTAAGCAGAAAGTTACATTGCACGAGATTCGGGGTTTGGGTTGCTTCATTACCACTCAGGGTAAACACTCTTCCTTGCACCACAGGCTTGCCAGCAGATCCATTTGCATCACCCTTTACAGATTCTTTGCATTCACGAGCAAAGTGACCTTGCTTCCCACACTTAAAACATCCTCCTGTGGACCAGCAAAACTGACCATGATGATAACGTCTGCACTTCTCGCAATAAGGAGCATTATCGCGAGACTTGTTCTTGTTATCCATCACCGCCTTGCCCTTACCCTTGTTCCTAGAATATGGACCGTTATTCCGATGATCAAACTTTTTCTTCCTCTGTGGTCCATAGTTCTGTCCAACCCCTTTCACTTGACTTCCCATCAACTCAGCCTTCTTGTCATCTTCATACATTCTGCACATATCCACAAGTGCAGGGAAACACTGAATCCTTTGATAACTGAAGATAGACTTCAGCTCCGGCCTTAGCCCGCCTTCAAACTTAACACACTTACTCCTTTCATCAGGGTTATTTAAGTAGTAGGGAGAGTACTTCATCAGTTCCTTTAATCTGGCAGCATACTCTCCTACACTCATATCCCCCTGCTTCAATTGCATGAATTCCACTTCCTTCTTTCACCTCAAATCTTCTGGAAAATATTTATTAAGAAATTTCTCCATAAATACTCCCCAGTTGATTTCCCTTCTTTCAAAATTCAGCAATTGGACAGTGTGATCCCACCAGTTTTCAGCTTCCCCATGAAGCATGTAAACTGCATAGGTCACCTTCTGCTCATCCGAGCACTCCAAAGTTCGGAAAATCTTATTAATCTCATACAACCACTTGTTCGCCTCATCAGGTTTATATCCTCCCTCAAACCTTGGTGGGTTGCACTTTCTGAACTCCGACAAAGTCTTAGCGTCCTGATTCACCATGTTACCAGCAGATGGGTTACCAGCTCGCCCTTGAGATGGTTGTACTCTCTGCTGCTGCTGCATGCCTTCCAGCACGGTCGTGATTCGTTCTAACATTTGATTAGTAATATTTCTATTTCTGGTTGCCATAGAAAGACCTGCACTATGGGCTTTGGGTCACTAAAAAGGTCTTTAAAATATAAATGCTACTAACTTACTCAAAATATATTCAATCAACGTTGAATATCATACTTAGCTGCATCTTCGAGCCATGAGGGACAGGATGTAACATTCCTTGTATATCATCTTACTTTATAAGAAAAGTAAGAAGTTTGTGAAAACTTGGACTTGTTATCGTTGGAAAAAGATCTGAAAATAATAATTTTCCCTTCCCTTGAAAATTCTTTTTCACAAACACTTGATTTGTAATGAGGTTGACTAACAAAATCAGAGTTTGAGGAAACATAGTAAAGTTGTCATATTGTACCCCCAAAATTTATCAAGTGTAACAAGTCCATTAATACCAAATAAGTATAATTATGAAACTGAATTCCTCTTATGATACCTTTTTCCAAAATATGTATCATATAAGTTCTATTAAAATAGAAATGTCATAGAGCTGGTCACTGGTCCTTTGTCCCAACATCCTTCTGGTCGGATCCTCGATATCTGCACAACGGGTTCCCAACCCACATTTTCTACACTCTACAAGCATCTAAGGGACATCTCCCCTTACTGATTCTTGTGCAAGCTAGATGCACGATCAACACCTAATAAGGGCATGGGGGTTAGCTATACGTATTCGCATAATCAAATGAGAATAAAACTAACATCCACAAGTTAACATATAGCAAATCATGATGCATAATCATATGAGCACACCCGGTTAATCATAATAATTCTTTCAATGCAGGTGGCATGATGCATGATTTCTTCCACAGTTGAGGCCTCTAACAAAGTCCATCTCGGACGTCCATCCAATACACCGTTGTGTTCCCGGAACACTGACATTCGTTCCCAGAACGTAATGCCAAACCATACTTGGGTGATAAGCATTCACTCCCAGAGTGTGCATCACGTTCCCAGAACGTGTAGCAAACCTTACTTGGATAAATAAGCATCACTCCCAGAGTGTGCATCACGTTCCCAGAACGCATACGTTCCCAGAACGTATAAAAACCAGGTCCCGGACACTGGCCACATATCTATAATGTGTCATCCAGTAGGTTGTTTATCAATGTGTTCCCAGAACACTATCATACGTTCCCAGAACGTATATAACCAGGTCCCAGACACTGGCCACATATCTATAATGTGTCATCAAGTAGGTTACAATTCGGTACTCCCGGAGTACCCTCCTCATATTCCCAGAATATGATAAACGTTCCTACCAACCAAACTTCCATTCTATATGAATGCACAATCGTCAAGGTTGGTTTTATCTTTAATTCTATTATTATACCAACGTGTTCCCAGAACACGAACATACGTTCCCAGAACGTATCGCAAACCATACTTGGAATATAATCAAGCACCACTCCCAGAGTGTGCATCACGTTCCCAGAACGTATCAAAGAAACCATGTCCCAGACAATGGCCACATTCCCAGAATGTGTCATCAAGTATGTTGCATCAGTTTGGTACTCTTAGAGTACAGGGCCATGTTCCCAGAACATGATAAACAATCCTTGCCAACCTATTATATTACCTTTCTCTATGCATGCCTTGCATACATAATTACTAAGGTTGGCCTTTCCATTAATTACTGTGATTTAGAAATATTCCAATTTCTCTTTTGAATGATTTCTTTGAGGTATATTCTTTGACACAAAATTTTCCTTTGAATTATCCCAAAACATGCCCTTAAACTTAGATTGAGTAAAACAAAGTCAATGGTATTCAAAAACTTAACTTTTTATTTTTCAGATTCAGGTACTAACCGGTTATAGTTCCAGGTTAACCGGTTAGAATTACAGACCTGAACTGTTTACCATTGTAATTCAGAAAACCCTTTTTCTTAAATTCCCTACCCAATCCATAAACCAGTTTAACAATGTTTATACCTCAAACCCACTGTTTATATCATTCAAAAGTCTAAATCACCTTTCATTGTCCAATGAGCATAATTTCCTCTTGAAACTATCTCATTACCTTAAGGTATTAACTTTAATCTTTCAAATCTGAACTTTGGCATTATAACAACTCATACTCAGACCATGTATACTGAAATCAAAGCTTAGATTTGAGCAGAAACCATTAAGATTTCAAGACTGATTAATAAACTAATTTTCTTTGAAAATCTGCAGTATCTGACCGGTTACGAATATCGTGTAACCGGTTAGATTATGCAGTCAGTCCATTAAAACAAGAGTTTTAACAACTCATTTTCTTCCTTTCTCAAATCTAACCCAAACTCAATATGCACAAAGTTCATATGCCTTAAAACAAACATGTTTACACTCAGAAACACATTCATATTGCATGCATCAAGTTTATGGTATCAAATTGCATGAAAATTCACATAAACACAATTTAATACGACAAAACTTAGATTAAGCACTTAAACTCAGAATTAAGCATCGACATAGCTTGCATGCATCCAGATAACATTGCTCAAAACAACAATTGAGCTCAAATTGGCCTCCAAGCCATTTAACCATTTCAACTTATGCCCTTTGAGTCTCTTGGTGACTCATCCTATATTCTACCACAATTTATTCTCATTCTAGCAAATAGTAAGCTTCCCCCTTACCTTAGGTTCGTGCTTGATCCAAAACATTGCAGAGAGAAAGGCTCCAACATAGATTCCCCACAAATCCTAGGTTCTGCTCTCAGCCACGATTTCCACCAACAGGGTTCAAAGACCAGAAAATTTGACATAGCAATTGGCCAAAGAAATTGGGGAAAACAATTAGGACTCAATATAGGTAACATGCACTAAAGAATCGAAGAGATTTGAGGCTTAATGGTGGACTGTACTTACCAAAATCAAAGCTGAAACTCAGCTTCCAGAACAAGAAGAAAACAGAGCTCGGACTTGATTTCCTAGCTTCCAAGGTTGATTACTCCTTCCACACGAACACTCAGCTCTCAAATTTTATATCATTGGAAAGCCCTTGATTCAAGCTTTCCAAAAGTGTGTGTTTTGCTCTCTAATACTCAAGAACCAACACGAATTTCCCAGGACGAAAATGAAACCCTAACTGAGCCACCTTCAACACTAAAACCAGAAATCAACCCTAAACCTTCAGAATTTCCACAATTTATAGACGAATTGGGCTTGCATGCAGAGCGACGCGTGTCTCCCACCATGAATCGAGTGGGATTCGTGGCGAATTCTGGGTTAAACGCGTGATTGCTCATCAAAATCCACTAACTCAGTTTCTGAGTTCATCGTGTAACCGGTTACAGAGCCCTTCTAACCGGTTACATACTGATAAAATTCAAAAATTAATAATTTAATTACTCTTTCTTCAAAAACCTTTTTAATATTGCAATTAGGTCCCATCCCAAGGACTAAATTACAATATTCACATTTTTTGTACAAAGTAACCATATAAAAATATATCTCATATTTTTATATATAAAAACGCATAATGTACAAAAATATATCTCATATTTTTATATATAAAAACGCATAATGTACAAAAACTAAAACCTTCGAAACCATTGTAAATCAATTATAAAATAATTGTTATAATTAATTTCTTGGTTATTTGGGAGACGAAAATTAGGGGTGTTACACTACTCCCCCACTTAAAAGGAATTTCGTCCCCGAAATTCATCTTTTGAAATTTTCCACTTTTCCAAAATATTTTTATACTAGAAAGCTTCATCTAGTTCCCAAAAATTTGTCCTTTAGGGGACTCCCCCACTTAAAAGAGTTTCGATATAATCCTTTTTTGAAATATTTCAAATAAAACCCTTCAGGAAACATTTTCCAAACTAAACCACAAGGATTTTTCGTATAAAACTCTTATGTGAAAGAATTTCTTTTAAAAGAAATACTCTTTATACTTCACATAAATATTCTTCAATTAAAACATTTTCCAATAAACTTTTTGGAAAAACTTTTTGGGCTGCGCACTCTGATCTCTCGAGCACGATCAAAGAAACATTTGTATGACTTCATTTCTTAATAGTTTGAGACATTAGGGTGATCAGTCCTAATATTCAATCCATTAATAACAAAATCATCCCTTTCAGATATAATCTTTCGCAAGAAAGACCATACGATAGGTCTTTAAGATGGATGAACTTAAAGATAGGGTAATTTTCACCATCAGACTTAGTTAGATAGTCAGGTTCTAGAGACATTTCCGTTGGGGAGACAAAGATTTGTCCTATCCCGGTGGTTGTTAATCTCTCTAGTCATAACTGATCTTTCTATTTCTGTAGTGTCCACAGCGATTTATCACATCCAACTGTGATAAAGGTTTTGATCACAGAAAGATTGAAGTTGAACTTCCAACAAAATATTGATGCTTTCAAACGATTAGATTAACGTAGTCAAAAACATTTGATTACGTTAACTCAGATCAAAGGAAGAGATAGGCTTGGGTTGCCTACGCCAGGATGACACTCAACTCTCATCTCGGCTGGTGAATTCTTCTCGTGCTAGATTCGTCCATTCTTTTCTCACCTTTTCCTTCAAGACAGTTCGGTGAATAATACTCCAGCTTCCTACAATCGGAATTGACTATTCCCCTTAGGTACATCACAATTAAACTCAAAGTGATGTGCCTCCCAGTTTTTACCTTGAGATGGACAAATGTTCCCTTTCCTATGTCCTCCTTAGTCCCCTTTCTTCAATCGAGGATCCCTTAACCTTGATATTTCCGTGGTTGATATTCTCCCATTTACTTTTCCTCTTCCTCCAGTTAGGTCTTTATTTCATCAATCTTTCTCTTATTCTAAACTCAAACATTTCTCGCAAGAAATTCATGTACTTTCCCATAGTCCTCATACATGCTTACCAACATCGAGAAATTCCTTATTCCTTGATAGTTGATAGCTAACTTGAGTTCAAACATAACCTATTCTGGAAGTTCATGCCTTCGGATTTCTAATCTAGGTTGTCCTAGACAACACTTCCTAAATCCCTTACTTCCATAATATATTTTCTAAAACATCCATAATCACCAACTTTAGCTCTAAAAATTAAATCTCATTCATCCCTTCCAGCTCCTCATCCTCTGGTTGTAATTCACGAATCCGATTCAAGAACTTGTTGGTGATTGGCGACATTCCCAATCTAATACTTAGAGGGTCCCTCCTGGGTTACCCGACTTAGGTCTCTGAATTCCTCGATCGGGATAACCTCCTTAACCACCATTGAGCTCACAAGAATAGCCTATCAACTCAAATCGTCTGCAACCGTGTTTGCTATGCCACGATGGAGCATCAAAGCCATAATCTTTAAGAAACTCCATCCATCGCCTTTATCTTACATTCAACTCTCCCTCTTCTTATTGTCATTCATACTTTCGAACTCCAAACTTGTTCATGAATCACAACATTTTTAACTTAGTATCTATTGACTCCTTTGCATTATCCAGCTCAATTTTCTACCTTCTCCGATTGGAGTATTCCTTAATTTCAATTCTCGATTAATCCGTAAGTATTATGATTCAATCCCCTTAAATCAATTTCAATGATGAATCAAGGTATTAAGTTATTTTACCACACTAAATCCTTTCTTAAATTTTACTTAGGTAATTGACATTGAGTTTGGATTGGGGGAAGATGTTTATTGGTATCAAAAGTTCTTTCTCAAATGACTTAAATTCTTATTTTAAACTTTCAATTTCTAACCGGTTACAAGAAACTCTTAACCGGTTATGAAGTATAGTTTTAGAAACCAAAGAATTTCAAAACCATTTTCTTTACATCATCCAATCCAACTCAAAATAGGATTTATTCATAATCTAATACCTTGATTCCAACTGAATCCATCACTGAAATGATTAAATCATAATCTACTCGCATTTTCCATAATTCCTCTTGGACTAATCATATTATGTTGGGGTATAACTCCATCACCACCCCACCATAATTAAACAACACCCTATCATTTAATACCATCAGTTGATCTTTCCAAGTCAACTTTGGTCAAAGGCCATGTGATCTTAGAAAATCCCTCAATATTTCGGCGATAATATCCAGCCAACCCTAAGAAACTTCTCACCTCAGTCACAGTCTTCGGCTGTTCCTATTTCAACCTTAAACTTACCTTTGCTAGATCCATCGCAATTTCTTCTTTAAAGATCACATGCCCTGCGAACGTAACTTCGCTCAACCAAAACTCACCTTTGGCGAGCTTAACACACCACTACTCTTCTTGCAGGACTCCCAATCACAATCCCGAGATGTTCCTCATGTCCCTCCGGATTCTTAGAAGAAACCACAAACGAATCCAAATATAATCTAAAGGTCCCGTTCTTATAATCCATAAAAGAACAGGTGCATTAGTCAATCCGAACGACATTATTTTCTACTCATAATGTCCGTATCGAGATCAAAAATGCAGTCTTAAGTGTATCCCTGCCCCAAATCCTGATTTGGGGTTAATCCAATCGCCAATCAATCTTAGAAAACACTTAGACTCCTTTAACCTGGTCCAACTAATTCTTTTAGCAACTCCTCATACGTGTTTCTCCCATTTGACCATTCCCGATGATACCATATCGCAAGGGTAGTAGAGAGGGAATCAGCTTCAAGAATTAACTTGATTCCAAACTCGATCGCTTTGCTCAAAGGTAAACCTGACATCATTTTCCTACAACCAGGATTTCTTTAACCCCCTTTCTCCTTCAATATTGCTTCCCAGAAGCAACATATGGGTTCATTGGATTCCAGATTCGAAACTTGGGAATCCCAATACAGGGTTGTTCTATCGTCATTAATCATGATCACTTGATCCCTCGGCTCCCAAACCGTGCTTAAGATCAAATGTAATCATGGCACAGGTAGATAGACAAAGTCTAATAGAATGATCCAAACGTACTATGGAAATGACTACAAGAAGGTTTGTAGGAGTCTCCACTTGAGATAACAGATTGGTAAGGCATTGAGCAACTTCGATCCCTACCCTTATCCGAAAGGAACAAAAGAAAGGATAGCTTTAAAGTTGAACAAACTCAGCAAGGTTGACCTTTAAGAAGATCACTGCCCTATACTCGGTCTAAAAAGTTGATTAACTTTAACACGAGTGAGGGTAAACACTCCTTCTCAGAGTCGAGGACTCAACCACAACTCCTTAAAATTTCCTCATCACTGGTTCTATGAAAACATAATAAACCAACACTGTGGTTTTGGGTTTACAACATGTCTAAAGAGAAGCATATGACTATCATACTTCTACTTAGACTTCCTAGAACACTTCTTAATAGCAGAATGAGCTATTTATCTAGAGCCATTACCCATAACCTTAGCTCTAGATTGGAAGTATATGAAAGCATACTTCCCAGGAAACATTGCAGATATCGATGACCAGCGTATTGGACCACACACCCAAGGACCAAGAGTCAGGACCATTGCTCTGATACCATAAAAATGTAAAATTCCTTGTATATCATCTTACTTTATAAGAAAAGTAAGAAGTTTGTGAAAACTTGGACTTGTTATCATTGGAAAAAGATCTGAAAATAATAATTTTCCCTTCCCTTGAAAATTCTTTTTCACAAACACTTGATTTGTAATGAGGTTGACTAACAAAATCAGAGTTTGCGGAAACATAGTAAAGTTGTCATATTGTACCCCCAAAATTTATCAAGTGTAACAAGTCCATTAATACCAAATAAGTATAATTATGAAACTGAATTCCTCTTATGATACCTTTTTCCAAAATATGTATCATATAAGTTCTATTAAAATAGAAATGTCATAAAGCTGGTCACTGGTCCTTTGTCCCAACATCCTTCTGGTCGGATCCTCGATATCTGCACAACGGGTTCCCAACCCACATTTTCTACACTCTGCAAGCATCTAAGGGACATCTCCCCTTACTGATTCTTGTGCAAGCTAGATGCACTATCAACACCTAATAAGGGCATGGGGGTTAGCTATACGTATTCGCATAATCAAATGAGAATAAAAATAACATCCACAAGTTAACATATAGCAAATCATGATGCATAATCATATGAGCACACCCGGTTAATCATAATAATTCTTTCAATGCAGGTGGCATGATGCATGATTTCTTCCACAGTTGAGGCCTCTAACAAAGTCCATCTCGGACGTCCATCCAATACACCGTTGTGTTCCCGGAACACTGACATTCGTTCCCAGAACGTAATGCCAAACCATACTTGGATGATAAGCATTCACTCCCAGAGTGTGCATCACGTTCCCAGAACGTGTAGCAAACCTTACTTGGATAAATAAGCATCACTCCCAGAGTGTGCATCACGTTCCCAGAACGCATACGTTCCCAGAACGTATAAAAACCAGGTCCCGGACACTGGCCACATATCTATAATGTGTCATCCAGTAGGTTGCTTATCAATGTGTTCCCAGAACACTATCATACGTTCCCAGAACGTATATAACCAGGTCCCAGACACTGGCCACATATCTATAATGTGTCATCAAGTAGGTTACAATTCGGTACTCCCGGAGTACCCTCCTCATATTCCCAGAATATGATAAACGTTCCTACCAACCAAACTTCCATTCTATATGAATGCACAATCATCAAGGTTGGTTTTATCTTTAATTCTATTATTATACCAACGTGTTCCCAGAACACGAACATACGTTCCCAGAACGTATCGCAAACCATACTTGGAATATAATCAAGCACCACTCCCAGAGTGTGCATCACGTTCCCAGAATGTATCAAAGAAACCATGTCCCAGACAATGGCCACATTCCCAGAATGTGTCATCAAGTATGTTGCATCAGTTTGGTACTCTTAGAGTACAGGGCCATGTTCCCAGAACATGATAAACAATCCTTGCCAACCTATTATATTACCTTTCTCTATGCATGCCTTGCATACATAATTACTAAGGTTGGCCTTTCCATTAATTACTGTGATTTAGAAATATTCCAATTTCTCTTTTGAATGATTTCTTTGAGGTATATTCTTTGACACAAAATTTTCCTTTGAATTATCCCAAAACATGCCCTTAAACTTAGATTGAGTAAAACAAAGTCAATGGTATTCAAAAACTTAACTTTTTATTTTTCAGATTCAGGTACTAACCGGTTACAGTTCCAGGCTAACCGGTTAGAATTACAGACCTGAACTGTTTACCATTGTAATTCAGAAAACCCTTTTTCTTAAATTCCCTACCCAATCCATAAACCAGTTTAACAATGTTTATACCTCAAACCCACTGTTTATATCATTCAAAAGTCTAAATCACCTTTCATTGTCCAATGAGCATAATTTCCTCTTGAAACTATCTCATTACCTTAAGGTATTAACTTTAATCTTTCAAATCTGAACTTTGGCATTATAACAACTCATACTCAGACCATGTATACTGAAATCAAAGCTTAGATTTGAGCAGAAACCATTAAGATTTCAGGACTGATTAATAAACTAATTTTCTTTGAAAATCTGCAGTGTCTAACCGGTTACGAATATCGTGTAACCGGTTAGATTATGCAGTCAGTCCATTAAAACAAGAGTTTTAACAACTCATTTTCTTCCTTTCTCAAATCTAACCCAAACTCAATATGCACAAAGTTCATATGCCTTAAAACAAACATGTTTACACTCAGAAACACATTCATATTGCATGCATCAAGTTTATGGTATCAAATTGCATGAAAATTCACATAAACACAATTTAATACGACAAAACTTAGATTAAGCACTTAAACTCAGAATTAAGCATCGACATAGCTTGCATGCATCCAGATAACATTGCTCAAAACAACAATTGAGCTCAAATTGGCCTCCAAGCCATTTAACCATTTCAACTTATGCCCTTTGAGTCTCTTGGTGACTCATCCTATATTCTACCACAATTTATTCTCATTCTAGCAAATAGTAAGCTTCCCCCTTACCTTAGGTTCGTGCTTGATCCAAAACATTGCAGAGAGAAAGGCTCCAACATAGATTCCCCACAAATCCTAGGTTCTGCTCTCAGCCACGATTTCCACCAACAGGGTTCAAAGACCAGAAAATTTGACATAGCAATTGGCCAAAGAAATTGGGGAAAACAATTAGGACTCAATATAGGTAACATGCACTAAAGAATTGAAGAGATTTGAGGCTTAATGGTGGACTGTACTTACCAAAATCAAAGCTGAAACTCAGCTTCCAGAACAAGAAGAAAACAGAGCTCAGACTTGATTTCCTAGCTTCCAAGGTTGATTGCTCCTTCCACACGAACACTCAGCTCTCAAATCTTATATCATTGGAAAGCCCTTGATTCAAGCTTTCCAAAAGTGTGTGTTTTGCTCTCTAATACTCAAGAACCAACACGAATTTCCCAGGACGAAAACGAAACCCTAACTGAGCCACCTTCAACACTAAAACCAGAAATCAACCCTAAACCTTCAGAATTTCCACAATTTATAGACGAATTGGGCTTGCATGCAGAGCGACGCGTGTCTCCCACCATGAATCAAGTGGGATTCGTGGCGAATTCTGGGTTAAACGCGTGATTGCTCATCAAAATCCACTAACTCAGTTTCTGAGTTCATCGTGTAACCGGTTACAGAGCCCTTCTAACCGGTTACATACTGATAAAATTCAAAAATTAATAATTTAATTACTCTTTCTTCAAAAACCTTTTTAATATTGCAATTAGGTCCCATCCCAAGGACTAAATTACAATATTCACATTTTTTGTACAAAGTAACCATATAAAAATATATCTCATATTTTTATATATAAAAACGCATAATGTACAAAAACTAAAACCTTCGAAACCATTGTAAATCAATTATAAAATAATTGTTATAATTAATTTCTTGGTTATTTGGGAGACGAAAATTAGGGGTGTTACACTACTCCCCCACTTAAAAGGAATTTCGTCCCCGAAATTCATCTTTTGAAATTTTCCACTTTTCCAAAATATTTTTATACTAGAAAGCTTCATCTAGTTCCCAAAAATTTGTCCTTTAGGGGACTCCCCCACTTAAAAGAGTTTCGATATAATCCTTTCTTGAAATATTTCAAATAAAACCCTTCAGGAAACATTTTCCAAACTAAACCACAAGGATTTTTCGTATAAAACTCTTATGTGAAAGAATTTCTTTTAAAAGAAATACTCTTTATACTTCACATAAATATTCTTCAATTAAAACATTTTCCAATAAACTTTTAGGAAAAACTATTTGGGCAGAGCACTCTGATCTCTCGAGCACGATCAAAGAAACATTTGTATGACTTCATTTCTTAATAGTTTGAGACATTAGGGTGATCAGTCCTAATATTCAATCCATTAATAACAAAATCATCCCTTTCAGATATAATCTTTCGCAAGAAAGACCATACGATAGGTCTTTAAGTTGGATGAACTTAAAGATAGGGTAATTTTCACCATCAGACTTAGTTAGATAGTCAGGTTCTAGAGACATTTCCGTTGGGGAGACAAAGATTTGTCCTATCCCGGTGGTTGTTAATCTCTCTAGTCATAACTGATCTTTCTATTTCTGTAGTGTCCACAGCGATTTATCACATCCAACTGTGATAAAGGTTTTGATCACAGAAAGATTGAAGTTGAACTTCCAACAAAATATTGATGCTTTCAAACGATTAGATTAACGTAGTCAAAAACATTTGATTACGTTAACTCAGATCAAAGGAAGAGATAGGCTTGGGTTGCCTACGCCAGGATGACACTCAACTCTCATCTCGGCTGGTGAATTCTTCTCGTGCTGGATTCGTCCATTCTTTTCTCACCTTTTCCTTCAAGACAGTTCGGTGAATAATACTCCAGCTTCCTACAATCGGAATTGACTATTCCCCTTAGGTACATCACAATTAAACTCAAAGTGATGTGCCTCCCAGTTTTTACCTTGAGATGGACAAATGTTCCCTTTCCTATGTCCTCCTTAGTCCCCTTTCTTCAATCGAGGATCCCTTAACCTTGATATTTCCGTGGTTGATATTCTCCCATTTACTTTTCCTCTTCCTCCAGTTAGGTCTTTATTTCATCAATCTTTCTCTTATTCTAAACTCAAACATTTCTCGCAAGAAATTCATGTACTTTCCCATAGTCCTCATACATGCTTACCAACATCGAGAAATTCCTTATTCCTTGATAGTTGATAGCTAACTTGAGTTCAAACATAACCTATTCTGGAAGTTCATGCCTTTGGATTTCTAATCTAGGTTGTCCTAGACAACACTTCCTAAATCCCTTACTTCCATAATATATTTTCTAACATCCATAATCACCAACTTTAGCTCTAAAAATTAAATCTCATTCATCCCTTCCAGCTCCTCATCCTCTGGTTGTAATTCACGAATCCGATTCAAGAACTTGTTGGTGATTGGCGACATTCCCAATCTAATACTTAGAGGGTCCCTCCTGGGTTACCCGACTTAGGTCTCTGATTTCCTCGATCGGGATAACCTCCTTAACCACCATTGAGGTCACAAGAATAGCCTATCAACTCAAATCGTCTGCAACCATGTTTGCTATGCCACGATGGAGCATCAAAGCCATAATCTTTAAGAAACTCCATCCATCGCCTTTATCTTACATTCAACTCTCCCTCTTCTTATTGTCATTCATACTTTCGAACTCCAAACTTGTTCATGAATCACAACATTTTTAACTTAGTATCTATTGACTCCTTTGCATTATCCAGCTCAATTTTCTACCTTCTCTGATTGGAATATTCCTTAATTTCAATTCTCGATTAATCCGTAAGTATTATGATTCAATCCCCTTAAATCAATTTCAATGATGAATCAAGGTATTAAGTTATTTTACCACACTAAATCCTTTCTTAAATTTTACTTAGGTAATTGACATTGAGTTTGGATTGGGGGAAGATGTTTATTGGTATCAAAAGTTCTTTCTCAAATGACTTAAATTCTTATTTTAAACTTTCAATTTCTAACCGGTTACAAGAAACTCTTAACCGGTTATGAAGTATAGTTTTAGAAACCAAAGAATTTCAAAACCATTTTCTTTACATCATCCAATCCAACTCAAAATAGGATTTATTCATAATCTAATACCTTGATTCCAACTGAATCCATCACTGAAATGATTAAATCATAATCTACTCGCATTTTCCATAATTCCTCTTGGACTAATCATATTATGTTGGGGTATAACTCCATCACCACCCCACCATAATTAAACAACACCCTATCATTTAATACCATCAGTTGATCTTTCCAAGTCAACTTTGGTCAAAGGCCATGTGATCTTAGAAAATCCCTCAATATTTCGGCGATAATATCCAGCCAGCCCTAAGAAACTTCTCACCTCAGTCACAGTCTTCGGCTGTTCCTATTTCAACCTTAAACTTACCTTTGCTAGATCCATCGCAATTTCTTCTTTAAAGATCACATGCCCTGCGAACGTAACTTCGCTCAACCAAAACTCACCTTTGGCGAGCTTAACACAACACTACTCTTCTTGCAGGACTCCCAATCACAATCCCGAGATGTTCCTCATGTCCCTCCGGATTCTTAGAAGAAACCACAAACGAATCCAAATATAATCTAAAGGTCCCGTTCTTATAATCCATAAAAGAACAGGTGCATTAGTCAATCCGAACGACATTATTTTCTACTCATAATGTCCGTATCGAGATCAAAAATGCAGTCTTAAGTGTATCCCTGCCCCAAATCCTGATTTGGGGTTAATCCAATCGCCAATCAATCTTAGAAAACACTTAGACTCCTTTAACCTGGTCCAACTAATTCTTTTAGCAACTCCTCATACGTGTTTCTCCCATTTGACCATTCCCGATGATACCATATCGCAAGGGTAGTAGAGAGGGAATCAGCTTCAAGAATTAACTTGATTCCAAACTCTATCGCTTTGCTCAAAGGTAAACCTGACATCATTTTCCTACAACCAGGATTTCTTTAACCCCCTTTCTCCTTCAATATTGCTTCCCAGAAGCAACATATGGGTTCATTGGATTCCAGATTCGAAACTTGGGAATCCCAATACAGGGTTGTTCTATCGTCATTAATCATGATCACTTGATCCCTCGGCTCCCAAACCGTGCTTAAGATCAAATGTAATCATGGCACAGGTAGATAGACAAATTCTAATAGAATGATCCAAACGTACTATGGAAATGACTACAAGAAGGTTTGTAGGAGTCTCCACTTGAGATAACAGATTGGTAAGGCATTGAGCAACTTCGATCCCTACCCTTATCCGAAAGGAACAAAAGAAAGGATAGCTTTAAAGTTGAACAAACTCAGCAAGGTTGATCTTTAAGAAGATCACTGCCCTATACTCGGTCTAAAAAGTTGATTAACTTTAACACGAGTGAGGGTAAACACTCCTTCTCAGAGTCGAGGACTCAACCACAACTCCTTAAAATTTCCTCATCACTGGTTCTATGAAAACATAATAAACCAACACTGTGGTTTTGGGTTTACAACATGTCTAAAGAGAAGCATACGACAATCATACTTCTACTTAGACTTCCTAGAACACTTCTTAATAGCAGAATGAGCTATTTATCTAGAGCCATTACCCATAACCTTAGCTCTAGATTGGAAGTATATGAAAGCATACTTCCCAGGAAACATTGCAGATATCGATGACCAGCGTATTGGACCACACACCCAAGGACCAAGAGTCAGGACCATTGCTCTGATACCATAAAAATGTAACATTCCTTGTATATCATCTTACTTTATAAGAAAAGTAAGAAGTTTGTGAAAACTTGGACTTGTTATCGTTGGAAAAAGATCTGAAAATAATAATTTTCCCTTCCCTTGAAAATTCTTTTTCACAAACACTTGATTTGTAATGAGGTTGACTAACAAAATCAGAGTTTGCGGAAACATAGTAAAGTTGTCATATTGTACCCCCAAAATTTATCAAGTGTAACAAGTCCATTAATACCAAATAAGTATAATTATGAAACTGAATTCCTCTTATGATACCTTTTTCCAAAATATGTATCATATAAGTTCTATTAAAATAGAAATGTCATAGAGCTGGTCACTGGTCCTTTGTCCCAACATCCTTCTGGTCGGATCCTCGATATCTGCACAACGGGTTCCCAACCCACATTTTCTACACTCTGCAAGCATCTAAGGGACATCTCCCCTTACTGATTCTTGTGCAAGCTAGATGCACGATCAACACCTAATAAGGGCATGGGGGTTAGCTATACGTATTCGCATAATCAAATGAGAATAAAACTAACATCCACAAGTTAACATATAGCAAATCATGATGCATAATCATATGAGCACACCCGGTTAATCATAATAATTCTTTCAATGCAGGTGGCATGATGCATGATTTCTTCCACAGTTGAGGCCTCTAACAAAGTCCATCTCGGACGTCCATCCAATACACCGTTGTGTTCCCGGAACACTGACATTCGTTCCCAGAACGTAATGCCAAACCATACTTGGATGATAAGCATTCACTCCCAGAGTGTGCATCACGTTCCCAGAACGTGTAGCAAACCTTACTTGGATAAATAAGCATCACTCCCAGAGTGTGCATCACGTTCCCAGAACGCATACGTTCCCAGAACGTATAAAAACCAGGTCCCGGACACTGGCCACATATCTATAATGTGTCATCCAGTAGGTTGCTTATCAATGTGTTCCCAGAACACTATCATACGTTCCCAGAACGTATATAACCAGGTCCCAGACACTGGCCACATATCTATAATGTGTCATCAAGTAGGTTACAATTCGGTACTCCCGGAGTACCCTCCTCATATTCCCAGAATATGATAAACGTTCCTACCAACCAAACTTCCATTCTATATGAATGCACAATCATCAAGGTTGGTTTTATCTTTAATTCTATTATTATACCAACGTGTTCCCAGAACACGAACATACGTTCCCAGAACGTATCGCAAACCATACTTGGAATATAATCAAGCACCACTCCCAGAGTGTGCATCACGTTCCCAGAATGTATCAAAGAAACCATGTCCCAGACAATGGCCACATTCCCAGAATGTGTCATCAAGTATGTTGCATCAGTTTGGTACTCTTAGAGTACAGGGCCATGTTCCCAGAACATGATAAACAATCCTTGCCAACCTATTATATTACCTTTCTCTATGCATGCCTTGCATACATAATTACTAAGGTTGGCCTTTCCATTAATTACTGTGATTTAGAAATATTCCAATTTCTCTTTTGAATGATTTCTTTGAGGTATATTCTTTGACACAAAATTTTCCTTTGAATTATCCCAAAACATGCCCTTAAACTTAGATTGAGTAAAACAAAGTCAATGGTATTCAAAAACTTAACTTTTTATTTTTCAGATTCAGGTACTAACCGGTTACAGTTCCAGGCTAACCGGTTAGAATTACAGACCTGAACTGTTTACCATTGTAATTCAGAAAACCCTTTTTCTTAAATTCCCTACCCAATCCATAAACCAGTTTAACAATGTTTATACCTCAAACCCACTGTTTATATCATTCAAAAGTCTAAATCACCTTTCATTGTCCAATGAGCATAATTTCCTCTTGAAACTATCTCATTACCTTAAGGTATTAACTTTAATCTTTCAAATCTGAACTTTGGCATTATAACAACCATACTCAGACCATGTATACTGAAATCAAAGCTTAGATTTGAGCAGAAACCATTAAGATTTCAGGACTGATTAATAAACTAATTTTCTTTGAAAATCTGCAGTGTCTAACCGGTTACGAATATCGTGTAACCGGTTAGATTATGCAGTCAGTCCATTAAAACAAGAGTTTTAACAACTCATTTTCTTCCTTTCTCAAATCTAACCCAAACTCAATATGCACAAAGTTCATATGCCTTAAAACAAACATGTTTACACTCAGAAACACATTCATATTGCATGCATCATGTTTATGGTATCAAATTGCATGAAAATTCACATAAACACAATTTAATACGACAAAACTTAGATTAAGCACTTAAACTCAGAATTAAGCATCGACATAGCTTGCATGCATCCAGATAACATTGCTCAAAACAACAATTGAGCTCAAATTGGCCTCCAAGCCATTTAACCATTTCAACTTATGCCCTTTGAGTCTCTTGGTGACTCATCCTATATTCTACCACAATTTATTCTCATTCTAGCAAATAGTAAGCTTCCCCCTTACCTTAGGTTCGTGCTTGATCCAAAACATTGCAGAGAGAAAGGCTCCAACATAGATTCCCCACAAATCCTAGGTTCTGCTCTCAGCCACGATTTCCATCAACAGGGTTCAAAGACCAGAAAATTTGACATAGCAATTGGCCAAAGAAATTGGGGAAAACAATTAGGACTCAATATAGGTAACATGAACTAAAGAATCGAAGAGATTTGAGGCTTAATGGTGGACTGTACTTACCAAAATCAAAGCTGAAAATCAGCTTCCAGAACAAGAAGAAAACAGAGCTCAGACTTGATTTCCTAGCTTCCAAGGTTGATTGCTCCTTCCACACGAACACTCAGCTCTCAAATCTTATATCATTGGAAAGCCCTTGATTCAAGCTTTCCAAAAGTGTGTGTTTTGCTCTCTAATACTCAAGAACCAACACGAATTTCCCAGGACGAAAACGAAACCCTAACTGAGCCACCTTCAACACTAAAACCAGAAATCAACCCTAAACCTTCAGAATTTCCACAATTTATAGACGAATTGGGCTTGCATGCAGAGCGACGCGTGTCTCCCACCATGAATCAAGTGGGATTCGTGGCGAATTCTGGGTTAAACGCGTGATTGCTCATCAAAATCCACTAACTCAGTTTCTGAGTTCATCGTGTAACCGGTTACAGAGCCCTTCTAACCGGTTACATACTGATAAAATTCAAAAATTAATAATTTAATTACTCTTTCTTCAAAAACCTTTTTAATATTGCAATTAGGTCTCATCCCAAGGACTAAATTACAATATTCACATTTTTTGTACAAAGTAACCATATAAAAATATATCTCATATTTTTATATATAAAAATGCATAATGTACAAAAACTAAAACCTTCGAAACCATTGTAAATCAATTATAAAATAATTGTTATAATTAATTTCTTGGTTATTTGGGAGACGAAAATTAGGGGTGTTACACTACTCCCCCACTTAAAAGGAATTTCGTCCCCGAAATTCATCTTTTGAAATTTTCCACTTTTCCAAAATATTTTTATACTAGAAAGCTTCATCTAGTTCCCAAAAATTTGTCCTTTAGGGGACTCCCCCACTTAAAAGAGTTTCGATATAATCCTTTTTTGAAATATTTCAAATAAAACCCTTCAGGAAACATTTTCCAAACTAAACCACAAGGATTTTTCGTATAAAACTCTTATGTGAAAGAATTTCTTTTAAAAGAAATACTCTTTATACTTCACATAAATATTCTTCAATTAAAACATTTTCCAATAAACTTTTTGGAAAAACTTTTTGGGCTGCGCACTCTGATCTCTCGAGCACGATCAAAGAAACATTTGTATGACTTCATTTCTTAATAGTTTGAGACATTAGGGTGATCAGTCCTAATATTCAATCCATTAATAACAAAATCATCCCTTTCAGATATAATCTTTCGCAAGAAAGACCATACGATAGGTCTTTAAGTTGGATGAACTTAAAGATAGGGTAATTTTCACCATCAGACTTAGTTAGATAGTCAGGTTCTAGAGACATTTCCGTTGGGGAGACAAAGATTTGTCCTATCCCGGTGGTTGTTAATCTCTCTAGTCATAACTGATCTTTCTATTTCTGTAGTGTCCACAGCGATTTATCACATCCAACTATGATAAAGGTTTTGATCACAGAAAGATTGAAGTTGAACTTCCAACAAAATATTGATGCTTTCAAACGATTAGATTAACGTAGTCAAAAACATTTGATTACGTTAACTCAGATCAAAGGAAGAGATAGGCTTGGGTTGCCTACGCCAGGATGACACTCAACTCTCATCTCGGCTGGTGAATTCTTCTCGTGCTAGATTCGTCCATTCTTTTCTCACCTTTTCCTTCAAGACAGTTCGGTGAATAATACTCCAGCTTCCTACAATCGGAATTGACTATTCCCCTTAGGTACATCACAATTAAACTCAAAGTGATGTGCCTCCCAGTTTTTACCTTGAGATGGACAAATGTTCCCTTTCCTATGTCCTCCTTAGTCCCCTTTCTTCAATCGAGGATCCCTTAACCTTGATATTTCCGTGGTTGATATTCTCCCATTTACTTTTCCTCTTCCTCCAGTTAGGTCTTTATTTCATCAATCTTTCTCTTATTCTAAACTCAAACATTTCTCTCAAGAAATTCATGTACTTTCCCATAGTCCTCATACATGCTTACCAACATCGAGAAATTCCTTATTCCTTGATAGTTGATAGCTAACTTGAGTTCAAACATAACCTATTCTGGAAGTTCATGCCTTTGGATTTCTCATCTAGGTTGTCCTAGACAACACTTCCTAAATCCCTTACTTCCATAATATATTTTCTAACATCCATAATCACCAACTTTAGCTCTAAAAATTAAATCTCATTCATCCCATCCAGCTCCTCATCCTCTGGTTGTAATTCACGAATCCGATTCAAGAACTTGTTGGTGATTGGCGACATTCCCAATCTAATACTTAGAGGGTCCCTCCTGGGTTACCCGACTTAGGTCTCTGAATTCCTCGATCGGGATAACCTCCTTAACCACCATTGAGCTCACAAGAATAGCCTATCAACTCAAATCGTCTACAACCATGTTTGCTATGCCACGATGGAGCATCAAAGCCATAATCTTTAAGAAACTCCATCCATCGCCTTTATCTTACATTCAACTCTCCCTCTTCTTATTGTCATTCATACTTTCGAACTCCAAACTTGTTCATGAATCACAACCTTTTTATCTTAGTATCTATTGACTCCTTTGCATTATCCAGCTCAATTTTCTACCTTCTCCGATTGGAGTATTCCTTAATTTCAATTCTCGATTAATCCGTAAGTATTATGATTCAATCCCCTTAAATCAATTTCAATGATGAATCAAGGTATTAAGTTATTTTACCACACTAAATCCTTTCTTAAATTTTACTTAGGTAATTGACATTGAGTTTGGATTGGGGGAAGATGTTTATTGGTATCAAAAGTTCTTTCTCAAATGACTTAAATTCTTATTTTAAACTTTCAATTTCTAACCGGTTACAAGAAACTCTTAACCGGTTATGAAGTATAGTTTTAGAAACCAAAGAATTTCAAAACCATTTTCTTTACATCATCCAATCCAACTCAAAATAGGATTTATTCATAATCTAATACCTTGATTCCAACTGAATCCATCACTGAAATGATTAAATCATAATCTACTCGCATTTTCCATAATTCCTCTTGGACTAATCATATTATGTTGGGGTATAACTCCATCACCACCCCACCATAATTAAACAACACCCTATCATTTAATACCATCAGTTGATCTTTCCAAGTCAACTTTGGTCAAAGGCCATGTGATCTTAGAAAATCCCTCAATATTTCAGCGATAATATCCAGCCAGCCCTAAGAAACTTCTCACCTCAGTCACAGTCTTCGGCTGTTCCTATTTCAACCTTAAACTTACCTTTGTTGGATCCATCACAATTTCTTCTTTAAAGATCACATGCCCTGCGAACGTAACTTCGCTCAACCAAAACTCACCTTTGGCGAGCTTAACACACCACTACTCTTCTTGCAGGACTCCCAATCACAATCCCGAGATGTTCCTCATGTCCCTCCGGATTCTTAGAAGAAACCACAAACGAATCCAAATATAATCTAAAGGTCCCGTTCTTATAATCCATAAAAGAACAGGTGCATTAGTCAATCCGAACAAAATTATTTTCTACTCATAATGTCCGTATCGAGATCAAAAATGCAGTCTTAAGTGTATCCCTGCCCCAAATCCTGATTTGGGGTTAATCCAATCGCCAATCAATCTTAGAAAACACTTAGACTCCTTTAACCTGGTCCAACTAATTCTTTTAGCAACTCCTCATACGTGTTTCTCCCATTTGACCATTCCCGATGATACCATATCGTAAGGGTAGTAGAGAGGGAATCAGCTTCAAGAATTAACTTGATTCCAAACTCTATCGCTTTGCTCAAAGGTAAACCTGACATCATTTTCCTACAACCAGGATTTCTTTAACCCCCTTTCTCCTTCAATATTGCTTCCCAGAAGCAACATATGGGTTCATTGGATTCCAGATTCGAAACTTGGGAATCCCAATACAGGGTTGTTCTATCGTCATTAATCATGATCACTTGATCCCTCGGCTCCCAAACCGTACTTAAGATCAAATGTAATCATGACACAGGTAGATAGACAAAGTCTAATAGAATGATCCAAACGTACTATGGAAATGACTACAAGAAGGTTTGTAGGAGTCTCCACTTGAGATAACAGATTGGTAAGGCATTGAGCAACTTCGATCCCTACCCTTATCCGAAAGGAACAAAAGAAAGGATAGCTTTAAAGTTGAACAAACTCAGCAAGGTTGATCTTTAAGAAGATCACTGCCCTACACTCGGTCTAAAAAGTTGATTAACTTTAACACGAGTGAGGGTAAACACTCCTTCTCAGAGTCGAGGACTCAACCACAACTCCTTAAAATTTCCTCATCACTGGTTCTATGAAAACATAATAAACCAACACTGTGGTTTTGGGTTTACAACATGTCTAAAGAGAAGCATACGACTGTCATACTTCTACTTAGACTTCCTAGAACACTTCTTAATAGCAGAATGAGCTATTTATCTAGAGCCATTACCCATAACCTTAGCTCTAGCTTGGAAGTATATGAAAGCATACTTCCCAGGAAACATTGCAGATATCGATGACCAGCGTATTGGACCACACACCCAAGGACCAAGAGTCAGGACCATTGCTCTGATACCATAAAAATGTAACATTCCTTGTATATCATCTTACTTTATAAGAAAAGTAAGAAGTTTGTGAAAACTTGGACTTGTTATCGTTGGAAAAAGATCTGAAAATAATAATTTTCCCTTCCCTTGAAAATTCTTTTTCACAAACACTTGATTTGTAATGAGGTTGACTAACAAAATCAGAGTTTGCGGAAACATAGTAAAGTTGTCATATTGTACCCCCAAAATTTATCAAGTGTAACAAGTCCATTAATACCAAATAAGTATAATTATGAAACTGAATTCCTCTTATGATACCTTTTTCCAAAATATGTATCATATAAGTTCTATTAAAATAGAAATGTCATAGAGCTGGTCACTGGTCCTTTGTCCCAACATCCTTCTGGTCGGATCCTCGATATCTGCACAACGGGTTCCCAACCCACATTTTCTACACTCTGCAAGCATCTAAGGGACATCTCCCCTTACTGATTCTTGTGCAAGCTAGATGCACGATCAACACCTAATAAGGGCATGGGGGTTAGCTATACGTATTCGCATAATCAAATGAGAATAAAACTAACATCCACAAGTTAACATATAGCAAATCATGATGCATAATCATATGAGCACACCCGGTTAATCATAATAATTCTTTCAATGCAGGTGGCATGATGCATGATTTCTTCCACAGTTGAGGCCTCTAACAAAGTCCATCTCGGACGTCCATCCAATACACCGTTGTGTTCCCGGAACACTGACATTCGTTCCCAGAACGTAATGCCAAACCATACTTGGATGATAAGCATTCACTCCCAGAGTGTGCATCATGTTCCCAGAACGTGTAGCAAACCTTACTTGGATAAATAAGCATCACTCCCAGAGTGTGCATCACGTTCCCAGAACGCATACGTTCCCAGAACGTATAAAAACCAGGTCCCGGACACTGGCCACATATCTATAATGTGTCATCCAGTAGGTTGCTTATCAATGTGTTCCCAGAACACTATCATACGTTCCCAGAACGTATATAACCAGGTCCCAGACACTGGCCACATATCTATAATGTGTCATCAAGTAGGTTACAATTCGGTACTCCCGGAGTACCCTCCTCATATTCCCAGAATATGATAAACGTTCCTACCAACCAAACTTCCATTCTATATGAATGCACAATCATCAAGGTTGGTTTTATATTTAATTCAATTATTATACCAACGTGTTCCCAGAACACGAACATACGTTCCCAGAACGTATCGCAAACCATACTTGGAATATAATCAAGCACCACTCCCAGAGTGTGCATCACGTTCCCAGAATGTATCAAAGAAACCATGTCCCAGACAATGGCCACATTCCCAGAATGTGTCATCAAGTATGTTGCATCAGTTTGGTACTCTTAGAGTACAGGGCCATGTTCCCAGAACATGATATGCCAACCTATTATATTACCTTTCTCTATGCATGCCTTGTATACATAATTACTAAGGTTGGCCTTTCCATTAATTACTGTGATTTAGAAATATTCCAATTTCTCTTTTGAATGATTTCTTTGAGGTATATTCTTTGACACAAAATTTTCCTTTGAATTATCCCAAAACATGCCCTTAAACTTAGATTGAGTAAAACAAAGTCAATGGTATTCAAAAACTTAACTTTTTATTTTTCAGATTCAGGTACTAACCGGTTACAGTTCCAGGCTAACCGGTTAGAATTACAGACCTGAACTGTTTACCATTGTAATTCAGAAAACCCTTTTTCTTAAATTCCCTACCCAATCCATAAACCAGTTTAACAATGTTTATACCTCAAACCCACTGTTTATATCATTCAAAAGTCTAAATCACCTTTCATTGTCCAATGAGCATAATTTCCTCTTGAAACTATCTCATTACCTTAAGGTATTAACTTTAATCTTTCAAATCTGAACTTTGGCATTATAACAACTCATACTCAGACCATGTATACTGAAATCAAAGCTTAGATTTGAGCAGAAACCATTAAGATTTCAGGACTGATTAATAAACTAATTTTCTTTGAAAATCTGCAGTGTCTAACCGGTTACGAATATCGTGTAACCGGTTAGATTATGCAGTCAATCCATTAAAACAAGAGTTTTAACAACTCATTTTCTTCCTTTCTCAAATCTAACCCAAACTCAATATGCACAAAGTTCATATGCCTTAAAACAAACATGTTTACACTCAGAAACACATTCATATTGCTTGCATCAAGTTTATGGTATCAAATTGCATGAAAATTCACATAAACACAATTTAATACGACAAAACTTAGATTAAGCACTTAAACTCAGAATTAAGCATCGACATAGCTTGCATGCATCCAGATAACATTGCTCAAAACAACAATTGAGCTCAAATTGGCCTCCAAGCCATTTAACCATTTCAACTTATGCCCTTTGAGTCTCTTGGTGACTCATCCTATATTCTACCACAATTTATTCTCATTCTAGAAAATAGTAAGCTTCCCCCTTACCTTAGGTTCGTGCTTGATCCAAAACATTGCAGAGAGAAAGGCTCCAACATAGATTCCCCACAAATCCTAGGTTCTGCTCTCAGCCACGATTTCCATCAACAGGGTTCAAAGACCAGAAAATTTGACATAGCAATTGGCCAAAGAAATTGGGGAAAACAATTAGGACTCAATATAGGTAACATGCACTAAAGAATCGAAGAGATTTGAGGCTTAATGGTGGACTGTACTTACCAAAATCAAAGTTGAAACTCAGCTTCCAGAACAAGAAGAAAACAGAGCTCAGACTTGATTTCCTAGCTTCCAAGGTTGATTGCTCCTTCCACACGAACACTCAGCTCTCAAATCTTATATCATTGGAAAGCCCTTGATTCAAGCTTTCCAAAAGTGTGTGTTTTGCTCTCTAATACTCAAGAACCAACACGAATTTCCCAGGACGAAAACGAAACCCTAACTGAGCCACCTTCAACACTAAAACCAGAAATCAACCCTAAACCTTCAGAATTTCCACAATTTATAGACGAATTGGGCTTGCATGCAGAGCGACGCGTGTCTCCCACCATGAATCAAGTGGGATTCGTGGCGAATTCTGGGTTAAACGCGTGATTGCTCATCAAAATCCACTAACTCAGTTTCTGAGTTCATCGTGTAACCGGTTACAGAGCCCTTCTAACCGGTTACATACTGATAAAATTCAAAAATTAATAATTTAATTACTCTTTCTTCAAAAACGTTTTTAATATTGCAATTAGGTCCCATCCCAAGGACTAAATTACTATATTCACATTTTTTGTACAAAGTAACCATATAAAAATATATCTCATATTTTTATATATAAAAACGCATAATGTACAAAAACTAAAACCTTCGAAACCATTGTAAATCAATTATAAAATAATTGTTATAGTTAATTTCTTGGTTATTTGGGAGACGAAAATTAGGGGTGTTACACAGGACCAATGCTCTGATACCACCAAAGGGTGTGACGCTCTCTTTTTAACTTGAAAATAATTAATATTTCCAAATTGTTGCGTACTTGCTATCAAAATTAGGACTAGAAAATTTTTCCTTTTTAGGATTAGTACTTGCTCGTTCATAAACCCTTTTTAACATAAACCATTTTTGAATTCCGCTTAATAATATCTTAGATTCGAAAAGGCTCTCGAGATGACATTTCCTTGATTATAGAAAACATTATTCGTAGTTATTATTAAAACATACCATTTGCCTCTCGAGTTGGATATAAATATATAAATCATAAACCTACTGCCGAATTCTTTTCAAATGGAAATCAGAGTTCGCGGAAGTAAAAGTAATACTTATGGGGCACTGCTGAGGTAACGAAAACATCATATATATATATATATATATATATATAAGTCATAACATAAACCCCATCAGTACAGTCAGCAGCAAGTGATAACAAGTCGAGATAGCAAGTTTTGATGAAACATATACAGACCAGCTGCATAAAATAAAACCTCACCCTAAGACCTCTCGAATATATACAATATATAACAAAATCCAAAAGTAGAAGTCTCAGAGCAAGTCATCTGTGTCCTCAGCAGCTCCTCAGATCCTCCACGGCTCTATCCCTAGGATCTAGGATCCAAAAACATCTACGCTATGCAGGCTCCTATGAACCAGCGGGTCCACCTCTAGCAGAAACAGTCGGCTCAACGTGCACCTCCTCCTTGCTCTCATCCTCCACAGGGTCCTCCTCGACCTCGCCTGACTGTGTAGAGACCCCACCACTGGGTCTAGGATCTGCAGAAGCAGTCCTATCATAGTCAGTCGGACCAGGAGAAGGAGTCTCCTCAGTGACAACTCTATGGGAGGAAGGATGGGAACGAGTGGCAGCTCTAAAACGAAAACTATTAAAACGACGCATAGGTCGAGCCGGGGGTGGTCCTCTATATGTATAAAAAGGTGGAACATGCATAGTATAGACTAATGGGATCCTAAATCGACGAGGTCGCACTCGCACCAGAGGGTTAGGGTGGTAGAGAGTGATCTCAACCTCCCCCTCAAAAGTGGCACGGTGCTCCTTATACGTCCATATGCCACTAGGGATAGGGCGTATCTCGATGCAAGCTAGGTATCTGGCCATCACCTAAACAGGGCATAGGGAGTAAGTATACACATATACATAATTGATAAAGACTAAAATTACAATCACAACTATATCATGGACAGATAATAATGCAGATACATATGAGCACACCAGTTTTCAACATTATAACTCTTATAATGCAAGTGGCATGATGCATGATTTTCTATCCACAACTAAGGCCTCTAAAAGTCCATCTTGGACGTCCATCCATTACACCCTTGTGTTCCCAGAACACCGACATTCGTTCCCATAACGCAATGCCGAACCATACTTGGATAATAAGCATCACTCCCGGAGTGTGCACCACGTTCCCAGAACGCATACGTTCCCAGAACGCATCAAAACCAGGTCCCGGACACTGGCCACATATCTATAATGTGTCATCAAGTAGGTTATAATTTGGTACTCCCGGAGTACCCTCCTCATATTCCCAGAATATGATAAACGTTCCTACCAACCAGACTTCCAGTCTATATGGATGCACAAATATCGGGGTTGGTTTTATCTTTGCATTAATTAATGTGATTTAGAAATATTCCAATTTCTCTTTTGAATGATTTATTTGAGGCATAATCTTTGGCATAAAATTCTCCTTTGGATCATCTCAAAACATGCCCTTAAACTTAGATTGGGTAAAACAAAATCAATGGTATTCAAAAACTTAACTTTGTATTTTTCAGATTCAAGTACTAACCGGTTACAGTTTCAGGCTAACCGGTTAGAATTACAGACCTGAACTGTTTACCATTGCAATTCAGAAAAACCCTTTTTCTTGAATTCTCTACCCAATCCATAAACAAGTTAAACATTGTTTTATGCCTCAAAAATCACAGTTTTCATCATTCAAAAGTCCCAATCACATTTTGTTTCCAATAAAGCATAATTTCCTCTTGAAATTATTCCATCAAATTAAGGTATTAACCCTTTACCCTTAAATCTGAACCAAGACAGTATTGTTACCTTAATTTCAGATTCTTTCTAGTGAAATTAAAGTGTAGATTTGAGTAAAATTTGTGAAACTTCAAGACTGTTTTATAAACTGATTTTCTTTTGAAATTCTGCAGTGTCTAACCGGTTACGAATATCGATTAACCGGTTAGATTATGCAGTCAGTCCATTAAAACAAGAGTTTTGATACATCATTCTTTTTATTTCTCAAATCTAACCAAATTTCATCCTTTAGTAGGGTACATATACCTTAAATAAACAGGTTTCACCACAGAAACAAGTCCAAGTTGCATGCATTAAGCTTTTTGCATCAAATTGCATATAAATGAACATAAACACAATTCAATACAACAAAACTTATAATAAGCATTCAAATCCAGAATTCAGTATCAATATCCTTTGCATGCACCAACATAAAGTTGCTCAAACAATATTGAGTAAGAATTTGGCCTCCAAGCCTTTGTGCCATATTGCACATAATGCCCTTTTGAGTTTTGTTAACTCAAATCCTAAATCACTTGATTTTTTGTCTGAATCTAGTATAAGCTAGACTTCTCCCATACCTTAAGACAAAGTTTGATGACAATCAACACTGATTTTGGAGAAAGACCACAGATTCCCCACAATTCCTCAAATCTGCTCTCAGCCACGAACTCCACCAACAGGGTCCAAAGACCAGAAGTTTTGACATAGCAAATGGCCAAAGAAATTGGGGAAAACCATTAGGACTCAAAATAGGTAACATGCACTAAGAGGTAGAAAAGATTTGAGGCTTAATGGTGAACTACACTTACCAAAATTAAGGCTGGAATTCAGCTTCCAGAATAGGAATGATAGAGAACTCAGACTTCAACTTCTAACTTCCAAGGTTGATTTCTCCTTCCACACGAACCCTCAACTCACAAACTTGGTGTCTTTACAAAGCTCAAGTTGTAAGCTTTGCAATGGTGTATGGCTCTCAGTATCACTCTCAAAAACAAGGAAGAATTCCTTTGGACGAAATAGGAACCCTAATTCACTCTCTCAGCATGAAACCAGATGCATCAACCCTCAATTCCTCAGAAATCCATCCATTTATAGATGAATTAGACTTGCATGCACGTTGACGCGTGTGATCCCACTAATCTCAGGCTGTAATCGTGGCGAATTCGGGATTAATCAAGGGATTACTCATCAAAATCCACTAACCCAGTTTCTGGGTTCATCGTCTAACCGGTTATAGGGCATTACTAACCGGTTAGATTAGTACAAAATTTAAAAATTAATATTTTTAAATCTTTCCCTCCAAGAACCTATTCAATATTACCTCTAAGTCCTCATTCAAGGACCAAAATGCAATATCCTTATATTTTGCATTTATTTGCCATATAAAAATATTTCAACTTATTTTTATATTTCAGGCTAACTAAACACAGAATATAAACTTGGGAAAAATTTCTATAAATTAATAATAAAACTTTTATTATTAATTTCCTATTACTCGGGAGACGAAAATTAGGGGTGTTACAATTTCACTAAATATATAAATGCATCAAATAATATCTAAATGAAGCAATTTTCTCATATCAGGTTTTTCATGGGTGTAAATCAATTATTTTCTTATGTTGGAGTATCATTGACCTATGACATGTGAATCAAGTAATTAGGGTTATCATGACTCTTGAGGCATGAAGAAAACAATTTCTTCTATTGAAGTGTCTATGACTTAGGGAAGTAACCAGAGTTATCATCATCTTTGAGGTTTTAAATCAAAAATTTTCTTTTATTTGATTGTCTCTGACGTAAAGGATGCAAATTATCAAGTAAATGAGGTTATTATAACATATGTGGGAGTAAATCAAATAATTTATTGTATTGAAGTATCTTGACCTAAGGGGTGCAAATCAAATAACTAGGGTTAAGGTGTAAATCAAACAATTTATTCTATCGAAGTATATACTGCCTAAAGGATGCAAATCAAGCAACTAGGGTTATTATCACATTTGCAAGTGTAAATCAAGTAATTTTTTCTATTTCAGTATTCTTGATCTCGGGATACAAATCAAGTAATTAGGTTATCATGATCCTAGCCGGTGCAAATCAAATAATTTCTTCCATTGAAGTATCTTTGATCAAAGGGGTGCAGATAAAAAAACTAGGGTTATAATTCGGATAAGACCCTTGTAATTGACATCCTACATCTTTACCCAGAGCAATAATTTAATTTATATTTAACAATTTTAAAATATATATTCTTAAAAAAATTTCATGAAAAATTAGTTTATTTTTTAATTAGTTAATTTTATGTAAGAACTAATTAACTTTACTATAATTTAATAATTTATATTTCATCTAAAAATTAATTTAATTCAATTTAAATTACACTATCCCTGTTATTAAATATAAGACCCTTTTGACATTTTTACCAATTTTCAATGACCATTAATTACTTCTTTCCATAAACATCGTTATCTATTTAACACTTTTTAGTAGGGGTGTTCAAAACCGACCCGGACCAATTAAAACCCTCAAAACCGGACCAAAAAACTGAAAACCAAAAAAAAAATATCGCATGTACTGGTTTTCTTTTTTGGACTTGTTTTCTGGAAACCGGTCGGTTCGGTTTGGTTTTCGATTTCAATTGAAAATCCGAACCGGTCCAAACCGAACCGATCATTGCCTTGCGTTTTTTCCCTTTAGTTGTGTTGCCTATGGCTCTCAGCCTCTAAGTCTCAAACCCACAAACTCCATACACAAACCCTACCTACCGCCGCCACCTCTCCTCAACAGTCGACCCCTCTCCTTTCCCGTCGCCGCCTCTCCTCTACCGCCGCTCCTCAACCAGAACCCAGTCACCCTCATCTCACGACGGACATGACCCACAAAGGCACAAACCCTCTTTCGTGCTATCAAACCCGCGATTGACTCTGTCTTATGGCTTAGAACGGCAACTTATGGCTTACGGTGATGCGAATCTCAGTTCCAACTTATGGAAAGGTTGAATCTTCATTTGCTGAATCTGACTAACCTGGTTATACCCCTAGCTGCAATGGAGGTAAGATTTCTCCACCATTTCTTCGTTGTTGCTATTTTTTTTGGTAAAAATTGCTATTTATTTTTAAATGTTACTATGTTAGTGTTAGTGCATTTATTTTTTAGTTAAAATTACAAATGAAAAAAAACAAATTAGGTGTTTTAAGCAGATCTAATCTGCTGGTTCCCAAGTGTTGGGGCTTTAGCTTTCCAATTTTCGTTGGTTCAATCTAATCCTTTTATTTATTTATTTTTTTGAAAAATTTCTTATTTTAAGTTATTTCCAGAATTTTTTCATATTCTTATAGTTGTCCTTTGACATATAATAGGAAAAGATGAAACTCTATCATGAATTTGTTTCAACTAAAGATAAACATAAAGTACGGATAAACTCCCTATATGATAGAGTTATCCACTTATTAGATAAACACAAATTGTTCATAACAATCCCCATTTGATGACTAATATTGTATAATTGTAAGATAAATCAAATAGATTCATTTTTTAAAAAAAAATGAAATAGATTAATAAAATAGAGAAAATTAAGAATACAACGAAGTTAATGAGATTGAGTTGTCCATATCTTTTTAAAAAAGATACAATGATAGAGAAAATTAAGGAGATTGAGTCGGTTACATACAATATAAATAAATGATGTTATTTGAGAATTTTTATTATACAGTCAATTGAACCACAAAACCAACCAAGCCACTGGAGCCTCCAAGCGTTACTGTTGACAATGCTGTGAAGGAGAATGAGAATGTGGTTGTTGCACCCACTAAGAAGAATGTAGGTGAACCTGTTGACATGCCTGACAAATCCTTCATATAATGTGAAGGGTGCAGTTTTGTCACAGCTAACATCTCTTACATAAAAGTCATAGTCGACGTAATTTTTTTTGTCACAGCTATCATTGTTACAGAACATTTTTTTCTTAACTAATTTAGTCTGACAACTAAAGTTAATGTAACCAGAAAATTGATGAGCGATCTCTTGCTAGAGAGGCCTCGTTAGACGAAATGAGGTCAAAATTGAGTGTTATTGAGCGCGTGTTAAACAGACTAGGTATATCTAATTTACCAAATAATAAAGTAGGATACTTTAGGCCTACTGGTTCCCTTGCCACTCTCAGTCGTGGCACGACTAACGTGGGCAATATAAATAAGGCAACTAGTTTTGAAAGATCCCCTTTTGTGGACAAGGATATAGTTGACTTGTGTGAGGAGGAGGTTTCGAATAAGAGATCATATAAAAAAGCACTACAGAAAGAGAAAGAGAAGGTATGATTTCCTTTCATTGTTATGATTTAGTGTTTAAGGTTATGTCTCATATTTGACTATTATTAATGTAGCCACTTTGTGCTAGGCAGTCAATTTTTGATGCATCACAGGATAAAAAAGGGATTAGCAAAAGATTATTTAAGAATACGGCAAGCGCCACAAAAAAACCCAAGATTCTAAAAGGACAAAACACCTCTGGATATGATCATGGTGATGTTTCCACAAAGTCAGACCCCAAAGCATCCAAACTGAGTATAATCCAGCAGGTACTAATTATTTTATTTATTTATTTTCCTTTTGAAAAACATTTCCAACAAGTACTGCCACCTTTTTTTTTTAGAAACTGAGACCAAAATATTGTCCAACCCCCGGCATGCAGCTATCATTCATGCAGGAACGGGTTGCACTTTATGCATTTGCGACACAACTTGATCCAAGGTAACATTTTATTTGAATTTTTCCTTTAATCTTAAAAAAAAATACTCCTTCTACTGTTATATGCTAATGTTTGTAATCATTTTATTCTCAATTTCAGTGAGGTGATCTTTAGGAACAAAGACACTATGCTAAAGAGGCGAGACATACTGGATATACCCTCAGGAAGGCCTATAGATCCTGATGTAATCATTTTACACATCATCCTTAAAGGCACATATTTTTTTTTCTCTTTTTGTGTATTTAAATTGTCATTGTGTTTTCTATGCAGATAATTAGGTTAATGGCTCTGAAGCTCATGATTGCTGAGAAGGAGAATATAGATCCTTTATTTTGGGCTTTGCCCCCATCATTTGTTGTAAGTAATTAACATAATCCTATTTATTTACTTCATATATAATATAATATGAAGTTCCCCATCATGATACTACTTATATACACATGCAAGAGGATATACAAAATGGTGCCACTGTGGACAGCATTAGAGCCAGATATATATCCACCTGGATGCCCCAATCTAAATACCTCCGATATGTAAATCTAATTAGCTACGAATAATTCAAAATATATTTGTCATCATATATGTCTCAATTTTGATATTTAACTTGTTAATTTTATGAATCGCAGGTGTTCATTCCAATTTGTGAAGAGGTGCCCAAACAGTCTTCCTAGGATGATGATTCTGAAGAGGGTCCTGATATGTCTGTTTAGCAAATTGAAGATGTGAACAGTATCATTCGTACTTCTAATAGGTCTCAAAGCATTAAAAAATTACTCATGTAAACTTTTAACCATATGACATTTACTCATACAATTTCCATTAATTTATACAGCAAAGATACCATTGTGCATGTGTTGAGCTGGATGGATATGGTTGCATACTTTGAACCCTCTATTATTGGAGTGGTACTCTTCTAGTGATCTTAAAAAAAAAGGACTTGATACATACAGTCACATAATCCTAAGCAACGAAGCACAACATAAATAAAAACCTTTTATCTATTGAATCTGGGAAAGAGCTAATGATTTTAAACTGAATTCATCATTCAACACAACACCAAAAGAAAAATAAATATTCAAATATTCAAATTTCATATAGTTATCATAAGCCATTAACTCCTGAGAGCTTCTGCACTTCATGTTTCACCAGCAAGACAGCAGTAGTAACAACAACAAGACAGCAGAAATTCAGAAGCAAGATAGGAAGACATCGAATGACAAAATTCAACCACCATCAAACACCATCATCTTCGGAGGACGGCACGCCCTATTCATATATATAAGAGGCATTATGATGTGATAGAACAAAGTTAGGACAATAGAAACAGCATAATTTCATAATTGATTGATATTTTACCTCAGATTCAGATTCTTCAGTTGTCTGTGTAAAATTCCTTTTTAAGGCTTCTACAAGGCGAGACCTGATATTGTGACCATCCTGCCTACAACTTCCACATTTTCGAATATTCTTCTTCTTCCCTCGAATAACAGCAAAGGTTCCGCAACCCTTTGTTCTGACACGAGTTGGATCTTTCACATGTTGATCACTACAATTTTGTCCACTTTCACCAACATTAACTGTTGATTGATTATTTGATAATGATCTATCTGCATTGGCATTCAACAACTCCCTAATCTCATGATAATCCTCAAGAGAACGACCAACAATATTAAACAAACACCTTGCACAACGTTTAAGAGATGTAATGCGATTAAGCCAATTGCTTAGATCACAACCACTGCCTTGTTGCACATTTTGATCCAAGCCCTCCTTTGCATTAATTCTCCACCTATTCCAAATCAAACTTTCAGGCAGCACATGTATTTGAAGGTTCACAAGCACGCACATAATATGGACACATGGATATCCCTTTGATTGCAATCCTTGACAAGAACATTTAAATTCATTCGTCGATGGAAACCAAGATACATTTCGTTGACTCCTTCTACTCCCCTGGCTAAATTTCTTAACAACAAAGATCACACTACCAGATGTTTTCCTACTTCCATCTATATAGACACTGCCTAGTCCCAACAAAACCTCACGAAACTTATAAAAGATTGCCCTTGTATATACCTTTGCTGCAAACAACTCAATTGATGGCACAAAGGTCTTTAACACAGGAATTCCGTCCAATGATCTCAAGTCAGCTTCCACCTCTTGGTTGCGGATATAATTCACACAATGCTCAAAGTGTCTCACAAATTCTAGAAACCTATCATTTGACCCCACATACTTACCTAGTTGTGCATGCAATCCTTCACATCGAGACTTCCTTTGGCAAGCAAAGAATAAACCCCTCATATATGCACTAGCCCACATGTCTTTCATGTTAGTTATTTTTTTGACCCAAGTATTATGCTTCACCTTACATTTATCCAAAACATATTCCCACTTCGCTTCAAACTCATCCACATCATATAGTTTCTAAAGCCTTTGGTGAACTCTGTTGATCCCACATTCGTGTTGGCATTATTTAGTAAGTGCCACCCACATAACCGATGGTGCGCATCAGGAAACACTCTTGCAATAGCATTCCTCATCGACATGTCTCCATCTGTGATCACAGATTCAGGACACTTTCCATTCATTGCATTAAGAAACTCTTGTCGACCTCATGCTTCCAATACAGTCGACCATCACATAACCCTTTCTGACGAAGATACCTTAGTGTGGCGTGCGCATCGCCTTCTTGCTGTCGGCGTTGTTTGATAAGTTGATTGCACATTTGCTTCCGCTTAAATCCTATATTGCCATACCCACGAGAAAGATGACCAGCAAGACCAAATATTTTGGGCATGCCGATACGAACTTCTCTCATGCTATTCATCTCCGCGATATCAGCTTCACTCATCTTATTATGTGATTTTAGACGACCAGCAAACCTATCACTAAATTCTTCATGATTATGCTTATCCTCAAATTGAATTACAGTCCAAGGACCACTGCTTTTGTCAACACGAACACGAAACTCAGCCTTGCATCCACACCTTGTGATTGCTCTTGATTCCCTTCCCGATTTGTATTCAATATCTTTATTGTTCTCCCTTCTAAGACCTTCCCGTGAACAAACAAAAGACTTTCACACTACATCACCCAAACTACCATAATATGAGAATGTGGCTGTTGCACCCACTAAGAAGAATGTAGGTGAACCTGTTGACATGCCTGACAAATCCTTCATATACTGTGAAGGGTGCAGTTTTGTCACAGCTAACATCTCTTACATAAAAGACATAGTCGACGTAATTTTTTTTGTCACAGCTATCATTGTTACAGAACATTTTTTTCTTAACTAATTTAGTCTGACAACTAAAGTTAATGTAACCAGAAAATTGATGAGCGATCTCTTGCTAGAGAGGCCTCGTTAGACGAAATGAGGTCTAAATTGAGTGTTATTGAGCGCGTGTTAAACAGACCAGGTATATCTAATTTGCCAAATAATAAAGTAGGATACTTTAGGCCTACCGGTTCCCCTGCATCTCTCAATCATGGAACGACTAACGTGGGCAATATGAATAAGGCAACTAGTATTGAAAGATCCCCTTTTGTGGACAATGATATAGTTGACTTGTGTGAGGAGGAGGTTTCGAATAAGAGACCATATAAAAAATCTCTACAGAAAGAGAAAGAGAAGGTATGATTTCCTTTCATTATTATGATTTAGTGTTTAAGGTTATGTCTCATATTTGACTATTATTAATGTAGCCACTTTGTGCTATGCAGTCAATTTTTGATGCATCACAGGATAAAAAAGGGATTAGCAAAAGATTATTTAAGAATCCGGCAAACGCCACAAAAAAACCCAAGATTCTAAAAGGACAAAACACCTCTGAATATGACCATGGTGATGTTTCCACAAAGTCAGACCCTAAAGCATCCAAACTGAGTATAATCCAGCAGGTACTAATTATTTTATTTATTTATTTTCCTTTTGAAAAGCATTTCCAACAACTACTGCCACCTTTTTTTTTTTGTAGAAACTGAGGCCAAAATATCGTCCAACCCCCGACATGCAGCTGTCATTCAAGCAGGAGCGGGTTGCACCTTATGCATTTGCGACACAACTTGATCCAAGGTAACATTTTATTTGAATTTTTCCTTTAATCTTAAAAAAATACTCCTTCTACTGTTATATGCTAATGTTTGTAATCATTTTATTCTCAATTTCAGTGAGGTGATTTTAGGAACAAAGACACTATGCTAAAGAGGCGAGACATATTGGATATACCCTCAAGAAGGCCTATAGATCCTGATGTAATCATTTTACACATCATCCTTAAAGGCACATATTTTTTTTTCTCTTTTTGTGTATTTAAATTGTCATTGTGTTTTCTATGCAGATAATTAGGTTAATAGCTCTGAAGCTCATGATTGCTGAGAAGGAGAATATAGATCCTTTATTTTGGGCTTTGCCCCCATCATTTGCTGTAAGTAATTAACATAGTCCTATTTATTTACTTCATATATAATATAATATGAAGTTCCCCATCATGATACTACTTATATACACATGCAGGAGGATGTACAAAATGGTGCCGCTGTGGACAAAATTAGAGCCAGATATATATCCACCTGGATGCCCCAATCTAAATACCTCCGATATGTAAATCTAATTAGCTACGAATAATTCAAAATATATTTTTCATCATATATGTCTCAATTTTGATATTTGACTTGTTAATTTTATGAATCACAGGTGTTCATTCCAATTTGTGAAAATGAAAACCATTGGTATCTAATGGTTGTGTCACTTCAAAACCAGATGCTTTATCGCTTAGATTCTTTTAAAGGCAGAATTAACTCTAGGGCCCATGATTTCACGTTACGGTTTCTGGTAAATTACATTCATATCTAAAATTTCCTAAAATCAATGCATTAAAATAAATTAATAACAAATCTATGCATGACATTTTAATAGGCCGGAGTCTTGTCAAAGATGATGCCCAAACAGTCTTCCTGGGATGATGATTCTGAAGAGGGTCCTGATATATCTGTTTGGCAAATTGAAGATGTGAATAGTATCATTCGTACTTCTAATAGGTATCAAAGCATTAAAAAAATTGCTCATGTAAAGTTTTAACCATATGACATTTACTCATACAATTTCCATTAATTTATACAGCAAAGATACCATTGTGCATGTGTTGAGCTGGATGGATATGATTGCATACTTTGAACCCTCTATTATTGGAGTGATACTCTTCTAGTGATCTTAAAAAAAAGGACTTGATACATACAGTCACATAATCCTAAGCAACGAATAACAACATAAATAAAAACCTTTTATCTATTGAATCTGGGAAAGAGCTAATGATTTTAAACTGAATTCATCATTCAACACAACACCAAAAGAAAAATAAATATTCAAATATTCAAATTTCATATAGTTATCAAAAGTCAGTAACTCCTGAGAGCTTCTGCACTTCATGTTTCACCAGCAAGACAGCAGTAGTAACAACAACAAGACAGCAGAAATTCAGAAGCAAGATAGGAAGACATCGAATGACAAAATTCAACCACCATCAAACACCATCATCTTCGGAGTACGGCAGACCCTATTCATATATATAAGAGGCATTATGATGTGATAGAACAAAGTTAGGACAATAGAAACAGCATAATTTCATAATAGATCGATATTTTACCTCAGATTCAGATTCTTCAGATGTCTGTGTAAAATTCCTTTTTAAGGCTTCTACAAGGCGAGACCTGATATTGTGACCATCCTGCCTACAACTTCCACATTTTTGAATTTTCTTCTTCTTCCCTCGAACAACAGCAAAGGTTCCGCAACCTTTTGTTCTGACACGAGTTGGATCTTTCACATGTTGATCACTGCAATTTTGTCCACTTTCACCATCATTAACTGTTGATTGATTATTTGATAATAATCTATCTGCATTGGCATTCAACAACTCCCTAATCTCATGATAATCCTCAAGAGAACGACCAACAATATTAAACAAACGCCTTGCACAACGTTTAAGAGATGTAATGCGATTAAGCCAATTGCTTAGATCACAACCACCGCCTTGTTGCACATTTTGATCCAAGCCCTCCTTTGCATTGATTCTTCACCTATTCCAAATCAAACTTTCAGGCAGCACTTGTATTTGAAGCTTCACAAGCACGCACATAATATGGACACATGGATATCCCTTTGATTGCAATTCTTGACAAGAACATTTAAATTCATTCGTCGATGGAAACCAAGATACATTTCGTTGACTCCTTCTACTCCCCTGGCTAAATTTCTTAACAGCAAAGATCACACTACTTGATGTTTTCCTACTTCCATCTATATAGACACTGCCTAGTCCCAACAACCGAAACTTATAAAAGATTGCCCTTGTATACACCTTTGCTGCAAACAACTCAATTGATGGCACAGAGGTCTTTAACACAGGAATTTCGTCCAATGATCTCAAGTCAACTTCCACCTCATTGTTGTGGATATAATTCACACAATTCTCAAAGTGTCTCACAAATTCTAGCAACCTATCATTTGACCCCACATACTTACCAACTTGTGTATGCAATCCTTCACATTGAGACGTCCTTTGGCCAGCAAAGAATAAACCCCTTATATATGCACTAGCCCACATGTCTTTCATGTTAGTTATTTTTTTGACCCAAGTATTATGCTTCACCTTACATTTATCCAAAACATATTCCCACTTCGCTTCAAACTCATCCACATCATATTCCTCCATCATACAGTTTCTAAAGCCTTTGGTGAACTCTGTTGATCCCACATTCGTGTTGGCATTATTTAGTAAGTGCCACCCACATAACCGATGGTGCGCATCAGGAAACACTCTTGCAATAGCATTCCTCATCGACATGTCTCCATCTGTGATCACAGATTCAGGACACTTTCCATTCATTGCATTAAGAAACTCTTGTCGACCTCATGCTTCCAATACAGCCGACCATCACATAACCCTTTCTGACGAAGATACCTTAGTGTGGCGTGCGCATCGCCTTCTTGCGGTCGGCGTTCTTTGATAAGTTGATTGTATATTTGCTTCCGCTTAAATCCTATATTGCCATACCCACGAGAAAGATGACCAGCAAGACCAAATATTTTGGGCATGCCGATACGAACTTCTCTCATGCTATTCATCTCCGCGATATCAGCTCCACTCATCTTATTATGTGATTTTAGACGACCAACATACCTATCACTAAATACTTCATGATTATGCTTATCCTCAAAATGAATTACAGTCCAAGGACCACTGCTTTTGTCAACACGAACATGAAACTCAGCCTTGCATCCACACCTTGTGATTGCTCTTGATTCCCTTCCCGATTCGTCTTCAATATCTTTATTGTTCTCCCTTCTAAGACCTTCCCGTGAACAAACAAAAGACTTCCACACTACATCACCCAAACTACCATAATATGAGAATGTGGTTGTTGCACCCACTAAGAAGAATGTAGGTGAACCTGTTGACATGCCTGACAAATCCTTCATATACTGTGAAGGGTGCAGTTTTGTCACAGCTAACATCTCTTACATAAAAGACATAGTCGACGTAATTTTTTTTGTCACAGCTATCATTGTTACAGAACATTTTTTTCTTAACTAATTTAGTCTGACAACTAAAGTTAATGTAACCAGAAAATTGATGAGCGATCTCTTGCTAGAGAGGCCTCGTTAGACGAAATGAGGTCTAAATTGAGTGTTATTGAGCGCGTGTTAAACAGACCAGGTATATCTAATTTGCCAAATAATAAAGTAGGATACTTTAGGCCTACCGGTTCCTCTGCCTCTCTCAGTCATGGAACGACTAACGTGGGCAATATGAATAAGGCAATTAGTATTGAAAGATCCCCTTTTGTGGACAATGATATAGTTGACTTGTGTGAGGAGGAGGTTTCGAATAAGAGACCATATGAAAAATCTCTAGAGAAAGAGAAGGTATGATTTCCTTTCATTATTATGATTTAGTGTTTAAGGTTATGTCTCATATTTGACTATTATTAATGTAGCCACTTTGTGCTATGCAGACAATTTTTTATGCATCACAGGATAAAAAAGGGATTAGCAAAAGATTATTTAAGAATCCGGCAAACGCCACAAAAAAACCCAAGATTCTAAAAGGACAAAACACCTCTGAATATGACCATGGTGATGTTTCCTCAAAGTCAGACCCCAAAGCATCCAAACTGAGTATAATCCAGCAGGTACTAATTATTTTATTTATTTATTTATTTTCCTTTTGAAAAGCATTTCCAACAAGTTCTGCCACCTTTTTTTTTGTAGAAACTGAGGCCAAAATATCGTCCAACCCCCGACATGCAGCTGTCATTCATGCAGGAGCGGGTTGCACTTTATGCATTTGCGACACAACTTGATCCAAGGTAACATTTTATTTGAATTTTTCCTTTAATCTTAAAAAAATACTCCTTCTACTGTTATATGCTAATGTTTGTAATCATTTTATTCTCAATTTCAGTTAGGTGATCTTTAGGAACAAAGACACAATGCTAAAGAGGCGAGACATATTGGATATACCCTCAGGAAGGCCTATAGATCCTGATGTAATCATTTTACACATCATCCTTAAAGGCACATATTTTTTTTCTCTTTTTGTGTATTTAAATTGTCATTGTGTTTTCTATGCAGATAATTAGGTTAATGGCTCTGAAGCTCATGATTGCTGAGAAGGAGAATATAGATCCTTTATTTTGGGCTTTGCCCCCATCATTTGCCGTAAGTAATTAACATAATCCTATTTATTTACTTCATATATAATATAATATGAAGTTCCCCATCATGATACTACTTATATACACATGCAGGAGGATATACAAAATGGTGCCACTGTGGACAGCATTAGAGCCAGATATATATCCACCTGGATGCCCCAATCTAAATACCTCCGATATGTAAATCTAATTAGCTACGAATAATTCAAAATATATTTGTCATCATATATGTCTCAATTTTGATATTTGACTTGTTAATTTTATGAATCACAGGTGTTCATTCCAATTTGTGAAAATGGAGACCATTGGTATCTAATGGTTGTGTCACTTCAAAACGAGATGCTTTATCGCTTAGATTCTTTTAAAGGCAGAATTAACTCTAGGGCCCATGATTTCACGTTACGGTTTCTGGTAAATTACATTCATGTCTAAAATTTCCTAAAATCAATGCATTAAAATAAATTAATAACAATTCTATGCATGACATTTTAATAGGCCGGAGTCTTGTCAAAGATGGTGCCCAAACAGTCTTCCTGGGATGATGATTCTGAAGAGGGTCCTGATATATCTGTTTGGCAAATTGAAGATGTGAATAGTATCATTCGTACTTCTAATAGGTATGAAAGCATTAAAAAATGGCTCATGTAAACTTTTAACCATATGACATTTACTCATACAATTTCCATTAATTTATAGAGCAAAGATACCATTGTGCATGTGTTGAGTTGGATGGATATGGGTGCATACTTTGAACCCTCTATCGTTGGAGCGGTACTCTTCTAGTGATCTTAAAAAAAGGACTTGATACATACAGTCACATAATCCTAAGCAACGAAGAACAACATAAATAAAAACCTTTTATCTATTGAATCTGGGAAAGAGCTAATGATTTTAAACTGAATTCATCATTCAACACAACACCAAAAGAAAAATAAATATTCAAATATTCAAATTTCATAGTTATCATAAGCCATTAACTCCTGAGAGCTTCTGCACTTCATGTTTCACCAGCAAGACAACAGTAGTAACAACAACATGACAACAGAAATTCAGAAGCAAGATAGGAAGACATCGAATGACCAAATTCAACCACCATCAAACACCATCATCTTCGGAGTACGGCACACCCTATTCATATATATAAGAGGCATTATGATGCTACATAACAAAGTTAGGACAATAGAAACAGCATAATTTCATAATTGATTGATATTTTACCTCAAATTCAGATTCTTCAGATGTCTGTGTAAAATTCCTTTTTAAGGCTTCTACAGGGCGAGACCTGATATTGTGACCATCCTGCCTACAACTTCCACATTTTCGAATTTTCTTCTTCTTCCCTTGAACAACAACAGAGGTTCCGCAACCTTTTGTTCTAACACGAGTTGGATCTTTCACATGTTGATCACTGCAATTTCGTCCACTTTCACCAACATTAACTGTTGATTGATTATTTGATAATAATCTACCTGCATTGGCATTCAACAACTCCCTAATCTCATGATAATCCTCAAGAGAACGACCAACAATACTAAACAAACGCCTTGCACAACGTTTAAGAGATGTAATGCGATTAAGCCGATTACTTAGATCACAACCACCGCCTTGTTGCACATTTTGATCCAAGCCCTCCTTTGCATTGATTCTTCACCTATTCCAAATCAAACTTTCAGGCAGCACTTGTATTTGAAGCTTCACAAGCACGCACATAATATGGACACATGGATATCCCTTTTATTGCAATTCTTGACAAGAACATTTAAATTCATTCGTCGATGGAAACCAAGATACATTTCGTTGACTCCTTCTACTCCCCTGGCTAAATTTCTTAACAGCAAAGATCACACTACTTGATGTTTTCCTACTTCCATCTATATAGACACTGCCTAGTCCAAACAACCGAAACTTATAAAAGATTGCCCTTGTATACACCTTTGCTGCAAACAACTCAATTGATGGCACAGAGGTCTTTAACACAGGAATTTCGTCCAATGATCTCAAGTCAACTTCCACCTCATTGTTGTGGATATAATTCACACAATGCTCAAAGTGTCTCACAAATTCTAGCAACCTATCATTTGACCCCACATACTTACCAACTTGTGTATGCAATCCTTCACATTGAGACGTCCTTTGGCCAACAAAGAATAAACCCCTCATATATGCACTAGCCCACATGTCTTTCATGTTAGTTATTTTTTTGACCCAAGTATTATGCTTCACCTTACATTTATCCAAAACATATTCCCACTTCGCTTCAAACTCATCCACATCATATTCCTCCATCATACAGTTTCTAAAGCCTTTGGTGAACTCTGTTGATCCCACATTCGTGTTGGCATTATTTAGTAAGTGCCACCCACATAACTGATGGTGCGCATCAGGAAACACTCTTGCAATAGCATTCCTCATCGACATGTCTCCATCTGTGATCACAGATTCAGGACACTTTCCATTCATTGCATTAAGAAACTCTTGTAACAACCACACATACATAGTTTCAGCCTCATTTGACACAACGCCACAAGCAAAAATAACAGTTTGTGAGTGGTGATTAACACCGCAAAATACAACGACGGGCCACTTGTACTTGTTACGACCATAGGTTGCATCAAATGCTAAAACATCACCAAAAATTTTATAATCATCCCGGGATTCACCGTCACACCAAAACAACCTTGACAACTTGCCCTCATTGTCTACCTCATGCTTCCAATACAGCCGACCATCACATAACCCTTTCTGACGAAGATACCTTAGTGTGGCGTGCGCATCGCCTTCTTGTTGTCGGCGTTCTTTGATAAGTTGATTGTACATTTGCTTCCGCTTAAATCCTATATTGCCATACGCACGAGAAAGATGACCTGCAAGACCAAATATTTTGGGCATGCCGATACCAACTTCTCTCATGCTATTCATCTCCGCGATATCAGCTTCACTCATCTTATTATGTGATTTTAGATGACCAGCAAACCTGTAACATCCCTAATTTTAATCCCTAATATATTTATAAGTTGTATTGACTTAAATAAATGTTTCTTAAAAATCAATTATTTAGTTGTGTATTTATATAAGAATACATTATGTTAATTACGAAATTACGAAAATATATTTCATTTATTTTATGTTCTAAATTAAATTCATTTAAAATAGTTATCCTACATCAAAAATATTCTTTATGTGTTTTACTTTATTTTGAAATATTTCATATGAAAATATTTTATAGGAAATATTTATAAGTTTCTTATTTTATAATTTTTATTTTAGTATTTAAATTGATTATTGGTATTTTGAGTTTTAAAATAAAAGAATAAATAAAATAAAATAAATAAATAAATAAAAGTGTGTATTAATATATATGTTTAAAAAAATGTGTTTAATAGTACTTTTAAAATAATACTAACATACACTAATAATAATAATCATAATAATACTAATAATAATAATCATAATAATAATAATATAAAAAATAAAAATAATAATAATAAAAGTAATAAAAAAATAAAATAAAAAAAAAGAAAAAAAAATAAAAAGAGAAGGGGTTCTTCGTGAACCCCAACTCTCTCTTCTTCCTCAAGGGCACCGCCGGCCCTAGTTCTTTCCTCCCTCCCAACTCCTTCTCTCCCGCCGCCGACCGCCAGCCACCATCACCTCCGCCCCGAACCTTTCAAATTCATCTCTCTCTTTCCTTACCTTCCACTCATGCGATCTCTCCTTCCTCTCACACCACTTCTCTTTCTCCGCCACAACCGACGAATCGCCGCCACCACCCCATAGCCACTGAACTCGAGCCTCTTCTTCATTCGGTCCCGTTCTCTCTTCTCCGCCTCGCGCTTTCCCTCTCTCTCACTGGGTCGCAAATTGCGACTCCCTCCCTCTGCAGATCGCGAAGCCGCCGCCCCCACTCCTCACAGCCGCCACCTCTTCCAACCGCCACCAACCGCGAGCTATGGACCTCCAGCCGCCGCGTGGTGTTTCTTCTCCCTCCAAAGGTTGCAGATCTGCGGCCGCCACTGTTTGTAGAGGTCACGATCGCCAGCCGTCGCCGTTGCTGCCTTGAAGTTGCGCCGCCGCCTCCATGGTGTTCTGTCACAGTTCAAACCGCGAACCAGGGTCCTGAAGCAGCCATGGAGTCACGCCACCACCTCTTTCCTCCCTCTGATCCGATGTGTGTTGCTGCTAAGGATCGTCACCGACGCCGGTATCGTCGTCATCGTTACCGGGACCAGCCTCTCTGTTGTGTTTGAACCGGGGTAACCGAACCGGCATCCAAAACCGTCTTCGAGGGTAAATCTCTAATATCTCTTTTAATTGCCTTATGTTGTATTTTAAAAATAATAATGATAATAATATTAATAATATTGGTAATAATTATATAGTGTTAAATTGTTTTAGTACGTGATTATTATTTTGAAAAATGAATTGTACTATGAATTAGTGTTTATCTTAGTTAAAGTATTATTTTTAATGATTTTAATTAGTTACTTTGATTTGGGATAATATCGGATTAAATGTTATGTCAAATAAATTGTTTTAAAGAGTACTTTAGTTAAACGTGTAGGGTCCCTAAGTAAGTGAGCTGTCGTTTATCTTAGTGGAATTGTCCCTAGGCTAAACAATATCTCAATTAATTAGGAACCTCATATATTTGGCGTAACGTTAATCCGAGAAAGGGCGTTGAACATTAATTTCAAACTGAAGGGAAGTGTAATTGTTTTAAGATTATAATGGCGACTTGGATTTATTTTTGAACCGAGAACTCTTCCTTTTAGTTCGGAATTAATAGTGTCAAATAACAATCTTTGATTTTGTGGTTTCAAAACTAAAACTAATTAAACTTTAATGAATTTTTGGTAATTATATTAGTTTTCGAAAGTTAGCGTATTTTCAATAAAAAGCTATACTATTTTATTGAGAAGATAATGATCTTAATTTGAAATCCTATATTATTTTGGTTCGTAAAATATAATTAAATGATTGCGTGATTTGGAAAACTTACGAAATACTTTGCTTTGAAATATTTTAACTATTGAGATTTCAAATTGAGTCGGTTTTGGCGCATCCAATTGACTTCTATTTAATTTAATAAATATAGTCAGACGATGAAGGACATTAGGACCAGCTAAAATGCGAGCAACGAACCGCTTAATGCCGCGAGTAGAAACAGGATCTCCTCGTCGTGCCTCGAAACAAGTTCTGTTAGAACCCCAAGGTAAGGGGTTTATTTGCCGTCTCGGTGGGTGAGATACTAGTACTGTATAATCTGGATCAAGGTTAATTGCTTATGTGTGATTAGGGAATTTAGAATTTATTTTAATGAGATAATATGCTTATATGAGATAAATGCTATTTGTAATGTGTTAAATGCTTAAGTGATGAATTCTTTGAATTATATGTTAATTTTATGTATATATGTATAAGTACCTGAGTAAGTGCTATTTGATGTTAAGGATTATATGCATGATAATTAAATAAGAATTGTAATTGTTAACGGAATATTTAAATTATGATTGTAATTTATATGTTTGATGTGTTCAAAGTGGTGAAGTGAGGTTGGTTTGCGTAGGTGCTAAGTTAGGAAGAGAATAGAATATATAGGAAAGATTAGAAAAGAGGAGATATTATTGGTAGAAGAGAAATGTGTTAGGCGAGGACGGACTAAAATTGATAAAAAGGAAAAGACATAAAATAAAAGAGAAATGAAAAGAGAATAAAGAAAGCACCCGGGTATGCGAATATCGATCCTAGAAGACGTACGGCTGGTGTCATGATGATGACAGGTGGACAATATGCACGGGTTGAGTAAGACGTGCGGCCTTTGGGGATCCGTACGCATCGGTAAGTCGTATCCTCGACAGACGGGGAACGCAGTGGGGTATTCGCATCACCCATTTCTATGTCGGTGGGTACTGGGCCCTAGAAGACGTGTGGTAGTTGGAACCCGCACGCATGGGTTGAGTAAGACGTGCGGCCTTTGAGGATCCATACGCATCGGTAAGACGTATTCCCAGGGAGACGGTGGATACGCAGTGGCGGGAGCCCCACGACACTACAAAAGGAACAGGAAAGATAATAAAAGAGAAGGGGTTGGTGGGTACTGGACCCTAGAAGACGTGTGGTAGTTGGAACCCGCATGCATGGGTTGAGTAAGACGTGCGGCCTTTGGGGATCCGTACGCATCGGTAAGTCGTATCCTCGACAGACGGGGAACGCAGTGGCAGGAGCCCCACGACTCCGGGGTCTATGGGTACTGGACCTTAGAAGACGTGTGGTAGTTGGAACCCGCACGCATTGGTTGAGTAAGACGACCAGACAGAGCCTGGCGCATCGGTAAGACGTATCCCTGAGTAGACGGAGGATACGCAGTGGCAGGAGTCCCATGACGCCCTAAAACATAAAGGAAAAATAATAAGGATAAAAAAAAGTAAATATAAGGAAGTAAGAGGAAGAACGGGGGAGTAAAGGAGATGTGAGAAAAATGAGTAGAATAGGTGTGAGTGAGAATTTAGTGTAAATAGGTAAGTGGCGAAATAGATTAGGTAAGGATATGTATCAGAAGGTGCTAATAATTGGAGACGATTGTGTTTGTAGTGAATAGGTGATTGGGTGTGATTATGTTGGTGTTATTTGACTAATTGCTAAATGTGTATGACTTGGCTCGTATTATTCTTTACTAGTTGTGCAATTCTCACCCTTACAACCACCACAGGTACAGGTACAGGTCAGGAGCATAGTTGATATTCGGGCCGAGCAGGAGCACACTTCCCCACGGGAAGTGTGAGTTATTTTCTCTTAGCTAGAGTTTAGCCGGGCCACGTCTATGTTTATTAAGTATTTTTAAGAATTATTTAATAATTGTATTTTTAATCTCAGTTGTATATTTGGTGGCCCGGGCTCTTTATTTGGTTTTCTCGAAAATCTGAGTATTTTCATCTTAGCATTTTATTCCCAGATATCGGGAGAATAATTAAATTATATATGTATACTCTATCTGGATGTCTGGTTATTGTTGAAACTGTTTTGAACAGGTTACAGGTTAAAGTCAATTTTTGAGAATGTCCATAAAACAGAGGAAACTCTGTCCAATTTTCCGGAAAAATTATAATAAGTATTTTAATTAAAAAGAAATTTTCAAATCCATATTTTCAAAATAGGTAAAATAAAATAGGTTGTTACAAAACCTATCACTAAATACTTCATGATTATGCTTATCCTCAAAATGAATTTCAGTCCAAGGACCACGGCTTTTGTCAACACGAACACGAAACTCAGCCTTGCATCCACACCTTGTGATTGCTCTTGATTCCCTTCCCGATTCGTCTTCAATATCTTTATTGTTCTCCCTTCTAAGACCTTCCCGTGAACAAACAAAAGACTTCCAAACTACATCACCCAAACTGCCATAATATGACTTGTTTTTCCGTACACTAAACCCGGTTGCCCGTGCATATTCATTATAAAATTCATACGCAATGTCCAGGCTCTTAAAGTGAAATTGTATCATCTCTGAACGTCTTAACATCTCAAAACAAATGGATCCAATGTCCTCTGAATTGTCCAGTCTAAAAAAATATGCCAAGTCGCGCGCACCATCGTCGCTATTCTCATTTACAAATTCGTTTTCACTCAAAGCCATTGATTCATTATCCTTAAAAAAAATCATTTTAGTGATCAGCTAAAGATTACAGGGCATGCTTCCTAATAAATGAATAATACTACACCACAACAGATGAAGCAATTCTAACAAAATAACCTTTGATACAGCAAAAAAAAAATAACGAATCAATAGGGTTCGAAAAATATATACCTCCAAACCATCTTGACAAATGTTCTTAGAACTACAGCCATCACTTGGTTCAGCTGCGTTAATCTCTGAAAACAAAATTCATTATCCCATTCGTCAGTACTCGTTGGCTTCACAATAAACACTAAGATAAAAACCTTGTACAATATGATTAGAAAAAACTAAGATAAAAACTTTGTAAAATTCCCTTAGTTAATTGTTTTGCATTTTGCTGCTATAGGTTTTCCTTAGCTTTTTCTTTTTTTTTTTCCCAAGCAACTACAAGCATAAATAAGACTTGTTACTCGCAGAACCAGGATGGATTTATTATATTTTTTAGATAAGACAAAATTTCATTCCAATACTAGCAGCCAAAAACACAACAAAACTGAAACAACATTGGAAGGATTGGGAGAGGGGGTCAAAACTGATATATATCACACATAAAGAGTCTGATACCCCTCTTGCTTTAAAAATTCAAGTCTACTTATTTAACCCTAAAATGTTGGTGTGGACATATGCTAGCCTTAGTTTCAATTCTAATGTATTTCACTTTCACTTCCTTTTTTAAAAACCTAGCAAGGACAGAGAGGAGGGTAGAAAAAGAACGTATCTCACCTAACCAAACAATATCTGTTGCACTTAGCTTGCAAATTAAATTACTACCACCACTACTTCTAGTAATATTCAAACAAGACTGCTATTCTTAATTCTAATAATAAGTGAATGTGCATGCACTCACCAGCTCAGTATCTTCTTCTCTTTGTATATAAAAAGGACCCCCCCGACCCCTACTCCATCACTACCTTATAAATTCAACCACAAACACAGCTCTCTTGCAAGTAATAATAACTGTCTAGCTAGCTAACACTCTTAATTCTGATTCAACCATATGGTACTTTGATTGAAGTTAAGGAGATTTTTGGTAAGGGGATTAAAGGGAATGAACAAATTTTCTATGCAGTGGAGATCATAAGCAAAATCAAGAATCTTGTTTCTTTGAGGGGTTGCTGTGTCACTTTTGTTTATGATTATATGCCTGGTGCTGATAGGCTAACTTGGTTACGGAGAACGAATATTATCCTTGATGTGGTTAAAGGGCTTGCTTATTTGCATTATGAAATGAAACCTCTGATTTATCGCAGTGACACAAAAGCTACCAATTATATACTTCTAGATTCAAAGATGAAAGCTATAGTAGCAGATTTTGGCTTGGCAAAGCAAGGTAATTAACGAAGGACAGTCTCATCTCACAAAAAGGGTTGCTAGCTAGCACATGTGGTTATTTAGCACCATAATATGCTCTATATGGCTAGCTAATAGATAAGAGTGATGTCTATATATAAATTTGGTATTGTGATACTTTGAAATCATGAGTGGAATAAAAGTGCCCGACAGTAATATGAACTCTTATGTGATTTTGATCACTGATTGGGCATGTATACTAGAAAAATCAGGGAAGGTTGAGGAGATAATTCTTGATTAGTCAATAAGGGAACAAGGGCTAGAGAAAATCATGGAGAGGTTTACTGCATGAGATGGGATTAGTGGGGTTGAGTAGGAAGGTGAGTTAGAGATAAAAAAAATTTGTCCAAAAAAATGGTGTTTCGTTGAAAACATGGGATGTTTGTCGGAGAGAAGATGATCGAAGAAGAAAAAATTGACGAAAAGAACAACACTGAAATAAACTTGATGGACTATTTAAAAAAAAAAAAAAGGAAAATGTTGAAGGTAGTTTTATCATGAAAAAAATGTAGTTTTATCTTAAAAAATACTAAATTTAAAATATCAAAGTGAATTTTGATTTTCAATGCAAGTTTTCCTTGATGGATTTCTTAACCATCCTTAGGGCACTCCTGGTTAACAATATCCTTAAAAAAAAAACTTGATGGACCATTTTGAAAGAAATAAACAACTTAGTAAACCAAAGAAACAATTTTGCCCTTCTTTTTTTAATTAAATGGATAGATCAATATAATTAGCTATTTCATGTAAGTATGATGAACTGGGTGGATAATTTTGTGACCCTTGGCCGCTACCACAACTATTGTCATTGTCTCCACCAATCCAACCACCATGTGCCATGCACCATAATCGCCATGAATCACCAGCAACCATCATCTTGACTTCCATCGCTCTAACCACCACAATTACAATTGTCCTAGTTACCATTTATATCACCAACTCGATAACCACCATATCAACACCACTTTGACCACGATCACTACCACAATTGCTTTTCATGTCTAGTGTTGTGAAATGGTAGCGCCATGTTATAATGCGCTTGATAGCAGTGATGACGACAACAAAATTATAAATTTGACAAGCACATTATAAAATTGAAAATCACGAAAAATTAAAATTAAAATTATTTTTAGTTTCTTTAATTTTTAGGGTCTTGCTAAGGTTATTTTTTATTTTTAGGGCACTTATTAAAATTATTAGTATAATAAATCATAAATGGACTTTTTTCCATGTCTCAAAATAAAAAATCTATATATTTCCATGCATGTTTACTATATTTAATTTCTTAAGAGTACTTGTTAGCATTTTTCTTATTTTCAATTTCAAATTGAAAACCACCCAAAATTAAAGGATCCCAAGAAAATGATTGTGGCATCATTGGAATGAATGAACACTTATGCTACACCCTTCTTGGAATGGATGGCTAAAGCTGATGATTGGCCCGAGAAACTTATCCTTAGCAGCAGTATGAAGCAACAGACAGCGTACCAACCGATAATGTCAAAAGGCACTACAAGACAAGAAGACAGTTTTTACGGTTTTACCTAGAACAGTAGTTAAAACAAGGTCCCCTACAAGATAGGGAATTTGAGATAACCACAAATTTAATATCTATGTCGATGCTTGCTTGATATCTAAAGTCAGCAAAGACTTGCAGAGGGGTCCTTCTAGCTGTCAAAACGTCTTCTTATGCCGTCATTTCGAGCTCTACCCCATGCCATCCATGTGCTTGTGGACCACGCCATCGATCCTCGCATGTCCTTGCCGTTTTCTTCAAATTGCATGAAGAGAAAAGGTGGAATATAACAATCTTGCATTAATACGTTGTGTCCCGTAGCATGGAGGAGTGATACTAATATAAGAAGAAAGTGTCTTCTACATGTAAGAAAAGTGTAGGTGAGTTGGGTTAGAGAGATTCTTGGTTAGGTTATATGCAAGCCCACTTAGGACTTATGGTTAAAGGGGTTTAAAAAATTAAAAATACGTTCACATGATGTTTCTGTTTTATTTTCGTGAGGAAACACGATTCGAACCCGTGACTTTTTATGATTAAGCAACAACTTTATCATTACATTATGTTGCACAAATACGGGTATGGTATCGGATATGGGTATAGTACCGAGTACGAAGTACGTCTTTTTTTATAAAAACTAGGGTACGAGTATGACAATATAAATTCAAATTTTATAAATAAATATATATAAACAAGGTGCAAATAAATAATTTTGGCATTGAGATATCATATGAGTATCATAAAATTAGAGGTTGATGTTCAAAATAAGTCAAGATATAAGACCGAAAGATTGATTATAATATTAAAACATAAATTCTAAGGCAAAAATTACATTAATGGTAGATCCACACCTAAAATATATCTTAACATACATATATACAAGTTGCAAGTACCCAGGAGTACGGTACGTGTACCGATACCCAAGGTATACCCGGTACCAATATGTCATCAGTTTAGGAGCACCCATGTTTCAAAGCCATATTAGATCAAGGTTTACACTGCCAAAAATAAAAATAATACTAACTATTTTTTAATTTAAATTTTTAATATGTAATAGTAATTGAATGAATAAGAAAATAAATTGCAACTTAAGATATCACAATTTATATATACTCTTACTTTTGTTCAAAATTTTGAAACAAGTTTCAAAAAATAAATTTTTTATGGCTTATATAAGTTTTTAGTCTCTGAACTAATAAGGTTCTCTTTTGGAATTAGTCCTTAAACTTTTTTTTAGGTCCTTGAACTTTATCTAATCATTTAAAAATGGTTCTTTTATCACTTAAGTGATGATGATGTAATCGATAACATGCCTCATCACTTTTGCCACATCGACAAATAATGTGCTATGTGGTGTCACGTGGTTTTTTGTATTTTAAGAAAATCAAATTTTTTTTAAAAATAATTAAAATTTTCAATTTTCTTAAAATATACGATTTTAATTATTTTTAATAAGTTCTAATTTTTTTAATTTAAAAACAATTCATGTGGCACATTAGCTATCAACATGGCGAAGGGCCGAAAGTAAAGTGGCATATCATCAGTTATTGTCTTCACTTAAGTAATGGAAAAACCATTTCTAAATGATTGAGCAAAATTGAGAGACCTAAAACATGACTAAATTACGTATTTGGTTCCTTACCTTATTTTTCAATTTCAAATTGGTCTCTTACATATTTTTGGTGTCATATTGGTCTCTCATGTTCCTTTTTGCTATCAAATTGGTCCCAAAGTCACGAGTTCAAGGACCATTTTAAATGATTGAGTAAGAGACCAAATACGTAGTTTAGCTCCAAAAACATCATAAAAAAATTAAAGAACTAATTATAATAAAACATCTAAATTTAGGGACTAAATACTTAAATAAGTCATTTTTTATTATAAATTAAAAATTATCATTTTTATCTTTTGTGTTGGCGAAGATAGAAAGCTTAGAAGCACTTATAAATTAAACTAGAGAAAATAGTACAAGCTTATTGAATCATGGTGCGGTGGCTAATGTTGGTGGATTAGTTGAAATACCCCTAAATACTATATACGGTAGTCAAAAAACAAGAACAAAGTTGCAAAACGTTAAAGTTTCACGTTTTGCACTTTTTTTCCCTTTAATAACTTTGTATTTTTGTATTTGGATCCTTAAAGACTTAATCGTAAACATTGACTTTTTCAACCAAATAAGTTTGACTCAGCACTTATATACATTTGTCATCATCTAAGTGATCCACAATGTGAGGGTACCAAACCCTTCATAACTAAAGGGTACCGAAGTATTCTTGCATTAGGATCCTTAAAGACTTAATTGTAAATATTGACATTTTCAACCTAATAAGTTTGACTCAGCACCCATATACATTTGTCATCATCTAAGTGATCTACAATGTGAGGGTACCAAACCCTTCATAAACTAAAGAGTACCGAAATATTCACCAATTAGATGATTTAATGTATTGAATTAAGCATTTGATTGTCTTTAGATTTAGAATCATCCACAATATATTAATTCCGCCTACTTCACTATTCTATTTTTTTTCCTAGTATTTTTCCTTTTTTTTTTTCTGGTTAATCAATTAATACCTTATAATAATTATGAAACTTTTATATATTTTAAGGAATAAAAATCATTGATAATTATCCTAGATGAAGAAAAATGAATAGTTGATAATTATTTTGAAAGAGAGCATTTCTCTCAATCTATCATCTCTCATGTTAACTAGTTTATGAATTTTTTTTTTTACATTTTTCAATTAAGAAATTCAAGAAATTAATTAGACAAAGAAATAAAATTAGGAGAAAATAACATAATAACAAAAAAACAAAAACTAAATCATGCACAACAACAAGAATAATAAGATCAAATATACATGTGTAAGTTTTATAATAATTTAAAAGATTCTCCAATATTTTTTTAATGAATAAAATTAGCACAAATTAAAATACTCTTTCTCTCTAATGCCATCCATATATCTTGATAAATTTGTTTCATTTCGAAACTAATCACACCAAACTAAAAAAAAAAACAAAAATATAAATTAGCTACCAAAAATAATGAGAATTTTTTTATTAAACAAATGAATACAACAACCCATGCATAGCATGGTTAAAAGCTACTTTCCTATATTTTTTTCGTTTTATAAAATTAGTAAAAAAAAAAATGTAAAAGATTTGTCCCAAATTAAAATTATACAATTAATAAAAATATTTGAAATTACATACTATATTCTACGATTAATTGATAAGTATAACATTTATTAAATTATTATTTTCGTAATTAATTGATTTGATTAAACAAAATATTAAAAGTATCCTCTTTTATTTTTTACTTTTCAAAATTTTAGTAATTTTATAGAACCGAGTATAAAATCTGGATATATGCATGCACATTCATACCCAAATTATCTATAAATATATGGTTACAAAACTTCATCTATCCATTATACTAGTACTTTGTCATCTGTGCACAGAAATTTTCAGCCCAATGGATAGATGAATAATTAAGATGCACAGAATATCCTTTCGAAAAAAAGAAAAAAAAAAAAGATGCCCAGATTATTTCTGCTTTTGAAAATTCAAACAAAAAGAGGCTTCTTGTTGTTATTCAAGAAAAGTTCAATGGACATTCACGTGAACCAATCCCTTAGCTTGCTCAAAATTTGTCAGCTTCCACTAAGAAAAATCTATCTGTGTTGAAACATACATATTGAAGAGCAACTCAATGGTAATGGTAAAAAAAAAGAGGTTCACCCTCCCCTCCCACTTATATATAAAATGGTATCAAACCCCTTACCAAATTACACACACACAAATACAATTGTCAATAACAAAAAAATGAAGATGATTCTTACTATCTTCTTCACCTTATCTCTTCTCTCCTTCACACATGCTTCAGTAGTAGATTTCTGTGTAGGAGATCTCACAGCTCCAAATGGCCCTGCAGGGTATTCATGCAAGAAGCCTTCAACTGTCACAGCTGATGATTTTGTGTACCATGGCCTTGGCATTGCAGGGAACACCACAAACATCATCAAAGCTGCAGTGACCCCTGCATTTGATGCACAGTTTCCTGGTGTCAATGGCTTAGGCATTTCCATTGCACGTTTGGACTTAGCAGTTGGTGGAGTTATTCCACTTCACACTCATCCTGGTGCATCAGAAATACTTGTTGTGGTGCAAGGAACAATCTGTGCTGGATTTGTTGCATCTGACAACACTGTTTACCTTAAAACTCTCCAAAAGGGAGATGTTATGATATTCCCTCAAGGGTTGTTGCACTTCCAGGTTAATGGAGGTGGTTCAACTGCCTTGGCTTTCGTGAGCTTTAGCAGTGCAAATCCTGGTCTCCAGATTCTGGATTTTGCTTTGTTCAAAAGTAATTTCCCTACTCCATTGATCGTAGCTACTACTTTCCTTGATGCTGCTCAGGTGAAGAAGCTTAAGGGTGTTCTTGGAGGGTCAGGTTAATAAAACAAAAGGGAGTTAGTTATCCATGGAAGAGATATATGAGACACAAGAGTGGTTTGTTTTTTGTTATCCATGGAAGCTTAGCTTAATTAAGCATGGTCTTCATTTTTGATTCTCCATGCATGGAATGTAAACTAGGATTTAATTTTTATTGTTATTGTTCAGCCGGCATTGTTAACCAGATCAGTGATCTGGATTTGTTGTACTATTTCTTCTTGTCATGTTTCTGTTATTGAGAGTAGGAAGATAATTTCTTCCCTTAGAAATTTATGCTTCGATTATTATGAATAATATGGCATCTTTATTCACATTTAAAAGTCTTGTGTGTGATCAAAGAGTCTGTTATGTGCTCTAACCCACCAACCCATAAGTTGGTGTGTATTTGAGCTACGCTATTCTAAAGTTCTTATTCAATCTAAAATAATTTTTCCTTGCTCTAATTTTCTACCAAATTATGTAGTAGTTATATATCCTAATACCATATCCCAAGGTGGTTTTTTTTTTCGGTTTCTCTATTAGGTGCTGACAACCGATTATGGGGCTGAAATTTTAAATAAATCAAATAAATGTTTACAGACTTAAGTCGATAACCAATTATCAAATGATGACAATCGATTATCCTGAGAACAATTTCACAATATTGAAATCTTATAATATTTACTTTGCATCTAAAGATCAAATACAGGTATGTTAAATAATAAATTATTGAGGAATAATGATGAGGATTATATTATTTGCATTCAAGCATGAAGTATGAGTGTTGAGATAGGAGGGTTAGAAAAGAGACATGAGACCCCTGGGAATTATTATGGATAGAATACTAGAATGGTCCTAAGCCTGCAAACCTCGCTCGGGATAGTTTTGCATAACTATAATATATTCTATCGACCTCTAATTAAGGCATATTATGACTCGTGGAGGACGGTCCTTTATATGGCCTTATCCCAAGGGGATTTTTACAATATGAGATTGTAATGGCATACGTGGGTGAAAGGTGTTTACTCCCAATTACTTTTCCTGAACCTAGATCGATAATATGTGAATATATGGAGAAGTGTTGAGAATTTGGATCCAAAGGAGAATGATTGATTAGAAAGCATGCATCATATAACTTAATAATATGTTAATGAATTAGTAAATTGGGATTGGTCATATCTTCTTGCATGAATTACTTGTTACTTGATGTACCTGTGATTGTTATTTTTAGTTCATTTCAATTATTATTTATTATAGCGAATGACAATGACTTACTCCGTGGCGTATTTGTTTGTTAGGACATGGTGAGGAACTTACTATGCTTGAAGATTCTCCCTCTCCGTAGAGGCGTCTGGCACTACGAGGAGCTCTAAGCTACGTATAAGGGAGATGTAGAGATTATCTTACGTTATCCCAACCCACGTTCTTAGATGCGGCCTCGGCGAGCTCGAATACCGATGATATACACACAACATGTGCCCCCTGCATACACATATCGTTATGGTTCACCACCACCACCACCTCGTCGATCAAATCGTTTTCAAAGAAACCCTACTGCACTGAGTACTCCTCTCAAAGCTGAGAGAATTATTAGAGAGATCCATCCTAGTCCTGGTCTTGGTCGCGATGTCAGGTTTGCACTATCACCTGACAATGTGCCAAGTCGAAGGGCACCATCGAATATGGAGGAGAACGAAGACAAGGACGAGGAGGAGGATCCTATGGAGGAGGAGAAGAACCCAGTGGAGGATCCGATGGAGTACTCATCCGGGAGTCAGTGGAGGATCGATGATTGAGTATGTGTATGTCAGTCATTATACTGGGTGGATCTCATGCTATTTGTAGTTCTTTTATTTTATATTTGGAGTTAGTAATCAGCTTGCTCTAGGTTATAGATGCTTTATGTAATTAAATAATATAACTAAGAGTATATGTAGTATGTATGATGTATCCCTGGTGGTTGTCCGGGAGGATAGAATCATCAAATCCTCTTTGGATATGTTTTGATAAATTTTAATGTATCATGATGTATATTAACTTATGTTTAAATAATATTAGTAAGATGCAAACGTGTTTATATTAAAAAAATTACTTGTAATTTTATTATAATAATAAGGGTAAGATATTTGGGATGTTACACTCTTTTTGTGGGAAAGGCTAACCATGTCAATATCACTTGTTTAAAAACTATCTTTCGTTACTTTGAGTTTGTTTCAAGTCTGAAGGTGAATTTCATAAAAGCTGCTTGTGGCTAGGGGGGTAAATATCAGTGTTGATTTCTTAGAGGAGGCTTCATCACATTTTCATTGTAGAGTTGATTCACTGTCTTTTATTTAATTGGGTCTTCCTGTAGGGTACTAATCCTAGAAGAGTGTCTACTTGGCAACCTATTATTGATGCAATGAGGCCTAAATTGGCGGCTTGGAAAGGTAAGCACTTGTTTTTGAGAGGTAGGATTACGCTGATCAATTCTGTCTTAATTAGTCTCCCTATATATTATTTATTATATTTGAGAATCCCTAAGAAAGTGCTTCATATTTTAATAACTTTTCATAGGAATTTTTTATGGGATGGTTGTCAAGAGCGAATAAAAATTTGTTGGGTTTGCTGGGATTTGATCTGCAAGGAAAAAGGTGAGGGTGGTTTAGGTGTCAAAAAATCTTGATTGGTTTAACATCTCTCTTCTTGCTAAATTGAGGAGGAGACTTCTGTGTAATGATGATTCTATTTACTCGAGGTTTCTTATAGCAAGACATGGTAATTTTGATACCTTGTCCCTTCTTTAAAACAGGGGCTCCGGTTATAATAGGATTTCAATTTGGTGGAGAGACTTATGTTTGGCAGGTAATCTTTGTGATGATGTTGATAGGTTCGAATCCAATGTCTCTAAGAAGATAGGTAATGGAGAAAACACACTTTTTCTGGGAATCTATCTGGTGTGGCTCGGCTCCTCTGAAAATCATATTTCCTAGATTGTATCATATTTCTTTGGACCAGCATATGACTATTAAATCATTGTTTTCCAGTCTAGTGGCAGCATCCCCTGGTCTTTGTCTTGGCTTAGGTAGCTCTTTGAATTTGAGCTCAATATGGTTCAGCAGCTACTTTTGAAGATATCTAATTTAGTTTTGATTGATAGGATGACCGACTCATGGTGCTGGATCAGGGGTGGAGGGGATTGTTTCTCAACTAGGAGTGCCTACCTATTTATCAAACAAAAACTCCTATGTGAGGGATTTGATGGGGATGACTCTATTGCTCGAAATATTTTCCAACTGATTTTGTTATCTAAAGCTCCTTATAGGCTACGTGCTTTCATGTAGCAGGTGAATCTTGGTTGTATTCCTACTCGCGAAAACCTTAGGCGTATACGTGTGAAGGTAGAACCAGGTTGTCCTTTATGTAACGCCTGCGAAGACTCTATTATGCACATTCTTATTGAGTTCCCTATATCCAAGTATGCTTGGCTGCATTTTTACTCGTGGTTGGATGTTCCTGTTATATCTCATGCCTCTTTACCTTCCTTTCACTTGGATCACTACGGAATTATAAAGGGAATGAAGAAGCAAACCCAATTTGTATCTATGTTGTGGTTGACTCTTTGTTGGACAATCTGGATCAGCCACGCTACTATTTTTCATAAGGCAAAACTACTAGATTGGTCCCTTAAGTTATTTTTTAGTTACAATTTCGTCCCTTAACTTTTTTTCGTTTCAAGTCCTGAACTTGTTGCCATTTAAGAAATCAGTCATTTTTGTTAATTTTTTCCATTAAGCAATTGACATGTGCCACCATAAGAAAATTTTAAAAAAAAAATCATTAAATCATTTTTATAATACGTGACATCATTAGTTGAGTGACATGTGTCACTTAATGAAAAAATTAATGGAAAGGACTAATTTGTTAGACGACAACAATTTCAGGACTTATTTGAAACGAAAAAAAGTTAAGGGACGAAATCGCAACTAAAAAATAACTTACAGGACCAATCTAGTAGTTTTGTCTTTTCTTAATGATCTCATTGACATTGGAGGCTAGATTGATATGGTAAAAGTTAAAACTTGGTTATGATTTAATGCTCTAAGTGGTAGGATAACTAGTTTTAATTATTAGTGTATGTCACATTGTCACCTATTAATCGTATTAAGATGGAGGGTTGATTGTAATTGTAGGTGGTGTGCTGGTAATTGTGCTTGCTAGGATTTGCTATACTCTTTTTTTCATGCTTAGGAGTTTTCCTATTGGGTTTTTCCTACCAAGGTTTTTAAGGAGTTAGAGATCCTAGTAATGCTTTGGTAGATTATGCCGGTGTCTTTGGTAGTTTTTGTTCCTAGGTTATAATTGTTACTTCACATTCTCGTGAAATAGACTTATTTATAATGCTCATTAGTGGTTTTGGTCTGTATTGAGCACATGATTGTGTACCCTGTTCAAATCCTTCATAAAAGGTAGGGTTCATGGAATACAATCTCTTTTGCTTATAATTTTTATTTTTATTTTTTTTTGTAGAATTTCATAAAATCCTTTCACCAAAAATCATAACCAAAATTCAATCACGTACTCTTTGAAAATCAAATAATTTCTCTTTGACAAAACTCTACATTTAATCCAAATCAATACACAAAAATCTCCATACCATATACTAAAATATATAAACCAATATATAATCACAAGTTCTAATAATAGACACTCCCGCATTTCAAAAACATGGTTTATATTCAATATATAAAAATCAACTTTTACATCTCTTTGCCTAATACAGATACAGAGACAATCAAATTATATTAAATGTTTTGGTATGTGGAGAACCTCAGTTAATGAGAAAAATTCTCATAGTGAATTTTATATTCACCATTCATTTACATAGGACATTACATTCCTCTTCTTCCCCCACAATAATGTAGGAGGTAACGCATTTCTCTTAGCACAAAGTATGTCACTCATATTTATCCATCCACAACCACCAAATTACCAATTGTTCTCAAAATCAATTGCTATTCATTATTTAAAATAATTTTTGAGGGGGGTCATTTTCTTTGTATTTGTATTAAAAAAATAATCGAACATACCTATCATTTGATAAAGTGAACCCTTTCTCATTCTTACTTTAAAATATCACGTTTGCTCAATAAAAAAATAATAATATGGATTGTCTAATCATCTCTGAATTTGTTTCCTTTGCTTCCTCGCACAATAGCTTGTAGCCTCAACACTTACGACAATGCCCGCAAATCAAATAAACAAATTGAATTATTAGAACAAACACATATTCCAATAAAGTAATAATAAAAATTCTTTTACTATTTCTCTAAACAACAATAATAAGAATTTATTCAATTTCATTCACTTCAATATTTTTGTCACATAGATAAAAATATATGCTCAAATCAACGTGATTTCTTGTACTATTTTTGCAAATAGTAATAATAAAAATTTAACTTGTAAAAACAAGTCTAATCAACATATTATATAATAGGAGGAGTATGAGGGTAAAAATGATTTCCCTCCTAAAACACCATCCATTTTCCCTCCTAAATTCATCAATAAGGATGTGTTTTGTGTCTTTAATCTTAACCGTCCATCATGTTTTGTTAGATTAAATCCTAACGGTCCATCATGTTCTGTTACACATTTCTCTCCTCCAAGCTTCTATGAGAAGGAATAGTCCCTTCATCTTCTTTCTCTCATTTCTTTCTCTCACTGGTTTCGTTTTTTTCTCTTTCAGTTCTTCTTCTCTTCTCATTTCTTTCCGTTTCTCTTTCTCTTGCTCTTTCTCTTTCTCTTACTCTCTTCTGCCTTCATAGATCCAGATTTCTCGGGTGATTTGGATTGCTTTCACTCCTCTCTTTCCCCTTCTTTTTTATATATTTTTGATGTTATCCTCTGGTAAGGTTTGGGCTATAGTTTTCTCTGATGTTTATCCCTTCATGTGACTTCTGCGAACAAGTTTTCCAACTTCAAGGATTGCATTTGTTGAACCTAGGTATGTGACTGTAAATGTTTGTTTCTCTGTATGATGTTGATTATTGTCTACACATTATGCAATTGGAGAAACAAAGCTTTAGTATGATGAGTTTGGGATCTAATTTTGGTATGTCATTTGAAAAGATTTCTTTTCTCTGCATCCAGTTGAGAAATCAATGACACAAGGTTAAGCCTATGGGTTTCTACAAAGCTTCTTAAAAAAAAAATCTTCTTCGTTATATCAGGTGAGTAATTATTTGTTTTTTTCATTTTTCTTCTGTGTTTTTTTTTAATATTTTAGAGAAATATCAATACAAGTATTTTTGGTTTTGCTAGGTTGTAGAGTGGGAACAAGAAAAAAAAAAAGAAAGCAATTCATGTTAGGTATGTATCTTCTTCCAAGCTACCTTTTTTTTAATATAAAAAAAAAAGTTAAGTTAGAGTACTTAAATAATATGTCATAGTGTAAATTTGAATTGGAAACATTTCTAAATAGCAGTCTTAATACTTAAAATTAATTTATATTCTTTTTTTAACCACTTGATCTTTTCTTTGTTAAGTATGTTATATTTAGCCTTGGTAAAATCCAATGGTTTGTGCTTTTCATAGTGCCGATGGCTATAGAACATTTATATGTACATGGATGTGTGCATGTGTATTTTAGTATTTTACTCTAAAAGTTGTACAATAGTGTGTATGCATTTAAATAATTTCATACCTGAGAAAATGATTGTTCAATTCGTATGTAGATCGTGATATGATATTAGTACTCGGTGTTATTTTAGTTTTCACCACTTTTTTATTTCTAATTCTTTTTGTAGGATTTGACTTCCTAGATTGTTATTCGTATTCATTACTGTCTTTTATTTTGGATGTTCTTTAAACAAATATTTTAATTTTGGTTAAACAAGTCTGCAATATTATATTTTGGATTGCTCAATGATGACTTTGTTATGTTGAGATGGCTATTTACAGGTTCATATATAGAAAGAAGCTTTAAGGAAGTTGAAGATTAAGCATGTCTGATGAATGAGAAATGTCAGTTTCATCATATTTCAGGCAATATCTTTAGAAGAGAGATGGGAGGCCAGCTAACACCAACATTACCGTAACAACGTCTTTAGGGAGATAGTAATAGCAAGTTGATACTTTTAATTCTTATTTGTATATAACAACTGATATTGTGTAGTTTGATTAATGGGGTAAAGTAATATCTTAATTAATGGAGTATGTTAGTTTTATCTTCATAAACAATTGCTGCATTTTCCATTTCTCTAGCATTTTTTTCTGAAGTCATTTTCAATGTGTTAAACAGGCTGAGTGTTGACACAATGACATTTCTTAATTTGAATTTTTGCAGTTGACAAGATGATCCATGTTTCCCCAATGATGCTAACAACAAATTGAAAAAGGGCAAAATTATAAATGCTGCTGCAGAGCATCTCGCAAATGCTACAGTTCTTCAATTCTAATCTTGGTAAAAAAAATGTGTTCATAATGCATTTAAAAGAAAAATAATTCTTCTCATTGTGTTCTTGATGCATCCAGTTATAATGTTGAAAGTATGTTTCATTTGATTTGGTGTAGTTATATTTTGTATATAGTATTATTGTGACAATCCAAGTGGAGAATGACAATTGCTTTGTAGTGTTATTAATATTTGTATGATTAATCTTCCTCATGATTTGTAATGAGTTTTCTATTATACCATATCATTTAAAAGTAATCTAACAGTTCCTTTCCATTGTATAAGAGTATTTGTGTATGTATTAAGTTAAACTTTTGACTTGTATGTGAAAGTGTATTTGTGTATGTATTATGTTAAACTTTTGACTTGTATGTGAAAGTGTTGTGCATGTTTGATTCCAAGGGTGACTTGAAGTTGTTAAGCTCTCCTCCATCATCCTTTCATCACTATGCAACTATCATTCTTGATATCTTGGCAAAATGAGAAGTTTCTTTCTCATGCTGATAGGTTTTTATTTAAGCCCCAACCTAGGCCTCAATAACATTTTAGTTGAGTGCTTTGGGTATTCTTTTCTAAAGACCTTGGTTTTATCTTTCTTTTCTCTGAACACCAAAACAGAACAGTGGATGGTCCATAAATATGTGTAGGAAGTTAAAACAAATAAGTAATTGCATCATTGCATAAATATCAAAATGCAATAGACTTATGAATCAGTTGCAAATAAAACTCATATATATAACACAGAGAAAGAATGTAAGCATGTCTATAAAGTTTGCAAAGCACCAGGCAAGGAAGGCATGATTTACGAGAACTATGGTCTAATAATTTTGTCTGCAGAATGATGAATATATAAGTATTGACTAATAATTTTCAAAACAAAATGATTACTATGTATATGTCTCAAATCAAATAAGTATTGATTAATTTATGCAATGAATATCATGCTTTGTAAGGTTTAAAGAATTCTAAACCTCATGCTATTGTCAACATGGGCAAGCAAAAAATTAAAAACTCTAAGAGAAAAGATCTTGAGAAAAGTAATATCGGAAGATTTTGAAAAAGATTTTCATTATTGTGAGTATGCATGTATTGATGTCCCTTCACTTCTAATGATGACCCTCCGTGATACTTGGCTTTTTTTAAGTCTTCTTTGGTTTGCTAGGATAGTAACATCAGAAAGGTTGACATACTTGGGATGATTGTTGGCATAATTGGTTCAAAAGATCAATTAGTTCATAAAATTGCTCACCTTGCTTTACTTTTGATATGATGGCATCATATTTTAAGTATTTGTTAATGTTGGTTTTCTTTCTCCTTTTCAGATAAAATTTGTGGTCATGCTTCTTTAACTCATACTGTATATGATGTGATGGAGTAAAGAATGTTGCATTGTTCCCATGGATGAGCATTAATTGTAATTTGTTTTTATATATGTTCATGTCTTAACCACTCTTATCATTTGTGTTTTTGCTAGAGACTCTTAATTAACATAATTCTAGAAAAACAAGTCATGCCTTCTGCATATTAACTTGCTCACTCCCTTGGTTTTATTGTGGGGGACTGCCAAAGTCATGGGTAGGAGGCACAACAGTTTAAAAGGATTGAACTTTAATGTTACCAAAATATGCAAGAGTAACTTAACCAAGAACCATAAGCTTTGTACATGTTATAATTACTTAACCATACACTTACTAAATTATTCAAGAGTAATATAATGTAATTTTTCTAAAAATGGTTCACCTTGATTTTCCTTTTTCTTCGTTATATTACAGCTACTATTTGGTTTTTTTAATTGCTATTCCCATTGCTACTTTTGTACTTTCTATGATTATAGTTCCACGAGTCAAGGCAACGGTTTTAAGTTTATTCTATTGTCCAATGGAGGGCAAGGGATACGTGAAAGTTTTTAGCTGGGCTCATGGACAACTACCTTACTGAATGATCATGTAGCTGGTGGTTAATGATGTGCATATCTGATGAAAAATCTTATATTTTTTTTTAATATATTTCTGTGTTAAATTAAGCCAGAAATTGGAAAAAGTATTTCCAACTTATTTTAGATTATTGAAACAAGGAAATGGTAGTAGTGATGGATTGTGAAATGAAAAGAATGAAGCATTTTAATTTATCTATGATAAATTCACATATATTGGGGATCCATAAATTACATATCTAAAACACCATAATTGTAAAATATTAATCATGCTTTTTTTTAATTAATAATATTTATTATTAATTAATAATATCTAATAGTAGTGAGGAAATCTTAATTAATTAACTCATTTTTTAACAAGCAATTATTGTGGTATCGTATATTCCCGTGCATTGCACGGGAAGATTTACTAGTTCATATATAACTAGCGAGCTAATTCATAAAGTACTCTCAGGTCTTTATCAAAATATTAATTCAACTGCAAACTACTCTAAAAATTGTTGGAAAAATAGAAAAAGAAATTGAATAATGGCAATAATATAATTTGCAAGAAAAGATAAAAAAAGACTTATCATATGAAATTTTGACTAAGGCGAGCACAATTACATGGGGCTTAAGAGTATTTTTCGCCACAAGTGGAACACTTGATGTAAGAAGCCTCCAATGGCTAAAATACCCGACCTCTAGAGTACAACAATCACTTCTAATCAACTTTACAATAGAACTGATGAGGTCTCAATGAATAACTTATTTGGATTGCTCTTGAGAACAAAAGGACAATTAAAGAAAAACAATTATACAAAAGGAAAACCAAATTATTTTTATCTATCACTTGAAAAATGGGTGTAGCCCTTATGGATGGTCACGTACCAAGTCTTTAAAATTTGAGAATTTGAGATCCAAATTCAATCCTGGACATTAGTTGGTGAACTATTGGTGATTTAATTTATCGTCTTATGTTCATGTCAAAAAACTTTGTCTATAAAAAAACAAAAACCAAAAATGTGACTTTGTATGAATAGGTTCTCTATCTCAACTTTAATTTCATCTTCCAATCTTCTTCAAAAACTTTTTCATTGAACAACAACAATAACACTAAATCAAAGTTAATTAGAAAAAAATAGCTATTCCAAAAAAGAGAAGAAGAGATGAATTTGTGTAATCAATCAATCTATCTATTAAAAAATAATGCTAGAACTAGTCACATATAGTGCATCCGCAGAAAAATTGAGAAGATATGAAGTCAAAAAGTAGAAAGGAAGAGTTTACGTGCCACTAAAATTGAAAAATAGATTAAGGGAAAAATTGAAGAAGAGATGAATATGCGTAAACAGTATCATCATACAATAACACATACATATTGTTCTCCATTTATTAAAAGGCATATAACACCCCAAAATTTTAATCCCCGATTAATGAAACGTTAATTATAAAATTTATTATAATTAATTATTTATATTTTAATCCTTGATTAAAATTCTGTGTTATGTATTTAGGAGTTGTGTTTGCATTTATTTAATAAGTATAATTATGCATAAAATAAGCATTTTTCATATTAGTCCCTGGGTTGGGACCTAGAAGTAAATATAGGAAAGGTTTTGGAGGGAAAGTAAATAAAATTATTATTTTTCAAAAACTGGGCAAAACACTCGAGTATTCTGGTCAGAGTTGCACGAGTTAGTGCGTTTGGTGAGTCACCACCACCGATTCCCCTCCGTTGACACGAATACTCCCTCCCCAACACTTCAACGTCGTCGTGTCGACGTGCATGGACCTGTTATTTGCCTATATAAACCAATTGAACTCAGATTGAGAGGCATTTTGGCAAATTTTTGAATAAGTTTGTGAGTTAGGGTTCCTGAACCGTTTCCTTCGATTCTCCCTCTGTGTTTCGATTCGAGTAACAAACGATACACCAATACAAAGCTCACATCTCAAGCTTTGTATAGAGAGCAAAATCGTGAGCTGAGAGTGTGTGTGGTGGAAGAACGGAAGCTTGGGAGTTGGAGCTTGTGCTGTCAAACCCGTTTCTGGAGCTTACTTTGGATTCGAATTCTGGTAAGCTCTTGCATCCAACTTGCTTCAAACTTGTTTTGAATCTTAGCCTATGTTGTAGAGAATGAATTCTAACCAAAACCCCTAATTCTCTTGCATGTTAACCCATTCAAATGTTCTGATTTTGGACCTCTGCTCAAACTGTCTTGCATATGGTGCTCAAAGCCGTTTTTGGTGTTGGAGAGCTTTTTCTTGGGAATTTTCTGTTGGTACACGCCTGAGAGGTAAGGGGAAGTTGTTTTATGCACTAGATAGAGTTTAAATTCCATGATTTTCATTAGAGAGCCACCAAGAGGCTCTAAGGTCTTAGATTGAATAGGAACTTTGGTTTGGAGACCAATTCATGCTCTATGGTTGTTTTGAGCAAGTTTCACATGATGCATGCAAGCTGTAATGAGCATTATTTCATGATTTTGTTGATTATTTTGCAATTTGAGGTGTTAAGTTGTGAAATTGTATGTTTTATGCATTAACGATCGATTCTCTGTCAAATCTGTAATTTGATATGTGCTAAGTGTTGTAACATGTTTAATATATGGTATATGAACTCTGTTGATCATTGGATTGGACTAAAAATGATTAGAATTGAAAATGGTATGTAAAAAACCAAGTTTCCAGTCTGTTCTGTTAGAAAAGACTCGAGTACTTGGCTTGATACTCGAGTAAAATTATGATAAACCAGTGTATTTTGTGTTAAAACACTCGAGTATCGGGCCCAGGACTGGAGTAATAGCTGATTCATGGGGATCTCCTAAGGTAAACCACTCGAGTAATGCAGGGGTCACTCGAGTGTTCTGGAATTGATGAAGAACACTCGAGTACTCGTGAACTACTCGAGTATTTTTTATGAAGCTGAAACCCAAATCCCCAGAAAGACATGAACACTCGAGTATCCTGAAGAATACTCGAGTAATCTGGAAATAAGTGAAGAACACTCGAGTATTTTGAAGGACACTCGAGTAGTTCACCCAGAATATTAACAATATCATTTTTAATTCTGAATCAATTGGTTAAATGATTAAATAACAATAATCCAAGGGATCTGGACTTAAAAAGAAATTGATTGATGATATGATGATTTCATTTGTATAATGATACGTTGCTCGGGAGGCACGTAATGTGTTAATAAAAGAAAAATACATCAATCAGTTCCTTTTAACCCAAGATAATGCATTCATTCTGGAGTTCGGATGTTAGATTGTATTCATGTTCTTGTAACATGAGGAGGGCCTCTGGGAGTGCCAACTGATAGCTCGCTTGATGACACGTTATGGTAGACGACGTGGTCGGCTTAGTGAGATGCCGATATGGTTATACCGTTTGGATGACGGGACGTTCTCGGGTGGCATGGATTCCAAGCTTGTCGTGTACATTCTTGGCGAATGTACGAATGTTGTACACCTAGGAGTACAACGCACTGTTGAGTGCTGGGAAGTAAAGGATGGACGTCAGAGAGTGTTATAGATTGATGAAGTTAGGCCTGAGAGTTAGGTTCATACATCATGCCACTCATTTAAACTAAGTTTGATAAATGAAACAAGTATGAGCATCCTACTTGCATCTTATATCTGCTAAATGCTAAGTGTGATTGTTGTTTATTGTTACATGTTTATATCTTTACATTGTACATACATTTATGCTCTATTGATTATGTGTGTAGAATTACTTACCCCTATGCCCTTGTAGGTGATGTCACGCTACATCGCTTGCATCGAGATTCGGCCACTTCCTAGTGGCACGTGGATCTATGAGGACCATCGCGCGATGTTCGAGGGAGAGGTAGAGATTACCTTCTACCACCCGAACCCGCTGATTCGATTTCGTCGTCGTAGATTTAGGATTCCCATCATATACACTATGCACGTACCCCCGTTCTACACATATCGTGGACCACCTCCCACACGGCCAGCTCGCTCTTATCACAATTTTCGTTTTAGACCTACCCGCTCACACCCTTTTTCTTCGAGAGTCGTCCGCGAGGAGACTCCCCCTTCTGATCCGAGGAGCCCAGTTAGGGTCACACCATCTCCTGACCCTGTACCCAGTGGTAGGGTACCCTCTCCATCGGATGAGATCGAGGAGGATCCCGTTGAGGATGATAGCGGAGGCGAGCCTGTCGTTCATTCTACTGGGAGTCAGTGGAGGGACGATGATCTCTAGGTGCGTGCATATGGTTCATGATGAGGATCATGGGATCCGATGTGGGGATGTTGTGGAGGAGACTATGCTGCTGCTGCTGTTGATGATGATGATGTTTTCTTTTGCTACCTGGAGACTGCTACTACTATCACTACTACTACTGCTGTTGCCGGATCTATGAGACCACCTCTAGAGTCTATACTTTTGAGATGTATATATTGTGGATATACTTTTTATTACTCTAGGGTTATGGTTTTATTTTGGACATAGATCTTTATGGACTTGTATCTGGATCTTGGAGACTTATACTGGGACTATGTATCACCTGACTCTTTTTATCTATATATAAAATCTATGCTTACTTTCCGCTTACTTTGATGAAGGTTATATGAAAGAATTCGGCTATGTTATTTGAAAATGGTATCAGTTCCACGAAAGGAAAAAATGGATAGTATCGCCTAATTTTACTATGAAAATGTCTTTTACAAATGTACCGATGCTATCTGAAGTTATGAAAAGACTTTATTATCCTAGTAAACACCGAATTCAAAACAATGTTGAAAACGATACAAGTTATTCTCTCCAAGAGCTCCATGTTTTGGTTTGTGCACCCGCTTTGAAAGGAAAATTTTATTTCTACATTTTCTAAATACTTACGAGTCCATATATTATCCGATATAATAGTTTAATTAGTTTATTAAATACTTGTTAAATGAGAAGGGTGTCACACTGAGTGGTATCAGAGCAAAAGTCAGATCCTGTAGTAGTGGAAGTAGTTCCAGAAAGGTAGCCATCAACACCAAGCAGGTATCCACAGGGCATATTTATTGTTTTGAATGTTAGTATCTTGCTTGTTTTGAGCATTAGATACAATTGAATGTTTTGCTTGAAGTTATGATTATCGCCTTAGTATAGGTGGTGTGATGAATGTTTCTTTAGTTCAACATATGTGACCATAAGCCCATAGCGCAGGTCTATTATGGCAACTAGAAACCAAAATCACACCAATGCGATGTTAGAGAGGATTACCGCGGTGTTGGAGGCCATGCAACAACAACAATCTCAGCAACCACCTCAACCTGTTAATCCACCTCACCAGTGCAATGTGGGTAACACCGAGGCGAAGAGTCTGGCTGATTTTAGGAGTTGTAAACCACCTAAGTTTGAAGGAGGATTTAAACCTGAGGAGGCCAATAAGTGGATTCACACCATGGACAAGATTCTGAGAACTTTGGATTGCACGGAAGCTCAGAAAGTGGCATATGCAGTCTACATGTTAGAAGATGAAGCTGAGAACTGGTGGAATCATACGGTTCAGCTTTTACGTTATGAAGGAAGGGATGTGAACTAGGGTGTATTTATGGAGAAGTTTCTCAATAAATATTTCCCTGAGGATTTGAGAAGAAAGAAGGAGGTGAAATTCTTACAATTGAAGCAAGGAGACATGAGTGTGGGTGAGTACGCGGCGAAATTCGAGGAATTGATGAAGTACTCTCCATACTACAAGAACAATCCTGACGAAAGGAGTAGGTGCATCAAATTCGAGGGAGGTCTAAGGCCCAAGCTAAAGTCAATTTTAAGCTACCAACGAATCCAAAGTTTTCCTGCACTCGTGGACATGTGTAGGATGTATGAGGACGATGTAACACCCTGATTATTTAATCCTAATTACCCTTATGAAAAATAGTGAATTTGAAATTTTCTTTTTAACTTATAAAAATTCTCCCATCAAACGGACGGAGTTTCGTTTGTTTATTGGACTTTTCCAAAAATTTGTTTCACTTTCAACCTGTTCAAAATATTCATTCACCTCATTTCAGTTGCCAGCAGGGCAAAATATAAACAGTGTGTCATAGCACCATTACATCAGGTTTGTAAACATATACACAAGTCTTAAAACACTTTAGTTTTTCCAAAAAAACAGCTACTAGGTTTAGTTACATCAACAAAATATTCAATGTTTCCAAAGATAAGACTCTGGTCCAATATAAGTTTCCCAACTATCTTCACATTCCACGCTGTGGAATGTGATCCTGCTCGGCCATGCACGTGTAAGCTCCACCTTCACCTGTAAAAATATATCAAGAAGGGTAGAATTACACAGAACTTAGAAAATACATTCTAAAGAGACATAGAGAACAACTAAGAGATTACTACCCTGTTATCACTTGAATTATATTTTCTATTTCAATTTCCCATGCTTCCTTAATACCCCTTTGTTGTCCATATTCATCTCTTATTCCTTCCGACTATTTCCTTAACCTGTCTTGATTTCTATCATTTCTTTCTAACATTTACACACTTGTCTACCTGTCTTTTTAGTCTCATTCAATACTCACTCCTAACGGAAGTCTCATTCATATAATATGTTCCATTCCTCTACAGAGGGGTCCTGATACTACTCACTCCCTAAGAAGGGTCATGTTATTTCTCGTACAATCTTATAAAATATCCACTCCTTTCGGAGGGTCATAAAAACATCCACTCCTTCACGGAGGGTCCTGAAAATATCCACTCCTTTCGGAGGGTCATGAAAACATCCACTCCTTTCGGAGGGTCCTGAAAATATCCACTCCTTTTGGAGGGTCATGAAAACATCCACTCCTTCACGGAGGGTCCTGAAAATATCCACTCCTTTCGGAGGGTCATGAAAACATCCACTCCTTCACAGAGGGTCCTGAAAATATCCACTCCTTTCGGAGGGTCATGAAAACATCATTTATAAGTTCCGCTCCTACATGGAGGGTCATGAAAATATAACTTCCCGCTCCGCGTAGGGAGGGTCATAAATGTAATCCTCTCCATCTGGAGGGTCATAATAATATTCGATATCGTAATCAATCAGTCATACCATCTAATTACCTCTTTCTCAATCCCTTAATCCTTTTCTTGATTTCTTTGTCATTCAACCATTTTCCTTTATAATTCCATTAACTGCATTTTATACTCCTTCATCATTCATATTCATTCCAAATCCATTCTAATCATTAAAATTAATAATATGATCAACTTCCTAATCATTACATTCAATATTGACCTTCCAACCAGAATTTAATCTACATCTATCATCGATATTCCCAATTGTCTCATGTTCATTACATTTCCATTCCAAACTCTAGAATTAATAACATAATTCAACTTCCTATTCACTACATTCATTATTGACATTCAAAACAGAGTATAATCTACGTCCATCATCAATATTCCCAATTGTCTCATGTTTCTCATAATTTCATTCTAATTACCAAAATTAATTACATAATCGACTTTCCAATCACTATGTTCCTTGTTAATCCTCAAGCCTTGCCATATTCTACTATCATCATTATTAAACCCAATTTTTGTTAGAGCAACCACAAATACATATAGAAACTAGCATATTCCTCAATTCTAATTTTTTGTTCAATTGTACCAAATTCTAATTCCATCATTTACCCTAAGGTTCCTCTTTTCTATTTTTATTTCCTGCCCTTAATTCCCCCTATATGCAAGCTAGAAAATACCCCCTAAGTAGAGGTAACACTTCCCTTCTTACCTCAAATCCAGAAAATGTAAGAGTTCCTTGAGGTGAGGGAGGTCCTATGTGTTGGTTCCTTAGCTTATAATTGAGAGGTTGATGGTGACCTTGAAGCTTGATCCACTTGGAATGAGAATAGCTTGAGCCCTAGAGGAGATTAACTACAATTTTAATGAGCTAAAAAGAATTGGAAAGGAATTATTATCATGACTTAAGCCTTTACTTACCCCAAGTGTTGGTAGAACTTGAAATCCAAGAGGGAAAAAGAAGAAGCAATTCATGTGGTAGAGGGAGGAAGAGAGAAGAGCTTCAACCTATTCCTTGATGCTAGCTAGGAGGAGGTTTAGTGATTTTGAGTTTGATTTGCTCAAAAATCAAGTGTATGAGAAGAGGATGATGGAATCTTGCTCTTGGGTTTAAGGGAATTGGTGAGGAAGAAGGGGTGAAGTTGATGATGGTGAAGTTGGGTTCTTGGGAACCAAGTGGAATTAGTGAGGATGATTGTTAGAATGGTGGTGTTGTGTGTTTTTGTTGTTGTTTATATGTTTCTGGCCAAGAAGAAGGAAATCGGGTGGCTGAGATGGGCCAACTTGGTGCCCAAGCTGAATCCAACGCACCAGATCTGATCTGGTGTCGCGCGCGCCTGAGCGCGGTTCAGACGCGCCTGAGCGCGGTCACGTACCAGTTGGTGCTATTGATGCGAGCTGGCACGCGTGCTGGTGCTGGTGGGGCGTGCTGGTGCGCCATTTTCCCTTGGCTGGTGCGACTGGTGCGCACGGGGCGCGCCTGGGCGCATGATTGGTGCGCCTGAGCGTCTAGCTCCCTGAGTTGGTGCACCAATTGCACCCTGGTGCGCCTGGGCGTGCACCGGTGCGCCTGGGCGTGCACCAGGATCTTGAAACTTCGATTTGCCGTAACTTTTTCGTTAACCGTCGGATCGGGCCCAAATTTTTAGACAAGCTTCTTCAACCCATATACTTCATATCCAACGGTGGAATTTATTTTCTTGGTATCCTATAATAAATTTCTAATTTTCTCTTTTCGGTCGATTTCTAACATCGAAAACGCCGATTTAACTCCCGATTTCGCTTATATGACTTTGCCCGAAGCCACAATTGCCTTCTATACAGCCCCTTGGACTTATAAATACCACTCACCTATCCACTAAAATTCGTTAAGTCATTATTCCAATTTTTCTTAGGTTTTTTTATTAATAATCTAATTTAAAATAAAGTTTGGGATGTTACAATTCTCCCCCACTTATTAGAATTTCGTCCCCGAAATTCCGTCCAATTCCTTAAATTGGAGAATCATCCCAATCGCAAGGTTCTTTGGTTGTGCTACTATTTCCTCTTGGTTTTACTCCCCCACTTAGATTCTGCTTACTACTAGGGCTTCGCACTAAACAAGGAGTAAAATTTCTGATGCTAAGCTCGTTTAGTACAATTTTGGATATGAGATTCAACAATGACATCAACTACTGGTAGGTGGATAAATCAAAATGATCAGTTTCAATCTTCCATCTACTAATAGTGATCCCATTGTTGGGCTTATTGATAATATCATTACTCAACATATGCAAGAATTAGAGTGATCAATTCTAATCTTATATAGTGTTAAATAACAACATTATCATTGGGCTTGATTAGTTTGGAGTTGAATTCTTACAGCTTGACATTTCTTCTAATTGTTTCTACCATGCTACTAAGAAGCATAGACTGGATGAGTGAGTTAAAGATTCACAGGATGGTTCTATCTTAAAGAACATGATATTTCCAAATAACTTCTAAGGAGGAAAAACAAATCAATTATGTGATATTAAAACTAATAGGATACTGCACGGCATTACTAAACAATCTATACCTACGACTACGTCAGCTAGATCGACCTCCTCCCTGTTCGTGGTGTACAGTTTTCCCTTAGAAGCAGGTTGACCCTTTCCCGCTTGCTGCACCTTTGTAGCATTGACTTCTTTCTTCGGAATCTTTGTGGGACAAGTCGAAGCAAAATGTCCTGGTTGTCCGCACAGAAAACAAGTGAAATTCCCCCTGGTTTGATTCCGATACCAGCATTCTCCCTCATGCTTCTTTCCACAATGTGAGCAAAGTGGATAGGTTCCCATAGTATTCCCATTCTTATCCTTAACCCCGGGAGCTACTGGAGCTACGTCGTGCTGGGCATAAGGTTTTGATTCCAGAATTTGTCCTTTTCCCCGAGTCGGACCCCCAACTTTCTGTACCTTCTTGTTTCTTTTCTCCTCTGCCCTGCGCTCCCTACTCTTTTCATAAGTGCTAGTCATGTTGATCAACTGAGACAGGTTGGAGATGTTCTGATACTCAAAAGCCATTTTGATCTCAGAACGAAGTCAGGTCTTGAACTTGATGCACTTTGTCCTTTCATCGGCATCCCTGTAACTTCCCGCATAATGGATTAGGTCCTCAAACCTAGCAGCATATTCTCCGACGCTCATGTTCCCTTGCACGAGTTGCAGAAAAGTTATCTCCTTCTCCCTTCGAACATCTTTAGGAAAGTACTTGCCCAGAAAACGGTCCTTGAACAACTGCCAAGTGATCGCCTGGTTGTTAGCCTCCAGACCCCTCCGCATTTGTTGCCACCAATGTTCCACTTCATTAGTCAGCATGTAATGTGCTAGCAGAACCTTCTGTTCCTCCGGTGGTGCCATGGTATTCAGGATCTTTTCAATCTCCTGCAACTAAAGCTGTGCCCCATTGGGATTGAATCCGCCTTCGAACTTCAACGGTCCATTCTTTCTGAATCGCGCCAACCAATCGATCGCAACCGGAGCTGGTGGTTGAGGATTCATTGCTGCCACTGCTGCTGCTGCTAGGTTATTCCCAATATTCTGCTGCATTTGCACCATTTGTTCCAGAATAGCTCGGATTCCATCATTATCGACTCATCTACCAGCCATACTGTTCAGTCATGAACAAGACCGACAGTTAATGCTTAATAAATTGATTTAAAGGTATAAACATCCTATAAAGAAAGTCTAGACTCTAAACTATAATCCTCGATTACTCGCTCAGTGAGTAATCACTGGAGTAGCTCATAACTCCAAAGGCCGAGGGAAACTGCTCTGATACCATAAATGTAACACCCTGATTATTTAATCCTAATTACCCTTATGAAAAATAGTGAATTTGAAATTTTCTTTTTAACTTATAAAAATTCTCCCGTCAAACGGACGGAGTTTCGTTTGTTTATTGGACTTTTCCAAAAATTAGTTTCACTTTCAACCTGTTCAAAATATTCATTCACCTCATTTCAGTTGCCAGCAGGGCAAAATATAAACAGTGTGTCATAGCACCATTACATCAGGTTTGTAAACATATACACAAGTCTTAAAACACTTTAGTTTTTCCACAAAAACAGCTACTAGGTTTAGTTACATCAACAAAATATTCAATGTTTCCAAAGATAAGACTCTGGTCCAATATTAGTTTCCCAACTATCTTCACATTCCACGCTGTGGAATGTGATCCTGCTCGGCCATGCACGTGTAAGCTCCACCTTCACCTGTAAAAATATATCAAGAAGGGTAGCATTACACAGAACTTAGAAAATACATTCTAAAGAGACATAGAGAACAACTAAGAGATTACTACCCCGTTATCACTTGAATTATATTTTCTATTTAAATTTCCCATGCTTCCTTAATACCCTTTTGTTGTCCATATTCATCTCTTATTCCTTCCGACTATTTCCTTAACCTTTCTTGATTTCTATCATTTCTTTCTAACATTTACACACTTGTCTACCTGTCTTTTTAGTCTCATTCAATACTCACTCCTAACAGAAGTCTCATTCATATAATATGTTCCATTCCTCTACTTAGGGGTCCTGATACTACTCACTCCCTAAGAAGGGTCATGTTATTTCTCGTACAATCTTATAAAATATCCACTCCTTTCGGAGGGTCATAAAAACATCCACTCCTTCACGGAGGGTCCTGAAAATATCCACTCCTTTCGGAGGGTCATGAAAACATCCACTCCTTTCGGAGGGTCCTGAAAATATCCACTCCTTTCGGAGGGTCATGAAAACATCCACTCCTTCACGGAGGGTCATGAAAATATCCAATCCTTTCGGAGGGTCATGAAAACATCCACTCCTTCACGGAGGGTCCTGAAAATATCCACTCCTTTCGGAGGGTCATGAAAACATCATTTATAAGTTCCGCTCCTACATGGAGGGTCATGAAAATATAACTTCCCGCTCCGCGTAGGGAGGGTCATAAATGTAATCCTCTCCATCTGGAGGGTCATAATAATATTCGATATCGTAATCAATCAGTCATACCATCTAATTACCTCTTTCTCAATCCCTTAATCCTTTTCTTGATTTCTTTGTCATTCAACCATTTTCCTTTATAATTCCATTAACTGCATTTTATACTCCTTCATCATTCATATTCATTCCAAATCCATTCTAATCATTAAAATTAATAATATGATCAACTTCCTAATCATTACATTCAATATTGACCTTCCAACCAGAATTTAATCTACATCTATCATCGATATTCCCAATTGTCTCATGTTCATTACATTTCCATTCCAAACTCTAGAATTAATAACATAATTCAACTTCCTATTCGCTACATTCATTATTGACATTCAAAACAGAGTATAATCTACGTCCATCATCAATATTCCCAATTGTCTCATGTTTCTCATAATTCCATTCTAATTACCAAAATTAATTACATAATCGACTTTCCAATCACTATGTTCCTTGTTAATCCTCAAGCCATGCCATATTCTACTACCATCATTATTAAACCCAATTTTTGTTAGAGCAACCACAAATACATATAGAAACTAGCATATTCCTCAATTCTAATTTTTTGTTCAATTGTACCAAATTCTAATTCCATCATTTACCCTAAGGTTCCTCTTTTCTATTTTTATTTCCTGCCCTTAATTCCCCCTATATGCAAGCTAGAAAATACCCCCTAAGTAGAGGTAACACTTCCCTTCTTACCTCAAATCCAGAAAATGTAAGAGTTCCTTGAGGTGAGGGAGGTCCTATGTGTTGGTTCCTTAGCTTAGAATTGAGAGGTTGATGGTGACCTTGAAGCTTGGTCCACTTGGAATGAGAATAGCTTGAGCCCTAGAGGAGATTAACTACAATTTTAATGAGCTAAAAAGAATTGGAAAGGAATTATTATCATGACTTAAGCCTCTACTTACCCCAAGTGTTGGTAGAACTTGAAATCCAAGAGGGAAAAAGAAGAAGCAATTCGCGTGGTAGAGGGAGGAAGAGAGAAGAGCTTCAACCTATTCCTTGATGCTAGCTAGGAGGAGGTTTAGTGATTTTGAGTTTGATTTGCTCAAAAATCAAGTGTATGAGAAGAGGATGATGGAATCTTGCTCTTGGGTTTAAGGGAATTGGTGAGGAAGAAGGGGTGAAGTTGATGATGGTGAAGTTGGGTTCTTGGGAACCAAGTGGAATTAGTGAGGATGATTGTTAGAATGGTGGTGTTGTGTGTTTTTGTTGTTGTTTATATGTTTCTGGCCAAGAAGAAGGAAATCGGGTGGCTGAGATGGGCCAACTTGGTGCCCAAGCTGAATCCAACGCACCAGATCTGATCTGGTGTCGCGCGCGCCTGAGCGCGGTTCAGACGCGCCTGAGCGCGGTCACGCACCAGTTGGTGCTGTTGATGCGAGCTGGCGCGCGTGCTGGTGCTGGTGGGGCGTGCTGGTGCGCCATTTTCCCTTGGCTGGTGCGACTGGTGCGCATGATTGGCGCGCCTGGGCGCATGATTGGCCCGCCTGAGCGTCTAGCTCCCTGAGTTGGTGCACCAATTGCACCCTGGTGCGCCTGGGCGTGCACCGGTGCGCCTGGGCATGCACCGGGAACTTGAAACTTCGATTTGCCGTAACTTTTTCGTCAACCGTCGGATCGGGCCCAAATTTTTAGACAAGCTTCTTCAACCCATAAACTTCATATCCAACGGTGGAATTTATTTTCTTGGGATCCTATAATAAATTTCTAACTTTCTCTTTTCGGTCGATTTCTAACATCGAAAACGCCGATTTAACTCCCGATTTCGCTTATATGACTTTGCCCGAAGCCACAATTGCCTTCTATACAGCCCCTTGGACTTATAATTACCACTCACCTATCCACTAAAATTCGTTAAGTCATTATTCCAATTTTTCTCAGGTTTTTTATTAATAATCTAATTTAAAATAAAGTTTGGGATGTTACAGACGACAAGAAAGCTGAAGGGTTGCAAGCAACAGAAAGGAAAGATAGCCGGAATTATGGACCTCAGAGGCGCTAGGGTTTCAACAACCGAGGAAAAGGTCTGTATGATCGTCAGGGGAAAGGCAAAGGGAAGGCTGGTGGTTATGATGGAAGAAACTTTCGGAGCGAAGCTCCATTCTGTGACAAGTACAAGCGTCATCATCATGGGCGTTTTTGTTGGGGATCAAGTAATTGCTTCAACTGTGGGAAGCCGGGACATTTTGCGAAGGATTGCAAGGAGCCGGCTAAAGCTAATTCAAGAGGAACTGCCGATAGGCCTATGGTTCAAGGAAGGGTTTTCACACTTAGTGGTGTGGAGGCAAGCCGATCTTCTGATCTGGTGCAAGGTAATTACTTGCTAAATGGTCAGCTTTGTAATATGTTGTTTGATTCTGGTGCAACGCATTCATTCGTTTCCTATGAATATGTAGATCGTTTGGGTCTATCTATGTCTGAATTGCCATATACTCTGAAAGTAGAAACCCCTACTAATGCTCCTGTAGTTGTTTCTAGAACATGTCTTAACTGTTGTATAGAAGTGTTAGGACAAATCTCTAGGGTAGATTTGATCTGTTTACCTTTATCGCAATTGGATGTGATCTAGGGGATGGACTGGTTGAGTCAAAACCAAGTGATCATCGATTGTGATAAAAAGATAGTAACCTATAGGAACCTGAAACCCTCTGGCTATATGTGCCTGTTCAACACTGAAGTAGAGGAGAATGGTCCAAGAATGGAAGAGATTCCTGTTGTCAGAGACTTTCCGGAGGTATTCGCTGATGAGATACCTGGCTTGCCACCAAGAAGAGAGATTAAATTCGGAATTGATCTAGTTCCGGGAGCTGGTCCCATTTCTATCGCTCCTTATAGAATGGCACCACCGGAAATGGCTGAAATGAAGAAGCAGATTGAGGAGCTGTTGCAGAAGCAGATGATCCGACCAAGTGTGTCACCTTGGGGTGCTCCGGTTTTGTTTGTCAAGAAGAAAAATGGTAGTATGAGGATGTGCATCGACTATCGGCAATTGAATAAGGTCACAATCAAGAACAAGTATCCTTTACCAAGGATCGATGACCTTATGGACCAAGTTCGTGGGGCTTCAGTATTTTCCAAGATTGATCTGAGATCAGGGTATCATCAGATCAGGATTAGAGAAGAGGATATCTCCAAGACTGCATTTCGATCCCGATACAGGCATTTTGAGTATGTTGTGATGTCGTTAGGATTGACCAATGCACCAGCTATTTTTATGGACTACAAGAATCGAATCTTTAGACCCTATTTAGATTCATTCATGGTTGTGTTCATAGACGATATCCTTATTTATTCCAAGAGCCCGGAGGAGCATGCTGAACACTTGAGGATAGTGTTGAGTATCCTAAAGGAGAAGCAGCTGTACGCCAAACTTACAAAGTGTGAGTTCTGGCTGGAGGAGGTCAAGTTTTTGGGGCATGTGATCTCGAACGAGGGAATAACAGTTGATCCAACGAAGGTGAACTCGGTTTTGCAATGGGAACAACCAAAGTCGGTCACGGAGGTGAGGAGCTTTCTTGGTCTGGCTGGTTACTACAAAAGATTTATAGAAGGTTTCTCGAAGTTAGCACTACCCTTGACAAAGTTAACTAGGAAAGATCAACCATTTATTTGGGACGAGAAGTGTGAAAGGAGTTTCCGAGAGCTGAAAGAAAGATTGACATCCTCCCCTGTATTGATTTTGCCTGATACACGGTAGAGTTTCGAGGTGTATTGTGATGCATCGAAACAAGGACTTGGGAGTGTTTTGATGCAAGAGGGGAAGGTAGTCGCTTATGCCTCGAGACAGCTAAAAGTTCATGAAATGAACTACCCAACTCATGATCTAGAGCTGGCAGCTGTTGTCTTTGCCCTAAAGATTTGGAGGCACTACCTCTATGGCACTACGTTTCGAGTATTTAGTGACCATAAAAGCTTAAAGTACCTTTTCGACCAGAAAGAGTTGAATATGAGGCAGCGCCGATGGATGGAGTTCTTGAAGGATTATGAGTTCGAACTTCATTACCATCCTGGGAAGGCAAACGTGGTGGCAGATGCATTGAGTCGAAAAGCAATTCATATCAGTTCGATGATGGTCAAAGAAGCTGCACTGATTGAAGAGCTTAGAGATTTGAGCTTGACAATGCAAGTGGAACCGACCAGCATCAAGTTGGGAATGTTGCAAATTGCAAATGAATTCTTGCAAAGGATTCGAGAGTTGCAACACGAGGATGAGGGACTTAAGGAAAAGAAGAAACTGATGGAAAAAGGCAAGGAGTTGGAGTTCCAAGAGGGGAAGGATGGAATCCTTCGTTTTAGAGCAAGGATTTGTGTACCTGATAATCTGGAAGTAAGAAGGACGATTCTGGATGAAGCGCATAAGAGCAAAATGAGCATGCATCCAGGAGCTACCAAAATGTATCAAGACTTGAAGAAGATATTTTGGTGGCCTGGCTTAAAGAAGGACGTTGTAACATCCTCTTTTTATTTAAGCTAATATAAGTATGTGAAGTTTTAACCTTGATTAGGAATAGTAGTTAAGTGGCATTCAGGCATCATGTTTAATCTTAGAATCGTGGAGATCAAGTTAGGAAAACCATAAGCCTAGGAGATTGGATTGTAGGATTTATAGCTTAACACCTAAAATCCACCGTTGGATGTGAAGTTGGGGTCATTAGGGATCTTATCTCCAAATTTGAGCAAGATCCAACGGTTAACGAAAAAGTTATGGCTGTTTGAATGCGAAAGTTGCTGTCAGATTTTATCTGTGGACATAGATGTCATTGTTGTGCACATCGATGTTGCACATCGATATCCATAGGTGGACATCGATGTCCACGACCTGCAGAATCAGTTTTTAAGGCATTTGGCTGAGTTCATTTGGAAAAAAATCATAAAATCCTCACTCGAACCTCTTGGGAAAAGTTAGGGTTCATCATTTCCCAACCTCAAACCTCTTGAATCCTCATCAAATTGCTTCTTCCCTTCATCAAATCAAGAGTTCCTCTTCTCTCCATCATCAACATCACTCATTTTCTCCTCCCTTTCTCACACGAATTTCTCTTCCTCTCTTCTCCCATACGGATTTCACCCTCCATTCCACCAAGACCAAGTTGTTCATCTTCTTCCTCATTAAGCTTATCAACTCATTATCAAGCTTAATAGGTAAGGCTCATTTCTCCTTTCTCTTCTTAGGGCCAAATGAGTTTCTCTTTGTTTTCCCTCTCTTGGTAAGAAAAATCCGAACCCCATGTCTTGTGTGCCACAAATCTTATGTTCAATTTCGTTTTTGTGGCTCAAGGAAGTCAAAGATCACTCTCCACACTCTCTTGCCATTGGAGCTCATTTGTGAAGTGTTTGAAGCTAGGGCTTGGAAGGTTTATTCTTACCTCTACTTGGTTGAGGTAAGGGAGTGGATATAGTGAGCTTTGCCTTGTTCTAGGGAGTAGGTTCTAGTTGGTATATAATACTTGTTAGGGTTATGTGTTAGGGGAGATAATTAGATTATAAATCCCTAGGTTATTAAATATGAAATTTGAATTAATTAAATATGCATGATGATTGGATGTTAAGGTTAGTAAAAAGGAAACCCAATAATATGACAATGAATTATGTGATGAATGAATCTTGGAAAGAATTAAATGGAATTGCATGAGGAATTGGGTAAGGTGATAATGAAGTCGTCATAAATGAATTTTGTGATTATTGACCTTACTTGCAACGTTGTGGAATAAATGGATATAGGAAGAAGATGGAATGAAAAACGAGTAAATGTGATAAATGTGCGTAATTGTATCTAATCGTTAAATAAGTACAAATGTTAAGTATTACCAATTGTGAACAAAGGTCATGGCTTATGAATAGAACTTGTGAATATGGGAAATGGAAGTAAAATGATTATGTTTAATAAAAAGTAAGAGATGATTTTAATATGTGGTGTTAAAGCGAAAATGTGAGAAGGCGAAATATGTAAATTGAAATGAAGGGTAATATAAATGTTGGGCTATGAATGAGAATGTTATTTGGTATGATGGTGATAGCTGAGAAAGGAAATGAATAAGATAATTACATGAATGATTGATTGTTGAAGGTGTGTTGTTGAATTTACATGTGATATAATTGTTTATGTAAGAATATGAAAGTATGTTTTGGCCTCTGATGTGAGGTAATGAATATGGAAATGTAATTAAGTGCGTTGGCCTCTGATTTGAGGTGACGAGTAAGGAATTAGAGTAATGGGTGTTGACCTCTGACATGAGGGACACAAGATGGAATGAATGTGATCGAGTGTTGACCTCTGACCTGAGGGACACCGGATGAAATGTGTATTGGTGTGTTGACCTCTGACCTGAGAGACACACCGTGAATTAATAAGTTGAAGTGTTGACCTCTGACCTGAGGGACACAAAATGAATCATAATGAATGGGTGTTGACCTCTGACCTGAGGGACACATAATGTAAATAAGGAAAGGAATAAAAAGTAAAGGAAAAGCAATGTATGTAGGACTTCGATTTGGTGGAGACATACATCGTGATTGGTGTATGTATGTAGGCCTTCGATTTGGTGGAGACATACATACACCCTAAATAAAAAGGAAAAAGGAAAGGACAATGGATAAAATAAGGTAAACGGTAAAGGAAAAGCGATGTATGTAGGCCTTCGATTTGGTGGAGACATACATCGTGATTGGTGTATGTATGTAGGCCTTCGATTTGGTGGAGACATACATACACCGTAAATAAAAAGGAAATGAATAAGGGAAATAGGGAATAAAATTGGATAAGATAATGGTAATGGAAAAGCGATGTATGTAGGCCTTCGATTTGGTGGAGACATACATCGTGATTGGTGTATGTATGTAGGCCTTCGATTTGGTGGAGACATACATACACCGTATAAAAAAAAGGAAAAGAATAAGGAAAAAGGTAAGGGGATATAACGAGATTTATTTGGAAACGGGGAAAATAATTAAAAGGGATTCATAAGGTGGAAATGAATTAACTAAGAGGGAACCGACACTTGTAAAATGATGGAATTGGAAAATGTGGTATGCTTGCAATGATAATGTGATTATATGAATAAATGCTAAGTGTGTTTGGCCTGGTGAGTTGTTATGTCTAGTTAGAAACTGCTTTCTATTTCATGTGCAATGCTCACTCCCTTACATTTACAGGTACGGAGATTGAGTTGGCACAACCCCCGGCCGAGCAGGAGTACTTTCCCTTACAGGGAGAGTAGGGATATTATGGGATTTGTAGGATATTTTGAACTTAAGCCTCCTACTCTATTTTTGAAGTAAAATTTGCTATTCATATTTTAAGTGAGGCTTAGGATGTTTTATTTTGGCAAAGTTATACGATTTGGTCGTGACACTCAAACTTAGTATTTTCCGCTATTACTCTGATTTATTATTGTACACTGATATATTTGGAGCCATGGGGCCATGATATGATTTTGAAATATAATCTGAAGCCCTTCTGGCTAATAATTGTTTATTGAAAATTGTTTATCCCAGGTTAAATTTTGGATTAGTCCGAAAAACAAACAAAACTCCGTCCGTTTGACGGTTGATTTTAATGTAATAAAAATGAATTTTTAAGTCCGTATTTTAATATAAGGGGAATTAAGGGTATAAATCCTATGTGTTACAGACGTGGATAGGTACGTGGCGTGTTGTTTGGTGTGTCAAAAGGCGAAGGTGGAACATCAAAGGCCAGGAGGAGAATTACTGCCCTTGGAAATTCCATTATGGAAATGGGATAGTATCTCAATGGATTTCGTGTCAGGATTGCCAAGAACAGCTACTGGTCATGATGCAATCTGGGTGATCGTAGATCGCTTGACCAAGTCGGCGCATTTTATTCCAGTTAACATGCACTACTCTTTGGAAAAGCTCACTCAGTTGTATATCAAAGAAGTTGTTCGCCTGCATGGGGTACCATCAAGTATCGTGTCAGATCGCGATCCGAGGTTTACGTCAAAGTTTTGGCAAGATCTGCGTAGAGCTCTGGGTTCGAGACTAAAGTTGAGTTCTGCATACCACCCTCAGACTGATGGTCAAACGGAAAGGACTATTCAGTCACTGGAGGACATCTTAAGAGCCTGTGTTTTGGAAGGACAAGGGAATTGGGAGCAAATGTTGCCGCTCGTGGAATTTACTTACAACAATAGTTACCACGCGAGCATAGGTATGACACCATTTGAAGCTCTATATGGAAGAAAGTGTCAGACACCGTTATGCTGGTTTCAAGTGGGGGAGAATTCTCTGGTTGGACCAGATTTTGTGCAAGAGACAACTGAGAAGATCAAGATGATACAAGAGAAGATGAAGACGGCTCAAAGTAGGCAGAAAAGCTATGCTGATAGGAGGAGGAAACCTTTAGAGTTTGCTGAAGGAGACCATGTGTTCATTAGAATAGTACCAACCAAAGGTGTTAGTAGAGCCTTGAAAACCCAGAAACTATCACCTAAATTTATTGGTCTCTACCAAATTCTTAAAAGAGTCGGCCCAGTAGCCTATCAATTAGCCTTGTCCCCGTCGCTAGCTTATCTTCATAATGTATTCCATGTGTCTCAGTTGAAAAGATATGTCCATGACCCCACCATTGTCCTTAGAATCCAACCCGATGACCTAGAAATTCATGAGAACCTAACCTTTGAAGCTATGCCTGTTCGCATTGAAGACCGAAGAGTCAAGCAGCTTAGAGGGAAGGATATTTGTTTGGTCAAAGTCGTCTGGATTTGTGGTGATGTAATGGAAGCATCTTGGGAATTAGAGGATAAGATGCGTCAGGATTATCCCAACTTGTTTGTATAAGTTGAATTTCGGGGACGGAATTCCTTGTAAGTGGGGGAGTAGTGTAACACCCCAAAATTTTAATCCCCGATTAATGAAATGTTAATTATAAAATTTATTATAATTAATTATTTCTATTTTAATCCTTGATTAAAATTCTGTGTTATGTATTTAGGAGATGTGTTTGCATTTATTTAATAAGTATAATTATTCATAAAATAAGCATTTTTCATATTAGTCCCTGGGTTGGGACCTAGAAGTAAATATAGGAAAGATTTTGGAGGGAAAGTAAATTAAATTATTATTTTTCAAAAACTGGGCAAAACACTCGAGTATTTTCTCAACTACTCGAGTATTCTGGTCAGAGTTGCACGAGTTAGTGCGTTTGGTGAGTCACCACCACCGATTCCCCTCCGTTGACACGAATACTCCCTCCCCAACACTTCAACGTCGTCGTGTCAACGTGCATGGACCTGTTCCTTGCCTATATAAACCAATTGAACTCAGATTGAGAGGCATTTTGGCAAATTGTTGAATAAGTTTGTGAGTTAGGGTTCCTGAACCGTTTCCTTCGATTCTCCCTCTGTGTTTCGATTCGAGTCACAAACGATACACCAATACAAAGCTCACATCTCGAGCTTTCTATAGAGAGCAAAATCGTGAGCTGAGAGTGTGTGTAGTGGAAGAACGGAAGCTTGGGAGTTGGAGCTTGTGCTGTCAAACCCGTTTCTGGAGCTTACTTTGGATTCGAATTCTGGTAAGCTCTTGCATCCAATTTGCTTCAAACTTGTTTTGAATCTTAGCCTATGTTGCAGAGAATGAATTCTAACCAAAACCCTAATTCTCTTGCATGTTAACCCATTCAAATGTTCTGATTTTGGACCTCTGCTCAAACTGTCTTGCATATGGTGCTCAAATTCGTTTTTGGTGTTGGAGAGCTTTTTCTTGGGAATTTTCTGTTGGTACACGTCTGAGAGGTAAGGGGAAGTTGTTTTATGCACTAGATAGAGTTTAAATTCCATGATTTTCATTAGAGAGCCACCAAGAGGCTCTAAGGGCTTAGATCGAATAGGAACTTTGGTTTGGAGACCAACTCATGCTCTATGGTTGTTTTGAGCAAGTTTCACATGATGCATGCAAGCTGTAATGAGCATTATTTCATGAGTTTGTTGATTATTTTGCAATTTGAGGTGGTAAGTTGCGAAATTGTATGTTTTATGCATTAACGATCAATTCTCTGTCAAATCTGTAATTTGATATGTGCTAAGTGTTGTAACATGTTTAATATATGGTATATGAACTCTGTTGATCATTGGATTGGACTAAAAATGTTTAGAATTGAAAATGGTATGTAAAAAACCAAGTTTCCAGTCTGTTCTGTTAGAAAAGACTCGAGTACTTGGCTTGATACTCGAGTAAAATTATGATAAACCAGTGTATTTTGTGTTAAAACACTCGAGTATCGGGCCCAGGACTCGAGTAATAGCTGATTCATGGGGATCTCTTAAGGTAAACCACTCGAGTAATGCAGGGGTCACTCGAGTGTTCTGGAATTGATGAAGAACACTTGAGTACTCGTGAACTACTCGAGTATTTTTTATGAAGCTGAAACCCAAATCCCCAGAAAGACATGAACACTCGAGTATCCTGAAGAATACTCGAATAATCTGGAAATAAGTGAAGAACACTCGAGTATTCTGAAGGACACTCGAGTAGTTCACCCAGAATATTAACAATATCATTTTTAATTCTGAATCAATTGGTTAAATGATTAAATAACAATAATCCAAGGGATCTGGACTTAAAAAGAAATTGATTGATGATATGATGATTTCATTTGTATAATGATACGTTGCTCGGGAGGCACGTAATGTGTTAATAAAAGAAAAATACATCAATCAATTCCTTTTAACCCAAGATAATGCATTCATTCTGGAGTTCGGATGTTAGATTGTATTCATGTTCTTGTAACATGAGGAGGGCCTCTGGGAGTGCCAACTGATAGCTCGCTTGATGACACGTTATGGTAGACGACGTGGTCGGCTTAGTGAGATGCCCATATGGTTATACCGTTTGGATGACGGGACGTGCTCGGGTGGCATTGATTCCAAGCTTGTCGTGTACATTCTTGGCGAATGTACGAATGTTGTACACCTAGGAGTACAACGCACTGTTGAGTGCTGGGAAGTAAAGGATGGACGTCAGAGAGTGTTATAGATTGATGAAGTTAGGCCTGAGAGTTAGGTTCATACATCATGCCACTCATTTAAACTAAGTTTGATAAATGAAACAAGTATGAGCATCCTACTTGCATCTTATATCTGCTAAATGCTAAGTGTGATTGTTGTTTATTGTTACATGTTTATATCTTTACATTGTACATACATTTATGCTCTATTGATTATGTGTGTAGAATTACTTACCCCTATGCCCTTGTAGGTGATGTCACGCTACATCGCTTGCATCGAGATCCGGCCACTTCCTAGTGGCACATGGATCTATGAGGACCATCGTGCGGTGTTCGAGGGAGAGGTAGAGATTACCTTCTACCACCCGAACCCGCTGATTCGATTTCGTCCTCGTAGATTTAGGATTCCCATCATATACACTATGCACGTACCCCCGTTCTACACATATCATGGACCACCTCCCACACGGCCAGCTCGCTCTTATCACAGTTTTCGTTTTAGACCTACCCGCTCACACCCTTTTTCTTCGAGAGTCGTCCGCGAGGAGACTCCCCCTTCTGATCCGAGGAGCCCAGTTAGGGTCACACCATCTCCTGACCCTGTACCCAGTGGTAGGGTACCCTCTCCATCGGATGAGATCGAGGAGGATCCCGTTGAGGATGAGAGCGGAGGCGAGCCTGTCGTTCATTCTACTGGGAGTCAGTGGAGGGACGATGATCCCTAGGTGCGTGCACATGGTCCATGTTGAGGATCATGGGATCCGATGTGGGGATGTTGTGGAGGAGACTATGCTGCTGCTGCTGTTGATGATGATGATGTTTTCTTTTGCTACCTGGAGACTGCTAGTACTATCACTACTACTACTGCTGTTGCCGGATCTATGAGACCACCTCTACAGTCTATATTTTTGAGATGTATATATTGTGGATATACTTTTTATTACTCTAGGGTTATGGTTTTATTTTGGACATAGATCTTTATGGACTTGTATCTGGATCTTGGAGACTTATACTGGGACTATGTATCACCTGACTATTTTTATCTATATATAAAATCTATGCTTATATTTCTATTAGCCACATAGTCCTATAATTTCTGCTTACTTTGATGAAGGTTATATGAAAGAATTCGGCTATGTTATTTGAAAATGGTATCAGTTCCACGAAAAGAAAAAATGGACAGTATCGCCTAATTTTACTATGAAAATGTCTTTTGCAAATGTACCGATGCTATCTGAAGTTATGAAAAGACTTTATTATCTTAGTAAACACCGAATTCAAAACAATGTTGAAAACGATACAAGTTATTCTCTCCAAGAGCTCCATGTTTTGGTTTGTGCACCCGCTTTGAAAGGAAAATTTTATTTCTACATTTTCTAAATATTTACGAGTCCATATATTATCCGATATAATAGTTTAATTAGTTTATTAAATACTTGTTAAATGAGAAGGGTGTCACAAGGCAACTCTTTTTATTTATTTACTTTTTCATTTTTGGTAAGTTAAGATATTAAGACAAAGGGAAAATCACTTACACTAAAGGAATATAGCCAACTTTAGTAAATAAAAGGCATATGAATCATTTTTTTAAAAGATAAAAGCAAATAATTTTTTCCATTTAAAATCAAATCCAAAAGAAAAATAGCAACATAAATGCATAGATTAATTTATAGATGATCTTAATGATAAGGAAATGAAATGATAAATCCTTATAAAATAGATGAGCATAATGATAGGAATTGTGATGGACTTGTTAGTCCAAAAATGAAATGATAATTGAAAATTGAAAAAATTAATGGAACTTTTAAAAATTTAATTTTACTTAAAAAAAAGTAAACTAACTTTAAAAATGAAAGATGATGATTTGTTTTATGATTATTGATGGGGATTGGTATTTTGGTGAAAAAGCTATTACTACTGGTATCAAAACATTTTGAAGGCATATATTCCCTTCGTCCCATTATCTTGGTAAAAGTCAAAGAAGTCAATGAAAATAAGAGAATATCTCTTTAATATAATGCATGATTCATTTATTAATTACAAATTGATATTACACAAATTTGTGTATCATTGCAATTAATACATATTGCAATATTGTCTCTAAAAAAATCTTTAAATGTGTTTTCCTTATTTACTTATCAATCATGGATACAATATACAATCTTTAAAAAATTTTATTTAATTTTTTACTTTAATATGGGACAAATTTTTTTACATTTTTTTACCAAGATAATGGGACGGAGGGAGTATTTTTGGTGTATGTGGGAAGTACATCTGGTACTTTGTTTATGAATAAATTATTTTAGTTTTAATGATAAAAACTTTAAAAATGATCAGAATATATATATATATATATATATATATCAAAGTTCTAAAATAATAATTGTCCATCGGATGCAATGTGTTCTATTTGGATCCGTGTTTTTTTTTATTTAGCCAATAGAAAACGAGGGTGCAGATTCGTCAAAGTTTTTATCATCCGTTGGATCTAATGGTTTAGGGCCGTTGATTATATTTTACTAGCACGATCCGTGCCTCCTGATTTCACCCAATAGGAGTGAATATACTTTTCTATATATAGAGGTCGGGTGCTTTCAAAATTCAAAACCATATCAGGGTATATGATCCATCATACATATTCCTACTCTTTCTTTGATTACACATCATACAAAATATCTCGATCTCCCTCTTGTGATCCAACCCCAACCTCTGGAAAGCCAATCCTTTCCTAATTTCAAATATCACTTTCACTTTTGGGCAAGCAACTCGCCTTGCATTTGGATGTGCTTCTGTAATTCATAATGTTTTTATGCTTGTTGAGGCATTAGATTGGTTCAAGATGGCAGCTAAAGAGCACCTTTATGCAGATTGCAATGAGAAAATCAAGTCATCATGAAACGTCATTATATGGGTTTTCTTCTTTTCTCTTTTGAAATTATTTATTTGTCAAAACTTTTAATTTTTAATTTCAAATTAAACTTGTTTATTAAATTTTTGAATTATTACATTTTTTAAAAAATTAATAATTGTTATTTTTTCTATATAAAACAACAACATGTGTGTTGCACAGGATAAAAACTAGTATTACTATATATATGAAACATTTAGCTTCCCTAATATTTTCATCCTCTAATACTCATCCAATCTCTCAATGAAAAATGGCAAACAACCAATTTCTAAATCAACTAATAGAGGAAATTATTATTAAGTTTCCTGCAATGTCTTTGTTGAGATTCAAATGCTTGACCAAAGTTAGCCATTTTCTCATTACAAACATCAATTTCATCACTATACACTTTAATAAATGTTAAGCTTTCATTGGGTAAAGTGTTTAGTGGTGAACTTGTTGTTTGTGGTAAGAGAATGTTTGGCTTATTTGAAGCATTTCGACCTCATTAGAGAGTTTGCAAGAAGCTTAAACATGATTTCTCTATTGGTTCTTCTAGAAATCGATTGTTTGCCATTTTTTTGGAGAAATTACATGTGAGTATTAAAGGATGAAGATGCTAAGAGAGCTTAATGTTACTCTCATATATATATATATAGTATTACTAGTTTTTATCTAGTGCAATGCAAATGTTGTTGTTTTCTATAAAAAAATTAATAATTTTTTTAAATGTAATAATTTAAAATTTTAATAAACAAGTTTGAAATTAAAAATTAACGTTTTGAAAAATAAATAATTTGAAAAGGGAAAAGACACTACAAAAATTCTTATTTATTTCAACAATGTTTCGCAATGACTTAAGTTTTTCCTTTGAATGTCTTAAAGTGTGGCATGCTACTGGAACATTCTCCAACTAAAATAGGATGCAACTCATTCCTAATGCCCATTTTCATCAAATCAATCTGAGCCTTTATGGTGTTCTTTTATATTGCCTTTAACATTCATTAAGGTAGTCAAAGTATTGCTAGAAACATTCCTTTGAATACACATAACATCTAAGTTATGCCGAATTTATAATTTTTTTCTAATAAGGCAATTTAAAAAAGTTGTTGTTCTTTACTTGACCATACAAAATATTTGACTTATCTCATTTTTTTCTATTATCCAACAACCTTGCCAAATTTATCATGTTTAAAATCGACTATAATTTTTTAAAACATCATTCCCTCGCAAAGGAATTTAGTCTTATCTAAGGAATTGGCTCCATGTCTACATTTATGATTTTGTGGCAGCCAACAATGATGGCACAAATAACCACCCTTGTTCTTTATCTAGTTTCCTTATGACAAGGACAAGCAAATTTGCCTTTAGTTGACCAACTAGACAAATCGCCATATGCTATAAAGTCATTGATGATCCACAACAACGTAGCACGTATAACAAAATTTTGTCTAGAGTGAGCATCATATGTTTTTATCCCTACCTCCCAAAGTTCTACCAATTCTTGATTGAGTGGTTGAAGGTACATATCTCTAACCCTATCGAGACATGTAGGTCATGGTATGAGTAAAGAAAGGATGAATGAATGAACTCTAGTACATATCCAATAAGTAAAATTGTAAGGAACAAGAACAACATGCCAAATATTGTGCTAACAGTTATTAGAATGATGAAAGAAATCAAAAGCTAATTCGAGCCTAACTTTGTGATATCCAGGAAATGAAGGAAACTCCTCATCAAATGATTTCCAAGCATATGAAAAAGAGGGATGCCTCATTACCCCATCTTCCACCTTTTTTACATTGTGCCACCTCATGTGTTTTGCGATTTTTCTTGACATGATAACCTTTGTGAGAATGTAGGTGAATTTACACACTTTATAATGCAGATAATAAATTTTTTACGGGAATTTATATCCTTTCAACATTAATAAACTTCCAATCAATTGAATCATATACTTTTTTCAATTCAATTTTCATTAGACATCTAGAGAAGGAATTTTCTTTTATACAATCTGATTAGATCTTGAGACATCAACACATTATGCAGGATATCTCTAACCTTAACAAAAGATCCTTGATTCAAACTTACTAGATAAGGTAACACTTTTGATAACCTGTTACCGACCTGTTTTGATATGCATTTATACAATGTTTTGTAGCATGCTATAGTTCTAATGTTTTATTTGCACTAGAAAACTTAGGAATTAGTGAAATAAGAGTAGTAATTAAATGTTTACCTTTTTTTATTACTTTGGAAGAAATCTAAAATAGCTCTTGTCATCACCTTCTATGTCCCAAGCATCCTGGAAGGTTCCACTTTCATAACCACCTGGGCCTAGACTGTTAAGCCTATCAATATCAAACATAGCTCTCTTTACATCCTCAATAGTGAATGATATGATTAGCCTTAGTTGAAGCTCAATAGATAAATTATTTCCTGCTCTATATGCTGCTTTTGTCATAGGCTTCATGTCAATCATTTGAGTACAAAGCACTCTCAGAAAGAAATTCATAAAATGACTTTCAGTATACCATCTATATCATCAGGTATTGTACCATTGGCTTCCATTACTGGTTTTATTTCTAGCTCTCGTTTGTCTCTTTTTAAATATAGCATGGAAATATACACTATTGATGTCCCCTTCTTTTATCCATAAAGCTTTAGTGCTAAAGAAAACACTTAGCTGCCAAACATGTTTCAATATACTCCTTTGTCTTTAATTTCTCTAGTTCCTACAAATCCTCATTCATCACATCCTGTTGTAGTTTCATTTGAAAAAAGACTATCTCTTCTTTTGCAACAATTACTTTACTTTCAATTTTACTAAATTTCTATTGGTTCAAGCTCTTAAGATATTTCTTCAACAATTTCAATTTCTCATTAAATTGATACATCCAACATTCATCCACCCTTTTATTCCAATTCAGCTTTACAATATCTTTAAATTCAAATGCTTTGGACCACATATTGAAATACTTTAATATCCTTCTAATATATACACCCTTAGTATCTAACTTGATTAATAGGGGGAATGAAAAAAAAACTCCAAGTAAAATCCCCACTTCAGAGAAATTAAAGTTAGTGACCCAAGAGACAATAATAAGAGTAGTGTTTATTTTATAGTAATTCCTTTGACCCCATCCTGTTTATTGTTCCAAGTGAAGACTTCACCATAGGCCTTAAGATTCTAGAGACAACAGGAGGCCATAAATAGTGTAAACCCTACAATTTCACCATACACCACTGAAAGTCCACCAATTCCATCATTTAGCTAGAATACATTGTTGAAATCACTAGTCGACAGCCAAAGAATTGTGCCATCCTTAATTCACATAACATCATGCCATATGCATTTCCTCTTAGATTCTTGATTAGCTCCACAAAGAAAAGTGACTAGGAAATTTGCTCGAGCGTTTGTGTTGATCACATTACAATGAACCCATTGACTACTACTTTTAGCAATACTAACATTATAGTTATTTTTGTGCCATATAATCATAACTCTATCATTATGATGACTTATATAGTTAACAAAGCAATCACAAGGGTTGGCCTATTTATTAGCCGATAAACCAACATTAGTCTCCTTAATCTTTGTCTCTATCAAACCAATATAACCAATTATGTTTCTCTTGAAAAAGGATATCATCTCCTTCTTTTTAAAGGGGTTGTTTAGACTCCTTATGTTTCAGCGTATAATATTATCCATTAATATTAATGGCCAAGTTGTCGGATCTACGACAGCATTCTTCACTCATTCTTCCGTATATTCTATTTCAGTCTAATTGTTGGTCATTTTCTCATTGCCTTTCTTTCGTAATCTCAGGATGCTTACTATTCTTCCTCCCAACTACTTGTCATTCATTATCTTTTACTATAACCTTATCTTTACATGCTTTTTTGGCTAAGTTTTTTTTTATGGTTTTGAAGCTTGGCTTCTTTCTTCTACACATATCCTCCTTATGACCAAATCCCCCACAGTGACTACGTTTGATTGGTAGTCATTTCATCATTCGTACTCTAATTTATGTTCCACCATTGATACTTTTTCATTTTCATATTGAGCGATTCAAGCATAGAAGTTTTGATCTTCATCTCAATCATTTTTTTGGCATATTGCACGTACTCTTTCCTTTTTGTTTTCCATAACATCCACTGAAATTGGTGTTCCGATTGAGCTACTAATTCTTCTTAGGGAGTTCACATTCCAATCTTTCAAGTCTAGTCTACGCTTCTAAACCCATATTATAACATCTTGGGCTTCCTTTGCTACATACATCATGTCTGAATATCGTTCCATAATTATATGTTTGTTTTAAGCACTTCACATTTTGCTGCCTCTGTTTTGAATTTGATAAGGAATATGTCCTTTGGTAGTTGTAGAATTTTGTCCAATCCGAAGTTACCCCATATGTGTTTCGAAAATACAAATCAGTCGATTGAGTTTTTCCAATATTCAATATTTGTTTCAACATCATCCCCTTATATGTTATATCTTCCCAATTTTGATTTCACCATTCACTACAAGTTCGATATACTGATGTTTCTCACCAGCAATCTTTCTCATACTGATGTTAAAGTATTCCAATACATTTGGAAGGTTCGTTAAAGGAGTCCAATACATTTGATCAATTCTTTAATTCTCCCTTTCATATTGTTGCGTAGACCTAACAGCTTAAGAGCCTCCTCAACATGATCTTGCTTCTAATTCATTATTTCCATTTCCTTTTCACTTATTTGTATCGGAGTTAAGACATTCGACAAATTTATCTAGCTTGCTTTGGGTTGGTTCCTTAAGACCTTCAACCGTGCTAACAACACTTGGAGAAGCTTGAGAAGACTGCCTACCCAATTGATCTATCATTATCAATACTCCCTTCTTCTTCCTCACTGTTGGTGAACGACAACACCACTAGAAGATTTAGGGTTAAGTTCTCAAGGAATTCTTAAATGAAATTTGGGTTTGAACCCCTTGTTTATTAAGGCAATCAAATGAGATAAGATGTGAAGTCACTATCCTTGCTTGACTTGAGATGATTGATTTGAGGTTAATTCTCACTCAATTTACCTTATTTCTCATATAAAGATGATTGGACTAGTTGGAGCAAAATCCTTGCAGAAAGTGCTGATTTGGGTCATTAAGTGCTCAAAAAGGAGAAATTTAGCAAGAGAGATGTGTTACACTCTAATTCAAACCTTTGCATGATCATGTGTCTAATCATATAATATAATACCATATTTCGTATGATTCTAGGTTTTGAATAACCAAGCGGTTAAATATTATTATTTTTGAACATGTTTTTATTGTGTTTTACTCATTACATCAGTGTCTTAAGGCATGTCTTATATTGTTTTAATACTAGCATGCTGACAGGCACTGTCATGCTTGTCTACCCGTATTCCTATTACATATATTCCTATTATATGTTTAAAAAGAAAACAAATAGATAAAGCTGCAAAAAAATGCACCCTCTACATCAACCTCTTCTACAGTCGATTCTTATAAGCAATCTCTCTTTTTCCACCAAAAACTAATTTAAAAGGGAGTATACGTCAACCTCGTAAATTACAGAATGCACAATCAAATTTTTTTTTAGAGAAACTGTTGAAGTCAGGAAGTGATTTTTTTTTGCGAAATGTTAGCATTTTAATATATCAATGATAACCACTGAAACTTCTTGTTATTGTGTAAAACCTATTGCTCCAAGGGAAGCAAGTGGTGTCACTTTAAGAAAGGGAATGTAGAAAAAATATAAAAAAAATTAGTACAATTACAAAAGGGGGGAAATTAGTATAGCAACGAAAACCCCAAATGTGAATGTGAATATGAATTCCTTCAAGGTCAATATCCCCTGTAAATCTAAACTTGCGTCAAATTTCTTATGGTGTAAAAGATCAATATTAATTTTCCAAAATAAGATTCCATGCATGATTCGAGGCACGCTTCGCTTCAGTTTTGGATAAAGAATGGGTTTTGGAATGTGAGAATAAGAGTGAAATGTATAATGAAGAATTACATAGGTGCGGTTCCAAAATTTGATTTGTTGGCTTTGGCCTCAAAATCTCGAGAGGGGGGGTGAATCGAGTTTTATTAAATTATTGTGAAATCCCTTACGATTAAAAAATATTTCGCGATGGAGAGATTAGACGTTTGAGAAGGAGAGCGAAATCGATTGATATAGAAAATTGAGTAGCGCGGAAACGTAAAATAAATGAAATATGCGGAAAGTAAAGAGATAGGGATTGAAAAGCTTGCACCAGGAATTTTATACTGGTTTAGCCTTCCCGTCGAAAGGCCTAGTCCAGTCCCCAAGCGACCCGCTTGAGAGTTCTATAATCAGCAATAGAGCCGCACCCTATTACACCCAAGAGCACCCCGCACACTACTAGGAACCTCCGTTCGCTAGGGGCCTCAATATCACACAGCAGGGTTCCTCGCCCTATGACGTATCACACGTCCACTAAGGTTTCGAAACAAGAATGTGATAGAGATTACAATAGCTTTGTGTGTTCTCACAACACGGATACAACAATATGCTCTTCTATGATAATGAAGTTGTTCTTGATAAGTTAAATGGACAACAAGGTTTCTTAGAGTTCTTCAAAAGGATTTCTCAATATGATCAGAGAAAATTTGGAGAAGAAGAAGAACGTGAAATGCAGAAAAGAATGAATGAATATCAAATGTTGTGTCGTGTCTGTAATGTTGGAGTGAATATATGAAAATAATTTTATAATTCAAAAAGATTCAAAATTAGTAAAAAAAATCAAAACAAAATAAAATAATATTATGAAATAAGTTTTAAAATCAAAACTAAATCAAAACGATTTACGAAATAAAATAAATATTTGATTCTTAAAACGAAAAAGGAAATAATTCAAATTTAAAATCATTTTCGAATTTTATAAAATAAATCAGAATCTTATATATAAAAACAAATAAGGAAATAATCAAAATGATTCTGACACGTTTTTTCAATAAAAGCTGAAGTAATCGATTACTTTCTGAAGGTAATCGATTATTCCTTCAAAAATAGAAATTCTTAAATACATTTGAAAAACAAATAATCGATTAGTCCAATAGTGGTTAATCGATTACATCACCCCTGTTCAATATATGATGCAACTCATTTAATCGATTACTACTCATCAAATAATCGATTACTGAGTCTCTGTTCATTATGTGATGCAATATATGTAATCGATTACTACACAGCATGTAATCGATTACTGTGCCTCTGGAAAATATATGATGGAACAATTCTAATCGATTACTTGAGCCAGGTAATCGATTACTCTCATAAGAAAGTAATGGATTAGCAAAGTTCACTTAATCGATTACAACTTCTCTGATTTTTCTATGATGCAACAAAGTTAATCGATTAACTCAAGCAAGTAATCGATTACTCTCTCTTGCATACATACAAATATTCAAAGTTTTGTAACATCAGGTATTTTCACACAAACTAAGATATAAAAAAAACTTTTCATGAAAACACATTTTTCTTCTCCTTTTTAAATGAACAACTCATTGGTCTTTTAACTCTTTAAAAACAAGAACTTCATTACCTTACACATGTCCTATGGGAAAAGGCTTCTAGGCTATATTTTGCTTGAGTCTTCAATCTTGAATCTTGAAGATACTTGAGAGCTTGAATCTTGAGTTTGTTGTTATCATCAAAACCTTGGCTTGATATTGCTTGAAGTCCATAAGAGAGTTTGAAGCAAGTCTTCCAACACTAGCTTGACTTCCAACACTCCCCCTTTTTGATGATGACAAACAACTATTCTGATCTGAAGTTGACTATCTGCATCACAAGTGTTATACAAGCAAAATATATATATAATTGAAATTTTAACCTTCCCTAGAACAATTTCAAAAGATATACAAAATCATCTCATGATATCTCCCCCTGAGAATATGCAAACTCCCCCTATATTTATGCATAAACATCAATTAATCTCAATATAATCATCAGAATATCTCTCCCCCTTTGTAATCATCAAAAAGCATGTGCTAACTCCCTCTGAAACACTGAGTAAACACATCAATAATAACAAGAGAGATAAATAATCACATACTCAAAACAGGTGAGAGGCAGAAGTTAAACCAATTTCTCTACGAATGAAAAAGAAATTTTTTTTTGAAGCGGTTTCGTAAAGATATCAGCTAACTGCCGCGAAGTATCAACATACTCAATAATACAATCACCCTTTTGAATATGATCGCGTATAAAATGGTGACGAATCTCAATATGCTTAGTGCGAGAATGTTGCACAGGGTTTTTGGTAATACTAATTGCACTAGTGTTATCACATTTGATGGGAATGTGATCTAGACTTACACCAAAGTCTAGGAGTTGCTATTTTAACCATAAGATTTGTGCACAACAGCTACCCGCAGCGACATATTCAGCCTCAGTTGTGGATAGGGCTACACTCGACTGCTTCTTGCTAGCCCAAGACACTAAAGAATTACCTAGGAGGTAACAAGTGCCGCTCGTGCTTTTCCTATCTACTTTGCACCCAGCAAAATCAGAATCGGAATACCCAACAAGGTTACAAGTGGAATCTTTGGGGTACCATAAACCCATATCAGTTGTGCCAGACAGATATTTCATAATTCGCTTGGCAGCAACCATGTGCGTTTCTTTTGGATTCGCTTGAAAACGTGCACATAAACATACGCTAAACATAATATCCGGCCTACTTGCCGTTAAATAGAGAAAGGATCCGATTATACCTCGATATTTAGTGATTTACACGGATTTACCTCCTTCATCTTTATCCAGATAGCAAGATGTGCTTATTGGTGTTGCTACTGCCTTGGCCTTATCCATGCCGAATCTTTTCAATAATTCCTTGCAGTATTTAGTTTGGCTAATGAAAATTTCATCCTTTGCTTGCTTGATTTGCAATCCTAGAAAGAAGTTCAGCTCGCCCATCATAGACATTTCGAACTCTTCCTGCATCATACTTGAAAAATCCTTGCAAAGGGTTTCATTAGTAGCACCGAAAATAATATCATCTACATAGATCTGAACTAAAAGAATGTCATTTCCTTTCTTTTTGATAAAAAGAGTGTTATCAACCTTCCCTCTTTCAAAATTATTTTCAAGTAAAAATTTGCTAAGACGGTCATACCACGCTCTAGGAGCTCGTTTGAGTCCGTACAAAGCCTTTTTCAAGTTAAAAACATAATCCGGGTGTTCATAATTTTCAAAGCCAGGAGGTTGACACATATATACTTCTTCATTAATAAAACCATTCAGAAAGGCACTCTTTACGTCCATTTGATATAATTTAAAATCTAGAATGCATGCAAAAGCTAATAGCAGTCTAATGGCTTCCAACCTAGCAACCTAGCAGTCTGATATAATTTGCAAAGGCACTCTTCCTGGTTGTAAACTTGTGCAACTAACCTAGCTTTGTTTCGAACAATTAAACCAGCCTCATGGAGTTTATTTTTATAAATCCACTTAGTTCCAATAATCGGATGACACTCAGGCCTAGGAACAAGTTCCCAAACCTGATTTCTTTCGAACTGGTTTAATTCTTCTTGCATAGCCAACAGCCAATGTTCATCAAGCGTAGCCTCAGAAATATTCTTTGGCTCCACTTGAGAAACAAATGCAAAGTAGTTACACAGATTGCTAATAGAATTGCGAGTACTTACACCTTTTGTGATGTCACATATGATTTGGTCAATTGGATGATGCCTTGATGTTCTCCATTCCTTAGGCAAATCAGAATTGAGTTCCATGGATTGTTCTTCATTTTTCTCCTCAACTGATTCGACTGATTTTTCATTGCATTCGGAATGATCCTTTCCTTTAGCATTAGGCTCCTCATCCTCATCAATGTATAGATCTCCAAGGATACCTGAAATGTCATTAACAGATACCTTTCCCAACTTTCTGGGATCGGATTCATCAAATGATACATGAATAGATTCTTCAATAGTATTACGAGATTTATTGTAAATCCTATATGCTTTGCTCGAAACAGAATATCCAAGGAATATGCCCTCATCAGCTCTAGCCTCAAAACTTCCTAGATTGTCTCTATCATTTTTATGCACAAAACATTTACAGCCAAAGACACGAAGATGGGAAATATTTGGTTTTCTCCCCTTGTACAGCTCATAAGGGGTTTTCTTTAAAATAGGCCGTATTAAAACACGGTTCATAACATAACAAGTTGTACTCACTGCATCGTCCCAAAAATATGCAGGCAAATTCATGTCATTTAAGCATTGTTCTTGAAAGCTCTTTTAATGAACGATTTTTCCTCTCCACAACCCCGTTTTGCTCCGGAGTTCTTGGAGCTGAAAAATAATGCTTAATTCCATGTTTTTCGCAAAATTTTTCAAAAAGATGATTTTCAAATTCTCCACTATGGTCAATCTTAATGGATGCAATGCTCATATGCATTTGGTTTTGAACAATCTTAGCTAGCTTTTTAAATTCATGGAATGCATCATTTTTATAAATAATAAATAATGTCCATGTATACCTAGAATAGTCATCCACAATAACTAGGCAATAATAGTTGCCACCAAAGCTTTTTGTTTGACAAGGTCCAAAAAGATCCATATGTAAAAGTTCCAAGGGCCTTTGAGTTAAAACAAGATTTTTAGAAGAAAAAGATGCCCTTGTGAGTTTTGATTTTGAACAAGGATCACATTTTTCAGAAATAAAAAAAAAATTCTTTGGTAAACCAACTACTAAGTTTTTAGAAGAAATTTTATTCAAATGATTCATGTGGATGTGACCTATTCTACGATGTCATAGCCAAGATTCATCCTCTTTAGATAATAAACATTTAGCATCATTTGAGGGTATTGAATTAAAATCAATAACATATACATTGTTTATCCTGCGAACAATTAGCTTAATAAGATTATCAATTTTACCCTCGATAATACATCTATCAGAATCAAAAATAACCCTATTGCCCTTATCACACAACTGACTAATACTTAGCAAGTTATGTTTTAGGCCCTCAACATGTAAGACATTTTCTATGCAAGGGTTAGGAGGTGTACCAATTTTACCGACTCCAAGAATCTTTCCTTGGTTGTTATCTCCGAAAGTCACATGTCCTTGGTGCTTTGGAACTAGATGCGAAAATTTAGATTTGTCTCTCGTCATATGTTTTGAGCATCCGCTGTCCAAGTACCACCACGATTTCCTTTCTTCCGGAGTAACCTACAAACATAAGATTCAAGGTTTCTTTTTAGGTACCCATACCTTTTTGGGTCCTTGAGCGTTAGCATAGCCATAGTTCCAATTGTGCCACCTTTTAGTTTCATTGTTCGGTTTAACAAACTTCACTTTCCGGTGTACGCACTCATGTGCACCATGGCCCTTTTACCACAAATATGACATATAATTAATGGTTTCTTATGATTTCTAGCAGGGACAAAAATGGTACTTAATTTCTTTTGGTGCCTACCGGGTTGATAACCTAGCCCGGCTCTATTAAAGAAACACTTTTGTCTCCCTAGCATTAAATTTAAAGTATTTCTACCTTTTGTAAATTTTGCAAGTGTTTGTTTCAAATCTTCTACTTCATTAACTAGGTCCTTGCAAAACTTACAAGAAGAAGAACTAGCTTTAAATTTAATTTCATTACTCGAGGTGTTTGAAGAATTTTTCAAAGTCAAATTCAGCTCCTTATTTTGATTTTTCAAAAATTCATTTTCTTTAATAAGACTTTTATTCTTTTCTAAAAGAGAAGCTGAATTTTTCTTTTCTAAAGAAATCAATAAAGATAACCTCATTGATTCCTGTTGCAATTCTTCAAAAGCCTCTTGTAATTCATCATAAGAATGTTCTAAAATAGAAGTTACCTCATCTCCATGTGCCATCAAGCATATGTTGGCTGTCTCCTCTTGTTCATCTGACTCCTCGTCTGAACTTCCCTCGTTGTCTAGCCACGCAAGGTATGCTTGCTTCCCTTTTCTTGGATTGGAGGCGCTTCTTTTTGAATTTTCTTTCTTCTTCAGCTGATAGTAGTCAGCTCTGATGTGACCAGGCTTCCCACACTCATGACATGTAATGGATGATCCTCCACCTTTGTTGTTGTCCTTTCTGTTATGGGAGTTGAAGTTGCTTTTCTTCCTCAAAAACTTCCCAAACTTTTTGACCAGGAGACCCATGTGTTCATCATTGATCAGTTCTTTGTCCGAGTCACTTTCTGTTGCTGGAGCTTCAGCCTTGAATGCCAGACTTTTGACCTTTTTGTTCTCCTCTTCGTGTTGAGCCAATCTTTTCAGTTAACTTTCATGCTCTTGTAACTTCCCGAAGAGAGTTGTCAGCGTCATGGTTGAGAGATTCCTTGATTCAGCGATCGCCGTCACTTTAGGTTGCTATTCTCTTCCCAAGCATCTTAGAACCTTGTTGATGAGATCCTCATTGGTGAATTTCTTCCCCAATGTTGTTAACTGATTGACAATCATTGTAAAGCGTTTTTGGATCTCTTGAATAGTTTCTCCATCCTTCATTCTGAATAACTCATACTCGCCAGTCAGTGTGTTGATTCTCGACCTCTTCACTTTAGTCGTACCTTCATGTGTGACTTCTAATGTATCCCACATTTGTTGCGCAGTCTCACATGTAGATATCTTGAAAAACTCATCATAGCTTAAAGCAGATGTTATAATATTTTTCGCTTTCAAGTCGTACTGGACTCTACGTTCCTCCTCCTTTGTCCACTCAGCCATAGGCTTTTTAACGATGTTACCATTAACCACATAGGTAGGAACATAGGGACCATTTACGACGACATCCCAAACCTTTAATCCAACCCCTTGAATAAAAATTTTCATACGGGCTTTCCAATATGCATACCCTACCCCATCAAACATGGGAGGACGGTTAATAGAACTCCCTTCACCACCAAACAGAGAGTATGAAGCCATACTCTTGAGACGGTTAAGTCTTAACACAAGAGACTAGCTCTGATGCCAATTGTTGGGTTTGGCCTCAAAATCTCGAGAGGGGGGTGAATCGAGTTTTATTAATTTATTGTGAAATCCCTTACGATTAAAAAATATTTCGCAATGGAGAGATTAGACGTTTGAGAAGGAGAGCGAAATCGATTGATATAGAAAATTGAGTAGCGCAGAAACGAAAAATAAATGAAATATGCGGAAAGTAAAGAGATAGGGATAGAAAAGCTTGCACCAGGAATTTTATACTAATTCAGCCTTCCCGTCGAAAGGCCTAGTCCAGTCCCCAAGCGACCCGCTTGAGAGTTCTATAATCAGTAATAGAGCAGCACCGTATTACACCCAAGAGCACCCCACACACTACTAGGAACCTCCGTTCGCTAGGGGCCTCAATATCACACAGCAGGGTTCCTCGCCCTACGACTTATCACACGTCCACTAAGGGATTCTCTCCCTAACCACTAAGGTTTCAAAACAAGAATGTGATAGAGATTACAATAGCTTTGTGTGTTCTCACAACACGGATACAACAATATGCTCTTCTATGATAATGAAGTTGTTCTTGATAAGTTAAATGGCCAACAAGGTTTCTTAGAGTTCTTCAAAAGGATTTCTCAATATGATCAGAGAAAATTTGGAGAAGAAGAAGAACGTGAAATGCATAAAAGAATGAATGAATATCAAAGGTTGTGTCGTGTCTGTAATGTTAGAGTGAATATATGAAAATAATTTTATAATTCAAAAAGATTCAAAATTAGTAAAACAAAATCAAAACAAAATAAAATAAGATTTTGAAATAAGTTTTAAAATCAAAACTAAATCAAAACGATTTACGATATAAAATAAAGATTTGATTCTTAAAACGAAAAAGGAAATAATTCAAATTTAAAATCATTTTCGAATTTTATAAAATAAATCAGAATCTTATATATAAAAACAAATCAGGAAATAATCAAAATGATTATGACACGTTTTTTCAATAAAAGCTGAAGTAATCGATTATTCTTTCAAAAATAGAAATTCTTAAATACATTTGAAAAACAAATAATCGATTAGTCCAATAGTGGTTAATCGATTACATCACCCCTATTCAATATATGATGCAACTCATTTATCGATTACTACTCATCAAATAATCGATTACTGAGTCTCTGTTCATTATGTGATGCAATATATGTAATCGATTACTACACGGCATGTAATCGATTACTGTGCCTCTGACAAATATATGATGGAACAATTCTAATCGATTACTTGAGCCAGGTAATCGATTACTCTCATAAGAAAGTAATGGATTAGCAAAGTTCACTTAATCGATTACAACTTCTTTGATTTTTCTATGATGCAACAAAGTTAATCGATTAACTCAAGCAAGTAATCGATTACTCTCTCTTGCATACATAAAAATATTCAGAGTTTTGTAAGGTATTTTCACACAAACTAAGATATAAAAACAAATTTTCATGAAAACACATTTTTCTTCTCCTTTTTAAATGAAAAACTCATTGGCCTTTTAACTCTTTAAAAACAAGAACTTCATTACCTTACACATGTCCTATGGGAAAAGGCTTCTAGGCTATATTTTGCTTGAGTCTTCAATCTTGAATCTTGAAGATACTTGAGAGCTTGAATCTTGAGTTGGTTGTTATCATGAAAACCTTGGCTTGATATTGCTTGAAGTCCATAAGAGAGTTTGAAGCAAGTCTTCCAACACTAGCTTGACTTCCAACATGATTACCGTGTAGATTTTGGAAGTTGTTGGATTTGCCTACCCAAGATAAAAGCGAAATGGTTTTCCGAGATAAAAGGATCAAGAACCAACCCGAGTCTTGCTGTCAATACTTTAGACACAATTTTATAGAGACGGTCTAATAGTGAGTTAAGGTGATAATCTCCCAGTACTTGAGGATTCGACACTTTCGGAGTTAAAGTCACAAAATAGGATAGATAAGCCTGTGGATGCTTACATGAAGAGTGGTTTTCTTGCACCATTCCCAGAACCTCCATTTTGATTAAGGGCCAGAAAGCATGGATAAATTTAAAATTAAAGTCGTAAGGTCCTGGGCTCTTGCTCCCATCATACGACATCATCGCCTACTCCAATCCATCCATAGAGAAAGGAGCCACCAATGAGGAGTTACCCGAACACTCAACACGATTAAAGTTAATACCGTCTAGAGTTGGACGGCTTTGAGAATTCTTAGAGAATTGTTGTTCAACGTGAGGATGAACAACACCTATAATTTTCTGAACCTCCTCCAGCGAATCATCACATTGCTTGAGGGCACATAACAAATTTCTCTTTCTCCTCCGGGCCAAGGAAGCATGGAAGAAGGTGCTATTTGCATTGCCTTCCTTAATCCCATTGACTCTGGATTTCTAGGCAATCAAACTCTCTTTATTCTTGAGAGCTTGCCATAGAGCTTCCATCTTATTACTTCTAATGATAGCTTCCTCCGAAGATAGCCCCACCAAACCAGCTTTAGACTTCATAGCGTTAATTTCAGTTGTAAGTGACTGATTAGATGTATCAATGTTGCCAAAGACTACTGAGTTCCAGGTTTTTTTTAAGACAAAATGCCTTTAGACTAGAGAAAATTGAAGAGTTCCAGCAAGATTCAACAATTGACCTTATACCAACATGAGACAACTAGCAATTATTGGACCTGAATGGTTTGGGGCCCCAATTTTTATCAGCGCCATATTTCATATATATATAATCACATGACAATGATCAGATATATCACAAACTAGTACCCAATGTATGTCATTCCCCCACAAGGATATCCAGGTCGAGGAAACCAAAATCATATCAAGCCTACATAGTACACCACTATTAGGCCTGACCCAAGTAAAGCGACATTCATACAATGGTGAATCTAAATGCTCCATATTGAAAATGAATTGGTTAAACTCATGGATTTCTTCCACGACCACGCTGTCAGATAGGCCATATCTCTCATCCTGGTTGCAGATAACGTTGAAATCACCGAGAAAACACCAAGCACCATCACTTATTACATGTTTTTGGTTAAGAAGATTAGCCCACAACACCCTTTTGTCACTAATTTCATAGTGGGTATAAACATTTATAACAAAGATTTTTTCCTAGTTTTGGGATTCCAAACATAGCCCAGAATAACCCAAACCATTAAATAGAGATAACCTTTGATATTTGTCAGGATTCCACAGGTTTAATAAGCCACCAGACTTCCCAACAGATGGAGAAAAAGACCAATCAAAGTTATTGTTACCCCATAGTGGTGCACAAATATTTCTATCAAGTTGTTCGCGTTTAGTTTCTTGTAAGGCCAAAAAATCCAATCGTTCCTTGGAGACCATATAACGAATCTTCCTCCTTTTAACCGCACCCTCAAGACCGCATATACTAAAAGTCACAACAATCATTAATTACCTGGTTTTTTCCCTTTCCTCCTAGCTTTCTAGTCCTTAGTTTCCATAATCTCAATTTTCTCATGTACAAAAGCGTCGTCACCATTTGTAGTCAAGCCCAAAGCTTTACCACGTTGTAAAATCTTGACTGCTTCATCATTCTTTTTATTGCCACGACCATTTGAGCATCTAGAAGAAGTGCATACTTTCTATTGCTAGCCATTGATCTTGATGAGAAGGAGATATTTGAGGAAGTCTTCTTAGCTTGATTAACCATCGTAAGGGAGGTCCTAAATATCATGTGTTTTCTTCCAACCCCCATTATTGGGGCCACTCCTTTTTTCTTCTTTTTGTTGTTTGTATTTTCATTAGTGTTTCAATCATCAACCACACTAATTAAGGCTTGTCGGTTGTGAGTAATGAATACAGAACCATTATAGGCATAGCCACCAATTAAATCACGTGGTAGATATTGTGTTGTGCTACCCGAATCAAGCTCCAGCGGGTTTGTCAAAGGCCCATTTTCATTAGCATTCTCTTGGGAAAGTTTACTAACATTTAGAGAGCCCAAAACAACATTCACATTTGCATTCTCTTGGGCCATTTTACTGAGATTTAGAGAGCCCAAAACACCTCTCCCAGGACTTAGTAGTTTCCTCACGTGCACCCCCTCGCGTTCCTCCTCAAGTATGGACCCCACCGGTGCTGGTTGAATATCTTTTTGAAGTTGATATTCCTCATTCCTCGTATCAAGTTCCAACACCCTATCAAAACCACGATTTTCTCCCTCATTAACGGTATCAACATAAAACTCCCTATTAAATATCATAGTCGTGTCTTGGATCAAAATATCCTCATTCACCTTTTCACCTCCCCATGCCTTATTAGTCATTGGATCACCTTGCCATGCACCTGGTGTGCCATTCAATTCAAGGGACGCAGCTACATATGAAGCAATCGGATCTGACCCATCAACCGAATCGTCAAACCCCAACCCACGACCCTGTTCAGTTTTCATATCCATCAGGTAGGACATCCAGGACTGTTCTCAGATGGTGATGTCATGCACAATTCCATTGATCACAACCTTAACAGTCTCGTCAACTACGGACCATCTTGAAGTCTGTATTTGCAAAACCGCCACATCAATCCTTTTCTTACTCTCAGACACCTTATGCACTTGCAACATTGATCCTAATGGAGACATGATTAATTTTGAAGAACTTTGCATTCCCACAAGAGGGATACCATAATACCACACCCAAGTGTTCCTCTCTCTAACAGTCATGTATGGTGTTCGTGGTGTTAGGTCCTGGAACCATGTATCAAATACCAGTTTCATCTTATTCAGCACAGGACTCATATCCTCCCCTTCTATGGCCTTTAGGAGTACCATATCGCCCCTCATAGGTATCGACTGCAGTGAACGAATACCTTCATTAACCAAGTTTTCATCAAGATCAGAAATATCAACCCATTCATGTGTTTAACCAACATAATCCCCCTTCGTCCATGCCATATCACCTTCACCGGCTTTGAAATCCAAGCCGTCCAAGGAGATGGTTTTTTTGGCACACCACACCTTAACAGGGACCTAGACACACATTTTGGCCAAAGTATTTCTTCCTTGCATCGGAGCCACCACCACTCTTTGCTTAGGAGCAGAAGTATAGCTAACACTATCTCCTCTGTCCCCTTTCTCAATCTTGAAATATTTGCCCATAGTTTATAGTTACCAAACCAATGTGAGTCAAGTCTCTTTTCCACAGACCCTTAATCTTCCACGTTTCTAAATTTTTCAAAACATAATCTCTTACCCAACTTATTCCTTTTGTTAAGAAGGAAAACGTTCAGCACATCTCCTACTTTAGCAAAAGCATTAAACACATCAACCCTCCCAATATCTTCGGGAAAGTTTATGATGTAAAAGGAAGATGTCTTCCTTGCCCTTCAATTTCTGTTTTTCACCCCCACCCATCCTTCAATTTCCTTTGTTTCCATAACCAATGGAATTTCTTCCTCCTTTCTCTCTCTCTCTAGAACTTTCTCTCTCTAGCATTTTTTATATGTTTTTTGATTTATGTCAAATAAGTAATAGCACAATTGATTTGTGTCATTGTGTTTTATAATTAAAAGTAAAAAAAGAAAAGAAAAGAATGAAAATATTCTTAACCTAATTAACCTATAAACACTTTTACCAAAAAAATATAATAAAATTGAAATAAAGCCCTTGCAACGCACGGGCATGATATCTAAAAATATAGTAAAGAAATAGGTTTAACTACCTTTTTTTGTCCTTTATCTTATTTTTAGGTTTCAATTTGACCCTTTATCGTTAAAAAGAGTCAATATAGTCTTTCATGTTTCTGACGTTTGTCAATTTCATTCTTCTGTTATTATGATGTTAAATTTTCACCGAAATATATTGAATCTGTCATAGGTTCTTCTTTCTAGACACCCGAATATGCATTTTCTCATCGAAATTTGCATTTTCCAATGTATTTGACACTTTTTTGTTGCTAAAATTCAAATGTCATTCCATTTTTAGGGTAAAATTCCACTCACAGTTTTGCCTTTTTTGTTTCAAAATTGTAAATTATGGCTATGAAATGCAATTTCTGGTGATCGGAAAAGGAATCTTAGGCAAAAATGTTATATTTCGATAAAAATTTAACACTGTCATGACAAAATTGAAAAATATTAGAAACATAGAGGACTAAATTGACTTTTCTCAAAGATAAAGAACCAAATTGAAACCTAAATATAAAATATAGAACCAAAAGAATATTTAAGCCAAAGAAATATAGTTGTTGTCATTTTTAGAGTTGTGCTCATTTCAATTATTATTTTTATGAAATAAAATTTTAGATAAAGCAAATCGATGATACACACTGGAATCTTGATATGCAAAGGAAAACAAGTCGGATGATCAAATATTATTTCGGAACTCGTCATCTCTTATACTTTGTTTATCACATTTTGTCGTTATTTATCCATTTTTATTCGAACTTAACTTAAAATTATTGGAAGAAGATGAGTTTATGAGACTTACGAGGTTATGCTCACCTCTAATTAGCGGGTAGAAAAGTCTAAGGGGTTAACGTCTATAATCTTTAACAAAGTGGACTAATTTGAAGGGAATAAAAAAGACAATGGGCCAAAGTGAGAAAGGGTCAAAACGTAATTATGAACATGAAATAGGCTCTAAAAAATCACTAAAGAATTGTTAAGCGAAGAAGTTCAAAAATAGGCTTCCACCACCGCACTTCCGCCAATATCAATTTATTTTAGGCTTAATTAAATTTTTATCCTTTATCTTATTTTCAAGATTTATTTTGGTTTTTTATTATTTTTTAATAATTTTGGTCCTTTATTTAAAAAAAATCAGTTTGATCCTTCCATCAAAATAAAGTTAGATTTCACCAGAATATTTCGAAATATTCCCTCCCCTTCCCGGATTCTGGAAATGGTCGCCGAATTCTGAAAAATGTTGTCGGAAATAGCCACATCGAATTACAAATCCATATCTTCCCTCTCTTCTTCTTCCTTTGTTTCTTCTTTCACAAATCCAGTTCCTGTAACATCCTGACTTTTTATTTTAAAATACATTAATTAAAATGTTTGAATTCATTAGGAAATAGTTGGGATTTCACAAAAAATTTGGGCAGAGTTTCGTTTGTAATTCGGACTTTTCCCAAATAAGAATTAAACCTGTCAAGTCCAGAATAGATTACAAGGAAAAGAAATCTATAAATACATTTCGAAAACTATTTAAAAGAGGATATCATTATATCCACTACAAACACTAATACTTTCATAAAAATCATTGTAGAGTCCCTTTTTACAAAAATCCAAATTTTCTTGGTACCAAATAAAAAGTAAAATTTACGATACAACTTTAATTCAATAAAAATATTTTACATAATAGAATCCTATCTTGGTTGCTAAGGTGATGCGACTACGAGGTCGCTATCACAATTATGCTCTCTTTAAAAGGGAGCGGGGATTCCCGGCATAGAAGTTGTGAACGTCTTTCTCCACATGGTACCTAACATGGTCAACAGTAAGGGTGAGTAACTTGGATATAGATTAGAGAAAAACATTTGAAAGTAATAATAAAGCATAACTAGGTTCAATCATAACATAAAGGAAATAAAGAAAAAGGAAGATTTATCAATCACAATCAATAAAACTATTCATAATTATAATACCATAATTTAATGCACAATTACATGATTATGATATGCACGTCACACTTATGAATTGGATCATTGAATCCGATGTTACGCAATTCATTTCATTTCGATAACTTTAACAATTTAATCGGATTCGATGATCTAACTCAATTATGCAATTCCCTTCACACTTTCACTTTAACACTTTTACACTTTAACACTTTTTACACTTTTAACAATCGGGTACATTGTGCTTCACATTCTCCCCGAAGGAGGGTTCCTCACACAATGTACCTATAACACTTTTCCCTTTACCAATAACAACATACCTCTCACATACACCCTCCACTCTAGGGAAAAACCGACCAGGAGTAAGTATTTCTCAACCTATAGTTGGGTGCTTCACCTCCACTTAGGAAGGTCCCTCGCTCTCCCGCTTGCACAACACTTCACCTCCACTTAGGAAGGTCCCTCATTTAATTCGGATTGATTTTCCCAAATTGGCTTTAGCAAAAATCACCCTCGACTGGCCCAAAGAAACCAAAGTAAATGGGATTATTATGGTTTGCCTGGACCAATCCGCAACACGGGAAGCGATCCCGTGTCCTGTGCAAGATCAAAGTCCTCCATAATAATCCTCCTAATTTACTTTTTTCCTCATCAATCAAAAGAGACGTGTGTTTTTCCCCTACACCTAACGTCCACCTTTACACCATGAATGACACTAAATGCAAGTGCTATTCAATTGAGATTGAAATCCCTTTTTGTTCTCCTTTTTGAAATCACATTAATTTTGGTTCAACTCAATTGAATAGTACTAGACCCTAAGGTATGCATAACTATTAATACTTTTAATTATATAATAGCAAACACATCATAATCACAGAGAAATCAACAATTATATAACCAACATAACATTTAGCACATTTAAACATAGAATCACTTGTGCAAAGTCACAATAACCTAGGGTTTTTTACACTAAACTATTTTCTCCTAATCCTAATCTCAATCAAACATTCAAATATACCTAATCATGTGCCAATTACTAATTTCAAACCCTTCCCCTAAGCTAGACCCAATTTACCCCCCTTACCTTGGAGAGAGAAAGAGAATTGGGGATTTTGTTGGAGCTCCACACCAAGCTCCAATCCATGCTCCATGACTCCTATCCCTTGCCCCTTTAGCATCTCCTAAGACCAATTGAAGGATTGGAAGGCTCAATTTGATGGATTGGGAAAGTTAGGGTTTTGGGGTTTTGATTTGGGGGGTTTTTGAGAGAGAGTGATTTAATGAAAATTGAGAGAGGGAAAATACTTGGGAGTGATAGGGAGGTGATTTGGGGTGATTAATTTGGTGCTAATTGATGGGAACTTGGAGGAATTGAAAGCCCTAAGAGAGGAGAAGAAGAAAGAGTTCGAGTGAGGAGAGAGGAAACTTTGTAAAAATGAACCAAATGCACGTGTTTTCTGGCTGATAAAGCAGTGGTTAATCGATTAACCACTTTGGTTAATCGATTAACACTTGAAAATTTACAAAGAATAAATCGATTAACTTGGCATTAATCGATTAAGGCCAGAAGGTGACCAAAAACTTAATCGATTAGCCTACCCCTTAATCGATTAGTGGCTGAATGATGCCTAAAAATTAATCGATTAACTCATAGGATAATCGATTAACCTATTCAGTCCACATAATCCATTGTACTTCAAATGGCCATAACTTCTTTGTCAACCGTCGGATCTTGCTCAAATTTTGAGGCAAGCTTGCTAAGACACTTCTCTTAACATCCAACGGTGGAATTTGGGTTTAGAGCTATGGATATTAAATTCGTAATATTCTAAGGTCCTATGTTCTTAAATCATCATTAACTCTTCTAAAACCCATTTCTACACAAATTCTACTTCACCAAACCTACTCTTACTAAATCCTACATTCTAAACTCATTCTAACTCATCCTTAACTTATTCTATTCTATACTTAGCTAAGTGCTAAACCTAAACACTTACTAATACGAATACCAATACTAATTAACACTTCTAATCGAAAATCGGGCTTGTGGTTGCTACAACACTTATCAAGTCCTACTAATTACGATACTTAAAGATTTTATAAAATTGGGGATGTTACAATTCTCCCCCACTTAGAGGAATTTCGTCCCCGAAATTCGACGAGGTTCAAAGAACTAAAAGAGATATAGAGCTATGTGCTCTAGCCACACAATGAATCTTATCTTGGTCAATAAGAGGGCCATGACCTATGGGGAATTCACTCCCCCACTTGGAACACAACTATGGTTGAGGTTTCTATTCTTAGGAAACTAACCTATTCAAACTAATCAGAGAAGCAACACGTTCTCAATTCTCCTATAACCTATAATCATTCACTAGAATATAGACTACAACATCAAGAAAACACATTTAAACAAATAATTACACATAACATGTTCAAAAAGAAACAAGACATAAGACATTTATCAATAAAAGGGAATCCACATAACAAGACGTAGTTCAAACACAAGCAGAATAGATAACAGTGCACATCAACAGTTTTAAAATATTGTTTGTTTATCTATAATCAAATACAAATAGTATCATGGTTTGGAATTTTATCAAAGAGTATACTATTGAAAGAAAAGTAAGACATCAACTCCACACAAGGAAATGAAAATAATCACTACACACTAAAATAGTCTTGCATTGAACTAAATTGAATTTGATAGAAGTTTGAAAAGATTTGGCATGGCAAGACTTGCTTGGAATAAAAGAGAATTGTGAATTATGGAATATCAAAATCAAAGTTTGAAGAAGGAATCATGAAATGAATAGGGTTTACAAACGATAAAATACATGAGTCATCATTGAAAATCGGAAGATACATGTCAAAACTTTATTATATCTTAACTCGAAAATTAGTTCGCAATCTTATTTGTAAAAATAGGTCTTTGATATTCATACCATAGCATATAGAAAGAATAAGGTTTGGAACGTCCTCATGAAAAGAGTACATTGGAAAATTACAATTTCATTTTACAACAAACATTTTCTTAAAGGGATAAACCAAAATTGGAAAATACTTTGTATATGAACATGGTTAGAAAATAATGATTAGAATGAAAAATAGGTATAAGAGTTGTTCTTATAAAACTAAGCTGGTATTTATAAAGAGGATTGTAAATGGTGCGTAATAGATATACTTTAATAATGATATACATAGAGAAAATGAATTATCAATTATCCAAAACTTAGTTTATCAAAATTATAAGTTTTTATCATGTGCAACACTTTCTCTAAGAAAGAAGTTGCATTGAAAATATATGTATACAATAATGAAAGAATTGGGATCAGAAATTGCCATGCAAGGAACACAACAAGGTTTATAAAAAGCTACACTTGAAACTAGAGTTAAAGAATGTTCATGAAAGAATTTGATTTGACAAGTAATTAATAGGAATTAGTATAATATTCTTTTAAAATCATTCTCAAAAATGGGTAAAAATATTCTTTATCAGAACTAACTTCGATGTGTAACCGGAGTATATGAAAATACTTAAAGGTTGGGAACTATCATAAAAAGATCCCAAATAGTTTGATTATTTAAAATAGTTTAACTTAGTATATATTCTTAGGAAATTCGAATTTGTAAATACACACACATACACATACAAGTCAATCATTCAGAAACACATAAAGCCTACTTCCTACATGCACATCTATACATCTATATGCCTTAAACTTAAACTCTAAGACTCCATCAAATCGGACTTAACTTCTACTACTCGATCTATAACTTAGAAACTAAGGAGATGCTACACTCAACCTAATAGGTAACTCTACGAAACACGACCTCAACTAATCCTATGTTTTATATTTCTATAAGACTCAAGGCTTCCTATTCGGTTCCTAAGGTTAGGACTTTACACGACTATTTCTCGTCTCTAATCCTAATCGAGACTTAACTATTACAACCTAGACTTCAACACTAGGACTTTCCTATCGGATGTTAAAATTGGGACTTTAACATTCAACAAACTACATTCCTTAAAATAGTTCATAAGGGTTTTGGAAATCATTTGTAGTTTTCGGAATATCGCTTGTTCAATAGTACCCACACCTTTCCTCGGAGTTCTAAGTGAACTTAAAGGAAAAGACATAACATCCTTCACCTTAACCTAAGTTCTAACTTAAATCTTAACTCTAAGATAACCTGAATTGCCTTTGACCCACCTTGCTACTTCACTCACATTCCTCAAATCCACATTATTGACTTGCAAGAAAAGATTTGGTATTCGGTGATAAAGTACTTTTAAAGATTTGTATCTTCTTCATCATAAGGAAAACACTTTGTATTTGGAAAAACTAAACTTTGACAAAACTATTAGATAGGAAAAAGACATGTCAAGTATTCAAAAGTTCAAAGTGTTTTTATAAGTTTTCCAAGGTCATTTCACATTAGCTTGGAAAATAATTCAAAAGCTTTGAGGACTCTTTGGATCGAACAACCGAAGGTCCTCTATGATTCATCAAACCCAAATAAAAGGAATGTATTCTTCGGTTAAAAATTTAATTTCATTTAAATTTTCAAAAATTAATGAATACATTTCCTTCTATTTTAACTTTGAAGCCCAAGCTTTGATTCGAATTAACTCATGTCGCATTCGGTGAATTCCTATTTAATCGACAATTGGTGTAACTTAAGAATAAACTACACCATCATTTAATTAGTTAGGAATTCATAGTATTGACAATACGTTCTTAAAAATTGGTGCTACAACACTTAATCAATTATCAAAGTTGGAACAAATTCCATGCCTTGGAAAATATCAGAATACTAGTATACTTGACACTTATTTTCATTAAAAAGACTTGGATATTTCAAAAAGAAAGTCTCAAAATAATCTGATGCAAAAACGGTTTTATACTTTATCAATAATAGTATGTTTATTACCAATTATAATGTGGGAATGTAGAAAAGGCACTTAGGTCTCACTAAGACGACACTTAGTGATTAAAGTGAAAGACAATTACAAAGGGGTAACACCTATTCACTTCCGCTGCGCACTCTGATAAAGAATGCCCGGAGTGCACAAAATGGGATGGTCTCTAATACCTTTCCTATTCCTAGGCATAGAAAATAATTCTGACAGTTATTTGATTGAATTCAAGGACGTAAGGATCTTATTTTCCAACAAATGTAAATCTCGAGGTGGCCAATCTCGATTTCACATTTTGTTGAAAACAACATCACTTCTCGTACTACCTGAGTTCCATTCAAATAAAATAAAATAGGCCAAAACAACGACTCATCTTCAATTCAAATGAGGACTTTGAAACTTTACCATACAGAAAAGTTGCAGCCCTTTATCATATTTAAAATGGAACTCAATTTCAAAACTAAGGTTTAGTTTTGCCCTTTGGGGTAGCAATTTCATACTCTGACCCGTTGGGAGTTTTCACTTCCCTTAGTCTCTACTTTACGTCCACTTCTAAATACAACAAAGTCACAATTAAAAATTTAGTTTCAACCCCTCTTTAAATTGAAGGTAGAACCCTAACATTACTAAACTATAACTATCACTATCCCACACTACTAAACTATACCAACTTTAACTAAAGATGCATGATCAGAGTACTAAAATATGCAACCTATCTAACTATCCTTAGTTACTCTCATGTGGAGTAACTCTTTAAGGAGTAGGAAATCCATACTCCACAGCCGAGGAATTGCAACCATTGCTCTGATACCATTTGTAACATCCTGACTTTTTATTTTAAAATACATTAATTAAAATGTTTGATTTCATTAGGAAATAGTTGGGATTTCACAAAAAAATTTGGCGGAGTTTCGTTTGTAATTCGAACTTTTCCCAAATAAGATTTAAACCTGTCAAGTCCAGAATAGATTACAAGGAAAAGAAATCTATAAATACATTTCAAAAACTATTTAAAAGAGGATATCATTATATCCACTACAACACTAATACTTTCATAAAAATCATTTTAGAGTCCCTTTTTACAAAAATCCAAATTTTCTTGGTACCAAATAAAAAGTAAAATTTACGATACAACTTTAATTCAATAAAAATATTTTACATAATAGAATCCTAGCTTGGTTGCTAAGGTGATGCGACTACGAGGTCGCTATCACAATTATGCTCTCTTTAAAAGGGAGCGGGGATTCCCGGCATAGAAGTTGTGAACGTCTTTCTCCACATGGTACCTAACATGGTCAACAGTAAGGGTGATTAACTTGGATATAGATTAGAGAAAAACATTTGAAAGTAATAATAAAGCATAACTAGGTTCAATCATAACATAGAGGAACTAAAGAAAAAGGAAGATTTATCAATCACAATCAATAAAACTATTCATAATTATAATACCATAATTTAATGCACAATTACATGATTATGATATGCACGTCACACTTATGAATTGGATCATTGAATCCGATGTTACACAATTCATTTCATTTCGATAACTTTAACAATTTAATCTGATTCGATGATCTAACTCAATTATGCAATTCCCTTCACACTTTCACTTTAACACTTTTACACTTTAACACTTTTTACACTTTTAACAATCGGGTACATTGTGCTTCACATTCTCCCCGAAGGAGGGTTCCTCACACAATTTACCTATAACACTTTTACCTTTACCAATAACAACATACCTCTCACATACACCCTCCACTCTGGGGAAAAACCGACCAGGAGTAAGTATTTCTCAACCTATAGTTGGGTGCTTCACCTCCGCTTAGGAAGGTCCCTCGCTCACCCGCTTGCACAACACTTCACCTCCACTTAGGAAGGTCCCTCATGTAATTCGGATTGATTTGCCCGAATTGGCTTTAGCAGAAATCACCCTCGACTGGCCCAAAGAAACCAAAGTAAATGGGATTATTATGGTTTGCCTGGACCAATCCGCAACACGGGAAGCGATCCCGTGTCCTGTGCAAGATCAAAGTCCTCCGTAGTAATCCTCCTAATTTACTTTTTTCCTCATCAATCAAAAGAGACGTGTGTTTTTCCCCTACACCTAATGTCCACCTTTACACCATGAATGACACTAAATGCAAGTGCTATTCAATTGAGATTGAAATCCCTTTTTGTTCTCCTTTTTGAAATCACATTAATTTTGGTTCAACTCAATTGAATAGTACTAGACCCTAAGGTATGCATAACTATTAATACTTTTAATTATATAATAGCAAACACATCATAATCACAGAGAAATCAACAATTATATAACCAACATAACATTTAGCACATTTAAACATAGAATCACTTGTGCAAAGTCACAATAACCTAGGGTTTTTTACACTAAACTATTTTCTCCTAATCCTAATCTCAATCAAACATTCAAATATACCTAATCATGTGCCAATTACTAATTTCAAACCCTTCCCCTAAGCTAGACCCAATTTACCCCCCTTACCTTGAGGAGAGAGAAAGAGAATTGGGGATTTTGTTGGAGCTCCACACCAAGCTCCAATCCATGCTCCATGACTCCTATCCCTTGCCCCTTTAGCATCTCCTAAGACCAATTGAAGGATTGGAAGGCTCAATTTGATGGATTGGGAAAGTTAGGGTTTTGGGGTTTTGATTTGGGGGTTTTTGAGAGAGAGTGATTTAATGGAAATTGAGAGAGGGAAAACACTTGGGAGTGATAGGGAGGTGATTTGGGGTGATTAATTTGGTGCTAATTGATGGGAACTTGGAGGAATTGAAAGCCCTAAGAGAGGAGAAGAAGAAAGAGTTCGAGTGAGGAGAGAGGAAACTTTGTAAAAATGAACCAAATGCACGTGTTTTCTGGCTGATAAAGCAGTGGATTAACCACTTTGGTTAATCGATTAACACTTGAAAATTTACAAAGAATAAATCGATTAACTTGGCATTAATCGATTAAGGCCAGAAGGTGACCAAAAACTTAATCGATTAGCCTACCCCTTAATCGATTAGTGGCTGAATGATGCCTAAAAATTAATCGATTAACTCATAGGATAATCGATTAACCTATACAGTCCACATAATCCATTGTACTTCGAATGGCCATAACTTCTTCGTCAACCGTCGGATCTTGCTCAAATTTTGAGGCAAGCTTCCTAAGACACTCCTCTTAACATCCAACGGTGGAATTTGGGTTTAGAGCTATGGATATTAAATTCCTAATTTTCTAAGGTCCCATGTTCTTAAATCCTCATTAACTCTTCTAAAACCCATTTCTACACAAATTCTACTTCACCAAACCTACTCTTACTAAATCCTACATTCTAAACTCATTCTAACTCATCCTTAACTTATTCTATTCTATACTTTGCTAAGTGCTAAACCTAAACACTTACTAATACGAATACCAATACTAATTAACACTTCTAATCGGAAATCGGGCTTGTGGTTGCTACAACACTTATCAAGTCCTACTAATTACGATACTTAAAGATCTTATAAAATTGGGGATGTTACAGTTCCTCTTCCTCTCTCTTCTTCTTCCTCCTCCTCCTTAAATCTCTTCTTCCTCCTTTCACAAATCCATTTCCTCCTCCTTAAATTCATTCTTCCTCTTTTCACAAATCCATTTCCTCCTCCTCCTCCTTCTGATTGTCATTTCCGGTAGCATTTTCCAGAATCCGACAGCCATTTCCAGAATCTGGGGAGGGGAGGGGAGTGGATATTTTGGTGAAATCTAACTTTATTTTGACAGAAGAATCAAACTATTTTTAAAAAAAATAAAAAATAAAGGACCAAAATTATTAAAAAAAATAATAAAGGATCAAAGTGAATTTTAAAAATAAAATAAAGGACAAAAAATGTAATTAAGCCTTTATTTTAGGGGCATTGTTAACTTGTTACAGTACAAGATAAATTAATTATAAATTTATATTATATTTTTTAATATAAAAAATTACTTTTTAAGATTATTTTTTATTTTTTTTATTTCTAATTTTTTTTTATTATAAGACATACTTAACTAGATTTAAAAAAATTTAATTAATAGTTACATTTCATGAGACTTTAAACAGATATTTTAATATTACAGTTTTACTTTTTGACTTATCTTAAAAATTTTAAAAATGTATTGTTTTATATCAATATGCAATTAAGAGGAAAAAAAGTATCTTGAAAAACACAAAATAGTCAATAATTTATAAATACAATTTGAATTTTTTAAAAATATTATTTATAAATATGATTAGAGAGAATACTTAATAAATATTAGGTTTAATTGTGTCACAAGTCCCTGAATTTTGGAGTATTTTTGTCGGATACCTTTATTCTTTTTTTTTCAATGTTTGACTCCCCGAAGTTATTTCTGGGTTTGTCATATATCCCTATTACCAATTCTGGCCAATTTTGCTGACATGTAACATCGAAATCTTGATCAGGCACAGGAGGTTAGACACGTGGTGCATAGTGGGCTAAGATCCTTGTTTTTAAAAATTAAAAAACTAAAATACTTCACATTTTTATATTTTTAATTAAATAAAAAAAATTGAAGAGATGTCCTTTTCACTCGTGTGGCATCATGCGATACGACGTTACCAACCTTCTACGCCTGACTGGGATTATGATATTTCATGTCAGCAAAATTGGTATCAATCAAAATTATAAACATGGATTAAAGTGTCACAGTCAAAAAAACTCAAGGGACCAAATTGGGTCTTCCCTCTGATTTTTTTTTTCTTTCCCGCAAAGAGGTACCATCACACAGCCGATTAACCGAATATATTATAATCCATCTCGTGGAGTTGATTCTTATCTTTGATAAGGAAAAGAGAGAATCGATAAAGAGAATGGCAGCTCAATTAACAGCAGCTTCTTCTCTTCTCCGCCTTCCTCTCTTTCCTTCTCCTTTCAGGTATCTCTTTCTCTATCTCTTTTCTTCTCTCTCGCTTTACATTAATTACACCCTTCTTTTTTTTATTCATTTCTATTTGTATTGTGGGCATCAAACTTTGTAATTCTATTGTTAAATATTCATAAAGCACTAGTTTTTATCATTTTCAAGGTTCTAATCTTCTTTGATTAGCCCTCTTATAATCTTTTTTGTTATGCAAAGTAGGCTACTAATTTTTAAAGATTTGTGTGGGGCATGATTTTGATAGAGGTGATGATCATGTTAGGACTTGTTTTTGTATCTAAACTGAATAAGAAGTCTCAAGAACCTTGTTGCCATGGTTACAAACACTGCATCAAGTTTTGAATGACATTCATGGCTATTAATCCATGCCTTACAAAAAATTTGGGTGGTCATACTTGTTGAGGTTCCTAGCACCTGTTTGTGTTGCACATAATCATGGGTACATTTTCTCATGTGTCATTGCTTGTTGTTTCTAATTTGCTGAAGGAACATGATAAACTTATTATCTCTGCTTGTTGAGTGTTTTTTTAGAGATGGGGGTTTAATAGGTTTTGCTCTAATTTAGAATAAATTAGAAATTTTAGAGTACAGTATTCATGTACTTCATAACTGGCTTATACAAGAAAGGGTCTTTTAATACTCAGGAATTTGAAAACCAGGGCAGTGTGGGCACAGTGTTGAAAAGTCTTTACGTAGTAATTGATAAATCGACAGAGTCAGAAAGACTTTTCGATTTATAGATTTACTCTCATTCTTTACCGCTGATTGGTTTGTTGTAGTTATGCCATGTTTGTTTAGATTATAACAGTATCTTCACTCAGGCACATTGTTGTTGTTATGCATTTTGTTTTATTGGATATGAACTCATGAAGTTTGCTCTTCATTTAACCAACTCACCCTTTCTTTAGTCTTTGTTTAGAGTCTAAAGTGATGAAGAAATTTATCTCCCCTGCTTCTCCTGTATATGTATTAAGACGTCATGTTTCTTTTAATTTGGATTTTAACTAGGAATAAAGATTTGGTTTCTGAAAGATGCACTACAAACTGCTTCAAAAAGAAGCATGACATGCCTTTTGCAGGCATTTCTCTTGGTAAGTAAGCAGCTTGCTCCCCAACTTTTCTAGAACTTGTTATTTGATTTTAATAAAACAATAGATCTCAGTCAAAATATTTGCTATGTGACTCTGATGAAATGAGAGGACGTATGGGACATTCATATTGATTTTGGCTTACCTCCTTGACTTTTGACAGCCCTCAAGGGAAGTAACAAATAACTATTGCAGGTGCCCAGTTATCTTATAACATTTTGTTTGTTTCAATGCTAAGACATTAAGACATTTATATTCAGTTATCCAAAATTTCAAATATTGCAGTGACTAGGTATTTTATATAAATAACCTGTATCAAGCAACGTGTATGAATTGTTTAGTTCCTCTGCTCGGAAATTGTTTCTAGTTTTATGAATGCCCAAACTTTTTATTTCAGGAAAACCCTCCACCCAACTCACAGCTGTTTCATCTTTGTTCTTTAATGATAATCAAGCTCGCCTCTCACTTAGAGCTCCTTCGCCCGAAAGATGTTCTAAGATCCAAGGACACGCATACATATATCATTCTTCTGGCTTTCGAATCCCTGCAAATGCTGAGAGGCCAGAATGGTGGTGGAGGACATTGTCCTGTATTCCCTATCTAGTAGCACTAAACATGTCTGCAACTGGATATTACCTAGGACCTTTGATAGAAAAATTTCCATTGTTTCGAAATTTGATTTTTTTTATTCCTGGAGCTATCACCCGATTACCAACCTGGTTCCCTATATTATATTGCTACTTGGCTGTTGTATTTGTGGTAAAAAATAGGAACTTGCCTCTCCTCTTCAGATTCCATATGATGATGGGAATGCTATTGGAAATTGCTCAGCAGATTGTTTGGGTATCAAGCAATTTCATGCCACTGATACACTTCAAGGGAACACTCGGGGTCTATTACTGGGCTGGTGTGGCATTGTCATATATTGTCATAATGATGGAATGCATAAGGTGTGCTCTTCTGGGTACGTTTGTGAAGATCCCTGTGGTTAGTGAATCAGCTTTTGTTCATTCTCTATTCGGTTTAAAATAATCTAGGAAGTGATCAAGAGCATGTGCAATTTTTTAGGAAGTGATCAAAAGCATATGTAGTTTAGAGAGGGAAAAAAAGGGTTTATTTACCTTTGATTTAATGCTTTGAGGGTAAAAATACTCATTTTTTAGAGATTCATTTCATAGGAGTTATCCAATTATTTTATATGTGGTTATGCAGTGACAGGAAGGACTGACTCTGTAGTCTGCTGTTGAGTTGTTATTCTTATCACTGCCATAAATATGAGCCTTCTTGTTATTCTTATTACCACCATAAATATGAATCTTCTTTTGTTAGTATTTTAACTGAAAAACAGAGAAATTAAATGAAAGCTTGGAAATGGTTGGAAGACATGTATGAAAATAGGCATCATCTAGTAAAAAGGCACATCCTTTACTGGTGCAAATTTGTACTTTTGTTCAAAGTTAATGATATATTATTATGATGATGTTAGTTACATTATTATTTTATACATGTTTATAAATATAGGGATGAAATTATGTCAAAGAAGTGAAAGAATGAATTTTTTTATTGGCTTTGTGCATGGTACCATTCTGCTAAATGAATTTGTTAATCAATATGACATGAGAGTGAGACATATTTAGTATGAGTTCCTGTCCAAACTTCATATTTGAGTGATATTGAGATTCACATGAACTTGAAATGAAATACAATTTTTTAACCATTTTGCTGAAGAGTTTAAACATATTTGGAGTTGCAATCATAAAAGATTAAGGAAGGAATGGAATCTTACCACTTATAGGATAACGTTTACTTGTAGAAGAAAAGTGGCCTCACACAATGTTGCCAGAAAATGTGCACAACTACATTTGAAATCTAGATTAGACACATTTATATCAACATTGTGTGAGACCACTTTTTTCTTTAGAAGTAAGTATCATCTCATAATAGTAAGATCTTTTTCATTTTTTTAGGTATGTAACTCTAAATATGCTTAAAACTCTAAGTAACACGGTTAAAAAAAATAGAGTAACGATCTTCTGTAACATTTATTCAAAAGTGCCTCTGTATAAATTTCAAAGCTCCAGCAGTAGCGAAAACAAAATCAAGGCAGTTTTAATAATTCCAGTGAACATTGAACCCAACCAACAAAAGAATAGTTTACATTTGGTACATTTGTGATTTTTGTTCATAATAGGCCAAAAGTGCCTCTGAATAAATTTCAAAGCTCTAGCAGTAGTTCAAGCACTTTGTCCGCATTTGTTCTTCATAGACCAAATTGTCCACATGATGATCAACCACAGCCATGCCTTTTTTCTGCTATTATTACCTTTCATCGTTTGCGCGTGACTATGCAAATTGGCTAAGAAGGATGATGAATGATGAGAGGTTGAAAATGATTATGTGAGTTAATGATGAGAGGTTGAAGGTGGTGGGTGTGAGTAGTAAAATTTGCTAAGTATTAGATTTTTAGGATTATGGGTGCAAATAATAGAATTAGGGTGTGATTATTAAATATATGTGTGTATGTATTAATATAAGGGTAATATTAGTAAGTAAATGCAAAAATTTATAAAAACCGTGTGCGAGTATTAATGAAGCAGGTGTTAATAACATTTCTCAATAAATTACTAATAATAATAATAATAATAATAATAATAATAATAATAATAATAATAATAATAATTGTTGCGATCAGGTCCCGAGTGGCCTTCGAATTTCACCTATGAGTGAGGGTCGATTGATTTAATATGGAGTCGTCGTCGCATTTTGGTATCAAAATGTTGAATAAATAATTATTAATTAAAATGGATAAATATAGTCTTAAACCCAGTAGATTCTGAGTCCGAGAATCGTTTTCAAGTCGGAAAATGTATTAGCTCCTTGTCTACATGTTCGAAAATGGTATCTTGATTGACTTTAATTAATGGATTTGCCTAAATTATTTATTTTATCGTTGTGCCTAACAAGCTTGTCTAGTCCTACATACCCTCATTTTTACGATGAATCAAGGTTACGTAGTTCTAATTTTAATTTTTATGTTAATGTTTCTTTATTTAAAATATTTTTTGTGGAAAGGAACATGCAAGAGCTAAAGATATAGACAAGAAAAGTGGATTTTCCAAACGCAGGTGGTTAAAAATTTAATTAATGATTTTTTTAATTTTTCATTAAAAGAAGTTTTTGTTTTATAATTTATTTATAAAAAAGGAAAATTTATTTATATATATGTTTTTTTTTCGCAAAGAGGAAGTTCAAGAGATTAATTCTTCCAATAAATGAAATTGGGCGAGAAAAATTGACTTACCAAAATGCAAAAAAAAATTTAATGTTTAAATAAGCAACTAACAAAAAAGAATAGAGTTTAATTATTAAATTTAAGACCCAAATTAATTTTAATTTACAATTTAAGAATGGAATTTGTTATGCATCCTAAAAATCCAAACACATACATTAAAGGATATAAATAAAATTTAAAAATTATATTTATTTTAGATGCAAAATATGAGTATCGGCATCCAGTAATTAAAAATTAAAAAACTCTTACAAATAATAATTAAATCTTAAAAAAATAAAAATAGCTATATTCTATAATTTATTTTTGGAAAATGCTAACAAGTATGCTCAAGGATCCGTTGACACTTAAGCATTGAAAGCTTAAGTTTTTGAAATCCCTGGGAGATGAAAAAAATTGAAACTTATGATTTTTTTCTACTTTTAAAAAGCTTAACAACTATTAGGATTTCCCCTCCCCTCCTTTCTTTGCTCATGCTTGTTTTCATCTGCTGTTTCTCGGTAGGGTGAGGGGGGGGGGGGGGGGGGGGGAGTTCTGTCCATCCCCTTCCTTTAGGAAAGTGTGTGGGTTTGTTTCCTCCAGTTTATCTGGGTTTTGTCTTGCCTTTGTGCAAGTTGTTTTGTTTTGTGTGTTTCCAGTGAAGGATGTCTCTAGATAGTTTCTACTTTCCAGATCTGATGGTCATCCTCTTTGCTCTAATAATTGGAAGGCTATTCGTTCAAGACAGATCTCCTTTGCCGACTGTTGATTTGGCTACCGTCCAACGGCTCTCTCATTTTAGATCTGAGATTCCTTGTCGCCGAACTGAACTTAGTGACAGCATCAATGAGATTGTTATATTGGAATTAAAGGTTATTGAATCTCCTGTTAGAATCCGGTTTTGGCAGTTGCTGATGATCCATGTCCACATGGAAGAGTCTGTTGTTGCAGTGTATTTTGCTTTCCCTTTAACTATTATTAGTGTGAAATAATTTATACTTGTAATTGTCATGTTTTTCATTACTTGTACTGTTTCTAATCTATGAATAAAATACACATTTTCCTTTAAAAAAACTATCTTCATTTGTTAGCAACACCTTTTCTTCTTTTTTTTTAACGGAAATCTACTTTTAACAAAACGGAATCGCACTACGTATTATCTACCAAAAGATCTAAATAAAATAGGCTTATTTAAGTTTTTAGTCCCTGAAAGTTGACCGAGTTTTGATTTTAGTCTCTATCTTTTTATTTGATCGGTCTTATCCTTAAAAGTTTACATTTTTGTTTGGCTTAATTATGTCACAAGTCCATGAAGTTTGGGGTACTTTTGTCAGATATCCTTATTCTTTTTTTTTTTCAATGTTTGACTCCCCGAAGTTACTTCCGGGTTTGTCACATACCCCTACTACCAATTTTGGCCAATTTTGCTAACATGTAACATCAGAATCCTAGTTAGACGCAGGAGGTTGGTCATGTGGTGTCGCGTGATTTCACATGAGTGAAGACGACCTCTTTCTTCAATCATTTTTTTCTTTTTTTATTTAACTAAAAATATATAAATATTAAGTTTTTAGTTTTTTTTTTAAAAAAAAGGATCTTCGTCCACGGGACACCACGTGCCTAACCTCTTGCGTCGGACCAGGATTCCGATGTTACATGTCAGCAAAACTGGTCAGAATTGGTAGTAGGGGTATATGACGAATCCAGAAGTAAACTTTGGGGAGTCAGACATTGAAAAAAAAATGAATAAGGGTATCTGGGACGACCCAAATTTATTTCCATTTTTTTAATTCTTTTATAAAAATCCGGATTGATTTTTTGCCTTTTAGGAAAATAAACTCAAGTCATCACTAATTCAAGTCAACACATCACACATTAAACGCATAGAGATGAAAACTAATTTACATCATATACATTATTATCAAAGTTTTCAAAACACATATTGCATCATTAGCAGCTGGAACGTAGCTTTTACTAACCATCACATCAAAAGATAGACTCCGAGTTAAACATATATACAATATATCACAAACAAAAGACATAACCCAGTGCCTTGGTTCCAAACTCCAAAACATCAGCAAATATATATAAACACAGGACTTTCTACCACATAGTCACATATCACTCCTTCTAGTCAGAAAAGAGGCGAATGATAAGGACTACGGGAACGCAAGTCCTAAGGAAACGCATATGAGGGAGAGGGTTCAGACGACGAATCGTGATCTCCACCATCCCCTCTAAGATCTGATTGGTACCTCTCCTATGTCATTCCCCCTCGGGAATGAACCTCATCTCTATGCAGATCGGGTTCTGAGCCATTACTTGACAAACAAAAGGGCAGGGGAGTAAGTCATAGCCGAAGCACATCATCAAATAATAATCTATCAATATTAGAAATACCAACCACAAGTAATCAAGTAATCAGAGAATAATGCATACATAATTGCACACCCAATTTATCAATACAATACTCTTGTAATTAAGTGGCATGATGCATGCTAATCTCATCTCAATCATAACACGAGGCATCGCGGTTTGGAGGGAAATGGGTCATCATGAGCTTCCTCCGCTCGATCTCTCACGACTTACCGACTTCCTCTGCCCCGCGTAACTAGTAGAAAAGCCTCACAAACTGGAGCAAATCTTACTCAATGCATGTATGCAAGTATGGTTCATTACCAATCTTTATCATTGACTCATTTGTCATTATTCCATTTTCATCATACCATCATTATTTCACAATCCGCAACTCCTCGTGCGAATACAAACAATTTATCGTTTCACTTTTCATAATTTAATTTATTTCAAAATCATCAATTCAAATTCGTAATCATTCATCATCTAAAATCAGCACATATTTACAACTATGATCTCAAAATCAATAAAAGAGGTTTGGATAAAGTTAAGTACTATAGAAATTGATGAAATGGTGATTTTGAGCCAGGACAATCGATTGTCAGGGTTAGACAATCGATTGTCACGTTTTAAATTTCAAATTTTGGCTCTCAAACAACATGACAATAGATTGTCAGGTCATAACAATTGATTGTCATGCAGAAAACCAGCATACTGAATTAGGGTTTTGAACATCAAATTTTGATATGTTTCACTTTAACCAAAACTAACCCAAAACAGATCCAAAACACATATAATTACACATGTTCATGCATATTTCAAGCAATGATTTCACCAATTTCATATTCAATTCATTCAATGTACATAAACACGTAAAATCACAACTCCACATATGAATTTCATTTACCTTGATTAAAAGTCCAAGTTCGGTGTTTATTTAGCTCACATATGATGACTATAAGTTGCTCAAATCAAGAAATGAGATTAAAATGACCTCCAAGGCATAATCCCATTTCAAGTTCTCATTTTCTTATTTTTGCCCTTGAGTTCAAGAGAACTCTTACATTTCTAGCCATTAGATTATTATTCTAGCACTTGGATAACTTCTCCCTTACCTATTTGAAGTGTTCGGAACTGATTTGGATTGAAATAAAAAGGTTTGATATGCTTTTGGTGTCTCTCTTGGTTTCAGCTTTGTTGCTCTGTTTTCAGTGTAACAAGGTGACAAAATCAGCGATTTTCATCAAGAATAAGCCACAAAAAATTGTGATCAAGGATTAGAATCAAAAGTAGGATATGTTAACTCGAAAATAAAACAAGTTTGAAGCTCAAAGGATGCTCGGGCTTACCACACGAATCCAAAAAACAAGGCTTCAAGGTTCTGAAATTCTGAATTTCAGTTTCAAAGACCTTACTTTGCAGACGTATAACTTTCTCTAAACTCCACCAAATCACACAAACTTGGTATCAAATTGAAGAGGGTTGAACAAGCTTTGATTTGGTATATGATTTGTAAGGATTTGAGGCTTGTAACTGGGAGAGCGAATTGAGGGAAGTTCACACCAGAAAAACTCAAGTTTCAGAGCTTTGGAAGGTTTGTTGCTCATATGGAGGGAGTTTCAACACTCAAATGCTTAAATTAATCCCTCCCAAAGAGTCATTATCAATCTAGAATAGTGCTAGGTTGATATTTTGGCCAATTTTGTGGTTAAAAACGCGAAATTCCTCAGTCACTCGTGCTTAAACCGCCATACCGTTGGCAGGAAAGTATTGTATCGATTGTCACCTCTTGAAAATTGATTGTCAAGGCGCAAATTTTACAATTTATAAAAATTATTATTTTATTTTATTTCTATATATTATAAAAGGCTTATTTTATTCAAAATTCTTCCAAAATTATTTCCATTATAATTATAATTTCACATAATAAAATATAATTCACACAATATTCACTTAACATTTATTTACTACTCAAATACTAATTATATAATATATTTAATATTTTAATTATAATTTTGAGGTTAAATTCCGGTGAGTGTTACAGTATCTGGCAAGTACCTCAAACTTCAGGGACTTGTGATATAATTAAGCCTTTTTGTTTTTAGTCCATATCGTTAGGGATTCACCGTTAATTGATGTCGTGGCTAACGGAGTACCACATCAACATGCCATGTGTCTTTTTTTTAAAGTAAAAGGTCCCTGAAAATTGACCGAATTTTGCGTTTAGTCCCTATCTTTTTTTTTTTACTAGTCGAGGTCCTTGAAAGTTTAAAATTTTTGGTTTTGATCCCTGCCGTTATTAAAATACCGTTAATTACCTTTCACACTCATCTCGTAGGGTTAGGGAAAATCTTTTAAGTTTTCTTAACAGCATTTGGTCGACCCATTCTAAGCCTTGCTTCTATTAAGACTCGTTATTCTCACGAGCCAACACACGACAACTAGATTTCTCTAAGGTACAGCAGCACTTATCTCCATGCTCGCAACCACAGCAATTCAACATATGCGGTCGGCATCTCGTATGCATTCTCCCTATATCCCCTTACTCAACTAACGGTATACTAAACCATGGCATTAGGACCAGCGGATTATCTGTGGAGTGCGGGCCTATGGCTAACCAAAGTATTATTTCACTTTTTCTAAAAACTTTATTTTTCCAAAAGAGCATGTCATACAAACCATGCAGGAGAAACCTATAAGTGTTATGCCAAAATTCACTGTACCTTAGATAGTCTAGAAATTCGTGATTCCAATAGTTTCGTTCTCATAATCACGATAGTTCCAACATATTAAATCATTCCAGTACGGTGGCAACATAATGCTCGCAACTACAACACTTAGCCCACATGGCCAACTTATAATTATAACGAAACATAGGCACGTCTCACAGACCGTGCAAAGGGGAAATCATTTCCAACATATATAACACTTATGCCTAAGGCATCTTCACTATATGGATTATTTTTTCTCATATAATTCAAGTGTTATTAATATTTTATGACAATGCCTTAACTCGTAAGGACTTATACCCACCAAAGATTATCAACATATTCTCTCATCATATGAATGTTTTATGAATCATGTCTTACTACATAAGGACTTATAACCACCACGGGCTATCGACAATTTCTTTTTGTGTCTTTTATATTTCGAAACTCTTATTAACCTTTCCATCTCAATCCCGAGGCACCAAGCCACACATATAACTTCAGAGTTTCATTTTCTTTCCATCATTTTCCCTCAACCTTACAAATTTTACAAGTTCCAGAATAACAACATAATACAATAGAGATTCTACCAAAAAAAACATAATACAATAGAGCATAACAATAAATAATTTTTCACATGCCATGTAATCAATAATAATAGAGCATCATAATTCCTTTCACATGCATACACAATCACACACAATCAAGTGCCATCATATTACTAACTCTTAGATCCCTTGTTCCGAACTTTGAGATAGTACGGAACGTCCTAATATACCGCTATTCTACCACAGTGTCTTAGGAAGACTTCTCTCTCACCTTGGGGTTCACGAAAATTTTTGAATCCTTTGACGTTAATTGCTCCTCTACTCCAAGTACGTCGCTAGTTTCTATACTCCTCGAATCACGACATTACTTAAGTTAACCACTAACTTTTACAATGCTAATTCAATTATATATGAATGCGATAAAACATTTTAAATCAAAGGCGTACGTAAACGTAGTTACTTGTACATCAGAAATCAAAAATCTTATTTCTAAAAATTTCTCAATTCATTTTAAAACTTCACATACACTAAAGACTTATAAAAATCATCAATAAAATTCATATAACCTAATTAATCCAAAGTTGGACTTTTTGGACAACAACAAATACCTTTTTAGAAAACCACTTTAATAATTATAAAACTCAATCAACTTTTACATAATCAATAATACTTAAATTCGTAAGTTCTACACACAAAATTCATTTTTTAATGCTTGTATTAACATAAAATTTTTTTTGGACAACATATAAAGTTACTAGTCATTTTAACAAAATAAAATTGTTTTTAAATCTTAGTCATAAAATTAACTTTTCTAATGCCACAAGTCTTTTTTCTAAGTCTTCATACATCATTTTTTTCAATTGAGAACCACATCAGTGGGTCATCCAAGTAAACATCCTCCTATAAAATTCATAAGGCTGTTTTCACATTCTTCTGCTGCAGTTCCAAATCATTACAGACTACATGTGTCATGATGGTAATGCTAAATAAATCTTTCAGGAAATTGGTTAAATACCTCATTTATAGTTAATGTCAACATTGTGAGGAAAATCCTTCACAACAAATTTGGACTTGTAACATTCAAGATTGTCACGAGAGTTATATTTGGTCTAAAAGACTCACTTACCCCCCAACTCTCGTGCAACCTTTAGACAATTCTACAAGATCCCAAAAAAAAAATTAATAGTTATTAATACATTCATGACAATTAACTATTTATCAATATTATCACAACTTGCGGCATGTGAAAACAACACATTATTATCATTAATGACTAAGTCAAAAATTCATATTCTTGTAGATAAATCACTCAAACGTTCGAAATAACAATTTTTTTAATACTATTTCTCATGGTTCTTCTACAATAAAATCATGGTGAATAGTGAATTCATTTAAATGTTTTCGTACTTTATTGTTATACGATTCAAAAATAAAAGAACAATTCTTGTTGAGGTAGAAGAACAAATTACAGGAACTTGCACCCTAACTCCGTTAATTTCTACATCATGTGGAACTATACTCCCACTAATTTCACCATTCTCAATGAACCTGTCATTCTCAGTGTGAATAATTCTTGTACTATGGTTAGAACAATAAGGTCTATACCTTTTGATTTATTTGGATAATCAATGAAATACTCACTGATGTTTTATATCCATTTTCTTTTATTGCGGATTGCAATCCTTGTTTCTGCCCGACAACCGCAAATATGCGGGTGCCTTAAATTGGGGATCCTATTAGCACGGTTTAAAATTGTCTTTGGCACTGTCTTACTAGGAACCCTGTTCAATAGACAAATGGCAGTTTCAAGACATACATTCAACATTGCGGGTAAAAACTAAATACCATACTCCTAACCATATTCATTAATGTTCTATTATGCCCTATATACACCATTTTGTTGCAGTGTAACTGGCATTGTGTATTACACACAAATAACTTATTTCTGGAGGAGTTTAACAAACATGGATGTTGTCCATTTTAATTACTTCTTTTATGACAGTTATCATATCTTTCATACCTAACAACATTCACCTATATGTCTAAATAATTTTATACTTTGTTCTACTTGAGATTTCTCACGATAATAGTAGACATATAACTATAACATGAATAGTTATCAATAAAGATGATGACATACCTTTTCCTTTCTAAAAGAAAGTTAACATTAGAGGTCTACAAGTTTTGACTAACACATTTTCAAGAAGCTAGGTACTTCTTGTGGCTCCTTTCTTTGCGTGTTTGGTTTTCTTTTCTTTAATACAATCTACACAAATAATTAGGACAATAAAATCCAAATCTGGAAAGACTTTGTTCCTTATAAAGCTTTTCATTCTTTCCTTGGATTTATGACTCAAACACTTATGCCACAAATTAGCAAAATATCATTTAAAATTCATCTAAAATCAATTTATATAATTATCACAAATATACAAATACCAATGAGATGATTATACTTAAATAAATTGAAACATCCATAACCGAACATAGAAGAGTATCTAGTAACATCAATCCTAGATAATGAACCAAACTCCTAAAAAAACTAGGTATCTTAAAGGTATCCAATGAGTCTAGGTGATGACAAATGTCAAGGATTAAACATTAAATCTTGACAAGTTCCACTAGAGCCTTCACTTTATTCCCACAAACACGTACTTTACATGTGGGTTTATGGTATGGATTAAACAAAATTCATTATGCTAGAAACATGTTTCAATTAATCCACGATCAATCCACCAAATTTTATGTGAATCTTTGATTAAGTTTGACTCAAACATATATAAGCTTTAAGCTTATCTTTTCTAGAATCAAGATTTTCATTTTATGCACTTCTTCTGAATTCAACATTTATGCACAAAATGACATTTATGATAATGAGGTTCTTTCATATGAATTTTCACATATGCCTCATTAATTTTAAGTGATCCTTTGCCCTTATCATGTTTCTTCACAAATTTAATGTAGTGGACCAAGAGTATATTCCATCAAAGTCACCTTAATCCGACCAGTTAGACACTGGAGCAAGACATACGGGTTACTATTCGCTCGGTGCGCACTACCGAGCCTATGGACATTCAGGAAACGTTACAAGCTTACGAGATTAGGTCCGAGCACAGGATATTCAACCTTATCCTTATCCCTAACAGTCTCAATTAGCTTAATGACTTCTCTTGTATTCATACGTTGCTTGGTTAGATAAACATGATAAAGATAAGGACTTATCACGCACAGGATTTACGAAGGCAACCTTATCAGGACCTTTACTAATCCTAATTGAATTCTTCTTCTTCACAAGCCTCATCAGAAAGGCCCACAGCACACAGGTAATCCCCTATAAGAACCACCATGCTATAGGGGCTAAGGTACGCTTTCTCATCCCTAAGTTGACACTAGCACACACTTTGTTGACTAGGGAGAACCTGTTTATCCCAACTGGATATACAGAAATCCTAAAGAGTCCTACATTAACATCTTGATTGGGATCATTCCTAGAGTTCTTCAATTGCTTCAAGGGTGATTTCGATTAAGGACACTACATTGGCGCCGTTTGTGGGGATCGAATAATAAATCATTCCCACCTCCACCATGGTTTATACCAGAAGCCAAGCTGGTGATCTCCGCGATCGCATTGGGCGTACTCGCGGCAGACCCAGAAACGTTAGCAATAACGATCAACAACCACAACCCACTGGTTGTAACATCCCCGATTTTACCGAATCGCTAGGTGCCTTAATTAATAGGATTTTGATAAGAGTAGTGTTATTTCCAAGTCTTTGAGTATGTTTAGAATGTAGAATTTAGTAAGGGTAGGTTTGATGAAGTAGGATTAGTTTAGAAGTGAGTTTGAGAAGTGTAATTATAAGTTAAAGAGCAAAGGATATTAGGAAATTAGGAATTAAATATCCATAGCTCCAAACCCAAATTCCACCGTTGGATGTGAAGACAAGTGTCTTAGGAAGCTTGCCTCAAAATTTGAGCAAGATCCGACAGTTAACGAAGAAGTTATGGCAATTCGATGTACAAGAGACTAAGTCGGCTGAACAGGTTAATCGATTAACATGTGAGTTAATCGATTAAGTCTTTGGCCACATTCAGCCCCTAATCGAGTAGAGTATAGGTTAATCGATTAAGTTTTTAGCCACCTTCTGGCACTAATCGATTAATGGCAGCATTAATCGATTAACCATGTTCTATTAACAAGTGTTAATCGATTAACCACTTGGGTTAATCGATTAACCCCTGTTATATCAGCCAAAGAACACGTGATTTCAGATCAATTTTTCAAAGTCTTTTTCTCTCTCCTCTACTCGACTCTCTCTTGTTCTCCGATCTCCCTCTTCTTCTCTCTACCCTCACGCTCCAACCTTCCAAACCAACAACAAATCACACCAACCAACATCAAATAAACATCATAAATCATCTCCCTATCACATATTTATGTCTTTCATCTCTCAAATCTCATTGTTTCCTTCAATTTCATGAAAAGCCCCAAATTGGGAACCCAAAACCCTAACTTCCCAATCCATCCATTAAAGCCTTCTAATCCTTCAAGGAGTCATAGATCGGGTATAGGGGCAAGGAATAGGAGTCTTGAAGCATGGATTGGAGCTTGGTGTGGGAGCTCCAACAAAAACCCCATTGTCTCCTCTTCTCTTCAAGAGGTAAGGGGGAGTACTTTGGTTCTAATTAGGGGAGGGGCTTAGTGATAGTAATAAATGTATAAGTAGATGTATTTTGCTAGGTGTATATGTGACTTGTATGTTTTGTATGATGAATGTGAGAATTATGGCTTGTGTGTTGTATATGTTGAGTATGGGAATGTATGCTATGGACTTAGGGCTTTGAATAGTAATAAATTATTATAATGATTATGAAACTAAATGAATAGAAACCTTTGGGCCAATTTAAAAGGGTATGTGTTCGCTTATGGTTAAATAATTATTAGTGCTTGTTTTGAACCGAGTGAATGATATGATTATGATTATTGTTGTGGCACAATTGGTATGATCATTATTGTTGTCGAGTGTGATTGTTATTATATAGGTATATATATATATATAGTATGGCCAAATCCTAAGTTAGAGGCCCAACCAATTGGATATAAATTATTAAAGGTTCGAATAATGAAAACCACATAAAATGAATTAGAAACACGTGCATTTCGGAGTAAGGTGGACCTTAGGTGTACGAGGAAAAAAACACGTCGTTTACGATTGATGAGGGCAAGAGTGAATTATGGGATTATCTTGGGGAACTTTGATCCTGCAAAGGACACGGGATCGCTTCCCGTGTTGGGGGTTGGTTCCACGCAAACCGGGGTAATTCCATCACTTTGTCTCGTTTTGGCCAGTGAGGGTGATTTCTGCTAAAGCCCAATTCGGGAAAATCAATCCGAATCGCATGAGGGACCTTCCTAAGGGAGGTGAAGTGTTGTGCAAGCGGGTGAGCGAGGGACCTTCCTAAGTGGAGGTGAAGCACCCAATTATAGGTTGAGAAATGCTTACTCCTGGTCGGTTTTTCCCCAGAGTGGAGGGTGGGTATGTGAGGAGGTTGTGTTATTATTGGAAATGGTTATTGTTATTGTAAACAGATAAGTGAATTCATTATTGTGATAGGTTTAATTCACTGAATCCGATGATAGTGTTAAAGTGTTAAAGTGAATAAAAGTGTAAAAGTGCAGTGTACATCGGATTCAGGAATTAAACCATAGTGGGATATAGTGCATGACATACTCATATGATTGAGCATAAAAGCATGGTTATGTATTGTTATTGGATCAATGAAAAGTGTATGCAGAGTGTAAGGAATAGTTAAATGTCAAGGTACTCAAATGATAGTGTCGAATAGGGTAAAGGAAAAATGAATATGTATATAGGTTCGTGGGTATGTCTAGTTATGCTGTATTACTATTATTTTAAGTGTTTTCCTTGATTATTTCTAAAATTACTCACCCATTAAGTTGACCATTTTAGGTACCATTGGAGAAAGATATTCACTGCTTCCGTGCCAAGAAATTATACTCTCACACAATGAGAGTATATGAGTTGGTGAGACCCTGGTGGTTTTGTTATTTCTATTATTGCAATCATTGTTAGGATAATGTAACATAAACATTTTTAATTATTAAAGTTGTTTTAATTGATAACTTTTATTGTAAGTGTAAGGAAACTTCTATTTTGTAAAAGGACTTTGTAATGCACATTCTTTTGATTAAATGTTATAGTGGTTGTAAAGGATATAAAAATATCCTTTTCCATATTATTTTAAAGTAAGCTACGACCACCTATAGTTTTGTTTAAATAAACTGTTCTGGACTGACAGGTGAATAATTAACTTGGGGAAAGTCCATATTTTAAAGTAAACTCCGCCAAAATTTTTATAAAACCCCAAGTATTTTAATATTAAACCCTATAAAAAGTAATATATTTTTAAAGTATAAAAATTGAGGATGTTACAGATGGTATCAGAGCAATGGTTGCAATTCTCGGCTATGGAGTATGGATTTCCTACTCCCAAAGGGTTACTCCACATGAGAGTAACTAACCAATAGTCAGTTTAGTAGCTTATTTTAATAGTTTATGCATGCATACCTAGTTAGAGTTAGTATAGTTTAGTAGTGTTAATAGAATAGTACTAATGATAGTTTAGTAATCTTCAATTCAAAGTGGACTAAGTAAAATTTTCAATTATAACTTGGTTGTACTTTGAAGTGGACCGAAAGTAGGGACTAAGGGAAGTAAAACTCCCAACGGGATAGAGCATGAAAGTGTTACCCCAACGGGATGGACTAAACCTTAGTTCTGAATTAAGTAAGTCAACTTTGGATATGACGAAGAACTGAAATTTTTACATAAAATGAAATTTCAAAGTCTTCTTTTGAATTGAAGATGGGCCATTTCTTTATTATTTGATTGGAATTCAGGTTGCACGAAAATGGTTTTATTTCTAATGCGATGTAGAATCGAGAAGGGCCCCTTGTAACATCCCTAATTTTAATCCTAAGTATAATTATAAGTTCTATCGAATTAAATAATTGTATCTTGAAGTCAATCGCTTAAGTGTTCGGTATTTTTATAGAATACATAATTACAAAGGCATATTTAATTATATTTTAAAGTGAATTCTTTTAAAAATAAAATTATCATATTAAAGTAATACTAAACAGTTTGAGATATTTTACTTAAATCTTATATATTCAATAATGAATTATGTTAGTGTTTTAAATATTCGACTCTAGAACATTTTAAAAAAAAATAAATAAATATATTTGCTTATTTGATTTGATGACTAAGTTGTATTTTTGGATACTCATAAAAAAAACAAATAATATTGATTTTTATTTAATATAAAAAATAGATAAATAAAAGTAAAGGTAAAAAAGAAAAGAAAAGAAAGAAAACGTGGGAGTTTGTGTGCAATGAGGGAACCCTAATTTCCCTTCTTAATTAGAGTCCAGCCGCCAACCCCCCATCCCCTATGTCTTCCCTCCTTCGTGTTCCCCTCTTCTCGGCGCTCTCTCTCTCCCTCTCCTCCTTGGACCGCCGGAGCCACCACCCCACACACCGTCATCGCCTCCCTCACTCGCGTCTCTCTCTCGTCTCAGTTTCTCCCTACGTCGATCGCCTCGAACCGCCGCTGCTGCTCCTCCCTGGACCAAGAGGTCCCCTGCTCACGACTCGTCTCTCCAGTCGCGAATCGTCCTTCCTTGTGCCGCCGTTGACGCCGCCACGGCTGGGGGAGACAAGATGTACTTGCAGCGAACTAGCCACAGCATCCGCCTCCTCTTTGCGCCGGCGACAGCCACCACTGTGCCAAACAGCCGTCGCCTCCCCGGTGCTCTCTCCCAATCCATTTCCAGATCGCAATCCTTTAAGGGAGCCGTCATCAACACTCACGCCACCATCACCGGTCACCGGGATCGAAGCTCGTGGCGGTGCTCTTTGCTTGCTGCTGTGCCGTGAACCGTTCGGGTTGAGATCGACCGAACCGGTATTAGTCCTTGCTGCTTCAAAAATCCGATGTTGAAGGTAAATCCCTAATACCCTTTTAATTGCTTTATGTCGTATTTTAAAAATAATAATGATAATAACGTTAATAATATTGGTAATAATTATAAAGTATTAAATGGTTTTGGAAAGTTAGTGTTTTGGAACTCTATTATTGTTTTGGAAATTTGATGGTAGTATGATTTCATATTAAGTTTAATATATCGTTGTTGATAATAACTCAGTTAGTTGCTTTGACTTGTTGTAATACCGGGTTAATGGTTATGTCGAACAATTAGTTTTTAAAGTATTATTGTTAAATGCGTTGCGTTCCTAAGTGATTGAGTTGTAGGTTAGTCGAGCTGGATTGTCCCTGAACTAACCATACACCAATTAAATAGGAATTCGATATATGTTCGACATACGTTAATTCGGGTTAAAGACTTTAACTTTGATTTCGAATTGAAAGGAAGTGTGGTTGTTTGAACGTTAGAAATGTAATTTGGACTTATTTTAAATCGAGGCATTTCCTTTTAATTCGGAATTAATAGTGTCAAGTAACATTAGCATTTGATTCTCTGAGTTATTATCAAAGTTACGTAATCTTGGTTTGTTTTGAAAGATTATATTAGTTTTGAAAGTTAAGGCGTTTTCAATAAGGAACCGTACTATTTTATTAAGAATGCAATGGTTTTAAGTTTAATTTCCATTTAGTTAGGATTTATGAATTACGTTCAAACAATCTTTTGATTTGATAACGTAAGAAAATATGATATATTGTTATTTTATCAGTTTTGGATATTCGAAGTAGTTTATTTTGAATTCCATAGCTAAATCCCCTATTACGTAAAGTTTGAAAGTATTTGTTTTAAATATGATTTTGACGTGTTTTCACCTTGAGATTAGCTTACTAATTGATATTAAAATCTGTTTTTGAGAACATCAAAGGGCCCCCCTTTTGTTAATCTACTTCACGTGTAGCGTGTAAGGAAATATGTATTTTTATAACGTATTGAATAACACCACAAATCAATACTGATATTGGTTTAGTAAATAAAAGCGTCTGTGTGGTTGTTTATCTATCGTCTATGAGTAGGCCTTGGCGCATTATATTGATTATTATTTATTTTATATAATATGATTAGACGACGAAGGAGCTTGAAAACTTGTCGCCACATGTAAGCAACGGGCTAGGATACTCTTGGACAGTGTCGTACAAAAAGGAGCGTGTCTTTGGAAAAGCAAGGTAAGGGAGTGGATATAGTGAGCATTGGTTTGTTCTAGAGAATAGGTTCTAATTAGTTCATAAGAGCTTGCTAGGATTTATATGTACTTTGGTGTTATTAAATCCCTAGGATTATGAAGGAACGGAATAGTTTGATTTAGGTAAAGAAATAAAAAGTAAACTTGGAGAATGCAAAGAAATTGGTATGTTTTGATGCTAAATGTTCTTTATATTAAATGTTGATTGAGTTGGTGAATATCTGCTAATGTGAGCAATTGAATTAATTTGTGAATTATTTGAAGTATGTGTGGATTTTACTTTTATGTGATAATGCAAATAATGTTGCCAATGTTTCTAAGTGTGATAAATGTCTTGAATGTAAATAAATAGAATTATAAGAATAATTAAAGTTGCAGCTATGATTGATCCTTGGGATACACTGACCCATTAGGTGCCCTGTTAGGTGCAAGTTACCCATTAGGCACAAGTTACCCAATCCAGGTGCAAGTTACCTATTAGGTCCCGTAAATGCCCGTTAGGCGGGGGTATCCAATGGATCAATCATGCTGCACAATAATAAAAGTTTTGAAAAATAGAAAATGTGAATATGATGGTAAAAGAGTTGAGATGTTGTTTTTAGTCCTAATGGGTGTCAACCGTGGCCTAATAGGTGACAAGTTACCTGGATTGGGTGAAAGTCCTAGTGGGTGTGAAATGCCTAACAGGTGCGCTAATCCCTAATGGTAAAGAAAAGATAAAATGATTTAAAATATGATGAGATGTGTGTATGTTGTCCTCTGACCGTGAGGAGACATACGATGTTATTTGGGTATGTTAGCCTCTGATAGTGAGGTGACATACGGTGTATGATTTCGAAAGAGTGTATGACTTATGGTTATGAGTTGAAAACTGATAATATGAGTAATTGAAGGTATGGATTGCCATGTTGTGAATGCATGTTATTTGTCTGTGGATAAATTGTGCTATATGATCTAATTGATAATTGTGTCTGACTTAGTGGGTAATTATGTCTAATGAGAAACTGCTTTCCTATTTCATGTGCAATGCTCACTCCCTTACTATCCTTTACAGGTACAGAGATTGAGATTGCACTATTACTGGCCGAGCAGGAGTGCACTCCACACCGTGGAGTGTAATTTAGTTTAGGGTGTATTATGGTCATTTTATTATAATTAATCTATTTTGGGTTTTTGAAATAATCTAATCACTGTAAGCCCGAGTTTGTTATATGTCGTTGTTGGGGCTGGTAAAGTTAATTATTATATTTAGAAGTTGAAATGTTTTTCTGGATTGTACTGGTTTGACAGGTGAAATTTTTAAATTTTTGGGAAGTCCGATAAACAGAGGAAACTCTGTCGGATTTTTTTAAGATTGTAAAAGAAATTTTCAAGTCCTAAGTAAAAATCAACTTAATTATTAGTAATTAAACTATATAATTGTGAGGGTGTTACATTATGGTATCAGAGCAGTTTTTCTTCGGCCTTGGAGTGTGGATTCATAACTCCTGTGGTTTACTCACCAAGCGAGTAACCGATAGATAATTAAATGTTTAAATTAGTTAGATTAAGAATTAGGATTTTGTAGACTTAGAATAATAACTCTTCATTCATAGTTATTGTCTAGGTGTTTGTTTCAAACTCCACGAAGTATTCAAATCTAATATCCATATTTGTATGTATTGTCACACTTGGAAAACATGCAATTGTCAACACTAAAGGAAGTGAAAGACCCCAACGGGCTAGGGCATACTAGTTACCACCCCAACGGGAATGATTCGCCCTTAGGATTGAATCAAGTGCACGAATTCCAAATGTGACAATTCACACAAAATAATTCAAATGAAATTTTCATACAAGAGCATTAACAAGTTGTTCGCCATATGACCCAAAAAAAAAAATCAGTTAATACGAAAATGATTTTACCCCAATGGAATGTAAGGTTGGGCTTGATCACCCTATTGTTTGCATTTATTGGAGGGTGATATCATTGAAGTTTATGGGTTTAAGATTATGAATCGATAATTGGTAATAATTAAAATTTACTTAAAACAATTTGTTGTAGTTAATACCCTTTTAATTTGAAATGCTCTCTAATCAGAGTGCACGATGGAATAACTAGAAGACAATCCTAGAAAATTTTATAGATTTTCCTCTTTCCTTTTCATGTATCCAACTTATGTTAGGTGTCTCGAATCTGGAGCGTTGCTTCTGTTGTGTAGGACCTTGATAATTGCATGGCATCTCGAACCTTTCTGAATGAGCAGGGTTTCTATGTGGCTCAAACATAATTAGAGAATCGTTAGTCTTTTCTTTAATCACATATCGGTTCCTGAAGGCAACATACACTTATGACTTGATAAGTCATCAATACCTGAATTTGTTTTTGTTTTATAATCCTTGCTATTCCTTTTACGCCAAGAAGTTTGATTGTTCGGTAACTCTGTTCGATTCCAATTGTATATTGGCGGTCATAGACTCTAATTATCTCTCGCAGTGTTTGAATACCTACATGCCAATTTGAATCATGCCAATTGTCAGGAAATCATGTTAGTGTGACCTAGGATTGCATGGCCATGCTTATTCTAGATAGAACTCACATTCAAAGCCAGTAGAAACTTTTGAAACCTTGCCCCCTATTCCTTGTTCAATACTAAAACTTATCATGTGACAATGTTCTGGATTGTCTTATCTTTAGATTGGAGTAACATTTTATGAGTTCATCGTATTGAGCCTCTCTAATATGTAGTCAGCAAAATCTCCTATCCTACCCATAATGGTGTTGCCATCCAAGAGAATTTTAGTTCCGCTCACTGTTATCTAATATTATTGTGCTATTGTCAAATTGACAATCCTTGAGTCAATCAAATTGTCAGTGATGGTTTACCCTACATTCTCCCTTACTAGATTAGCTATTCTATGCCTTGCGAAGAGTTGAGCAAACTCGTGGAGTTCAACATCGGCATGAAGGGTACCTCTCAGCTTGCAAGATAACTAAGACCCTCGTGCTACAAGTAGTGCTTGTTTATAGTTACGTTAGTCTCAGTTTGTTGGAACAAACGTCAAGAATTCTCGGATCAGTGAGCCTCTATCTTATCATAGAAGGAATCCTAAACAGGAACTCAACTGAACTCGTTGATGTTAAGGAAGGTATAAGCGTGAGACAAACTTTTGGCTGATAGAGTCGGGAATAGACTTGAGAAACACCAAAGAAAAGCGATCTAGGAGCATCATAAGTGGGGGAGTGAACTAGGAAAGAGTTGGGTATCATAGTTAGAGGCCCTGTTTAAGTGATGATTCTCCATTCACTTGAACCAATCGGAATTTCGGGGACGAAATTCTCCAAGTGGGGGAGAATTGTAACATCCCTAACTTTAATCCCAAGTATAATTATAAGTTCTATCGAATTAAATAATTGTATCTTGAAGTCAATCGCTTAAGTGTTTGGTATTTTTATAAAATACATAATTACAAAGGCATATTTAATTATATTTTAAAGTGAATTCTTTTAAAAAGAAAATTATCATATTAAAGTAATACTAAACAGTTTGAGATATTTTACTTAAATCTTATATATTCAATAATGAATTATGTTAGTGTTTTAAATATTCGACTCTAGAACATCTTAAAAAAAAAAAAATAAATATATTTGCTTATTTGATTTGATGACTAAGTTCTATTTTTGGATACTCATAAAAAAAAACAAATAATATTGATTTTTATTTAATATAAATAATAGATAAATAAAAGTAAAGGTAAAAAAAAAAGAAAAGAAAGAAAACGTGGGAGTGTGTGTGCAATGAGGGAACCCTAATTTCCCTTCTTAATTATAGTCCAGCTGCCAACCCCCCATCCCCTATGTCTTCCCTCCCTCGTGTTCCCCTCTTCTCGGCGCTCTCTCTCTCCCTCTCCTCCTTGGACCGCCGGAGCCACCACCCCACACACCGTCATCGCCTCCCTCACTCGCGTCTCTCTCTCGTCTCAGTTTCTCCCTACGTCGATCGCCTCGAACCGCCACTGCTGCTCCTCCCTGGACCAAGAGGTCCCCTGCTCACGACTCGTCTCTCCAGTCGCGAATCGTCCTTCCTTGTGCCGCCGTTGACGCCGCCACGGCTGGGGGAGACAAGATGTACTTGCAGCGAACTAGCCACAGCCTCCGCCTTAGTGGGTAATTATGTCTAATGAGAAACTGCTTTCCTATTTCATGTGCAATGCTCACTCCCTTACTATCCTTTACAGTTACAAAGATTGAGATTGCACTATTACTGGCCGAGCAGGAGTGCACATTTAGTTTAGGGTGTATTATGGTCATTTTATTATAATTAATCTATTTTGGGTTTCTGAAATAATCTAATCACTGTAAGCCCGAGTTTGTTATATGTCGTTGTTGGGGCTGGTAAAGTTAATTATTATATTTAGAAGTTGAAATGTTTTTCTGGATTGTACTGGTTTGACAGGTGAAATTTTTAAATTTTTGGGAAGTCCGATAAACAGAGGAAACTCTGTCGGATTTTTTTAAGATTGTAAAAGAAATTTTCAAGTCCTAAGTAAAAATCAACTTAATTATTAGTAATTAAACTATATAATTGTGAGGGTGTTACACCCCTCGATGCGTACATTTTATTAGAAGATGAAATCATCGAGTCCTTGAAATCCAATGAAATAATTGTGAATTTCTTTTCTATACATAGGAATAGGATAAGAATTAGGAATCATTGCATCATAGACACTCCGAGCATTCTTTATCAGAGTGCGCAGCGGAAGTGAATAGGTGTTAACCCAATGTACTTGCCTTTAACTTTGATAACTAAGTGTCGTCTCTAAAAAGATTTAAGTCCTTTGTACAATTTCACATTATGTTTGGTGATAAATACATTACTAAATTTATAAAGTGTAAATGTGTTTTGGCATCAAACTATTTTAAGACTTAGTTTTGAAAAGTATTAATAGTATGAATTCTAATGAACGTCAAGCATACAAGTATTCTATTACTTTCCTGGGTATGGAATTGATTCCAACTTTGAAAATTGACCGAATGTCACAATACCGATTTTTAAACATGCACTGTTAACAAAATGAATCCCTAAGTAATGGTAGAATGGCGTAGTCTATTGTTGGATTACACCAATTGCCGATTAAATAGGAATTCACCGAATGTGACATACGTCAATTTGAAACAAAACTTCAAAGTTGAAATAAAAGGATAGGCATTTATTAAGATTTGAAAATGCGGATGAAATCAAATTTCAACCGATACATGCAATTCCTTTTATTTGAGTTTGATGGTCATAGAGGATCCTACCTTTCTTTGTCAAAGGAGTCCTCAAACTTTTGAATTAATTTGAAAACCAATGTGAAATGATTTTGAAAATCCTTATGAATACTTCGAATTGTTGGATGCTTGACATGTTTTTCTATTATCAACGAATTTTGCTAAAGTTTAAAATGAAAGTGATTTATGAATTACAAAGAGTTTTCCTTATTTTCGGAAAGGAGATAATCTTGGAAGTTCTTTATCACCACAGACCAAATCTTTTCCTTCTAAGTTAAAACTCCTTTGATTTCTGATGTGATGTGGAATTGAGAAATGTAATTAACGATAACAAAGTGGGTCAAAGGCAATGTATTTGGCCTAGAGTGGGATTCTAGTTTAGAATCTCAACTAAGGTATGGGATGTTATGTTTCTTCCATGGAGTTCCCATAGAACTCAAGCGAAGTATGGGACAATTATTGAACAAACTATGATCCGAAATTATAAATAATTTTCAAACCAATGTTAACTATTTCATGGAACGTAGTTTGTTGGGTATTAAAGTCCTAGTCCTAACATCCATTATAAGAGTCTTAGTACCAGAGTCTAGATAGCAATAAGAGAATTCAATTAGGGTCCTAAGATAGAAAGCAGTCATGTGAAACCCTAACCCAAGAAACCAAATAGGAAACCCTGAACCTTATGTGAGCGATAGACAAGTGTAGACCTAGTGAGAGCCCTAAGCTTGTAGGATTTTCGTTTAGAATTATGTAAGTAGAACCTCGATAGTCTGAGGATTAGACTAAGTGGTAGAAGTTAAATCCGTCTTAGTTGAGTGATTGAGCTTAAGCCTTAGGTATATAAGTATAGATAGATGAATATAGGAAGTAGTTCTTGTTTGCTATGGGGTTACTGATTTGTGTTTGTTTAAATTGTATATATATATATATGTATGATTGGAATTTCAAACTTTCTAAGATTATATATTAAACCATGTTATTGTTGGGGCTATTTGTTTTGTATTCTTTCATTCTAGTTCCAACTCTGGCTGTTTTTATAAACTCTGTATACTATCTGATGTCCTTGGCATGGCAATTTTCAACTTCAATTCTTTTCTATTGTTACTATATTTTGCAATGTAATCTTTCTCCTTTAAAGAAAATTTTATGAAAGATCAAACTTATAATTTTGGCAAACTAAGTCCTTATATACAGGACAACTCTTTTCTATATATATGTGCATAGTATTAAAACATATCTTTTCCTATAACATTTTTAGTTTAGGTTATAAAAATATATCAAACTAGATTTTCCAAAAGACCATCATTGTATTTACCCTTCATTGTTAATCCCTATTTTCAACTGCATTCATGAATAACGCATTCTTTGACTGTGATCTTATTTTCTTTTACAATTGAGTAACTTTGGGCTGGAATTTGAAACCAACTCTATTTTGGGGTGATCTTATATGTGTAGGTATTATTTACTTTTAAATTACTAGATGCATACCCCTGTATCTAATGAATATCCAGCATTTTTCAAAACTTTTATTCCAATCAATTCAATGCAAAACTATTTTGATATGTATTGACCAATTTTACTAACCGTGTTGAGTTGCTGTTTTAATTTTCCTTTAAGAAATATACTCCCTGATAAGATTTCAAAATGATATTTCTTGTTTTTGAGTAAGTTCAACCTTACAAAGAATTTTAAATAAATAATATTTTAAGTTTTGTGTATGTTGGTTATTTCTTTTAATTGTTCTTTTTCGGATTAGGTTTTGTTATGTTAATTCCTCCTTTTGATAAATGCTTTATGTTTTTTTCCTTTTGAATGTGTTATTTGTGATTGTCTGTTCAAAATGTTTTTCTGATGTTGCAGCCTATATTTTAGTGAATGATTATTTGTTATAGGGGAAATTAGGATTTGTGTTTCTCTGATTGGTCTGAATAGATTAGTTTTCCTAGGAATGAACCTCAATAGGATAGTAAGACTCAGTGTAAGAAGAAGCCTAAGTAGAAGTAGAGTAGTTCTATTATTGAGTGATACGCCCCGCAAGCGCACGGGTTATGTCAAGTAGTAGTATAAAAAGATATCGTCTCCACAGGGATTTTGTTTGTTAATTACCAACTAATTACATGTATAAATTAGCTAAACGAATCTATTAGAGATATGAAAAAATAAAATAAAAGATTGGATGGAGATATAAAATAAAATAAAATAAATCTAAAGATATGAGATAAGATAAGAATTAAATCTTCTAAGGATTAGTTTCAGCACATATCAACATTGACAATCAATTAAAGATATATCTCTTATTAAATTAGATTTACTTTGAAGGTGAATTATCCTAATGTAGAATACTAGTTCCTTTCAGAATCTTAGCACCGTACCTAATGAGGCCTAATTCCTACTTTCGTGGTAATTAGGGTACATTAAATCCATTAAGATCTATGATAATTCATTGAATCCTCTCAAGGATTAGAACTACTTTCGTGATCTAAAACCTTAAGTTTAATTATGTATTTTCTAACACTAAGGTTCACCTTTCGGTTCTTCCCTTACTATCTGAGATCATGCAATAGTGGGATCCGACACAATCACAAGCATTAAGAACACCATAATTAAATCTAAAATAAATAAATAATAATAAGAGAAAATAATCAAATCATCATGTCAATGCCTCCATGGGCTAATCCTAATCCTTAGAAACGGAAAACTACTCAATCATATACATAATACAAACCAAAAAATAAGAATAAAGGAATAAAAGGTAGAAATAACCAAAAGATGAAAGATGAGGAATTTCTTCCGTCTTCAAACGCCTTCTAGTTCTTCATGGAGAGAGTTGTGCAACCTTGAATCCTTATTTTCTAATTTGTTTCTGGCTATGATAGAGAAAATAATCCTAATTCTAATTCTAATCCTACTACTACTACTACTAAAATTCTACTACTACATGTTATGACTCATCCTCCTTTTTACAGGGTTTCTATCTTCATCCTTTTATAGATTTTCCTTCCTCCAAGTGTTGGGCCCAAATAGCAAAATAAATCCATAAGCAATCTCCTTCCTCTCACATGCCTCTATCTCTATCTTTTTTTAGATTTCTGCTCATAATATCTCTTAGCAAACCTTCTTTGATTTATTCCTTTATTTTCCAATGCTCCAACCTTAAAATAAGCAATCTACACAATAAAAGCACAAGATACCTTTCCATGTGAAATATGAATTAAATGCATGCTAAATTATAATAAAATGCATGATTATTTATTAAAATAAATACAAACTAATAAGGAAATAATATGTATGCTACGCACACATCAAATTCCCCCAAGCTTGAATCTTTGCTTGTCCTCAAGCAGAACATGCAATGCAATGAAGGAATCCTATATGAAATGCTAACTAACTCATCATCCAGGCAACAAAACTCATAATCCAATAATGTCATGCACAAAAGCACAACTTCCTCAAAACAAATTCTATCAAATGGCATAACCTGTAATTCTCCCAAACTAACATCCACTAACCAATCATGAAATAATCAAAAGTCTACCCAATTAGAACCTTAAACTTATCACAACCTTGCTCATCACTAAAAGGGGTCACTCCACTCACCTGCTCTCAATGTGTATAAGAGGGTAAAGACATATCACTCAAGTTCATCAATGAAAGTGAATTACCATAAGCTTGACCATAAACCAAAATCTCCACTGAAACTATTGAATGCATGCAAGAATCAAAAGGTCTTAATTAGGTTGTAATGAGGCCATGGCTAAAGATGTCAGGTGGGGTATAAGAAACAAAGGATCATGCAAAGGGCTATAATAATGTAACCATAAACACAATATCCCCTTGAATTATGAATGGAGCATATAATCACTGTAGTTACACATCAACTCCAAAAATTTGTGATCTTTCATTCCTTTTTTTTTCATTCTCTCTATTCTCTTTCTTTATATATTTTCACATATCAAGTATTTCCCCAATAAGCAATTACCTGCTCTCAAAAGGGATACCTGACACTTAATTATGTCTCTTTTTTTTTCTTCAGAAAAGAGATAAAGAGAATAATGCTTTAAGCTCAATATAACATCTCATCCAAAGAACTACTCTCTCAATTGCACCGTTCACAATCCAAAGGGTACCAAAAAGATGTAACATTATGAAAGGGTACCAAGGAAAACAATTATTTCATTAGGCTCAAAATGGGCAATTAAGGGAAAGTGTTTATCAACATTGTTGAAGGCCAGAAAAACAGTCCTAAGTGCCTTTATCATATTCATGCATGCAAACAATTATCAGTCTCAAAATGGTCACAGGTCAAGTTCTAGAATTCACAATCAAAGTGAACATCACTCAATATCAAGAAAGAAGAGGGGTTTAAAAATATTCATTATGTGTCACCCCTATTAGGCTCAAAAACTCACATGTATTGGCTAATTTAATGAAGAGCAAGAATCACAATAAGTTTCAGCTAATTATCAGTATTCTAATGATTATTCATGCAACCATCATTCCAAACAAGTAGATCATCACAAGCTAATTCACTATCAAAAATAACATTCAAAGCAAGTGTATTTAGTGCATACCAAAATAGATATAAGCTAAATTTCCCAAAGGATGAGTCAGTTGAATGCATGAAAAATGAATGAATTTTTTTTATATATGCTTATGAAAAAAAAATAAAATAAAATAAAAAAAATGCATGACGAATGAAAATTATACTACATGATCCTAAGCTAAATGCAAAGTGCATTGCACTCCCCCAAGCTTAAATTCTACATTGTCCTCAATGTAAAATAAAAACTTAACAGAGAAAAAAAATTAAAAAAAATAAAAAATTGAAAAGATCTCACCGTGTTTTTGATGCTAGAAGTGGAATTGCACCCAAAAATTTGGTATGAAGCACCCCGATTAAACTGTTTTTTTTCTCTTTGTATTTGGGGTCTGAAATTAGATGTTGGGGGTCTGTTGGGGTGGCTGCTGTGGAGCTGTTGGGGTGGGTGCTACTGTGGTCTGTGGGGGTATTGGCTGGGGTCTGTTAAAATTAATTTGGGGCATAAATTGGGTTGGGGGGGTTTGAAATTGAAAACGGGGGTTAAACTTTTTTCTTTTTTTTTTGGACCACGGTCCATGGCCATGGCACACGCCACGGCCTGGCCGTGGCAACCTAGGAAAGCTACTTGAGAGACAGGTGACGCTCCAAAGCCATGGCACACGCCGCGGGCAACCCATGGAGCTTACTGGAATTTGAGGTGAAGCCACGTACCAAGCACCACGGCCATGGTACATACCACGGGTAGCCCGTGGTGGTTTGAACAACTTTTTTTTTAGAGCCCCGTGACCATGGTATGCACCATGGCCTCCCCATGGTTCTTCAAATTCATTCCTTTTCTTTCCAAATCAACACTTTTATGCTCCAAATCAACTCCTTTTTTGCTGCAACCACTAATAAACCTACAAAACAAAGATGAAACCCCGTAATAAAACTTATTTAAATCCTAAAAATTAACAAAATAAAATTCAAAAGCAATTTAAAACTCTGGTTGCCTCCAAGAAGCGCTTATTTAAGGTCCTAAACTTGACCTATGAAGCTTCCACCTGGATCCCATATCTTGTGACACAAGAGCCAAGTAACAAACTTAACAAAACCACTGATTCCACCTGGGTCCCATTGTTTGAAGCATAGACCATCTTGGAGGATTGATATGAATCATTCTTTAATTCCTCCTGGGTCAAAAGAAATTATAGTGACACCACCCAAAATATTCATAGAATTCTTGTGGTGCCCAAGGAGCTTGACTTTGCGAGCAATCTTTGAAGTCTTCATCACTAATAATGAAATCTCAGAGTACTTAGGCAATGATCCAGACTCCAAAATCAATTGTTTCACAAAGGAGGAAGACAGACAATTAGGAAAAGCCAACTTTGAAAAGTCGAAACATGCATGGAAACCAATACACGTGTCCAACTCCAAATTTTTGACCTTCCCTACACACAAGCTGACATAAGCAAATTCCAATAAAAATTCTTCTTCTTTTTGGATTACCTCCTCCCTCACATCATGCACTTTTTGGATTACCTCCTCACTCATATCATGCACAGTGACTGCTTGATAAGGCTCCTTTATCATCTGTTCTTTGCATACTTCATCACTCATGTTTTGCATTGGGAACTCTTCAATCACTTCATCCTCACTACCTTCAATTGTCTTAATAGTCTCGGTGTGAGTTGAAAATGTGTTGAGATCTTCTGTGAATGAAGTTGCTAGTTGCGCAATTTGGTTTTCTATCATCTTGTTGTAAGCTGCTTGTTGTGCAAATTGCTTCTCAATCATCTTGTTGTAAGCCATTTGTTGAGTCATGAAATTCTCCAGCATGATTTCCAAGTTGGACTTTTGAGGTGTTGGAAGATATGAATAAGAGTCCACATATGAAAGCTCATCAACAACCGGTTGTGCATGATATTGTGGTGTAGGAGAATTCCAATATTGCTCTTCTTCCCATTCTTCCTTTTTTCGCATGTATTATTGCCGAGCTAACTCCTTGAAGAGAGGTTCATCAAGAGGTGATCGTGCAATACATGGTGCAGGAGGATAATAATCACAAGGATTTCTGGTATTCCTCAAGACTCATGTCAGGTGTCCATCTTGGTCCATTGTCTCCCATACTATATCTAAAAAAAATAGAAACTAAAAAAAATGTTTAGTCTAATCAACTTATAATAACAGTCAATATTAACAAAAACAAAATCCCCGGCAACGGCGCCAAAAACATGATACGCCCCGCAAGCGCACGGGTTATGTCAAGTAGTAGTATAAAAAGATATCGTCTCCACAGGGATTTTGTTTGTTAATTACAAACTAATTACAAGTATAGATTAGCTAAACGAATCTATTAGAGATATGAAAAAATAAAATAAAAGATTGGATGGAGATATAAAATAAAATAAAATAAATCTAAAGATATGAGATAAGATAAGAATTAAATCTTCTAAGGATTAGTTTCACCACATATCAACATTGACAATCAATTAAAGATATATCTCTTATTAAATTAGATTTACTTTGAAGGTGAATTATCCTAATGTAGAATACTAGTTCCTTTCAGAATCTTAGCACCGTACCTAATGAGGCCTAATTCCTACTTTCGTGGTAATTAGGGTACATTAAATCCATTAAGATCTATGATAATTCATTGAATCCTCTCAAGGATTAGAACTACTTTCGTGATCTAAAACCTTAAGTTTAATTATGTATTTTCTAACACTAAGGTTCACCTTTCGGTTCTTCCCTTACTATATGAGATCATGCAATAGTGGGATCCGACACAATCACAAGCATCAAGAACAACATAATTAAATCTAAAATAAATAAATAATAATAAGAGAAAATAATCAAATCATCATGTCAATGCCTCCATGGGCTAATCCTAATCCTTAGAAACGGAAAACTACTCAATCATATACATAATACAAACCAAAAAAATAAGAATAAAGGAATAAAAGGTAGAAATAACCAAAAGATGAAAGATGAGGAATTTCTTCCGTCTTCAAACGCCTTCTAGTTCTTCATGGAGAGAGTTGTGCAACCTTGAATCCTTATTTTCTAATTTGTTTCTGGCTATGATAGAGAAAATAATCCTAATTCTAATTCTAATCCTACTACTACTACTACTAAAATTCTACTACTACATGTTATGACTCATCCTCCTTTTTACAGGGTTTCTATCTTCATACTTTTATAGATTTTCCTTCCTCCAAGTGTCGGGCCCAAATAGCAAAATAAATCCATAAGCAATCTCCTTCCTATCACATGCCTCTATCTCTATCTTTTTTTAGATTTCTGCTCACAATATCTCTTAGCATATCTTCTTTGATTTATTCCTTTATTTTCCAATGCTCCAACCTCAAAATAAGCAATCTACACAATAAAAGCACAAGATACCTTTCCAAGTGAAATATGAATTAAATGCATGCTAAATTATAATAAAATGCATGATTATTTATTAAAATAAATACAAACTAATAAGGAAATAATATGTATGCTACGCACACATCATTGAGATCCTCCTGAGTTGCATTCTAAGTGGGGTAGCAACCCCAAAAGTAATAACCCTTCCATTGTCTAGGATAAGATTCACCTTATGACTAGAGCATGTAGCTCTATTTCTCTTTTAGTTCCTTGAACCTAGTTGAATTTCGGGGACGAAATTCCCTTAAGTGGGGGAGAATTGTAACATCCCCGATTTTACCGATTCCCTAGGTGTAACACCCCTCAAAATCCTCGTACTGGTTTAATCTCTAAAAAGAATTATTTTTGAGAAAAGTATTTTTGAAAGGGTATTTTCTTAAATAAATTTCTTTATTCACGTTTTCAAAGTGTTGGATGATTTTAAAGAATGATTTTCATGAAATAAAGTGGTGAATTTTAAAGTTGAGTTTTGAAAATAATTATGTGTTTAAAATTCTTTTAAGGAAATGGTGAATTTTTCAACAAGAGTTATTTTATGAAAAGGTGATTTATTTTCTATAAATATGTGTTTGATAATTGTGATCTTATACATGAATGATTTTATAAGGAAGAAAATTTATCCTCTATGTGTTTGCATGTATATGTATGTACGGTTTTTGTGTATGTATGCTTAGGATTATGAGAAATTTAATTAGTGAGAAATATATGATGATGTATGCATGAATGTATGATGTGTGTAACGTGTATATGCATGAATATATGTGTTGGTATGATATGTGTATGTGTTAGGCGTGTGGGTGAGTGTGAGCATGAATGTGTATATGGGTATGTATATGCATGTATGTGAATATATGTGTGTGCCGTGTATATGTGTGTGTGTAGAAGAAAGCCTAGAATTTTCCTAAGTGGGGAACAAGTAACTAAGTCCTAACCAAACCCTAACCAAATAGTGGAAACCCTAAATATAAGCCAACAAGTCTTTGCACCTAAGTGACCCCTAAGCATCCTAAGCCACCCTACTTGTCTCCTTAGATTTTCTAACCTCCACCCATGCAATTTTATGGAGAGCCGAATTTACCCCTCCCATTTGTTCTAGGGCCGAATTTCATGAGGGCTAAAAGAGGAAACCATGAGTTGTTTATAAATAGATGGAGCCTTAGTTGTTTTTCCTCATTCATTTTCACTTCACTTCATTTCTTCATTTCCATACTTCCAACACCCAAACACAAGTCCAAGAGCTCATCAAACTCTTAGACTAAGAAAAAAAATAGAAAGAGAGATAAAGAAGAAGAGGCCGTGAGTAGGAGAAGGTAGAAGAAGGAAGGAGATCAAGCCTTAAACCTAGGAGTCCTTTGAAGATCAAGTGCTTAGAAGAACTAGAAGACCTTTCTTTTGGTATAAACCGAAGACCCTAGAAGTATTAGAATTAGTTTTGAATTTGTAATCTTGTAATTTTTCTTTTCTTCTCTTGCATGTTCATTTTCGTGATTGATCTAAGGTTGCATGTGATGTTCTTGCCTTGATCATGAATTTTTAAGAACTAAATAAATTTTTAATAAACTAAATGATGGACTCTATGATTCGGTTGATGTTATCCATGATAGATCTTAGTGTTTTTCATATTAGATCTTGATGTTTTTGAGTTAAATCTTTTAGATCTAAAGTTTTGTTTATGACCTTTGTGAATTTGAAGTAGATCTTCTTGCATGTTTGATTTTGATGCTTAAAACCATGAATCATGAAGTGTTTTAGTGTTTATTTTTTGAATCAAAGTTTGATCTAAATTTGTTTTTAACTTTTGGGTCTTGCATGTTGTTTGATGATGATTTATGTGACCTTTAGCTTTGCATGTCTTGATTTTTAGTTTAATCTTAAGAAAAGCCTTGATTTTTGTTTTGATCTTGATTTGTTTTGAGTTTGTAAATGATTTTTGAAACAAAAGCTTTAATATTTTCTTCAAGTGTGTCTCGGTTTTGGTCCCTTTTTATTTAAAATGATTTTGTCTTTGATTTGTGTCCCCATGCTTGATTTCATGACTTGATTTACATGATTTAAGTGCATGCATGTTGATGTTGGAAAATAAATTTAAAAGTGTTTGTGTAATCTATGATTTTTACATGTTTTGTTAGGAAAGCCTAAGATTCATTCTTGCATGATAATTTTAAATGAAAAGATTATGTGTTTTCTTTTGTTGCATGTCTCGGTTTTTGGACGAAATTAGGGAAGTAAGTTTTAAAATGATTTTGATTAAGAGTGTGATTTAATCTAAGTGCTAATCTTGTGCATGATGCATTCGGCCATATTTAATTTAAGATCCATGCTTTTTATTTTGAGAGAACTTGATATATGCTCTATGTTTTTGGCATGATCTTTGATTTGATTTGATTAAAGTTTGATTATTTTCCAAGTTTTAGCTTACGGTTTTGTTAAGAAAAAGAATAAATAATTCCATGATTTTGTGTGTGTTTGATGATGCATGAATCTTGCTTTGACGTATAGTTTCGGTCTATGCATGTTAATTAGATTAGGAATTCTTTTCCATGAAGTAAGATGAAGATAATGAATGTATTTTGTGAAATAGTGTTAAGCTAATTGATTTAGGAAGAGTTTTGTGTTTACATGAAATTATGTATGTGTGTATTCGGTTTATGAGTTTGAATATGTCTAGATGTTTTGTTTTATAAAAATGAAATGTTTGCTTAAGAATGAATGTTTGATTTGTAGTTAAAGTGAATGATTGATTACTTGTTTATGTGATTTGAATGATCAAAGTATGTTGTTAATGGTGTGTGTGGTTGTGAAATTTATTTGGTTTAATTTATTTGATTTTGTGAGATTGTTTTATAACAAAAAATTGAGTTTTTAAAGTATTAATGTTGAACCAAAAAGTATTTGAAACAAAAAGAGTTTTTTACGATGTTTTCGGATTTTTATTAAATTGATTTTTTTGTAAAACCATTCCTTGCTGTCCAAGGTTATTTAAAGTTGTTTTTGATTTCTAAAATGAGTTTATGAGACTCAAAGTTTGGTTTTTAAATGGTAATTGATTTTAGAAAAACCCGGATTGAAACCGGTGAATTTTTCGGTGTTTTCAAAAGCGGTTGAGGTGCTGTCCAAGGCGGACCAGCAACCTAACCAATTGATTTAAATTATTCTATTTAATGTTTTCAAAATGGTTTTTAAGTGTTTAAAGAACTAAGAGAAGTTAAAAATGTTTTGAGAAAACAATCATGTTTTAAGATTTCCGACGAAGGATGAAAGAATGTTTTAAGATAAGAAAAGATTTTTCTTAATAAAAGTTGGTAATGAAAATTTGTTTTAATTAATACGAGGGATTAAGGCAGTGGCAGCAACAAGGATCGGAGAAGATTGCACGCATTTAATCGCTGGACCTCAGGTGAGAGAGTAGCTTTCCTAAGACACCGTGGTAGTAGGTGTTGTATTAAGACGTTCCGTATAAGCTCAAAGATCGGAACTCAGTGGTTCTGAGTCAGTAGTATAGTGGCAATTGTTTGCTTTGTGTGGCCACTTATACGAATAAGACAAAGACCACACTGTTGTGTGTGATGTTTGTATGCTGATGATGTGTTGTTTATGTTTGTTTATCTATGCATGCTGATATTTTAAATTGTTGAAATGTGAGGTAATAAGGAATAATTAGTGATAATGATGTTTAAGAGTAGAATTAAAAGACACCAAGAAAAGAGATAATTCCTGTTCGGCTTAAGCCTTGATGGAACCAGGCTGCCTTGATATGACTTTAAGAATGGAGATAGTGATAGGAGGATTAAGAATGATCGGAAAGGAAATGAAAAGGAATGATGGAAAAGAGATAAAGAGATGAGAGTGGAGAAGAATTCGTGATAACAAAGTGAATGAGCCAGAGCGAGGAAGAAATGTTGATGGAGTATGGAAAGTGAAAGGTGATGAGAGTGAAGCTTGATTCTTGTTAATATTTCTTGGACTGAGTCTAGCGTTGAGTTGAGCTTGCTCCTCCACTAGTTCTCAAGAAAATAAAGTTTTTGAGAAAAACTTTTGAAAAAGAAATTTCGAAAAGGTTTTACGAAAATGAGATTTTTGACAAGAATTTTGAAAAAAAAGAAATTTTTGAAAAAGAGTTTACCAAATGAAATTTTGAAAAGGGATTCCCAAAATGAGAAAAATTTTCCAAAACAAATTTTGAAAAGAAATTGTGAAATGAGTTTTTGAAAATGATTTTTGAAAGAGATTTTTGAAATGGGTTTCGAAAGGAGATTTTTGAAAAGGATTTATGAACTGAAATTTTTGAAAAAGGTTTTACGAAATGAAAAATTTGAAAAGGATTGTAAATTGAGATTTTTGTGAAGAAAGTTTATGAAAAGAGATTTTTGAGAAAATTTATAAAGGTTGTTTTGAGAAAAGTTTTGTGATGAGATTCAAGCTGTGAAAGTGATTCTGCTCTGTGCTAAGTTGTGAGATGAAAGGAAAGATTGTGCAAAGATAGCGGTCGGGACTCATTGAAGGGATGCACAAAGGGTGAGCCGACCATTAGGTTAATTAATAAGATAAAACACTTTAAAAGACATTAACAGCGAATGCGGTGAGGTATGAGAGTTAACCCGAAGTAGTGGAGAGGAAGGAACCATAAGTATCTGCAGATACTTAGGAGGAGATTGCATTAGGGGAGGACAATGACGGTGAAACGTCAAGAAGTCTAGAGTACTTTTCTAGGCAGAACGAACTCCACAAGTGGTATACGAACGTGGTAGGGACTGGGTCCAATGCCGTGGTGAGTTCTGCATGATTAGCTAGAATTAGTACTGTCGCCCCCTAGATTGCAAATCTAGAACAGTGAGAGGACCTGGAGTGGGGCATCGTGTTTGCCACTGTGAGTGAGACAGTGTGCCTTGTTTATATATGAATTGAATTGATATGATATGATTTGAGGTTGTAGTCCTCCTGGTCTGGGACCAATTGATTGTGTGACAGCTGTCGTGCCCGCACGATAAAGGTTCTGTACTCCTGTTTGCTTCCGACTAGGTTGATGGATGGTCGAGGAGATGTAGACTTGAGACGTGAGTGCTAACTACGAAAGGACGCGTACCTCGATGATTCTTTAATCCCTCGATCATCGATGGTTATAATTCAATAAGATTTAATAAAGAAAAGAGTTATGATTGAGAAAAGCTAAGTCTATGGAATTCTGATAAGGATGTAAAGTGTGGGAAAGAGAGGAAACCCACGATGAGAAAGGAAATAAATGAAGGATTGAGATTTGAGATTGAAGAAGTGATTGCGTAAGTAATTGAAAAGAAAAGATGTTTATATAAGAAGGATGATAAGATAATAATAAAGAATTGTGATGTTATGCTTGAGTGCTGTGTTGTGTGTGCCTTGTTTGTATTGTGTGTGTTGTCTTAATATCCCGCCTGCGGTAAATCCACAACGTCGACGATTCGTCGTTCGGTTCGCTAACTCTCTCCTGTTCGTTGGCGTATCAGCGCTTCTGGTATCTCAACGGGCAGATGGAGTATCGCATGGATATTGCTACCTGGACTAGGCGTGGATGTGGCTGGAAGCGTACCCCATCTGGTTGGGTATGGATTGGCGACACTCAAATCGTGATTCCAGACCCCCGAGCATCGACTTAGCGGAGCTAACCTAGGACCTCTCTTGGGACAAGCTTCTGTCCGAGGGTACAGAGACTACGAGGAGAAGGTGAGATGCGAAGCTCAGAGAACTTCTTCGACTCCAACTAGGAAGCAATGGGTACCAAAGAATGGCGGACCAGCAGCAAAGGAGATGGCATCATCTTCGGGAGTCAAGAAGGGATACAAGGAGGAGGATTGAGAGTTGCACCCGATAGTTTTCATTAGGAAGAGTCAGAGGTAGGGTAAATAGTTTAAGTTGTTGTGAGTGTTGTTGAGTCAAGGATTATCTTAGCAAAGTACCACTGCTGTAATTAAGCCCTACTTTTATTTTGTGAACTGATGGAATTGAATGAAACTATTTTGAAAGATTTGGAAGTTTAGGTAAGAGAAGGTTTTTAAGTAACAACCCGGTTTTCAAGTAAGGGAGTTTAAATGCACCAATGGTTTTCAAAAACGTTTTAAAAAAAAATTGGCCTCATTTTTAGCAACTTTTTAAATAAATGACGATTATTTTTGGGTGGTGAAAATCGGGCTGTTACAGAAGTGGAATCAGAGCGATGTTAATCCTTTGTGGCCTTAAGCCCATGTTTACATGCTTTGCTTGTTTGTTTGTGTGGCTGTGCGTGCTTGCTAGTGTAAGGATAGGAGTGTGAGATTAGGTTCTCGTCTTTCTAAGGTGTAGGACTTTGTTCGTATCTCTAGTGTCTGCTGTGTTAGGAACCTGTTGGTTAAGTAGCCTAGAGGAAGTAGACTAGGTAGAAGCGGATAGATTCTAAGATTGAAATCCTATATCCTTTGTCTAAACTTAAGTTTGTTAACCCCGATGTACCTTTTTGGTAAATAGGATGTTATCCCTAAACCCCGTGTTGGTTGAATTGCCTCAACAAAGACAGTCGGCATAGTTGAAATCCAAACATTTCTTCGTAAACCTTTCTATTAAACCATAGCCTTACTAATATTTTCTGAGATTTGTTAACCTTGCTTGTGGAATTAGAGGAGTCATAGTTGCCCAGATAGTTTAGGCTTGAATAATTGTGGACGGATAAATTGTGGTTACTGGGTGAAAAGTAGAACAATGGTGAGTCTAGTAGTAGGTTTGATCAAAGTTGGGGAGCCACAAGGAAAGGAAGAGGTGTATAGTGACCTTAATCTGAGGAAATAGTGAGGAAGATTAGATCCCTTTGATCTATAGTTAGATGTTTAGACGGAGGAGGTGATAAGTTGATTGATGTTTAGGAGGATAAGTGAGGTTGTTTTGAGAGAGTAGAGCTAAGGTTGTCATAGAATTCCCCTTAGGATGGAGAAATAGTGGATGAAAGTCTTAGAGTTAAGAGAGGTAATTAGAGGAAGGCGTGATTGTTCGTAAGTTAGTAAGAACCTAAAAGTGTAGACAGTAGTGAGTATCTTAGAATTTTAGGCTAAACTCGGTATTTTTGGAGATGTGTGAATGTTTGTTTGCTTGATTTTCCCTGGGTTTATACCCAAGATTGTGCTCTCTGCAGCGGCGATCAGCTAAAGGAGCGACATCTTCTTTGGTTAGTCTGTTTGACTTAACCCGATTCTGCACGCGAACGGTTGTGCGAGTGCGACTTCTTCGTCAAAAAGCAACAACGAGGAGCATGGCACGGGAATTATATCAGCAAAATGGAATACGACCCCGGAGCGAGAAAAGAGTGTTCTTATAGGATCCAAAGTGACGTGAGAATTTGTGCCCTGCTGCCCAATCCGCAACGTATTTCTCGGGGACGAGAAATCTTTAAGTTGGGGAGAATGTAACACCCCTAAAAATCCTCGTACTGGTTTAATCTCTGAAAAGAATTATTTTTGAGAAAAGTATTTTTGAAAGGGTATTTTCTTAAATAAATTTCTTTATTCACGTTTTCAAAGTGTTGGATGATTTTAAAGAATGATTTTCATGAAATAAAGTGGTGAATTTTAAAGTTGAGTTTTGAAAATAATTATGTGTTTAAAATTCTTTTAAGGAAATGGTGAATTTTTCAACAAGAGTTATTTTATGAAAAGGTGATTTATTTTCTATAAATATGTGTTTGATAATTGTGATCTTATACATGAATGATTTTATAAGGAAGAAAATTTATCCTCTATGTGTTTGCATGTATATGTATGTACGGTTTTTGTGTATGTATGCTTAGGATTATGAGAAATTTAATTAGTGAGAAATATATGATGATGTATGCATGAATGTATGATGTGTGTAACGTGTATATGCATGAATATATGTGTTGGTATGATATGTGTGTGTGTTAGACGTGTGGGTGAGTGTGAGCATGAATGTGTATATGGGTATGTATATGCATGTATGTGAATATATGTGTGTGCCGTGTATATGTGTGTGTAGAAGAAAGCCTAGAATTTTCCTAAGTGGGGAACAAGTAACTAAGTCCTAACCAAACCCTAACCAAATAGTGGAAACCCTAAATATAAGCCAACAAGTCTTTGCACCTAAGTGACCCCTAAGCACCCTAAGCCACCCTACTTGTCTCCTTAGATTTGCTAACCTCCACCCATGCAATTTTATGGAGAGCCGAATTTACCCCTCCCATTTGTTCTAGGGCCGAATTTCATGAGGGCTAAAAGAGGAAACCATGAGTTGTTTATAAATAGATGGAGCCTTAGTTGTTTTTCCTCATTCATTTTCACTTCACTTCATTTCTTCATTTCCATACTTCCAACACCCAAACACAAGTCCAAGAGCTCATCAAACTCTTAGACTAAGAAAAAAAAATAGAAAGAGAGATAAAGAAGAAGAGGCTGTGAGTAGGAGAAGGTAGAAGAAGGAAGGAGATCAAGCCTTAAACCTAGGAGTCCTTTTAAGATCAAGTTCTTAGAAGAACTAGAAGACCTTTCTTTTTGTTGGAAACCAACAAGCGGCTCAAAATAGACTAGAGGGGGGTGAATAGTATTTTGAAGCCTCAATACAAATATTTCGATTGCTAAAGAGAATGGATTTGAGAAAACAAATTTTCTAACAAAAATATACCGTCTTAATCGATTAACTTCAGTACTAATCGATTAATGCCGAAGCTAACTTTTGAACTAATCGATTAACTAAGTCGTTACTCGATTAATGCCGAAAGCTGCTTAAAAACTAATCGATTAATTATCAACTTAATTGATTAATACGCTTAAAGTCTGACAGAAATTCAGTTTTAATCGGAATTCAATGGAGATTGCAATACAGTGATGCACCAACAAATGATGAATGAATGATTGAACAATGCTAAGTAAACTTACCAAGCCAAATTAGGTTGATTAACAAGGAAATGAAAAACCCCCAAAAATTAACCTAATTAATTTGTTCTTGGTTAAAGAAAGCTAGAAGAAAGAAAAACAAAAGAGACAAGATTTTATCCTGGTTCACTTTCACCCACTTGAAAGCTACATCCAGTCCTCTCTATCAAAGATAGAGAGTTTCTACTTGATACTTCAAATGTTAGATTACAATGTTAAGATGCAGCTCACTCTAAGCTCTCCTATCTTAACCCCTTACAAAGAGAGTACCAATCTCTTTGCTAATCTACCCAATTGAATCCGTATCTTGTCCTCTTGAATTTGTTGAAGGATGATCTCCAACCAAATTCTTTCCACTTGCTTTGAGATGCTTCAAAGTCTTGAATTTGTGAATCTTCACTTGTTGTTGAAAGCTTGATTGATACAACCCCTTGTTGTGAATTGCTCCAACACAAAATATTAAAAACTAGAAAAACTTGAATCTCAATGAAAACTTAGAATATTGAATTGATTGTAAGTGAAGAAGATTGAAAGATGTTTGAATCTTGATAGGACAATTGGAAATAGTAATAGCTCTTGAAAGATTATTGAAAGTATGTTTCTCTATAGAAAATTTTGAAAGTGTGTGTAACCTTGACAAAGTAGAAAAGAAAAGCTTTTAAACAAAATATTATTTTTCTGTCACAACAGTAATTAATCGATTAACGTATTACTCACTAATCGATTAACCTATGTTAACTCGTGCTAATCGATTAACATTTAAAACACTAATCGATTAACCCTTATTAACATAATCAGTGTTGTACAGTTATACGTGTTAATCGATGAAGCCTATTGTGCTAATCGATTAACCACTATAAAAAATGATTAAAATTAAGCTTTTCAAAAGTACTTTGATCAACACTTTAATTAGAGCTATTTTTATTAAGATTAATCTTTCTTCACTAATAATCAAACAATATTAAAACCTATTATTGAGATTTCTAAAACTACCACCCACTCTCTCATGAAATGCAAAATTACATTGATTTACAAATAAACATAAACCTAAGAACTAATTCTCCAAGAGTGGTGTGATGCTTCAAATGTTGTTGAATATGTTGTTGCTTGTCTTGTAGTTTGTTAGCATCAAAATCTCATAACTCTACAAACTCCCCCTTTTTGATGATGACAAACCTTCTTTACAATGAAGCACTAAGTTTTTAAATACTCCCCCTAAATGTAACACACTTAGGAACAATATCTAAAAACTTAACCTACAAAGCACAACATCAACAAACATTTCTCCCCCTTTTGGCATCATTAAAAAGTAGTGAATATTGAAAATTGCTTTTGCCAAAAGTGAGGGGTAAGTACTAGACATTTGTATATATATATGAATAAAACGATAAACATTGGGCATAACCGAGACCATAATATAAACCATACTAATGCATAATACATATAATAGCAGTTCATACAGCAAATGTCATAGCAGAAAACTATACTTCAGCAGCAAAACATATCCAGAAAATAAACTAAAGCCATACACATACCCTAAGCAGTTCAACCATAGCAAAACCAAACAGTCCAGCCATAAAACCAAGTACTAAGAACCATGAAAAAGTAAGTAAAAGTCAGCATCAGAGAATACTAAAATGTGCAGCAAAAAGCAGCAGTGAAAATAGCATAAAAACAGCAAAAATCAGCACAAAACCATCATGGACTGAGGGTTAGGAGGAGGATGGGTAAAAAGGCATGAGAAATGATCCATAAGTCTTTGTTCCATGGACCGATTCTGAATCTAAATTCTTTGTTCCATAGCATCAAATCTAGCATCAATATGCTCAATAAGAGAGTCATGAGCAGCCTGGGCATCAAAAGGTGCGTCCAAATTATCAAAATATCAAAGTCAATAAAATCAAAGTCTATAAAATCTTCGACATTGACCCCTTGATCCATATCCATGGCATCAACAGCAGGAGGTGCAGCCGGTGCAACTTGAGTAGCAGGAGGAGCAGGAGGAACTGGTTGGGTAGCTTGCTCTAGTGCTATAATTTGGGATTTCCACAACCAGGACCTTGTAGGCTTATGAAAACCAATCCGCATATAATTAATATGATGTTTATTCAAGCACAATTTCCTTTCCGGATCTTTTTCACAAGGTTCACCATCAGAAATTGGAACTCCATAATGCCTAAGAAGCTTAGTCACATGCATCGGATATGGAAGATATTGAGTAGGTGCAGATTGTGCAACTGTGAGCATCCTAGCTAAGACTATCCTATTCCAATTAATCTTGACATGTTTCTTAATTCCATTAAACAAGGCCAAGTCATCCTCCTGGACTTGTGCATAATTTTGATTACCTTTTGGAATAAGACAGTAAGCTATAAGATACAATAAAATCCTATCTTCAGCATGCAACAAACTAACATTTTCAGTACCCTTATCCCAAGATTCACCAGGTCTAACAACATCTTGAAACACAGTAGCAGGATCTACTTCAAGTTCTACAGACTCATCATCACCAAAGAAAGTACCCTCATTTTCCAAACCAAATAAAAGTCTCAAATCGTCAGGTTTAATCACAAAATGATGTCCCCTTACTTGACTTTGATACACATCATCAATTCTAGTAAAATTCTGATAAAACTGTCTAACCAGCCTAGGATAATAATGTGTATTGAATTCCAAAATTTTTTGAATATTCTGAGCAACTAGAAGATCATGGAAACCAAACCTTTCTTTCCTTAACCATGCGAAATTGATGTAACGGATGATTCCAAACTGTCTTTCATCAAACTTTGGCGCCCGTGAATCTCACTCTGCCTGACAAAACCAAGGATTATTTCTGTCATTGTGTGCAGGACGCTTCTTGCGTGGAGGAAGAGTAGGATCAGAGGAGGAGGAGGCCATTTGTTAAGGAGAAAAGTTAGGGTTTCGGATTTCTAGGGTTAGGGTTTCTGGAAATTTGGGGGAAACCGATTTTTGTGGGTTAATGGGTAAAATTGATGATAGTTTTTGGTAGAAATGATGTTAGAAAGAAGAATTATGGAAGAAATTTGGTGAAAATTGAGTTACAATAGCCCATGAATGTTGAAATGCGATTTTCGGTTGAGAGAAGAGAAGAGAGAAGTCGGAGAAGAGAGAGAAAAGAAAGAAGAAAAATGAGCAACTGTGCAGAAAATGAGTTTTTATAATACCACCTTAATCGATTAGCGAGAACCTTAATCGAATAATAAGGGCATTAATCGATTAAGACCGAAAGCATTTTTAGAATTAATCGAGTTAAAAGTTCGTTAATCGATTAAGTGCGAAAGAGGTTTAAAAATTAATCAAGTAAAAGGGCCATTAATCGATTAAAGCCGAAAGAGGTTTAAAATTTAATCGATTAATGACTGCTGTTAATTGATTAATATTGCACAGAACTCAAATTTTTGAAGTTTTGAAAAGTATTTTCATGCACACAAACACATATAAACACTTAGCATTTAGCACACACATTTATACAAGCAAACATATCATAGAAAAACACACACATAACTACTAATTTAGAATATTATGAAAGATTTTCAAATTACAACTACTCAAATTTCAAAGCATAATGAAATAGGCTCAAGGTGATTAAAAAATGACTTCAAATACAATTAGCTAATAGTTGATTCATCAAAAATGCCAAGTTCCCTTCTAATATGATAGAAAGTATCTCTTGATAATGGTTTTGTAAAAATGTCAGCTAATTGATCTGAAGTTTGAACAAACTCAATAACACAATCACCTTTTTGAACATGATCTCTAAGAAAGTGATGCCTAATTTCAATATGTTTTGTCCTTGAGTGCAATACCGGGTTTTTAGTTAAATTGATTGCGGATGTATTGTCACATTTAATAGGAATTTTTGACAAGTTTAAACCAAAATCCGAGAGTTGTTGCTTCATCCAAAGGATTTGAGCACAACAACTTCCGGCCGTAATATATTTGGCTTCCGCGGTTGATAAAGCGACACAATTTTGCTTTTTTGAAAACCATGATACAAGTGAACTTCCAATTAAATGGCATGTTCCGCTTGTACTTTTTCTTTCAACTTTACAACCCGCAAAATCAGAATCTGAATAGCCTATTAATTTTAAAAGAGCATCTCTAGGATACCATAAACCGGTATTGGTTGTACCTTTCAAATATTTCATAATCCTCTTAACAGCAGTTAAATGTGATTCTTTTGGGTTGGCTTGAAAACGAGCACACATGCAGACACTAAACATAATATCAGGACGAGAAGCAGTTAAGTATAGTAAACTACCTATCATACCACGATACTTTGTTACCTCTACGGGTTTTCCGATGTCATCCTTGTCCAAGTAACATGTGACGCTCATTGGAGTAGAAGCTACCTTGCATGACTCCATGCCAAACCTTTTAAGAAGTTCTCTACAATACTTGCCTTGATGAATGTAGATCCCATCATCAAGTTGCTTGATTTGTAGTCCAAGGAAGAAGGTGAGCTCCCCCATCATAGACATTTCAAACTCACTCTGCATAATTTCAGAAAATTTCTTGCACAATTTTTCATTAGTTGCACCAAAAATAATGTCATCAACATATATTTGGACTAAAAGTATATCCTTACCGGATCTTTCAATAAAAAGTGTATTGTCCACAGCACCCCGTTTAAAACCTTTTTGAATTAAAAAGTTGCTTAAACGGTCATACCAAGCTCTAGGAGCTTGTTTAAGACCATACAAAGCCTTTTTCAATTTAAAAACATAGTCCGGATGTTCAAAACTTTCAAATCCGGGAGGTTGTGAAACATACACTTCTTCTTGAATGTATCCGTTAAGAAATGCACTTTTAACGTCCATTTGATACAACTTAAAGTTCATGATAGATGCATAAGCGAGTAGAATTCTTATAGCTTCTAATCTAGCTACGGGAGCATACGTTTCATCATAGTCTATCCCTTCCTCTTGACTATAACCCTTAGCTACCAATCTAGCCTTATTCCTAACAATAATACCCGACTCATCTAGTTTATTCCTATAAACCCAATGAGTACCGATTTCAGGACGATCATCGGGTTTTGGCACAAGCTCCCAAACTTGGTTTCTTCAAATTGATTTAATTCTTATTGCATGGCCATAACCCAATGTTCATCTTGAAGTGCCTCACTAATATTCTTAGGCTCTATTTGTGAAACAAAAGCAACAAAATAACAAAAGTTGTTCAAAGTGCTTCGGGTTACCACCCCCTTAGCAATGTCACCTAAGATATTAGAGACCGGGTGATTTTTGTTCGTTTTCCAAGCAATTGGTAGTTCGGAATGTGGCTCTTGTGCTAAGTCCTTCTCTTGTGCTTGCATTTCTCCATTCTCAACTTGATTCTCCACTATTTGTTGTTGCATTTGCTTGTCATGATCCAAAAATGTACCTACATTCTCATCATCACAAGAAACAACACACTCTCCTTTCGGAGATTCATCAAACACGACATGAACTGATTCTTCAATGGTTAAGGTTCTTTTATTAAAAATACGATAAGCCTTGCTATGAGTTGAATAACCAATGAAAATACCTTCGTCGGCTTTTGAATCAAATTTGCCGACCGGATTCTTACCGTTATTTAAAATAAACACCTTACACCCAAAGACATGAAAAAAAGAGATATTTGGCTTTCGCCCTTTTAAAAGCTCATAAGGTGTTTTATTCAAATGCGGACGGATAAGAACCCTATTAATGACATAACAAGCGGTATTAACCGCATCAGCCCAAAAATAAGATGGAACTCTAGATTCCTTAAGCATAGTACGTGCAAGTTCCTCTAAGACTCGATTTTTCCTTTCTACAACTCCGTTTTGCTCCGGAGTCCTAGGGGCTGAAAATTGGTGATTTATACCAAACTTTTCACAAAACGCATCAAACTTTGAATTTTCAAACTCACCTCCGTGATCACTTCTAATAGACACTATTTTCAAACTTAATTGATTTTGGATGAGCTTGGCAAACTTTTTAAAACTTTTGTAAGTTTCACTTTTTGCGGATAAAAACAAAGTCCATGTGAATCGAGTAAAGTCATCTACCAAAACAAATCCGTAGTAATTGCCACCTAAACTTCGAACTTGTGATGGGCCAAACAAATCCATGTGGATTAGCTCCAATGGCTTTGTTGTGCTAACCACATTTTTAGGTTTAAAAGTGTTTTTAACTTGCTTGCATTGTTGACATGAGTCACAAACACTATCAAGTTTAAAATTAAGTTTAGGCAAACCAATCACTAAGTCTTTTCGTAAAAGTTTATTTAATTGATTCACATTGACATGTGCAATTCGTCGATGCCAAAGACGAACTTCATCATCAAAAGATTTAAAACATGTTGACAAAAATGAAGTTATCTCATCCAAGTCAATTAAGTAAGTGTTATTAGAACGACGACCTATGAACTTAACACTATCATCTAAACAACTCTTAATGAAACAAAATTCCGAAGTAAAGGTCACATTGTTGCCCATATCACATAGTTGGCTTATACTAAGCAAGTTGTGTTCTAAGCCTTCTACCAATAGGACATTTTCAATGATAAGGTTAGATACGTTACCAATCTTACCCACTCCTTAAATTTTGCCTTTGTTGTTGTCGCCATATGTCACATGACCACCACCTTTTGAAGTAAGTTCGATGAAGTGCGTTTTGTCTCCCATCATATGCCTCGAACATCCGTTATCCAAGTACCGTCTACGCTCCTTTGTTCGAAGGCATATCTACAAAACAAAGTCATTTACTTGACTTAGGTACCCAAGTTATCTTGGGTCCTTTGATGTTAGTTTGGGGTGTAGTCCCCTTCACAATCCAGCCATACATACTTTCCACTTGGTATACCAAATTTCTTAATATTGCATTTATTTGTAGTATGCCCAAAAATACCACAATAGTGACAAGTTGGAGTTTTTGAAAAATCAATTTTGGAGAATGTACCAACTTTGCGAAAATTGCGATTTTTGGGTTTGGTATACCCAAGTCCGGTTCTATTACTATTATTCCTTTGATTGGAAAGCAAATGATCTAAGCATGTGTCTCCTCTTGTGAGCCTTGCAATTCTATCATTCAAATTAAAAACTTCTTTTTCAAGAGATTTGCAATTATCACAAGTAGAAATATCATTTGTTTTCAAATCACAATTGCATGTAGAATTTGCATAAATGAGTTCAAGGGTTTCATTTTGAAGCTTTAGCTCCTCTAGGGAGTTTTGTAATTCCAAAATTTTTTCTTGTTGCTTCAAAATGAAATTCTTTCTTTCAACATTAATTTTTGCTAATTTCTTCAACTCTTTATGCATTTCTACATACACATTATAAAGTTCATTGAAGGAGGGAGAATTAGAATTAGAACTAGCATCGGAAAGATAATCTACCTCATTTGTGTTATCACTTGATTTCATGCTTGAAGATGCTTCTTCATCTAACTTGGTCATCAAGCAAAGGTTAGCAAGTTCTTCATCTTCCGACGAACTAGTTGAAGATTGAATTTCCGGTTCATCCCACACTATATATGCCATTTTTCCTTTAGATTGATTGGGCTTCCCTTTGTCACTTTCAGACTTCTTTGAGTTGGTCGGACAATTTGATCTATAATGGCCCGGCTTCCCACACCCATGACATATGATGTTGTCTTTATTGGTCTTGTTCCTTGGTTGAGCGTCTTTAGAGTCTCTTGATCTATTTCTATTGAAATTATTCTTCTTCTTAAGGAAACGTCCAAGTTTTTGACCAACAACCCAAGTGTCTCATCATCGATATCCGAGTCGGAATCATCCACTAAAGAGAGTTCTTCATGTGCCTTTAGGGATTTTGAATTAGTTTTAAGAGCAATCCCTTTCTTCTTTTTATCGGCATCCTCATTCATGGATAATCTTCCTAGCTCCATTTCATGCTCTTGAAGCTTCCCGAATAGTGTTGCTAAATCCATCTCGTCAAGATCCTTAGACTCCATAATGACCGTGACTTTAGGTTGCCATTCCCTGCTAAGACATCTCAAAACTTTATTAACAACTTCATCATTAGTTAGTCTTTTTCCAAGAGCAGAAAGATGATTAATGATGTGAGTAAAGCGCTTTTGCATGTCGCCTATGTTTTCATTTGGCAACATACGAAAGAGCTCGTACTCATGCATGAGAGTGTTAAGCCTATCCCTTCTAACCTCATTCGTTCCCTCATGTGTGACCTGTAAAGTGTCCCACATTTGTTTTGCATCAGTGCATTGTAATACTCTAAAGAATTCGTCATAAGACAATGCCGAAGTGATGATGTTTTTGGCTTTTAAATCATATTGAACTTTTTCTTATCATCATCATTCCAGCTTGACTTTGGTTTCAAAGAAACAGTATCATTAACTTTTGTTTGCGGAATAAAAGGCCCATTCTCTATGGCATTCCAAATTTCCATATCAATAGCTTCTATAAAAAATTTCATTCGGACCTTCCAATAAGCGTAGCCCTCACCATTGAATAGTGGAGGACGATTAATGGAAGCTCCTTCACCACCAAAAGGATTAAAATTTGAGCCCATGATTTCCAAAATCGGATCTTTGCGAAAAAGTGTTTTAATGCTCGGATATTTCGACCGTAAAGGAAAAATGAATATGTATATAGGTTTGTGGGTATGTCTAGTTATGCTGTATTACTGTTATTTTAAGTGTTTTCCTTGATTATTTCTCAAATTACTCACCCCTTAAGTTGACCACTTTAGGTACCATTGGAGAAAAATATTCACTGCTTTCGTGCCGAGAAATTATACTCTCACACAATGAGAGTATATGAGTTGGTGAGACCCTGGTGGTCTTCTTATTTCTATTATTGCAATCATTGTTAGGATAATGTAACATAAACATTTTTAATTATTAAAGTTGTTTTAATTGATAACTTTTATTGTAAGTGTAAGGAAACTTCTATTTTGTAAAAGGACTTTGTAGTGCACATTCTTTTGATTAAATGTTATAGTGGTTGTAAAGGATATAAAAATATCCTTTTCCATATTATTTTAAAGTAAGCTACGACCACCTATAGTTTTGTTTAAATAAACTGTTCTGGACTGACAGGTGAATAATTAACTTGGGGAAAGTCCATATTTTAAAGTAAACTCCGCCAAAATTTTTATAAAACCCCAAGTATTTTAATATTAAACCCTATAAAAAGTAATATATTTTTAAAGTATAAAAATTGAGGATGTTACAGATGGTATCAGAGCAATGGTTGCAATTCTCGGTTATGGAGTATGGATTTCCTACTCCCAAAGGGTTACTCCACATGAGAGTAACTAACCAATAGTCAGTTTAGTAGCTTATTTTAATAGTTTATGCATGCATACCTAGTTAGAGTTAGTATAGTTTAGTAGTGTTAATAGAATAGTACTAGTGATAGTTTAGTAATCTTCAATTCAAAGTGGACTAAGTAAAATTTTCAATTATAACTTGGTTGTACTTTGAAGTGGACCGAAAGTAGGGACTAAGGGAAGTAAAACTCCCAACGGGATAGAGCATGAAAGTGTTACCCCAACAGGATGGACTAAACCTTAGTTCTGAATTAAGTAAGTCAACTTTGGATATGACGAAGAACTGAAATTTTTACATAAAATGAAATTTCAAAGTCTTCTTTTGAACTGAAGATGAGTCATTTCTTTATTATTTGATTGGAATTCAGGTTGCACGAAAATGGTTTTATTTCTAATGCGATGTAGAATCGAGAAGGGCCCCTCGATGCGTACATTTTATTAGAAGATGAAATCATCGAATCCTTGAAATCCAATGAAATAATTGTGAATTTCTTTTCTATACATAGGAATAGGATAAGAATTAGGAATCATTGCATCATAGACACTCCGAGCATTCTTTATCAGAGTGCGCAGTGTAACATCCCGCGTTTTTCCGATTAGGATAAATAAAACTTTATTAAAGAAAAATTTTGAGACATTGTTTTACAATGGTTTCAATAAGTATTTTATTCGATTTCGAGGTAAAACGTTGATTTTACGGGGTTTTGACAAATAAATATTTTTATGGAATTAGTAAAATTGATTTTTATGAGAAATGGTTTTTATTGTTGGAGATTTGCAAAAATGAACTTCTTTATGGGCTTTAAAAGATTTATCAACTTCAAAAATCCATAACTTTTTAACCGTAAATCTGATTTTTATGATCTTTATATCAAAACGATCGTATCGAAACGAAGTTTTCAAAAATGTATCTTTCATAATTTTCTGGGTTGGTTTGCGAAAATTATTTTTCAGTACTGTAAAGGACGAATTTCCAAAGAATAAATCATGAAAAATAGTTTTTGATTTTTAATGAATTTTTCCTTTTGGGATTATCTTTAATATATTAAATTATGATTTTTGAAAATGAAATAAGGGCAATAAGTGCAACCAATAAGTGCAGTTTATTATTTAAAGAAAATGTGTTTAAGTGTTAAGATTATGTTTGATTAAGTTAAAAAAAAAATTGGTGATTGAGTGTATGTGCTTGTATGATCAAATGAGTGTATGTATGATATATTAAAGTGTGCCTATGTGTGTATGTGTGATATATGTATGATATAGTATGTGTATGTGTGCATGACATATAGCTTTGCTTGGTGACTAAAAAAAAAAAAGTAGGACATGTGTGTGCAAAGGGGTGTGCCACGGTTTTAGTGAGTGAGTGAATGCATGAGATATGTGTGAGGTGTGTGTAAGTGACAAGTGTATAATGGTGTGTATGTGTGTGATTGTGAGACACTTGCATGTTGACGACTAAGTAGAAAAGGGAAATAAAAATAAAAAAGAAAAGAAAACCAAAGACTTGGGGACCAAGTAGTAGAAGTCTTAGAATGCCCAAAAATACCCCTTCCTTGATGCATGTTGACCCAACCAAATTAAAGACCCAAGGAAGGAAAGTGTGTTTCAACCTTATTTATTTCCCTCATTCTTCTCATCCTTTCCTACGTTCCTTTCTTTCATTCTTCCACTTCCTTCATTTCACACCAACACAAACACAAACACTTAGTCCCAAGAGCAACATTAGCTCTTGAGACATGGAAAAAAAAAGAGAAACAAAGAGATAGAGAGAGGGACCAAATCAATTAGAGAGGAAGAAGGAAGGAGATTCTAAGCCAAACTAAGGAGAATTCTTTGGAGATCTAAGTGTTAGGAGACTAGAAGACCAACCCCTTTCATGGTAGGACTTGAAGATTAAGATGAAGATTTGTAATAGTTTAGTTTCTCTTTTTAGTTTGTAGATCTACTTTATTTTCTTTCTTGCATGTTCACTTTTATGATGAACTTATGTGTTGATCTTCTTTAATCTTGGACTTTAAGGACTCACTTAATTTGTAATATGTTAAAGCTTTATGTTTGATGTTCTTTCTTCTTCATCATTTTTATTTTCGGTTCTATGTGTTTTGTTGTAAATGTGTTGATTTGTATAAAGTTGGTTCATGCATGTTGATTTTTATTGTTGATCTATGTTTTTCAAAGACTAATGAACAAAGATTAAAGTTTTTAAAATGAAAAATGAACATGCAAGAAGAATTAAAGGTGAATCGATTTTTATAACTATTTTGTTTAAAAGATCTTTGTTTTCTTTGATGTATTTTGGTTTTGTGAGTATGAAGAGAAAATTATTTTTAATAAAAGAGTTAACTTAAAGCATGGAAAATTTTGATAAAATGAACTCATTTTTCTTATGCATGTTTCGGTGGTAGCTTAAATCTTTAAAAGATGAATTTTGTTTGAAGTACTTAGTACATGCATGTGTTGATCTAGTGAAAAAGAATAAGTTTTAATGTTTGTTTTGATTTTCCCTTCAAGCCTTGATTTTGGCTCTTAAATGTTGATGCATGTGTGATTTTCCTTGAGATCTATAAATTCTAAGTGTGTGCATGTAAAGATCTAGGATAGTTTAGTTGATTATTGATTTTTAGTTTGATTTTATGTGATGCATGTTTTATTTGAATTAAAGAAAATTATTTTCATAAAATATTAATTCGGTTTTTAAGGGAAAATAAGTGATGGATTGATTTTTGTGTTGATGTGTGTATTTTTGATTTTCATAAAAATAAATGAATGAACAAAGTGGTTAAATAAAGTGTATGCTGAAATTGTGAATATGTGTAAATTTAACCTTGATGAATGATATATATGTATGCTCAAAAATTCTGGAATTTTTTCACTGACCTAAGTAGGTTAAAAGGAACCCCTCTGAATTTTTAAATGATTTTTGGAAGTGATTTCCTATTTTTATGAGAACCAACTTTATGAAAACCATTTTAAGAAAATCAGTTTTTCAGTTTAAAGAGAAATATAATTATGGAACTTGTGCTACTTGAAATGGTTTGAAATTTTTATGGTAGCTTCCTGGACATCTCTAGATGTTCTCTGTAAAATTTGAAGAGATTTAGAGTTGAGTTGATATTTTTAATAAAGGCAAGACAGTGAATCACTTGGTTCAGATTTTCTGGACTTAGTGACAATTTTAATTGGAAAAATATAACTTTCACAACTCCAAATATTCTGAAAATTTTATGAGATAGTCTTGACTGTATAAGGAAGATTTATATCAATTTTTATGAAGTTATGAGTTGAGAAAATATTTTTAATAATAACGTTTTTGTCTCTGACCAGCAACAGTACCATGCTGTTTTCATGTGAAATTTGATTTGAAACCTAGCTTAGGGTTGTTTAAATGGCTTTAAATTTTTATATGATGAACTTTGTCATATATGTGTATGTTCTGGAAATTTTGAAGATTAAATGAATTTATTTGATATAGTTTTGGATTTTACCTTTTGTGTTTTACCTTTAATCACACTAGGATTTCATTTGCATGTTTTTAATGAATATGAATTTTTATGCTTGATGTTATGACTTGGTTTGACTTGCATGATGTTATGATGTCTTGAAATGATTGAATAAGTGATTATGATGATGTGTTTAGGATATGTATAGATTATTTAATTAACCAAGTGTTGTGTTTGATTTTGTAATTGGTTTGAAAACCAATGGGTTTTTGAAATAGTTTAACTTTAATTTAATTAAAGAACCTTGGACTTAGTGGTTGCTGCTCTTAATTCATTTCACGGTATTAAGTTTGAAAAATAAATCATTTAAGTGTTTATTTTATAACAAAGTATTATATGAACTAAAGTTTGATTTTTCGGTGTTTTCGGGTTTTCTGAAAAAAATGATTTATGGACTTGTGTAATTGCTGTCCAGATTTTATTTAAATTGTTTTTCAATCCTAAAAATTTATTTAATTGGTTTAAAGTTTAAATTTTAAGTGGTATTTAACTTGGGAAAGGTTTGAATTGAAAAAGTTTTAACGTTTTGCGATTTCCCGACCAGAAATAAAAAGAGTTTTCAAAAATGCGTTTTAATACTGAGTAGGACGACTATTTAAGATAGACTTATAACGTTAGTATCGTCTGTTCAGCACGAGGTACGTATAAGCCAAGAAACGGAACGACCGACTTGTTGGGAAGGACTCGCAACGATTTCAGATGCTGGAATTGAGGTGAGAGATGCAATAGGCCTAGGTCATCGTGACGAGTAGGCTCGGTTCTAAACTGAGTACATCGAGTCCGATTAGAGTAATTGTCATGTGTTAGGTGCTACATGATTATATGTGACATTTATGTGCTAGATGTTTATCTGTTTCGTTAAATATGATGCACGATTTATTTTGTTTATGTACTGGATTTCTTTGTGAATTATCCTGTGGAGTATATTTTGTTCTGTTTGGGAAAAAGGTTGAAAAAGAGTGAGATTGAGATTAAGTGAGAAATTAAGAGATATGATTGAGAAAGAGATAAAACGTAACGTGAATAAGATTGTGAAAGAAATGAGTTGATGAGATGAATGAATTGTAAAAGTAAGAAAATGTGATCGAAAGAAAGAGGAATGATCATAAAGGTTGTATAAGTAATGGAATACCAAGAGTTGTGATTGGAGAAGAGTAATGCTGTTATGAAAGTGAGATGTGGTTTGAATGGAGATGTGATTCCTCGTTCATGTTTTTGGGAAGAAGCTTAGTGTTGAGTTGAGCTGGCTCCTCCATTAACACTCACCCAAAAATGTGATTTTTGAAAAAGGTTTTGAAAAGAGATTTTTGAAAACTTTTGTGAAAATAGTATTTTTGTGAAAGTTTTGGAAACATTATTTTTGGAAAAGTTTTGTGAAAGGATTTATGAAATGAGGTTTCTGAAAAGGCTTTGTGAAGTAAAAGTTTTTGTGAAATCATGTTTTCGAAAAAGTTTTGCGAAAAGAGATTTTGAAAAAGACGAGGAAAAGATGTTGATGATGTTGATGAGAATATGCTGAGCATGAGTTATGTGATGATGAGATGAAAGTGATATGAGGCATGAGGCCATTGAGATTTAGGGGGAAACAGATTGTGATTAGTGGTCGGGCTTCGTTGAAGGGATGCACTAAGGACGAGCCGACTGTTAGGATTAAGCCGTGTAATTAAAACTCAAAACTTTAAAAGACTTTAAAAGACATTTATATACGCGGTGAGGCATGAGTGTCGTATCGAAGTAGTGGAGAGGAAGGAACCATAGGTATCTGCGAATACTTAGGAGGAGATTGCATGAGGGGAGGACGATGACGGTGAAAAGTCAAGAAGTCTAGAGTATATTTCTAGGCGGAACGAATTCCACATGTGGTGCACTAACGTGGTGGGGACTGGGTCTAATACCGTGGTAAGTTCCGCATCGCGAACTAGAAATTATACTGTTGCCCCCTTGATTGCAAATCGAGAACAGTGAGAGGGACTGGAACGGGGCATTTGTGATTGCCGCTGAGAGCGTGCATTGATATGATATTTGAATTGATATGATTTGAGGCAGGGCCTCCTGGTCTGGGACCATTTGTTTGTGTGACAGTTGTCGTGCCCGCGTGGTAAAGGTCATGTACTCCTGTTTGCTTCCGACTAGGTTGGGTGGATGACCGAGGAGATGTAGACGTGTGTGTGAGTTCAATGATGTTTTCCCCCTCATCATTGAGCGAACCGTTTGATAAGACTTAATAATGATAAAAGATTACAAGAAAGAAAGTATAAATAAATTGTGAAAAATTAAGGAAGATTCAAAGAAAAGAAAGTATATTGATGGTTGGAAAGAATGAGAAAGAGGATTATGAGACTTGAAAGTTCCAAGGCTTGTGATGCCAAAGTAAAGTGATGTGTAATGTGATGAGTTATGATTTGATATATTTGGTAGTCTGTGACACACTTTGTTTATGATTGCTTTCCATATGCTTACATGAATGTATTTGTTATATGCATAGCATGAGAAATAGTAGACCTTAGGTCTTCCTGTATGTCTCTAGTCATTACTTTATTGTCTGGTCATGTTGTACTTCTGGACTACTGACCATCTCTCCTATCATGTTGTCGTATCGGGTTACTCCGGTATTACAACGGATAGATGGCCGACCCTGTAGGCCTCGGCAGTGAACTTCAGCGAAGAAGATTAGACATCAAGACTAGTAGTAGGTAATTCCCTTCGAGTACTGTATTCCTTGCAACTACTTGGTTAACGTTGTCATATCATTCTGTACCCCATTGATATTTTATTGAGTGTGGCTTTTGAAAAAGTAAAGTTTTATGAAAAAAAATTTGAAAATGTTTGCTCAAAAGAAATTTATGAAGCTAAGTTACAAAGCGCGATGTTAAGTAACATCTCGATTTGGAACTTGACTTGTGATGTGTGACATGAGAACGTCATTCTATTTCAATTAAGTTACTGAAAGGTTTTTGAACGAAAAGGTTCTCATGCCAATGTCACCTTTTTTTAAAAAAAAAATTTCCCAAATTTTTACTATATTTTGTTAAAGAGATGATGTTTTCAAGTTGCCGAAATCGGGGTGTTACACGCAGCGGAAGTGAATAGGTGTTAACCCGATGTACTTGCCTTTAACTTTGATAACTAAGTGTCGTCTCTAAAAAGATTTAAGTCCTTTCTACAATTCCGCATTATGTTTGGTGATAAATACATTACTAAATTTATAAAGTGTAAATGTGTTTTGGCATCAAACTATTTTAAGACTTAGTTTTGAAAAGTATTAATAGTATGAATTCTAATGAACGTCAAGCATACAAGTATTCTATTACTTTCCTGGGTATGGAATTGATTCCAACTTTGAAAATTGACCGAATGTCACAATACCGATTTTTAAACCTGCACTGTTAACAAAATGAATCCCTAAGTAATGGGAGAATGGCGTAGTCTATTGTTGGATTACACCAATTGCCGATTAAATAGGAATTCACCGAATGTGACATACGTCAATTTGAAACAAAATTTGAACTTCAAAGTTGAAATAAAAGGATAGGCATTTATTAAGATTTGAAAATGCGGATGAAATCAAATTTCAACCGATACATGCAATTCCTTTTATTTGAGTTTGATGGTCATAGAGGATCCTACCTTTCTTTGTCAAAGGAGTCCTCAAACTTTTGAATTAATTTGAAAACCAATGTGAAATGATTTTGAAAATCCTTATGAATACTTCGAATTGTTGGATGCTTGACGTGTTTTTCTATTATCAACCAATTTTGCTAAAGTTTGAAATGAAACTTATTTATGAATTACAAAGAGTTTTCCTTATTTTCGGAAAGGAGATAATCTTGGATGTTCTTTATCACCACAGACCAAATCTTTTCCTTCTAAGTTAAAACTTCTTTGATTTCTGATGTGATGTGGAATTGAGAAATGTAAGTGACGATAACAAAGTGGGTCAAAGGCAATGTATTTGGCCTAGAGTGGGATTCTAGTTTAGAATCTCAACTAAGGTATGGGATGTTATGTTTCTTCCATGGAGTTCCCATAGAACTCAAGTGAAGTATGGGACAATTATTGAACAAACTATGATCCGAAATTATAAATAATTTTCAAACCAATGTTAACTATTTCATGGAACGTAGTTTGTTGGGTATTAAAGTCCCAGTCCTAACATCCATTATAAGAGTCTTAGTACCAGAGTCTAGATAGCAATAAGAGAATTCAACTAGGGTCCTAAGATAGAAAGCAGTCATGTGAAACCCTAACCCAAGAAACCAAATAGGAAACCCTGAACCTCATGTGAGCGATAGACAAGTGTAGACCTAGTGAGAGCCCTAAGCTTGTAGGATTTTCGTTTAGAATTAAGTAAGTAGGACCTCGGTGGTTTGAGGATTAGACTAAGTGGTAGAAGTTAAATCCGTCTAAGTTGAGTGTTTGAGCTTAAGCCTTAGGTATATAAGTATAGATAGATGAATATAGGAAGTAGTTCTTGTTTGCTATGGGGTTACTGATTTGTGTTTGTTTAAATTGTATATATATATATGTATGATTGGAATTTCAAACTTTCTAAGATTATATATTAAACCAAGTTATTGTTGGGGCTATTTGTTTTGTATTCTTTCATTCTAGTTCCAACTCTGGCTGTTTTTATAAACTCTGTATACTATCTGATGTCCTTGGCATGGCAATTTTCAACTTCAATTCTTTTCTATTGTTACTATATTTTGCAATGTAATCTTTCTCCTTTAAAGAAAATTTTATGAAAGATCAAACTTATATTTTTTGGCAAACTAAGTCCTTATATACAGGACAACTCTTTTCTATATATATGTGCATAGTATTAAAACATATCTTTTCCTATAACATTTTTAGTTTAGGTTATAAAAATATATCAAACTAGATTTTCCAAAAGACCATCATTGTATTTACCCTTCATTGTTAATCCCTATTTTCAACTGCATTCATGAATAACGCATTCTTTGACTGTGATCTTATTTTCTTTTACAATTGAGTAACTTTGGGCTGGAATTTGAAACCAACTCTATTTTGGGGTGATCTTATATGTGTAGGTATTATTTACTTTTAAATTACTAGATGCATACCCATGTATCTAATGAATATCCAGCATTTTTCAAAACTTTTATTCCAATCAATTCAATGCAAAACTATTTTGATATGTATTGACCATTTTTACTAACCGTGTTGAGTTGCTGTTTTAATTTTCCTTTAAGAAATATACTCCCTGGTAAGATTTCAAAATGATATTTCTTGTTTTTGAGTAAGTTCAACCTTACAAAGAATTTTAAATAAATAATATTTTAAGTTTTGAGTATGTTGGTTATTTCTTTTAATTGTTCTTTTTCGGATTAGGTTTTGTTATGTTAATTCCTCCTTTTGATAAATGCTTTATGTTTTGTTCCTTTTGAATGTGTTATTTGTGATTGTCTGTTCAAAATGTTTTTCTGATGTTGCAGCCTATATTTTAGTGAATGATTATTTGTTATAGTGGAAATTAGGATTTGTGTTTCTCTGATTGGTCTGAATAGATTAGTTTTCCCAGGAATGAACCTCAATAGGATAGTAAGACATAGTGTAAGAAGAAGCCTCAGTAGAAGTAGAGTAGTTCTATTATTGAGATCCTCCTGAGTTGCATTCTAAGTGGGGGAGCAACCCCAAAAGTAATAACCCTTCTATTGTCTAGGATAAGATTCACCTTATGACTAGAGCATGTAGCTCTATGTCTCTTTTAGTTCCTTGAACCTAGTTGAATTTCGGGGACGAAATTCCCTTAAGTGGGGGAGAATTGTAACATCCCCGATTTTACCGAATCGCTAGGTGCCTTAATTAATAGGATTTTGATAAGAGTAGTGTTATTTCCAAGTCTTTGAGTATGTTTAGAATGTAGAATTTAGTAAGGGTAGGTTTGATGAAGTAGGATTAGTTTAGAAGTGAGTTTTAGAAGTGTAATTATAAGTTAAAGAGCAAAGGATCTTAGGAAATTAGGAATTAAATATCCATAGCTCCAAACCCAAATTCCACCGTTGGATGTGAAGACAAGTGTCTTAGGAAGCTTGCCTCAAAATTTGAGCAAGATTCGAAGGTTAACGAAGAAGTTATGGCAATTCGATGTACAAGAGACTAAGTGGGCTGAACAGGTTAATCGATTAACATGTGAGTTAATCGATTAAGTCTTTGGCCACATTCACCCCCTAATCGAGTAGAGTATAGGTTAATCGATTAAGTTTTTAGCCACCTTCTGGCACTAATCGATTAATGGCAGCATTAATCGATTAACCATGTTCTATTAACAAGTGTTACTTGATTAACCACTTAGGTTAATCGATTAACCCCTGTTATATCAGCCAAAGAACACGTGATTTCAGATCAATTTTTCAAAGTCTTTTTCTCTCTCCTCTACTCGACTCTCTCTTGTTCTCCGATCTCCCTCTTCTTCTCTCTACCCTCACGCTCCAACCTTCCTAACCAACAACAAATCACACCAACCAACATCAAATAAACATCATAAATCATCTCCCTATCACATATTTATGTGTTTCATCTCTCAAATCTCATTGTTTCCTTCAATTTCATGAAAAGCCCCAAATTGGGAACCCAAAACCCTAACTTCCCAATCCATCCATTAAAGCCTTCTAATCCTTCAAGGAGTCATAGATCGGGTATAGGGGCAAGGAATAGGAGTCTTGAAGCATGGATTGGAGCTTGGTGTGGGAGCTCCAACAAAAACCCCATTGTCTCCTCTTCTCTTCAAGAGGTAAGGGGGAGTACTTTGGTTCTAATTAGGGGAGGGGCTTAGTGATAGTAATAAATGTTTAAGTAGATGCATTTTGCTAGGTGTATATGTGACTTGTATGTTTTGTATGATGAATGTGAGAATTATGGCTTGTGTGTTGAATATGTTGAGTATGGGAATGTATGTTATGGACTTAGGGCTTTGAATAGTAATAAATTGTTATAATGATTATGAAACTAAATGAATAGAAACATTTGGGCCAATTTAAAAGGGTATGTGTTCGCTTATGGTTAAATAATTATTAGTGCTTGTTTTGAACCGAGTGAATGATATGATTATGATTATTGTTGTGGCACAATTGGTATGATCATTATTGTTGTCGAGTGTGATTGTTATTATATAGGTATATATATATATATATATAGTATGGCCAAATCCTAAGTTAGAGACCCAACCAATTGGATATAAATTATTAAAGGTTCGAATAATGAAAACCACATAAAATGAATTAGAAACACGTGCATTTCGGAGTAAGGTGGACCTTAGGTGTACGGGGAAAAACACACGTCGTTTACGATTGATGAGGGCAAGAGTGAATTATGGGATTATCTTGGGGAACTTTGATCCTGCAAAGGACACGGGATCGCTTCCCGTGTTGGGGGTTGGTTCCACGCAAACCGGGGTAATTCCATCACTTTGGCTCGTTTTGGCCAGTGAGGGTGATTTCTGCTAAAGCCCGATTTGGGAAAATCAATCTGAATCGCATGAGGGACCTTCATAAGTGGAGGTGAAGTGTTGTGCAAGCGGGTGAGCAAGGGACCTTCCTAAGTGGAGGTGAAGCACCCAATTATAGGTTGAGAAATGCTTACTCCTGGTCGGTTTTTCCCCAGAGTGGAGGGTGGGTATGTGAGGAGGTTGTGTTATTATTGGAAATGGTTATCGTTATTGTAAACGAATAAGTGCATTCATTATTGTGATAGGTTTAATTCACTAAATCCGATGATAGTGTTAAAGTGTTAAAGTGAATAAAAGTGTAAAAGTGCAGTGTACATCGGATTCAGGAATTAAACCATAGTGGGATATAGTGCATGACATACTCATATGATTGAGCATAAAAGCATGGTTATGTATTGTTATTGGATCAATGAAAAGTGTATGCAGAGTGTAAGGAATAGTTAAATGTCAAGGTACTCAAATGATAGTGTCGAATAGGGTAAAGGAAAAATGAATATGTATATAGGTTCGTGGGTATGTCTAGTTATGCTGTATTACTGTTATTTTAAGTGTTTTCCTTGACTATTTCTCAAATTACTCACCCCTAAGTTGACCATTTTAGGTACCATTGGAGAAAGATATTCACTGCTTCCGTGCCGAGAAATTATACTCTCACACAATGAGAGTATATGAGTTGGTGAGACCCTGGTGGTCTTGTTATTTCTATTATTGCAATCATTGTTAGGATAATGTAACATAAACATTTTTAATTATTAAAGTTGTTTTAATTGATAACTTTTATTGTAAGTGTAAGGAAACTTCTATTTTGTAAAAGGACTTTGTAATGCACATTCTTTTGATTAAATGTTATAGTGGTTGTAAAGGATATAAAAATATCCTTTTCCATAATATTTTAAAGTAAGCTACGACCACCTATAGTTTTGTTTAAATAAACTGTTCTGGACTGACAGGTGAATAATTAACTTGAGGAAAGTCCATATTTTAAAGTAAACTCCGCCAAAATTTTTATAAAACCCCAAGTATTTTAATATGAAACCCTATAAAAAGTAATATATTTTTAAAGTATAAAAATTGAGGATGTTACAGATGGTATCAGAGCAATGGTTGCAATTCTCGACTATGGAGTATGGATTTCCTACTCCCAAAGGGTTACTCCACATGAGAGTAACTAACCAATAGTCAGTTTAGTAGCTTATTTTAATAGTTTATGCATGCATACCTAGTTAGAGTTAGTATAGTTTAGTAGTGTTAATAGAATAGTACTAGTGATAGTTTAGTAATCTTCAATTCAAAGTGGACTAAATAAAATTTTCAATTATAACTTGGTTGTACTTTGAAGTGGACCGAAAGTAGGGACTAAGGGAAGTAAAACTCCCAACGGAATAGAGCATGAAAGTGTTACCCCAACGGGATGGACTAAACCTTAGTTCTGAATTAAGTAAGTCAACTTTGGATATGACGAAGAACTGAAATTTTTACATAAAATGAAATTTCAAAGTCTTCTTTTGAACTGAAGATGAGTCATTTCTTTATTATTTGATTGGAATTCAGGTTGCACGAAAATGGTTTTATTTCTAATGCGATGTAGAATCGAGAAGGGCCCCTCGATGCGTACATTTTATTAGAAGATGAAATCATCGAATCCTTGAAATCCAATGAAATAATTGCGAATTTCTTTTCTATACTTAGGAATAGGATAAGAATTAGGAATCATTGCATCATAGACACTCCGAGCATTCTTTATCAGAGTGCGCAGCGGAAGTGAATAGGTGTTAACCCGATGTACTTGCCTTTAACTTTGATAACTAAGTGTCGTCTCTAAAAAGATTTAAGTCCTTTCTACAATTCCACATTATGTTTGGTGATAAATACATTACTAAATTTATAAAGTGTAAATGTGTTTTGGCATCAAACTATTTTAAGACTTAGTTTTGAAAAGTATTAATAGTATGAATTCTAATGAACGTCAAGCATACAAGTATTCTATTACTTTCCTGGGTATGGAATTGATTCCAACTTTGAAAATTGACCGAATGTCACAATACTGATTTTTAAACATGCATTGTTAACAAAATGAATCCCTAAGTAATGGGAGAATGGCATAGTCTATTGTTGGATTACACCAATTGCCGATTAAATTGGAATTCATTGAATGTGACATACGTCAATTTGAAACAAAATTTGAACTTCAAAGTTGAAATAAAAGGATAGGCATTTATTAAGATTTGAAAATGCGGATGAAATCAAATTTCAACCGATACACGCAATTCCTTTTATTTGAGTTTGATGGTCATAGAGGATCCTACCTTTCTTTGTCAAAGGAGTCCTCAAACTTTTGAATTAATTTGAAAACCAATGTGAAATGATTTTGAAAATCCTTATGAATACTTCGAATTGTTGGATGCTTGACGTGTTTTTCTATTATCAACCAATTTTGCTAAAGTTTGAAATGAAACTGATTTATGAATTACAAAGAGTTTTCCTTATTTTCGGAAAGGAGATAATCTTGGAAGTTCTTTATCACCACAGACCAAATCTTTTCCTTCTAAGTTAAAACTCCTTTGATTTCTGATGTGATGTGGAATTGAGAAATGTAAGTGACGATAGCAAAGTGGGTCAAAGGCAATGTATTTGGCCTAGAGTGGGATTCTAGTTTAGAATCTCAACTAAGGTATAGGATGTCATGTTTCTTCCATGGAGTTCCCATAGAACTCAAGCGAAGAATGGGACAATTATTGAACAAACTATGATCCGAAATTATAAATAATTTTCAAACCAATGTTAACTATTTCATGGAACGTAGTTTGTTGGGTATTAAAGTCCCAGTCCTAACATCCATTATAAGAGTCTTAGTACCAGAGTCTAGATAGCAATAAGAGAATTCAACTAGGGTCCTAAGATAGAAAGCAGTCATGTGAAACCCTAACCCAAGAAACCAAATAGGAAACCCTGAACGTCATGTGAGCGATAGACAAGTGTAGACCTAGTGAGAGCACTAAGCTTGTAGGATTTTCGTTTAGAATTAAGTAAGTATAACCTCGATAGTCTGAGGATTAGACTAAGTGGTAGAAGTTAAATCCGTCTTAGTTGAGTGTTTGAGCTTAAGCCTTAGGTATATAAGTATAGATAAATGAATATAGGAAGTAGTTCTTGTTTGCTATGGGGTTACTGATTTGTGTTTGTTTAAATTGTATATATATATATATATATATGTATGATTGGAATTTCAAACTTTCTAAGATTATATATTAAACCAAGTTATTGTTGGGGCTATTTGTTTTGTATTCTTTCATTCTAGTTCCAACTCTGGCTGTTTTTATAAACTCTGTATACTATCTGATGTCCTTGGCATGGCAATTTTCAACTTCAATTCTTTTCTATTGTTACTATATTTTTCAATGTAATCTTTCTCCTTTAAAGAAAATTTTATGAAAGTTCAAACTTATAATTTTGGCAAACTAAGTCCTTATATACAGGACAACTCTTTTCTATATATATGTGCATAGTATTAAAACATATCTTTTCCTATAACATTTTTAGTTTAGGTTATAAAAATATATCAAACTAGATTTTCCAAAAGACCATCATTGTATTTACCCTTCATTGTTAATCCCTATTTTCAACTGCATTCATGAATAACGCGTTCTTTGACTGTGATCTTATTTTCTTTTACAATTGAGTAACATTGGGCTTGAATTTGAAACCAACTCTATTTTGGGGTGATCTTATATGTGTAGGTATTATTTACTTTTAAATTACTAGATGCATACCCCTGTATCTAATGAATATCCAACATTTTTCAAAACTTTTATTCCAATCAATTCAATGCAAAACTATTTTGATATGTATTGACCATTTTTACTAACCGTGTTGAGTTGCTGTTTTAATTTTCCTTTAAGAAATATACTCCCTGATAAGATTTCAAAATGATATTTCTTGTTTTTGAGTAAGTTCAACCTTACAAAGAATTTTAAATAAATAATATTTTAAGTTTTGTGTATGTTGGTTATTTCTTTTAATTGTTCTTTTTCGGATTAGGTTTTGTTATGTTAATTCCTCCTTTTGATAAATGCTTTATGTTTTGTTCCTTTTGAATGTGTTATTTGTGATTGTCTGTTCAAAATGTTTTTCTGATGTTGCAGCCTATATTTTAGTGAATGATTATTTGTTATAGGGGAAATTAGGATTTGTGTTTCTCTGATTGGTCTGAATAGATTAGTTTTCCTAGGAATGAACCTCAATAGGATAATAAGACTTAGTGTAAGAAGAAGCCTCAGTAGAAGTAGAGTAGTTCTATTATTGAGATCCTCCTGAGTTGCATTCTAAGTGGAGGAGCAACCCCAAAAGTAATAACCCTTCCATTGTCTAGGATAAGATTCACCTTATGACTAGAGCATGTAGCTCTATGTCTCTTAGTTCCTTGAACCTAGTTGAATTTCGGGGACGAAATTCCCTTAAGTGAGGGAGAATTGTAACTTCCCCGATTTTACCGAATCGCTAGGTGCCTTAATTAATAGGATTTTGATAAGAGTAGTGTTATTTCCAAGTCTTTGAGTATGTTTAGAATGTGTTTAGAATGTAAAATTTAGTAAGGGTAGGTTTGATGAAGTAGGATTAGTTTAGAAGTGAGTTTTAGAAGCGTAATTATAAGTTAAAGAGCAAAGGAGCTTAGGAAAATAGGAATTAAATATCCATAGCTCCAAACCCAAATTCCACCGTTGGATGTGAAGACAAGTGTCTTAGGAAGCTTGCCTCAAAATTTGAGCAAGATCCGAAGGTTAACGAAGAAGTTATGGCAATTCGATGTACAAGAGACTAAGTGGGCTGAACAGGTTAATCGATTAACATGTGAGTTAATCGATTAAATCTTTGGCCACATTCAGCCCCTAATCGAATAGAGTATAGGTTAATCGATTAAGTTTTTAGCCACCTTCTGGCACTAATCGATTAATGGCAGCATTAATCGATTAACCATGTTCTATTAACAAGTGTTAATCGATTAACCACTTGGGTTAATCGATTAACCCCTGTTATATCAGCCAAAGAACACGTGATTTCAGATCAATTTTTCAAAGTCTTTTTCTCTCTCCTCTACTCGACTCTCTCTTGTTCTTCGATCTCCCTCTTCTTCTCTCTACCCTCACGCTCCAACCTTCCAAACCAACAACAAATCACACCAACCAACATCAAATAAACATCATAAATCATCTCCCTATCACATATTTATGTGTTTCATCTCTCAAATCTCATTGTTTCCTTCAATTTCATGAAAAGCCCCAAATTGGGAACCCAAAACCCTAACTTCCCAATCCATCCATCAAAGCCTTCTAATCCTTCAAGGAGTCATAGATCGGGTATAGGGGCAAGGAATAGGAGTCTTGAAGCATGGATTGGAGCTTGGTGTGGGAGCTCCAACAAAAACCCCATTGTCTCCTCTTCTCTTCAAGAGGTAAGGGGGAGTACTTTGGTTCTAATTAGGGGAGGGGCTTAGTGATAGTAATAAATGTATAAGTAGATGCATTTTGATAGGTGTATATGTGACTTGTATGTTTTGTATGATGAATGTGAGAATTATGGCTTGTGTGTTGTATATGTTGAGTATGGGAATGTATGCTATGGACTTAGGGCTTTGAATAGTAATAAATTGTTATAATGATTATGAAACTAAATGAATAGAAACCTTTGGGCCAATTTAAAAGGGTATGTGTTCGCTTGTGGTTAAATAATTATTAATGCTTGTTTTGAACCGAGTGAATGATATGATTATGATTATTGTTGTGGCACAATTGGTATGATCATTATTGTTGTCGAGTGTGATTGTTATTATATAGGTATATATATATATATATGGTATGGCCAAATCCTAAGTTAGAGACCCAACCTAACACGACTGACGAATGCATTTGGCTGAGGGATCTAATAGAGGAAATGATCAGAGATGGGAAACTGCAACAGTACATTAGAGATGCGGCAGGACGAAAAGGCAGGAATAGATCGCACTCCCCCGAAAGGTCTAAGCGCCAAAGAAGTAGATCACCAGACGACAAGAATTCCGGAAGACAAAAAACCGACCCTACCCCAGTTGTTGAGACAAATCCAACCTCAAATGAGTTCTTAGTCAATACTATTGCCGGAGGATTTGCCGGGGGCGGAGATAAAAGAGCAGATAGGAAGAGATACATCAACCAAATTTTAGCCGTTAGTCAAAAACCAATCTCCAAAAGGTCAGCAAAAAATGTTCCGATCATTTTCATCGATGAAGATTTGGACGGGATCCTCCCAAGTCACAACGATCCCATGGTCATCACAGCTCTTATCAGAAACTATGAAGTGAAGCGTGTTTTTGTTGATCAAGGGAGTTCCGCTGATATTATGTTTCTTCCCTTGTTTAAGGCATTGAATCTGAGGGAGTGCAATCTTACCCCGTTTGAAGGAGAATTGATCAGGTTCACTGGGGACACCATCGAGCCTCGTGGTTACATTCAACTTCATGTTACCCTCGGTCAACATCCGTCGGCTCGGACTGAAATAATTAAATTTCTTTTGGTTGATTGCCCGGCGGCCTACAACGCCATTCTCGGAAGAATTTCTTACAAGCATTCGGCGCGGTAGTATCAACCGTACTGATGAGCATTTTATTTCCCATTATTCCTTGCATTATTTTACTCCTATTATTGATACTTGTTGCCTATTTGACATTGTTTAGCTTGATTTAGTGATTTAGAGTTTATTGGACTATTATTCTGAATATTGTTTAATTTGGGATTATTTAGCCTAATTAATTCTATTTCTATTTTCAGGTCATATTTGGCTCAAGGGTTTTTTGGACATTTTGGGAATGAAGATTTAATTTTGGAAGAGAAGATATATGATGAAGTGAAGATTTTAATCTATCTTTAGGATTAGTTGAGATTTAGTTATATCTTTTAAGATTTAGATTTTATCTATAAGATATTTTTATATTTAATTTAGAGATAAGCTTTCCTTAGGATTTGGGCTCATGATTTAGGCCCGTTTTGTGATTTAAAAAAGCAAAATTCGTGTAAACCCTGGGGGAGACCTTCCATTCACGTTTTTTTTACATTCTCTCTCATAGAGAAGGCTTAGTTTTGCTCTCCAAGCTTGTGGAGGCTGCTAGGGTTTCTCTCTCTTCTCTTTTCTACACGTTTTTGGTATTTTTCTTCATGGAAGGCTAAACTCTTAGGTTAAATCCCTTTGGTAATGTATCACATACTCTTGAGGTTTTGTTCTTAATGCTATTTCGTTTTTATTCACTGTTTTCATGCTTATTGATATGTTATGGTTCGCTTAGTTCCATTATATAGAGATAATCCATGTGTATGAATGCTTAATTTATGCAAACTCGTAAAAAGTCCATGCTTTGGCTTTTAATGCTTAATTAGAGGTTTGGGTTTTGGGGTGAGAATTGAATTTTCGCTTAGTATTTAATTCTCACGAGTTGGACAGTGAAGAGGAAAGAAATTGATCTTTTGTGACCGATGATAGAGTTGTGAACGCGAGCCAAAGGGGTTTATCCGCTTTTCCTTATCTGTTTCTTCGTTTTGATTTAATTCTGTTTTGATTTCAATTATTCAATATTCAATACAAAAAAAAACCCCTGTTTTCTATGCATACTATGTGTTCGACCTTTTGCTTGATAAGATATTCCTTGGGAGACGACCTAGGAGTCACTTCCTAGTACTATACTTAAACTGTTTTTATTTGTATCGGGTACGGCCTCGATCAAATTTGGCGCCGTTGCCGGGGAGTATCGGTTCTTGCCAAAGGTCATTAGTAGTTAGTTAGTGTCGTAGTTAGTATAGTTATTATAGTGTGTCGTGTCTGATTTAGGGTCTAGTAGTCAATTCTGATAACCGGTTGAAGTTGCACTGTTTGCTGTTTTGCTATTTTGTTGCAATTAGTGTATTTGATTGATTCTGTGGTTGCTAGTTCACATAGTTGTGGGTGGAATTTTTGCACGAAAATTTATATCCACACTACTTTTATCATATAAAAAGGTTTTGAGGCACCACGATCACTCAGATCATCACTGGTTGTGAGTTCCAGAAAAATTTTCCAAGTTTTAGCAGCACTTTCTTCAAATCGTCGCAACTTTTGACCCGTAACTCGGAATTTGACGAATTTTATATCAAATCGAAGGGAATTTTCTGAATAATCTGATTTTTCTACTTTGTCAGAAAACTCCTTCGTCTGGATCCTGAAAAAGCCGTTTTACTATTTCTTTTTTATTTTACAAGTTTTATTTTCTTAGTTTTTGGTCTCTGATTTAATTGTTTGCCTTGGTTCCCTTTTGAATTTTGTCCTCAAACTTTTTGTGGTATGTTTTCATGATTTTAGGGTGTTGAAAAAAATAAAGAAAAAATTTTAAAAAATAAAAAATTTTGTTGCCTATTTTGGTCATGTATATTAGTGACAGTTTGTTATGCTTAATGGTGTTCTGTTCAGTACATGACTAGGGGCAACCCAAGCTACTTTCATCCATATAACCCTGAAATTGATAGAACTTATCACAAACTAGTTAGACAAAATAGGAACCAGTCCATAGGTAGTGAGTCTATTGAGTCTTTACATAGTGAGTCTGCTTCTTTTTCTTCTATTCCTATAAATTCTGATTCTTATTCTGATTATTCTGAAAATATGGCTCAACCTCCACCACATGAGAGGACATTGAGGGAGCTGGCTGCACCTGATTTCACTATTGAAGATTTGTGCATCCAGTATCCCGATGACCCGTATGAGCTAAGGTCTGGACTAATTCATTTGTTGCCCAAGTTTAATGGTCTTGCAGGTGAGGATCCTCATAAACATCTCAAGCAGTTCCATATTGTCTGTGCTACTATGAAACCACATGATGTGCAAGAGGATCATGTTTGTCTTAAGGGATTCCCACACTCCCTAGAGGGGCTAGCCAAGGATTGGTTGTACGATCTGGCCCCTGGTTCTATCACAGTCTGGGATGACCTGAAGAGGGCATTTTTGGAGAAATTATTCCCTGCATGCAGAACAACAGCAATCCGAAAGGATATATCAGGCATCAGGCAACAAGTTGGAGAAAGTCTCTATGAGTATTGGGAGAGATTCAAGAGATTGTGTGCGAGCTGCCCCCACCATCAGATCTCAGAGCAGTTGCTTATTCAATATTTCTATGAAGGTCTCAACCTCATGGAGAGAAACATGCTTGATGCTGCAAGTGGTGGTGCCCTAGGAGACATGACACCTTTAGAAGCCAGAGTCAAGATTGAGAAGATGGCTTCCAATTGTCAACAATTCCATGCAAGGGGCAACAGCGATGCAATCATAGTGAGAGGAGTGAATGATGTTGGCACAAGTTCTGGTAACGTTGAGAAGCTTGAACAGAAGATAGATTCACTTACAACTTTGGTCACTCAATTGGCCATCAACCAGAAGAAGTTGTCTCTGCCTGCTAGATTATGTGGCATATGCACATCCGCTGAGCACCCCACAGATGCATGCCCTTCTGTGCAGCAGCAGCCCACGACTGGTGCTGACCAACCTGAGGCATATGCCGCCAACATCTTCAACAGTAGAAATCAACAGCCACAGAACTTTGATCTCTCTACCAATAGATACAACCCTGGTTGGAGGAACCATCACAGGTTCAATTTCAGAACAATTCTAGACCACCATATGTACCTCCTCCAGTCCAGCAACAGAGACAACAACAGGCTAATTCTGCACCACCAGCTCCTAGTACTGAGCAGCAGCCTTCATTGGAAGAGCTGATGAAACAGATGACCATGCAAAATCTCCAATTCCAACAGGAAACTAGAGCATCCATTCAAAGACAAGAGGCCTCCATTCAATCTTTGACCAATCAGATGGGACAGATGGCAACAGCAATCAACACTATGCAATCTCATAATTCTAACAAGTTGCCATCCCAAACAGTGATCAATCCAAACCAGAATGTGAATGCCATTAGCCTAAGGTCAGGGAAGCAGATTGTCACACCCACACCAGAATCTGACCTCAACAAAGATGATCTAGTTTCAACCAACAAGAAGAGCCAAATGGTCGAGGAGAGTGAGCACACAAGTACCAGAAAATCCCATCCAGCTCAGCCTTCCACAAGCACAACACCTGCTGCTGCCCAACAACCACCCCCCATTCCTCTTCCTTTCCCACCAAGGGGGGTGACTCAAAGCAAGAAAATGGAAGAGATTGACAAAGAGATACTTGACACATTCAGGAAGGTGGAAGTCAACATACCCCTTCTTGATGCAATCAAGCAGATTCCAAGGTATGCAAAGTTCTTGAAGGATCTATGCACACACAAACGGAAGCTCAAGGGCAATGAGAGGATCAACATGGGAAGAAATGTCTCTGCTCTTATAAGTAAACACGTCCCTCATATTCCTGAAAAGTGTAAGGATCCTGGAACTTTATCTGTGCCTTGTATCATAGGTAATACTAAATTTGAGAATGCTTTGCTAGATTTAGGAGCATCTATTAATGTTATGCCTATGTCTGTTTTCAAGTCTCTTTCACTTGGACCCCTTCAACCTACGGGTGTGGTTATTCACTTGGCAAATAGATCTACTGCCTACCCCGCAGGTTTGATAGAGGTTGTCCTGGTTCGGGTTGAAGAGCTTATCTTTCCTGCTGATTTTTATATTCTTGATATGGAAGAGGACACCTCTCGTAGTGCTGTCCCTATCATATTAGGGAGACCATTTTTGAAAACAGCCCGAACCAAGATAGATGTGCATGCAGGTACACTTTCCATGGAATTTGATGACAGTGTGGTTCGATTCAATATTTTTGATGCTATGAAACATTTTTCTGATGACCACTCTGTCTTTCATGTTGACTTGATTGATGATCTGATTGATGAGCATGTTCTAGACTTTTTGCATGATTATGATTTGCCATCTTTCACTAGCTCATTTACTTGTTCTGCATGTTCTGATTCCGAAATGTGCACTGCATGCATTGAAATTGACCAGTTTTTAAATTCTGCTACTGCATCTGTTGATTCATATGATATAGATTCAGATCATGCTAACCCCATTTCTGTTTTGCATGAGTCTAATTCACTTGTTCAGGTGCAGGCGGCAGAATCCAATTCTGCTGCTCCTTTAGTTCCATCTGTGATGCAGGCACCTTTATTGGACCTGAAGCCCCTTCCTCCTCATCTCAAATATGCTTACTTGGAGGCTGAGCAGAAACTTCCAGTGATCATCTCTACCTCCCTTTCTGTTGATCAAGAGAAGAAGCTGCTGGATGTGATTAGAGCAAACAAAAGGGCAATAGGATGGACTTTGGCAGACATACCTGGTATTAGCCCCTCCATGTGCATGCATCGGATTTTATTGGAGGATGGGGCTAAACCAGTGAGACAACCCCAGAGACGGTTGAACCCCCAGATTCTTGATGTGGTGAAGAAAGAGGTCACTAAGCTGCTGCAAGCTGGTATTATCTACCCCATTTCAAACAGCACTTGGGTAAGCCCGGTTCAAGTAGTTCCCAAGAAGTCTGGGGTGACAGTTGTCAAAAATGAGAAGGATGAGCTGATTCCCACTAGAGTGCAGAACAGTTGGAGAGTCTGCATTGATTATAGGAAGCTCAACCAGGCGACCCGCAAGGATCACTTTCCTCTTCCCTTCATTGATAAGATGTTGGAGCGCCTGGCAGGTAAATCTCACTATTGCTTCTTAGATGGTTTCTCTGGTTATTTCCAAATCTGTATTGCACCAGAGGACCAACATAAGACTACATTTACCTGTCCTTTTGGTACATTTGCTTATAGGAAGATGCCTTTTGGCCCATGCAATGCTCCTGGCACTTTTCAAAGATGTATGATGAGTATTTTTAATGACTTACTTGAGCATTGCATAGAGGTCTTCATGGATGATTTTAGTGTATATGGTTCCTCTTTTGATGCATGTCTTGATAGTTTGTCTAAGGTGCTTAATAGGTGCATTGAGACTAACCTTGTCTTGAATTTTGAAAAATGTCATTTTATGGTAGAACAAGGCATAGTCTTAGGGCACATTATTTCGCATAAGGGCATAGAGGTTGACCCTGCTAAGCTGCATGTAATATCACATTTGCCTTACCCCTCTTGCGTGTGAAAGGTGCGTTCTTTTCTTGGCCATGCAGGTTTCTATCGCAGGTTTATTCAGAACTTTAGCAAGATAGCCCTTCCACTATCCAACTTGCTTCAAAAGGATACCGCATTTCAGTTTGGAGACCAATGCAAGAAGGCATTTGATGATCTAAAGAGAGCACTCACCACCACTCCCATCATCCAACCACCTGACTGGACTCTCCCATTTGAGCTCATGACCGATGCCTTGAATTATGCTTTGGGAGCAGTTCTCTCCCAAAGGGTTGGTAAGCTGTCTCATGTGATTTATTATGCATCTAGGACTTTAGATTCAGCACAAGTTAATTACACCACAACTGAAAAAGAGATGTTAGCCATTGTCTTTGCACTTGATAAGTTTAGATCATATCTGCTAGGTTCTAAGGTTGTAGTGTATACTGATCATGCTGCTCTGAAGTATCTTTTGAAAAAGACAGATTCCAAACCTAGGTTGATTAGATGGATGTTGCTCCTCCAGGAGTTTGATCTTGAGATTCAGGATCGGAGTGGTGCACATAACCTTGTCGCAGACCACTTGAGTAGAATAGAGAGAGAGGAGGATGCATTTCCTATCCGGGATGACTTCCCGGATGAGCAGCTTTTAGTTTTGCATGTTTCACATCCCCCTCCCCTTATTCCTTGGTTTGCTGATATTGTAAATTATATAGTTGCATCTGTTTTTCCACCCTTGGCATCCAAAGCTCAAAGAGACAAATTGAAGAGCGATGCCAAGTATTATGTATGGGATGACCCCTATTTGTGGCGTTTTTGCAGTGATCAGGTCATTCGCAGGTGCATTCCAGACCAGGAGATCCAATCGGTTCTCCAATTTTGCCATGCTTCACCAGTGGGAGGCCACCTTGGCACTCAAAGGACAGCACGAAAGGTGCTGGATTCTGGATTTTATTGGCCTACCATCTTCAAGGATGCAAGCAAAATCTGCAGCTCATGTGAGCAATGTCAAAGGGCAGGAGGCACCCTATCTTGGAGGCAACAGATGCCGCAACAACCTATGTTGTTCTGTGAGGTGTTTGATGTCTGGGGTATAGATTTCATGGGCCCCTTTCCTGTTTCTTTTGGTTTTTATTATATCTTACTTGCTGTGGATTATGTATCCAAATGGGTGGAAGCTAAGGCCACCAGGACTAATGATGCTCAGGTTGTTGTAGATTTTATCAGGACTAATATCCTTTGCAGGTTTGGCATACCTAGAGCCATAGTCAGTGATCAAGGCACACACTTCTGCAATAGATCCATGCAAGCTTTGCTCAAGAAGTATGGGGTTGTGCACAAAGTTTCTACACCATATCACCCCCAAACCAATGGGCAAGCTGAGATTTCAAACAGAGAGATCAAGCGGATTTTGGAGAAGATGGTGAAGCCTAATAGAAAGGATTGGAGCACACGATTGGAGGATGCTCTATGGGCCCATCGGACTGCTTACAAGGCACCCATAGGGATGTCACCTTATCGGGTTGTCTTTGGTAAGGCATGCCACCTGCCTGTGGAGATAGAGCACCGTGCATATTGGGCTGTGAAGCAATGTAACTTAGCTCTTGATCAAGCGGGTGAGGAGAGGAAGCTGCAGTTGAGTGAGCTAGATGAGATCCGTTTGGAGGCCTATGAGAATTCCAAGTTCTACAAAGAGAAGACCAAGAAGCTCCATGATAGCTCAATTTGCAGAAAGGAGTTCTTGGTTGGTCAAAAAGTGTTGCTCTACAACTCTAGGCTTGGAATCATGAGTGGAAAGCTCCGCTCTAAATGGATTGGACCGTTTGTTGTCACCCAGGTGTTTCCTTATGGCACTGTGGAGATCAAGAGTGAGTCCACAGACAAGAGCTTCAAAGTCAATGGCTACCGACTCAAGCCTTTCCTAACCTCTCCTACTTTGGATGATGCACCTGTGGAGGAAGCCTCATTGGTCGACCCCATTTTTGACCCACCATGATTTAGGGAGTCTTCTTTTCTCCTTCTTTACTACTTTTATTCCACTTGTCTATAGCTGTCTGATTCTGCTATTTGTTTTACATTGAGGACAATGTGTGATTTAAGTGTGGGGGGGAGAGTAGTTTAGGTTGCATATTTTTGCTTTGATTTTTTAGGTTTTGCTAAGTTTTGGGCATTTTCTTGCATGTTTTTGCTTCATTTTAGTAGAGTCTTGGTATCTTGTGTCTGAATTCATGCATTTCTGTGTGTAAAGTTGCTTTTGATAATTAAGAGGTGGTAACACTGTGATAGAATTGTCCCTTTTGTGAGGATTTGAGCCTTAATTGTGGGTGGATTGCTATATATGCCACCTAATTTTTCTTTCATGTGTGATTGCACTCTGGATTACTTGCACTCTAGAACTTGACTTGACTCTTGTTGATACTTGATATTCCCATGCACATTTTGAAATGATTTAGGCATTGTTTTTTTTCTTGAATAAGCCACTAGCCATATGAGCCTACCTTGAATGAATTTATCCTTTGATAGCCCCTTTGAGCCTTTATATCCCTTTTCTTTGTTCTTTAGCTCATTACAAGCCTATGACTGAAAAACCATGATTGTCCTAACCTTAGGGAATGTTGGAGCTTTGGAATTGTTTTGGGAATGGGTATTAAGTAAGCGAGGGTGCTTTGTTCTTCATCTCTTGTGAGTTCTGGGTTTTGCCTCTATGGTCGGTGATGTAATTATGGCTTTATCTCATTATGCCATTTTTGTTGTTTCTTCTTTCCTTTCGTTCATGAAGTTCTGCAATGAAAAAAAAAAGAAGAAGAAAAAGAAAAAAAAATGGAATAAAAGGTTGATTGAGGCATGGAGGATTGGAATTAGAGGTTGTTGTTATGTTTACCATTTCATTCTGAGGTGGATTGTGCTTATTTTTTTACTTGTTCCCCATTGCTCCTCTATTCCCTGGGTTTTAGCTACATTTCCCATATTTTTATCCTACCTTGTCCTTGGCCCCATTACAACCCTGAAAAGACCTTTTGATCTTAATGTGCATGTGTATTGATTGTTGATGTTAGAGGCTTGTCAAGCTTATGGTTGTGTTTGTTTTTCATGATGTGCCTTGAGTGTAAACACTGATTAACCTTAAACACTTGAGTGTAAACACTATTGAGTGATCCTTGTGAGTTTCTATCATCTTTGTGACTACCCTCTTGATGTCATTGGTTTTCTTTGCATATTTGAAATAATTGGATGATGTTCATGGATGCCTTGATTCTTTGGTCCTTATTTTCTTCGTGTGCTCGATTTTGCCCATTTCTTTGCATTTCCTAGAATTCATTGTGAAGTATGTAATCTCTTAGGTTTGCATTCATTAGTTTTAGTAATCTTGTTACATGATTCACTTTGGTGCATATTGATTTTCTCAGTCCTAATTCTTAGTTTTGCCCAGGAGTGCAAAAGGATAAGTGTGGGGGTATTTGATGAGCATTTTATTTCCCATTATTCCTTGCATTATTTTACTCCTATTATTGATACTTGTTGCCTATTTGACATTGTTTAGCTTGATTTAGTGATTTAGAGTTTATTGGACTATTATTCTGAATATTGTTTAATTTGGGATTATTTAGCCTAATTAATTCTATTTCTATTTTCAGGTCATATTTGGCTCAAGGGTTTTTTGGACATTTTGGGAATGAAGATTTAATTTTGGAAGAGAAGATATATGATGAAGTGAAGATTGTAATCTATCTTTAGGATTAGTTGAGATTTAGTTATATCTTTTAAGATTTAGATTTTATCTATAAGATAATTTTAGATTTAATTTAGAGATAAGCTTTCCTTAGGATTTGGGCTCATGATTTAGGCCCGTTTTGTGATTTAAAAAAGCAAAATTCGTGTAAACCCTGGGGGAGACCTTCCATTCACGTTTTTTTTACATTCTCTCTCATAGAGAAAACTTAGTTTTGCTCTCCAAGCTTGTGGAGGCTGCTAGGGTTTCTCTCTCTTCTCTTTTCTACACGTTTTTGGTATTTTTCTTCATGGAAGGCTAAACTCTTAGGTTAAATCCCTTTGGTAATGTATCACATACTCTTGAGGTTTTGTTCTTAATGCTATTTCATTTTTATTCACTGTTTTCATGCTTATTGATATGTTATGGTTCGCTTAGTTCCATTATATAGAGATAATCCATGTGTATGAATGCTTAATTTATGCAAACTCGTAAAAAGTCCATGCTTTGGCTTTTAATGCTTAATTACAGGTTTGGGTTTTGGGGTGAGAATTGAATTTTCGCTTAGTATTTAATTCTCACGAGTTGGACAGTGAAGAGGAAAGAAATTGATCTTTTGTGACCGATGATAGAGTTGTGAACGCGAGCCAAAGGGGTTTATCCGCTTTTCCTTATCTGTTTCTTCGTTTTGATTTAATTCTGTTTTGATTTCAATTATTCAATATTCAATACAAAAAAAAAACCCCTGTTTTCTATGCATACTATGTGTTCGACCTTTTGCTTGATAAGATATTCCTTGGGAGACGACCTAGGAGTCACTTCCTAGTACTATACTTAAACTGTTTTTATTTGTATCGGGTACGGCCTCGATCACGTACATTTGACGATGAAGTTCGTTGGGACGGACGACAGGGTGGTTACAGTCAAAGTCGAGCAAGAAGCAGCTCGGAAGTGCTACAATGCAAGTTTGGGTAAGGTCAAGAGCAGAGACCAGGGCCACCTGGAAAGGGTTCCCCTCGGGAAAGGAAATGTAAACTTGGCAGATCTTGATGTGCGTACAGAATCCGACAAAACTAGGCCGACTCCGAAGGGACAGTGGGAGCTCTTAACGCTGAAAGACGATCCTCTCAGACAAGTTAAGATTGGCTCGGATCTCCCTTTGGATGTCAAATCTGAACTTTCCGCTCTGTTGATCGCCAATAAGGATTTATCTGCATGGACCTCGGTAGATATGTCGGGCATTGATCCAAATTTCATCTGCCACAAGTTGAGCATCCATCCGGGAGCCAAACCAGTAGCGCAGCGTAAAAGAAAGGTCAGTGCTGAAAAGGTCGTTGCTATTGAGGAAAAAGTCACCGAGTTACTCCGAGCAGGCTTCATACAGGAAATAGACTATACAGACTGGTTAGTGTAACATCTGCCCATTTGACTCACTTCTACAAGTCCCTAATCAAGAAGTTATTTTAACCTGATTAATTAAAGAATCGATTTAAAAGAGTTTCGATTTCATAATGAACCCTTATGTTTCAAAATTTGATTTGCTTGTGTTGTGACTTTGTGTGCTTGATTGTTTAAGGTTTTAATTAAGATTTTTGTTTAATTGATTCATATGATTTCATGGAAAAATTATTTTCTAAGTTTCAAAGAATCAAAGTCCAATCACCTATGGAAACCCTAATTGATGCCCTAATCGTTGATTAAACCCTAATCGAGCTCTTAATCCTTGATTAAGAACTTAATTACTCTCTTAAACCCTAAACCCTTTTTGGTTAGTGAGCTAATCTGGAATTAGTTTTCCTTAAACCTATGATTAAGCTTTTGATTAGTACCTTAATCCTTGATTAAGCCCTAATCACTAAGGATTAGTGGACTAAACCTAGATTAATTAACCTAATCCTACCCTAATCACGATTAGAGCTCTAATTAGTGCCTTAAACCTAATTAGCTAATCAAACCTATCCTAAACCTTCCATGGCCGAATGCTAGGTGAATAGCTTAGCCACCAAGCTCATTTGCATGGTTACCAAGTGGAATGCCTTATAGTCAAACCATGACATCATCAACATGACCAAAGCATGACATAAGAAAGGAAAAAGAAGGAAGGAGAAAGGAAGGAGGCCGTGAGGGGCCTAGGAGCAAAACTTGGCCTCCAAGTTTTGTGACTTAGTCCCCAAGTATTTGCAAGCAAGCCACCCATGCAAGCCCTTGATGGAAATTAGGAAAAAGTGAGGAAGAATAAAAGAAAGGGGACCAAACCGTGTGGAGAGAGAGAGAGTTCATTTTCATTCCTTCATTCTACATTCTTCCATCTTCATCCTTTCTCTCAAACAACACCAACACCCACACACACAAACCAAACCGTGAGGGAGTGAGTGAATTCTCCTCCATTCTTTCATCAACACACACACTTTCTTCCAAACTAAACACAACACTAAGAGAAAATCAAGCTCTTAGTGAAAAAGAGAAAGAATGGCCGAATAAAGAAAGAAGAAGAACCAACACTTTAGGCTCTTCTTGACTTGAGCAAGATCAAACTAAGATAGTGAAAAGAGAAGGAGAAAGACCATGGACTAGGAAGAGGAGAGGTGAACCGTGAGGAGAGAGGAGAGAAACCAAGGAATTGGACTTGATTTTTGAAAGTTTTTGATTAAGTAAGAAATTTGTTTCATGATCTAAAAGTTTTAAACCCTTTTCTTTGATTCTTTTTCATTTTCATGCTTTCCTTCTAAAAGACTTTGATTTTGTTGATGCATATTTGCTTTTGTGTTAGATCTAAATGTTCTATTACCATGCATGTTGATTTTTAAACTTGATCTTGAAGTTTTGCTAAGAAAATGTTTTCCTCCATGACCTTAAACTTTTCCTCTTTGATTTCTTAAAAGTGTTTTGGAAGAGAACTTGATTTTAAGTTTTCATGAAAATTTTTTCAAGGATCTAGTGTTTGTGACTTCATGCATGTTACGATCTATGTTTGATCTGTGACGTACTTGATGATTTCTTTTATGTTAGCCACGGTTCTTTGTGGTTGTGCATGTAAGCTTGATTTTCTTTTGTTTGGTCTCTTGCATGTTGTGATCTTGCAATTTAGTGATGTTTGAGTGATTATAAATTGTGTGATTTACTATGATTAGCCATGGTTCGTACTTGATCTTTAGGTTAGAGGTTTTGATGTTGGATTTTGGTTATGTGTATATGATCTCCATGAACTTTGTGTTGATCTTAAGTGTTAAATGTGAAATAAAATTGTTTAGGAGTTGTATGATGCTCTCGGTTTCATGAAGGAGGTGCATGCTAAGATTATGTTTTCACTTGTTTAATGAATATGTGATTTACATGAACTTTGAGTTGAATCTATATGTTTTAAGTGAAACGAAAATTGTTTAGAAGCTTGTGTATGCTCACGGTTTTGTATAAGAAAATATGATAGGATTGTGTTTTTACTTGCTTGATGAATTATGTGAAAATTGTTGATTGAATTTGGAGTTGTTTTTGAGTCTTGAAACTTTGAAAACATTTTTAAGAAAATCTAGTTAAGGTCACGATTTGGACCTTAACTTTTGAGTTAAATTCTCTTGAATGTATATGTGTTCATGACATGAAAATATGTGTTGATTGTGAAGTTGATCCTTGAAGAAAATAATTTTTAAACAACCCTTGATGCATACGGTTTCAACATGTTTAGGTATATTAGGATGAAGTTTTGCTAAGATGGAAATTGATTAAGTAAAAGTTAAATTGAATTATGTTTGTGTGTTTATGTGATGCATGATTCGGTTTGTTTATGTTTGAGAACTTGACTTCTTTGATAAATTAAGTTATGTATATGAATAAGTATGTGAATGTATTTGTGTTTGACTTAACTTGATGAATTGTGATTATGTGATGTTTGAAATAAATGAATGATTGTTTGATTTATTCTATTTGAATACTATGCTGTCCACAATTGGTTTTAAGTGTTTGAACTTGATGAATTATCGATCAAAGTGTCTATTTGATTGTTTTCATGATTCTTGGTTGTTTGTGCTTTTGAATTTGGTTTTAAACAATGGAAAATGAATTTAAAACTTAGGACGTGATGCTGTCCAGAATTTTCTAAGTCACATTTCCTATGTAAAAGTATTTTCAAAGTGTTTTAAAGTTGAGTTTTTGAGGATATTTGATCTAGGTCAAAGTTGATTTGAAAAGTGCGATTTTTCGGTGTTTTGGATTTGAACTCATTGCTATCCAAAGGGGACCTGTAACATCCCTAATTTAATTTCAAGCAATAATTAATGAATTAACAGGTTTAAAGTGTAGGGAATGGGTAGATTAATTACTTAAAGAATTTTGGGAGCAAGGTGAGTAGTAATTATAAGTATTAGGGGTTGTGTAGGAGACATTGGTAGCAAAGGGCAAAATTATCTAAGCGAAATCGGGAGTTAAATCGGCGTTTTAAGTATTAGAAAATCAGCCGGCACGAAAAAATTTGGAATTTATTATAGGATGCTAAGAAATTAAATTCCACCGTTGGATATGAAGTTTAAGGGATTAAGAAGCTTGTCCAAAAATTTGGGCCCGATCCGACGGTTAACGAAAATGTTATGGCGAATCAAAGTCTGGAATCACTGGTGCACGCTCAGGCGCACCGGTGCACGCCCAGGCGCACCAGGGTGCACCAGATGCACCAGTTCAGTAGGTTTCTCGCCCAGGCGCGCACCAACCTCGCCCAGGCGCGCGCGCGGAAAAGCCAACATGCGCATCAGATGCGCGCTGCGGCGCTCAAGCGCCAGCCACCGCGCTCGAGCGCGAGAGTGCAGTAAATGCGCACCAGGTTCTATAAAAACCCGCACCAGCCGATCCCTCACCCCATTCCTCCGCACCAACCTTCTTCTTCCTCCCCCAAACCACCCTCAACACCCACCAAACCCCCAAATCCTTCCCTCCAACCTTCCCTCATGGCAACTCACTCCCTCCCTCATGCTTACTCCTTCCTTCTTTCCTTCCTCCATGAAGCTCTCTCTTTCTCTCTCACCTCCATGACCCATTCTCTCTCTCTCACCTAGGGCTTTGCTTCCTCTCTCCTCCAACCACCATCACACCCACCACCATGAACCACCACCCACCACCACCACTATGAGCACCCTTCCCCTCTCTTTCCCCCTATTGATTTGAGTTCCCTTTCTCTCTTCCTCCTTCCTTGGTGTTTCTCTCTCCTCTAGGGCTTTCTCTCTCCTTCCACCGGATCTCACCGACGTCGTTATCGATCGGGATCGCACCGGGCTCGTGCTGGGTACTCCGAGGCGTGAAGCTTTGGCCTCGATCCAGCCGCGATCGTTCTCATTAACGAGGAGCAACACCGACGCCGACATCGACATCGACATCGAGCCACAATCCAGGTTCTTTGTTTAAAAGAAAACCCGAGGTAAGAAGGGTTCGTATTACCTCTATTTAAAAAGTAAACTCTAGGAGTTTATAGTGGTGACTAGGAATAGGGTAATTAAGGAATAAGTTAATGAACCTTAGGGTAGTTCCCACAAATATAAATGATTTACTTAAATTGACAATGGAATAAATTGGGTATGCATAGAATGAGTTCTGGAGTGGATGAATATGATAGGGTATTAAAAGAGTTGATATAGAATGAAAGGGTAGGAAAACATGAAATAAAACCAAGGGAAATTAGTTAAGGAAAAACTAACTAAAATTGGGGGTAAAGGAATAAAGGGAAAGTGTGATAGGCAAGAAGAGTAGAACTAATAAACTAGAAAATAAAAAGTAAAATAGTAAGTGAAGATTTAAATGGGATAAAATGAAGAAGGAATGAGAAAGTGGAATGCAGAATATATGTGGAATCAAATACAGAAAGGGAAACAAATTAGTGAATTAGATATAAAAGGAAAATAGATAATCGGTGAAAGAAATTAATAAAAAGGATACTAAAAACAAAAAGAGAGTACATTGATAGGGAATTAAATAAAATGTTATAACAAGATATGGAAACCAAGCTAAGTTAGAGAGGGTAGTTAAATTAAATATAGAGTATATGACTAAGCTAAGAGTTAACTAAAAGTGAGAATAACATTAGTAAAGAGAAACACTTAAATAGAAAAAGATAAAAGAAGGGTCAAGAGATTAAAAGAATTTAAGAGAACTTAGGAACTAAAAGTAAAGAGAAAAGGCTAAGATGAATTAATGAAGAGAAAGATAATAAAAGGTTAACGGTGCAGGTTGGTCGTGGTGACCCTGTGGCCGAATATTAATAAAAGATAAATGGTGCAGGTTGGTCGTGGTGACCCTGTGGCCGAATAATAATAAAAGATAAATGGTGCAGGTTGGTCGTGGTGACCCTGTGGCCGATTAATATTAAAAGATAAATGGTGCAGGTTGCCGAATAATAATAAAAGATAGATGGTGCAGATTGGTCGTGGTGACCCTGTGGCCAAATGGTAAATGTGAAAAAGGAAAAAGAGATAAAGTAAAAAGAAAAAGAAAGAGAAAAAGAAAAAGAAAAGAAAAGAGAGTGTAAATAATTAGATAAAAAGGAATGGAAATGAAAGAAATGTAAGAGAAATGATATAGAAACGAATAGCGAATATGAATACCAGGGTAGGCTTAGTTTATTACTATGTCTCTTTTAGGATTTATCTTTTTAAGTCTTGTGTAATGCTACCCTTCTTGCTATATTTTTGCAGGTATTGAAGTGGAGCTTACATGGAATATGGCCGAGCAGGACTTTCATTTCACTACGTGGAATGTTTATTAAATATTATGAGTGAATAATTATTTAATGTAATTTATAATTTGAATTAGTAGCTTGCCCTGAAACTTGTATTATTTGGGCATTAGGATCTGTTATAACTATTAAACTGTTATGGTTTATGTTTTAAAAAAATCTCTGGCTGACAGGTTTAGAAAAGGAAAATTTTGGGAAGTCTGAAAAATAGAGGAAACTCTGCCGGATTTTCCTAGGAATTTTTATAAGTGATTAAATTAAAAAGAAATTTTCAAACTCTGATTTTATTAAAGCCTATAAACTATCTAATAAAAGTGAGGGTGTTACAGGACCAGCAAAGAAACTTTTGTTTTAAATGAATTTAATTGATTGTTTTCTCATGATTTTAAAGTGTAAAAGTTAGTGTTGACTTGGGACAAGTTTGAGTCAAAGAGAATTGATGTTTTGGTTTTAAATGAAGACAATGTTTGAATTTTTCTTAAGTTGTCTTGAGAATAATTTTAAGGATGATAATTAAATAAAGTTTAATACTCATATATTTACCTTCTGGGACTTGAAAGAAGTTGGAGTCGGGCAGACTACGGAGGGAGCAGATCGCTCGGAACTTGTAGATTCGGTAACTGTGAATCCAGGTGAGAGAGAAGTTATCCTAAGACGCTTTGGTGTCTAGTGAGTATGCTAGGACACTCCGTACTCTCTCAAAGTCGAAGTAAAGGTCTAACGTAGCTAGTAGTATACCCGATAAATTGTGTGATTGTCTGTATCGAGGTATACGAAGACTCAGACCTATACCATTACATGGTATTGATTGATTGATATATTTATTTATGTTGAGATATATTGTGTCATATTGTCATTACATGAGCATAATGCATCATCCCGCGATATAAGATATGAGTAGAAAAGACATAGAAAATTATAAGAAATTCCCCAACGAATAGAGTGAAACTCTAAGGGATGGATCACGCGGTGGAACCGGATGATTCTGATGCGCCGAGTACGTGGATCGAGCTGATGATGTGAATGTGACGATGAAGTTTTGAACATGGACGCAATGACTATGGAACATTGTAAAGAGTGTATCTATATGGTTGTAACCATATATTGAGAGTGTACCTATGTGGTCGTAGCCACCTGATGAGAGTGTATCTAAGTGGTCGTAACCACTTGTTGAAAGTGTATCTGTATGGCTTTTGCCATATGTTGAAAATGTATCTGTATGGCTGTTGCCATATTTTGAAAGTGTATCGTATGGCTGTTGCCATATGTTGAAAGTGTATCAATGTGGTTGTGGCTACGTGTTGAGAATGACTCAGGATGGGTCGAAGCCCGTCAAATATAGTAGTCGAGTCCCACAAGAAGTAACCCGCATATGGTTGGTGCTATATGGCGGAGGTGACTTAGGATGGGTCGACATTAGGATAATCGAGTATAACCTTTACGACTCAAAACCTTTACCCGAAGTAGTGGAGAGGAAGACACGGTGCTTACCTGCGTGGTAATCACTTGATGATTAGGATAGGGGAAGGCAATGATGGTGATTCGTCAAGAAGCCTAAGAGGAGTCTGTCTAGGCGGGGAAAAGCTACAGTGACCTGGGTTGACCATCCGAGGTTGGGTAGGTAGTCTGGTGTTGTAGCTGAAGTACTGCATGATCACTAGACAGATGACTGACGCCCCCTTGACTAAATCAGGATCAGAAGAGGGATGCTTGAACACGGTGGAGGTTGACACCCTTTGTCATGACATTTTTCACGGGCATTTTATAGTGTATCTTAGTGTAGTCTCCAGGAGCCGGTGTGGTAGAGATCCTGTACTTCTGATTGCTTCCGACTAGGTGGATGGAATACGAGGAGATGTAGACCTGAACCCAAAACCCTAAAGCTTGAATTCCGATATGATGGACTTGAGATATGTGAACTAAGAGACTTCGACTTTGAGAAACGAATTGTTGAGAGATTTAACCTTGCGAGATAACTAATTAAAAGGATTCCCTTAAGTGAAAGATAAAGAGTTAGTTAGTGCGACGATTGCATTGCATTCTCATGCATTTTGCATAATTATCTGTTTGTGCTATTTGTATTGTTTGTAATGTTCTGGTATACGTCACTAGTGTAATTCCAAGAAGTCGATGGGAGTAATTCCATTCGGATAACTTACTCTCTCAACTTCTTGTGCACATGTGACCATGAATCTTCGATTCTAAAAGACGGTGGAGCTGGTGATGCTACTCCTGGAGGGAGGACCTACTGATCGTGATGCGCCGACGAGAGGGCTACTGATGGACGACAAAGATTGCTTTTGAAGATTTACGTTGTGGATCGAGAAAGAGCATCTGCTAGTAATTATAACTAGGTTCCCGATGGACCCTTGCTGTTATGCTTATCAAGTGTACCCCTTTTATTTTGGAATTGCTTTTGCTAAGACATACGAATGGCACCGATGTTCTGTGGTGGCCACTTTTGTAAGAACCTTTATGATCTGTTTTCAAACTGTTTACTTGAAGGTCTGTCACAGTCGGACAGGTAAACTCTTCTTAAGCAAGTCGAACATATTTTCTAAATGGTCCAAACGTTTTCCTCACTTGTTGAAAGTGAGTTTCCAAATGTCAAACTGCTTTCAGAAATTTCCGCAAACGTTTTTGAGAAAAAGGATTTTAAGAAGTAATACCTTGTTTTGGAAAGCTTGACAGTGGAGTATTATTCTGGTTTTCAAAAAAAAAATTTCCCCCTATTTTCCTAAAAGAAAGAATCAGTATTTGATGAGTGTTTACTTCGAGTTTTCCAAATCGGGGTGTTACACTTGGTGGTATCAGAGCAATGGTTATCCATGCAGCCTGAACATGGCCTTACATGTTCTCTGTTGTGTGCTCCCTAGATATATTTAGGTTGTGTGATTAGATGCGTTAGTAGGTATATTGAATCGATAGTGCGTTAATGAATATAGCTCGCGATGTCTGGAAGAGGAAGAGGTAGGCATGCTTCTGAAGCAGCTCGAAACACCGAGGACATGCTAAACGAGCTGACTGCTGCTGTTCTGGGCATGAATGAGAATCTCAACGCGATGCACCAGCAGGCTCAGCAGAACAACCAGAACCAAAACTTAGGACCTCAGGAATATAGGGGATTAGATGAGTTTTGTAAGAGGAACACTAAGGAATTCGCCGGTGGATACGCTTCGGAGAACGCTAATGAGTGGATTAGGGAGTTAGAGAAGATCTTCACTGCTATGCAGTGCACCGATGTTCAGAAGGTAACCTACGCGGTCTACATGTTAACCAAAGAGGCATCTGATTGGTGGGAGAATACTTGGCAAGTTATGGAGGTGCAACAGCAAGTTGTCACTTGGGACTCCTTTAAGCAAAGGTTCCTAGAGAAGTACTTCCCTATCGATATGAAGTTGAAGAAGGAGATAGAATTCATGCACCTGACTCAAGGAGATATGTCGGTCGGCGAGTATGCTGCGAAGTTTGAGGAACTGGTGAAGTACGTGCCGCACTACAATCAGCCCGGAAACGACCAGTCGAAGTGCGCAAAGTTTCTCGATGGACTTAAGACTGAGATTAAGATGGCTTTCATACACATGGGAATCGATAGCTTTCCGCTCTTAGTGAGCAGATGCAGAATCTATGAGGATGGACTCAAGGCGAAGAACATGGGAAATAAGACTGCTGTACCCTCAAGTTCCCATGGACCAATGAGGAATACCCCCAATTACCAGAATGTGAGGCAAGGAACCCAGCATGGGCGAGGACCCTACGATCGATCTGGAGGAAGAAGGGACAATCGGCATAGAGGATCGTGGTTCCGAGGGAACAACAATCGTAACAATGGCAACCGGGGTAATAGGAACGCCAACACTTGGAGCAACAATGGAAGTAGGAATCGTCCCAATAATGTTGATAGGAACTCTGGAACTTCAGCTTCATACTGTGCTCAGTGTCGTCGACACCACTTCGGTCAATGTCGCTCCAAGATAGTCTGCTTCAACTGCCAAGGAACCGGCCACTATGCAAACCAGTGCACCAAGCCAAGACAAGAAAGGAATGTTTCGACTGCTGCTAAGCCTCAGGAGAAAGGAAGAGTCTTCACGATGAGTGGTGTAGAGGCTTCAAACCATGACGGTCTTATCCAAGGTACATGTCTTATACGCGAGAATTCCTTGAATGTGTTGTATGATTCGGGTGCCACACACTCTTTTGTATCGAATGATGTTGTGAGTAGGTTACACTTAATGGTAGCTTCTCTACCATATGATTTGCTTGTGTTTACCCCTACTAGTGACCCAGTCACAGTTTCGACTTTTTGCCCTAAGTGCCCTATAGTGATAGATGATAGGACTTTTCCCACTGACCTGATAACGTTACCCTTATCCCAAATCGATGTTATCTTAGGAATGGACTGGTTATCCGCTAACCATGTTCAGTTGAATTGTTTCACTAAGACCCTATCTTTTGAAAACCCTGACGAACCCTTCCCAAAGCACGTATCTGCCAATCAAGTCATGGCTTCTCTGAGAGAGGGAGCCGATGTATACATGATCTCAACTTCTTTGGACGATGATGTGGACAATCACATTCAAGAATTGCCTGTAGTCCGAGACTTCCCTGAAGTTTTCCTTGACGACATTCCTGGATTACCACCTGTTCGAGAGGTTGAGTTTTCAATCGATGTGATACCGGGAACTGGACCAATCTCTAGAGCGCTCTACCGAATGGCACCAGTGGAGCTAGCTGAGCTGAAAAAGCAAATCGAGGAGTTGGCGGAAAAGCAACTCATCAGACCCAGTGTGTCGTCGTGGGGAGCTCCAATTTTGCTAGTGAAGAAGAAGGACGATAGTATGAGGTTGTGTGTCGACTATCGCCAGTTGAATAAGGTAACAATCAAGAATAAGTATCCTCTGCCTAGGATAGATGACCTGATGGATCAGTTGAGAGGAGCTGCGGTGTTTTCGAAAATCGATCTTCGATCGGGCTATCACCAGATCTGAGTAAAGGAAGATGACATTCTGAAGACTGCTTTTAGGACCCGATATGGGCATTTCGAGTATTTAGTCATGCCTTTTGGAGTGACTAACGCTCCTGCAGTGTTTATGGATTACATGAACAGAATCTTTCAACCGTACTTAGATTCGTTCGTGGTAGTATTCATAGACGATATCCTCATTTATTCCAAGAAAAAGGAGGAACATGGGGAACATTTGAGGATAGTCCTGCAGATCTTGAAGGAGAAGCAGTTGTATGCGAAGCTCTCGAAGTGTGAATTTTGGTTGGAAGAAGTAAATTTCTTGGGTCATGTAATCTCAAAGGAAGGAATAGCGGTAGACCCAGCTAAAGTAAAGGTGGTATTGGACTGGAAAGTGCCAACAACGGTGACGGAAATTCGAAGTTTTATCGGTTTGGCAGGATATTATAGGCGTTTTATCGAAGGATTTTCAAGGTTATCCTTGCCAATGACGAAGTTAACTAGGAAAGGACAACCGTTCGTGTGGACAACAAAGTGCGAAGAGAGTTTTCAGGAGTTAAAGAGGAGGCTAATTACAGCCCCAGTGCTTGTTTTGCCTTATCCAGAGAAAAGTTTCAGTGTTTATTGTGACACGTCGAAGCAAGGTTTAGGTTGCGTCCTGATGCAAGAGCGAAAAGTTGTGGCTTACGCCTCTAGACAACTGAAGATTCACGAGCAGAATTACAGAACTCACGACTTGGAGTTAGCTGCGGTAGTTTTTGCTCTGAAGATATGGCGACATTACCTCTATGGAGCAAGGATCGAGGTATTCAGCGATCATAAGAGTCTTAAGTATCTCTTTGATCAGAAGGAGTTGAACATGAGACAAAGGCGATGGATGGAGTTTCTGAAAGATTACGACTTCGAGCTACAGTATCACCCGGGGAAAGCGAACGTAGTAGCAGATGCTCTAAGTAGGAAATCTCTTCATGTGTCCGCACTGATGGTGAAAGAGATGGAGTTGATCGAGCTATTCAAAGACATGAACCTGGAAGTCAGGATGAATCCGAGAAGTATGATTTTGGGAATGTTGGTCGTATCGAATGAGTTTATGGAACAAGTCAAGGAAGGTCAATCGAGCGACCCAGAGTTTCAAGCAAAGAAGCAGTTGGTTGTGGAAGGGAAAGAGACTGAATTCCAAGTAGGAGCTGACAGAGTGCTGAAGCGTAAAGATCGGATTTGTGTGCCACGAGACAAGGAAATAAGGGGAATGATTTTAGAAGAAGCTCATAAGAGCAAGCTGAGTATCCATCCCGGAGCAACTAAGATGTACCAAGACTTGAAGAAGGCGTTTTGGTGGCCTGGTATGAAAGGAGAAGTAGTAGAGTATGTGTCGAGATGTCTGGTGTGTCAGAAAGCTAAGATTGAACACAAGAAACCCGGTGGAGTGTTACAACCATTGGAAATTCCAAGTTGGAAATGAGACAGTATTTCCATGGATTTTGTAACTGCTTTGCCTAAGACCCGAAGAGGATTTGACGCTATTTGGGTAATTGTCGATCGATTAACCAAAAGCGCTCATTTCTTACCTATCAATGTGAAGTATCCGTTGGAGAAGCTGGCAACCATATATGTTAATGAGATAGTGAGACTCCATGGAGTGCCGACAAACATCATATCAGACAGAGACCCGAGATTTGTCTCGAAGTTTTGGAATAGTCTACATGCTGCACTCGGAACAAGACTTCAGTTGAGTTCAGCTTATCATCCTCATACGGACGGACAGTCGGAAAGGACCATTCAATCACTAGAGGATCTTCTTAGAGCTTGTGTTTTGGAGCAAGCAGGAGAATGGGATGCCCTATTGCCACTGATTGAATTCATGTACAACAACAGCTATCACTCGAGCATAGGGATGGCTCCTTATGAGGCCTTGTATGGAAGGAAATGTAGAACGCCCTTATGTTGGTTTGAAACTGGAAAAAGTCTTATTCTAAGTCCAGAAATGGTTCAACAAACGACAGAAAAGATTAAGATGATTCAGGAGAAGATGAGAAGTGCGCAAAGCCGGCAGAAGAGTTACTATGATCAGAGAAGGACTCCTATCGAGTTTAATGAAGGCAATCATGTATTCATGCGAGTAGTACCCACTACTGGGATTGGCAGAGTGCTTAAAACCCGAAAACTCACCCCAAAATTCATAGGACCTTATCAAATCTTGAAACGTGTAGGACCAGTAGCTTATGAAATTGCCTTACCCCTAATGTTTTCCGACCTACACAATGTCTTTCACGTGTCACAACTTAGAAGGTATGTTAGTGATTCTTCTCACATCATCGAACCCGACTCCATTCAACTCAAGGAAAATCTTACGTACGAGACATTACCTTTAAGGATAGACGGTCAGAGTATAAAGACTCTTCGAGGAAAGGATATTCCTCTAGTTAAGGTTATTTGGGATTCTGTGAATGGTGAAAATGCTACGTGGGAGCGCGAGAGTAGCATGAGGGATTCGTACCCTCATTTGTTTGAAACAGGTACGTGATTTCTCGAGGACGAGAAATTTATAAGTTGGGGAGGATGTAACATCTGCCCATTTGACTCACTTCTACAAGTCCCTAATCAAGAAGTTATTTTAACCTGATTAATTAAAGAATCGATTTAAAAGAGTTTCAATTTCATAATGAACCCTTATGTTTCGAAATTTGATTTGCTTGTGTTGTGACTTTGTGTGCTTGATTGTTTAAGGTTTTAATTAAGATTTTTGTTTTATTTATTCATATGATTTCATGGAAAAATTATTTTCTAAGTTTCAAAGAATCAAAGTCCAATCACCTCTGGAAACCCTAATTGATGCCCTAATCGTTGATTAAACCCTAATCGAGCTCTTAATCCTTGATTAAGAACTTAATTACTCTCTTAAACCCTAAACCCTTTTTGGTTAGTGAGCTAATCTGGAATTAGTTTTCCTTAAACCTATGATTAAGTTTTTGATTAGTACCTTAATCCTTGATTAAGCCCTAATCACTAAGGATTAGTGGACTAAACCTAGATTAATTAACCTAATCCTACCCTAATCACGATTAGAGCTCTAATTAGTGCCTTAAACCTAATTAGCTAATCAAACCTATCCTAAACCTTCCATGGCCGAATGCTAGGTGAATAGCTTAGCCACCAAGCTCATTTGCATGGTTACCAAGTGGCATGCCTTATAGTCAAACCATGACATCATCAAGATGACCAAAGCATGACATAAGAAAGGAAAAAGAAGGAAGGAGAAAGGAAGGAGGCCGTGAGGGACCTAGGAGCAAAACTTGGCCTTCAAGTTTTGTGACTTAGTCCCCAAGTATTTGCAAGCAAGCCACCCATGCAATCCCTTGATGGCAATTAGGAAAAAGTGAGGAAGAATAAAAGAAAGGGGACCAAACCGTGTGGAGAGAGAGAGAAAGAGTTCATTTTCATTCCTTCATTCTACATTCTTCCATCTTCATCCTTTCTCTCAAACAACACCAACACCCACACCCACACACACAAGCCAAACCGTGAGGGAGTGAGTGAATTCTCCTCCATTCTTTCATCAACACACACACTTTCTTCCAAACTAAACACAAAACTAAGAGAAAATCAAGCTCTTAGTGAAAAAGAGAAAGAATGGCCGAATAAAGAAAGAAGAAGAACCAACACTTTAGACTCTTCTTGACTTAAGCAAGATCAAGCTAAGATAGTGAAAAGAGAAGGAGAAAGACCATGGACTAGGAAGAGGAGTGGTGAACCGTGAGGAGAGAGGAGAGAAACCAAGGAATTGGACTTGATTTTTGAAAGTTTTTGATTAAGTAAGAAATTTGTTTCATGATCTAAAAGTTTTAAACCCTTTTCTTTGATTCTTTTTCATTTTCATGCTTTCCTTCTAAAAGACTTTGATTTTGTTGATGCATATTTGCTTTTGTGTTAGATCTAAATGTTCTATTACCATGCATGTTGATTTTTAAACTTGATCTTGAAGTTTTGCTAAGAAAATGTTTTCCTCCATGACCTTAAAGTTTTCCTCTTTGATTTCTTAAAAGTGTTTTGGAAGAGAACTTGATTTTAAGTTTTCATGAAAAGTTTTTCAAGGATCTAGTGTTTGTGACTTCATGCATGTTACGATCTATGTTTGATCTGTGACGTACTTGATGATTTCTTTTATGTTAGCCACGGTTCTTTGTGGTTGTGCATGTAAGCTTGATTTTCTTTTGTTTGGTCTCTTGCATGTTGTGATCTTGCAATTTAGTGATGTTTGAGTGAGTATAAATTGTGTGATTTACTATGATTAGCCCTGGTTCGTACTTGATCTTTAGGTTAGAGGTTTTGATGTTGGATTTTGGTTATGTGTATATGATCTCCATGAACTTTGTGTTGATCTTAAGTGTTAAATGTGAAATAAAATTGTTTAGGAGTTGTATGATGCTCACGGTTTCATGAAGGAGGTGCATGCTAAGATTATGTTTTCACTTGTTTAATGAATATGTGATTTACATGAACTTTGAGTTGAATCTATATGTTTTAAGTGAAACGAAAATTGTCTAGAAGCTTGTGTATGCTCACGGTTTTGTATAAGAAAATATGCTAGGATTGTGTTTTTACTTGCTTGATGAATTATGTGAAAATTGTTGATTGAATTTGGAGTTGTTTTTGAGTCTTGAAACTTTGAAAACATTTTTAAGAAAATCTAGTTAAGGTCACGGTTTGGACCTTAACTTTTGAGTTAAATTCTCTTGAATGTATATGTGTTCATGACATGAAAATATGTGTTGATTGTGAAGTTGATCCTTGAAGAAAATAATTTTTAAACAACCCTTGATGCATACGGTTTCAACATCTTTAGGTATATTAGGATGAAGTTTTGCTAAGATGGAAATTGATTAAGTAAAAGTTAAATGAAATTATGTTTGTGTGTTTATGTGATCCATGATTCGGTTTGTTTATGTTTGAGAACTTGACTTCTTTGATAAATTAAGTTATGTATATGAATAAGTATGTGAATGTATTTGTGTTTGACTTAACTTGATGAATTGTGATTATGTGATGTTTGGAATAAATGAATGATTGTTTGATTTATTCTATTTGAATACTATGCTGTCCACAATTGGTTTTAAGTGTTTGAACTTGATGAATTATCGATCAAAGTGTCTATTTGATTGTTTTCATGATTCTTGGTTGTTTGTGCTTTTGAATTTGGTTTTAAACAATGGAAAATTAATTTAAAACTTAGGACATGATGCTGTCCAGAATTTTCTAAGTCACATTTCCTATTTAAAAGTGTTTTCAAAGTGTTTTAAAGTTGAGTTTTTGAGGATATTTGATCTAGGTCAAAGTTGATTTGAAAAGTGCGATTTTTTGGTGTTTTGGATTTGAACTCATTGCTGTCCAAAGGGGACCAGCAAAGAAACTTTTGTTTTAAATGAATTTAATTGATTGTTTTCTCATGTTTAAAGTGTAAAAGTTAGTGTTGACTTGGGACAAGTTTGAGTCAAAGAGAATTGATGTTTTGGTTTTAAATTAAGACAATGTTTGAATTTTTCTTAAGTTGTCTTGCGAATAATTTTAAGGATGATAATTAAATAAAGTTTAATACTCATATACTTACCTTCTAGGACTTGAAAGAAGTTGGAGTCGGGCAGACTACGGAGGGAGCAGATCGCTCGGAACTTGTAGATTCGGTAACTGCGAATCCAGTTGAGAGAGAAGTTATCCTAAGACGCTTTGGTGTCTAGTGAGTATGCTAGGACACTCCGTACTCTCTCAAAGTCGGAGTAAAGGTCTAACGTAGCTAGTAGTATACCCGATAAATTGTGTGATTGTCTGTATCGAGGTATACGAAGACTCAGACCTATACCATTACATGGTATTGATTAATTGATATATTTATTTATGTTGAGATATATTGTGTCATATTGTCATTACATGAGCATAATGCATCATCCCGCGATATAAGATATGAGTAGAAAAGACATAGAAAATTATAAGAAATTCCCCAACGAATAGAGTGAAACTCTAAGGGATGGATCACGCGGTGGAACCGGATGATGCTGATGCGCCGAGTACATGGATCGAGCTGATGATGTGAATGTGACGATGAAGTTTTGAACATGGACGCAATGACTATGGAACATTGTAAAGAGTGTATCTATATGGTTGTAGCCATATATTGAGAGTGTACCTATGTGGTCGTAGCCACATGATGAGAGTGTATCTAAGTGGTCGTAACCACTTGTTGAAAGTGTATCTGTATGGTTGTTGCCATATGTTGAAAATGTATCTGTATGGCTGTTGCCATATGTTGAAAGTGTATCTGTATGGTTGTTGCCATATGTTGAAAGTGTATCAATATGGTTGTGGCTACGTGTTGAGAATGGCTCAGGATGGGTCGAAGCCCGTCAAATATAGTAGTCGAGTCCCACAAGAAGTAACCCGCATATGGTTGGTTCTATATGGCGGAGGTGACTTAGGATGGGTCGACATTAGGATAATCGAGTATAACCTTTACCACTCAAAACCTTTACCCGAAGTAGTGGAGAGGAAGACACGGTGCTTACCTGCGTGGTAATCACTTGATGATTAGGATAGGGGAAGGCAACGGCGGTGATTCGTAGAGAAGCCTAAGAGGAGTCTGTCTAGGCGGGGAAAAGCTACAGTGACCTGGGTTGACCATCCGAGGTTGGGTAGGTAGTCTGGTGTCGTAGCTGAAGTACTGCATGATCACTAGACAGATGACTGATGCCCCCTTGACTAAATCAGGATCAGAAGAGGGATGCTTGAACACGGTGGAGGTTGACACCCTTTGTCATGACATTTTTCCCGGGCATTTTATAGTGTATCTTGGTGTAGTCTCCAGGAGCCGGTGTGGTAGATATCCTGTACTTCTGATTGCTTCCGACTAGGTGGATGGAATACGAGGAGATGTAGACCTGAACCCAAAACCCTAAAGCTTGATTTCCGATACGATGGACTTGAGATATGTGAACTAAGAGACTTTGACTTTGAGAAACGAATTGCTGAGAGATTTAACCTTGCGAGATAACTAATTAAAAGGATTCCCTTAAGTGAAAGATAAAGAGTTAGTTAATGTGACGATTGCATTGCATTCTCATGCATTTTGCATAATTATCTGTTTGTGCTATTTGTATTGTTTGTTATGTTCTGGTATGCGTCACTAGTGTAATTGCAAGAAGTCGATGGGAGTAATTCCATTCGGATAACTTACTCTCTCAACTTCTTGTGCACATGTGACCATGAATCTTCGATTCTAAAAGACGGTGGAGCTGGTGATGCTACTCCTGGAGGGAGGACCTACTGATCGTGATGCGCCGACGAGAGGGCTACTGATGGACGACAAAGATTGCTTTTGAAGATTTACATTGTGGATCGAGAAAGAGCTTCTGCTAGTAATTATAACTAGGTTCCCGATGGACCCTTGCTGTTATGCTTATCAAGTGTACCCCTTTTCTTTTGGAATTGCTTTTGCTAAGACATACGAATGGCACCGATGTTCTGTGGTGGCCACTTTTGTAAGAACCTTTATGATCTGTTTTCAAACTGTATACTTGAAGGTCTGTCACAGTCGGACAGGTAAACTCTTCTTAAGCAAGTCGAACATATTTTCTAAATGGTCCAAACGTTTTCCTCACTTGTTGAAAGTGAGTTTCCAAATGTCAAACTGATTTCAGAAATTTCCGCAAACGTTTTTGAGAAAAAGGATTTTAAGAAGTAATACCTTGTTTTGGAAAGCTTGACAGTGGAGTATTATTCTGGTTTTCAAAAAAAAAAATTCACCCTATTTTCCTAAAAGAAATAATCAGTATTTGATGAGTGTTTACTTCGAGTTTTCCAAATCGGGGTGTTACAGTTAGCAAACACCGTCTTAGTCAGAAAGCCCAACGAGAAGTGGAGAATGTGCGTTGATTACACGGACTTGAACAAAGTCTGTCCGACAGACCAATATCCACTTCCCGTCATAGACAAGCTCGTCGACAACTCGACCGGGTATAAGTTATTATCGTTCATGGATGCCTATTCAGGATACAACCAAATACCCATGTACCCTCCCAACCAAGACAAAACTGCATTCATCACCGACAAGGCAGCCTATTGTTACATTGTCATGCCTTTCGGACTCAAGAACGCTGGAGCCACCTATCAGCGAATGATGAACAAGGTATTCCAGGGGATGATCGGCTCAACCATGAAGGTTTACATTGACGATATAATTGCAAAAATTAAACAACAAGAGACCCATGCTCAGGACCTCAAAACAATATTGGACCGAGTAAGGAAATACAACATGAGATTGAACCCTGAAAAATGTGTGTTTGGAGTCCCCCTGGGTTCCTTTCTCTGTTTTATGCTAACTGAAAGGGGCATTAAAGCTAATCCAGACAAGTGCAAAGTAATTCTAGAAATGAGAAGTCCGACCAATCTCCGAGAGGTCCAGCAGCTTACGGGGCGAGTGGCGGCACTTTCCAGGTTCTTATCTCAAGCTGCTCGGAAAGCCTTACCATGGTATCAGCTCCTTAGGAAAAACAAAGACTTCCTTTGGGATGATCATTGTGAACAAGCTTTCGTTCAGTTGAAAGACTATCTCTTCAGCCCACCAGTCCTTAATAGTCCTTTCGCCGGAGAAGATCTATCTCTTTACTTATCAGTGGCCGACGCAGCGGTTAGTTCAGTATTGGTACGAGAGGATTATGGAGTTGAGGCTCCTATTTATTTTGTTAGTCGAGCACTTCAAGGGCCTGAGCTCCGTTACCAAAAACTCGAAAAACTTTCCTATTGTTTGGTAATATCCGCTCGATGGTTAAGACAGTACTTCCTGTTAGATCCAGTGAGAATGTTTTGATAATGACAAAGGTTTTGAACAAGCTACAAGTGTTTGTGATCAAGCTCAAGTATGAAGAAGTTCATCAATCAACAACAAACAACAAATGATGAAGAGAGAGCAAGCTCATGAAGACTTAATTTGTGTTTAATTGTAATATCTTTAGTTTGAGTCTTTTATTTTAATGAGTTTGGGTAGAGTATTTAGAAGGTAGTGAATCTCTATCAAGGTCATGATTATATCATAATTTGAGTTTTCACTTAACCTAAAATCAATAGGTGGCTTAAAGGTTTGAAAGAAAAGGTTTAGTTTTGAGAAAACAAGTTTTTAATTGACTTTAGCAGTGGTTAATCGATTAAGAGGAGTGGTTAATCGATTAACATGTTTTTAACAGTGTTTAATCCATTAACATGATGAGTTAATCGATTAACACCTGCAGTACTGGTTTTTAAAATACGTTTTTCACTTCTCAAAATCAGTTTTTAATGTTACTAGCTTTTTGGTATTCTATATAAACCTTTTCCTAACCTTTGTGAATTATTAGAACACATTAGAACAACTTTCATATCATTTTTACAAAGATCAAGCCACACTATTCTCTCTCACTTTCATAGACCAAAGCTTTCTATTTTTACATTCTTTGATCAAGAATCTTTGAATCTCTTATGTTGATATTTTCATAGCTATTGAAAGAGATTCATAGGATTGTTATTGTGTTATTCATTGAGTTGTAATCATTGCAAAGGAGGCAAACATTCTACAACACAAGGAAGCCTTGGTGGTTGTTCATCAAGCAAAGTTATCTTTGAAGTCTTGTTGTGTTAACAAGCAAATGGAAGTCTTGGTGTGAGGCAACATTAAGCAAGTGGAAGTCTTTGAAGCATCTCAAAGCAATTGGAAGACTTGTTTTGGGGATATCGGCAAGCAAGGTAAGAGGTTAGATTAGATTCAATAGGGTTGCAAGACAAGAGTGTGGTATCTCTTGGAGGCTATCAAGAAGGGAGTCTTGAGAGGCATTTACTTGTAATTTGAGAACTCTAATTCCTCATAGTGAAGAATCTCTCTTGGTTGAAGAGGGGACTAGATGTAGCTTTCAAGTGGATGAAAGTGAACCAGGATAAATCTCTGTGCAGTATCTCTATTCCTTTAACTCTTTACATTCAAGTCATTTCATATGTTCTTGGTTGAAAACCTAGAAAAGATTGATTTTCATAATTGATTGAATTGAATCTTAATTGTGCAAATTGATTTTGGGAAAATCATTTTCATAACCTAGGTAATCAATAAGAATATTGGTGTTAATCAATTCCGTTTTATCTCTGATCATACGTGTTAATTGATTGATTTTCGTATTCAATTGAAAAGTGATTTTTCAGTTTTAACAGTGATTAATCGATTAACTAAAAGTGTTAATCGATTAACCAAAATCAAGCTTCCGTAAATAATCGATTAACCTGTTTGATTAATCGATTAACTAAGTGTTTTTAAAGGATTAATCGATTAATAAGCTTTGTTAATCGATTAAATGCTGAAAATCTTGTAAAAATCATTTGTTTTAATCGTTTCGATTCGTTTCTTTCGAAAATCTTTCAAGGTTTCTCTAACACCTATTCAACCCCCCCTTCTAGGTGTTCTCCTAGTGTCTCCTAGTTATTTCACCCACCGATTGTAGTTCTTACAATTTCTATCAGAGCTCGGTCGAAAGACACGAGCATAGAGCTTTTTCGTTAAGATCCTTGAGGAAACTACAATGGGTTCTACGAATCCCTTTGGTGGTGAAGGTGCTTCAATTAACCGCCCTCCTATGTTTGGTGGAGAGGGTTATGATTATTGGAAATTTAGAATGAGAATTTTCATAGAAGCCATAGATATGAACATTTGGGAAGCCATTGAGAATGGTCCTCTTATTCCCTCAAAAGAAGTAGAAGGTGTATCTCAACTTACCCCAAAGATAAGTGGACTGATGATGATAAAAGGAAAATTCAATATGATTTAAAAGCAAAGAATATCATCACCTTCGCTCTATCTTATGATGATTTCTTTAGAGTCTCCCAATGTCATAATGCCAAACAAATGTGGGACACCTTGCAAGTCACACATGAAGGCACTAGTGAAGTTAGGCGTGCTAGATTAAATTCTTTGATGCATGAATATGAATTGTTTCGTATGTTGCCTAATGAATCTATATGTATTATGCAAAAACGTTTTACTCATATTATTAATCATCTTATTGCTCTTGGAAAAACTTTCATGAATTGTGAACTTGTTAACAAAGTTTTACGATGTCTAAGTAGGGAATGGCAACCTAAGGTTACCACAACTGTTGAATCAAAGGACTTGGACACCATGGACTTAGCTACACTTTTCGAAAAGCTTCAAGAACATGAAATGGAGCTTGGACGTTTGCATATGCATGAAGAGTCGGATAAGTACAAGGAAAGAAAAAGAATTGCTCTCAAAGCCAAAAGTTCATATTAAAAGGAAGAGAGTTCCGATAGTAATGAAAGTAAAGATTCTGATTCGGACATTGATGAAGAAGAGATGAAACTTCTACTAAGAAATTTTAGCAAGCTTCTAAGGAGAAAAGAAAGGTTGAACAAAGACAAAAGTAAAGAGAAGAATTCCCCACACTACAAGACCAAGACAACAAAAGATGGAGTATTTTGCCATGAATGTGGAAAGCCCGGTCATCTCAAGTATTCGTGCTCTAAGTATCTCAAGAAGAAAGAAAAAGAGAAGAAAAATGCAAAACACAAAAGGGCATACATAGTTTGGAATAGTGATGATGAAGAAGACAAGAAAAGCACATCAAGTAGTTCTTCGGATGATGAAGAAGCCGCTTGTCTCAACTTGATAGCTCTAGTAGATGAAGAGGAAAGTTCAAATGATGAATCAAGTGAACAAAGCGACCAAAGCGATGTAAGTGAAACTAAATCCGAAATTTCTTCCAAATATGAAATTTTATATAATGCTTATGAAGAAATGCATGAACATCTTAAGAAACTAGCTTTGAAAAACATTGAAAGGAAGAAGCTCATTTTGAAACATCAACAAGAGATTTTAGAACTTCAAAAACAAGTTGATGAGCTTAATCTTCAAAATGAAACTCTTGATCTTATCTATGCTAGTTCTTCTTGTGATTGTGCTAGTAGATTGAATATTGTGGTTGATTGTGAAAATTGCAAGTTGCTTAAAGATGAAAATGCTATTTTGAAAAATAAGCTTGCAAGTTTCACAAGTGGTGATATTAAATTGCGCACATTGTTAAATTTTCAAAGAGAAAATTCAAACAAGTTTGGTTTGGGTTATACTAATGCTAAAGTAAGTCTCATAGAAATGTTGATTTTTCTAAAGTTAATTTTTCAAATGCACCAACATGTTTCTATTGTGGCACTCATGAACATACTTCAAATGTGTGTTATATTAAAGTGCATGGTATACCTAAAGGAAATTTTGTTTGGGTTAAGAAGGGTGAGAGTCCCTTAACTAACAAAAATGGATCCAAGACTATTTGGATACCAAAAAGCAAAGCATGATTGTTTTGTAGGTGTGATTGAAGAGCAAAAGGCTTACAAGTGTTATTCATTATTTGCTTCTTCAAATCTCAAGTGAAACTCCTACATTTTGGTACAATTGATATTTTTGGATATTCACAATTGGTATCAAGTGAATTTCTTACAAGAGATAGCAAGCATTCACAATTGGACTTACATTTGGTATATTCTAATCTTGCTATTAGTCTTTGACAATTGATATTACTTCTACAAAATTCTTAATTGGTATCATTGTGTGATTATTATATGTTTATCATGCTATTGTAGTTATTGTGATATTTCTTTACAATTGATATCTTTCTTTGTTAAGTGATATTATGAATTTTTCGTTACAATTGGTATTATATTTCATTGTCACATTTCTTGCCAATTGGTATCACATTTCAAAGTATGTTGCATTGGTTTTACATTTGGTATCATTGATTAGTTGGTATCAATGTTGTGAAGAAATGAATATTATAATTTCTCTATTTTTGGCTTAGCATTTTATATTTCAATTGGTATATATTACTTTTTGATAATGTCAAAAGGGGGAGAAAGGGTTGTTTTGTTGTTTTTATATAGGTTGAGCAAAGTTGTTGAAGATAGGGGGAGAATCAAGCTTATCTCAATTGTATTTCAAATGTCAAAAGCATTTATTGAGGGGGAGCAAGAGTCTCACCAAGTATCAAATGGTTCAAGCATCAACAACTTCAAACAAATTCAAAACGTGTTTGTCATTTTCAAAAAGAGGGAGATTGTTAGATCCAGTGAGAATGCTTTGATAATGACAAAGGTTTTGAACAAGCTACAAGTGTTTGTGATCAAGCTCAAGTATGAAGAAGTTCATCAATCAACAACAAACAACAAATGATGAAGAGAGAGCAAGCTCATGAAGACTTAATTTGTGTTTAATTGTAATATCTTTAGTTTGAGTCTTTTATTTTAATGAGTTTGGGTAGAGTATTTAGAGGGTAGTGAATCTCTATCAAGGTCATGATTATATCATAATTTGAGTTTTCACTTAACCTAAAATCAATAGGTGGCTTAAAGGTTTGAAAGAAAAGGTTTAGTTTTGAGAAAACAAGTTTTTAATTGACTTTAGCAGTGGTTAATCGATTAAGAGGAGTGGTTAATCGATTAACATGTTTTTAACAGTGTTTAATCGATTAACATGATGAGTTAATCGATTAACACCTGCAGTACTGGTTTTTAAAATACGCTTTTCACTTCTCAAAATAAGTTTTTAATGTTACTAACTTTTGGGTATTCTATATAAACCTTTTCCTAACCTTTGTGAATTATTAGAACACATTAGAACAACTTTCATATCATTTTTACAAAGATCAAGCCACACTATTCTCTCTCACTTTCATAGATCAAAGCTTTCTATTTTTACATTCTTTGATAAAGAATCTTTGAATCTCTTATGTTGATATTTTCATAGCTATTGAAATAGATTCATAGGATTGTTATTGTGTTATTCATTGAGTTGTAATCATTGCAAAGGAGGCAAACATTCTACAACACAAGGAAGCCTTGGTGGTTGTTCATCAAGCAAAGTTATCTTTGAAGTCTTGTTGTGTTAACAAGCAATTGGAAGTCTTGGTGTGAGGCATCATCAAGCAAGTGGAAGTCTTTGAAGCATCTCAAAGCAATTGGAAGACTTGTTGTGGGGATATAGACAAGCAAGAGAAGAGGTTAGATTAGATTCAATAGGGTTGCAAGACTAGAGTGTGGTGTCTCTTGGAGGCTATCAAGAAGGGAGTCTTAAGAGGCATTTACTTGTAATTTGAGAACTCTAATTCCTCATAGTGAAGAATCTCTCTTGGTTGAAGAGGGGACTGGATGTAGCTTTCAAGTGGATGAAAGTGAACCAGGATAAATCTCTATGCAGTATCTCTATTCCTTTAACTCTTTACATTCAAGTCATTTCATATGTTCTTGGTTGAAAACCTAGAAAAGATTGATTTTCATAATTGATTGAATTGAATCTTAATTGTGCAAATTGATTTTGGGAAAATCATTTTCATAACCTAGGTAATCAATAAGAATATTGGTGTTAATCAATTCCTCTTTATCTTTGATCATACGTGTTAATTGATTGATTTTCGTATTCAATTGAAAAGTGATTTTTCAGTTTTAACAGTGATTAATCGATTAACTAAAAGTGTTAATCGATTAACAAAAATCAAGCTTTCGTAAATAATTGATTAACCTGTTTGATTAATCGATTAAATAAGTGTTTTTAAAGGATTAATCGATTAATAAGCTTTGTTAATCGATTAAATGCTGAAAATCTTGTAAAAATCATTTGTTTTAATCGTTTCGATTCGTTTCTTTCGAAAATCTTTCAAGGTTTCTCTAACACCTATTCAACCCCCCTTCTAGGTGTTCTCCTAGTGTCTGCTAGTTATTTCACCCAGCGATTGTAGTTCTTACAATTGGTATCAGAGCTCGGTCGAAAGACACGAGCATAGAGCTTTTTCGTTAAGATCCTTGAGGAAACTACAATGGGTTCTACGAATCCCTTTGGTGGTGAAGGTGCTTCAATTAGCCGCCCTCCTATGTTTGGTGGAGATGGTTATGATTATTGGAAAGTTAGAATGAGAATTTTCATAGAAGCCATAGATATGAACATTTGGGAAGCCATTGAGAATGGTCCTCATATTCCCTCAAAAGAAGTAGAAGGTGTATCTCAACTTACCCCCAAAGATAAGTGGACTGATGATGATAAAAGGAAAATTCAATATGATTTAAAAGCAAAGAATATCATCACCTCCGCTCTGTCTTATGATGAGTTCTTTAGAGTCTCCCAATGTCATAATGCCAAACAAATGTGGGACACCTTGCAAGTCACACATGAAGGCACTAGTGAAGTTAGGCATGCTAGATTAAATTCTTTGATGCATGAATATGAATTGTTTCGTATGTTGCCTAATGAATCTATATGTATTATGCAAAAATGTTTTACTCATATTATTAATCATCTTATTGCTCTTGGAAAAACTTTCATGAATTGTGAACTTGTTAACAAAGTTTTAAGATGTCTAAGTAGGGAATGGCAACCTAAGGTTACCACAATTGTTGAATCAAAGGACTTGGACACCATGGACTTAGCTACACTTTTCGGAAAGCTTCAAGAACATGAAATGGAGCTTGGACGTTTGCATATGCATGAAGAGTCGGATAAGTACAAGGAAAGAAAAGGAATTGCTCTCAAAGCCAAAAGTTCATATAAAAAGGGAGAGAGTTCCGATAGTAATGAAAGTAAAGATTCTGATTCGGACATTGATGAAGAAGAGATGAAACTTCTACTAAGAAATTTTAGCAGCTTCTAAGGAGAAAAGGAAGGTTGAACAAAGACAAAAGTAAAGAGAAGAATTCCCCACACTACAAGACCAAGACAACAAAATATGGAGTAGTTTGCCATGAATGTGGAAAGCCCGGTCATCTCAAGTATTCGTGCTCTAAGTAATTCAAGAAGAAAGAAAAAGAGAAGAAAAATGCAAAACACAAAAGGGCATACATAGTTTGGAATAGTGATGATGAAGAAGACAAGAAAAGCACATCAAGTAGTTCTTCGGATGATGAAGAAGCCGCTTGTCTCAACTTGATAGCTCTAGTAGATGAAGAGGAAAGTTCAAATGATGAATCAAGTGAACAAAGCGACCAAAGCGATGTAAGTGAAACTAAATCCGAAATTTCTTCCAAATATGAAATTTTATATAATGCTTATGAAGAAATGCATGAACATCTTAAGAAACTAGCTTTGAAAAACATTGAAAGGAATAAGCTCATTTTGAAACATCAACAAGAGATTTTAGAACTTCAAAAACAAGTTGATGAGCTTAATCTTCAAAATGAAACTCTTGATCTTATCTATGCTAGTTCTTCTTGTGATTGTGCTAGTAGATTGAATATTGTGGTTGATTGTGAAAATTGCAAGTTGCTTAAAGATGAAAATGCTATTTTGAAAAATAAGCTTGCAAGTTTCACAAGTGGTGATATTAAATTGCGCACATTGTTAAATTTTCAAAGAGAAAATTCAAACAAGTTTGGTTTGGGTTATACTAATGCTAAGAGTAAGTCTCATAGAAATGTTGTTGATTTTTCTAAAGTTAATTTTTCAAATGCACCAACATGTTTCTATTGTGGCACTCATGAACATACTTCAAATGTGTGTTATATTAAAGTGCATGGTATACCTAAAGGAAATTTTGTTTGGGTTAAGAAGGGTGAGAGTCCCTTAACTAACAAAAATGGATCCAAGACTATTTGGATACCAAAAAGCAAAGCATGATTGTTTTGTAGGTGTGATTGAAGAGCAAAAGGCTTACAAGTGTTATTCATTATTTGCTTCTTCAAATCTCAAGTGAAACTCCTACATTTTGGTACAATGATATTGTTGGATATTCACAATTGGTATCAAGTGAATTTCTTACAAGAGATAGCAAGCATTCACAATTGGACTTACATTTGGTATATTCTAATCTTGCTATTAGTCTTTGACAATTGATATTACTTCTACAAAATTCTTAATTGGTATCATTGTGTGATTATTATATGTTTATCATGCTATTGTAGTTATTGTGATATTTCTTTACAATTGATATCTTTCTTTGTTAAGTGATATTATGAATTTTTCGTTACAATTGGTATTATATTTCATAATCACTTTTCTTGCCAATTGGTATCATATTTCAAAGTATGTTTCATTGGTTTTACATTTGGTATCATTGATTAGTTGGTATCAATGTTGTTAAGAAATGAATATTATAATTTCTCTATTTTTGGCTTAGCATTTTATATTTCAATTGGTATATATTACTTTTTGATAATGCCAAAAGGGGGAGAAAGGGTTGTTTTGTTGTTTTTATATAGGTTGAGCAAAGTTGTTGAAGATAGGGGGAGAATCAAGCTTATCTCAATTGTATTTCAAATGTCAAAAGCATTTTTTGAGGGGGATCAAGAGTCTCACCAAGTATCAAATGGTTCAAGCATCAACAACTTCAAACAAATTCAAAACGTGTTTGTCATTTTCAAAAAGGGGGAGATTGTTAGATCCAGTGAGAATGTTTTGATAATGACAAAGGTTTTGAACAAGCTACAAGTGTTTGTGATCAAGCTCAAGTATGAAGAAGTTCATCAATCAACAACAAACAACAAATGATGAAGAGAGAGCAAGCTCATGAAGACTTAATTTGTGTTTAATTGTAATATCTTTAGTTTGAGTCTTTTATTTTAATGAGTTTGGGTAGAGTATTTAGAGGGTAGTGAATCTCTATCAAGGTCATGATTATATCATAATTTGAGTTTTCACTTAACCTAAAATCAATAGGTGGCTTAAAGGTTTGAAAGAAAAGGTTTAGTTTTGAGAAAACAAGTTTTTAATTGACTTTAGCAGTGGTTAATCGATTAAGATGAGTGGTTAATCGATTAACATGTTTTTAACAGTGTTTAATCGATTAACATGATGAGTTAATCGATTAACACCTGCAGTACTGGTTTTTAAAATACGTTTTTCACTTCTCAAAATCAGTTTTTAATGTTACTAACTTTTGGGTATTCTATATAAACCTTTTCCTAACCTTTGTGAATTATTAGAACAACTTTCATATCATTTTTACAAAGATCAAGCCACACTATTCTCTCTCACTTTCATAGATCAAAGCTTTCTATTTTTACATTCTTTGATCAAGAATCTTTGAATCTCTTATGTTGATATTTTCATAGCTATTGAAAGAGATTCATAGGATTGTTATTGTGTTATTCCTTGAGTTGTAATCATTGCAAAGGAGGCAAACATTCTACAACACAAGGAAGCCTTGGTGGTTGTTCATCAAGCAAAGTTATCTTTGAAGTCTTGTTGTGTTAACAAGCAATTGGAAGTCTTGGTGTGAGGCATCATCAAGCAAGTGGAAGTCTTTGAAGCATCTCAAAGCAATTGGAAGACTTGTTTTGGGGATATCGGCAAGCAAGGGAAGAGGTTAGATTAGATTCAATAGGGTTGCAAGACAAGAGTGTGGTATCTCTTGGAGGCTATCAAGAAGGAAGTCTTGAGAGGCATTTACTTGTAATTTGAGAACTCTAATTCCTCATAGTGAAGAATCTCTCTTGGTTGAAGAGGGGACTGGATGTAGCTTTCAAGTGGATGAAAGTGAACCAGGATAAATCTCTGTGCAGTATCTCTATTCCTTTAACTCTTTACATTCAAGTCATTTCATATGTTCTTGGTTGAAAACCTAGAAAAGATTGATTTTCATAATTGATTGAATTGAATCTTAATTGTGCAAATTGATTTTGGGAAAATCATTTTCATAACCTAGGTAATCAATAAGAATATTGGTGTTAATCAATTCCGCTTTATCTCTGATCATACGTGTTAATTGATTGATTTTCGTATTCAATTGAAAAGTGATTTTTCAGTTTTAATAGTGATTAATCGATTAACTAAAAGTGTTAATCGATTAACCAAAATCAAGCTTTCGTAAATAATCGATTAACCTGTTTGATTAATCGATTAACTAAGTGTTTTTTAAAGGATTAATCGTTTAATAAGCTTTGTTAATCGATTAAATGCTGAAAATCTTGTAAAAATCATTTGTTTTAATCGTTTCGATTCGTTTCTTTCGAAAATCTTTCAAGGTTTCTCTAACACCTATTCAACCCCCCCTTCTAGGTGTTCTCCTAGTGTCTCCTAGTTATTTCATCCACCGATTGTAGTTCTTACACTTCCAAGCCCATAAAGTCATCGTCAGAACGACTCAACCCCTTAGGCAGGTTCTCCATAAACTTGACCTTGTTGGCCGAATGGTGTCATGGTCAGTAGAGTTATCTGAATTTGATATTGTCTGTGAGCCTAGGAAGGCAATGAAGTCCCAAGTACTGGCAGATTTCGTTACTGAGTTTACCGAGTCTCCCTCGGATGCACTTCCAGGTTCGTGGTCGGTATATGTGGATGGGTCGAGCAACAGAAAAGGGGCTGGCGCCGGCGTTATCATTGAAAATCCCAAGGGACTTAGCATGGAGTACTCGTTGAAGTTCGAATTCCAAACTTCAAATAATCAGGCGGAATACGAGGCAGTTTTTGGTAGGCCTCAAGATGGTTCAGGAGCTTGGTGCAACTCGGGTTTCGGTTTTCAGTGATTCGCAGTTAGTGGTCTCTCAGATTAAAGGACAATATTTGGCTAAAGAGCCCATTTTACAAAAATATCTTGAAGAAGTGAAGCAAATAACCTCCAGCTTTTTGGAGTTTGATATTGTAAGTTCCATGATGAATGTTTTGATAATGACAAAGTGTTTTGAACAAGCTACAAAGATGTTGATCAAGTTTCAAGTTCAACAAGCAACAACAAACATCAAATGAAGAAGAGAGAAAACAAGCTCATGAAGACTTAGTTTGAGTGTAATTGTAATTGTTTTATCTTTTGCCTCTCAAGCTTCTTAGGTCTTTTATTTGGGTAGATTATTTAGAGGGTAGTGAATCTCTATCATGGTCATGATTAAATCATAATTTGAGTTTTCACTTAACCTAGAATCAATAGGTGGCTTAAAGGTTTTAAAGGAAAGGTTTGGTTTTGAGAAAACAAGTTTTAAACAAGTATCAGACATGTTTAATCGATTAAGAACATATTTAATCGATTAATACTCGATTAAATGTTGATTTAATCGATTAAGTACTGCTGAACTGGTTTTTTAAAATACGATTTTCACTTCTCAAAATCAGTTTTCAAGTGCTACAAGTTTTGGGTATTCTATATAAACCTTTTCCCAATTATTATGATTATCTAGAATCATTTTCATACAAGTTTTACAAGAATCAAGCCACTCTATTCTCTCTCAATTTCAAAGATCAAAGCTTTCATATTTTCATATTCTTTGATCAAGAACCTTTGAATCTCTTGTGTGATTTGTCATAGCTATTGAATGAGATTCATAGGAGTGTCATGTGTATTCATTGAGTTGTAATCTTTGCAAAAAGGCAAGCCAACTACAACAACAAGAAGACTTGGTGTGTCGATTATCATCAAGCAAATCTCATTGGAGAAGAAGAAAGTCTTGGTTGTGAATCAAGCAAAGTGAAGCCTTGGTGTGTGGATTATCATCAAGCAATTGAAGACTTGTTGTGTGGATTATCAACAAGGGGTAGAGGTTAGATTAGAGAGAAGATCAATAGGATTGCAAGGCAAGAGTGTGGAGTATCTCTTGTAGGCTAGCAAGAAGGGAGTCTTGTGAGGCACTTACTTGTAATTTGAGAACTCTAATTCCTCATAGTGAAGAATCTCTCTTGGTTGAAGAGGGGACTGGATGTAGCTTTCAAGCTGATGAAAGTGAAGCAGGATAAATCACTGTGTCGTATCTCTAAACCCTTAACTCTTTACTTTCAAGTCAATTCATTGTGTTCTTGGTTGAAAACCTAGAGAAAGATTGATTTTTCATAATTGATTGAATTGAATCTTTATTGTTCAAATTAACTTGGGGAAAATCATTTTCATAATCTAGGTAATCAATAAGAATATAGGTGTTATTTGTTTTCGCTGAATCTCTGATCTTACGTGTTAATTGATTGATTTTCGTATGTGAATGAAAAAATGATTTTTCAGTTTCTGATAGATTTAATCGATTAAGCACATTCTTAATCGATTAAGAGATTTTAAACTTTCAGGCTTAATCGATTAAACTTCAGAATAATCGATTAAGATAGTACAAATTTGCAAAAATCATTTGTTTTAATTGTTTCGATTCATTTCTTTCGAAAATCTTTCAAGGTTTCTTAAACACCTATTCAACCCCCCTTCTAGGTGTGTTCCTAGGGTTCCTTAGTTGTTTCAACCACCAATTGCGGTTTCTTTCAGATATTTCCCACGTTCCCAGGGATTCAAACTCCCGAGCTGATATCCTCTCTAAGCTTGCAAATACGAAGGGATCGGAGAACAATAAAACTTTGATTTAAGAGACTATCCCTAAGCCAAGTGTCATCCTCGCTGTATCTCTGTCCCAATCATGGATGGATTCAATATTAACTTACTTACAGCACGGTTTTGTCCCCCAGGACCAAGCAGAGGCTCGGAAGTTGATTCGACAGTCAGCTCAGTATACAGTTCTCAATGGAATTCTTTATAAGAGAGGTTTTGGTTCACCTATGCTCAGATGTGTCAATCCCTCTCAAGCTGAAGAAATCCTGGAAGAAATTGATGGTGGAATCTGTAGCCACCATATGGGTGGAAAGTCTTTGGCTCGGAAAGTAATCCGAGCCGGATACTTCTGGCCCACATTGCAAAATGACGCCATGGAGCATGTTAAAAGATGTGTTCAATGCCAGTTCCAACGTAATACCTACCAACGCCCTGCTGAAGAGTTACATTCCCTCGGAGCTCCTTGGCCCTTCTATCAATGGGAATGGACATCATTGGAAAGTTCCCCACTGCGCCTGGACAATTGAAATATGCGGTCGTAGCTATTGATTATTTTACTAAGTGGATTGAAGCAGCACCTTTAGCAACAATTACAACGGCTCGGATTCAATCTTTCTTTATGAAGGAAGTAGTCTCTCGATTCGGAGTGCCTCATTCCATAGTCACAAATAACGGATCACAATTCTCAGCCTCACACTTTCAGGAACTGGCGGCTGACCTAGGAATTACTCGCTATTTCAGCTCTGTAGGAATGAAACCCTTCATAGCTTGCATTTCAAAGTGTTAGGACGAAGGCTGACACCCTTCATAGCTTGCATTTCAAAGTGTTAGGACGTTTTTTTCTGAGCAGTTTAAGTTTTGTACACTCTTATTAATAAGAATTCGTAGATATTGTCTTTCTAATTATATTGTGAATACACGTACGACTCATTTGGTTCGGCTAGCCACCGAACGAAATCGAGATACAGCTCCTTTCGAGAGTTTCATAATGTACTAAAAGAACACCCGATCCCAGGAATTACTTTCCTTGCAACGCGGTCCGAGGGTCCCGCTTCGGCTAAAGTCGGCGACTCCAGTTCTTCCTCACAATCTCTAGTAACGAATTATGCGAATATATTTAAAGGTTTACGCTCGGAAGCACCGAGCAGGAAAACTCGAGTTATAATATGACACCTGCTTGCATTCGATAAGCAATCAGAAATAACAGGCAGTTTGAAAACACAAATCAAAACACTCAAACAACAGTAACATTTGTTGAACAGCAAATAAAACGCTTAAACAAGACTAAAAACTAAATCACAAGTAATGAAGCTCAGATCAAAAAACAAAGCATAACGCTCGGATACACAGAGCAAAGGGAAGAACAGTCACATCCTGCTTCAGAATCATAATCACAGTACAATATCATCAAGCAAAAATTAAGACAAGATTAGAAACAAAAACCAGGCCACCCAATATAAGGGGTTTATGCCTCATCATCTGTCAAGGTGATGCCTCTATCATCGAAATCAGGAGCTTCAACTAACTCCACCAATGGATTAGGAAGATCATCCGCTTGTAAATTTATCTCGGCTCGGGTCTCAAGATCAATTAGTTTCCCGTCTTGAACACTGTGAAAAGGGTGTGCCCCAACCACCCTGAACTCAGTTTCAGGATTTAAAACTGGATATGCTTAATAGCTGAAACAAAAGAGTCAACGACACCTTTTCCCCAGTTATAAAAATTAGCTGTTGCCTTCTTCTTAAAGGCAAGGGCTTTTTCCTTAAACTTCTCAGCATTTGCGGTGGATTTTTGCACCTCGGTATTCAAGTCCTCAATTTTCTGACGACTCTCCTGCACTTCTTTACCTAGAGTATCCTCAATTTCTTTCTTCCTATCCTCAACAGCTTTTTGAGAAGCCTTAAGAGAATCTCGCTCATTTATCAATTCAGCCTGATCCGCTTTCAAGTTTTCCAGCTCGGATCTTACACGGATCAGCTTGTCAGACAAGCTGGCCTCTTTGGTAGCAAGCAGTGCTCTGGTTTCTTTCTGTTCAATATTTAGTCCAAAGAACAAATCTTCTGGATGCTGTGATAGATAGTGTGTTAAACTTGCCCCACAAAGCAGAAATTTAGTCAAGGATATTGTATATCGCGACCATTCGGAAGCACTGAGATTGGCATATCGATCGTGGTCGAATTCTGGGCAGATAAACTCTAGAAATTTCTCATCCAAGTCACGGTTCCACACCGAGCTAACCACCTGGGAGTTTGGAGTAGGGGTAGGGTCAGGAGCTACTCTAGTACTCGTTCCCTCTACTCTGGTACTTGCTCCCTCAGAAATTTTTTCCTTTCCTTTATCCAGTCGTCGACGCCGAGTTAGTTGAACAGGTGGAGAGGGGGCTTGGCCACTTGAGGCTGGTGAACTTGCAGTAGTAGTAGCAACGACCAATCTGGGGGCTTGCCGAGGCGATCCTTCAACAGGAGAAGCAGTGGGAGTAGGAGTGCTTAAGCTCGATGATCCCGAGGCAGCACTTGTAGAAGGAATTTTCCTTTTCTTACCTCCTTGAAGTAGTGCAGCCATGCGTGAAGCCATTTTATCTGCAAAAGAAGCCGAGAATCAATAGATATAAACAAATTTACAAATGAGAAGCGAAGGAAAACATTTTACCAAGCTGAGCCTTGACACTGTTGGAGGGGATGATCACTATGTCTTTCGTCTCAATCATCCCGTTTTTGGCCAAGTAATTTTCAAACTCTCGGCATACTTCTTTTTCATGTTCAAAAAGTTGTTTCCATTCCAACCCATAGGATGCAATCCTACGGTTGAAGAAGCTTGTGGACCACTGAAGAGGAAACCGTGGAAGCGGTCGGTCCTCGCCAGCTTTCATAAACCAACAAATACCGTTTCCTAGGAAGTTGTATTTGAAGAAGTAAGGTTTGAATGTTTTCCAAGATTCAGAATACTTGTTCAACAATGAATATCCAGATCGGGCTTTCAATGACACACAGGGGCGTTTTGTGGATCCTTTCTCAAAGGCATTGGCTTGAGGGGTAAATAAGTAGAAGAAAGTTGGTATAGTACAGGGCCAGTCCATCGCCGAGTACACTTGTTGAAAACCTCATACGAAGGCCCATGCATTTGGATGTAATTGTGAAGGGGCAATTCTCAGTGAATTCAGAACTTCTATCTCAAAGTCTGTAAATGGCATCCTAATTCCAAGGTGAGTTACTACTTCTTCGTAGAAATAAAAACCAGTACTTCCCTCGGGAATTCGAGTGCAAATCCTTTCATCAGGTCCCACAGGGCTTACAGAATACAAATTTCCATTTTCATCCCCAGGGCAAGGTAGTATGATAGCCCTGGTTTGTACTAGTGACTCATCGGTCGAAAGCTCGGACTGGGTGCCAACGACTTCTCGGTCAACCCAGTGATATTGGGCAGCATCTGGAGTAAGGGGAAAAAGTTTAGGATTTGTAACACACTTTCGCTTCATACCTGAGGAAAAGGAGGCACACGCGGAGTCAGAATCAGTAAAAACTTGATTATTTCTGATCAATTACTTATGCATACTATCAGTTGGGGAACACCTCCCTTTCCTGGGTAGAGCTTCCCCAATCGAATTGAAATACTTAATACCTCTCCGCTGCCTCCTCAACCTCATTTGTTCTATCCTCTCGGCAATCCTATAGGAAAGAATTCCTTGTCTTTCCTCTTTCAAGTTCTGAGGAAAATGGGTCGCAATTGGTTTATTCCGGCTTCTTTGATTTTCTTCCTCATGTGTTCTTGGTATATCAGAATTTACAGAATCCTCACTCATTTTTATCTCCTCTTCAGTTCAAGCCCTAGGAAATTGTGAACAGCGAAGGAGTAACATTATCCTAAGAAACCTTACGACAATCGTCTAAGTAATGGTAAAGAATTTCAGAAAAAGAGGGGTATCCAGATGATCAGCGCAAGGTTTCATGAGATCCTAAAATCGGTTCAAAGTCGAGAAAAGGGATGCATGGCTAATCCTAAAACGTAACAAGGAGGGTCCTAAGCGCAATCCACACAGCAAATAATAAGTACAGATGCATGCAATATTTAGAAACTTGAAGAGTGAGAGGCAAAATAGGATCAAGGAGTGTTGGAAGAATGAGCATAATACCTGTTTGAAGATGAACGGGTTTTGTTGGTAAGGCTTTGATGATGGGAGTGACAACGAACTTCGATGGTTCCTGATGTAATAGGTGAAGAAGGCGTAGTCGATGCAGAAATGGCAGCAATAATCTTCGTATCTGCTGTAAATCGTAGGCAAGTGAAACGGTTTTTCAAGAAAATACAAGAGAGAGAAAGAAGTTGTAGAGATGAAATCTGCCAGAGATGAATTTCGAACACTGTTCCTATCTCTTTTCTTCAAAGTTTCCCTCCACTATCTGAGAATTGGGCCAGATAAACAAAGCCCAGTCCACTTACAACTGCGTAGGTGGCGTTGTTGGAAGTTTTGAAATCATAACGTTTCATTTCCCGGTGTTGGAAATGACACGTGGAAGTACAGGAAGAAATGAAAGGTCCTTTCCGTTCAGATGAAAGGACAGGTACACCGGTACATGTGACAGTTGGATTCCTCTTCTGGTCAGCATAGCATGTTTTAACAGTCAGAAAAGAGTTCGAACGACTAGTTAACAGCTTACTCTACTCTTCAACTCTGCAGGGCTCAAATCACCCAACCGAGCTTGGGGGGCTTATGTAGTGGACCGAGAGTATATTCCATCAAAGTCACCTTAATCCGACCAGTTAGACACTGGAGCAAGACATACGGGTTACTATTCGCTCGGTGCACACTACCGAGCCTATGGACATTCAGGAAACGTTACAAGCTTACGAGATTAGGTCCGAGCACAGGATATTCAACCTTATCCTTATCCCTAACAGTCTCAATTAGCTTAATGACTTCTCCTGTATTCATACGTTGCTTGGTTAGATAAACATGATAAAGATAAGGACTTATCACGCACAGGATTTACGAAGGCAACCTTATCAGGACCTTTACTAATCCTAATTGAATTCTTCTTCTTCTTCACAAGCCTCATCAGAAAGGCCCACAGCACACAGGTAATCCCCTATAAGAACCACCATGCTATAGGGGCTAAGGTACGCTTTCTCATCCCTAATTTGATACTAGCACACACTTTGTTGACTAAGAAGAACCTGTTTATCCCAACTGGATATACAGAAATCCTAAAGAGTCCTACATTAACATCTTGATTGGGATCATTCCTGGAGTTCTTCAATAGCTTCAAAGGTGATTTTGATTAAGGACACTACATTTATTTCCAGCTCCTTGATGTCCTTAAAGGTTGGACCAAGAGACTTCTTATAATCGTAAGTCTAGTTTCCTCTTAAAATAAGATATTGTGCAATTTATTGCACAACCCATTATCTTTCATGGCATTATAACTCATTCATAAACAAGTCACACTCAATCGGTAATGAACGAGGATAAACTATAATAAGAAGTTCTCATCCACAATCATTCTCAAGAACTTAAACTTAAGTCTTGCTGCAATAATTGTCGTCTTAACGATTCATTCATAAATAGTACACAAATTACCATACTTTATGGGGTTTGGGTACTCATTAATGTCCATGAAGGAGACTCACAAAAATATTAGGCACTCTCTTGCAAAATTCTTTTCATTTTTTTTAATTACTTTCAATTTTGGAGAGAATTATCTTAATGTTATCTGCAACACTTATCCTCATGAACATAACATAAGTGTTTGACAAATCTTTCTCAAAAATTACTCAGATTTTATAATAAACTTTATCTTTATTGTTGCTAACACCATTAATAGCAACAAACTTTTCTTTAACTGATAAGAAAGACTTGCAAACTCTAGTCAGAATGTTGAACAAATAACACTGACACATACAAGTCATGAGAATGCATAAAATTAAGAACATGACACTACATAAATGTTTTGAGACATAAGGTACATATTACTTAAACAATTAATGTGCACTAACGCTCTCCTTTGGATTACACATTAGCATACGACATTCAAACATAATGATGCTAATAAAATTAATAATCAATAATTAGCAATGATATATGCACCAATTAGTATAAGGCAAAACTACTAGATTGGTCTTGTAAGTTATTTTTTGGTTGCGATTTCGTCCCTTAACTTTTTTTCGTTTCAAATAAATCCGTAAGTTTGTAACTTGTTTCAAATAAATCCTTCCATCCAATTTTGTCTTAACACCGTTATTGGGAGCCTCCTATGTGGCAACCATTGGTCTTACGTGGCTAAAACTCAACGTTACACCCCCAAAATGATGTCATATGAGGCCAAAAGAGAAAACCAAAACAGTTAGGGATAGCCCAGTAAGCTTCTATTTTGGTCTCATACGACATCGTTTTGGGGTGTAACGTTGATTTTTAGCCTTGTAAGACCATTGCTTGTCACGTAGGAGGCTCCCATTAACGGTGTTAAAACGGAATTGAACGGAAGGATTTATTTGAAACAAGTTACAAACTTCCGGATTTATTTGAAACGAAAAAAAGTTAAGGGACGAAATCGCAACCAATAAATAACTTACAGGACCAATCTAATAGTTTTGCCTTAGTATTATCTATTGTCTTTGGATGTATAAATAAACCAATAGCACAAACATATTGCCTACAGTAATGTCCATTAATTATAAGAACAACTATTCAAACCTTTGGGCGATCCATAAATGCCTTATAACAATGAACTACAATATACCCATAGAATATCAAACCATTATGTCATTCATATAGCATCAAATCTATGAGTAATTGAAAAATCATCATATGATTTGAAATTAATTTACTTACTGATTAGACCACTTTGGTGATTAACAAAATCAACATACAATTAAGTTCAAATCAAATTCATTATTATAATAAAAATTATACAATTGGAACTAATATCTTTATGATTTGACAACTTTAATGATGATCAAATCATCATACATTAATATCAAATCAAACAATGCCAATTTAAAAAATTTCTTTTGCTAATAAAAAACTCATATTAATCCCAAATAAATATATATATATATAAACGTAAATTGTCCATGACATAATGGACTTGTTATATATATTCATTATTATGCAAAAGGAATATATAATTATTCGTTATCATTGTAATGTGCTTTTATACAATAAAACGAATTATAAATAGTGATGGAAGCAATACCTAATGCTTTTCACATATATCAATATCAATTAATAGTTTTACCCCGATTAGAAAAAACTTAATGAACTTTAAAAATATATAATTGAAACACTGGGTATACGTTATACCCAATTGGAAAACAATTTTGATGGGTAAAACAAATCGATAAACAATCAAGTTTCAAATAATCCTAATATTTCATTTAACAATAATGTGGAAGCTTAAAAGTCTAAATTTCATAATAAGGATTCATACTGAAACAAAGCCCTAAATTTCATAATTAGGGTTCAAAGTTCCTAAATTTCATGATTTGAATTTATGCAAAAATTCATTCCCTAAACACCATAATTAGGATTCAATCCAAATCCTAAATCTTAATTGGAAAGTCATGAATTTCTTAACGTGACTCTGATACCACATATAAGTTGTAGTTTAATTTATTCGTTACAACTACAATTATAAGGATCTTGAAATTACATGACTTTCACATATTATAGAGACAATAAGGAATACAATTACTAACCTCTATCCATTGCTAGAGTTGAAAGATAGTTCTCCAAACGCCCTTTGATCAAAAGCCACGAAACACGTTTCTATTCCTTTGCCTCCTATGCTATTCTTTTCTATGTTGTTTGTTTAGCCGTTTTGTGATGGAGAGAGAAAAGAATACCTTATGACCAGGAACAAGACCTGTTTCTTATAAATAGGTAAAAATCCTAACTATTATCCATTAGCTTCTATCAAGCTAATAGGCCTTCAGAAACAACCTCCTTTATATCTAATTATGATTAAACCCATTAATATTTAATTATTTATTTACTAAACACACACCAATACATGTCACATGCACATCACATGAGACATACTAAGATATTAAAATCTTACAAAAAATGGTAAAGATTTATAGAAAACAACATCAAACATTTACTTTACTCCTTTAACAAATTAAAACAAACATATGTTCTTCAATATATCATGAAAGTAAAGTTGGTAGAGGTTTAGAAAATCCTTTTTAGAAATCAAATAGAAGATGATAACAACAACATTTAGAGAATGCATAAAATCATTACAATACATGGAATATAAACAAAGAAGAAAGAAATAACTTAAGTTTTTGGGTTACCTCTCCTCCTAACAAGAAAATTCTTTAAGCTTATAAGTCTCCTAAGTGCAACTCCTCTTCCTCCTTCCTCTCTAGGTCCACGATTTTGCTCTCAAGAGCATAGAGAAATTTTTTTTGATCTTTGTTTCTCTAATTTGTAAAAAGGTGATGAAGGTTCCAATGTATCTGTTTACAGAGAATGAATATTTCCTAGGGCTATTTTAGTAAGGGGGGCGTGCAACATAGGTTCAAGGAGGGCCTTGGCTCAATTTTTTTTTTTTGAGTGAATGTAACTCTTAAGGAGTCCACATTCATGCCTTCTCAAAAATTTCTGATTTATGTACATTCATCCTTGGAAGAATTGTGTAGGTGTGTTTCCTAAGAATATTAATGATATCCTCTAAGCTTTTGTCCCAATAATAAAAGCTAGTGCATGTCTCCATGAAGAGAATTCAAATTCAAACTTTAAACTACGTCAAATAAAAATGAAAATCTGAAATTCTCCCTCCTTCGCTTAAGTTGGATGGCACGCATCATGACCAAGGGGATGAAATAATTAAAATTTTTTACAACTTAGAATAGACATCAAATACATATTTCAAATAAAGTTGGTCCAAAAATAAAAATACTAAGACTTAGAAAATCCTTTTAAATAAAATAATTCTAAAAATACAAATCTAGGCATAATTCAAAATTAAATATTCATTCATACAATAAACATTCTATATTTTATTATGAACATTTTGACGCCAAAATCACATAATTTGGATTAACTATGAGAAAGTTATGAATTTATGAAAATTCTATAGACTTTCTCCGTAAACTTAAATCAAACAACATATATAATAAAATAAAATAGAGAAAATAGTTTGTACACTGACAGTGTAAAGGTTTTTTACACTGTCTGCACATCATCCATCATTCAAGGGTGTATGGTTATTGACTTCTAAATAAAAGTAATGCAAATGAATGGTGGATGATGTACCGACAGTGTAAAAAACTTTACACTGTTAGTACACATATTAAAATCTTATTTTATGAAGACCAATTTATATAACTTAGTTTTTTTACCAAGTTAATTGTTATTTATTTATCAATAATTTCCCAAATATACATTCTATACCATATAAAAACATCATATATCATATGAGGTTCTAAAATTAAATAATTCCCATAACCAAAATGATAATAATACTCTCCAATATAAATTTTTGGGCCTGAGCCCTATAGTAAATAGATGGGGAAATAAAATTTTCTTTATACATAAAAAGATAAGCTAAATTCATGTATCTTTGAAGTTCCATATTTAAAATAACTATGGTTCATAAAAGTCATTCTTATAAAAAGAGTTACAAAAGCATATAATTTCTCAAAACTTTGTATATAATCATTAGCTCATGTATAAATAATTGATATGTTCTTGTATAAACATTTTGATGACTAACTCTTAAATCATTCATATTGGACTTACTATATGAAAAAGATATAAGGTTTTGAAGATCATATGAATATTTCAATTTACTTCAAGAACACTCCAATAACTAAAATAAAGTAAATAAAATAAATAATTCATATTTTGTAAAAATCACTTTATATCTTATAACTTTACTAAATTATAACATAATTATATGTTAACATTACAAACATCACATTTTAGCATATAGTATATAAAAATAAAATTTCAAAAATTATGAAATATGGGATCTTAAAAATAAATAATTTAAGAGGGGAAAAAATATGGGTATTACACATTGGGCAATATTGTCACTGAAATTTAGTGGTTAACTTGCTTGGCGCCAGGCTCGGTCCTAACATTTTATGGGCTCGGGGCGAATAAAAATTGGCCCCCCAAATTTATCACAAACTTGAAAGTAATTGAAATTATAGTAACAAAAATTGAGTAGCATTTCTCCTATTTCTCAAATTATTATTCTCTCCATTTCAAAAATATAGTATTTTAAGGTTATGAATGAGTGTTAAAAAGTGATTAAATGATGTAAGAATAAGGAGTATTTTGATTATAATACTCTTATATAATCGTTTATAAAAGAGAAAGTGATTAAAGGTGAAAAAAAAAGTTGTGATAAATAAAGTATAATTGGGAAAAATTGTATTAACTATGTATTGGGTTTATAAAAAAAATACATATGAAACAAAAAAAATTATATAAACAATACATATGAAATGAAAAAAATATTAATGTCTATTAATTCACAACAATACAATTAATCATTTAAAAAAGCTCACACGGGTTTCAACAATTATGCGAGTAGGAAAGTGTGAGAAAAAAAAAAGTTTTTGAGATCACAATCACTATAAGAGCTTGAACAACAAGTTTGGGAGATCCAAAATAAAAATATCATACAATAATATAATCATATTATTTTAGAAGTATCATTACATAATATTCAACTTTATGTTAAATATATTTGTTTGGGCATTAAATAATAATGAGATTAGTGACACAATGATTTATTGCTTTGTAAAGTACTTTCAAATCCGAGGTTCAAACTTCTGTTAATAGCATGTCCCACGACTTAACCACTTATACTGATTCTTGGATTAAATATTAATTTATTAATGAAAACTAAAATAACATTTATCGAATATGTGCCTACTTTTATTCCATTTATTATCAATGAACTTGATAAAACTAGAAATTCAATTAACAACTACGTTAATTTGTTAATAAATACTCAATATACAACACAACGAACTTATAAAAAAATGAAAAAAAAGCATGTTGCAAGGATCGAACTTGTGTCCTAAGATAAAAATTTAACATGAATAACCACTTGTACTATGTGTGATGATTATATATATATATTTTAAACCATTACTATATTTATATATATAAACAAAAGTAAATTTTTTTGGGCCCGGGCGGATGCCCCTACTGCCCTGCCCCTGGGCCAGGCCTGCTTGGCGCAGGACTTCTTAGTGCCTTTCATCATTCCAGCATTATTGTATTGTGATAAACCGGTCAACAAAACAAGGCACATTGCTGCTGACAATGTGTTCCATGAATGCACATAACATATTGATAGTAATTGTCATATTGTTAGAAAGCAGCTTCAGGCCAAACTTTTTCATATGATGCCTATTTCAACTACTGATCTATATGCTAACATTCTTACCAAACCACTTAATCGTACTCCATTCACTCATCTCTCCAAGTTAGGAGTTCTCAATATTCAATCTCGAGCTTGGGGTCTACTGAAGCATACATAGTCTCGAATAACTTATCTTACTTAAAATAGTAAAAGAGTTGTTAAGTGGTTAAGTCAATTGTTAGTTTGTTACACATAGGTTAGTATGGCTTAGTAATTAACAATTGTCTCATTACAACAACTTGTATATAAACTCATTTCCGAGTTTGTAATCGATGAGAATCATTCATTAAATTTTCTAAAAAGGAAAAAAAAATATCGAAAATGGCAACAAATCTTCGTAGTTCTACTCGACTACGGCAAGATTGTCTAAAGGAAAAATAAGGGAATGACTCAAATGCATGGAAATATGAAACATGCATCGATGCATGTGATAATTTTATTTTTGTTTTTTAAATTTTTTTAATATAGATTTGTTCAGAATATTTTTTAACACAAGTTCGTATACAGATTTATCAGAATATGTAAGTGATTTTTATAATTTGGATTTATTTTTTTCTTTACTCTGTGTTCTTAAAAAACTGTACTAAGTAAAACTGTATTCAAAATTTACATATTCTAATAAATCTGTATACGAACTTGTGTTAAAAAATATTCTGAATAAATCTATATTAAAAAAATTTAAAAAGCAAAAATAAAATTATCACATGCACCGATGCATGTTTCATATTTCCATGCATTTGAGCCATTCCCGAAAAATAACTTGGTTCAAAACCAAAAATTCTTACTAGTTTACCGGTTATGATAATTAAAAAAAACTTATCTTATTAGTAATTTTAAATATAAAAAAAAGTTAATTAACATTTTATAATTAAATACTATTATTTTTAAAATATTTATGTTTGAAAGTTGCTAACAAATATTTTTAGAATACTTTTTAAGATTTCTATATTTAATAAAAAAATAATCATGAATGTGCATTACTCTGTGTCTCATAAATCTAAAAACTTGCATTTTTCAATAATTATCTATTACATTTAACGTCTTATTAATAAGTGCACCAAGAACACTTACTATCTTTTATTTTTTTTATTCTCGATATCTTTTTTTTTTAAATTTCTTTATTTTATTTACGAATTTTAAAAAAATAAATACATTGAACTAATATTCTAATAAATACTGTACGAAATTATTTTTTTTAATACATTATATTTTCCATATTGCTAAATTTTTATCAAATGAAGAGATTGAAACGGTTTGAGACGAGTGGTAAGCGATTCAGTCTTGTTTAAGCAAGGTCTCTGGTTCAATTCCTTGAGAATGAAAAAAATTCATATTGAGAAACTCATCTGTCATAATCAGACACATAACCCGGGTTAGATAAGGATGTACCTATGTAGTTGAGGAATCGGATGAAAAAAAAATCCAAAATGGAAAACGAATAATTAAAAAGAAGATAAGAATATATGCCTATAAAGGAAAAGCAATAATAGGATATAAGAATAAGATAGAAAATTGGTAGTAGAAATGGGAATGTGGGAAGAATAAAGAAGATGAGAGAGAGGCAGCCAGGTAAGCATGATGATGCAGGTTGGCAAATGGAGGCTTTGGAAGAGAGAGAAAGAGAAAGAGAGAGAGAAACGGAAGAAGAGATGACAGACTGGCAAATAGGGAGGTCAAGGATTCTTTGTCTCTGTCTTTGTCTCTCTGTCTCACTATATTTATAAATATTTAAACCTCTTTTTTCGACATTCTTTCATTTTTTTGGCTTCTGTGATTCTTTTTCTCATACAAGGAGGAGAGATACCGTTTGGAGTTTGGATCTTCTTCAAGCACCATGAGTCTCTTCGGTCTTGGAAGCAGGTACCCTTTCATTCCCATTCAACTTTCCTTCTTTTTTTTTTCATTATCTATTGTTTGTTTTATTTTATTTTCATTTTAATATTTTTAAATTTCATTCATGATGCATATATTTACCTTCACTTTCTGTGTTTTTTTTTTTGTTTTCCCTTGTGAATATGAACTTGTATTTTAATTTTTGAGTCTGCCCTTGTTTTTAATTATTATTTTTTTTTTTTAAAAAAATAAGGCCCGTTTGCTTAGTCTTAAAGCAAATTGATTATGTTCTCGGCTCAATCAGGATTCAGGAGTGCATCTTTTGGATGATTATGCACAAGTAGTTTTGGCTGAAAATTTTATTGTGAGAAGCAGAAAAAATTCAGCTTCTCCTACAAGCTGAAAAATATAATGTTTTTAGCTGAAGTTCAACCAAACAAGCATATAAAGGCTAATCAAACAAGCATACAAAAATTTTCCCTTTTCTTTGATCTTAAAGGGTTTTGTTAGTCCCGTTGCTAATATGGCTGATCATGGAACTATAACAGGCAGCATGATCGCCAATGTTGATAATATGGCTGTGAAATCTGTATGCTTCAGTTTGATGATTACTTTCTGTGAAAGCAATGTGATTTTGTATTTGTGAAGCTTCTAATGTGAATTTAAGAGATTCAGGACAGATGATTCGAATAGAAATCTGCATGATGTTAATGTTTTTAAACCGGATGTGTTATTATTGCTATTCGGTTCTGCTGTGTCGATGTCTCGAGGATGTAATTTCAAGGCTTTGAAAGATACTGTAAAGTGGGTTGTGTCATGATATTGATATGTCAGATATGCTTGCGTGATTCTTAGCTGGTCATACACACATACTTGACTAGGTGTTGCAAGTATGCTTTTGTTGAGTTTTAGCTGCTTCAATTATGTTTAGGTAGCTCATAATGTCAAGTGATGAATATTATGTCATGAAACTTTATATATGGTACTGACTTTTTCAATATTTACATCTTGATTATGACAATTCAAAAAATGTGTAAAAAGGAACATGTTAACTATGCTTCTAACATTTATAAGCATGTAAAGCTGCTTTCAACAATAACCATTTCAAAACTCTGGTTGATAAATTTTATACAATGCAGATGAGTTATCAGTGATAAGGCAAAGATAATTCGTAGATATACTTATATTTGCCGAATCATTTCAATCTGCAATTTTCTCCCTGATACTTTTTCTTAAGGAAAATGAATTGTTTGATATGATTATATTTTCACTGTTCTTGGGTTTCTCTCTCCTTTTTCTTGTGTTTATGATGACTATTCAAATTTAACCAAGCTTTGATCCATGTAGAAACCAAAAAACATTTCGTCCAAAAAAGAGTGCTCCTTCTGGAAGTAAGGTTGGTCTTTTATATACCAGATTCTTCTGTACTCTTTCTTTATTGTCTATATTTGATTAGTTGAGCCTTAATTTGTGCATTTTGTTGATGAAATGCAGGGTGCTCAACTTCAAAAACATATTGATGCTACATTGGGTAGCGGTAACTTGAGGGAAGCTGTTAAACTGCCTCCTGGTGAAGATATTAACGAATGGCTAGCTGTAAACAGTAAGAATCTTTAATCCATAGAGATTTTTTTTTTCTTTTTCTTGAACTCTTCTTTGTAATTGTTTGGTTTTGCATATAAATTTCCATATATGCACATAGTCCTGTGTAATTTCTGTCATTCATAAATGGTATTTCATTGCAAACATTGCTTATAAAAACTTTGCTCAATGCCATTTTTTTTGGGGTGCAGCTGTGGACTTCTTTAATCAAGTTAATATCCTGTTCGGTACACTTACGGAATTCTGCACACCAAACAACTGTCCAACTATGACTGCAGGACCAAAGTAATTCAGATCCTTCAACCTACTCCTCTTATTTAGTTTCATAGTTTTCCTGCAGCTAGATATACTAATATATTTACACATTTTCACGTCAATAAACTTTAGGGACTTGTAACACTAATAAGTAATACTGAGAATAGGTTTTGTATATATGATATGATATACTAATATGATAAGTAGTTGAGGACAGCTTGCTTGCCAAAGGTAGTTGGTTAGTTAAGTTTCTGTTAATAGTTTCAACTATTTTGGTTAGGGTTGTCGCCAAATATATTTTGCTAATTGCCATATTAGAGTTATAGGTGTTCTATCATTATTTGTTGCTCTTCATTGTGCTAGAGTACACCATGTCTGAAAATTACTACACCTAGATAGTATCTGGTCTGGAGGAATGGCAAAATTTTGTACCTTTCGTAATTGTTATGGGTTATGTCAGAAATTTTACTCCAATTAACATTAAGTGGACTGAGTGCAGAGTTATGTGGAAGATTATGGGTTTGGATTTCTAAGGTGCTGCTGGTTTGCACTTTGCATAGTTAGAAATTAAAGAGATTTTCCAAGTTGATGAATGGAACCATAAGGAAATTTCAACTATGACACTATGAAAATTTGTTCTCTGCACAGAATATCATGAATGAGAGAGTGCATACCAATTTTGTTGAGGTTATAATGCCCTGGTCCACAATTTTTATGCAATTTTCCTTTGTTTTTTAGTGTCCTGTTGGCCATTTCTCTTGAGCTTTATTTTTCTAAAATGGACAAGTTAAATCTTTATAGACAACATTAAACATATGTATGAGACAATCATTTAATGAAATAAACTCTATAGGTACGAGTATCGATGGGCCGATGGTATTACTATCAAGAAACCAATAGAGGTATCAGCTCCAAAGTATGTTGAGTATTTGATGGATTGGATTGAATCACAGCTGGACGATGAAACAATTTTCCCTCAAAAATTAGGTATGTTTAACATATCAATAAAGCTAGTGGGCCACTTTGCTGTATTTTCTGGACTGTTATGTGTTAGTTATTTACTTCATAACACTGTTTTAAACGACTGCTGAACTGCTGCAGGGGCTCCCTTTCCAGCTAATTTCCGAGATGTTGTCAAGACAATTTTCAAGAGATTATTCCGTGTATATGCTCACATCTATCACTCACATTTTCAGAAGATAGTGAGTTTGAAGGAAGAAGCTCATTTGAATACTTGCTTCAAGCATTTTGTTTTGTTTACTTGGGTAAGTGGTTAGAGATTTCTTTGATGTATTTTTGTTTCTTTCTCTTTTGATTTCTTTATTGGGTTGGTTGTGCCTTTAGCATTGCCTCCTCCCTTCTATCCCAATGCAAATGCAGAACAAAAGCTATCATCTCACTTTACTTTTTTACGCCATTTTTTAAACCTGGTTAATGATGTTTAAATTCATGGTTAATCAAGTGTATTAGATGGTTAACCCATTAACAAATATGTACCTATTAATCATTCAATACAAGTGATTGACTTTGAATTTATGCATTAGTAATCAGGTGTAAAAAGTAGTGGGAGATTATAGGGTTTGAATGCAGTAATCGGAACACATGCATTTGAATTTAACTTCATCCATCTTATTTCCTTGGCTAAATTGTTTATTTGGTCTCTTACCTTATTTTTCCCTATCAAATTGGCCCCTCACGTTTTTTTGGTATCATATTGGTCCCTCATATTTCTTTTTGTTATCAAATTGGTTCGAGTCACTATTCATCATACGTGTCAATATCATATTGATCCAAATTTGCATCATTGGAGAGAGAAATGACATGTGTGCTTATTATAATGGTGTACGTTGGATGCACAGTGATTCAGAGACCAAATTGATAATGAAAAGAAACATGAGGGACTAATATGATACCAAAAAAGCATGAGGGACAAACTTGATAGCGAAAAATAAAATAAGAGACCAAATGAGTAGTTTAGCCTATTTCCTTTGAATTTACTGGCTTATATGCTATCTTGTGTTGCAGGAATTCCGTTTGATTGACAAAGCAGAGCTGGCCCCTCTTCAGGACCTTGTTGAATCTATTATACAGTTTTAGTGTTGTTGTTCCCTTCCCTTATTTTTGGGGAGGTTAGACATTGGAATGTTGGGGCATACTGTATACATTTTTGTGTGTTTATATTGCCCTATTAGAATAATTTTTAAATAAAAAATCTTTAGTCATCCTTTTGTGTTTGTCTGTCCATTGTTGTGATGGTTTCTCAAGAATCTTGTGAATCAAGCAAAACCTCTATGGCAAGCAAAATAATAGATGAATCGACCCTTTGTATTTGTAGCAGATAGCAGATGTTTCAAAGTTGTGTTTTTTAGTAATCCTGTTAACCTAAGGGGAAGAACACTGTAACCCTGGGCATGATAGGAGTATTTTAGGTGTTACAAAGTCTCACATTGATAAAGTATGTGATGGATGAATCATTTAGCAACCTTTCTCTTATGAGCTAGTTTTCGTGCTGAGTTAAGTCTAATTATTTAACAAATGCATTAAGCTTAAAATTAAAGATAAGGCAATTACTATTTATTTTTTCTTTTGGTGTGCATCACGGTCTCTCGGTTGAGAGTTCCTTATGAGATCTAGTCATAGGAGGGGAAATAGAATAGGTCGAATCAGGTTTGTTTCTTTTTGGTGTAAATCAAGGGTGTCCTATTGATAGTCAGAGACTAAACCTTTTCAAGGCGGAGAAATCACCGAAGTGGGTATAGCATATTTCAACAAAGCCTATTCCATACCACGGCAGAAGTTGAACCCCTGGCATCATGTTCGAGGAATCCGGCTATTTACTAATTGTGCTGGACTTTGTTGGTTGTCGGATCAAGTTTGTTGATAAATAAGTTTGACCTGATTCATTAACGAATATATTTTTTTAGATCTAAGCCTAACTTATTTACTTGTTATAGACTAATTTTTTATGTTTAAGACTGACCAATTTTAAGGCCTATTAACATATTAAAAAACCTACTATATAATAATGTTTTCAAATAGGTCAAAAGTCTAGCAAACCTACTTTGAATAAACTTTCAAAAATAGGTCAGTGTACAACTAATAGGCCAAAAAAATTTGTAGTACACGATTCCAAACTCCATATGATTAGTCTATGTAAAAGTTTGTCATACTATAAAGCTTCTAAATAGGTTAAAAACTCAACAAAATGCCTTTACATATGTAATGCCAAGATTTCTAACACAAAAATAATATTATATTTAGAGTTAATAATCACTTTGGTCCTCGAAAGTTATACTCAAAAGATTTTCTACATCAATTTAGTCTCTCAAAGATAAACATGGCACCACATTGGTCATTTTAGGGACTTATTTGATGACCAAATGAATCTTTCGGGGACCAAAATTTACGCTTCATGATGCCATGTTGATCTTTAAGGGGACTAATGCAAAAAATCTTTTGGAAACTAAATTGATGACAAAATTTATTTTCAAGAACCAAAATAATTATTATTATATTGAGATTCTAGATTTGCCGAAAAATTTCAACCTTTTAACCATAATTTCTAGCAAAACAAGCTTGCACACAATTTAAATTCCCAAACAAAAATCAAGGTTACACATACAGTTCCAACATAAAGATCCTGGGATAGCAAATACATTATTTATTTTCCAAAGTTACACATCGAGAGCCTTGGTTTATTACTCTAAACATAATATGGTTTACACAATGCCACACCACCGAGAGTTACCTATTCATCGTTAAGGTTCCCGTCAATTCTCATAGATCCTTCCACTAGGTTCTTATCCTCCATGGGATCCTCTTCCTCATCCTCTTCCTGTTCGTTGTTAAGATTCACACCCTCACTCAAAGTATATTCCGGTGGGGATGTGAATTTAACTCTTCGGACAGGAACAAACGAGTGAACAACAAGGCACAAAATATGCAACATACCAAATAATTTAAAAGATAGAACTTCTAGCCAATACCAAAACAATGCTGCAATGTGGCAAGTAGTAGTTTCGTCGTCAAAAGAACAACTGCAAGTGATGAATGGGTTGTAACATTTTTTATACATCAATGGTGATGGGTGTGGGTGAGGGTAGGTGAGTGGCGATCGTCCTTCTCAGCGATTGGCAGTACGATAGCGGGATCTGAAAAGCAAGTGGTAAGAGGTTTAACAAGGTTAAATGTGTTATTTTATTTTGTTTGTTTTTATTTGATACTAGTTTTAAGCTGGTGGATTGCATGGGTTAGTTATTAATTAATTACAAAATAAATATTTTGATCTATTTCTTTCTTTTCTCATTCTTTAACCTTCGTGATGGTTTATTAATTATTTTCATGCTCAAATAATTGTTAATCATTGTATTTTCGAATTAAATCAGTACAAACTAATTTGTAAACATAAATTTATGGAAAAAAAACCCTCGCAATTGCTCTTTGAGTTCAACTTATTTGTACCAACTTATTTCTAAATATATAAAAAAAATTGACGGAATTATTGAAATGGTTGTCAAATTCAAATCTGAAATTCTGTTCGCAGTAACGAAAATTTAAATTGTCGCTAAATCAATAGCTTAAATCAAAATATTTTACTATCAAAACAATTCGTGACGGAAAAAACCGTTGCTAAAATAGCGTATCAAAAAAGAATATTGAATTTCTAAAGTTAAAAATTTTGGCAGTTTATATCCATTGCATTTTTGAAATGGTCATATTATTGATAAGTTCAAATCTGAAATTCCATTAATATTAGCGACAGTTAAAACCGTAGCTAAATGATCAATTTCGACTGTGAGGTTTAATTAAAAACAGTTTGCGTCGGTTATAACCGTCGCTAAAACAGTGTTTGAGGTTTAAAATAGAGACACGTGGATGCCTACAAATTTCAGCATTCTTTAAAATTAGCGACATTTAAAACCGTAACTAAATGATCAATTGCAACGTGCAATTTTATGGGAAAACAGTTCGCGGGGGTTATAACCGTCGCTAAACCAGCGTTTTAGATTTGAAAAAAGACACGTGGATGCCTCCAAATTTCAGCTTTCTTAAAAATTAGCGACAGTTATAGCCGTAGCTAAATAATCAGTTTCAATAGGGGAAAACAGTTTACGGCAGTTATAACCGTCGCTAGATTAGCGTTTCAAATTTGAAAGAGAGACACGTGGATACCTCCAAATTTAAGTATTCTCCAACTTTTAATGTGGAACCTCCAATTTGGTGAGAGTGAATGTGAGCCTCCAATAGTAGATACCTTTTTATATAAAAAAGAAGAATTTTTTACCTTTTAATTTCAACTATTCATTTTTAATAATAACAAATCAATGGTTGTTGTAAAGTAAGATAGGACTAGAGGTAGAGTGTAGCACCATCTAGCACTTTAGAAATGTTGGATCATAAAAAATCCCTAAACTTACAACAATAGACAATGCAAGTCTCCCATTTGTTCATACAAGAAAAGTAATAACCAAAATGAATAATAATTATGGCCCATGCAGGTCTCGAACCTGCGACCTTCGCGTTATTAGCACGACGCTCTAACCAACTGAGCTAATAGGCCACATGTTTTGTCATAGTAAATAATTTAGTTTCATTATTGTACATGCAATTAGATTGATCTCATCCTAAACTTATTTTTATAGGCCTTATTTCTAAACTAGCGTGTCGACATGCACACTTCCTTGCGTGTCTACCCGCTTTCCTATTTTCGTGTTTGTTGTTGTAAATGATTAGAGTTATTAGTCAGTTAGGTCCCTGAAAGATATCCGTGATATCAGATAGGTCCTCGAAAGATATGTGGCATCTCTTATACCCCTGAAAGATCACATTGGCGTCCCGTTAGTCCCGCCGTCTAACACCGTCAGTTTGTGTTTAACGGAAGCTGACGTGGCATCAGATAGGTCCCTGAAAGATACCCGTGGCGTCAGATAGGTCCCTGAAATTTTATTTTTTAAAAGTGTCATAAATTTTATTTTTTTATCTTTACTCATATATAATAAATTTTTATTTACTTAAGTAATTGGAAAAATTAATAATTATAAAGGGTAAAAAATAATAATAAAAAAACATAATTAATATATTAAAAGTCTAAACAATAATTACAATTCTTAAAAAAATTTATTTTATTTAAAATAGAACATATAAATAAAAATGGATGAAGTAATAATAAAAAAAAACCTCAATAAAACAATACATATAAAACCTTTAGAATAAAGTCTTATATACAAGATCAAAAATAAATTCCGAATTAAAAATAAAGTCTTTACATGTAGGATATCATATATAAGACGATCATAGTGGGAGTATGTATTAAAAGTGTTTATAGAAAAAATATAACATGGGAATCACTTTGACTTCAAAGATTATCTGCATCGTTGTATTGGTTTCTATGCTTCCAATTTATGAAAATTATCGTTGAAGATCTTTCTAATTAACTTGAGTGATTGAACCCACTGCAATGGTGCAAATAACTACTCAAGTTAAAATCTCGTAATTGAGTCTTTTTTTAGATTAGTGCAGATTTCCATTGACTTTTTCTTCATTAATTTTAAAGCGGTAGAAGGAATGGCGGAATGCTCTAAGATGGGGAAGGAAAAAGTAACTTACCATTTACACAACAGAAAAAAATTTGAAGTAGAAAAGAGTAGACATAGGCTATGTTTGGCAAAACTAACTTATAGCTGTGAGCTTGTAGCTGATAGCTGTGAGCTTATAGCTAATAGTTGTGAACCTAGTTTATAGCTGTGAGTTTATAACTATATAACTAGCTTATTGAACTAGAGCTGTTTGGCAAAAATAGTTGTGCAACTAATTTAAACATGTTAAATGACTCAAAAGTACATAACATGTAGAATAATAATTAATATTGACATTCATGTTTCAATGACGATAATATTACACTAGTAGCTTATAGAGAAAGACATATACTTCATTCATATAGATATAAATGATAAAAAAAATTATAACATTCATAATAATTATTGCTAAGTACTACTGCACTTTAAATATTTTTATTATTTTTATAAAAATGTCACGGTATCTTTATTAACAATGACAAGAAAGAATGACAAAACTTTTAGCCTATTGATTGGACACACCGCCATCACAAAATCACACAAATCCAATCTGAACCTAATTCACAAAATAAAAAAAAAAATTTGAGGATAGCAAAAAAGTGAAAGAGAAATTTGATGATCAATGTTGAAATAAATATCACATACCTTTATGTCTCCTGAATCAATAATTAAATATAAGATTTCTTTATGAGTGGTTTTGGTGTGGTGCGTACATATGTTGAATATATAGAAGAATTCTAGGTTTCTGGGTTTGAGGAAAAAAAGTAAAAAATTTGGGGGATAATATTAATTTGGGCCAGAATAAATAATAATATAATTTAATAAAAAAAGGGTAAAATTGAGATATGATTTATTGAAAGCTCTTATTTTTTCTCAAAGCTACCTGATGTAGCTTTCTAAAAGCTAGCTTTCAAAAGCTATAAGCTTCCTTTTTGAAAGCTATAAGCTTCTTTTATTTTTTGTTCACCAAACAGCTTTAGTAGCTTATTGACCAAATCAATAAGCTAAAAACTACTAGATAAGCTATAAGCTTGTCATACCAAACACACTCATAATGGTGGAGTACGGAGATACAATTTTATTTTTCTTTTTTTTTTTAATATATCCATCAGTATAGAGATAATGTTGTATGGGTGAGAAAGTGTTCAAAATTCCATGGGCAAATTGCATCACTGCGCTAGGAAGAATACTATTAGCAAAATATTCTTGTTTTATATCAAACCCAATATACATGTCTCCGTGGGTAGTGAGGCTATTAAATGTTATCAATGATATATTTTAAACGGTTTCTGCAAAGTATAAAGTTGCTTAAGGTAGTGTTTTTTTTTTTAATTTTTTTTTTTAACGTTAATTGAATGGAGTTGCTCTAGTGGTTTTAAGTTGAGGCTGAATAGAAAACTGTTAAAAAAATATATAAACAAGGTATGATATTTAGGTAACCGATAATGTACGTGAAGTTGTAGAGATGAATGATAAGATTTTAAAAATAATTAAAAAAATTTAAGAAATTCAATAAATACATAAGTTTGTGAGTAGTTATTATTGAAGAAAAAAGGTGATAGATACCAAAACTTGTTATGCCTTTGTATATAGTTATAGAGATCCTCAGAATAAACTAAACTCCCTTATTAAAGTTTACTCTTGTAATCAAAGTTCTTACACTTGATCCTTTGTTAAGATAGTACCACAATGTACAAAAGTAGTAACAAAGAAGACCCTTGTGAGGAAATGATCATTTGGTTGATAGAAAGAGTTAATATACACACTATCTATTTTTCCTCAATTACATTAAAACCATAACAATATCTTCTAAACCATCATGTTTGTAAGACCCACATTTTTCCTACATAAATTATTCAATTCTTGGACCTCATGTTGCATAACTTTAAGAATGGGATTGGAGATAAAAGATATTGGTCGGAAAAAAATGGAGTTTCGCCGGAGAAGATGACCGGAGACAAAAAATTTGACGGAAGGACCAAATGTGATAATGGAAGTAAACTTAAGGGACCACTTTCAAACAAAAAACTTGAGGGACCACTTTAAAACAAATAAATAACTTAAGGGATTAAAGAAACAGTTTTACCTTTTATTTTTATATAAGGTGTTCAAATATGACATTCATAAATGTTGTGATATATATCTAAGTTATAACTGAGTAAAGTTATAAGCTATTTAAGTTGACTCTTATAAAATATGATTTTTATGAATCATTTATTTTATTTATTTTGTTTATGTTATTGAATTATAATTGCATTTAATTTAAAAGATTTATATGATTTTCAAAACCTTATGTCTTTTTCATAGTGAGTCCAATTTGAATAATGTAAGAGTTAAAAAGTGCATGTGAAAATGTATTATGTAAGATCATGGTTTTTCCTACGTGAATTATTTAATTTTAGGACCTCATCATAATGCATAATATTAAGAAAAACTTTATATTCACTTTGTTTCATATACACGGTTTAGTGTATATAGTATTTTGGAGAAAACATTATTATATGACTATATTATAACTTAATAAAAACCTATGTTATGTAAGTTGATTTTTATAAAGTAGAATCTTATCAACCATTTATTTTTATTTTTATTATTTGATGAAGTTTGATTGAATTTAATTTAAAGGTTTATGGAATTTTCATAACTTCATATCTTTTTCATGGTGAGTCCAAATAAAATGATTTTAGAATCAAAATGATCATATGAAAATGTAGTGGGTATTTTGTATGATTGAATTTCTTTTTATTTCAAGTTTGAAAAAATTATATTTCTGGAATTCTTTTATGCAAATGATTTTATAAACTTTAGAAATTTTCACATGGAACTTGTTTTATAATATGAATTTAAACCTTGTCTATGATATAAAAAAAAATTATTTTTCCTTCCCTTGTCCTATGAGTGCCATGCCTATTTAGAGAAGGAGGGAGGTTTCATTTGTTTTTCATATTGTCTGAAATTCAAAATTTGAATGCATGCATGGAAATTAGTTTGTGGAGTTATGAGTTACACAAATACTCACATATTGGCATTAATGTTCACCTAGAAGTCCCACATACATCCCTTTATGAAGAGGTGCCTTTGAATTCAGATTTTTGAGAGTCAAAGGTTGAACCTAGCTAGACCAAAAGAGAGTCACATTCACTCATAAGAGAAAAAAATAAGCCAACCCCCCTTGACAGTCTATGAAACTCGCCCCCCTCTAGCCTAGGAACCCCAATCTCTTCTCATCTCTATAAATCGATACATCTAAGACCCTTGTAATCTTTTAGATCTCTAAGCAAACAAAAGACAAAAAAATATTCCTACATTGGTGAGGAGAACTCATGGACTAGGAGGAGGGAGAGCAAGAGCATACATTTGCATTTTGAGGAAGCTTTGTGTGTGTAATTAGGAGTTAAGGTATTTGCAAATCACTTTTGTTCATCTTTTCTATGTTTTTGGTTTTGATTGAAAATGAAATTTTAATAAATCTCTCATCTTCTTTATACATTCTGAATCCTTAAACTATTAGTGGTAATTCTAAAAAAAAATGATTTTCTATTACTATTGCTATGATTACATGATTATGTCTTTTAAGAGATTGTGATAATAACACTTCTTCAAGAAATAATTTTGGGTGGTGATAGAGTGGAAATTTTGACTAGTGAAAAGTTTTCTTTTTCTACCCAAAAGTGTATTCTCTAAAAAAAATAAGAGTGAAGTACGACTTTGGTCCCTCATATTTTTTAGATAGGACACTTTAGTCCATCAATATGTGGAAATTCACTTTTAGTCCCTGAAGATTTTTTTTATGGGACACTTAAGTCCGCAGTTGAAGTAGTTGGTGGAGTGGACAGAGCGACTTAAGTGTCCCATAAAAAAATGTTCGGGGACTAAAAGTGAATTTTCACATTTTAAGGGACTAAAGTGTCTCATCTAAAAAAATGAGGGACCAAAGTGGTACTTCACTCAAAAAAGAATAAATGTTTATGGAAGTAAAATTTCTTTTGGCTTAAATACCAAAAAGGTCCCTATAAATATTGACGTTTTTGAAATTGGTCCCTGTAAAAAAAAATTTTGTTTTGGTCCCTGCATTTAAAGAACGTTTTGGTTTTGGTCGTTGCATTTACAAAACGTTTTGGTTTTGGTCCCTCCTATTAGACGTGGAAGGAAAATGTTGAAAACGTAATGTATTACATTCTATGACCAATTAAGAATGATATTCTTGCATTAATTCTCAAGGGTAAAAAAACAACTTCTACTACATAAAAGAACCAATTCAAAAATCATGATAGTAGAGGGACCAAAACCTATGAAATCTAATAACATAGGGACCAAAACCTATCAAATCTAATAATATAGGGACCAAAACAAACTACCAACATAATTATGTGGACCAAAATTTAACCAGGGACCAAAACCAAAATGTTTTGTAAATGTAGGAACCAATTTCAAAGGAGTCAACTTTTACAAGGACCATTTTCATATTTTAAGCCAATTTCTTTTTAACGAAGAAGGATAAGACAAAATGTATGTGATATATGCATGAAATGAATTTTTACTTGATATTGTGATTTTGGTTTGAAATATTTCTTTTAGTATGGAAAAAAAAGGAAGTATTTTGTTTATGTTTGAGTATTTGTGATTATATGTGTGATTGATTTATGAAAAAATATATTTTTATCATTAAATCTTTAAAAACATTCTCATACTTAGACTATAGATAACATTGGATAAGCCATGAAAAACACTTAAACTATGTTTAAGGTTATATACGTGCTCATCTTCTTTATGTGGTTTTGTTTTCTCTTACCACATTATCATAGTCTTCAGGGTTTCATAGTTGATCACTACTTTCTAAAGCGAAGAGCATGTGAGCGTGAGGGAGTCTACCTTTTTGGAATTATGTTAGTGACAGGTAACTTTTACCTTTGCTAAAACCTTTTTTTTATCAATCCGCTTTCTCGTGTTCAAATTTTGAACGAAATATTCTTATGGCATGTGGTATATATAGAAAAATCTCATTTCAATTATTAATGTCTTCTCTAAAGGAAGGAGAAATGGGAGGACATAAAACTAAAATGTAAATAAATGTGAGTTAGAGGAATAAAATAGAGTTGAATCATAATTTGATTCACTCGGAATAACACATTTAGGCCCTTATCAAGAGGGCACATAAAAAATAAGTTGATTGTACGATTTAACTTGTTAGTTTTTTATATTTAGTTGGAAGAATGAGGAATTTGTTGAATATATCAATAATTAACAAGGGTATAATTAGAAGAGGTTAATTTATGTCAATCACATTTTTTAAGGACATCATCTTCCTTTTATAATGGTAAGTTAACCTTGAGATCTAAGTGTAATCTTTAATAACCTCCTCTTTAAATGGTGTAGCACATTAACATCATGGTTTAGAAGATATTTTTATGGTTTTAAAGTAATTGAGGAAATATAGATAGTGTGTATTGTAACGACCCAACTTTTTAATATAACCTCTCTTAGAAATTAGTGACCATTTTTTTAAAAACAAAAATAATAAACATACAATAAACAACACCTCATGCGGAAGCAAAATATAATACCTTTATATATATATACACTATCTATACTATCATATAAAGCAAACATGGTTTGTACGTAATTTTGGATTTCCAATAATACCCTTAAACTCCAATTCCTAGCATGATGGTTTATTTAGTTGGTGGTTTCTCAAACAAAAAATTGTTCTAACATAAAAAGGCAACTGCAACGATATGACCTTCCCAGAAACGAAAACCCCATTTCCATATCTGCTACTACCATTATTGTGCAATTCTTCTCCCATCTATAGTCTCAAATATACTATTATATAAAGCAAACATGGTTTGTACGTAATTTTGGATTTCCAATAATACCCTTAAACTCCAATTCCTAGCATGATGGTTTATTTAGTTGGTGGTTTCTCAAACAAAAAATTGTTCTAACATAAAAAGGCAACTGCAACGATATGACCTTCCCAGAAACGAAAACCCCATTTCCATATCTGCTACTACCATTATTTGTGCAATTCTTCTCCCATTTGTAGTCTCAAATACACTATATACTATTATATAAAGCAAACATGGTTTGTACGTAATTTTGGATTTCCAATAATACCCTTAAACTCCAATTCCTATCATGATGGTTTATTTAGTGGGTGGTTTCTCAAACAAAAAATTGTTCTAACATAAAAAGGCAACTGCAACAATATGACCTTCACAAAAACGAAAACCCCATTTCCATATCTGCTACTACCATTATTTGTGCAATTCTTCTCCCATCTGTAGTCTCAAAAACAAAACCCCCATCCCCCTCTTCTCTCTCTTTCTCTCGATCTCTTTCACACATCATCTCAGTTCCTGGCTGAGGATGCAATGTTCTTCTTCTTATCCTTCTTTGAAGATAGGATGGATTTTCAGAGGACTCAAGATCAATGTCTTCCCAAAAGGAAATCCACTTTAATTTCTCATGCGATAAACGGTATTGTATCTTAATTCTTCTTTCTCTTTCTTCCTCCACCACTGGATCTCTTCATTTCGTCACGATTTATGCCCAATTATGTCATTACTGTTTATTGCATGTATTTTAATATGTGTGAATTCTATTTTTTTTAAATGGTGCAAAGGATGTAGTTAACATTATTGGGGAAGGAGGTGCCACTCCGGCTTTGGTTATGCAACTTTAAGCACCACCGTTGTTGAATGAAAATGATCATTTTCACACGAGCACAAGGTCGAGAAAGGGAATGTGTTTGCCCATTGAAATAGAAAGGATAAGTTTGCTTTATCTATTACTATTATTATATTTATAAAAAAAACATTACTATTATTAAAAAAACAGAATTCACCTATCGAAAAGCCAAGTAGAGGACAAAGTCCTGAGTAAAGGCCACGTGAATTTCTTGAATAAAGATGCTAAAAGAGACACGTGTTTTGAGGCTTTCTACTTTATGCAGGTGTGTTCAGGGAAAAGAGACACGCGTAGACTTTCTACTTTATGCAAGGGATAAAGACACGCGTTTTAGAGTTATATTTAAATAAATATAATCATTTTCATATACAAATTAATACTTACTATATTTAATTTAAATAAATACATAAAAATACAGAAGCAAGTAAAGAGATTGGACCTATAATCAACGCACCAAATTTTTTTTTAGCATTAATTTCCCAATGTTGGAATAGTTTATTTTTATACAAATTAATACTTACTATATTTAATTTAAATAAATACATAAAAAATACAAAAGCAAGGAAGGTGATTGGACCTATAATCAACGCACCAAATTTTTTTAGCATTAATTTCCCAATGTTGGAATAGTTGATTTTTATATCATGATTTAGCACAATAATTTCCGCTAGGGCACTATACGTATCTAATCTTATTTAAGCATCAACAGTTTTTTATATATAGAACATTTTTTGGATTTTTTTATAAGTTATATGTTATTTATTTTTAATGTTAGAGGAGTTTTCAAACTTTAAATAACTATATTTAGTTATTCAATACCGTCAATTATCTTATAAAATATTTCGAAGATGAACATATTTAACATATAAATAACATTCATAAAGACCAATTTTTCAATATATCATTTTATTATAAACAACTCTTTATAACAAAAACACGACAATGGGAATGCAGGGCGACAGGCACGGGAGTGTCTGTCGACACGCTAGTATATATAATAGAAACTCATATATATTCATCACATTACATCATTTGGTTTCTTTTTCAAAATACATAACTTTCTAACTTTTACAAAATAGTAGACTCTGAGTTATCAAAACTATTCATAGACTATACCCAGAGCATAGGTTTCAACTCCAAAATGAGGTTAGGGTTCCCTAGATACGTACTTACATATGCCACCATTAAGCAAAACTACTCCTCGTCGGCATTCAGTTCCACCGGGTCCTCTTCCGGATCCTCCTCGTTCTCACTTTCCCTCTCAGGGGAAAGTCGACAAGATGTGCTAGGACGAGTAGGTGTGTCACTTCTATTCCTCTCCGAACGGGGAGGAGTACGCGGAGGAATTGGATTACCACGACGTTGACCATAATTTGGTGGAGGAGGGTTAGGACGATAAACATACGGAGGTGGAATATGCATAGTATATATCATAGGAACTCTTACCCTTCGCGGGCGCATCCAAGACAGGGGATTAGGATGTCGGAAAACTATTTCCACATCCCCTTCAAAAGTGGCTCCGGAGCCATCAAAATGCCACACCCCTATCGTCAGGGGGTGCATCTCCACACAAAACAGGTTGCGTGCCATCACCTACATACAAGGGCAGGGAGTAAGTCATTGCTAATTACGTTAACACAAATGGTAAATAACATTGGCTAAAAACAACAATCACAACTATCATATAGCAAATAGTATACAAGTAGATATGGGCAAACCGTTTTCATCAACCATTTATCTTTTCGTTAGTGACATGATGCATGCTCTTTCATCTCTCATTTCAATTCCAGGGGCTTCATAGTTTGATGGGAGCTGGCCTCATGGTTTTCTACACCCTACCCTAATCCCGCATCAACCATACCAAACTGAAGCTAAGCATCACAATTTTCGAAGGGAGCTGGCCTCATGGCTTTCTACGCCCTACCCTAATCCGCTACAACCATTCGAAATTGGAGCATATTGTATTACCCACATTTTTTCCCATTTTAATAAATTGATTTTTGAGAATTTATGATTGGGTAGTTATTTTTGAATTTATATAAATACTCCAATTGATTTAAATTTATGAATGAAAACAATTGGTTGGAATTTATTTTTATAGCGACAAATTATTTGATTTTGTGTTTTGAAGACATTCTTATTTATTAGTTTAAAGGATTTGTTTAACTTTAAAAATCCATAACTTTTGATCTGTAAATCCCAATTTAATGAATTTACAGTCAAAACGATCGCATTAAAATGTTGAAAATGTAAGCATCGTATTTATAGATAGTAGAAAAAGATCCCCAAGTACATCTGGTCATCATAAAGTAAAGTAAGTTCAAGGTACTATGTCCATAAACTGAAAATACATATAAAGATATAAAAGAAAAGACCTCAACTCTCAAACACTCCAAAAGTATATACAATATATATAACAACTCAAAAACAAAGTGTTCGAGAGCAGGTCAACTAGTCCTCCACGCATCCATCTGGTCCACTACAGCTACAGAGTCGGTCCGAGATCCATAACATCTATACTATGCCTATACCTAGGAACCACTAGGTCCTCCTCGAGGTCTAGAAACCGGCTCGACTAGTACCACCTCCTCCTCGCTCTCCCCCTCCTCAGGGTCCTCCTCGATCTCGTCTGACAGGGTAGAGGCCCTACCACTGGGCATAGGATCTGCAACTGGTACAGTCCTACCAACACCTGTCGGACCAGATGAGGGAACATCAGCATTAGTGAAAACTCTAGAAGCAGAGGGGTGAGAACGAGTGGCTGGTCGGAAACGGAAACTATGAAATCTACGTACTGGTCGAGCTGGTAGTGGTGGTCCTCTATATGTATAGAACAGGGGTACATGCATAGTATATATGATAGGGATCCTAAACCTATGAGGGAGCACCCGAGCAAGGGGGTTAGGGTGATAGAGAGTAATCTCCACCTCACCCTCAAAAGTAGCTCGGTGCTCCTCATATGTCCAAATACCTCTAGGGATGGGTCTGATCTCGACGCAAGCTAGGTAACGAGCCTTCACCTATCAAGGGCACATGGGTAAGCATATACATACACATAATCAAATAAGGATAACTGGAAAATAAACATCCCCAAATAATCTCATTATTAATCAACAAGAAAATGCATATGATCACATCAGATTCATTTATAATTAAATTCTTTAATTATTGTGGCATGATGCATGATATCTCTCTTTCTTGATAGTCTTCAACTAATCACTCAAATGGACGTCCTTCCATAACTTCAGTGTATTCCCATAATACAATAAATACGTTATCAGAACGTATGGCGTACTTGCTCGAAAGTGATAAACAACGTCACCTTATCTGGTGAACGTCACGTCGCCAAAACGTAAAACTATCACTTAAATTCATCTTGTCACAAAGACACAATAACCACATCGTCAACCTTCATATGGTGTCGAGCAAGCAGTAACAGTTGGCACTCCTAGAGGCCCTCCTCATGTTCCTCGAACATGACAAACGATAACTCATCACCATTCACCATGCATGAATGCAGCTCATTAATATTAGCCATTAGTCTCATCATTTGCATCACACATCTTGTGATGGAGACAATAATAAACTCATCAAGCATGGCATAACTGATAACCAAATGTTACCACTAAACTGAGTATATCAATTTATTTAAGTGTAATTGGGTTTGCATATAAGTGGTTAAGTTGGAAATGGCATTCTTAAGAAATTTTAGATTTTATACTTGAGTATTGGTTCAAAGACTCAAGTAGTTCATGATATCATAAAAAAATTTTGCATCAGTCAACCCAGAACACTCGAGTATTTCTTCAAACACTCGAGTCTTTCATCAGCCCAGAACACTCGAGTCGTTCTTCGGACACTCGAGTATTCCACTAAACTCTGAACTTTATGCATCAGACAATACTCGAGTTTTTCTCAAATATGGTGCCAACAGATGCACTGGTGCATCAAACAACACTCGAGTCTTTTGTCAAACACTCGAGTATTGCCGACAGCAAATACACTGAAAATTTGGGTTTCAATATACCATTTTCAAATTTAACCAATTTTAACTCAAACCAACACTTAACAGAACTTTATTTATGCATAATAAACATGTCTCAACACTTGTAACATGTCAATTAACAGAGAATCAAAATCTCACAACAATTATGCATAAAAACATATTTTCAACAACTTCAAATACCAAAATCAAATATACTCATTTTAACTTGTTTTCAGCATCAAATAAGTTCACATGCAACATATCAAACTTGTCTCAACAAGTCTCAGAGCACAGATTGGCCTCCAAGCCAATATCCTATTTCAAACTAAGCCCTTTAAGCCTCATGGTGGCTCTCAACATAATTTACTATAATTAAACCTTATTCTAGTGAATGTATAGCTTCACCCTTACCTCTATGTCGTGCAGAAACAAGAGTTTGACAGAGATTTAACTTCCAAGCTGGATTTCCCAAAAATCCTTTGACAGCAACACAGTTTGAACAGGGCCACAAGACCATTGATTTTAATGAATGAATAATGCAAAAGAATTAGGGAAATTGATTAGAAATTATTCTCTGCAACATGCATGGGAGAATGAAACGAAATTCAAGTCCAAAAGGTTCATGAGCTTGCCAAAATCGAAGGCCAAAGTAAGCATCAAGAACTAGTTCCCAATTTTGACAGAAAAAGGACTCCAACTTTCGAGCTTCAATTCTCCTGGCACACAAACTCTCAACTCACGATTTCGGTGTCTTTGCAAAGCTCAGGATGTAAGCTTTGCAATGGTGTATAATTTTCTTACAGAGACTTAACAACAAAGGAGAATCGACGAGATGAAGTCGAAAACCCTAACATGCAACTTTGATCAACAAAGGATCCAATCTCAGCCAAGATGGCTTTAAATAAGCGAATTCCAGACTCATGCAAGTCGACACGAGGCCATAGACGTGTTGCTGGGTTGATTTCATGTCAAACCCAAGAGTTAGTGGAGTGGTGATTCATCAAACGCACTAACTCGTGCAACTCTGCTCGAAACACTCGAGTGTTTGGTAGAAACAATCGAGTCGACAACACTTGAGTCTTTCGACCAAAAATTTAAAAAAATATATTTTATTTTTCTTTCCCTCCAAAATATTTCTAATATTACTCCTAGGTCCTAAAACATGGACTAATATGCAAAACTCTTATTTTTGCATAGAAAATAATTGTGAAATTATTTTCCATCTATTTGTGTTGGCAATTCGGCAAGTATATCGATCGCACAAGTAATAAAGAGTAAGTAAAATTATCGTTCCGCTTGGGGATTGCAAATTGTTTCTAATTTCTTTCAACTAATTGCGATTACTATGTATAACTTGTATGGGTTTAGAGTTTAGAGAGATATAGGAGAAAAGGTAGAATGAAACAAATCAGAAACTAAAAAGGATTTAGAAACAAATATGGAAAAGGTTAGGAACTTGGTTTCATTGTAGGATCAGGTTATTAATTATGAAAATATGTTTTCCAATAAATCAAAAACTCCAGAAACAATAAAAGCTAGATCCCTCTAACAATTATGTTTCTTACTAAACTTTACCCCTTAATCCCTTAAGTGAGTTAGTTTATAAGAGTTATACAATTACCCAAAAGTATTCGTACGAGTTGAATAATTATATTGTTTGGTTGAAAGGCCTAATCTTAATCCTAATTTTCCAATTAAGGTTCAGACTACCAAATCAAAACATAAAGTGATCAATTCCATGATTGTAATTAAAACACAACCAAGCAATTGATTTATAAAGGAAAAACATTAATTCATAAATAAACACCCAAATTAAGATACATACAAATCCACCATATTCCTAACAAGAGGTTCAGTTATACATATTGGGAGAAGAAGGAAAAGGAATAGGAAAAACTAATCATTATAGACAATAATTAATTTACCCCCAAGAGATCTTCAATCTTCCAATCTTCAATCCTTGTGCCTTGCCTCCTTGCTCTCAATTGCAGAACAACCTCTCTTCTCTAATCCTAATTTTATTCTAATCTCTTATTTGGCTTTGAAAAGTCTACCTAACCTAATGGAAAAACCTATATTTAAAGTCTAAAACTAATCCCAATTGATAGGAAACAAAACTGATCAGAAATCAGCCCAATTGGGCTTCTGCGTCGCTCGCGCGCCTGGGGGCCCAGGACCACACGCTTGGGCGCATAGGTCTGATTCTGTGCATGATGATCGGGGGTCGCGCGCCTGGGCGTGGGGATTCAACGCCTGGGCGTGCCAGCCTACTTCCGACTCCGTTTCGCTCCGTTCTTGCGCCACTTTCAAGGTCTTTTCATCCTCTCTTCAGCTCCATTATTATTTTCTTCAATTAAACTCCGAAAGTACATGAAAAAACACAAAACAGATCAAAACGTTCAAAAAAATTCTAAATTACCTAACTTCCTAAAAACAATACAAAAAGTCCTAAATTTACAAGAGAAACAAGCCAAATCCATAGTAAAAGGGAGTCTAATTCATGCTCAAAACATCATATATTAGACCCAAATCAATTTGCACACGTAATACATAATTTTAATCAAAGATTATAATAAAAAATTAATTATAAATAAACTTTATAATTAACCTTTATTAATCCATGATTAAAATTTTGGGGTATTACACTACTCCCCCACTTACGAGGAATTTCGTCCCCGAAATTCTGTCTTATAAGAACAACTCTGGATACTCTTGACGCATCTTACTTTCTAATTGCCACGTCGCTTCCGATACATCTCCGTTTTCCCAAATAATTTTAAAAAAGAAATTTCCTTTCCTCTGAGCTGTTTGACTCTACGATCCTTTATTCGAACAGGTCTAGTATCAAAGGTAAGGTTTTCTCTTAAAGTCAGATCGCCAGGTTTAATTTGAAGAACAATGGTTGAATCATGCGCATATTTCTTGAGTTGGGACACATGAAATACATTGTGCAGATTAGCTAGGGACGGGGGTAAGGCTATTTGGTAGGCAAAAGAACCAATTTGTTTGAGAATTTGGTATGGGCCAATAAACTTAGGTGAAAAGTTTCGGGTTTTTAAGGCTCGACTAACTCCCTTCACCGGAACAATCCGAAGAAACACATGATCCTCTTCCGAAAACTCTAATGGCCTTCTTCTCATATCTGCATAACTCTTCTGCCTACTTTGTGTCATCCTCATATTTTCCTGAACCATTCTAATCTTCTCAGTTGTCTGGTGAACCATTTTCGGACCAACAATTAATTTCTCCTCCACTTGGAACCAACATAACAGGGTCTGAAATTTCCTTCCATATAAAGCTTCAAACGGTGCCATCCCTATACTAACATGATGGTTATTATTATAAGTGAATTTTTCAAGAGGTAGCACCTGATCCCAACTTCCTTGTTCTTCCAGTGCACAAGCCCTCAAAATATCTTCCAGAGACTGAATAGTTCTTTCCGATTGTCCATCAGTCTGAGGGTGATTGACTATGTGTTTACTTGCCTTGGATTATTTGTATGATTAAAGGAAGTGAAATAAAATGAATTATTTAGTTAAGTTAAAGTGTTGTGTTTGATCACGTAACTAGCTTTGAAAAATTAGTTGGTTCTGAAATAGTCTAGTTTTGATTTAATTGGAAAACACTGAACTTGTTGGTTGTTGTCCTTGATTCATTTCATGGTGTTAATCTTGAAAAAAATAAATTGTTTCAAGTGTTTATTTTGAAGCAAAGTATTATATGAACTAGCTAGAGTATAATTTTACGGTGTTTTCGGATTTTCGGAAATAATTTTTGGGACTTGACCCATTGTTGTCCAGAATTTATCTAAGTTTATTTTCGATCCTAAAAATGTTTTCAATGATTTAAAGTTTGAGTTTTCAATAGTATTTGATTTAGAGAAAAGTTGGATTGAAAAATTAAAATTTTTCGGTGTTTTTCAGGTTCGAGCGAGCTGTCGTCCAAGGCGGACCAGCAACCAACCCATTTACTTAAAATGATTCTGTTAGTTTTTGTATGATGGTTTTAAGGTATTTAACGTGTTAAATAGTTTTGAATCGAATTTGAGAAAAAAGGGTTATGTGTTTCGATTTTACCCGAAGGAATTCGGTCTAAGTTTTCGAAGAGTGATTTTTGTAATGAACTTAGTGCTTAATTTTGGCTCATGATATTAATATATGATGTCTATGCCAAGGATATCAAAGGTGTCGGCTGTGGATGTGTGTCGGAGAGCTGTACCCGCGTGGACTCCTTGGACATCTGTCAGCAATCCAGGTAGGAGAGCAGCTTTCCTAAGACACCGTGGTCTATAGGTAATGTGTTAAGATGTTCCTGACCATCTCAAAAGCCGGAACGTGGGGTCTAGGAGTCAGTCGTATGATGGCAATTGATTGTGTGTGTGTGTGTGGCCATCGATACGCCGGACGGAGACCTCTCTTTTTATTGTTGCATGATGCTTGTTTGATGCTATTTAATTATTTGATGATGATAGAATGATATGGTATGCTATGCCTGCTGAACTTTTATTTGGAATCAAAAGTATTTAGAGCATCTCCAATGCCAAGAACCAAAATTGGTTCTTAGGTGGTTCCACGACATTTTTTATATTATCTCACACTTCTCCATATCTTAAGCAACTCTAACACAATTTTGCTCCAACCCCAAGAACCCAACCATGGTTCTTGAATGGATCCCACACTCTACCCCACATTACTTTTTACATATTATTTAAATATTACATATTATAATAAAAATTAAAATGTAATTCAATTAATACTAATAATTCAACAACAATAATTTAAAATCACTAAAATACATAAAAAATAATTAAAAAAAACTACAATAATTTAAATGAAAGAAATGGATAGAAACTATAATTTTTTACTCTAACGGATAGACACTCTCAATTGATTCAATTTTTTAATTAAAAAAAATAAAGGCAAGGCAAAAAAGTAAAAATATGCACACGGTTGTGCAAATAGGGAGTTGCTTCTCCTTTCTTGATGAGACCATGACCCTTCTCCTTCTTTCATCCTCCATCAACCATCGCGATACCCTCTTCTTCCTCCATCAAGCTTTTTCATTTTTGGCTTTCCATTAGTTTTCCTTCACTCCGTTGGTTCTCACTCGGCTCTCTTTGCTCCATTTTTGGTTCACCTTCTCCTTCCTCCCTCTTCGGTTCTCACTTCATCTCCTTCAAGCATCACATATTCATTTCCCTTCTCCTTCACAGTTTCGATTTTCACATCAAAAATGAAATCGCGATCTGTATTAAAGGTTCGAGATTCACTTTCCCTTCTCCCTCATGGTGACACCAATGGCTCTGCATGTGCTTGATTCAGCAGTCCCTGCATCTCATGGTTTCAAATCTGCTTTCTACATGAAAGGGCATCTCACGGGTTTGAGATTCAGCACTCCCTTCTTCCGATTTTTTTTTGTTGCTTGTTCCTCTGTAAAATGATATGTAGAATGAAGAATGTAACACCCTAAGAATAATTACCCATAATTACCCCATTATGAAAATAATGACTTAAAAACTTATTTTTAAAACTACTTGAGTTGTAAAATTCATCTGTCAAATCGGACAGAGTTTCCTTTGTTTATTGGATATTCCAAAAACTTAGTTTTCCTATAACCTGTGCAAATCAAATATATTCATTTCATCCAGAGCCAGTGTAACACCCCGATTCGGCAACTTGAAAACCACAGTTACTTAAAATGAAATATAGTGAAAATTTGGGCCATTTTTTTTAAAAAAAACATTGTTACGTAAACGTGAGAACATTTTAGTTTCAAAACTTAGACATGATTAAAAATTCATGTTCTCACCTTGCATAAAATCTTTCAAGTTCCAAACCGAGATGTCACAAGACATCGCACCTTGAAACTTGTTCACAAAACATCATTTTAAATACACAGCCCATTAACTTGTTTAAAAACATCAGTGTTGAATAAAACATATGCCGAGGTACAGTATGATAGAGCTAAGGTAACTAAGAACTTACAATGGAATACATTCCTCCAGGGGATTACCTATCCACCAGTCATACACACTAAGACTTGCAACCTAACTCTGAGCCTTGGCAAATCGAACTCTAAATCATCTTCGTCTGCCGGAAGATCCTCGAGTCTCGGTACCAATCCTCGTCGCTGAGACTTTCTTCCGTGTCGACCTCCGACCATCAAGCAGAATCGTCATCCTCCGCCACCTCAGGAATTTCTTCCACAGAGTTGTCTCCTTTCAACGGAGATGCTCCTATCTCCCGAATGAGCCTGAGTCTCGCTATACTATCCATCTAATGATCATACAAAATTTTCCCATAGAAAGCAGAAGTACAGGAGAGAGTGAGCTACCCAAAACGGCAATGTCGACTATGTGGAATTACAATAGGCAGATATTAAGGCAAAACAATAAACAACATATAAATCATAACAACAACATAATCAACATATATTTAAACTCAATCTTCTCATATAGAACTTACTCAATTCCTTTTCCATTCTTTCTTCCATCATTGTCTCAAGACTTATCAATTACCTTCGGAATCTCAACTCATACTTATTTCTCAAATCTTTCATTATTATACTTTTCTTTTGAATATTTCAATCCTTCAGTCTTATCGTTTCGGTTAGCATCAATGATGTGGGGAAATCATCATTGAGCTCGCACACACGTCTACATCTCCTCGGTCATCCACCCAACCTAGTCGGAAGCAAACAGGAGTACAGGACCTTTACCACGCGGGCACGACAGCTGTCTCAACAATTGGCTCCAAGCCAGGAGAACTGTAGAAAACTCGGGTATAGTCTCAAATCATTTCAATTCATATCACATCATATCATTTCATATCAATAATCAAGGCTCACTGTAGAAAACTCGGGTACAGTGGCAATCACAAATGCCCCGTTCCAGTCCCTCTCACTATTCAAGATTTGCAATCTAGGGGGTGACAGTACTAATTCTAGTTGATCGTGCAGAACTTACCACGGCGTTGGACCCAGTCCCTACCACGTTCGTATACCACATGTGGAGTCCGTTCTGCCTAGAAAGTAATCAAGACTTCTTGACGTTTCACCGTCATCGTCCTCCCCTAATGCAATCTCTACCTGAGTATCCGCAGATACTCATGGTTCCTTCCTCTCCACTACTTCGATACGACACTCATAACTCACCACGTTCATTAATGTCTTTTAAGTCTTTTAAGGGTCTTAGAGATTTTTAATTAGCGGCTTAATCCTAACGGTCGGCTCATCCTTGGTGCATCCCTTCAACGAGTCCCGACCACTAATCGTAATCTGTTCCCCAAAGAATCTCAACAACATCTTGCATCAAGTCTCTTTCTCATGCATCTCATCAGCATCTTTCTCATCGTCATTGCTCAGCAGCATCACCAACGACTTTCTCCTCAGTTGTTGCTCAGCAGCACCATCAGGGTCTTGCTCCTCAGTTGTTGCTCAGCAGCACCATCAGCGTCTTTCTCCTCATCATTGCTCAGCAGCACCATCAGCGTCTTGCTCCTCAGTTGTTGCTCAGCAGCACCATCAGCGTCTTTCTCCTCATCATTGCTCAACAGCACCATCAGCGTCTTTCTCCTCATCATCACCACGCTTTCGCTCGCCTCGTCAGGTATTTCTTATCACCATCTTGAAAATCATCTTTTATCTCAATTCTTTCTCAAACTTAGCTATTTATTCTCTTCCTTTCACTTTTATCTCTTTTACATTTCCATTCACATCATGACTATCTCTTTCTCAATCATTCTCACCATTCTTATGCGTATCACTTTTCTCTTCAATCTTAATTCCTTACTTTCATAATTTCACTATTATCATCTCATCATTCAGGGTTTAATAAAATATTTCTCAACAACATCACAATTGCTTAACAGTTAATTAATTCAGTTCACATACCAATAAAATCAAGTAGCTCATGCATAATCATAACATCATGCTATCTCAACAAAAACATGTTACCTAGAAACAACTAACCGATCTTGGCCGTTCGTGTGGATAGCCAAACAAACAAGCAAACACACATTTGCTATCCCACTACTTTGCTTAATGAGATCGGGGTCCAATCTTTGAGATGATTGGACGCCTTAATATGTTACCTAAATACCACGACGTCTTAAGGGAAAGCCCCTCTCTCACCTCGAATGACGTATATCTCCGAGAACTTTCCTAGCTTCCCACATTGCTACTCCGGCCTCGTTCCCTTTTCGTCCGTCACCCGAACTAGAACATTTTTCCCGTGCGTTAGAATCGATTTACATAAATTCTTAATTTCGTTTTGAAAACACTTTGAAACACATTGCCCATATCCAAAAGTTTTCAAATCCAAATCAAATCTATAATAAAGCGTTTTTAAAAAAAAAACTTTTTAAAACAATTCTAAAATAATTTCTTCATAAAAATAGAATCCATTTCTCTTAATTTAAAACATCTTGGTTATAAAATCATTAGCTTTAAACATCGAACGAAATCCCAAGAAACAACTCTTTGAAAATCTATTTTAGACGAAATACAAAAATTTTAAAAGGATAAAATTCCAAGACCAAATCAAATTGATTTATTAAAATCCCAAACTTCACAATACTAGTGGATACTAATCAAAGGAGGTCATGTAGTAGTTTCAAATCAATTTAAGTTGTTTAAATCATACTTTTCAAATGAAACATTTTTCAAGAATACACTCAAACAACACAAAGCATTCACAACTCTCATGATGAAAGTCACACTTTCAATCTTTTAAAAATCATTAATTAAATTAAACTAAGCCTTGTGACTAATTCATCAAGGACCGAATCAGCATGATCAAAAATTTCTAATTACTAATAAATTTTAAAACTTGAAATCATTGAATTATCATCATGAAAATTCTTTTTTACATAACTAAATCAACTTATTTACTTTTATCTCTAAAACCGAAAGGATTAAAGGAAGCACACATTGTTGCAATTAAACACATAACATCATGCATCTAGGAACATAGCCATTATCAAAGGTCATTGCATGAAGACAATTTTTTTCAACCACATGAACATGCATTGGCCGAATCATACACATAATTTTGCAAGGATTTAATGCACAAATAGAGGTATAAAATCATGAAATCATTTTTTTATTTTAGGCTAAAAACCGTGAGCATCCAAAAAGAAAAATTAACAATTTCAATTCATTTCCTTAACTTAAATCAAAACAACAATTTAAGTCATAAACTACTTCAAAGATTCACATATATTTTCTTTTAAAAACTTGATTATTTCATACACACACTTTAAAGCCCTTATATTAAAAATAGTTTTATCATGCATGCACTCTAAATGATAATTAAAAATAGTCATCTACCTCTTCCTAGGTTGGCCGAATGTCAACATGCAAAAAGCAAAGTTTTTGTTCACTTTTTCAACACACAAGACAACTTTTCAAAGCACATATTACATCATGTATTCACATTAACATGCAAGAATATCATCAAAGCAAGATCTTTTTCAAACATTTTTACCATGCATAAAATAAACTCAAGTTCATCATTTATTAAAAATCAAGATTACACTTTAAACTTCTAAAAATGACATGCATGTTCTTGAAATCCTTAGACCTAGTCTTAACACACACATGCATCAACTTTTTACAAAATAAAAAACACATATCCTAGTTTTACCAAACATGGCCGAATAGGCTTCACAAAATAAAACATGCACAAAATCAAACACTTAACCAAATCATGTTTGTATTCCAAAAAAAAAATCATGCTTATATTCAAAAATCAATTTAAAAACTTGTTTCTTTAATTTTCTCTTCAAAACCGTGTCACACCTTAAAAGAAAAACATGATCTTTCTCTTGAAATTTACATGCAAGACCAAAGATCACAACTTTTTCACTAATCAAGTCTAGATCATTCATTTATTTATCAAATAATCATGAAAATGCATCATAGGTCACGATTTATCAAGAAAATTCAACATGCAAAGCCAAAGATCTTAACTTTTCCATTAATCAAGCTTAGAATAAAAATCTATTCATCAAATCATCTTATAAAAGCTTCACAAATCACGGTTTGAACAAAAGATTTAACATGCAAAGGAATTTATTTTTTTAAGCTTCACAAAAATCTTAAACTTTCTTTAGATCTTTAAGGTTTTAGTTAGAAAAACTTCAAGATCCATCAAGAAAACTTTGAACCGAAACATTAAGCATAAAGTTTCACATATTACAAATCATTTTTAGTCTTGAAAAGTCCATGATTAAGAAAGATCAACACATAAACTCATCTTTCTAAGCATAAAAATAAACATGCAAAGAAGAAAAGAAAGTAGATCTATAAAATCAAAAGAAAACCTAAACTATTACAATCTTTTTCTTGCTCTTCGAGTCCTACCATGAAAAAGGGTTGATCTTCTAGTCCTAGCACTCTTTATCTTCAAAGGAAACTCTTTGGTCTAGCTTGAAGCCTCCTTCTTCTTCCTCTCTATGTCTCACGGCCACACTCTCTCTCTCTCTTTCTTTTCTTTCTTTCTCTAAGAGTTGGATGGGCTCTTAGAGTGTGTGTTGGTGTAGGAGGAAAGGAAATGATCTTGATGAAAGGGAAATAAACTAAGGCACCTCATATATATAATCCAACGAATCATCCCCCTTTTACCCTTGGTTGTTGATTTCGGTCATGCACACATAGGAAGGGTAAATTTGTCCTCTCAAAAGTTTGCATGCAAGGAATCTAAGCAAGGGGACATGGTGGAGTGAGTTAAGGAACTATGTCTCTTAATGCCTAGTTACTCTTTTGTCTAGTTACTTTTGGCTAATACTTAGGATTTCTACTAACTTAGTTTCCTCATGGTTCTAATCTATCCTATTTGGTTCTTAAAATCTAAGCTTATACATACACATACATACGTACATACGTAGGGAACACACACACATATACATACACACATACAAACCGTGGCACACTCATTCATATACATACATGTCTCACATTTTTATTTCCTAATCATACTTACTTAAAACATTATAATTACAAATTCATACAATAATGCAAACATCTCTTAAGGAATCACACTCATACAATTATTTTCATGCACCATACATCAAACACACATTAAACCAAGCACATATCACATAAAAATTTTAAGCCATAGCAATAAATTTATTTTCTACAAAACAAAATCTCAACATTCGTACTTCACAAACTCTAGAAATAAATTTTTATAAATCAATCCAGAAAATTCCAAAAGTCACATTTTTAAAATCTACGTTTCAAGACGATCGTTTTCATATAAAGATCATAAAATTCCGAGTTACGGTTAAAAAGATACGAATTTTCAAAGTTGATAAATCCAAGAGAAAATTCATTTCATATAAAAATCATCCTTTAATAAAATCACAACTTAGCAAATCATTTTAGACTCAACAAAATCATTCACTTCACATATATAAAAATATTTTGTTCATAAAAATCCATAAAAATCAACACTTTGTTTCTTACTCACGTAAAACAAAACCTCAAGGTTTATTTTGACGAAATTCGTTTACGCACATATGGGAAAAATGCGGGGTGTCATAGCCAGCAGGGCCAAAATAACAATAGTATGAGATCCATCTACATCTTAAATATAGTTACATCATAGATAGCAGCAATGAACAAGTTGTGGAACTATAAAAGTTTTCCCAAAAAAATATATACTTCCTACCCATAGGAAGTGTCCTCGGTGACCCAAGAAAATAAAGCTTTACAACCCACTTTCAAAAACAACTATACCAATATATACCATATGCCAAAATAACCAGAACTATACAAAACCCCAAAAAAACAACTACTATCTACTCTCCCTGGGAGGAAGAGTGCACCTGCTCGGCCGGGGGCTGTGCAAGCTCAATCTCTGTACCTGTAAAAATAGTAAGGGAGTGAGCATTGCACATGAAATAGGGAAGAAGTTTCTCATTAGACATAAATCACCCACTAAGCCAACCACAATTATCAATTAGATCATATAACACAAATTATCCACATGCTCACACCATGCATTCACATTTTAACAATCCATTTCAGATTTCATTTCTATTTCTCATTACTTATCATTTTGTTTCACTTTTCTTTTCTTTCATTCTTGCTATCTTTTTCAACATTTTCATCTTTTTATCACCATTAGGAATTAGCGCACCTGTTAGGTCATTTCTCACCCACTAGGATTTTCACCCAATCCAGGTCGTTTCCACCTATTAGGCCACGGTTGACACCCGTTAGGACTAAAACATAATTTTAACTCTTTTACTTCCACTTGTACTCTTTCTCTTTTATATTCATTTATTATTTGTGCAGCATGATTGATCCATTGGGTACACCCGCCTAACGGGTCATTTACGGGGCCTAATAGGTCATTTTCACCTAGATGGGTAACTTGTACCTAATGGGTAACTTGTCACCTAACAGGGCACCTAATGGGTCGGTGTGTCCCAAGGATCAATCATAGCTGCAACTTAGTCACTTTTATTATGCAATTAAGTTACATTCAAGCTATCCATCATTCACATAATCATTGGTCTATATCAATTGCCATACTAACATACAAGCATGAATTCCAAACAAATGTACCAATTTCACATAACATCAACTACTCACGAAATCAAACAACATTTAGCATTAAATAAACACCAAAATTTCTATGCATTCCTTAAGTTTAATTTTTGTCTCATCACCTAAATCCATTATTCTATTTCTTTTCTAACCTAGAGTTTCTCAATAACATCATAAAAACAAACAACTCCTAGCAAGCCCTTATGAACTAATTAGAATCTATTCCCTAGGACAAGCCAATACCCACCCCCTTACCTCAAACACTTAAGGACAAAGAGATTCCAAGTGCCCTATGCTTGAGTTGCCCACCAAAAAGCTCAAAATCCACAAGAGGGTGATAGAACCTATTATAAAGCCACCAAAAGGAAGATTATTGCTCATTCCATGATTCTCAAGCCAAGCCCCAAGGGAAAAATGAAGATTCTATAGCTTAGAAATGAAAACCTCCATGGGAGGGAAGAGAGAGGAAAATTCGAATGGGAGAGAGAGAAGAAACCAAGGCTTGGATACTTACTTGGAGGAAGAAGGAAGGAAGGGAATTGGATGATGGAAATGGGTGCCACACACTTGAGCCTTGATTACTTGAAGTGGGAAGAATTTGTGCCCTAGAGGAGAAAGGGAAGGAGGGGTCGAACTTAGAGAAAAGAAACATGTGGTTAACCTTTATTTTTTTTTCATCAGCTACCCGTGTTAATCGATTAACAGCTTGGTTAATTGATTAACCCTTTGTAATTTTGGCCAAAATCAGCATTTGAATTACTCGATTAATTTTTTGCACACATTCTGGCCTTAATCGATTAGCCAACAGGTTAATCGATTAACCTGTAGAATTTTGCATTATTCAGTACTTTGAAAGGCCATATCTTCTTCGTTACCTGTTGGATCTTCCCCAAATTTTAAAGAAAACTTCCTCACCCATCATACTTCATATCCAACGGTGGAATTTGTATTTTGAGCTACCAATCTTGTTATTCTAAATCCCCCAAAGTTCTATGTTTTAAACCTAAATTTACATGTCTAAATGACCAATTTCTAACTTATATCCTTATTGCTTCTACCTTAAGGCTATCACAACACAAGCTACACTAAAAATTAAGTTTAGGATGTTACAATTCTCTCCCACTTACCAGAATTTCGTCCTCGAAATTCAGCTATCCTGAAACAACTGCGGATAAGACTCCTTCATCTTGTTCTCCAGCTCCCAAGTGGCCTCTTCTACGTTGTTTCTGTTCCAAATCACTTTCACCAGCGGGATTTCCTTACCCCTGAGTTGTTTAATCTGCCTGTCCTCAATTCTGATCGGGAGGACCTCAAAAGTCAAATTCTCCTTTAGTGGCAAATCTTCAGCTGCTATCACATGAGAGGGATCATGAATGTACTTCCTTAGTTGAGAAACATGAAATACACCATGAAGCCTAGACAAATGTGGAGGCAAAGCAATCCTATACGCCAAAGGTCCAACTTTTTCCAGAATTTCATAAGGTCCAACAAACCTCGGAGTCAACTTCTTGGACTTGATTGCCCGACCAATTCCTGTAGTAGGGGACACTCTCAAAAAGACATGATCACCCACATCAAATTCTAGAGGCCGCCTACGCTTATCTGCATAGCTTTTCTGCCTATCCTGAGAAGTTTTCATCTTATTCTTTATCATAGTGATCTTCTCAGTGGTCTCCTGCACCAATTCCGGTCCCGTCAACAAGTTCTCCCCAATCTGGAACCAACAAAGAGGCGTTCTACACTTTCTACCATAGAGTGCCTCAAAAGGTGCCATGCCAATGCTAGAATGAAAGCTATTATTATAAGTGAATTCCATAAGCGGCAGAAGCTACTCCCAATTGCCAACCTGCTCCAGCACACAAGCTCTGAGCAGATCCTCCAAGGTCTGAATAATACGCTCAGATTGCCCATCAGTTTGTGGATGATAAGCCGTACTGAATTTTAGCTTAGTACCCAAAGCCTGCTGGAGACTCTGCCAAAACCTGGATAGGAACCTTGGGTCACGATCTGATACTATGCTGGAAGGCACACCGTGCAACTTCACTATGTCCCGAATGTATAACTGAGTCAACTTCTTCAGAGTGTACTTCTTATGAATCGAGATGAAGTGAGCACATTTTGTCAAATGATCAACCACAACCCAAACAGCATCACACCCTGCAGCGGTCCTGGGCAAACCAGATACAAAGTCCATAGCAATACTATCCCATTTCCACTCGGGAATATCAAGTGATCGCAATGGACCACCTGGCTTTTGATGCTCAATTTTCACCTTCTGACAAGTTAAGCAATGTGACACATGATCCACCATATCGGTTTTCAACTTTGGCCACCAATAGATCTTCTTTAAATCCTGATACATTTTTGTTGTACCGGGATGGAAACTCATTTTGGTTTGGTGAGCTTCCCATAATATGTCTCTCCGCACTTCGAAATCCATAGGAATGCATATTCTGCCTCTGAATCGAATGATTCCATCTGCACCCTTAGTGAAATCTGGCTCTTCTTTGCTTGCTGCTCCTTCCAACAACTTCTGAAGTTCTTCATCATCGGCCTGCCTCTCCTTAATCAAATTCATCAATTCATTAGTGACCTGCAACATTTCCAGAACAATGTTTTTCTCCTTCATCTGCATGTTCAAATTAAGATCACTGAACTCCTATATTAGCTGCATTTCTTTCACCATCATGTTGCTAACATGCAAAGTCTTACGACTTAGCGCATCAGCTACCACATTAGCTTTACCAGGATGGTATTGAAGATGGAAATCATAATCTTTCAGAAACTCCATCAATCTCCTCTGTCTCATATTCAAATCTTTCTGATCAAAGAGATGGCGGAGACTTTTGTGATCACTGAAGACTTCAAACTTCGTGTCATACAAGTAATGTCTCCAAATTTTCAATGCAAAAACAATAGCTGCTAACTCCAGATCGTGTGTTGGGTAATTCTGTTCATGCTGTCTCAACTGTCTAGACGCATACGCTATGACTTTGCCCTGCTGCATGAGCACACAACCCAAACCTTGCTTTGAGGCATCACAATAAACATCAAAAGGTCGGGTCGGATCCGGTAAAACTAAAATCGGTGAGCTAGTCAGTCTCCTCTTCAACTCTTGGAAACTGTCTTCACACTGCTGGGACCACTGATAGGGAACATCTTTCCTAGTCAGCATAGTCAGTGGAAGAGCCAGCTTGGAGAACCCTTCAATGAATCTCCGATAATACCCTGCCATACCAAGAAAACTCCTGATTTCTGTCACTGTTGTGGGTCTCTCCCACTTCAACACTGCTTCCACCTTGGAGGGATCTACTGCAACTCCCTGAGCAGAAATAACATGACCAAGGAAATGAACTTCATTCAACCAAAAGCTACACTTGGAAAGCTTTGCATACAATTGCTTTTCTTTGAGGACCTGTAGCACGATCCTCAAATGTTCCTCATGCTCACTTGGACTCTTAGAATAGATGAGAATATCATCAATGAACACTATTACAAAAGAATCCAAATAAGGCATGAAGATTCTATTCATATAATCCATAAATACTGCAGGAGCGTTAGTCAAACCAAATGGCATCACAACATATTCAAAATGCCCATACCGCGTCCTAAATGTAGTTTTAGGAACATCCTCCTCACGGATACGAATTTGATGGTATCCCGATCGGAGATCAATTTTAGAAAATACTGCTGCACCCCGTAGCTGATCAAGCAAATCATCAATGCGAGGGAGCTGATACTTATTCTTCACCATCACTGCATTCAGCTGCCTGTAATCAGTGCACATCCGGAGGCTACTGTCCTTTTACTTAACAAAAAGAATCGAAGCACCCCAAGGTGATACACTTGGCCTAATCAACTTCTTGGCCAACAATTCCTCTAGCTGCTTCTTCAACTCTTCTAATTTGGGAGGTGCCATTCTGTATGGTGCTATAGAAATTGGGCCTGCACCGGGCTTTATATCAATACCAAACTCTACTTCTCTTTTTGGGGGCAATCCAGGAATCTCGGCACGAAAGACTTCCGGAAATTTGCAGACAATTGGAATTTGAATAACATCAAAAACTTCTTCAACATCCATGGCAGATAAAGAAGGATCACCAAAAACAACAGCCTTTTGACGACAATTAATCAACACATGATGTTGAGTCATCCAATCCATTCCCAAAATGATATCTAACTTGTTCAGAGGCAAACAAATCAGATTTACCTTGAAATCCCGCTCTAAGACTCGGAGTGGACATTCTAAACACATCTGGGTAGTCTCCACATACGAGTTAGTAGGCGTAGAAACTAAAAACTTAAAAGGCATTTCTACTGTTGACAACCCTAGCCTCTTCATGCAGCTAATAGAAATAAAAGAATGTGATGCTCCACAATCAAATAATACTCCACATGTGTTATCATGAATAGAACATGTACCTCTGATTAGCTCGTCCTCCTCTGTCACTTCTTCGCCATCCAAAGTGTAAACCTTGCCCTTTTGCATGGGCAGACTTGCACCAGTTTTCTGTGCCTTAGAAACATTAACTTCTTTCTTCAAAGTACTCTTGGGACAGAGAGAAGCAAAATGATCAGGCTTCCCACACTGGAAACAAAGCCCCTCTCCTTGATTCGGGCCAAGACTCCAGCATACTCCCCTGTGATACCTCCCACAATGCTGACAAAGAGGGGGAGGACCAATAGCAACTGCTGACTGCCCAATGCCTCTTGGTGCTGCAGTAGTAGGGTTAGAATAAGGACTAGACCTCTTAACAGGGCCCTTGCCTCTGATGGGACCAGCCCGCTGAACTGCCTTACTCTTCTTCTCTACCCTTTCTTGTTTCAATGCCTTTTCATATGCACTGGTCATATTCACTAACTGGGCCAAGTTTGCAATGCCCTGATAAGTGAATATGGTTCTAATCTCGGCATCCAAACCTGCTTCAAACTTGATACATTTTGTCCGCTCGTCGGCATCCCTGTAGCTGCCCGAGTATCTGATCAAGTCTTCAAACTGCGCGGCGTATTCCCCAACACTCATACTCCCCTGCTCTAGCTTCAGAAACGCCAATTCTTTCTCCCTCCGAACATCCTCCAGAAAATACTTACCCAAGAATCGGACCTTGAAAAGATCCCAAGTTATCACCTCATTCTCAGCCTCTAAACTCCTCCTCTGGTGCTCCCACCAGTGTTCCGCCTCACTCATCAGAACATACTCCACCAATCTGACTTGCTGATCTGCCGGTGGCTGTAGTGAACGAAGGATCTTCTCCATTTCTTGGAGCCATTTCTGAGCCCCATATGGATTAAATCCTCCTTCAAAGCGAGGGGGATCACTCTTCCGGAATCTAGACATCCAATCTATATCCACAGGAGCCGGTGGGGGATTAAGTGCCGTCGCCGCTGCCGCTGCTGCTGCTGCAATATTGTTAGCTTGGTTCTGTTGTATCTGTGCCATAGCTGCTGCATGATCTTACTGCATTTGTGCCTGCGCCTGCTGCATTTGCACTTGATTTTGCTGCATTTGGGCCATGGAAGCGGCCTGATTCTGATTCATTTGCACGAGATTCTCCAAAATAGCAGCCACACGGTCGTGATCTCCACGACGTCCCGCCATACTGCTAAGTCATGGAGGAAATATCCCGTTAAGTTGCTAATACTAAAAATTAAATAAACTTTTTATTCCTGGACCTAGACTCTTAACTAACACGTTAGTCACTCGCTTGGTGAATAACTATTGGAGATGTGAGTCCACACTCCAAGGGCCGAGGGAAACTGCTCTGATACCATAAATGTAACACCCTAAGAATAATTACCCATAATTACCCCATTATGAAAATAATGACTTAAAAACTTCTTTTTAAAACTACTTGAGTTGTAAAATTCATCTGTCAAATCGGACAGAGTTTCCTTTGTTTATTGGATATTCCAAAAACTTAGTTTTCCTGTAACCTGTGCAAATCAAATATATTCATTTCATCCAGAGCCAGCAGGGCCAAAATAACAATAGTATGAGATCCATCTACATCTTAAATATAGTTACATCAGAGTTAGCAGCAATGAACAAGTTGTGGAACTATAAAAGTTTTCCCAAAAAATATATACTTCCTACCCATAGGAAGTGTCCTGGGTGACCCAAGAAAATAAAGCTTTACAACCCACTTTCAAAAACAACTATACCAATATATACCATATGCCAAAATAACCAGGACTATACAAAACCCCAAAAAAAACAACTACTATCTACTCTCCCTGGGAGGGAGAGTGCACCTGCTCGACCGAGGGCTGTGCAAGCTCAATCTCTGTACCTGTAAAAATAGTAAGGGAGTGAGCATTGCACATGAAATAGGGAAGCAGTTTCTCATTAGACATAAATCACCCACTAAGCCAAACACAATTATCAATTAGATCATATAACACAAATTATCCACATGCTCACACCATGCATTCACATTTTAACAATCCATTTCAGATTTCATTTCTATTTCTCATTACTTATCATTTTGTTTCACTTTTATTTTCTTTCATTCTTGCTATCTTTTCAACATTTTCATCTTTTTATCACCATTAGGAATTAGCGCACCTGTTAGGTCATTTCTCACCCACTAGGATTTTCACCCAATCCAGGTCGTTTCCACCTATTAGGCCATGGTTGACACCCGTTAGGACTAAAACATAATTTTAACTCTTTTACTTCCACTTGTACTCTTTCTCTTTTATATTCATATATTATTTGTGCAGCATGATTGATCCATTGGGTACACCCGCCTAACGGGTCATTTACGGGGCCTAATAGGTCATTTTCACCTAGATGGGTAACTTGTACCTAATGGGTAACTTGTCACCTAACAGGGCACCTAATGGGTCGGTGTGTCCCAAGGATCAATCATAGCTGCAACTTAGTCACTTTTATTATGCAATTAAGTTACATTCAAGCTATCCATCATTCACATAATCATTGGTCTATATCAATTGCCATACTAACATACAAGCATGAATTCCAAACAGATGTACCAATTTCACATAACATCAACTACTCACGAAATCAAACAACATTTAGCATTAAATAAACACCAAAATTTATATGCATTCCTTAAGTTTAATTTTTGTCAAATCACCTAAATCCAATATTATATTTCTTTTCTAACCTAGAGTTTCTCAATAACATCATAAAAACAAACAACTCCTAGCAAGCCCTTATGAACTAATTAGAGTCAATTCCCTAGGACAAGCCAATACCCACCCCCTTACCTCAAACACTTAAGGACAAAGAGATTCCAAGTGCCCTATGCTTGAGTTGCCCACCAAAAAGCTCAAAATCCACAAAAGGGTGATAGAACCTATTATAAAGCCACCAAAAGGAAGATTATTGCTCATTCCATGATTCGCAAGCCAAGCCCCAAGGGAAAAATGAAGATTCTATAGCTTAGAAATTAAAACCTCCATGGGAGGGAAGAGAGAGGAAAATTCGAATGGGAGAGAGAGAGAAGAAACCAAGGCTTGGATACTTACTTGGAGGAAGAAGGAAGGAAGGGAATTGGATGATGGAAATGGGTGCCACACACTTGAGCCTTGTTTACTTGAAGTGGGAAGAATTTGTGCCCTAGAGGAGAAAGGGAAGGAGGGGTCGAACTTAGAGAAAAGAAACATGTGGTTAACCTTTATTTTTTTTTTCATCAGCTACCCGTGTTAATCGATTAACAGCTTGGTTAATCGATTAACCCTTTGTAATTTTGGCCAAAATCAACATTTGAATTACTCGATTAATTTTTTGCACACATTCTGGCCTTAATCGATTAGCCAACAGGTTAATCGATTAACCTGTAGAATTTTGCATTATTCAGTACTTTGAAAGGCCATAACTTCTTCGTTACCCGTTGGATCTTCCCCAAATTTTAAATCAAACTTCCTCACCCATCATACTTCATATCCAACGGTGGAATTTGTATTTTGAGCTACCAATCTTGTTATTCTAAATCCCCCAAAGTTCTATGTTTTAAACCTAAATTTACATGTCTAAATGACCAATTTCTAACTTATATCCTTATTGCTTCTACCTTAAGGCTATCACAACACAAGCTACACTAAAAATTAAGTTTAGGATGTTACAAAGAAGACATGAAATTTTGTTATTAATATTTGATCTGTTTCCAGTGAAGAAAGCCTCCAATTTTATTTTTTTTATTTTTCCTGACACATCCGTACTGTTACGGGCCCATAAGAGGCCTTAAGCTCCGGTTGTTTGGTGGAGCAACAGTGCTTGGGAAGCACTGCCACATCACCAGTCTCCAACGCCTTCCGGTTCTTCCCTTCGTTCTTCCTAGAAACCCAGGGTCAAGAACCCTGGGTTGCGGATGCTCTTAGAGCATCTCCAACCCCAAGAACCAACTTTGGTTCTTGTGTGGTCCCCACAATATTTTTTATATTATCTCGCATTTCCCCATATCCCTAGCAACTCTAACACAATTTTGCTCCAACCCCAAGAACCCAACCATGGTTCTTGAATGGACCCCACACCCTACCCCACATTACTTTTTACATATTATTTAAATATTACATAATATAATAAAAATTAAAATATAATTCAATTAATACCAATAATTCAACAACAATAATTTAAAATTACTTAAAAACATTAAAAAATAATTTAAAAAAACTACATTAATTTTAATGAAAAATAAATAAAAATACATATAATAAAATTTCAATTTTGGTTGTTCATATGCCTATGGTGCTCCCAAACATGTTCTACTAAATCAGCTTGAAGTTGGTGATAGGTTACTCTATCGCGAACAACAAATCTCCTTTGCAGGTAATCTTGAATATCAGGGTCACGAGCGTTATTAGATTCTTCCACCGTGTCGTTACCAACATCAGAATAATCGAAATTACCACCATATGTGTCTCGTTCATCTTCGATAATCATATTATGCATTATGATACAAGCATATATTATACGCGCAAGTGAATCTAATTGCCATTGTCGAGCTGGATAACGTACGATAGCGAATCGAGCTTGAAATACTCCAAATGCTCGCTCGATATCCTTTTTAGCACCTTCTTGCTGTTTGGCAAAATATTGCCTCTTCTCTCCTTGTGGCATTGGTATGCTCTTGACAAATGTAGCCCATTCCGGATAAATGCTGTCTGCTAAATAATACCCCAAATTGTATTCAGTTCTGTTGACAGTGTACTTCGCCTCTAGAGCTCGTCCATGTAGAATATCGTTAAAGACGGGTGATTGATTCAACACATTAATGTTGTTGTTTGAACCAACAACCCCAAAGAATGCATGCCAAATCCACAAGTCCTTTAATGCCATTGCTTCAAGCATAACAGTACGATTCCCATGATCACCTCGACAAAATTGACCTTTCCATGCCACTGGACAATTTTCCACTCCCAATGCATACAATCTATGATGCCCAACATACCTGGAAAACCACGATCCTTCCCTATTTGCAACAAGTGTTGAATGTCATCAGTTGTAGGCCTCCTCAGATATTCTTCCCCAAATATCTTGATCACACCGCTTGTAAATTTCTCTAAGCATTTCACTGAAGTGCTTTCCCCCATTCTGACATAATCATCAAGTCTGTCAGTAGATGATGCATATGCCAACATACGAATAGCAGAAGTGCATTTCTGAAGTGGTGAAAGGCCTTGTCTACCACGTCCGTACAACCTCATTTGAAAATACTCATCATGCTCACCAAGGGCTTGTACAATACGAAGGAAAACATGCTTGTGCATTCGAAACCTTCGGCAAAACTGTTCATCCGTGTATATCGCATGTTTAGCGAAATAATCGTTAAACAATCTTGTATGTCCTTCTTCACGGTTCCTGCCTATGTGCCTTCTTTTCCCTGTACGCCTAGTAGAGCTGCTAGCTTGTTCCTCTCTTTGCCTTTCAATAATAATCCTCATCATTTCCTCTTCACTATTGTCGTTAATAACATTGTCAATATGCCATTTGAGAATTTTTTGAAAGTTGAAAGGATCTGAAGGTTCCATTAGAAGAATTAGAAAGAAGAAAGATGAAACAATAACTTGAGAGATGAAAGAAGAATTTTGGAAAGATGAAGGTTGAAAGATGATAGAAGAATGAGAGTGACTGAAGTATATATAGGCTTGTTTGCAATGGCTATTTTACAACGGCTAGTTTTTAACGGCTAGCTTACAACAGCTAGTTTACAACGGCTAGTTTATAACGGCTAGTTTTTAACTGCTACATAATTCATAATTCATAATTCATAAAACATAATTGAATATAATAATACATAATTCATAATTCATAATTCATAAAACATAATTGAAGGTACTAATAAAGTTGATACTAAACTAAGCCATATTTCTCCCTAATGAAGTTGCACAACACCTCATGATCTCTTAGTTGTCTCATTCATATCAGATGTATCTTTGGTGAGGATTAGCAAATCGTTTATCTTCAACCTATCTGCATCCATCTTCATCCTATCTGCTTCCATCTTCATCCTTTCCACATCTATCTTAATCTTTTCTTGCTTCGCCTTTACCATCTCATCCAATGCACGATTAAAAACTGTCGTGCTTTCAATTTTTTTTTTTTTGAAAAATCACATTGAATTCTACAACATCGTTTACATTCGAAGTTTGACCTTGCTTTGCTTTCGCCTTTCTTTTTGCAGCTTTTTGCCCAATCGGACGTTCCAAAATAGGCGATGTTGGGTTGTACTCGGAACTTGTTGGTGTTGGTGGGTTAAAGGATGACGAATATGCACAAGCAGCAGAAATATTTGTTCTTTTTGAAGAACATTCAAACATACCTGCAGCCCATTTTGGTTCATATTTCAACAAACTCCAAGCATGCTCGTACTCAAATTTTTTGCCGCCTTCGTCTTGAGCATAAATCATGTATGCATTTTTCATTATGTCATCATGATTGCTCCCACTTTTCTTCTTTTCGACGGCTTGTTTGTAGCATCCGACAAACTTTTGGGTTGCACTATTCAACCTGTGCCATCAACATTTTAGTTGGCGTGCTCTCCTTATAGAAAACTTCTCGTCACGGTGCTGGTTGTAATTGCTCGCAATCCTTTCCCAAAAACTAGCGGACTTTTGATCTACTCCAACAATTGAATCCTTTGAAATGTTTATCCATTCCTCAATCAGAAACCGATCTTCATCTTGAGAGAACTTTTCTCTACTTTTTGTCTTCTCAGTTGCTCCTTCTTCTTCTTCTTCAAGATTAATGTTCTCCAATCCGACTTGAGTTGAAAATGGTGGTAATTGAGATGAAGAAATTGATCCACCTGGTGTTTCGGGCTCTTCCTTAATCAATTGAACACGACTATTACCCATGGTCAGGTTGGTTTGTGGTGGTTGATGCATGGGGTGTTGATACAGATATGGTATATAAAATTGTTGGTTGTAAAAGTTTGGATTATATTGAGGGTTTGGGAAATAGGGAGGATTTTGAAAATTTCTAGTGTTTGAACTACTACCCTCTATATTATTTGGTGGAGGTGGATGATTTTGTAAGAAATTAAAGTAAGCATTATAATGATTTTGATTGGGATCCATTTGAATAAGAAGAAGAATGAAATTTTGGTTGTGAAAATTTGATACAATACATGCATATTTATACAAATAATTTATAACGGTAATTTTTTGGCTTCAAACAGGTCAATTTTGGCTTCAAATGACTATATTCTCTCTACTTCAGACAAACGACTATATTCTACTTGCTTCTACTATACTACTACTATTATTAATTATTAATAATTATTAATTCTTCAACTATCTTCTAATGACTACTACTATTATTATTATTTATTATTAAAATTCTTCTACAATCTTCTACCTTCTACTATCTTCTACTACTATTATCAATTGAAAAAACAAACTTCTTCTCATTTTATCCCTCATTTTCGTTAACCCGACCCAACCTCTTCTTCTTCTTCTTCGTTACTTCTTCTCTGCTCACCACTCACGGCCACACACCATCACCACTCAGCCTCACCACTCACGGCCAGCCAAGCCTTCAGCCTCACACCATCACCACTCTTCTTCTCCACCAACGCCAGTGTCACACCATCACCACTATTCTTCTCTGATCCGCGAGTGCCATCATCATCCTTCTTCCTCCATGGCCACGACTTCTTCTCCTATCACAGTGGTCCCTCAAATCCACGAAATCGAGTCTTCAAACGCCTCAAATCCATGAAAATGGCTCTGCATGTGGTGGATTTCGCCTCCCCCAGCATCAATTTTAAGTTGGATTCACGAATTGGGATTCTAGGGTTTGCATAATCCCTTTTCCTTATTCTCTTCTTAATTTTCAAATATGTAAAATTGATTTTTTTCTCTGTTCTAGACTCCAATTGTAAATGAATGAATGGTTGTTTTGTGTTGATTGTATGTTTTGCTGCTGGCTTGATGAACAACCGAGGAGGAAGAAGATGATTTTTTTTAAACTTTATTTGTGTCCTTCGTACGGTGGAGGGCCCACACCTAGCCCTCAAGAAACGCCTCTCCAGCAAGAGACGAGCTCTTGCAAGAGTTGCCATGAAGGCAAGCTCCAACGCCTCATGGTTTCTTGGCTCCGGTTCTTCACGGAAACCCAGTCTCTTAGAGATTGGGTTGGAGATGCTCTTATGATATGTAATGTGCCCTGTTTTAAATTGTTAAGCGAGACAATAGTGCTGATGAAAATAATGAAATGATGGAAAAATGCAAGGATTTCTGGAAATGAAAAGACTTAGTTATGATGAAAGGATTGACGATTAGAGAAATAACACAGGTGAAAGTGCAAGGAATGAAATGATTACAGAACATGATTCGAATTCAGCGAATGTAGACGTTCTATGTTGCGGAGGGTTGAGGCGCTCCCTGATGTGCACGGCTGACGAGACGCGCTTGTCAGGTCGAGGGACTCCCTGATGTGCATAAACGCGGACACGAGTTATTCTGATAAAGTATGATGCTGGCCATGTGAGCTTCATATCGTGGTTTCGAGCCCTCAGTGATGATGGTTATGCGTTGACAGCAAGTGACAATGTGAAAAGATTCAGTTAAAGGTCGAGGATCACCGAAGGGATGGATAAGGGTGACTCGTCCGAACCTTAGGGTTAATAAAATATTAATAAAAAATTAATAAGACTAAAACATTTAAAAGACATTGAATAACCCGGTGAGTTGAGTGTGTGAAGTAGTGGAAAGGAAGATACTCTGTTTATCTGCGGATATTCAGGTGAACGATTGTGATAGGGGAGGGTGATGAAGGTGACTCATCAAGTAACCTAGAGTACTTTCTAGGCAGAACTAGTCTACATGTGATCGGGACTTAAGACCCAGGGGATCGTAGCGTGTTCTGCACCGGAATTAAAAAAGTGTTGTCGCCCCCTTGATCAATTTCGAAATGGTAAGAGGGAACCTGAACGAGGCGGACTGTCCGATTGGTTTTGGGTCTTGCACTATGATGAAACATTGTTTTATATTGATTATGATTATTATGGCTGACCCTGAGGGGTTGCAGCATGTGTGTTTTCTCGGATGTTCGACCTGCGTGGGTTAAGGTTCCTGTATGTCCTGTTTGCTTTCGTTTAGGCTTGGGAAGATTGGAGGAGATGTATGTGTGCTAACCAACTCCTCGATGACTTTTCCCTAATTCCCCTGTCATCGAAGGACACACTTCAATAAGACTTAATGAGAAAAGTTTAAGAATATGGTAAAGTTAAAATGCTTAATAAAGGGAAAAGAGTTGTGAAAATGTGGTGGTATCAAGAGAGCCTTTGGGCAAAAAGCCGATTTGGAATAATGGCATTGAAAGGACTTGGGATTACAGTTTGGAATGCCAATAGAGAGAAACGGCGGAAATGATAATTGTAATATTAAAAAGGATAATGGGCAATGATGATAATAACGTGAATGTATGCATGATGTATTTATTGCTTGTCTGTTATGTCTTGAAATGTTGCCTGCTGTAATTCCACACCATCGGCTTATCCGCCCGGAAGAGCTTACTCTCTCTGTCTCTCTCTGCTGTCTGTTTCCATCAGTCCTTTGTCGACCAATTAGATGAAGGATCTTCGTCAAGGGAGTATTCCAATGTTGAGGAGTGGAGATATGATTTGGGTCAAATATATGATGCTTTAGAGCATGAATTAACTCCCTTTTGCTAAGGTTTTGGCTTGTTTCTTAAGTAATTTGGGCATATTAGTTGAGTTTTTAGTTAGTTTAGGTAAGTTATGATCTTGGAATGTTTTGATCTGTTTTGAGTTTGGTTTCGGGTATTTTGGAGCTTTATTTGATTAATTGTGCAATGGAATGGAAAGGACCTTTGAAAGCCTTGAGTTTGGAGTCAAAATGAAGAAAAAGCGAGTGCAGAGAAGTGTTCCACGCCCAGGCGTGTGTTAGTCACGCCTAGGCGCGTGGGGGTCAAAAGTACAAAGTTAAGGGTTCGAATGATTAAAATCAATTGTGAAAGAAGTCTTCTCAGGTAGATTCACGCCCAGGTAGAGCCTATGCTACGCCCAAGGGCGTGTGCAGCGAAGCAAATTGTCAAATCAGAGTGAAGCTCGCGCCTAGGCGTGTGGATGACGACTTTATGGGCTTTTTGATAAGATTTGATAGATTTGTTCCAAGATTAGTTTTTACTATTTAAATTAGGTTTTAGGAATAGAATATGAGAGATTAGAAAGGGAGATTACATAATTTTTGAGAGAGAATTTAGAGAGAGAAGAGGATTGGAGATCAAGAGCGGAGGAATCCTGCTTGGAGATTGAAGATCTATTAGGAATTTCAGGTTGTCTATGATCATGAATTCTTTCTTTTATCTTTGATTTTCTTATTTCAATATGTGTAACTAAAACCCTCAGTTAGGAATATGGTGGATTTGTATGGATAATTAGTTTATGAAGTTATGACTTGATATTTTCCATTTAAATCTATTGTTTGGTTGTGTTTTAATTACAATTCATGAACCTGATCAATTTATGTATTGTTCTGAATCTCTAATCCAACAAGAGGGATCTGAGGGTTAGAATAGGTCGTTCTTCCAAACATTATAACTGCCTAGTGTATAGGGATACAGCTAGGGCTTATATGACTTATATGTTCCAGTGTGCTTAATTAGTGGTTATTCGTATGTCAAAATCACTTAAGGGATTAAGGGTTCTCATATGAATAAGAAACGTAAATTCACAGAGGGATATAACTTTTACTACCTCTGGAATATCGTGGATTTAATGGAAAACGGAAATTCATAACTAGTAATCTAGGTCCTGCAACGAAACCACGTTCCTTACGTTTTTCCCATTCATCTTACAAACACCATTTATTTTCTATTTTGTTATTTATTTTAGTTTTTTAATTAATTAATCAAAAACCCAAAATTATTAGTTACTTTGCAAGTTTCATTAGTAGTTATAATAAGGTGAAAGTTATTGAAAACAATTTGTGATCCTCGTGGGAATGATAATTTACTTCTACATTATTACTTTTGTACGATCTAGTATACTTGCTAGAGAGTCCAACAAGTTTTTGGCGCCATTGTCGAGGATTGAAATTCGATTTCAATAATTTTCGGTACTTATTAGAGTTATTTAGTGGAATTTGTTTTATTTGCATTATCTCAACAGCTGCTGTTGACCCTTTTTTTGTACCTGTATCCCGCAGGTAAGAAGGAAAAGAAACCACTAGGAGAAATGGCTGAAAAGGAGGAATCCAAACCAAATACTCTTGCGGACTTTGCAAAAATTAGCATGGATGCATGTGCAACTAGCATCATCAGACCTGCTATTGATGCACCACACTTCACCATTGATCCACAATACATCTACTTAATTCAGAAGGATCAATTTGGAGGTGGTCCGCAAGAAGATCCAATGGAGCACATCGCTAATTTTCTCAGCATGTTGGATTTCTGCAAGATTGAGGGTGCCTCTGATGAAGCCATTCGGATGAGGTTGTTTCCAGTATCCCTAAGAGATAAAGCGAGGAGCTGGATTATCAACAACCAGCAGGGAGTTTGTCTTCATGGGATATACTTGTAAAAAAATTTTATGACAAGTATCTCCTACCAGTTGATCGAGCTTATGCAAGGAAAAACATCACCTCATTTGTACAACAAGAAGATGAGCCCTTACATGAAGCCTGGGAGAGATTCAACCAGCTATTGAAGAAGTGTCCAACTCATGGAAACCAGGATACATGCAGATCCAAATCTTCTATGATGGATTGCAACCATTTGACAAGGACATGATAGATGTAGCAGCTGGTAGATCTCTAGCTAAAAAAAGACCATTGAAGAGGCTAGAGATATCATTGAAATAATGGTATAAAATAGCATTCAGGCAGAGTGAGAGCGGATAGCTAATAAATAAGATTCCTCACATGTTCAGACCCTCATCATGCAAAAAAAAAATGATGCAAAAGCATATAGCAGCATTGACCAAGCAATTGAGTCAAGTTCATATGGCACCACCTCTCTCCGAGTTCTGTGGAGGCGAATCTGCTTTCGCTGTGACAACAACTAGGCGCAATGAGGGGCAAATGAATTATTTTGGTGAAGGCCACCAAAGGAATCTGATACATCACACTCACAATGCAAGGTACCAAGGTTACCCAAATTCTTCATGAGTTAATCCTGCACCTAATCCTCCACCAGAAAAGCTATAATGGGAAATAGCGATAGAGAAGATGGCTCTATCAACTTATTCTTTCCAAGAAGAAGCTCGAACCACATTGAGCAATCAGCAAGCTAGTATTAACACCCTGCAGAATCAGGTCAAGCAGATATCAGAAAATCAGCAAGCTAGAATTTCGAACGGGGCTGAGCAGTTGAGACACTCTGCCAGCAATACCAGTGATTACCAAGCCATTACTCTTTGAAGTGGAAAAGCTTATGATGAGCCACAGCAGAAGAGTGATGAGGTGGTGATTGAGCAAAAGAAGATCCCAAACAGAAGACTGAAGAAGAGAGTCCTGTAATGCAACCAGTTGAAGTTGAGGAGGAGACAAATAGTCCAGTGGAAGCTAAAGTGCAAAAACCAAAAGTACTTCTCAGAGTCCCATTTCCTCAGCGATTGAAGAAAGAGGAGAAGAATCAGAGACAATTTGCAAAGTTCATGGAAGTATTCACAAAGCTTCAAATCAATATACCGTTTGCAGAGGCTCTCGAACACATGCCCATCTATGCAAAATTCATGAAGGAGCTACTCACCAACAAGAGAAAGATGAGAGATGATGAAACAGTTCTACTTACCGAGGAGTGCAGTGCTATCCTTCAGAAGAAGCTCCCACAGAAATTGAAAGATCCGGGAAGCTTCACGATTCCTTGCAATATAAGTAGGGTGGATATTGGTAGAGCTTTGTGTGACTTAGGGGCTAGCATCAATTTAATGCCCCTCTCTATCTTCAAAAGGTTGGGAATTGGTGAAATCAAACCAACACAGATCTCCCTTCAGTTGGCTGACTGATCTATCAAGAGGCCATATGATAAAGTGGAAGATGTGCTAGTCAAGGTAGATAAGTTTACTTCCCAGCAGATTTTGTGATTCTAGACATGGATGAAGACCAGGATATTGCATTACTCTTAGGAAGACCTTTCCCGACTACTGGGAGAGCCCTGATTAATGTGCAAAATGGTGAACTGATGCTCAGAGTTCATGATGAATCGGTGAAATTCAATGTCTATGAATCAATGCAGAATGACATGGGGGATGATCAGTGCTTGAGGTTGGATGTCATAGAGTCTATTGTGGACTCTGTGTTTGAGGAGATGTGCTCTGAAGACCCTGTGGAGGCAGCTTTGGTGACTGATTGTGAGGAAGGAACAGAGGCTCACCACATTAAGACCCTTCTTGATGGATCTTCAGAGATCAGGAGAGGACGACAATCGGCAGACCTGAGGCCTGATGAAAAGGAGGAAAGATCGAAGCCAGAGCTCAAGGATTTACCAGCCAATCTCAGGTATGTTTTCCTTGATGATACTGAATATTACCTCATAATCATAAATAGTGCCTTGACTGAATCTCAAACTGAACAATTATTAAGAGTTTTGAGGCACTATAAATCTGCTATTGGATGGAGTGTATCAGATCTAAAGGGGATTAGTCCCTCCTTTTGCATGTATAAGATTCTCTTGGAGGAGAATTTTAAACCTGTGATACAACCACAGCAGAGGTTAAATCCTACTCTGCAATAGGTTGTTAGGAAAGAAGTGGTGAAATTATTGGATGCTGGGATTATTTATCACATCTCAGACAGCACTGGGGTAAGCCCAGTGCAAGTGGTTCCGAAGAAGGGTGGGTTAACAGTAGTGAAAAATGAAAAAAATGAAGGATTTCTCAGTCTTTGGATCCTCATTTGAATCATGTCTAAGTAATTTGGAACAGGTGTTGAAAAGATGTCAGGAAACTAACCTTGTACTTAATTGGGAAAAATGTTAATTTACGATTAAGGAAGGGATAGTTTTAGGACATCTGATTTATAAAAGAGGAATAGAGGTAGACAGAGCTAAAATTTCTATGATTGAGAATCTACCTCCTCCAACAAATGTCAAAGGTGTTAGGAGTTTTCTGGGACATGCCGGTTTTTACCGGATATTCATAAAAGATTTTTCAAAAATAGCTAAACCCCTTTGCAATTTGTTGGAGAAAGATGTGGAATTTAAGTTTGATAATGATTGCATGAAAGCTTTTCATGATTTGAGAAAAAGACTAGTATCTGCCCCTGTAGTAATTCCACCTGATTGGAACGAACCTTTTGAACTTATATGTGATGCTAGTGATTTAGCTATAGGTGTAGTTCTAGGACAGAGGAAAAACAAAGTATTTCATGTAATTTATTATGCTAGTCATGTGCTGAGTGATGCTCAAATTAATTATACGACTACTGAAAAAGAATTATTAGCTGCGATTTTTGCAATGGATAAGTTTCGGTCTTATTTGATAGGGTTGAAGGTTATTGTTTATACTGACCATGTAGCTTTAAGGCACCTTATGGCTAAGCAGGATGCTAAGCCAAGACTAATAAGGTGGATCTTGTTACTACAAGAGTTCGATATTGAGATAAGGGATAAAAAGGGGGTTCAGAATGTTATAGCAGACCATTTGTCTAGGCTTCCCTTAGAGGGTAGTGATAGGGATGTTCTAGTACCCATACAAGATTAATTCCCTGATGAGAAACTTTTGGCTATTTCTGTTATACCTTGGTATGCGGACATTACTAACTTTAAGGCAGCCAATATCATCCCAAATGAACTTACATTCCAACAAAAGAAAAAAAAATTATCCGTTATTAAGTTTTATGTTTGGGATGAACCTTTCTTGTATAGAAAAGGAATAGATGGAATTCTTAGGAGGTGTGTTTCTGAGGAGGAGATACCTGATATTTTGTGGCATTGTCATGCTTCCCCATATGCGGGACATTATAGTCAGGATAGAACAACGTCTAAGATTTTGCAAAGTGGCTATTGGTGGCCACACATAATTAAAGATGCTAGAAATTTTGTTATGCAATGTGACAGGTGTCAGAGAACAAGTAATATCTCTCGAAAGGATAAGATGCCTCTCCAAAGTATTTTGGAGGTGGAAATCTTTGACGTTTGGGGAATTTTGTTGGACCATTTCCTCCTTCATTTGGTAACAAGTATATCTTGGTTGCGGTGGATTATGTGTCTAAATAGGTGGAGGAGATATATAGCAAGACCCACCAATGATGTTGTTGTTGTTATGAAATTTATTAAGAACAATATATTTAGTGATAATGGTACTCATTTTTGTAATAGGGTTTTAGAAAAAGTTCTGGCCAAGTATGAGGTGCACCATAAAGTGTCTACTCCTTACCATCCTCAAACTAGTGGCCAGGTAGAAGTTTCCAATCGTGAGCTAAAGAGAATTTTAGAGAAAACTGTTAATAGTTCTCGAAGGGATTGGTCTAGGAAACTAGATGATGCTCTGTAGGCATATAGGTCAGCTTTTAAAACACCTTTGGGTATGTCTCCTTATCAAGTGGTTTTTGGTAAGAATTGCCATTTGCTCGTTGAATTGGTTCGTAAGGCTTATTGGGCAACCAGGTTTCTTAATATGAATATGCAACAAGCTGGTGACAAAAGAATTTTTCAACTCACTGAACTTGATGAGTTTAGGGAGGAGGCATACAGATTTTCTAAGGCCTTAAAAGAAAAGACTAAGCCATGGCATGCTAAGAAAATTGTTCTTAAAATTTTTGAAAAAGGTCAGTTGGTCTTGTTGTATACTCTAGGCTGAGGCTTTTCCCTGGAAATCTTAAGTTTAGATGGTCTGATCCCTTTCTTGTTGAGCAGGTATCACCTTTTGGTGCTGTGGCGGTCGAAGATTTGAAGGATAGCAGGACTTTTACAGTGAATGGGCAAAGATTGAAGTTGTACCTAGGAGGAGAGGTGGATCCAGAAAAGTCAGGGGTCAAGTTCCAAGATCCTTAGCATCTTCAGAATGGTCATCCGTCAGGCTCGGGACGTTAAACAAGCGCTTCTGGGAGGCAACCCAGTGGTAACTCGTATCTCCCTTGTTTTTAGTTTTATTTTTAATTTTTTTTTAATTTTGTAGTTTAGGTTAGATTAGTTTGCTCGAGGGCTAGCCAACTTCTAAGTTTGGGGGAGTGGACAAAATTAAAATTTTTCAGATTTGAATTGTTCTCCCATATTTTGTGTTGGTTTGTGTCTTGGGTAGAAGTAGATGATTATTCTAGGTGTAGGACTATTTTTCTGATTATATATGTAAATACTTGATTTAGGATGATGACTAATTGATTGTATGACACTATTTTGGATTGAGTTGGAATTTTTGTTGAGAACTGGCTATTTTGATAAACTATTTATAAATAAGTTATTAGTGAACTGACTGTTTAGCCTATGAGATTTTTGAGCGGGATATGTGATTTATATTAATTAATCCCTCCGTCCCTAATTATAAGGCCCTCTTAACACTTTTATTTTGTCCCTATTTATAAGGCCATTTACCAATTTTCAATGAGCATTAATTATTTTTTTCCACAAAGACCCCTATTTATTTAACACTTTTTAGATTCTCAATAATATTAATAGGGGTAATTTTGAAAATACATATCAAAAGTTCACATTTCCAATACAATTAACTAAATTATTCCATTTTCTTAATGGACGCAAAATCTCCCAAGAGGGCCTTATAATTAGGGACGGAGGTAGTATTTGAGACGCCTATTTCTTTCATGAGCGTGTTCACTTTGATTTTGTGTTCTAGAACTTGACCGGTGACCATTTTGAGATTGATAATTGTTTGCATGCATTGAGATGATTAAGGCACTTATGATTATGTTTTTGTGGCCTTCAACTGTTATGATTGATTATATATTCCCTTAGTTGCCCATTTTGAGCTTATTGAGATATTATGATTTTTCTTTGGTACCCTGTATTGTATGTATTATTTTTGGTGAGTACCTTGCGAATTTTGAATGAACAATTGATAAGAATGACTCGGGAAAGTGATTAAATGGTGAAAAGTGTTAATGAGTTATATGTCTCTTCCAAGTAAAGAAAAGAAAAAAAATGAAATTGAAGAAAAGAAAATAAATGTGAAAAGGAAGAAGATAGAAGGAAAAAAAATTAAAAAGTAAAGAAGAATAAAGTGTCTTGATGTGAGTGTGAGTCTTTATGGTATTCATTACCCATTCAGGAGTTTTGAGGGAAATTTATTTTGCATTTTAGCCCTTAGTTTTATTCATTCTTTCTTTTATCACACCTTACACCTTTAGCCATGGCCTCATTACAACTAAAATTAAGACATTTTGATTTTTGCATGTATTCAATAATTTCAGTGAAGATTTGGGTCTATGGTATATGGTAACACATTGTCATTTGATGAACTTGAATGAATAGTTATAACCCTTATACACATGAGAGATACACATAGTAAAGTTGAGAGTGTTCACTAGTTTTTGGTTCTTTTGGAATTTGTTTTTCTAACCAGATTTTGATGAAGTTAATGCTTGTTGTTGAGGACCAATTTATTGGGCCAAAAATAATAAACCAAGAAAAGAGTCACCAAGTGGAAACAGGAGGCCCATTGCAAAAAAGCAAATAGAAGAGAAGAGAGCGGCCCAGTACGTGGGCAGAAAGAAAGAAATATTTGGGACTCCACCCACCAAGCTGTACACAAGGGGTAATGTGGCCAGCTGGGCGGACGGTCCTAGGGAGCTTCTGAGGACTGTGGCTGGAAGGCTCTGAGCGAGCTCCGCCCCAAAGAGTGATAAAAGACTCTTGAGGGACTTGCACAATGACCGGAGAGCGGAACTTTATACAACAATAGGGAAATGGAGGGAAACGTAGGAGGCATAGGGTTACAGCGTACAATCACCAAAAAGGAGCCTTTTGCTCTGTCTTAGGAAAATAAGCTTAATATGACTAACTAAAATGGTGTAAAGTGTAAGAGGGGTGCAGAGAGAAAGAATAGTGCTTAACGACTAAGTAAGGGTGCTTTACGAGGATGATGGTGACTAGTGAGAAAGCTAAGAAGCTTAAGAGGGGGAAGAGGGACAGAGGGAAGATCATCGAAAAACAGGGGGAGAAAAGGAGGAAACGAAAGACACTTAGCGATAGAACTAAATAGAGAGGGCGGAAGGGTGGAGAGTTGCAAAAAAGGGAAGCTTATTACCCTCCCCACAAAGGTCATTGTGCAAGACTTGCTTACTTTCCTCCACCACTAGATTTCAGAAGCTCCTTACTCTTATCATTGTTCAATCTCCTAAGCTTACAAACCCAAAATCTCATTATCATATTTCCCCATTTTTTTGACCCTCAACAATTGGCGACTCCGCTGGGGAGATTGAACAAATGATGAACAACAGACAAGAGCCTGTGACGCCAAGAAGGTTGTCTTTCAACTTGGAGTTCCCAGAGGAAGAGACGCCCATGGAGCAGCCTCAGGGCTCGAGAAGAGACCCAGTCTCCTCCCCTGGGCGGGAGACGGAGCCGCTGCTGAATCTCTTGAAGGAAATGGAGACCCCTTCTCTTGACCAAGGGGCGGGCCCATCGCAGGTCACAGTTCCGACAGCCTTGTTGTCTTCCCTATTGGCCAACCAAGATAACTTGGCCAAGATGATGGCAGAAATGAAGACACAACTAGCCAAGAAAGAAACCGAAGAGGGGAGGATTCGGGTAGATGAGCCACTTGCGAGAATGGAGGAAGACGCCCCTATCACTCAAGCCCAACTAAGGAAGATGCTGGAAGACCACAAAGGGGGAGCCAAAAGGGCGATCGAAGTCCAGCTCCCCGCTCCCATTTACTGTTGAAGTGCTCGCTCAACCATTCCCAACTGGGTACGTACCGCCCGCCTTTAGGAAGTTTGATGGGACAGGAAGTGCGAGAGAACACATCATGACCTATCTGGATGATTTGGGAGTTCATAGTCAAAATAAATGTCTCCGCCTCAGAGAGTTCTCGAAGTCACTCGTAGGAAGAGCGTTCACGTGGTACAGCAAACTCCGCCCTGGATCGCTACACACCTGGGAGGACATGGTAGCAGAGTTTTGCAACAAGTTTTTGGAGGAAGAGGGTGCGCTGCATATCATGGACTTGGGACGTGTAAAACAGAGGCCAGGGGAAGGATTAGTGTCCTTCATCAAAAGGTACAGAGATAAAGCACTTCATTGCAGAGAAACTTTACCTGAGGCGGATTTGGTCTATGGATGTATCAAAAATGTTGAAGATGGTGCCCAAATCTTTTTGTCCTTAAGTGAAGTGACTACCTTTGCAGAGCTAATCAAAAAGGGGACAGACATGGCGGAAGCCATGAGGAGGCAAGGGAAACGAGCTAAAGATGATGCCTTACTGGAGGTGTACGCGGCGGAGGAGCGAGGGAGAAAGAAGAGTTACAAGGAAACCCCTCCGCCCCGGATATATGGGAAGGATGAAGAGTCGCATGAATTGCCTATTTCCAAAGAGCTAGTATACCAACTGGTGGACGTGTAACATCCCGAAAATTAATATTAAATAATATAATTTTAGTATATAAATATCTATTTAAGGATAGGATTAAGCCTTAGAAATTGTATAAGGGTAGAGGGATAGTATGAGCATAAGCCGACCTAGGATGTGAGATTAAGGCCTCGGCCGAGCTAGATAAGATTGTGCGCATATGAACCGAGCTGGATGGGAACCAAACGCGGAACCTGTTGTCCAGACCGATTAGCCGATCTCAGAGTCCTGTCCGAGAGGGAAGCTCGGACTATTGCTGTTCCTACAAACCGAGCCGACTCATCTTAACTCCTCCGTGCCAGCTCATGTTGAGCTGTAGCCCTTTGGGATTCGTACCATCCGTACACTGTCCTTGCCTTTCACTTTATGTCACTATCATTGCTTTATGTCCCTTTCAATGTACTATTCATGGCTTCCTCAAGAAGCCAATGAACCTTGGCCATACATTTTAGCTTCTCCAAGAAGCCAATGAATCCTAGCCACACAAATATTTTCCCTAAATGAATAAAAGAAAGCCCAAACCCCACGTAACACACTTTGTATTTCTCATTCTCTCCCTCCTACGAATTTCTCTCTTTCTCCTCCAAAGCTTCAGCAAACAAAACCCCAACACTTTCTTTCTCCCTCTCTTCTCACAAAACCGGAACCCTCCTCCTCTCTGTTCTTTTCTGTTCCGGCGCCTCTGGACCGGCGTGGTAGTGTGGTGGTGGCAGCAAGGAGGGCACGGGTTCGAGTGGTGTGAAGCTCTCAAGGTCAAGGAAACCATTCTCAACTCTCAACTCTTATCTCTCACGGTTTGAGGTAAGGAGTGAGTGTTACCTCTACTTGAGTTTGGGTTTCTAGGGTGTTCATAAAGGGTACTAAGAGTGGGTATTAGATTAGGGAATGGACATAGGTTAATGTTAGAAGAGAAATGGTAAAAAGGGTAAAAGGGGAATTAATGAATGAACTAGAAACATGGATTTTAGGTGAAGATGGAATATCACTTTTGATTACATGCTATATTTCATATGTTGCATTTTATATGATGGACTGACTAATTGTTTTGTTCATGTGGTTGTTGAGGTATAAGTGTTTATGATGCTTTGATATTTGGTATTTGTATCTGTGGCCGAGCCGAGAGAGGGTGAGAATGGAGAATGAGAAGAATGGTAACCAGGGTGGATCGAAAAGACAAACTAATAAGTTATATAATGAGATAGGCAGATGAGATAGATAATAGGGATAAGGGAAATCGGAAATGGGTAAAGGGTTGAGCCGAGATAGGCCGAGCTAAGTAAATAATGAGATTAATGCAAAGAGGAATAAATGAAAGAGGTGAACTGAGGTGGGCCGAACTAAAAGTAATGGTTAATAAGATAAGGGGAATTAAAGAGAAATGGTAGTGTGGTCGGGTCATAGCAGACGCGTACTGGGTGCGTGCATTGATCGCGTAAGCCGAGCATTGTGGTGCTCGCAGCTGTAAGTCGAGCATTGTGGTGCTCACAGTTATGACTCACAAGGTTCCGAGAACGGAATCGGTGGGATGTGTTCCTGGTCATAGCAGACGCGTACTGGGTGCGTGCATTGATTGCGTAAGCCGAGCATTGTGGTGCTCGCAGCTGTAAGTCGAGTATTGTGGTACTCGCAGTTATGGACACTCCTTACTCCATAGAATGATCGGCGGTAGTGTTCCTGGTCATAGCAGACGCGTACTGGGTGCGTGCATTGATCGCGTAAGCCGAGCATTGTGGTGCTCGCAGCTGTAAGCCGAGTATTGTGGTACTCGCAGTTATGGACACTCCAATATCCGACTTAAATGGTGTAAGACATGCACTGGGTGTATGCATCCGAGAAGAGTAAAAGATTGTAAATTATGTGAAAGTGAAATATTGAGTAGTGAACCCGAGATAGAGACGGCAATCCGAGACACGAGAGGATAAACCGAGGTATAGCTAGCAATGAGTTAACTGGTTGATGATGTGAGCTGAGCTAGACGAGGATGTGGGTATGCGAACCGAGCTAAATGTTGATATATGCATGAGATATATGGATTTGATTACTTGTGATTTATTTGCTATTTGACTACTTGTGTTTGGCTTGGTAGTTCGGTATGTCATTCTAGAAACTGCTTATTTAAGTTCTGTGTAATGCTCACCTCCTTACCATTTTTCAGGTACTGAGCCCGAGCAGACGCAGTCCCCGGCCGAGCAGGATCACAGGGAGAGTAAATTATTTAGAGTCAGATAGGTGGATGGGTCTCGGCCAATTGGGTCGAGCTAAAACACTGATTGTATTTTGAATGACCGAACTGAATGTACCTAAACTTATACTTTATGAATTTGATGTCTTTAAGTCTTCCGCTTTATTAACTCTGATGTTTTTGTTATTAATGAAAGGAAATATTATTTTGGCAAATATCATATCCATCTGAAAAGAAATTTTAAATCCTAATTTTGGGGTAATTAAGGGTAATTATTTCATAGGGTGTTACAATTTTGGTATCAGAGCAGTTTCTCCTCGGCCTATTGGAGTTGCAAAGGACTCCAGTGGTTACTCACCAAGAGAGTGACAAATAAGTAAAGTCTAGAAGTCTAAGTTAGACAATAGAACTCATAGGTATATATGTTTATATAAAAATATATATTTATTTGATTATTTGGAAGTTAATTGGCTTTCTCTCCATGACCGAGCAGCATGGTTGGGAGACGAGCTGATAACGACCGAATTGCTGTTGTGTTGGAAACTCTGGTTCAACTACAGCAGAACCAAGCACAGGCTCAGCAGAATCAGGCTGAGAACCTCGCTCAAAACATCGCCGCAGCCGCAGCAGCTGCAGCTGCAGCCCTACAGCCCCAACCTCCGGCTCCGGTCGAGATAGACTGGATGAGCCGATTTCGGAAGAACGAACCACCTAGGTTCGAAGGAGGATATAATCCAGATGGAGCTCAGAGATGGCTCCAGGATATTGAGAAGATTTTCCGATCTCTGCAACCTCCCTGTGAGTACAGGGTGAGGTTGGCTGAGTTTGTGCTGGCTAGTGAAGCCGAGCACTGGTGGGATCAACTGAGCCGAGGACTGGAAGCGGCTAATGAGGTCATCACTTGGGATTTGTTCCGAGCTCGCTTCCTCGGAAAGTACTTTCCCAAGGATGTCAGGAGAGAGAAGGAGCTCGCATTTCTCAAGCTGGAACAGAGAAACTTGAGCATTGGGGAATATGCCGCTCAGTTCGAGGATTTGATCCGTTATTCAGGAAGCTACCGAGATGCTGATGAGCGTACCAAGTGCATCAAGTTTGAGTCTGGTCTCCGTGACGACATTCGTCTCGCATTCGAATATCAGAACGTGGCCAATCTCTCGCAACTGGTGAACATGGTTAGCACCTATGAGAAAGGGCTTAAGAGAAAAGCTGACGGAAAGAGGAGCAAGTCGACACAGAAAGGAGTGGGTCCGATCAGAGGAAAAGGAGCTGTCCAGAGATCTGCCCCATATGTGAATCCGAACTCCAGAATGTCAACAGCTCCGAGGAGTAGTGGTCAAATGGTGGCTGTTCTTGGCCCGTATCCGATATGCCAACATTGTGGAAGGCAGCACCGGGGGGAATGCTGGAATCTGGATCCGAGCAAAACCAGAGGATCCTGTTTCCGATGTGGCAAGCCTGGCCATTTTGTAGCTCGGTGTACCGAGAATATTGTGAAGGAAGAGGTCAATGTAACCAAGGCTCATCAGACTGGTATTAACCGACCTATGCAGAGAGGCAAAGTTTACACTATGGATGGAGAAGAAGTGACTGATGCTGACGAACTGATCCGAGGTACTTGTCAAGTAAACAGTATTCCTTGTGCCGTACTATTTGACTGTGGAGCCACACATTCTTTCATTTCCCTTGATTGTATGAATAGACTGAAACTATCCCCGGTAGAAATGCCTTACAAACTATCCATTTCTACCCCAACCAATTCTTCTGTAATCACTTCTAAAATGTGTCTAGAGTGTCCTATCCAAGTATTAGGCAAAGAATTTAAAGTCAATTTGATTTGTCTACCCTTAACCAAGCTAGATATTATCCTTGGCATGGACTGGATGTCTCAACACCGTGTCTTACTCGATTGCCGAGAAAAGACCGTAATCTTTAGTGGCCCGTCTGTTGCGAAGTTAGAGACAACAGAGGAACCGACCTTAGACCAAATTCCTGTGGTCGGAGAATTCCCTGAGGTTTTCTCGGACGAAATGCCTGGCTTACCGCCGAATAGAGAGGTAGAGTTCAGTATAGACCTCCTTCCGGGAACTGGTCCGATCTCAATTGCTCCGTACAGAATGGCACCTCCCGAGCTAGAAGAGCTTAAGAAACAGCTAGAAGAACTTTTGGCCAGAAAACTAATCCGACCAAGCGTCTCACCTTGGGGATCTCCGATTCTATTTGTTAAAAAGAAAGATGGTAGCCTCAGAATGTGCACTGATTATCAGAAGCTCAACGCGGTAACAGTGAAGAACAAATATCCCCTCCCTAGGATTGACGATTTATTGGATCAACTCAAGGGAGCGTCAGTGTTCTCCAAGATAGACCTTCGATCTGGATATCACCAGATCCGAGTCCGAGAAGAAGACATTCCGAAGACAGCCTTCCGAACAAGGTATGGGCATTTTGAGTACGTGGTTATGCCCTTCGGACTTACCAACGCCCCTGCTATCTTTATGGACTACATGAATAGGATTTTTCGACCCTACCTGGACTCGTTTGTGATAGTCTTCATTGACGATATCCTCATCTACTCCCGAAGTCCGAGTGAACACGAGCAGCATCTAAGGACGGTGTTGCAGGTTTTGAAGGATAAGAATCTCTACGCTAAACTCTCTAAGTGTAGTTTTTGGCCCAACGAGGTTCATTTCCTTGGACATGTGATATCCGAGCAAGGTGTAGCAGTTGATCCCTCCAAGGTGGAAGCGGTGCTCAAGTGGGAGAGACCGAACTCGGTGACGGAGATTAGGAGTTTCCTCGGGCTTGCTGGATACTATAGGAGATTCATTGAAGGATTCTCTAAACTAGCTCTACCGTTGACCTCGTTAACCAGAAAGGATGCATCCTACCAGTGGTCTGAAGTATGCGAGCAGAGCTTTCAAGAGTTAAAGAAAAGGTTGACGAGCTCGCCCGTGTTGATTTTACCCGATCCGACCAAAGTCTTTGACGTATTTTGCGACGCCTCGAAGCAGGGCCTCGGCTGTGTCTTGATGCAGCAGGGAAAAGTGGTGGCTTATGCTTCTCGGCAACTTCCGCAACACGAGCAGAATTACCCTACGCATGATCTTGAATTGGCAGCAGTAGTGTTCGCCCTTAAGATTTGGAGACATTACCTGTATGGCACGAAGTTTGAAGTGTTCAGTGACCACAAGAGTCTCGGCTACCTGTTCGACCAGAAGGAACTGAATATGAGGCAGCGCAGATGGGTGGAATTTTTGAAAGACTACGATTTCAACCTGCACTACCATCCTGGAAAAGCTAACGTGGTGGCCGACGCACTGAGCAGGAAAAGTCTTCATCTGAGCAACATGATGGTCCGAGAGATGCAGTTGATGCAGGAGTTCAGTGACCTTAACCTCGGCATACAGAAGAAGGAAAATAGTGTGGTGCTGGAAATGTTGCAAGTAACAAATGAGTTTGTGGGTTTCATCAAGGAGAGACAGGCTGCCGACCTAGAACTCCAAAAGCTATTAGAAAGAGCCGGAGACAAGGATGAACCTGACTTCACTAAAGGACCTGATGGTCTTGTACGATTTCGAGGCAGAGTTTGCATTCCCATGGACTTTGAAGTCCGAAGAGAGTTAATGGAAGAAGCCCACAAGACGAAGATGAGTCTTCATCCAGGTGCCACAAAGATGTACCAAGATTTGAAGAGGTTATTTTGGTGGCCGAAGTTGAAGACCGACGTGGCCGATTATGTGTCTCGGTGCTTGACATGTCAGAAAGCCAAGATCGAGCATCAGAAACCTGGAGGATTACTCAAATCCTTGGAAATTCCGCAATGGAAGTGGGATAGCATTTCGATGGACTTTGTATCAGGTCTACCAAAGACGAGATCAGGGCAGGAAGCCATTTGGGTTGTGGTGGACCGACTTACAAAGTGTGCTCATTTCCTGCCGATCAGCATGAAGTACAGCGTGGAGAAGCTGACGCAACTGTACATAAAGGACATTGTTCGACTCCATGGTGTTCCGAGCAGCATAGTGTCGGACCGTGATCCTCGTTTCTTGTCCCGATTCTGGCAGAGTCTGCAAGAAGCCATGGGTACAAAGTTGAGGTTTAGCACTGCTTATCATCCCCAAACTGACGGACAATCCGAGCGCACCATTCAGACTCTTGAGGACTTGCTGAGAACATGTGTGCTTGAATAGTCGGAAAGCTGGGAAACACTATTGCCGTTGGTCGAATTCACTTACAACAACAACTTCCATTCAAGTATCGGAATGACTCCTTTCGAAGCCTTGTATGGTCGAAAATGCCGAACGCCGCTATGCTGGTTCCAGATAGGAGAAAACTTGTTAATTGGTCCTGACATTGTTCATGAGACGACCGAGAAGATCCGAATGATACAAGGAAAGATGAAAGCAGCTTAGGATCGACAGAAGAGCTATGCCGACAAGAGAAGGAAACCCTTGAACTTCATCGAAGGAGATCATGTCTTTCTTCGGGTATCCCCTGTAACGGGTATCGGTCGAGCTATCAAATCGAAGAAGTTGACCCCAAGGTTTGTCGGACCATACCAGATATCGGAGAAGGTCGGACCAGTAGCCTACAGAATTGCTCTACCTCCGCACTTGTCTAAGCTCCATGATGTGTTCCATGTCTCGCAACTAAGGAGGTACATTCACGACCCCTCGCATGTGATAACAGTGGACGAACTGCCGCTAAAAGACAACCTGACCTTCGAAGTCCTACTAGTCCGAGTTGAGGACAAACAAGTCAGACGACTCGGAGGGAAGGAAATCTCTTTAGTCAAGGTCGTCTGGAATCGGAATGACGTGGAGGAAGCTACTTGGGAACTCGAGGAGAAGATGAAGCAGTCATACCCGCAACTGTTCAATGCTGACTAAATTTCGAGGACGAAATTCCTGTAAGTGGGAGAGGAATGTAACATCCCGAAAATTAATATTAAATAATATGATTTTAGTATATAAATCACTACTACAGAATTGCAAAAAAGTAGCCGAATATTAATCCCGGTTCCGTTCCGGAACTGGGATTAATAGACAAATGATAGCTAAAAAATACCATGAATTTATTGATCCCGGTTATAAAAAATACGGAACCGGGATCAATGTTATAACATATATAATTTTTTATTTTTTAAAAATTAAAAATCGCACAAACTTTATTTATCCCGTTGTTTTACTTCAACTGGGATGAATAATAAAAACACGGAACCGGGATCAATAAATTGAGAGGGGCAAAACCCTATTTCCCTTTGCCAAAATGGGGGTTCACACCACCGCCACCCCCTCCCACTCTCCTTCGTTTCGTCCATCTCTCTCTCTCCGTCCCGCTCTCTCTCTTTCTCTCTCCCTGGAGCTGCCGCCGCTCGCTGCACAACCATCACCGCCGCCATCTCCAAGCTCAAGGCCCTCTCCAGTCCAGTCGCGAATCACGACTCACTTCTTCTTCAGATCGAACCGCCGCAGCCACGAAGGAGATCACGAAGGAGATCACGAATCACTCTTGATCGTTCCTAATTTTGTTAATGATCAAGTTCTGTTATTATTTATTGATTGTGAATTGGTGGCTGTTTTCTGCATTAAGGTTCATTTACACGTTTCTTGGCCTTGGAGTTGCATTCTGTGTAGTTACTTGTTTCGGACACGCTGCTGCTGAAACTGCTAATGGCTGTTGTCTATATTTGGTATCCTTTTATTTAGTCTATCGTTATATTTTCAACCTATGATGGCAAGATACAACAGAATGTATATTCATAAAATACAATCATATCATCATATATTTATAAAAACATAAGACAACATAATATTATTCTCAAGTGTTATCATACCGTTTAACAATTTCTTAAAATCTAAATTAGAGGATTCTAATTGTCTAAACATGTGTTAAAAGAAAAACTAATAATGTAATATTTAAGATAACTACTATCAGCTAATAAATTAAGTAAAATTCGCTGATGAATGTATTCAGTGATCCCCTCATGCAAGTACCATACTATTTTTGTGCTTTTTACTTATTTTCACTTTTGATTAGTTTTAAAAATATACCACCGAATCATTTTCTGTGTTGAAACTTTTCATTTTTTGCACTGAATTGAGCTTTCAAACAGCCCCAACCAGTAGTAGCATTGTGTTCTGTTGCAAATATATCTCATTCTAACCTCATCATGTCATTAAAGCACTGTAGACCTTGACTGCTTACAGTACATGGTGTTTGTGGTTTTTCTTCTCATGTTGGAGGCTGCAATAACAATTGATGTATTTGTAAACCGGGACTGGGAGAAGGTATGTTGTAGCATTGTAGTTTATCTCTGTTACACAATAGGCGGGTTAAGCCATAATGCTTTAGTCTGACTCATTTTAACTTGGGAATTGGAATCAGGACTTCCCAAAGGATCCCTCAGGGAGTTTTGACCAGTTCAAGATTTCATCAGGTCAAATTTTGAGATGTGCAAATGGATAGGTCTTTCACTTGTTTCTGTACCGGTAAATCTGTTTTCCTCTTTTTCTCTGTGTAGCATTTGCATGGCATTATGATACAATTACTGGCGTGGCCTGATTACCAATTAGTACTATCTAGTATTTCTTACTGTGGATTCCATTATGATTTCATGTTCCCAAGTTCCAGCACAAATCATATCATTCTAGGGAAGCTTTGTCTTCAGGTTTTTAAGATTGTTTCACTAGCTTCTTCCTTCTCTTCAACGAATAAATTATAGAAAATTTGTTCCCAAAGATAGGAAACTCGGAAGTTTGAAACTGTGAAGTTTTAAAACACATAATTGTTGCTTTGGATCAAAATGAGGGATCTTTAGTATGTAAATTTAACATGATAACCACTACACCATACAGCAGCAACTTTGCATGTATTTTACATAAGCAAAAATAAGGGGGGAATACTTTTGAGGGAGCAGTATGCTTTAAATCTATCCGGCAAGGGGCAAAAATGGGGTACTTGTACCAGCATTTTACAGTACATATTGCTTGATTTCAATTAACTATCTAAGATCCTGTTTCTTTCATTAGGCACATCATCAAAGTTCTATTGGGATCTTAAATCTAGTATCTCATATTACTGGTTCAGATTTGTATTTGGTGTTCTATCTGATCTATTCTTGCTGCCCCTTCTTCTCCCTTTATGCATGACAGTGGTGCTGGAAACAAATCTTTGAAAAAACTAAGGAGTTTGACGAGCATAGAAGAAAACTACTTATTCCTGATTCTGCAGTTAATAAGATATGAACTATCTTAGGAAGAAGCTTTTTTAGAAAATAGAAATTGATTCTACTTTGAGGACATTAAAAACGAATGTGTTAGAACTTAGAAGTGGTACTGTGACAGTTGACAACAGGTAGAGACATGTAATTAAAATGTAACATTGATTGTTTCCTACCCTTCCTGTCATTCTGATTGAAGGTTTGGAAAGTGACTGTGACGTGATACCACTAAACTACCATAGGTGGCATGTGAATGTCATTAGTAAGGTCAAGTTGTCAACATGGTTTAAATAATGGGCAAAATCAGTACATAAGATTCTGATTTCTATGGATTGACAAGGAAGACCATTTGGCTATGTAGTTCAGGAAGTATATCTGTGGTAACATAACCTTTGAAAGATAAAACATGCTTGTCCTGACAGGGTTTTAGTTTTTTTTTAAAATGTCAACAATAGTAGTTTCACTGCAGAAACAAGTGTTACAATCATTATTTTCTTAATAGAGGAGTGTAAGAATCCGTATTAGAAACAGAACACAGAAGAAATAGACATATTTTTCTAGTGTTTATTCATATGTACAAGAAGTTGGTCCTATACTCCTATCCATAGGATTGATTAATCATGCAGTAATGAATATAATTATAAATCAAATTCTAGCTTAATTATATAATTAAATCATATCAAACTTAATTGAGTCTGAATCTGAAATTTCAAATTGAGCAGTTTTGTAGTACTTATTTCAGATTTAGAGACGGAATGAATTTGAACTTTCAGATTCAGACTCAATTTTGTAGACCAATCAGCTTTATGGAGCCAGCCCATTCGAGATACAGGTACTAGTTGCAAGTTGAAACAGTTTTAGACCAATTAGGCAACTTGGATTCCTACAACTTTATATTTATTTATGATTTTACTGCAAGAAAACTCTCCACTTTGTTTCTCATTCTCTCATATGCAATTTTATAGTACTTATTTAGCATCATTGTGATGCAGGCAAATGTAAAACTAAATTTTTTTGCATTATTGGTTTGTAATTTTCATTATATGGTTTATATGTTTACCACATATTTGATAATAAATATATCGTTTAGTTTATCAACACAATTCTAATTCCATTTTCTATTAAATTGTATAGTATTTTGAAGATTGCCAGTACACCTACTACTCCGATGAATTGCTGAATGAAGTCAAGGATGAATGGGCAACATATGTTCTTGAGGAGTTACCTTAACTTAGTTTTGAATTTAGCGCACTATATATATTTTTTATTGTGGCTATATAGCATCTATATGATCGAGCTTGTTTAGCCTTTTATATGTATGACCAAACACTGATTGTATTTTGAATGACCAAACTGAATGTACCTAAACTTATATGTATGAGCCAGTTGGGCCGAGCTAAAACACTGATTGTATTTTGAATAACCAAACTGAATGTACCTAAACTTATACTTTATGAATTTGATGTCTTTAAGTCTTCCGCTTTATTAACTCTGATGTTTTTGTTATTAATGAAAGGAAATATTATTTTGGCAAATATCATATCCATCTTAAAAGAAATTTTAAATCCTAAAAGAAATTTTAAATCCTAATTTTGGGGTAATTAAGGGTAATTATTTCATAGGGTGTTACAGGACGACTGGTACAAGGAAGGGATACTTAAAAAAGGGGAAGGACGTCGTCCGCCCACCACTCAGCAAATGGATGACCCGCGCTACTGCGCTGTGCACAGAGAGGCGAACACTCATGGTACCATGTCTTGCTATGTGATAAGGCGTATTTTCCACAGATTGGTAGGGCAAGGGAAGTTGGTTCTGCTTGAGCAGCCAAGGGAAGAGGACCTGCGGGTTCGCCCCCTGCCGAATCATGGGGTGAATGCCATTAATGGAATAGAAGAGAAACTCTTAGAAGACGAAGAGATGGTGGATAATGAAGAAGGAGAGTTGGGAGAAATACTTAGAAAAGGAATAGCAAAGACAAGGGGGTTTCGCATTCTGTTCGCCCAGCTGAACTTAGGAGAAGAAGTACAAGCGGAGGCGGCTGGAGCCCTAGTAGAGGCCATAATGAAGCATGGAGGCGGTCTATGTTCGCCCAACGCTCCTCTGACACGCCTGGCAAAAGCACATGCCATGACCCTTATCTTCAAGGAGCCTGTTGAGTGTGAGCAAGGTTTTTGCCACAACAAAGCATTGTACGTAGAGGCAAGTGTGGAGGGCGTTACCATGAGAAGAGCTTTGGTTGACAATGGTTCTGGAGTCAACATCATTCCAATAGATGTCTTTCATGCTTTGGGGGTACGGGCGGAAAGGTTGCAAAGATCCATCATGAGGTTGAATGCGTTCAATGGTGCAACGGTGACGGTAATAGCAAGTGTGGTTCTGCGTCTGAGAGTGGGAGCCATCGCAACGACTAATACTTTCCAGATTGTAGCTAGGAAGCCCAGTTATCACATACTGCTTGGAAGGCCTTGGATTCACCAACATCGTTGTGTACCGTCTACACTCCATCAATGTGTAAAATCCAACTATAGAGGCGAGAACATTGTGATACCAGCGGTGCAAGCCCCATTCGAGGCATCTGAACTTCACATGATTGAGGCTTCTCCGTTTAGGGAGGTCGCCCTCACAGGCGCTAATACCATCCAAAAGATGGAACCTGTACGCTTCGTCAAGGAGAAGGGAGAAGGCGGAGCTTCTACTAGCGGTTTCAAAAAGCCACGGGGCGATAAGGAAGAAGGAAAGCAAGGAGAGCCCAAACGGGGAAGGATTGAGAGGTGCCGCCTTGCTGATGGCACCATGACGTGGAGGATCTTATAGGATGAGGCGGGGTTGGCTAGACCCAAAGTCAAAGAACTAGTCAACCCCGGATTATGGAGCATGCTCCACACGCCAGTGGAAGCGTTGCAAGGAGAAAGGGAAAACTGTTATGGAGTTACAGAAGGCGGACAAGGAATCATGGGAGATTTAGAAGAAATAAATGTAGGGGAGGCGGAAAGCGAAAGGAAGCCATTGTTCATATGCAAAGACCTAGGCGACCAGGAAAAAGAAGAATTAGTAGCCTTGTTGAAAGAGTTCAAAGAAGTATTTGCATGGAGCTATACCGAGATGCCTGGGTTGAGCAGGAGCTTGGTGGCACATAACCTAGAGGTAAGGCCAGGGGCGATACCTGTAAAGCAACATCCGAGAAGGTTCAGCCCTGAAGTAGAAGCCCAAATAAAGAAAGAGGTTGAGAAACTACTGGAAGCAGGATTCATAAAGCCAATTCAACATCCAGAATGGTTGGCTAACATTGTCCCTGTGAGGAAAAAGAATGGCCAGATCCGCTGTTGTGTAGACTTCAGAGACCTCAATAAAGCTTGTCCGAAGGATGATTTTCCCCTACCCCACATTGACAGTATGATAGATGCCACAGCCTCCCATGAAAGGTTCTCCTTCATGGATGGATTTAGCGGGTACAATCAGATTCGGATGTCCCCGGAGATGAAGAGAAGACGGCTTTTAGGACCCCTGTGGGAAACTTTCATTATGTGGTGATGCCCTTTGGTTTGAAGAACGCGGGGGCGACGTATCAAAGAGCCATGACAGCCATATTCCATGACATAATGCATGATTTTGTGGAAGACTATGTAGATGATTTAGTGGTGAAATCCAGAAGGAAGGAAGATCATGTGGGGCATCTAAGGAGCGTACTGGAAAGGTGTCGGAGGTACAAGTTGCGAATGAACCCTCTGAAGTGCAAGTTCGGGGTGGCATCGGGGGCGTTCTTGGGATTTAAAGTCCACAAGGATGGAATATCAGCTGATGAAGAGAAAATCAAAGCTATACAAGAAATGGAGGCACCTAAGACAAAGAAAGAGCTGCAAAGAGTTGTTGGGAAGTTGGGTTACATACGGCGCTTCATACCAGCCATGAGTGAGCTGTTAAAACCCTTCAGGAACTTGGTGAAAGATGGCAAGGGATTCAGGTGGGTTAAAGAGCATCAATCCGCCTTTTAGAAGATAAAGGAGGTGTTGACATCTCCCCAAGTTATGAGCGCACCAGAGAAAGGAGCCCCATTAAAAGTATATTTAGCACCTTCTTAGGACACCATAAATGGCTTGATAGCACAGGAGAAAGAAGGCGTGGAGCGGCCAGTGGCTTATTTTGGTAGAGTGATGAAAGATGCAGAATTGAGGTACTCGCTCCAGGAGAAGCAATGTTTGGCGCTGGTATATGCGGCTCAGAAGTTCAGACAATACTTCCAAGCCCATGAAGTTTGGGTAATGACCAAAGCTGAGGGAATAAAGCACTTGTTGCAAGGGGCGGTACTAACAGGAAGATTGAGCAAATGGGCTTTGATGCTCACAGAGTACGAAATAACGCTGGTCACACCTACAGCCTTAAAAAGTCAAGCCTTGGCAGATCTCATGGCTATCTGCCCAAATTCAGTAGAAGGCGAGGAGATGGAGGAATTGAGAGGAGAAGTGCCTGGAGTCAATGCATGTGAAGGAAGTCCACAATGGACCCTCACGTTTGATGGGACGCCTTCGTCACCTCACGGAGGAGGGGGCGTGACGCTAACTGACGGGCGAGGAGAATCATTGTCATTCGCCCTCAAGCTAGAATTCCCCTGTACCAACAACGAGGCGGAATATGAAGCGTTGATTGCTGGGTTAAAGATAGCAAAGGAACTGGGAGTAGAAAAGCTCATCATTAAGGGAGATTCCAATCTAGTTATCAAGCAGCTCAAGGGAGAATATGGAGCAAAAGAAATGTCTCTCATGGCTTGCAGGGAGCGGGCATTCAAGGTAATGGAGGGATTCGAAATAGGGGGGCTGGAGCACATCCCTAGAGCTGAGAACAAGCAGGCGGACGCTTTGGCAACAATTGGGAGTCAAGTAGAGGCGGAAAACGGAGAGAAAGTCATAACATTCATAAAAGTGCAAAGGGAAAAGGCGAGGACTGGGGAAGAAGAGAAGGCAAGTTGGAAAGATGACATAATAAGACAACTAAGGAGCAAGATGCTAGTGAGAGCAGCAAGGGATTATTATCTGGTGGGAAAGAGACTATATAAAAAGAACAATGAAGGGCTTCTAATGAGGTGTGTCACGGAGGAAGAAGGTAAGGAGAAGATGAACAAGCTTCATGAAAGCATTTGCGGACAACTCGGCCCAGGATTGTATAGGAGGCTCCAACGTGTGGGGATTTATTGGCCTAAGATGAAGGCGGAAAGCGATGCAATTCAAAGAAAGTGTATTCAATGTCAGGAAACAAGGGAAGAAGAGGAGGCGGCCAGAATAGAAGAAGAGGATTGGAGGAACCCCTTGAAGAGGTTCTTGCAAGAGGGGAGCCTCCCTGAGAACAGAACAGAAGGCGAAACATTAAAGAAGAAGGCGGAACGGTATTTTTGCGAGAAAGGGGAATTGTTCAAAAGGATGTTCAATGGGGAAACATTGAGATGCATAGGCGGGGATGACATTGAAAGGGTGATGGAAGAAGTTCACAAAGGAGTGTGCGGGCGGCACTTAGGAGGGCGGAACATGTATCATGAGTTGATGAGACTGGGGTACTATTGGCCCACAATGAAGGATGATGCGAAGGGATACAGTAGAAGATGCCAGGATTGCCAGAAGCATGGAGACAAGATCCACGCCCCGTCCGCACAGATGCAAGGGCTGGATACCCCCTATCCCTTTCATACATGGGTAATGGATTTTGTGGGACCTATAGAGCCACAGTCAAGAGGAAAGAAATGGGTCTTAGTGGCAACAGAGCACTTCACAAGATGGGCTGAGGCGGAGGCAACTGCTAGTGCTGATGGAGAAACAGTGGTGAAATTCATAAAAGAGCACATAATCTGTAGATTTGGATTGCCAAAGCGGATTGTGTCAGACAATGGAACACACTTCGTAAATGAAAGGGTGAAGGACACCATGGCAAACTTCAATATAACTCATGGCAGATCAACACCCTACTACCCCCAATCCAATGGTCAGGCAGAAGCAACAAACAAATTGTTAGTTGGGATTTTAAGGAAAATGGTGGGAGACACGTCTACTGATTGGAGCGAATACTTGCCTCTCGCTTTATGGGCCTACTGATGGGATGCTGCTCCCCGCCTTCGCGACGGATAAAGGATGAGTGGATAGAGGCCACCCCACTTGTCCTTCAGATTTGCGAACACTAAGTGTTTATAAGAGAAAATGCAAGAGATTGCAATAGATTCAAAGCAAAGAAATGCTACAAAAAGAGTGCCCATTACTAACATTGCAGGTAATTAAGGTAACAACTTTTAAAGCCAGGTCCAGAATACTTGGTTTCCAACACAAGGAATATCCGCATGAGAAACATACAAAACATCAAAGCAAGACATTACAAAGCAAAGGAAATATCCAAGGATTGAAAGCATTACAAAAGCCAGTGCAAGATAATTAAAGAGCATCAGAACTGAATAAGAGAAGCAATGGAAGAGTGAGCATCCGAGCGGGGCTTCTCTCCAACTTCAAAGGAAGATATTTCATCATCAACCAAAGCAAGGCGAGCACGAGCATCTGCAAGCTTGTCCTCAAAAGCAAACACCTCTTGAGCAATAATTTCACGCTTGGATGTCAGGGCGGACTTTGATTTCGCATCCGCTTCTATAGCAGCCGGAGATAAGAAAGACACGATAGCCTTCATGCTATCATGGAGCTTCTGAAACCATGTGCCATCAAATCCCAACAGAGGAAGGGAAGAAAGGTACTGAAGAGTGTTGATCAAATGCTCTGAAAGTAACTCTTCAATGCTACGTGTTTTAAATTGACGCAACAAGTCAGCCAAGACGCGGTAGGCGGAACAACGCAAAGGAAGCGGGAGAGAAGATGGTGGAACAATTATATCATCATGAAGTGAAAGGAAGGAGGTGACCCATTGAATTTCCTCTTGAGTCAAGATAAGGGAAAGATCAGGAATCGGATTACCTAAAAAAACAACAAACATGAGGAACACATGGGAAATAAGGAGAATAACCAAGATACGAAAGAGGATAATATACCAGAAGCTGCGAGAGATTGCTTATTTGCACTCAACCTATCAGCTATAGCTTTAGCAGCAATCAAAGGATCTGTGTCGGATTGAGAAGGCATAGGAGCAGCAGGCTTTAGGGAATCAGCCAAAGCAGTAAGAGAGGGAACAGTGGGAAATACACCAATCGTAGCATCAGAATCCATGTGAATGTGCTCATCTTGTGGTTGCTCTTTTTGCACATTAGGATCAATTTGATTATGCTCCTCTTGTGGTTGCTCATCCAACAATTGCTCATCTTGAGGGTCCTCATTTCGCACGGGTGCTGGACACACATTCTCCTCATCGCCTTTGGAAGAAGAAATAAGATGAGAAAGCGGAACTAAAATCAAAAACGAGCATAAGAAAAAAGGATAAACATATGAAGTAAAGAAAGTGATTTTCTAATTTTAAGAACCTGGAGGCGGAGAGAAAGGATTAGTAATAATATCCAAGCCTTGAGGAGGAGAAGGAGTAGAGAGCAGAATTTGATTTATTTCACTGGAGGTTTCAACTTGATGTTTTTGGCTGCATGAACTGCCCAAAAGAACAGAGGGCGTAGATGAACTCCTTTGGCAAGAAGAATGAGTCTCCATAGGTACAGGGGCGGACGGAGGCACAGGGTTGTCATCTAACACAACAACAGGAGGAGGGGTGGATGCAGGAACTTCGCCATCGGTAGAAGAGCCATCACCTAAATCAACAGGGTCAGATGCAGGAGTTGAAGAAGTAAAGCGAGAACGCAGGCGAAGCGAAACCCTACGCTGAGAAATAGGCGGGCTGGACGTGGCCGCCCGCTTCTGTTTTTTGGGGGGTGGGGCGGAAGCCTTTGGAGATGCAGAGGCGGAAGCTTTAGCTTTGGAAGTCTTAGCTTTGGGAGCCTTGGAACTCTTGGCTTTAGCAGAAGGGGAGGCGGCATGTTTCCTCTTGGAAGCAGAAGATAGGGCGGAAGAAGCCAATTCAACTGCAATTAAAATAATAAAGTGAACAAGAGTATGAAAAAACAAAGAAAAGAAGAAATTAGGAAGGAGTAAGACGCACCTGCGAGAGCAACGTCCTTCTTGGAGATAGGTGAATAGTAAGGATCCCTCAAAGCAATCATTTCAGAAGGAGGGGGAGCATTACTTTTAACAGTTTCAAAGTCTCGTAAATGAGCAAGAACAGCAGTATGATATGCAACCCAATCTTGAAGAACAAGACCCACTCGAGAACGAGGAGCAAACAAAGTGTCATCATAAGGAGGAAGAGAAGCAAGGGGCTTAATTAAAGTAGCATCAGCAATAGAGGGAAGGTCAACAGGATTGAGAGTCAATGCACAAGGGGCTTGATCAAAGCCCAGTTGCCTAGCAACACGGTCTGGCCTATACGCATAAGGCCACAAAGCGCCACCAAAAGACCCAAGGGCATCCGTGATCACAAAGCCAGGGAGAAAGCGAGGAGATACGATCATGAGCCATAAATCGAAAGTACCTTCAGTACGCTTGGATGAATTGTTTCGAGTATTGAAAGAAGACTCCAAATATACATCATGAAGGCCCTCACAACCAGGAAGAAGATTTGTGATGAAAGGCCTGAACACAAAGCAGTCTTCATTGTCAATTACCTCATGGAGAAGACGCCTAGGCTTGCCATTGAACCAGCCAAAGACACGAGGTTAAGTAAAGAAGACTGTGGGATCATCAGAGGTAATAGGAGGAGTGGCGGTTTGGCGAATAGGGCCATAATCAGGGAAGCGCTCGAAAAGGAAGTATTGCATGAAAACCAAGTCCAGAAAGGAACTAATAGAAAAAACGCCCAAAAGAAAGTCTCATCTGTTCTGCTGTTTGATCCAGGCGAGCATACAAACCGCCCAAGTACATTGATGCCAAGGGAAGTCGAATGCCATTAACCAAAAGACAAGCAAAGATGAATACAGCGGGACTGACTGATTCCCAAGGCGGACCAGGGAAGACAAATCTACTAAGCCAAAAGGCAACGAACGCTGCCCTCTTCAAATTCAAATCCACAGAAGGTCCTGACTCAAAGCGGCCATTGTGAACATCTCCATGGAAGTAGCGAATCCATGTGGCAAAGGTGTACTTTAAAGAGCCCTTCTTCTTAACCCTTTTGGCCTTCGGAATAAGGCACCCAGTTCCTGCTACTTTAAAGCCTCCGCTCATGTTCGCTCTACGACGCTCAAAGACATCACGAGAGTAACGAGCACTCTGCCAAGTGGCCGCCTTAAGTTGCTGTGCCATTTCAATAACATCCGAACTCACAGAATCAAAAGAGAGAGAATGTTCTCCGAAAGCGGGAAGTTTAAGGAAGATGATGACGTCCTCTAAGGTGGGGGCGAATTCCCCCCAAGAAGTGAAGAAAGTATGGGTCGCTGTGCACCACCGTTGCAGCAAAAGTTCCAGATCTTCCGCCTTCCTATTTGTGCCTAGATAGGGAGAAACCTTGATAGCGGAAGCTATCCCAACTTGTTCAAGTACCTTAACAAAAGGAGGGTCATGCACGAAGACATGACTCACCCATGAAGACCAGCCATTGGTGCCAGTTATGCGACCACGAAAACAGGGAGAAGACCAAGGAAACTCCTCAGCAGCCAGACGGGAACGAAGCAAATAGGGACCCACTTCAGGAGAATGTTCACTGGGAAAGGGGGTGATCAATTTCACCTCAGCCAAGGAAATAACAGGAGTTTGTGTGCCAGGGGAATCAAGCAAATTACCAGAAGAGGGAGGTTTTATGAAGGGGCGGATGGGGATAGGGATCTTCGCCGAATCTCGGCGAGACCCACTACTCGCAAGATCCGCCTTGGGCGGAGGCAGTGAAGGGAGGGTGTGGAAAAGAAGAATGTTTGGGATAGAGGCGGAGGAAGAGTCACCAGTTGGTCCGCCTGAGCGAGAAGGAGATATCGAACCACTATCAGGAGAGGAAGAAGAAGACGAAGACATGGTGGAGAGGGAAGTTGTGAAAATTAGAAATTTGAAAATGAAGAGAAGGAAAGAAGAGGCCGTTACAAATAAAGGAAAGAAGGAGCAAAGACATGTAGGGGGGCACAGAGTTCAAAGGCCATTCAAATTAATGGGGAAGCAGTTATGATGATGGGAGACGTGCGTGGATGGTTTTGCAGCAAAAGGGAAAACTGCAATTGGCAGTTCCTTTTCACTTCGCACGCGGAAACCAAGGGCGGCAGCTATTTTCCCTTTTCGTGCAAAAAGGGGCTATGTTGAGGACCAATTTATTGGGCCAAAAATAATAAACCAAGAAAAGAGTCACCAAGTGGAAAAAGGAGGCCCATTGCGAAAAAGCAAATAGAAGAGAAGAGAGCGGCCCAGTACGTGGGCAGAAAGAAAGAAATATTTGGGACTCCACCCACCAAGCTGTACACAAGGGGTAATGTGGCCAGCTGGGCGGACGGTCCTAGGGAGCTTCTGAGGACTGTGGCTGGAAGGCTCTGAGCGAGCTCCGCCCCAAAGAGTGATAAAAGACTCTTGAGGGACTTGCACAATGACCGGAGAGCGGAACTTTATGCAACAATAGGGAAATGGAGGGAAACGTAGGAGGCATAGGGTTACAGCGTACAATCACCAAAAAGGAGCCTTTTGCTCTGTCTTATGAAAATAAGCTTAATATGACTAACTAAAATGGTGTAAAGTGTAAGAGGGGTGCAGAGAGAAAGAATAGTGCTTAACGACTAAGTAAGGGTGCTTTACGAGGATGATGGTGACTAGTGAGAAAGCTAAGAAGCTTAAGAGGGGGAAGAGGGACAGAGGGAAGATCATCGAAAAACAGGGGGAGAAAAGGAGGAAACGAAAGACACTTAGCGATAGAACTAAATAGAGAGGGCGGAAGGGTGGAGAGTTGAAAAAAAGGGAAGCTTATTACCCTCCCCACAAAGGTCATTGTGCAAGACTTGCTTACTTTCCTCCACCACTAGATTTCAGAAGCTCCTTACTCTTATCATTGTTCAATCTCCTAAGCTTACAAACCCAAAACCTCATTATCATATTTCCCCATTTTTTTGACCCTCAACACTTGTGAATAAAAGTGTCTGAATCATCAGTCTGAAGTCTTGGATTAGGTATTTACATATTAACTTAGAAGATCCTCTTGTGTTCTAAAGTTTTTGTTTTACTTTTGCCTAGAGGAACTTATTGATGGATAGCAACGAGTCTCTAATCTCATGATTTGCTTCGGCTACACTCAAAATGCCAATCATCAACTCGCTACAACAATTTAGAACAATGGAGTACGCCAAGGTGGAAACTACCAAGAAGGAGAATCCTTTTGTTAAGGAAAATGTTTGCTTGCACATCCGTATTTGACATCAGAGAGGAATATTTATCTTTTTAGGTAAAAAGTGGTGGATTCTGTGAGAAAGAGAAATTGCAGGATTCACCAGTTTTTGTCTGAAAAGACAGGTGTCTCGTATAGATCTCAAATACTGATGTTTTTGTAACAGAGGTGGTTTGTTAAACCTCTCAACTGTTGTGTCCTTACATCTCTTATATCTCTTATATTTGGCAGATCAAATTATTTCCCCCATCTACCTAGTTGTAATTACATTTTCACCCTTTCATTTTTATTGTATGTCAAGTTTGAAAGTAATAGAACCACGTCATCTATGCTATTCCTTCTGTCCCTAAATATAAAGCCTCTTTGAAGGATTTAATGTCTATTAAAAAAGTGAAATAATTTACTTAATTATATTGGAAATGTGAACTTTTGATATGTAATTTCAAAATTACCCCTATTAATATTATTGGGAATTTAAAAAGTGTTAAATAAATAGAGGTGTTTGTGGAAAAAAATAATTAGTGATCATTGAAAATTGGTATGGGGTATATAAATAAGGACAAAATAAAAGTGTCAAGAGGGCTTTATATTTAGGAACGGAGGTAGTATATAATAGAGCATGGGTATCCCTACTACTCATTTCTTTCTTTTTTTCTTTTTTTAATGGAAGTACTGCTTCTCAAATCTTCCTGCACACAGACAACGGTCCAAACAAGTAAAATATAAAACAATGGTGCTTCTATTATGCACCGGTTTTTGGTAATCTGACTCTTAATTTTTATTTTTTTAATAAATCTAATATATTAAAAAAATGTTTTGGGTTTTCTGTGTTATTTTTATGTACATGTTTTTGTTATTTGGATTTGAATTTTTTTATTATATGCTTCCGGACACAGGTAATGGTCTAAATAAGTAAAATATGCACCTATTTTTGGTGTTCCGACTTTTTTTTTACTTTTTCTTTTTTTTAATAGATCTAATATATTAAAAAAAATATGTTTTGGGTTTTTTGTGTTCTTTTTATGTACATATTTTTGTTATTTGGATTTGAAATTTTTTTATTATATGCTTCCTGACACAGGTAATGATCTAAACAAGTAAAATATAAAACAAGGTGCTTCTACCATGCACCAATTTTTGTGTTCTGACTCTTTTTTTAATTTTATTTTATTTAATTAATCTAATATATTAAAAAAAAATATGATTTGAGTTTTATATGTTTTTTTATGTACATGTTTTTGTTATTTGCACTTGAATTTTTTTTATTATATGCTTCCTGACACAGGTAATGGCCCAAACAAGTAAAATATAAAACAAGGGTGCTTCTTCCATGCACCGGTTTTTGGTGCTCCGGCTCTTTTTTTAATTTATTTTTTTAATAAATATAATATATAAAAAAATATGCTTTGGATTTTCTTTGTTTTTTTTATGTACATGTTTTTGTTATTTGGATTTAAATTAAATTTTTTTTATTATATGCTTCCGGAGACAAATAATGGTCCAAACAAGTAAAATATAAAACAAATGTGCTTCTACCATGCACCGGTTTTTGATACTCTGACTCTTTTTTTATTATTTTTTTAATAAATCTAATATATTAAAAAAATGCTTTGGTATTCTGTGTTCTTTTTATGTACATGTTTCTGTTAATTGGATTTGAATTTTTTTTATTATATATTTTTTGACAGAGGTAATGGTCCAAACAAGTAAAATATAAAACAAGGATGCTTCTACCATGCACGGGTTTTGGGTGATCCGCCTTTTTTTATTTATTTTTTTGTACTTTAATAAATATAATATATTAAAAAAATATGCTTTGAGTTTTCTGTGTTTTTTTTATGTACATGTTTTTGTTACTTGGATTTGAATTTTTTTTATTATATGCTTCCAGACACAGGTAATGGTTCAAACAAATAAAATATAAACAAAGGTGCTTCTACCATGCATCGGTTTTTGGTGTTCCGGCTCTTTTTATTTTATAAATCCAATGTATTAAAAAAAATATTTTTTAACTAATATTAATTGCAACTTTATGAAATATTTTATCGATTTCATATTTCCCGGATGCACGGAGTTGGGGTCTAGTAAATTGAGTAATAAGTGGAGGTGGAATGGGAAAAAGCTAATTTATTTCAACCATTTTAGTTAATTTTTATCTTATTTTATTATGGTAGTAATAGATTATAGTAATAAATAAATAATTTATTACTACCATAGTAATACTTCATCGATTTCAATTTATCTCACATTTTGTTGACCAAAAAAAAATTTATCTAACATTTTAGAAATTTTACACGGATTAAGAAAGTTATTTAATACTCCCTCTAATCCTATTTATAAGACTTTTTTGAGGTTTTTATTTTGATGCTATTTATAAGACCATTTTTCAACTTTCAATAGCATTTAATTATTTCTTTTCACAGACACCCCTATTAAGTCAACACTTTTTAGAGTTCCAATAATAATTATAAGGGTAGTTTTTAAAAAATATATCAAATTTTCACATTTCCAATGTCACTAAGAAATTTAACCACTTTCTTGATGGATGTGAAAATCCCCAAAAGAATTTTATAAATAGGACTGGATGAAGTATTTCAATTTTCAATAGATGAATAAGGCAATTTTACTATGTTATTCGTGCTACATTAATCATCACAAATTTAATATATTTCAAAACATTTAAAAACATGGTTAAAGTTGGAGAAAATTAATTAATGCATCATCGAATTTCTAAAACAACAAATAATTTGGATCAAGTTGAAAGACTAATACTTTCTTCTTCTCTAATTATAAAGCCCTCTTGGATAATTTTACGTCCAGCAATGTTGTTGAATTCTATATTAAAATTGATATGTTCTTCCAAAAATATTTTTACCAATTATTAGAACATAATAAAATTTTTCATTTTTCAATAATTAATTTAATTCCTAGATACTCTATCATCTATATTTAATGCAGTGACCCAATTTCCAAATCATTTACAACATTAAACAAGCTCCATTAAACAAACCACAATGATTTTATTTATTTCTTCTCACAAAAACTTAGACCACAATGATTTAGATGTAAGGATAATTTTGGAAAACATTACAAGAAGGTCTTATATTTAGGATCAAATTTTTTTATCCAAGAAGACCTTATAATTAAGGAGGGAAGGTTAAATTAGAACAAGAGACAGTAGATTTTTAAATAAAAAATAGCATTAAATTAAATAAAAGACGGTGTGGCGGGAAAGCAGAGGCATCCGTCAACAAGCGTACACGAGAAGTTTCTTTTCTCACTCAAAGAAAACCTAACGCGCGCCCCCCACTCTGCAGTTATAAAATCCAAACTCAGCAGTTACCACTTACCACCGTAGTTGCTGCCTCTTCTCCTTCCCTCCAAATCTCTCACTTCGTTTCCGATTTCAACCACAATACCTCCTTTCGTTTCTACGTCGCCAAAACTGAAAATAATGCCTCCTACCAAAAAAACTACTACTACCCCTAAACGCTCTAAACCCATCGGAAATGACTTAAATACCCTCACTCCGAACCTAACACCCGAGCCTCCCTCTTCCCTCGGCTCCGCTTCTCTTCCCCTTTCCGGCTCGCTTCGGAGACGGAGCCTCCGCCTGGCCTCCATTTCCATTTCCAATGATGATGTTGATGTTGATTCCACTGGTACTGGTATTAGGGTTTTGAACGGCCCTGAATCAAACGGTGCTCCTTTTTCGGATTCTAAGGCTCCCGGTTCGGAGTGCTCCGCCGAGGCGAAGGGAAAAGGAAAGGGAAAGGGAAAGACGAAGTCAGGTACTGTTATGAATGGTGTTGTTGAGTTTGGTGTTTCGGAGTGTAAGGGGAATGAAAGGGGTCCGGGTTATGTGAATTTGCGGTCGGGTAAGAAGGTTTTGAAGAAAGGGTTGGAGGATGAAGATAAAGCTGTTGAGAATTGTGGATTGTGTGGAAATGGTAGTGGTGAGCGCGGTAGGGAAACGAGGAAAGGAGAAGATGAAGGAAATGGAGAATCGGAGATGGATGATTTGGTGGTGCCGGATAGTGATGTTGATGATGAGGTTAAATTGGATTGTGGATTGGGAATGAAGGAGGATGCTGGTGAGGGAGGCGATAATAGTAAGAGAGGAAAAAGAAAATTGGGTGGTACTAGCAGCCAAAATGGTCAAGTTAATGGGGATGTTGGTGAAGGATTGAGTCGAATTCGGAGGAGATTGAGCAGAGAAGAAAAAGGGAAAGGGGTGGTGGGTGATGGTGATTTGTCAGGTGATGTTTGTGAAGGTGAATTGGGTGTAAAGTCTGAAATGAAGGAATATAATGTTGATTTGCAAGATAGGGAAGAGGCGAGGAATGTTAATATTAAGGAGCACGGTTCGGGGAAGAATTTAAAACCTAATGCAAGGGAGCGTGGTCCTAGGAGGAGTAGCCGAAGGAGTTTGATCAAAGAAGAAGAAAAAGGGGAAGCAGTGATGGTTGATGGTGATTTGTCAGGTGAAGGTGAGTTAGGCAAAGAATCTGAAATGAAGGATTTAGATGTGAACGGTTCGGAAGATGATGTTGATTTGAAAGATAGGGAAGGATCGAGGAATGGTAATACTAAGGAGCATGGTTCAAGGAGGAGTAGTCGAAGGAGATTGAGCAAAGAAGAAAAAGGGAAAGCGGTGATGGTTGATGGTGATTTGTCAGGTGATGTTGGTGATGGTGAATTAGGCATAGAGTCTGAAGTTAAGGATTCAGATGTTGATGCGGAGGATAATGTAGCCTCACCAGATAGAGAACAGTCGAGTACAATGGAGCGTGGTTCAAGGAGGAAAGCAAGAGCTAATACAAGGGAGCGTGGTTCAAGGAGGAATGTAAACCCTAACCCTAATGCGAGGGAACGCTTCCGGGACATAGCAAGGGAAAATGCATCTCGGTTTGCTTATTTTCAACCGAATGGAAGTGATGATAATCAGTCATCCCCTGAGCAGCCTGAAGTTGAACCTGAAATCGAAGATTGGCCTGGTCCTTTTTCAACAGCTATGAAGATTATTAAGGATCGAGCGTTGAAAAGCGTCCCAACTGCAGGTGTCTCTTCTGAAAGAAATTTAGTTGATTCTATCAAATGGGTACCTAAGAGGAATGAAGGGGATATAGGTGCAAGTTTTTCCGTCCCATCATTGCAAGAATTATGCCTTAAGATTCTTGCCAAGAATGTTGATGCAGTTGTTTCACTTGATAGTGTTCCGGATGCCCTGAGGCACAAGCTTAGCCAGCTGCTGTGTGACTCGAGAAAAATTAATGGTCACTTTTTTGAGCTTCTTGTTTGTGGGTCTCCCACTGAGATTCGGCTAAGAGATTGCTCATGGTTGACAGAGGAACAATTTACAACATCTTTTCAAACATGTGACACTGCTAATTTGGTGGTATGGAATTTTAACTCATTCGTTAGATTTTGGCATTTCTTCCAATTTTGCAACATTTGAAACTTCTGTTTCAATAGCGATTATTCTGTTGAATATACTTTTATTTGTTAGATTTTGGTAGCATTTCTATTATCTTTGACGAGGTTAATTTATTTCATTTAGCATCTAAAATGACTATCCCTGCCAGTGCATGTCTTTTACTGAGCCTGTCTTTAAATATTGGGCATATATTTGGCATTCATTAGCAATGTATGCAACTTTTACTTGGACATAGTAGTAAAAGGAGAGGGGGACATGGTCTTGCAGCCAATGATTCTTTCCTTGTTCTGTTGCTGAATTTTATTTGTGTAGTCTATCTTTTAGTTTTTGTATTCTCTATTTGCTTTTTTTGGATTTGATGTCAGCTTCTATTTTAAAAATCCTACATTATCCGAGTACTAGCTATTTCTTCACTTGTAAAACAGGTACTGCAACTTGACCAGTGTGGGCGCTGTTTGCCAGATTATGTATTGCTTGCTACTTTGGCTCAGTCACCAAGACATTTACCTACATTAACTAGTCTATCCCTCAGCGGTGCATGCCGTCTATCAGATGGGGGGTTACGTGCACTCATTTCTTCTGCTCCAGCACTCAGATCGATAAATCTCAGCCTGTGCTCCCTTTTAACATCTTCGAGTGTTTATATTTTGGCTGAATCGTTAAAATCTCTTTTGAAAGAATTGTATCTTGATGATTGCCATGGCATTGATGCTGCACTAATTGTGCCAGCACTTTTGGAGTTTGAACATTTAGAAGTGTTGTCAGTGGCAGGTATTCAAACTGTTGGTGATAAATTTGTTAAGGATTACGTCACTGTACGTGGTCACAACTTGAAAGAGCTTGTTCTGAAGGACTGTATGTAAGTACATTAGAGCATTCTATTTCATGTGTGGAATCTAGTTAAGATGTGATATACATTCATAGAAGTATTTTCTTAGGGAGTTCTATTTGAAAAAATTTCGTGAACAAATTCCCAATTAGAGAAAAGAAAATTAATCAATGTAGGTATTTTTGGTTAGTCTAATTAGTATTATGTTGGCGTTTGATTATTCTTTGAACGTGTAATTTCCTTATTTTATGTCATAGTCAAAAGTTATTTGTCACTTAAGCTTGTTGATTTATATTTCTCAATGTGCAGAAACTTGACGGACGCATCAATGAAAGTCATTGCTGAACACTGTCCTGGACTATGTGTGCTTGATCTTACAAACTTATGCAAATTAACAGATTTATCCATAGGATATCTTACAAATGGTTGTCGTGCACTTCATACCCTGAAGCTCTGCCGTAATGCATTTAGGTGTTTGTTTTTCCTTTCCTTTTTATCTTCCAATGTGTTCCATTATCCTTTTTTATAAATAATTTGCTAGACACTTATTATTTTTTTGGTTTTTTTTTTTTAATTTTATTTTACCTTAAGACACTTATATTATGCTCACTTTCTGTTGTGCACTTTCCTGCTCTTGTCTGTGATCAGTCTGCTCCTTGCAAGAGGTTACTCATGTTAGTTTTTAACTTTTAAATAGGATGGTTATCTTTGTTGCCATACACTATCAGCTTGTTGTTTGATTTTCCTGAATTTGAAATGTTAGGACTGTTTTTTCATATGCATCTGGTTGACTGACTCTCTGCTTGAAGTACTGGATACAAATATATCCTTTGTAATCAAGATTTGAGAGCATCATCTATTCCATCTATCTTGCCATGTATATATGACCGGCCTGCTTGATGTTTTCGTGGATGGTGTTTCAGAGTGGTTACTGCAGCTTTTTTTCTTTTTGGAAGTTTTTACTGCAGCTTATCTTGATATCTTCCAATTGATGAATAAATTGACATAGCTTTTTTACACCATTGAAGTGATGAAGCTATTGCTGCATTTGTGGAGAGCACTGGGGAGTCCTTGAAGGAACTGTCACTCAATAATGTTAAGAAGGTACACCTTTTTGGCCTCTCCGATTCGCACTCCATTACATGCATATGTGGCATGCTGGAAAGGCTGTTCTGTGCTTTTAAAATATTTAACTAATCTTTTTTAAGCTTAGCCACAAGAACATTAGGAGATTATGTAGTTGCTCAAACGCCCTGTCTATTTTATTGTTGGTCAAAACTCCTTTTCTATTATCTTGTCTGTAAATACATTTCAAGATGCCATTATGTTGTTTGTCTTTTCTTTTATGAAATGAAATTACTTTGCCCGAGCCCTTGCCCACCTGTTGTAGGAAGCCTTTAACATTGAGTTTTAGCTAATTGAGACTGTTAAATCTTTTTGGTCTTTTGGTTTTCAGTTATCAGTTTAGTTGCAGTCCTAAATCTTAGTTATAATTTCTAACTATATGAGTGCCACATTTGGTTAATGCAGGTTGGCTACCACACAACCATGTCACTTGCAAATCATGCAAAAAATTTGCATACCCTAGATCTATCTTGGTGCCGAAATTTAACAGACAATGCATTGGGTTTGATAGTTGATAGCTGCTTGTCACTTAGATTACTCAAACTTTTTGGATGCACTCAGGTACATACCTATTATTGAACTTAACCTCAAAAACATATCTTTGGTAAGTTTATTGTAGTTGTAGATAAATATGCATTTGTGTGATTGAATAATGCTACCACACACTTACACTGACATCACTTCACAACTGCATGCGTTTTATAATTAGTATCACCTTATCTTCTGTATATCCACATTTTGATTCATTTGAGGTGATGCGACCAAGCACTATTCTTCAGTTATATGTTTGTCTTCAATTTATTGTTTTTGTGTGAAATGTACAGTGCAATAATGTGATTCACCAGGTATATAAAGAAATTACATGTTGGTTAGGAATGGTTTTTAATGCGATGTATTTTTGCAGGTAACTGATGCATTTCTGAACGGCCACTCAAACCTGCAGATCCAATTAATTGGTTTGAAGATGTCTCCAGTATTGCAACATGTCAAAGTACCCGATCCTCATAAAGCTGCTTTGAATTATTCATCAGTCTCAGTAAATTAATGACATAAATTAGAATCAGAAATGATATATGGGTTCAAAACCCATGATATATATATATATATATATATATATATATATATATATATATATAGACGGTGGCATTTGGCATAACTAAGATATATGTAATAGAACTAGACCAGAAAACATTCTGCTGACTGGTCTAGCTGAAGAAGTTGGCATATTTTGAGTTGCCATTTTGTCATGTATTTTTGTGTTTTTGTTAATGAACTGTAGTGAAGAGCAGGTGTTTGTGTTTTTGTTAATGAACTGTAGTGAAGAGCAGGTGTTGTTGAAATCTCGAATCCTACGAATTGATGAGTTGACTTGGGAATGATACAATTCGGGAGATTTGGATTCTGTAACATAATGATAGAGTAACATTAGTGTAAAAACCAGTAAAATCCAAAATAAAACCAAAATCTTTGTTGTGGATTTTAGTGGTTTTACACGTGTTACTCTAATTTTAAGTTAAAGAATCTATTTCCCAATTCGGCAGCGTGAATTTGCTAGTTACCAGAATCTCAGCATGAATCGCAGGAATCGTGTGATTCTATAGTGACTTGTGAATCGGTGAGTAGAGCTGATTCGTGGTTGTTGCATTTTTGTGGTTTTTCAGTTGCAGTATGCAGACCCGATGTTGTTTGTGGGTAATGAAAAAAACATTGCAGCGGTGCGTTTGTTCAAGTGAATGATGCTTCTATTTGCTTATTTTGAGCGAACCCACGGTATTCACTCACGCAATTGGGTGCTAATCGGTTTGCATATCGATTAGGCCTTTTCGAGGATGAAACTCCAGCAAGGCATTCTTCATTCGCATGAGTCTGAGATCGAACCTGTGATCATATGGTTAAGGGACACAGATCTCATCCGTTTGTATGTAACGAGGCTAATTCATCAAACTTACCAATAGACATAATTCAATGACACTCATTCACCAATTAAGATCTAAGGGAATAATAATGCTCTCAAGTAAGTGATAATAGGTACAATGGAGTAATGATAAGCGGAAGGATTAATTATAAGAAGCTATAGTTGTAGGAGACATGAAGGCAATGCAACTTAAACTAATTTTGCAGAATAAGGAAAAGTGGAAGGAGATAGAATGAAGCAGGTTATCAATCTTCAATACCCTCCATCATGCTTCTTTGGCCTTTTATCTTCTTATTTGGACCCCAAGGCCACGTGGCACTAGTTTGTAATTTATCAAATGCCCCACTCCCATTTAGGTTCATTACAATACTTCTCTCATTAAAAATGACCTCGTCCTCAAGGTCATGGACAAAGATGCACTTGGTAGCATCAAGATAATTGTTGGAATCTGCAGTAATATGCACAAGGTCTTGTGACTTGTTAGTATCGTACTCAAGTGTCAAGCCCATAATCATGTGTGTCCATTGATCAATAGCAAAACACAAGAATGATTGCAAGATTTTGATAACTCTGTGCAGCTCATGGTTAAATATAGTAAAGGAATATGGAATTGCAATCCAAGTGGCAGAGATAATACAATGCACATGCTCCACATTGACCGATTCTCTCCAAATTTGTGTTGAATCACCAATTGCACATTCTCCTCAAGTGATTTTCCTTTAGATTCAGGCACCAAGAATGTAAACACCAACCCCAACATGTTAACCACAAATAAAATAATAAGAGTATTTCTCACTCCAATGCTACTTTGAGCATACACAAAGCCAAAAGCACCTACTATTGCCCCAGCCTTCCCTGCAGCAGCTGATATGCCATGACATGTTGAACTTAGCCTTGCTGGGAAGATCTCTGCAGGTACCACAAATGTCGTGGCATTTGGACCAAAATTGGCAAAGAAGAAGGTCAATGAATACAACACTACAAACCAAATTTGGTTTCCCTTCAAGGTGCAATGATGATAAAAAATAGCCCAGATAAACATGAACAGTGACACGAAGGAAAATCCCATCAACTGGATTTTGAACCTTCCTATCCTATAAATAAGTGTCGCTATGAACCAGTAACCAGGTACAGTGCTGCAAAGTGCTATGAGGGTCTGTGCTCTTGAAATCTTGAACAACTCTTCAAGGGCACTCTTGCTTTTTGCTTCTGAAATCCATCCAATTGCAGTGAAAATGTCCTTTTGGAACAGATTTTGACTATAGTAGGCAATGTCCAACAGAAACCAAGTAGCTGTTGTTCCAAGCAAGTGAACTCCATGGCGGTGGAGGAACTGTGTTGTGAACAAGCCAAAATCATTCCCTCTTTTCCTGTCCAAAACCTGAATCTTCTCTGGCTCAGCTTCTATCTCAACCTGTATAACTTTTGACATATCTGTAGCTGCTTGCTTAGTATCCTTGGCAACCAAGGCAGTGTACCTTGCAGTTTGTAGGTATATTAATCCTCCAATATTATGTGAGCAGAGCAGGTAGTGCACCAAACATCAAGATTATCCTCCAAACAGAATCAGCTTGTGGAATTGTGGACAAAACCGGATCAACATGAAACGGTGGAGCAGGGTACTTGGCTTTGAAAGCATATGAAACTATGATTGCAACCATGCCACCAGCCAAAATTCCAAAACCTTGCATGGCAAAAACTGCAGTTATGAAGGCTCCACTGGTCTTCTTGTTGGCATGCTCAGACATGATAGTGGCCGAAGAGGGTAGTCGCCGCCGATGCCGAATCCAAGCCAGAACCGAAAGAAGCAAAGTGTGGCCACAACAGCTTTAGGATCTTTACCAAAAGAGAGACTGGAGGCAATTGAGCATATGCCCATGAGCATAAGGGTCATCTCATAGACACGTTTTCTTCCCATTTTGTCGCAAAGCCAACCAAGGAAAAGCTGGCCTGCAAGGGTTCCACACAAGGCAACACCATTCCATCCCTTCAACAACTTGGCACACCCTATGGCCTTGGTGCTAAATTTTGATAATGGTGCCAAATCCAAGTCAAATTTCAAACATGATATAATTTCGAGCATTTTCTCAAACACCACATACACATGATTTTTCACAAGTGCTCTTATGATCCCATTTAGCCATACCTTGTTCTGTAGCAACAGGAACTCCTTTTCTGTGATGAGGTAGCAACTTGGATCTGGTGGCTTTGGTGGCAAGGGGAGAAAGGTCCCTAGCTGCATTTTGACCAAATACGTGGGAAAACTCCAACGAGATACCTCATGTGGATCCTGTGATTCTAGTGGTAGTGGATACAAAGTTAGTGATAACTGCTTGAGACTCAAATCATGATGCTGGCATTCAATTTCCACCTTATTAAGTATCCAGGGATTAATAGCAAATCCTTTGAGATTCATTACATCTGGAACTTGGGCTTCTAATTGAAAGGTTGTGTCACATGGATTATACTCAGACCACACTCATTTGCAAGTTGCCTCATCACAGCATAGTTGGGAATAATGTTGAGCACCAAGTGTTTGATGCTTGGTCAAGCTAGATTTTCCACAGAAACTCTGTCACCCCTTCGTGTTTCCTCCGATCCAGTATCGTCGAGGTTTGCTACGGTCACCTCGACCTTCTCAGTCGTTGATTCCACTGGCACCGCCATGATCATCTCAGTTGCTGGTTCCAATGAACCCAGTTCAGCATCCGCAAGCACATCATGTTGCTCCACAACTTTTACCACTGGTGGAATCTCTGTAAAGAGTACTGGACCCGAAATGAATTGATTAGCCTCCCCAATTGAGTTCTTCTCACGGGCTGAAACTATTTGCTTGAGTTGGTCAATTTCCCGCTTAAGTTGATTAACACTAGCTCGGCGTTTCTCATCACTCTCAATTAAGCGTTGATACAGGATTTTGAGATATGTCACTGTTTCCTCTTCAGCCATGTGAGATCGATGAAAGCACCAATGTAACGAGGCTAATTCATCAAACTTACCAATAGACATAATTCAATGACACTTATTCACCAATTAAGATACGAGGGAATAATAATGCTCCCAAGTAAGTGATAATAGGTACAATGGAGTAATGATAAGCATAATGATTAATTATAAGAAAAAGCTATAGTTGTAGGAGACATGAAGGCAATGCAACTTAAACTAATTTTGCAGAATAAGGAAAAGTAGAAGGAGATAGAATGAAGCAGAGAAGGTCTGAGAGAGAAGGAATCTTGGTCATCAATCTTCAATACCCTCCATCATGCTTCTTTGGCCTTTTATCTTCGTATTTGGACCCCAAGGCCACGTGGCACTAGTTTGTAATTTACCAAATGCCCCACTCCCATTTAGGTTCGTTACACTGTGTCAGACTCCATTGATTTCTTCTATTTGCTTATTGAGTCAATGGTATTGGCCTTGCTTTTTTTTAGGGCTTGGTCTAATCTTACGGTTTTAAAATACATTTGGTTTAGTTGGACAAATAGAAGACACTCATTAGTAAGTATTTGAATCCAAAATATGAGTGTGTATGTTTTTATTTTTAATTTTTCCTTTATAGAATAAAATTCCAGGCTTATGAATTTATTAAGAAAATGAAAGATAGTAAGTGGGGTTGACACAGTTGGTGTGAGGCTGTGTCACTTAAGAAAGTGGTTGAGGGTTCGATCATTAACTCTTGCGAATGTAAAGAATTTCAGTTGAGTGGGTCACTCTCAAAAGGACCAAACAATATCCGAAGGATTAGTTAGCTACTAAGACTTCCTCGTCTCCACCTCCCACTCATGGCATGCACTTTGCTTCACCTCCGATCTTTCATCCCGGAGCATATGGGAGGTGTTGGGGATTTACTCTACGTAGTTCTATCAAATACGTAGAAATAATGCATCAAGGGATAACAAGATTGATCAATATAGTCGAAGATTTCTTTCGTTGGTTTCAATAATGTGTAAGTTATATTTTTAGAGTTCTTACTAATATTTGTAAGCTAAATTATTATCTCCGCTATAATAGATGTGTTGCTGTTAAGTTTTTTTTTTATTCCAATTAAAAATATGGTTGGCAATTTTTTTTTTAAAGTCATTATTTTCATCTAAGTTTTTGGGATAAAGTTTCATTCCAAATACTATAAACTCAAGTGTTACAGTCTAATTGTCTCTTCACATATCAGCAAGGATTCTATAAGTTACATTACTAATCTCTATTCTATTATTTTTAAGTACGCTTATTTAACATTTTAGTCCCTAAACTTAGGTATTCTTTTGGAATTGGTCCTTAAACTTTTTTTCGATGCTTTGAGTTCCTGAACTTTGTTTAATTTTTGGAAACGGTCCTTTCGTCACTTAAGTGATGATATAGCCGACAACATGTCACATCACTTTCACAATATCGATGAGTGACGTGTTATGTAGAGCCACGGAACACTACATGATTTTTTTTATTAAAAAATAATTTCTTTTAAATTTTATTAAAAGATTCGATTTTTTTTTTAAAAAAAAATACAATTTTTAATTATTTTTAATAAATTTGAATTTTTTAATTCAGAAAATCTACGTGGCATCATCTGACACGTTACCTATCGATGTGGCGAATATGACATGGCATATCCTCGATCATATCGCCACTTAAGTGATGAAAGGACCATTTCCAAAATTTGAGCAAAGTTTAGGGACTCAAAGCATCGAAAAAAAGTTTAAGGACCAATTCCAAAATATCACTTAAGTTCAGAGACTAAAAACTTAAATAAGCTTTTTTTAGTATTTCCTTTTTCAATTTATATTCTTATACAAAGTTTTTGTGACACTGTGTCATTCTAAATACTCTAAACCCAAGTGTTACAGCCTTATCCGTTTAATCTATGTTTTTTTTCTCATATCAACAAGAATCCTATTTGACACATTACCGATCTGTACTCTATTATTTTTAAGCATTCTGTTTTCCAACTTATATTCCTAGTAATAGTTATTGTTAAAGCATCCAAAAACCAAAATCTCATGTCTCTATTTTTACATACAAGATGAATGTTAGTAATTTCGCTTACACTTTCCATCTTATATTCCTATACATGCAAAACTTATTGTTTTAGGATTTTGAAACCTAAATAAAATTTTGGGTACCAAATAAATATAAAAGTCAATATATATCAAACATTTGGATAGACCTAAAGTTACCAATTTAGTATACATACGCATACATAACCTAGTAAGTATCTCTAAATGTGCATATAAAAAATTTAATATGCTTTACCAACATGGGTTGGGACGAGTGGTAAGCGGCTCGGTCTCGCTTAAGCAAGGTCTCGAGTTCGAGTCCTTGTGAATGCAGAAAATTCATGTTGGGAGACTCACCTGGCATAGCCAGGCACGCGACCCGGATCGGATCCAGATGTACCTAGGTAGTACTTAGGGAACCGGGTGGGCAACCAAAAAAAAAATTAATATGCTTTAAAAATCTTTAAATTGTTTAATGGTGATTGTTTTTCTATCATGAAAACAATAAAAGATGCATGCAACTTAAAACAATAAGTATGGAAAAAAGGAAAATTATATTGCTATTAATTCCACTTTTGGTGTTAGTTGCATAATATTTATATAAATGAAATTCTTACTTTTACATTCAATAATTTTGGAGTTCAATTGAATGTTATTCAAGCAACCTATTACTCTGATAAACACTACCGTTCAAGAAATTTTCCCCTTAAGAATCTATATCAATTCACTTATTTTAATTTACATTTTTTAGTTCCCAATGTAACACCTTAAGTTGATTTTATTATTTTATTAATTAGGATTTTAAGAAAATTCTGACAGAGTTTACTTTATTTCTTGGATAATACCCAAAATTTTTAGTTATAGAACCTGTAAAAAAAAAACAAGGTATAACATCCCGCCAAAACATCACAAACACAATTTAAAAACTTCATATCACTCCAAAAGATGGTATGTAACATACCACAAGTGATATTCTTTACATACATACATATACCAGGGTTTAGTTTCTACAAGTTTAGGCGTACCATACATATTCACATTCACAATCTTTAGATTATATTAAGTAAAAGAGTACAATCCAAAAGAGCAGGGTTGCGAAGTGTGGTCAAGGCCACAATGATGAGTCTACACTCCTTTAGAAGGAGCACGACTCTCCTTGGCAGCAAGCAGGGATACATCATTTTCTGAAGGAGTACCTAAAAATGGCAACATAAGGGAGTAAGTAGTTTGGCATAATTTAAAATAAAGAATTAAATAACAATAACATAAAACCCATAATCTCAACTCCAATCAAGTAATTTCATTTAAATATAAACCATCACAATCATGTTGTTAAGAATGTCATGATGCATGTATGCTATATTCATTCCTCCTTAAAATGATGCATGTACGACTCTCGGGATCCATCAATTGAATCCAATGACTTTTGATCACAACACTATTTCATACTTCTATTCTTTCACTTTTCACAATTTCTTGCAATTTGAAGTACATTGGATCCAATCATGGAGTAATTCACATTATGATCTCCACTTCAAACATTTCCTTTTCTCATTCACATCGTTTCTCATTTCATATCTCATTCTCAAATGATCTCATCATTCAACATTTCCCTCAATTTCCTCACTTCACCCTCCACTCCAGGGAAAGACCAAATCGGGAATAAGTGTCCCTCCACCAGTGCTTGCACAGTACTGGCCACTCTCTTGGTCCAGTACAACTTGGGTTGCAGGCCCAAGTTCGCTATAGGAGGGAACCACCCTCAACCGGTCAACGAAGTGACTCTGTGACCGATAGAATTATCGTGGTTAATGCGGAACCAATCCCCCAACACGAGTGGTCAGTTCGTGCCCTCCTAGGAAATCAAAGTTCCACCCAAAAACAATTCCCGCGGTTGTTTCATTAACACAACCTAGTCACATACCACTCACATAAATCCACGTCTTGTCTTTTCCAACATCCTCACCGTCCACCTTATAACTCCATTTATGATGCATGATTCTAATTACTTCTCAATTAAATTCATACTCCAGAAAAGGTTAGAAAATAATTTATATTTGAGTATGAGTTCAATTGAGAAACTTACTTGGTACCCTAATTCATGGAAACTAAAAGAGGCTTTCACAATAACTAAATAATATCTCACAATCAATTATTCAAGCATCCATAATCAAATACAATATAATCAACTTAAACATATTCATCATCATATCAAAGTATTGGGTTTTCAATTTCTAAAATCTAAACCAAAATTCCATTATTCTATTTCTAAGTATATTCATACCAATCACTCATAATTAAGCACAAGAAAGTTTTCTTATAATAATCCCATATTCATCAAGCTACCATGAACTTCTTGTTTAATCAATTTATGCACAAGTACCATCATGTTATAGCCTTAGGTTTTCATCTCAATAATAAAATTCTAATACTTTATTTCCTAGCTTATTCATCTATATCCTTCACAATCCTAAGGTTCCATATTATTACTAAGTAATTCTTTACTTCAAATTATGTAAACAACTCCTCCCTTACCTTGATGGAGGAGAGGAAGTGACCTAGAGATAGAGCTCCACTTGATGACCACTATGACTACTCCTTGGTTTTCTCCTCTTCTCTAATTCTCTTCTTATGATTCCTTACTTCTAAGTTCTATCTTTCTCACTTTTTGATGAAGAACTCTAGGCTATGGAGTGACAGAGATGATGCAAAAGAGGAAAGATTTGAGGATTTGATTGTTGTTGAGAATGATTCTAGAGAAGGAAGAAGAAAGATTATGTGTTTATGGATGATGGGGAGTGATTATGTGGTGGTTTTTGGTGGAAAAAGATTAAGGAAATATGAAGAATTTAGAGAGAGAGAGAGAGCCCTTGGTCGAATTATCTAGAAGGGTGGAGAGAAGAATGAGTGAAAATGACCCAAAGTCACCTTTTTAATCAAATTTTTATGGAGGTAATCGATTATCTTATAGGGTAATCGATTACTTCACCTGAAATTCCCAGAATTTCCCAGAAATTTCTAAAAACTTGTAGATTTTTCAGTAGGTAATCGATTACTTTAGCAATGTAATCTATTACTTTCATTCTGTTTTAAGGTAATCGATTATCTTCTATAGTAATCGATTATCACTTAAAATTTTCATTTCCAATGTATTCTAATGATTCATAATGCTTCCTTATGCTTATCTGAGAGTTCTATCTTGCTAATTTATCATTTCTAACACTTTTCAAGGATTAATATAGTTAGGATGTTACACCCAACCCCCAAACAAATGTTAATTTCAAAAATACCCTTTTTGCCTTCCCAAACTCCAAACCCTTACCCTATTTTCCATTCATTCAATAATCTCCAAACACGTTAAAACAAAATCCACTTATTATCACAAACATCCTTGTACAATTAGATTTAAGATGTACAACAATCCTTGCTAATCTATTTTAATATGATATTTGTATTCTTATCATTTTTCATCACACTTATTAGAATGAGGCCCTCATGTTACCGCCACCGCAGAGAGAAGGAAAAGCAATGGGGATAAATAGTAATGGCAATTAGGGTGGGCGGGCATGGCCTGCGCCCACATTTGGCACGCAAAAAATGCGAGCGGGCATGGCCGCCCATCAAAATATTTAGGGCCAAAAAATTAGGCCTTGCCCGCCGGGCAGGGCGTGCATGCGGTGGCCCGTTTTGTTTAAAAAAAAATTGATTCACATTTTCAGCCATGTTTTATTGCATAATTTTTTTTAAAAAAAAAAAATGCAGGCGGGCGCTCTAATCAAGTACTACACCTGAAATTTGCATCACATTTCTTTTTTTTTTAATAGGGGTCTGCGGGCCGCCCACTGTAATACCCGCAATTTCCTCAATTATTTTCTTTATTGAAAAATGAAATAGAAATTTATTTATTTGATTTATTGGATGAAATTTTATTTCCATGATTTAATTAAATTAGTATTTGATTTGATTTTTCATGAATTTATAAATTTGAGGATTTTTGTGTTTTTATTTATTTAAAAACTGTGGGAGTATATTTATTTTATTTGAATTAGATTTTTATTTTGTACTTCCTTTAAAGTAGAGATTTTCCTTTTCCAATGAGTGTCACGGCCAAGCCCTAGAGTAGGGAGAAAAATTTTAAGCTTAGAGCCAAAAATTCAAATTCAAATATGCTTTAAATATTTGTCTTCTCCATAGAGCATTTTTAGACAAAGCATTAATTACCCCACTTAATTATGTCCCCCACTAAATTCAGTTGTCTTAAAGCTTAAACTAATTAAAATTGTAAAAGAACCCCTCTTGACCCTTGGTATGTTTCGACCCCCCTTTTTAGTTAATTGAGGAACCCCACCCACACTTTTCCTATAAATACTACCCCATGTCTTAAGATCTACCCCCTTGCTTCATGAACACTTAGAACCAAAACGAAAAGAGAAGAAGTGAGAAGAAGGATGAGAGATCGCGAGGGAGAGGAGAAGAGGAAGGAGAAAGAGCTTGGATTTTTAGCTCATATTTGTTCTTCACCCATAGGTATTGACCTTGATGCTTCTTTTTCTTCTTCTTTTTCTTCTTGTTTTCGGTTTTATCAAGCTTCCAAGAAGGGTTTTTTTGTTTGAAGCTCAATGACTCTTGCATGTGTATTTTTATGAATCCTTATGATTTTCTATGCTTGAATATACATAGATTGATGTTTAAAAACAAAAAAATGGACATGCACCATGACTTTGATGCTCACGGTTTTGGTCCCTTTTTGTTCAAAATAATTTTTGTTCATCGATTTGTGTTGAGAACACTTGAATATGAGTTGATTTAGTGTTGTCCATGAATATTATGTTGATCTATTGCAAAAAAAATCCTTATTTCTTCAATGCATGTCACGACTAGGGTTTAGAAAGAGGGAAAATGAAATTGTTTTTGCATGCATGTAATTAATTGATGATCCTTGATGTTTATTTGATGTATTTTTCGGTTCTAGCATGAGAATAGGTGATTGAAAGAATTTTTGCTTTGATTTATTATTTTTAGGACTATACGGTTTTGGCTTTGATGCATGCATATATTTATTTGATAAAAAAAATGTGTGTCCTTGTCTATGTATGTATGTATATTCGGCCAAGAGAGGAAAAGAAATAAAATGATTTTGTTTCATGAAAATAAAAATTGTGTTTGAATGCTTGACATGAACTAAGATGATTTAAGTGTTTGTATTTGGGATTTTTAGTTTATTTTCTTTGTTATATTCGGCCATGCATGTAAGTAAGCATAGATGATTTTTATTTCTTGAAAATGAACTTGCATGATGAAGCTTTAGAATAATTAAGTTGATTCAAAGTGTTTGAAGCTTGTAATTGTGGCTTAATTTGTTTTGTGCAATTCAGCCTCTTTTTATTTAAGTAGGTAAATATGAAAATGAAATTGTTTTGAAAATGATTATGTGTTGTATAAGTGACTTGATGATGATTAATTGATTATATGATTAAATTAGTTGAAAAAGTGATGTTTTGATGCTTTAAGGAATGTTAGAAGAATTTATGGATGTTGTTTGGCCTTGAGGTGCAATTCGACCATATCATGTTTAAGAGGATAAGAATTTATTTTGTGAAGTGATAATTGGTATTTGAAACATGTATGATCTATGTGAAAATAAAGTCTAAGAGTTTGTTGTCGTAAATGTATGTCTATTTTAATTAAATGTTTAGTCTAGAGCCAAGTTAGCTTATGGAACATACTGCTTGATTAGTGTATATGTATGATTGTTTAAATGATTAAAGTCCTGAAAGAATATGTGTTATGTGACTAGGTGAGTTGATTTGCTAAAGTGTTGATTATCCTTTGTGTGATAGTGATGTTTGCAAAATGTTATTGTACGTAACTAGCTTTGAAATAAATTGATTTAAGTTAGTTTGATTTTATTTATTTAAAATTGTTGGCTTTGTTTCGTGGCTGTCCTAATGCTTATTTTGTGTCAAAAAGCTTGAATTTTAAAGTGCTTAAGTGTTTATTTTGTGTTGAAGCATGTTTGGAAGCAAAAAGTACTTTTACGTTGTTTTTGGATTTTCTAAAAGTGATTTTGGGGACAAGTTATTTGTTGTCCAGAACTTAATTGATTGGTTTTTCAACTTTAAAAATGTATACAAGTGATCTAAATTATAAATTTCAAATGGTATTTGTGACACCCTAAGTTTTATTATACGATTAAACAAAGATTTTATGAGTTTTCTTTGCTTAATTAATTTCTAACTCCATTATCAGAGTGGGGAAGCCTAAATTCATTATTAAAATAGTGGTCTAGAATTTTTCTTTTCCTAACTTTTACAAACAAAGGGGTACACATGTGGAATTACTTAATTACCCTTATTTAGAAAATATATTTAGTAGTATTTAGTTATAGAAAATTTTTAGGAAAAATCCGACAGAGTCTCCTCTGTTTATCGGATATTTTCCATATTTCTTGAAAACCTGCTACCTGCGTGAAAGTTAAAAATACATTTTCTAGTTCAGTTCCTTTTACTTATGTGCGGTGCTAGGGCGTTTCCCCAGCTCATTCTATAGCTCCGCACTCATTTAGTTTTGCAACATTACATAGGTATTATTTACAACAAAAATATGCACGGAACGTCCCCGTCATAGCGGAGGAAATCCGGCCCAAAGGTGCTCACACATTGCACCACAAAAATATACTAAGTCATAAGGAAAGTTTAAACTAAGTTTTTATATAAAATCTCAAAATAACTAAATCCAAAACTAGTAGAATAAAAGTATGAACCACTACTCTCCCTAGTTGGGAGAGTGATCCTGCTCGACTGGGACCTCGGAATCTAACTCTGAACCTGAAAAATGGGCGTAAGGGGTGAGAAATCCACGAACCCAGAAATGTTATTTTAAAGAGGCATAAGAACAACTAAGGCATGCAACAATCAATTCATACACATACATAAATCATGCTTCATTGCATACCTTATTGGTTCGAAATTAAATCATATATATATATATATATATATATCAATGATAAACACTCTTGGTTTTTCTTCAACTTTAAACATGACTTTTACTTTCACAAGCTTTTAACTTTTGTATCTTAACTTTGCTTGCATTATGAATTCCATTAGGTATTCTTGCTGCACAATTGGTTAGGATGGTATCTTCACCCAATAGGACTTCTTCTCACTCAGGACTTCTTGACCCATAAGACCTTTCCCTCGTTAGGGCCTTTTCTTTATTTTCTTTTCTTCACTCTCTTTCATATATTCTCATTTATTCATATTTCATGATTATATTTGGTAATGCAGCTATTAATCATCGCGTAGGATCCACGTAACCTAACGAGCCTTTGATCTTATGGGGATTTTTCCTGAGCGAGCTTTGTACCTATTGGGGCTAATTCGGGCCTACTTTGCTAGTAGGACCCTGTCCTAACCGTGTGCACCTAATGGGTGTGGATCCCAAAACGCGATTAATAGCTGCAGACCTTCTTATTTTTTTTCCTTACTTTGCATTACCACTTTATTTCTTTCATTTCTCATACTCATAATTTGCAAAGTAACACTTCTCATTTCCAATTCATATAAAATTTTCAAAACATCTCATTTTTTTACTTGAAGTTACATAATTACATATTTACTAACATAAACAATTTCTTACTCCTTATTCTCATAAATTCCTTTTTCAACTTATTACTTACAATGTCCATAAATTCCTCAACTAATTGCAAGGTAAACAACTAATACAAAACAAACCACAAATACAACTAATAATCATGCTTACTTCATGTAGCAAATAGGGTCAAGCAATTTCATGAACAATAACATATATATTAAAGAGAGAAAATCATATTATCTAACCCTAAACTTAATCATAATTATACACACCCAAAATTCAACTCCCAAGCCCATGAATCAACCCCCTTACCTTGACTTTGAAGATTAAAGATAGAAAATACCAATTTGAGCTAAAACCCTCTTGCTGGATGAGAGAGAAAAACGTGGAGAGAGGGAGAGAGAAAGCTTCCAATCCTTGATCTTGAGAGATTGATAGAAGATTAAAGGTTTGTGGGTGATGGGGATTGATTTTTAGTGATTATTCATGGGTTTAAGTGATGATTTGAAGGTGAAATCATGGAGAGAAGGGAGAGAAGTTCGGCCCCTAGTAGAGAGAGAAAGCCATGGAAGAATGTGTGAAGAAGAAGGCCAAAACGCTGTTTTCTGGGCTGAAAAACTCGACTTAATCGATTAATACTCGATTAAAATGGCAGTTAATCGATTAATACTCGATTAACCACTGCTAATTGCCTTTTCTATTTTTCTTCTATTTTCATCGTGTTTTCAAATCACCATAACTTCTTCGTTAACCGTCGGATCTTGCTCAAATTTTAAAGCAAGGTTCCTAAAAATCCATACCCCATATCCAACGGTGGAAATCTTGATTGGAGTTGTAATTATTTAATTACAATTTTCCAAACTAGGGTTATTGGAAAGGTGATTTAACTTAGCTAAAATTGCACTTTTTAACCCGATTCAATTCCGATTTCGATTTTCCCCTTTCTAACTCCTTTCTAACACCTCACATACTCGTTGGATTAATTATCTTAATTTTTCTTAATTAACTCTAATATATTTTGATAACAATTAATTAAATAAATTAACTGGAAATTAAATTGAGGACGTTACAGTATTTGATTTAGGAAAAGCCGGATTGAAAAACGTTGAATTTTTCGGTGTTTTCGGAGATGAATAAGATGCTGTCCAAGGCGGACCAGCAGCCGGTATTTACTTTTAAAAATCTATTTGTGGATTATTTTAATGTATTTTAAAGTATTTGAGTTGTCGCTTTACTTTGGAACGATTTGAGAAAAAGAATTGTGTTTTCATTTTACCCGAAAAGATGTATTTCAAGCTTAAAGGGTTAGTGCAAGTGATAATGAACACCTATGTTATTTGGAATTTTTATATTAATACGTTATGTTTAATTTGAGGAACTAAATGTATTGCTCTCGATCGTGATCGTGGGAATCAAAGTTTCGTGGATCCTCAAAGAGCTCCTGTTCACAATCAAGGTGAGAATAATAGCTTGTCTGGAATGTATGCCATGATTAAATGATTTTAGTTTTGATTGTTTAAATTGGAACCGTGATCGGACAAAGGTCAAGTAGTGTGAGGGCAATTGGTCTATTTGCTTGTTTGGCTCCTCGCACGAAAGGCTAAGGTCACAATTGTATTTATGTGCTGCTGTTGATTGATTTAGGTGAACATGAGAATATGAATATATTACGCCTGCTCATGCATGATGATTAATCCTATTTTATTATGTTAGCATGATGCATGACCATTGAAAAATGAAAGCATACGTGATGAACTGATGGCCAAAAGTTTGAGTAATCAATTAACGGAAAGTGGTGGATTAAAGTGAAATTGTACAGGAAAGAATTTTGGAAATAAAGATGCGTTATGGATAGTACGGAAATGTGAAAGTGGATCTCCTTGATGTGCGCCAAGATGAATTCTTGTGCTTTCCAGGTTGAGTTTGTGCTGGCCACGTAAGTTGTGCCCCGTGGTTCCGGACCCTGATTTGTTAAGCAAGTGATGTTGGAAAAGAACGGATGTTGTGAAAAAGATTATTTGTTAGAGGTCGAGGATCACCGAACGGATGTACAAGGGTGACTCGTCCTCATTTTAGGTTAATAAAAAGTTATTAAAATATTTAAAAGATATTAACTATTGCGGTGAGATGAGTGTGAAGTAGTGGAGAGGAAGATACCCTGTCTATCTGCGGATATTCAGGTGTGTGATTGTGATAGGGGAGGGTGATGACGGTGACTCGTCAAGGAACTTGGAGTGCTTTTCTAGTCGGAACTAGTCTATAAGTGATCGAGGATTAATACCCAAGGGATCGTAGCGTGTTCTACACTGCGAACTAGAAAAGTACTGTCGCCCCCTTGATCAAATTCGAAACAGTGAGAGGGAACTTGAACGAGGCAGGCAGTCGATTGGTTTTTGGGCCCTGCGATATCACAATGAAAAGAATAGATTACAACTGACCCAAGTGGGTGCAGTGTGTAAGTAATAGCTGACCCAAGTGGGTGCAGTATGTGTTGTTTTTCTCGGCTGTTCGACTTGTGTGGGTTAAGGTTCCTGTACGTCCCGTTTGCTTCCGATTAGGCTTGGGAGGATGTGGAGGAGATGTAGACGTGTGTGCTAACTAGATATTTCTTCCCAGTGATGTTTTATTTTCCCCCGACATCATTGGTGATGCTAATCTTAATAAGACTTAATAAAATACATTAAGGAAGCTAATTGGTCTATGAGGATTAAAGTGTGATGATGTGATGGTGGCAGAGAAATTATGATAAGTGTGATGAGGTGATGGTGGCAGAGAAATTATGATAAGTGTGATGATGCGAGATCAATGAATTATTTAACTAATGATGATGATCATGCATTCATTCATAATCATGTGCATCTGTGTTATTTATTTCCTGCTTGAGATATGTTGGTGGTACGTTTCTTCTGCCGACGTGTCATGCGTCTAGAAAAGCTTATTCTTTCTCATGTCTCGTTGTTTCTCCTCGTTCTTCGTGGTGACGCAATAGGCAGATGGTGTACAGCATCGAGATCCTAATGTGGCTCCTAGCGGGGGGAGTGTGGGTAGCTACCTGTGATGGATGGATCTGGAGAGGCCCGACTCGGTTGGAGATCAGAGAACCTGAGCATAGGCTGAGAGGAGCAAGGATCGACTTGCACATTGGTAGCATCACCTTGAGAGATTACATGGATGATGGACCTAAGACTTACTATGCACGACGTGCGCAGCCCACACCGACTGCGGTAGTAGAGCCAGAGGAAGATGTGGAGATAGAACCTAAGGATGAGGAAGAGGAGCCTGCAATGGAGCCAGACAAGGAGTATGTTCCGGAGGAGGGTTCCGATTCCGATTCCGATCTAGCGAGTGGATCGTAGGGTGTCTCATGGGTGCTGCTCCTTAGGTATTTTATTTTGTTCTAGTCTGGGTCTTGTCTCAACTGAGGAATACCATACTCTGGATATCTAATGATGTAACTACTTTTATCTTTCGATGTATTTTGGGACCGTGAGTCCACAACTCTTTTATCTTGTCTTGGTAACTGCTTTTGGAGCTGATGTAATTATGTGGTCCTTATGGATTTTATCCGATGATGTTTAAAATGCAAGTAAGTTGTAACGCCCCGATTTTCACCATCCGAAAATAATCATCATTTAATTAAAGATTGCTAAAAATGAGGCCATTTTTTTTAAACGTTTTGGAGAGCGGTTGGTGCATGTTCACGTCCCCTCTGGAAAACCGGGGTGTTACTTAAAAACCATTCCGCACCTTCACTTCCAAATCTTTCAAAACGATTTCATATTTCTTATCCAAACAAAAGTTGGCCAGTTCATAAAATAAAAGTAGGGCATAGTTACAAGAGTGATACATTGCTGAGATAGTCCTTGACTCATACTTACAGCAACTTTAAACTAATCTACCCTACCTCTGGCTCTTCCTAATGAAAACTATAGGGTGCAGCTCATGATCCTCCTTCTTGTGTCCTTGCTTAACACCAGAAGATGAAGCTATCTCAGTTGCAGCTTGTCCACGATTCTTTGGCACCCATTGCATCCTAGCTGGAGCAGAAGAAGTCTTCGGAATTTCACAGCGCAGCTTCTCCTCATAGTCTCCATAACCTCTGACAGAAACTTGTCCTAGCAGCGGTCCTAGATTAGCTCCGCAAAGTCGATGCTCTGGATCCGGAATCACGATCTGTGTGTCGCCAATCCACACCCAACCAGATGGGGTACGCTTCCAGCCACATCCATGCTTAGTCCAGGTAGCAATCTCCATGCGATACTCCATCTGCACGTTGGAATACCAGAAGCACCGATATACCAACGGGCAGGAGAGAGTTAGCGAACCGAACGACAAGTCGTCGACGTTGTGGATTTACCACAGGCGGAATATCAAGACAGCACACACAATACAAACAAGGTACACACAACACAGCACTCAAGCATCACAATTCATTATTATTATCTTATTATCATTCTTTTCTTCCTCTTAATTAGTCTCTCAAATTCTTTCTCATTCTCACTATCCAAACCTTCTTTTCTTTCCTTCTCCAAGGATCTCATCACTTCCTTTCACACTTTCCATCTTATCATAAACCATTCACAAACTTTACTTTTCTTAGTTACACTCGTTTTCTTTAGCAAGACTTATTGAGTTATAACCACCGATGATTGAGGGGGATTAAAGAATCATCGAGGTGCGGGTCCGTTCGTAGTTAGCACTCACGTCTCAAGTCTACATCTCCTCGGCCATCCATCCACCTAGTCGGAAGCAAACAGAAGTACAGAACCTTTACCGTGCGGGCACGACAGTTGTCACACAACAAATGGTCCCAGACCAGGAGGACTCAGCCTCAAATCATATCATATCATTTCATATATAACAAGGCACACTGTCTCACTACAGTGGCAAACAGAAATGCCCCACTCCAGTTTCTCTCACTGTTCTCGATTTGCAATCTAGGGGGCGACAGTACAATTTCTAACTGATCATGCAAAACTTGCCACGACATTAGACCCAGTCCCCACCACGTTAGTGCGCCACTTGTGGAGTTGTTCCGCCTAGAAAAGTACTCTAGACTTCTTGACGTATCACCGTCATCATCCTCCCCTAATGCAATCTCCTCATAAGTATCCGAAGATACCTATGGTTCCTTCCTCTCCACTACTTCGGGTTAACTCCCATACCTCACCGCGTTCGCTGTTAATGTCTTTTAAAGGCTTTTATCTTTTTAATTAACCTAATGGTCAGCTCACCCTTCGTACATCCCTTCAATGAGTCCTGACCGCTAACTTGGCATCACTTTTCCTAACTCAGACTTGGCACAGAGCGGGATCACAATCACAACTTAAATCTCATCACAAACTTTCCTCAAAAACAACCTTTTATACACATCTCTCTTTTCATAGCAAAATCTCACTTCACAACTTCACAACTTCTCTCCAAAATCTCATTCCGTAAAACACTTTCCAAAACTTCAGTTCACCACCTTTTCTAAAAATATTTCATTTCATAAATCTTTTTCCCAAAATCTCCTTTAGAAAACTCATTTCAAAAATTTTCCTTTCAAAAACCTTTTTCAAAACCTCTTTTCACAATCACTTTCAGAAAATCAATGTTGGGAAAAATTTTTCTCATTTTGGGAACCCCTTTGAAAATATATTTTGTCAACTCTTTTCCAAAAATCTCATTTTTGGGAATCCCTTTCAAAATACATTTTCAAAAACTCGTTTTCAAAAATTTCAATTTGCAAACTCTTTTCAAAAATCCTTTTCAAACATTTCTTTTCAAAAGTTCTTCTCAAAAACTTTCTCTTCTTGAGAGCTAGTGGAGGAGCAAGCTCAACTCAACACCAGTCTCAGTCCAAGAAACAAAATCAAAGAATCAAGCTTCTCTCTCATTACTTTCCACTTTCAATACCACATTACAATCCTTCCCAGCTCTGGCTCGCTCACATCGCATCATTAAATCTTTCTCCAATCCTCATCTCTTGTCTCTTTTCAATCACCATTCTCTTGATTTCCTTTCCAATCATTCTCAATTCTCTTGTCATCATCTCCACTCTCAATGTCTTATCATGCTGAGGCTGCCTTGCTCCACAAGGACTTAAGCCAAAACAAGGTATATCTCTTTTCTTGATGTCTTTTAATTCTAATCTCTCTTGCTATCATCATCAATCATCTCATATTAATTCACTTCAATACTTAAAATATCAACATGCATAAGCAAACAAATATAAACAACACACCATCACACATCACACACAACAACGTGGTCTTTGTCCTATTCGTATAAGTGGTCACACAAAGCAAACAATTGCCACTATACTACTGACTCAGAACCACTTAGTTCCGATCTTTGAGCTGATACGGAACGTCTTAATATAACACCTACTACCACGATGTCTTAGGAAAGCTACTCTCTCACCTGAGGTCCAGCGATTAAATGTGCACAGTCTTCTCTGATCTTGGTTGTTGCCACTGCCTTAATCCCTCGTCTGTAACGTCCCTCGTATTAATTAAAAACACATTTTCATTATTAACTTGTTTCAAGAAAACTTTTCTTAACTTAAAACGTTCTTTCGTTCCTCGTCGGAAATCTTAAAATATGATCGTTTTCTACTTTGAAATCGTTGTGAAAACATTAAATAAAACAATTTAAATCAATTGGTTAGGTGGCTGGTCCGTCTAGGACAGCACCTTAACCGACTTCGAAAACACCGAAAAATTCACCGGTTTCAATCCGGGTTTTGCTCAAATTAATTACCTTTTGTAAACAAAACTTTGAGTCTCATGAACTCAATTTAGAATTCAAGAAAACAATTTTAAATAAACGTGGACAGAAAAGAAATTCTCTACAAAAATTAATTTTATAAAACCCAAAAACATCGTAAAAACTCGTTTTTGTTTCAAATACTTTGAAAATTCAAGTTTCATTGTAACACACATCTTAAATAATCGCAACATAATCTCACGCTCTCACATAATTTAAATCAAATCAAATAGATCTTAAAACCACATTCACACACAATGTACCTTGGTCACTCAAATCATATAAACAATTAATCAATTACAAATCAACACTTAATTCAATTATTTAATTAAATCACATACAAACATTCATTCTCAAGCAAATATTTCACAAATCAATCACTTAAGTAAATCATTCAACACATAATTAATTTAAAATCATTTCATTTTTATAAAACAAAAACACTCAAATAAATCTAGCCCATAAACCGAATACATACACATAAATCAACTTAAACACAAAACTTATTCCTAATCAATTAGCTTAACACAACATACATGCATTATTCCTATGTTACTTCATGGAGAAGAATTCTAACCTAATTAGCATGCATAGACCGAAACACTTCACAAATCAAAGCAAGATTCATGCATCATCAAACATACAAAATCATGCAATTATTTATTCCTTTTTCCTTGACAAAACCGTGAGCTACATCTTTGGAAAATAGTCAAACTTTAATTTATTTTTCTTAGCTTAAATCAAATCAAAAATCATCCAAGAATATAAAACATATATCAAGTCCTCACAACATAAGAGCATGGATTTAATTTTCATTAGACATGGCCGAATACATCATGCATGAAATCAACACTTAAATTAATTCATGTTCATGCAAGGAGAATTATTTTAAAGCTTATTTCCCTAATATCCTTCCAAAAACCGAGGCATGCAACAAAAGAACACATAGTCTCTTCACTTAAAATTAACATGCAAGATTAAATCTTAAGCTTGTCTAACAAAACATGCAACAATCATGGATCACATAAACACTTTCAATTTGTTTCTCAAAGAAACATAAAAATAACTTTTCAAAGTTCGAGATCAACATGCATGCACCTAAACCATGTAGATCAAGTCATAAAAGTAAAGATAAGAGCACCAATAGAAGATAAAATCATCTTGGGTAACAAAGGGGTCAAAACCGAGACATAATCCAAGAAAATAAAAAAGCTTTTGTTTCCAAAATCATTTTGAGTAAGAGAAAGGCAAAAACCGTGACATATATTAAGAAAACATTAAAGCTTTTGGTTCAAAGATCACATAGAAAATTCAAGATCCAAACAAAATCAAAGATCAAGACATAAGTCAAAGTTTTTCTTAAGATCAAACTAAAAATCAAGACATGCAAGGGTTCAAGTCATCATCAAACAACATGCAAGACCCAAAATTAACACAAACATTGATTTAACCAATAAACACTAAAACACTTCATGATTCACGGTTTTAAGCTTAAGAATCAAACATGCAAGGAGATCCACTTCAAACTTACAAAGATCATGAACAAAACTTTAGATCTAAGAGATTTAACTTGAAAAACATAAAGATTCATCTTGAAAACATCAAGATCTACCATACACAACACCAACCGAATCATAGGGTCCATCATATAGTTTGTTACAAATTAATTTAACTATTAAAAATCAAGGTCAAGGCAAAAGCATCACATGCAAGCTTAGATCAAACTATAAAATGAACATGCAAAAGAAGAAAAGAAAATTACAAAGTTACAAAATAAAAACTAGTTCTAATTCTTCTAGGATCTTTGGCTATACCAAGAAAGTAAAGGTCTCCAACACTTCTAAGCACTTGATCTTCAAAGAATTTCCTAGGTTTGGCTTGCTCTCCTCTTCCTCTTCCTCTCAAAACCTCACGGTTCCTCTTCCTCCTTTCTCTCTATTTTCTAATTCTTAGTCTAAGAGTTTGAGGAGCTCTTAGACTTGTGTGTTTGGGGTGGTGTTTGGACGAAAGAGTGAAATGAGAATGAGAATGAAGAAAACAACTAAGGCTTCATCTATTTATAAGCAAATTATGGTTTCCTATTTTGTCCTTCATGAAATTCGGTCTTAGCACAATTGGGAGGGGTAAATTCAGCCTTCTCTAAAATTGCATGGGTGGAGTTTAGCATTTGCTTAAGGAGACAATGTAGGGAACATAAGAGCTTAGGGGTCATTCTAGGTGCAAGACTTTTTGGCTCTCCTTAGGGTTTCCAACATCTAGTTTTGGTTTAGTTAGGACTTAGTTAGGATTTGGGTTCTTTTGGTTACAACTTAGGAAAATTCTAGGCTCCCTTCTATACATACACACACGGCACACACATATTCACATGCATACACACACTCATTTACACATTACACACACATATATATATATATATGCATATATCATCACATTCAATTACTAATTAAGTTTCCACATAATTCCAAACAAACACATACACACAAGGCCGTACATATACATGCATACACACATATAAAATAAATTATTCATGCTTAATAATTATAATGACATCAAAACATCAAGCACATATTTTCATAGGAAACAAAACACCTTTTCATCAAATAATTTCTTGTTGAAAATTCACCATCATTCTAAACACATAATCATTTCCAAAAACTTAAGCTTTAAAATTCATCACATTATTTCATGAAAAATCATTCATTTAAAATCATTTATCATTTTGAAAACGTGAATCAAAACATTTATTTAAGAAAATATCCTTTCAAAAATACTTTGCTCAAAAATAATTCTTTTTAGAAATCAAACCGATACGAGGATTTTGAGGGGTGTTACATACGTGCTTTGGTATATTGTTCTGTGGATGCGTGGTGTGTTTTTGTAACAACTTGATTTTGTGGATGAGGTACGGCGATGACATTATTTCGACGGACAAGTGAACACCGTTATCTTTTGTAAAGAAATAAAGTCAATAGATTTTTGGAAAACAAATGAAATGAACCAAGCAAAGTACGTGTACATAAATGTTTTTTAAAAAAAAAACCGACCCTCATTTTTACTAATATTTTAATGAATAAATAGAATGTTTTTGGTAAACGAAATCGAGGTGTTACACCCGCAATCCGCCCGGGAAAAAAATGCGGGTGGGCGGGCGGGCCCGCGGGCCAATGCCCTAATTGCTAATGCTAGGGATAAGGTAGAAGGAAGGTTGTTAAGGCAGTGACACCAACCTCTGCAACATAACGGTTGCGTCATCGAGAGCCGTCGTCGCCGCACCCTCGTCAAACTCGTCAAACTCAAGCTCCCTATTCTCCTTCGGTTTGTTCACTTACACGAACAACACCACCACCGCTGCCGTTCTCTTCCCCACTTGATATCCCCTTCAGCCTTGCCTCCATTTCCTTCCCCCACGTCCTCCTCCGCCGCCATTTTCTTCTTCCGCGTCCTTGGCCGTTATTCTCTCTTTTTCTTCGTGCTCTCTCTCTTTCGGTGCTATTGTTCTTCTTCGCTTTCTCTCTCTTTTTGCTATGGTGGTCTCCTTTTTTAGTGATGATGTATAAAAAAAATTAAAAATTAATAATAAAAAAATATTGGAGTGGAAGAAGGTGGAAGGAAGAAGAAGGATTTGGAATTTAGGTGAAGGAGAAGAAAAGTGAGAATAGGGGTTTGGGGTTTGGAAGAGAAAATAACAAAAAAGTATTTCTGTCATTTCGCAATTAAATTAGGGATTGATGCTAAAGGTTGGGGTTTGGGAACTAGAACTCCCCAACGATTTAGGATTTGAATCACGATTCTACAAAATCGGTGAATAGTACATGTTGCTTGTTCCAAGCATTTTAATCAAATAAAGTTTATCACTCTTTTGCAAGCATTTGTTTATCATTCCAAACGTACGCAATGCAAAGTACTCCCTCCGTCCCATCACTTATATTTGTAACATCCCAAATTTAATTCCTAGTATAATTGATGATGGGTTAAGCTTAGAGTGAAGGAAGTGATGATATTAAGTTAAAAATAGTGGATTGAAGGCTTGTTTTAGGATTAATAACATAGGATATTAAGAAATTTAAAATAAAAGATTTACAACTCAAAACTTAAATTCCACCGTTGGATATGAAGTAGGGTAGGTGACAAAGCTTGCTTTAAAATTTGAGAAAGATCCGACGGATAACGAAGAAGTTATGGCATTTTGAAATGCCAAGAAAAGAAAAACAAGCCAGACTACTCGAGTATTTCCTGACTAATCGATTAGTGCACTGACTAATCGAGTAATGCACTGACTAATCGAGTAATCTGCCCAAACAACAAGTCCCAAAAATAAAAATTCAAGGACTACTCGAGTAGTACACTGACTACTCGAGTAGTTCGACCAGTTACTGAAAAAATAAAAGAAAAGAAGGATAAGATCAACACAACAATGCTTCTCTCTCTCCTCTTTCAAAAACTTCGAACTTCCCTTTCTCTCTCTAGGGTTTTCTTTCTCCATCACCAAATCACCCAAGAGCAAGTGGGATTTCTTCATTCCATCAACAAATCTCTTCCTTCCTAACTCCAAGTAAGTGTTTAATGCCATGGATTTCCTTTTTCTCTCTCTAATTCGTCCTCCTCTCTCTCTCTCTCCTCCATCCATGGTGGTTTTTGATTCTAAGCCATGGAAGCTCCACTTTTCTTGAGTTTTGGCATGACCCATGACATGAATGTTAATCTTTTCTTGTTATGGCTCTTATGTTAGGTTCCTCCCTCTTCCTTTGGATTCTAACTCATTTGGTGGCGAGACTCTCAAGCTTAGGGCAAGTAAAATCACCTTATCTCCAAGTGTTTGAGGTAAGGGGGTGGGTTTTGCCTTGTTCTAGGGAGTAAGTTCTAGTTAGTATATAATGACTTGTTAGGGTTGTGTGTTAGGGGAGAAAATTAGACTATAAAACCCTAGGTTATTAAATATAAAATTCTAACTAATTAAATATGCATGAGGTTGGATGTAAAGACTAGGAAAAGGGAAACCCAATGATATGAGAATGAATTATTTGATAAATGAAACTTGGATAATGATTATAATGAGGTACAAGAGGAACGGGGTAAAATGTTGGTGAAGTTGTTATAATGAAGTACAACAGCAGCAGCAGCTCTGCAACCAGCTCCAGTTGAGATTGACTGGATGTCTCGATTTCGAAAGAATAATCCGCCTCGCTTTGAAGGTGGAAATGACCCGGATGGAGCACAGAGGTGGATACAGGAGATAGAGAAGATTCTCCGTTCACTTCAACCACCAATGGAGCAGTATGTTCGACTAGCTGAATTCATGCTGACCAATGAGGCAGAACATTGGTGGGACCAACAGCGGAGAAGATTGGTGGCAGCTAATCCTGTGATTCCTTGGGAGATGTTCAAGGATCTATTCCTGGGGAAGTATTTCCCTGAAGATGTTAGGAGGGAGAAGGAGATTGCTTTTCTCCAATTGACTCAAGGGTCTATGTCAGTAGGGGACTATGCAGCTCGGTTTGAAGATCTCATCCTTTTTGTGATTATCGGTATGCAAGTGACCGTGGCAAGTGTGTCAAGTTTGAAGCTGGGCTTAGGAGTGATCTTCGCCTCTCGTGTGAGTATCACAACATTGACAACTTTGCTCGCTTGGTCAACATGGCAAGCACCTATGAGAAGGGTCTCAAACGAAAGCTAGCTGATGAGAGATCTCGGGCAAACCAGAGAATCGGCGGTCAAAATAAGGACAAGCTAAGGGACCGATTCAGAAGTCTGGTCCATACTCTCATCCCGGGGTCACGTTTCCTAGGGAATCCGGACCAACAGTGAATGCTTATGGTCCAATACCAACTTGTCAGCACTGTGGCAGGATGCATAGGGAGGTGTGCTGGACATTGGGTCGAAAGGAGGGGTTATGTTTTCACTGTGGACAACCCGGACATTTTGCTTCAAATTGTCCTAAGAACACATTGAAGAAAGAGATAATTGCTGCTAAGGCACAGAAGGCCCGTGGTGGTCCATCATTGCAGAAGGGGAAATTATTCACCGTAGAGGGTGACGAGGTGGACCCAGCTGATATGGTCGCAGGTAACTAACGTTTGACAAGTCCATGAGTAACGCTTTTAAGTTCGATTGTTGTGGAGTTAATTTGCTCTTCTGTTAGCTAAATAGTGAGTTAGTGATGTCTTAGGATAGAAGTGTTTAAAACATATTAGATATCTGCCTTCCCAAATTCAAATCTTTTTCTTATAGATAGCGTATGAAAGACCTTATAGGGAATTCTTAAGTTTGAGAATTCTAGTATCAAGTGACCAATATTATGTTGTGATGTTGTTATTTGATGTAATGTAAGGTTAGAACTGATCACTCTAATCCTTGCATTTGTTAAATGATGACATCATTGACAGAACCCGACAGTGATGTGTTGTTGGTAGACGTGAGGATGGGATTGATCACCTCAATTCTTGCATCTATCAATAAATGCTATCATTGTAACCTTTAAAGTGAAAGTAGACAACCAAAGTAGTGACTTCCAAGGAAAGAATCCTTGCAAGTGAAACCAACCTAACCCAGAAAACCTTCGTTCAAAAGCTTCTTATAGAGTTAGAGAGTAGATAGAAAATGAGTTAAGAAAAATCTACAGAAATTGTTCTTAACCCTTATATCCACCAAACCGATCTTGAGCAATTTGACATTTGCTTTGAATCTTTTCCCGGTTCTTAGATAACCCTTCGCAAGAATAGCCGGTTGTGCCAAATTTGTAAATCCCTGTGTCAAGACCAAACAATCTTGATAATTGACCCAGCCAACGGCAAGTTTGTCGTACCCTTCACCTTTGGTAGTTGGGTAAATCTTGGAACGGATGTGGACCCCTTCCTTCCTGTTCTTTTAATCGATTCATGAAAGAAGCTGATTGTTGAGGAAGCTGATTGTGTCTGCTCTAATCAAATAATCAATTGGGGAAGCTCTTAGCCTTTGGGGTGCTTCTTGTTCATGAATGCCTGTAATTTTGAGAAGCTCTAAGTCCTAGCGGTGCTAGTCAATCCTGGTGAGAAGGCAAACTCTAAGGCGTAATACTTTATAAGAATCTTCGCATGCCATGATTCCAGGGCATCTCTTCAGGAAAAGATTCTAGAACTCTGCCGGAATGCTACGCAATTCGAATTTTTCTATATCTAGTTCTTACAACTTCTGCCTCAGAGTTAATCGTAAAACAATCAAAAATTGGATTCAAATCATTTCCATATCCTTTAGCATAGAGGTAATTGGGTATGTCGATGCCAATTGGGGGAGCACTTCCTACCCTAATTTAAATTCTGTCTAAGAAGGGGCAAATCGAAAGAGTGACAGAAGAAACCAAAGGGAATTAAAGATAGGAGTCACAAGTCCTACCATCGGGATGATTCTCCATTTACTGAACTTAACGGAATTTCGGGGGCGAAATTTCAATAAGTGGGGGAGGATTGTAACATCCCAAATTTAATTCCTAGTATAATTGATGATGGGTTAAGCTTAGAGTGAAGGAAGTGATGATATTAAGTTAAAAATAGTGGATTGAAGGCTTGTTTTAGGATTAATAACATAGGATATTAAGAAATTTAAAATAAAAGATTTACAACTCAAAACTTAAATTCCACTGTTGGATATGAAGTAGGATAGGTGAGGAAGCTTGCTTTAAAATTTGAGAAAGATCCGACGGATAACGAAGAAGTTATGGCATTTTGAAATGCCAAGAAAAGAAAAACAAGCCAGACTACTCGAGTAGTGCCTGACTAATCGATTAGTGCACTGACTAATCGAGTAGTGCACTGACTAATCGAGTAGTCTGCCCAAACAGCAAGTCCAGAAAATAAAAATTCAAGGACTACTCGAGTAGTGCGACCAGTTACTCGAACTTCGCTTTCTCTCTCTAGGGTTTTCTTTCTCCATCACCAAATCACCCAAGAGCAAGTGGGATTTCTTCATTCCATCAACAAATCTCTTCCTTCCTAACTCCAAGTAAGTGTTTAATGCCATGGATTTCCTTTTTCTCTCTCTAATTCATCCTCATATCTCTCTCTCCTCCATCCATGGTAGTTTTTGATTCTAAGCCATGGAAGCTCCACTTTTCTTGAGTTTTGGCATGACCCATGACATGAATGTTAATCTTTTCTTGTTATGGCTCTTATGTTAGGTTCCTCCCTCTTCCTTTGGATTCTAACTCATTTGGTGGCGAGACTCTCAAGCTTAGGGCAAGTAAAATCACCTTATCTCCAAGTGTTTGAGGTAAGGGGGTGGGTTTTGCCTTGTTCTAGGGAGTAAGTTCTAGTTAGTATATAATGACTTGTTAGGGTTATGTGTTGGGGGAGAAAATTAGACTATAAAACCCTAGGTTATTGAATATAAAATTCTAACTAATTAAATATGCATGAGGTTGGATGTAAAGACTAGGAAAAGGGAAACCCAATGATATGAGAATGAATTATTTGATAAATGAAACTTGGATAATGATTATAATGAGGTACAAGAGGAACGGGGTAAAATGTTGGTGAAGTTGTTATAAATGATTTCTATGATTATTGACTTTATTTGTGAAGTTTTGTATTAAATGACAATTGACTGCTATGACAAATATATGTAATGTTTTATTGAGTAAATTGATATAGGAAGAAAAGGGAATGGAAACGATTATATGTGATGAATGTGCGTATTTGTATCTAAATGCTAAATGAGTATAAATGTTATGTATTATCAATTGTGAACAAAGGTCATGGCTTATGAATTGAACTTGTGAATATAGAAAACAGAAGTAAAATGATTATGTGTAAACAAAAGTAAAAGGTGATATATGTAAATTAAAATAAAGGGCAATCTAAATGTTGGGCTATAAAATAGAATACTACTTGGAAATGATTGTGATAGTTGAGAAAGGAAATGAATAAAGGAATTACATGAATGATTAGGTGTTGATTGTGGTTGGTTGTGATTAAATGTGTTATGATTGATTGAACAAGGAAGTGAATAATTCTGGGCCTCTGAATTGAGGTGCCGAATATTGAGAATGTGATATATATATTGGCCTCTGTTTTGAGGTGACGTTCCTTAAATTGTGATAAATTGTTTATAATGAGAATGATGATAATGTGTTGACCTCTGACCCGAGGGACACGAAATGAATTAAAATGAATGTGTTGACCTCTGACCTGAGAGACACCGGATGAATTAGAATGAAAGTGTGTGTTGACCTCTGACCTGAGGGACACGAAAGGAAATAAAATGAATGGGTGTTGACCTCTGGCCTAAGGGACACCAAATGAATTGAAGTGAATAAGTGTTGACCTCTGACCTGAGGGACACCGAATGAAATAAAGTATTGGTGTGTTGACCTCTGACCTGAGAGACACACCGTGAATCAAGAAATTGGAGTGTTGACCTCTGACCTGAGGGACACATAATTTAAATAAGGAAAAGTATGAGGGCCTCTGTTTTGAGGTGATAAATGTGTTGAATGAAATTTGTACATTGGCCTCTGATTTGGGGTGATGTACCGAAATAAAGTGATTATGTGAAAAGAATAAAAAGTAAAGGAAATGGATGTTGAATGGAATAATGAAAATGGAAATTTGGAATGAGTAATGAAAATGGAAACTTGGAAGGAATAATGAATATGGAAATAATGAAATGTGAATGGTGTGCTATATGTGATGATATGCCTTAATTGCTAGCTGTGTTTGACCTAGCGGGTGGTTATGTCTAGTTAGAGACTGCTTTCTATTTCATGTGCAATGCTCACTCCCTTAACATTTTCAGGTACGGAGATTGAGCTAGCACAGCCCCCGGCCGAGCAGGAGTACTTTCCCTTACAGGGAGAGTAGGGTTGTTAGGGGATTTAGATTATAATATAGACCTAGGCCTCCTACATTATTTTTGATGTAAATTGATTATATATGTTTTTGAATGAGGCTTAGGATGTTTTGCTTTGCTTAAGTTATAAGTTTTGGTTCTGATATTCAAACTTAGTATTTCCGCTAATACTCTGATTATTTTATGCACTCTGATGTACTTGGAGCCCATACGGCCTTGATATGATTTATATATATATATATATATATATATATATATATATATATATTCTGAAGCCCTGCTGGCTACTGGTTGTTTAATTGAAATTGTTTACCACAGGTTGAATTTTGGAATAGTCCGAAAAAAAAACAAAACTCCGTCCATTTGACGGTTGATTTTAATGTAATAAAAAAGAATTTTCAAGCCCTTATTTTATTATAAGGGGAATTAAGGGTAAAAATCTTAGGTGTTACATTTATGGTATCAGAGCAGTTTCTCCTCGGCCTTGGAGTTATACAAACTCCAAATGATTACTCACCAAGCGAGTAATTGATGCTCATAGTAATAGTATAGGATTTTAATAGGATAATTATAGTATTATGTATCTACTTAGTAAGTGAGTCTTACTGGTATGTTCTCGTTGGCTAAGCAGTATGGCTGGAAGAAGGGCTGGTAACGATGGACTTGCTGCCATTCTGGAGCATCTATCTCAGATGCAGCAGCAGCAAGGGGAACAGATGGCAGCTGCTACAGCAGCAGCAGCAGCTCTGCAACCAGCTCCAGTTGAGATTGACTGGATGTCTCGATTCCGAAAGAATAATCTGCCTCGCTTTGAAGGTGGAAATGACCCGGATGGAGCACAGAGGTGGATACAGGAGATAGAGAAGATTCTCCGTTCTCTTCAACCACCAATGGAGCAGTATGTTCGACTAGCTGAATTCATGCTGACCAATGAGGCAGAACATTGGTGGGACCAGCAGAGGAGAGGATTGGTGGCAGCTAATCCTGTGATTCCTTGGGAGATGTTCAAGGATCTATTCCTGGGGAAGTATTTCCCTGAAGATGTTAGGAGGGAGAAGGAGATTGCTTTTCTCCAATTGACTCAAGGGTCTATGTCAGTAGGGGACTATGCAGCTCGGTTTGAAGATCTCATCCGTTTTTCTGATTATCGGTATGCAAGTGATCGTGGCAAGTGTGTCAAGTTTGAAGCTGCGCTTAGGAGTGATCTTCGCCTCTCGTGTGAGTATCACAACATTGACAACTTTGCTCGCTTAATCAACATGGCAAGCACCTATTAGAAGGGTCTCAAACGAAAGCTAGCTGATGAGAGATCTCAGGCAAACTAGAGAATCGGCGGTCAAAATAAGGACAAGCTAAGGGACCGATTCAGAAGTCTGGTCCATACTCTCATCCCGGGGTCACGTTTCCTAGGGAATCCGGACCAACAGTGAATGCTTATAGTCCAATACCAACTTGTCAGCACTGTGGCAGGCTGCATAGGGGGGTGTGCTGGACATTGGGTCGAAAGGAGGGGTTATGTTTTCACTTAGGACAACCCGGACATTTTGCTTCAAATTGTCCTAAGAACACATTGAAGAAAGAGATCAATGCTGCTAAGGCACAGAAGGCCCGTGGTGATCCATCATTGCAGAAGGGGAAATTATTCACCGTAGAGGGTGATGAGGTGGACCCAGCTGATATGGTCGCAGGTAACTAACGTTTGACAAGTCCATGAGTAACGCTTTTAAGTTCGATTGTTGTGGAGTTAATTTGCTCTTCTGTTAGCTAAATAGTGAGTTAGTGATGTCTTAGGATAGAAGTGTTTAAAACATATTGGATATCTGCCTTCCCAAATTCAAATCTTGTTCTTATAGATAGCGTATGAAAGACCTTATAGGGAATTCTTAAGTTTGAGAATTCTAGTATCAAGTGACCAATATTATGTTGTGATGTTGTTATTTGATGTAATGTAAGGTTAGAACTGATCACTCTAATCCTTGCATTTGTTAAATGATGACATCATTGACAGAACCCGACAGTGATGTGTTGTTGGTAGACGTGAGGATGGGATTGATCACCTCAATTCTTGCATCTATCAATAAATGCTATCATTGTAACCTTTAAAGTGAAAGTAGACAACCAAAGTAGTGACTTCCAAGGAAAGAATCCTTGCAAGTGAAACCAACCTAACCCAGAAAACCTTCGTTCAAAAGCTTCTTATAGAGTTAGAGAGTAGATAGCAAATGAGTTAAGAAAAATCTACAGAAATTGTTCTTAACCCTTATATCCACCAAACCGATCTTGAGCAATTTGACATTTGCTTTGAATCTTTTCCCGGTTCTTAGATAACCCTTCGTAAGAATAGCCGGTAGTGCCAAATTTGTAAATCCCTGTGTCAAGACCAAACAATCTTGATAATTGACCCAGCCAACGGCAAGTTTGTCGTACCCTTCACCTTTGGTAGTTGGGTAAATCTTGGAACGGATGTGGACCCCTTCCTTCCTATTCTTTTAATCGATTCATGAAAGAAGCTGATTGTTGAGGAAGCTGATTGTGTCTGCTCTAATCAAATAATCAATTGGGGAAGCTCTTAGCCTTTGGGGTGCTTCTTGTTCATGAATGCCTGTAATTTTGAGAAGCTCTAAGTCCTAGTGGTGCTAGTCAATCCTGGTGAGAAGGCAAACTCTAAGGCGTAATACTTTATAAGAATCTTCGCATGCCATGATTCCAGGGCATTTCTTCAGGAAAAGATTCTAGAACTATGCCGGAATGCTACGCAATTCGATTTTTTCTATATCTAGTTCTTACAACTTCTGCCTCAGAGTTAATCGTAAAACAATCAAAAATTGGATTCAAATCATTTCCATATCCTTTAGCATAGAGGTAATTGGGTATGTCGATGCCAAGTGGGGGAGCACTTCCTACCCTAATTTAAATTCTGTCTAGGAAGGGGCAAATCGAAAGAGTGACAGAAGAAACCAAAGGGAATTAAAGATAAGAGTCACAAGTCCTACCATCGGGATGATTTTCCATTTACTGAACTTAACGGAATTTCGGGGGCGAAATTCCAAGAAATGGGGGAGGATTGTAACATCCCAAATTTAATTCCTAGTATAATTGATGATGGGTTAAGCTTAGAGTGAAGGAAGTGATGATATTAAGTTAAAAATAGTGGATTGAAGGCTTGTTTTAGGATTAATAACATAGGATATTAAGAAATTTAAAATAAAAGATTTACAACTCAAAACTTAAATTCCACTGTTGGATATGAAGTAGGATAGGTGAGGAAGCTTGCTTTCAAATTTGAGCAAGATCCGACGGATAACGAAGAAGTTATGACATTTTGAAATGCCAAGAAAAGAAAAACAAGCCAGACTACTCGAGTAGTGCCTGACTAATCGATTAGTGCACTGACTAATCGAGTAGTGCACTGACTAATCGAGTAGTCTGCCCAAACAGCAAGTCCAGAAAATAAAAATTCAAGGACTACTCGAGTAGTACACTGACTACTCGAGTAGTGCGACCAGTTACTGAAAAAATAAAAGAAAAGACGGATAAGATCAACACCACAATGCTTCTCTCTCTCCTCTTTCAAAAACTTCGAACTTCCCTTTCTCTCTCTAGGGTTTTCTTTCTCCATCACCAAATCACCCAAGAGCAAGTGGGATTTCTTCATTCCATCAACAAATCTCTTCCTTCCTAACTCCAAGTAAGTGTTTAATGCCATGGATTTCCTTTTTCTCTCTCTAATTCGTCCTCATCTCTCTCTCTCCTCCATCCATGGTAGTTTTTGATTCTAAGCCATGGAAGCTCCACTTTTCTTGAGTTTTGGCATGACCCATGACATGAATGCTAATCTTTTCTTGTTATGGCTCTTATGTTAGGTTCCTCCCTCTTCCTTTGGATTCTAACTCATTTGGTGGCGAGACTCTCAAGCTTAGGGCAAGTAAAATCACCTTATCTCCAAGTGTTTGAGGTAAGGGGGTGGGTTTTGCCTTGTTCTAGGGAGTAAGTTCTAGTTAGTATATAATGACTTGTTAGGGTTATGTGTTGGGGGAGAAAATTAGACTATAAAACCCTAGGTTATTGAATATAAAATTCTAACTAATTAAATATGCATGAGGTTGGATGTAAAGTGTAACACCTAAGATTTTTACCCTTAAAACCCCGCTATCAAAAATGTGAATTTAAAATTTCATTTTAATTTAATAAAAATCACCTGTCAAACGAACGGAGTTTTGTCTGTTTTTCGGACTTTCCAAAATTTAACCTGTATAAAAAAAATTTCAAATAAACAACTAATAGCCAGTAGGGCTTCAGATTAAATTTCTAAATCATATCAAGGCCCCATGGGCTCCAAATATATCAGAGTAATAGCGGAAAATACTAAGTTTGAGTGTCATAACCAAAACATATAACTTGTCAAAATAAAACATCCTAAGCCTCACTTAAAATATGAATAACAAATTTTACATCAAAATAGTGTAGGAGGCTTAAGTTCATAATATTCTTCCATATCCCATAATAACCCTACTCTCCCTGTAAGGGAAAGTACTCCTGCTCGGCCGGGGGCTGTGCCAGCTCAATCTCCGTACCTGAAACTGTAAGGGAGTGAGCATTGCACATGAAATAGAAAGCAATTTCTAACTAGACATAACAACCCACTAGGTCAAACACATTTAGCCATATATTGCACAAAACTCAATCATTCATACTCATTCACAACAATTATATTTACATTAATAACAAATGATTTCTTTTATAATTCTTTAACTCTTTTATTTCATACATTTACAACTTATACAACTTGATATATTTCTCAACTCTTTACTTAATTTCACATTCTCTTTTCTCATACTCTTTGAAGCTTTCACAGCTTCTTAGAATTTATCACGGGGATCCATCATTGCGTACAGTCTCCTAAGGACAACGTCTTACAGCTGCACACAATGTGTGTCTTACGTGGTCTATGCGTACAGACTCCTAAGGACAACTTCTTACAAGACCTGGATTCCCAAAATCAGAAGGTGTGTCCATCATTGCGTACAGTCTCCTAAGGACAACGTCTTACAGCTGCACACAATGTGTGTCTTACGCGATCTATGCGTACAGTCTCCTAAGGACAACGTCTTACAAGATCTGGATTCGCACAATCTAAATTATACCTTTATTAATATATGGTGTGTGTGTCCATAATTGCGTACAGTCTCCTAAGGACAACGTCTTACAGCTGCGCATCGCGTGCGTCTTACGCGATCTATGCGTACAGTCTCCTAAGGACAACGTCTTACAAGATCTGGATCACACACTCTTTTTCCTTTAAATCTTTCAACTTCATATTCAATTATTTCATTTGTAGTCATCCTCATATGTTTATCAATTTCATCATCTCATTATACTTTCAATTTCCAGATATACAGGGCAATTTTCAAGAGACATTCATCCCAATATCAAATATCATAATCACTCACAAAATATCACTTCAAGTCAGAGGCTCTCGTTCATCTCCTTATTTAAATTACGTGTCCCTCAGGTCAGAGGTCAACACCCATTCATTATACTTTATTCTGTGTCCCTCAGGTCAGAGGTCAACACTTCAATCCCTTAATTCGCGGTGTGTCTCTCAGGTCAGAGGTCAACACACCCATACACATTCTATCCAGTGTCCCTCAGGTCAGAGGTCAACACTCATTAACATTCATTTCATCTTGTGTCCCTCAGGTCAGAGGTCAACACTCAATTACTTTAATTCAGTTTGTGCCCCTCATAGAAGAGGTCAGCCTAAACATCACTTTCCATTAATCGTCACCTCAAATCAGAGACCAACGCACTTATCACATTTTCATTTACCATTACCTCACATCAGAGGCCAAATCATACTTTCATCTTCTTACACAAACAATTATAACATATACATTTGCTCATTCATACGATATCCACATTCTTAACACAATTAAATACAATGGCACACATTCAACACCTAATCATTCTCATCATAAACCATTTATCACAAGTTAAGGAATGCCACCTCAAAACAGAGGCCAACACATATACCACATTCTCAATATTCGGCGCCTCATTTCAGAGGCCAAGAATTATTCACGTTCTTGTTCAATCAATTTTAACACATTTAAATACAACAACACACATTCCACAACTAATTATTCATGTAATCACCTTATTCATTTCTTTTCTCAGTTATCACAATCATACCAAATAGTATTCTCTTTCATAGTCCAACATTTATATTACACTTCATTTCAAGTTACATATTTCACCTTCTTACCTATTTGCTTTATCACCACATAATAAAATCACCTTTTACTTTTTGTTTACACAAAATCATTTGCTCCCATATCCGATATTCACAAGTTCAATTCATAAGCCATGACCTTTGTTCACAATTGACAATACTTAACATTTATACTCATTTAGCATTTAGATACAAATACGCACATTCATCACATATAATTGTTTCCATTCCCTTTTCTTCCTATATTAATTTATTCCATAACACATACACATATTTGCAATAGTAGTGAATTATCATTTAATACAAGACTTTACCATTAAAATCAATAATCTTAGAATTCATTTATGTCAACTTCACTATCATATTACCCAATTCCTCATGTACTTCAATTTAATCCTAATCCAAGTTTCATTTATCAAATAATTCATTGTCATATTATTGGGTTTCCTTTTCCTAGTCTTAACATCCAATCATCATGCATATTTAATTAATTAAGATTTTATATTCAATAACCTAAGGTTTTATAATCTAATTTTCTCCCCTAACACATAACCCTAACAAGCATTATATACTAACTAGAACCTACTCCCTAGAACAAGGCAAAGCTCACCATATCCACTCCCTTACCTTAACCAAAGAGAGGGAAAGTGGAAGAACCTAAGCCTTTGCTCTGCACGCTCCCAAAACAAAGAGCTCCAACGCACGAAGGTAACGAGAGTGATGATAATCTTCCCTAAATCAAAGGAATGGGATGAGGATGAAATTATTGCCCCATTTCAAGAGGAAATTCGAATTTCCCCAAAGAAGGGAAAGAGAGAGAGCAAATCCAAATTAGAGAGAGAGGAACTTCAAGAATCATGAATACTTACTTGGAGAGACAAGGAGGGACTTGATAATGGACCTTGGAGTGATTCCCTTAAGGTTTGGTGGATTTGGGATGAGAGGTTTTGTGCCCTAGAGAGAGAAATTTCGAGTTCTTTGGCAAGAATCACGCGTGAAATGCTTTTATTTTTTTCCACTGCAGGGTCGTTTAATCGATTATTAATCGATTAAGGGTTTCAAACATTCTGGACTTAATCGATTAAGCTGCAGCTTAATCGATTAAGTTGCAGGATTTTCAGCACCCCGACTTTGAATGGTCATAACTTCTTCGTTACCCGTTGGATCTTCCTCAAATTTTAAAGCAAGCTTCCCTACATACCAATCTTCACATCCAACGGTGGAATTTGTGTTTAGAGTTGTAAATCTTTTATTTTGAATTTCCTAATATCCTATGTTGTTAACCCTAAATCAAGCCTTCCATCCACTATTTTTAACTCAATATCATCATTTCCTTCACTCTAAGCTTGGCCATCATCAATTATACTAGGAATTAAATTTGGGATGTTACATAAAGACTAGGAAAAGGGAAACCCAATGATATGAGAATGAATTATTTGATAAATGAAACTTGGATAATGATTATAATGAGGTACAAGAGGAACGGGGTAAAATGTTGGTGAAGTTGTTATAAATGATTTCTATGATTATTGACTTTATTTGTGAAGTTTTGTATTAAATGACAATTGATTGCTATGGCAAATATATGTAATGTGTTATGGAGTAAATTGATATAGGAAGAAAAGGGAATGGAAACGATTATATGTGATGAATGTGCGTATTTGTATCTAAATGCTAAATGAGTATAAAAGTTATGTATTATCAATTGTGAACAAAGGTCATGGCTTATGAATTGAACTTGTGAATATAGAAAACGGAAGTAAAATGATTATGTGTAAACAAAAGTAAAAGGTGATATATGTAAATTAAAATGAAGGGCAATCTAAATGTTGGGCTATAAAATAGAATACTACTTGGAATGATTGTGATAGTTGAGAAAGGAAATGAATAAGGGAATTACATGAATGATTAGGTGTTGATTGTGGTTGGTTGTGATTAAATGTGTTATGATTGATTGAACAAGGAAGTGAATAATTCTTGGCCTCTAAATTGAGGTGCCGAATATTGAGAATGTGATATATATGTTGGCCTTTGTTTTGAGGTGACGTTCCTTAAATTGTGATAAATTGTTTATAATGAGAATGATGATAATGTGTTGACCTCTGACCTGAGGGACACGAAATGAATTAAAATGAATGAGTGTTGACCTCTGACCTGAGGGACACCGGATGAATTAGAATGAAAGTGTGTGTTGACCTCTGACCTGAGGGACACGAAAGGAAATAAAATGAATGGGTGTTGACCTCTGGCCTGAGGGACACCAAATGAATTGAAGTGAATGAGTGTTGACCTCTGACCTGAGGGACACCGAATGAAATAAAGTATTGGTGTGTTGACCTCTGACCTGAGAGACACACCGTGAATTAAGAAATTGGAGTGTTGACCTCTGACCTGAGGGACACATAATTTAAATAAGGAAAAGTATGAGGGCCTCTGTTTTGAGGTGATAAATGTGTTGAATGAAATTTGTACATTGGCCTCTGATTTGGGGTGATGTACCGAAATAAAGTGATTATGTGAAAAGAATAAAAAGTAAAGGAAATGGATGTTGAATGGAATAATGAAAATGGAAATTTTGGAATGAATAATGAAAATGGAAACTTGGAAGGAATAATGAATATGGAAATAATGAAATGTGAATGGTGTGCTATATGTGATGATATGCCTTAATTGCTAGCTGTGTTTGACCTAACGGGTGGTTATGTCCAGTTAGAGACTGCTTTCTATTTCATGTGCAATGCTCACTCCCCTAACATTTTTCAGGTACGGAGATTGAGCTGGCACAGCCCCCGGCTGAGCAGGAGTACTTTCCCTTACAGGGAGAGTAGGGTTGTTAGGGGATTTAGATTATAATATAGACCTAGGCCTCCTACATTATTTTTGATGTAAATTGATTATATATGTTTTTGAATGAGGCTCAGGATGTTTTGCTTTGCTTAAGTTATAAGTTTTGGTTCTGATATTCAAACTTAGTATTTCCGCTAATACCCTGATTATTTTATGCACTCTGATGTACTTGGAGCCCATAGGGCCTTGATATGATTTATATATATATATATATATATATATATATATATATATATATATATATATATATTCTGAAGCCCTGCTGGTTACTGGTTGTTTAATTGAAATTGTTTACCACAAGTTGAATTTTGGAATAGTCCGAAAAACAAACAAAACTCCGTCCGTTTGGCGGTTGATTTTAATGTAATAAAAAGGAATTTTCAAGCCCGTATTTTATTATAAGGGGAATTAAGGGTAAAAATCTTAGGTGTTACAATATTCATTTAGTCATTTTGATTTGTCTAATAAATTATGTTCATTTAGAAACCCAATACGACAATACTCATTTATACTTCTTTTTTCAAATATGCCCTTATTTATTACATTCTCTTTTTCATCACCCATTTCTCCATTGATTATTACTCTCCTATAATTAAATGAGGGTAATTTATTCAAAATATACCAAATTCTTACATCATTTATTCATTTCTTAATGGCAAAATTGATTCTTTGGTTCCCTGAGTTATTTATTTGTTCCAAAGTTGTCCCTCAAGTTTTTTTTTGTTTGAAAATGGTCCCTTAAGTTTACTTCGGTTAGCACAGTTGGTCCTTCCTTCAAATTTTCCATCTCCGATCATCTTCTCTGACGAAACTCCGTTCTTTCCGGCCAATATCTTTTATCTCCAACCCCATAAGTCCCGTTACACCCATTTGTTGGCGAATAATGAGCAAAGAAAAAAAAAAGTAGAGCTTCATCGCCAAAAAAATGGTATTGGCTGGAAATTCCAACGGAGCAAATGACCGGAGATGAAAAAATTAAGGGAAGGACCAACCATGTTAACGGAAGTAAACTTGAGGGACCACTTTCAAATAAAAAAAACTTGATAAACCACTTTCAAACAAGTAAATAACTTAGGGGATCAATAAAGCAGTTTTGCCTTTCTTAATCTATGTGCAATTTCTAAATCAACTTAACTTATAGGACGAAGGGGAGGGATTAGTATATTAGACAGTGTTTTCCTATTCTATGTGAAATTATTACGGTAACGAGTATCAGGTTCGGCCAGTTTCCTATTGTATTTTCTACTAGATAGACTGCTATATTTATAGTTTTAGTTTTTGACTTCCATAATCAAATTTTCTATCCCTATTTTTTTTAAAAAAATAAAATAAAGACTAAAATACCTTTAATGTTAATTAGTTTCCGATTTTGAAATGTCGGAAACAAAAAAAAATATATATTTCCAACACATCCATATCAAAAATATGTTCCAACTCACCGATGTCGGAAGTGCAATTTTTTATACTTCCGACACTGGTCAGTCGGAAGTGCAACATCCTCCACCAAGAACCATGGTTGAGTGGAATTTTCTACCATGGCAAGAATCACCTCCACCAAGACCATCATGGAACCATGTGTTCTTCACCATATACAACCGTGAAATCGTATTCTCCACCACGCGTCTACACCACCTGAATGAAGCCATGAATATGAAGCTCAACCACAAGAAACCATCATGACCCTAGGAAGAGGCACAACAAGCCCACCTAGTCACATGAACTATCCCCAAAGTGCACCACTCTCCATCATAGAAGATTAGAAGGGGATGGTTAAGGGGTGTGATTGTAGAGATGGGGTGGCTCCAGTGGGTATGGTGGTGAGGTTTCCCTGGCTGATGCCATGGCAATTTCCATCTCAAATAAAGTGCGCAAAACTCCTTAACTCTTTAGGGCATAGCGTGGGCATCTCCAGTAATGAACTGATTGGAACATTAATATTCTGACAACTGGGAAAAGAGATGTTACTCACTGCTTAATTCAAGATGAAGTGATTATGAAGTATATAATTAGCCTTATGAACTTGTCATTCTGTTGTTCCCATGAAAGAAATCAAATCCAAGGAATGGAATACAATGGAATAAAGGAATATGACCATTTAACCACAACTGTAAATCCACACTGCAATAATTAGACAAAGGAGATCCTTGTTCACTTTCATTTTCATCACTCTTTTAAAAATCTAATACATCTGTGTTTGTTCTTTTCATCAAATTTAACTGCAGGAAGAATACAAGTCGCCTAAAAAAACTGCAGTAAGATGTTATAGTAAAAAGGAACAGGCCAGCAAAAAGGAAACAAGTTACTTTGGTACAACATGGACATGTACATGCATTTACATCAACTGAAGGTTGAACCACCACCAAAAAAAGGGGTTATACCTCTAATGAATTCAGGAACTGAGGGTATTTGAATTTTTGAAGCTATCCAAATGAAATTTGAAGCTTAAGTAGTAATCCTTTGTATTTTATGTCTGCAATCTTAACAAGTATGTTTCCTCCGTCAACAACCGGGAGTTTGCTGTTTCGACAATCTGAAAATGAACAAGGAAGCATACAAAGTTATTGTATTTAACATATATATATATATATATATATATATATATATATATATGGGGATGTGTCAAGTGAGAAAGGTAATTTTACGAGTGAGAGGAACAATAATGAACCTTTGGATTGAAATAGATGGTTGAGATTAAAATCCTAACTTAAACACTCACGTACCAACGTGAGGTTGGTCAAGTGGTAGCTCACTTGGTCCCTTAACCAACTGGTCTCGAGTTCGAGCCTTGGATATGGAGCAACCCCCGCTGGGAGACCCCTACCGCTTATTGCGAGCTCAGTTGGGTCGGACCGGATGAGTCGGATTTAGGATAAACCAGATCCGGGTATCAGTTGGTGTACATCAAAAAAAAAACTTAAACACTTGATTTCTCTCTTCTGCAAAGACCCAAACTCCATCCATAACAATTGGAGCAACAACCCCAACCGCAGACCCAAACTCCATCCCACTAACTCATGCTTGATTCAGAACTTGTGAATGATCTTTTTTTTTTAATTTCATTTAGTTCTTTGCCACATCTATGTGGACATGATTTTTTAACTGTAACTCAGAATTGCAAATTGAATTTTAATGAAAAGGGTTAAACAGGAAGGGATTTAATTATATTCAATGGGTCATCAAGTGTATGTGAATGCATTTCTTGATTTAAAAAAATGGCAAATCACAGATCTGGTAAGCACCGTAAGAAGCAGAGTCTCCGGCTTCGAGCTCCCCACCGGTGTCTAAGAGGAAGAAGATTGAGAACCCGGCCAACTATCTCTCCTTGGAATCTTTGACAGATATGTCTAACCTATCTTCATCATCCTTTCCTTCAGTGCAAGCATCAATTTGCTACGGTACCATGAGAAAGACTGCTACGAGAGAGAAGAAGAGAGAAAGGGGAGAAGTCACGTGAGTGTTTTCAGTTAACATTTTAATCTCAACCATCTATTTTAATCCAACGTTCATAATTGTTCCTCTCGCTCTCATATAAAATCACCTTTCTCACTTGATACACCCTATATATATATATATATATATATATATATATATATAAAATCACCTTTCTCACTTGATACACCCTCTATATATATATATATATATATATATCCTGTTATAGAAACCGGCAAATAGAGATGAAAAAATCTCTTTATTACCTCGAAGCCTATCTTCTGATACAATATCTGCGCAGGCCTATTATTCCTGTCAACATGAACATATACCTGCGTCACACCTGCTAAACGAATAGAGTAAAATATGGTAAACTTTTGCTCTCATTTAATATGTGCTACATCAGACATAAAATTAGATAAGTAACTGAGCTTCAATGTCCAAAACAGCATTACCATTGGATTTTGCAGCTTCAACTGCAAAATACAACATGTTGCTTGCAATACCCTGGCGGCGAGCAGATTTGGCAACGCATAAGTTTGCAATATAGCCATATCTGCTAGGTGGTGTTCTCCTGATGCTTAAAAAGAGAGGAGCCTTCACCCGTTCCTACAGAAATGATTAGAATGCTTAAGCATCAAACCATCAGGCTAGACAAATTAACACACATCCACTTGTGGCAATCAGAAAGAATGCGTCAACTTTAATACCCCAGGAAAGGTCTCCCCTTGCAGCAAATATCGGATATTCATATCGAGGGTCCCTACAACACTTTTTAATATTGAGCGCTTTACATTCTTCTGCTCCTTCTTCACCTAATAAATTTTGACTCCAAACCATAAGGTGAAAAATACTCAAGGACAATCGATTATCAAAGGTAAGGAACTTTGCAGATATTTTATCATTTCAAAAATAAAATCAGAGCTTTGAAGTATATATTCCAACCCGAGATTCTCAACTAAATCAGAGTCTGGGATGAGAATGATTTACCGTGATAATGCATGCACAGCTCTCAACATTTTGCACCTTGCATCGCCTTTTTAATGCATTGAATTCCTATGCAATAGGAATACTAGTTAAGATTTTCATGAAACACTGCATTGTATACAGTACACAACTGAGCAAAGTAGTTAGTATCAACTCCTGCAGTCCTACCTGGTCAGCAAATTTCCTTTTGAAGTTATCCACATATCTGGATAAAACATAATGAGTTAGTGACAACCAAATTTTCATCTACTATGAATCAATGTAAATGAGTTAGACACATCATTGGCAGTGCCCTGCATATTCTTCCCATAAATACTGTTAACTAAATCAACATTTGACATTAACTATCTTAGTCAGTTTATCATCGAATCATAAATGCCACAATGTTTTAGTTTTTGCCATTAACCATGGTATTTCACAGATATTGCTATGAGGCAAACCCTTAGACATTCTTCTAGCAAAGAGACCCTCTCAACCAGTGTCGTTTTCAGAATTTGAACTTTTCTCCTCCTCTTATGAAGGCAGCTTGCTCACCACAGCACCCAACCCTTGTTGGTATAAGTGCCAAAATCTGATCTATGCATCAAGCATGCTCGCAAAGTCTAAAATATTTCTAAACATCTCAATGTATTATAAGTGTCATACCTTTCATATGTTCGATTCTCCCAGTGACATTCTGCCCTTAGCCATGCTGCTGTCTACCACAAAATTTACATAAAACAAATAAACACTCCAATATATATTATATATATAAGTAAATAAATGCTGGGAAAGAAGCCAATGCCTAAAAATTATAGTACATCAATATAATAAACCAAAAGACTTAAACATGTCTTTAAGCCATGTAAAGTAAGGGTCTTTTGAATTTGATCTCAGATATTTTGGTCATAAACTCGTTCGTTATAATTTTAATCCCTCTAGTTAGCAACTCTAAGTGCTGATGTAATAGGGACTAAATCCAAAACTCAAATACATCTATTTGAGGATCAAATCCAAAACATCAACCCACTACATGACCAAATCCAAAACAAAGACACAACATCAATTAGAGCCAATTAACGTCAGAGACTAAAATCAAAATAAACCCGAATTCAGAAGACCCCTGCTTACCAAGGCTTCAATAAAACATATTTAATCCAAAAAAATTAATAAAATGAAGGAATGAAGGCTCATCTATCTAACAATTTTATGGCATACCCAATACTCTTCATCAAGCACAGCTTCTCGTGCAACAAATTGCCCAAACTCAAACCTGTTCTCTCGAACAAGTTCTTCATCAGAAGGTTGCAGCCGGTCAAATTGAATATTGTTGGACCTTAAATTTTCAACTTTTGGGATCAGTGGCTTTGAAAGCTGCACAGAAACTTCTTCCTCCTTCTTCTTCATATTATTATTGTTATTGTTATTGTTATTATTCACTGTTGAGGAAAATCTGGAATCCATAGCCCTATTCATTTCAAATACCAACAATTATTATACACAAACATAAAGGATAAGGTTGTTTCAAAAAATTTTAAAAAAAAAATGAAACTCACATGGTACACGTGGCAGTGGTTGTAGTTGTAGGGCATTTGAAAGAGGTGTGAGAACAATTGAAGAATAAGGTATGGAATTCAGGTCTGTGAATTGGAGCTGTTGACATGGGAGGCATGTTTTTGAAGAGAATACTGAAATTCTAAAGATAATTAAAAGGGAAATGGTAACAAAGAAATGAGTAGTATTTTGTTATGGTTATGGTTCTTCTGGTTGTTGTTAAAGAAGGCAAGTTTGAAGAGAGTTGGGGTTGATAGTGATGAGTTGGTGGTGGTGGGGCATTACTGTGACTCACTGGATATTGATATGGATTAATGGATATATGGATATGAGTTCAATGACGTGTTTACCTGTTTTTATCTTTTGACTAAAGACCAAAGTGGTCACTGCATTTTTTTTCATAGTTAAATTTGGTCTAAAAGAAGTAAAGTCTTAAAATAATTCTTGAAAATTTTGCTTCTAATATACTTCTTCCGATCTTTATTATAAACTCATTTTTGTGAGAAAGAAAAAGGGCTTATAATAATTTGGTTTCTAAAAAAATTAAGTTTTCAAATAGTCTTTAATGTTTTCTTTTCTATAAGATAAATTGATTCTTGAAAATTTTGATTTCATGTAAAGTCGTCGTTAATTGTGTCGGTTTGAGTTTGAGCCTGCTCGATAAACAAGCGCTATTATCTCTGAAACATAAGTACTCCTAAACTGGTGACTACATGTACTTGATACACCTTGGGTACGATATACGTATGATACTCTTGGGTACTTGTAACTAGTATGTTAAGATATACTTTTTTTTTTTTTTTGGTCATGTTAAGATATACTTTAGGTGGAAATTATATAGATAATATCATTTTTGCCTTAGAATTTTTTATTTCAATGTTATATAATCAATCTTTCGTCCTTATATCTTGACTTATTTTGACCATTAAGCTCTAATTTTACGATACTTATATGTTATTTTAATGTTAAAATCATTTATTTGCATCTTGTTTATATATATTTATTTATAAAATTTGAATATATATTATCATACTTGTACCCCAATTTTTTTAAGAATGTCATACCCCGTACCCGGCTTTGTACTCGTATCCGGTACCGTACGCGTATTAGTGCAATATTGGCATTTATTATGTTTTTAAAAGCGGAACAAAAAGATCTTGAGCATTTTTTGTCGGCATTATCAAAGCATAACGTGTTAGGTCTGGTAAGTCAATTCTTATCACATAAAAACCCGACCAAATCTTGTTTAAAAAGTGGAAGATAATATTTTACATGAATAATATCCAGGAGTTTTTTAGTCATCCCCATCATGACCAAAGCTCGAAGCGAGCCTACTTGAACCTGATCGAGAAACCAAAATCAAATAGCTCTAACTTCACCCGATTTAGTGCAAACTTCTTGGGATTAAATTGTCCCACAAAATTATTTTAAGAGACCAAATTGCCTCATGGAAAAAAATTTCAGGGACTATTTGGTGACTTTATTTTTTCAAGGACGAAATTTCCAATAAACAAATTTTTCAATGACTAATTTGGGTCTTTATTTTTTTCATGGACTAAATGTGATCACATGAAAAATTTTCAGGGACCAATTTGGGTGGGCATTTAGTCTTATCTTTATTTCTCTTTTTGCACCGATGAATTTGATTCTTGACAATTTTTTGGAAATTTCAAATTTGTTTTATTACTTTATGATGTTAATAATCATTAGTGGTTCTTAATGTAAATTAAAGAATGGTCAAATGATACCGATTTGGCCCAAAAAAAAAAGACAATCAATTATTAGTCAAATGAATCCTTAAGATTGTGAACACGGATCAAATTAATCGCTGGATTTGTGGATCAGTAATGACAAGAATTAATGTGACTCAAAATTTGCTATATCGGAAATTAATTTGGAATTTTGATAATCTCATGAACTAATTTAACCGCTACGCACGAAGTCAGTGATCAATCTAACATATTATTTTTATTTCTAAACTCAAAATAGGTCTTATAAATATTAAGGCTATAATTGGATAGGTGACAGTGGATATAATGGAGTGGCTGGAGTGGAATAAAATTTAATCAAGTTTCATTATTTGGATTGTAGCAAAGGTGATAAAATGGGAATGTGGGATGGTACATGATGGAATGTATATTTAATGGAATGCAATTTATTTTTGCATTCCATCATAAAATACCCAATCAATGAAATGATAATTTTATTCTACTCCACTTCACTTCATCTCCTCTCTATTTATCATTAGATATCCAAACATAGCCTAAGAGAATATTAGCTCCATTTGAATATATATATATATAATAGATATTAGATAATTTAAATAACTAAGTATTATTGTTGTTGTTATTATTATTTCAGAGTAAAGTATCTCCTCATACGAGAAGATAACTTACCTCCTTAACCCACTTAAATAATGCCATGTGACTTTATTTTTAAAATCTAATTAAAAAACCCAAATAATAGTCTGATTAAACACAAGGCAACAACATAACAAATACAAGAGGAGAAGAAACACAACGCAGAAAAAAAACGCCAGCCACTCTCCCACCACCGTTGGGCCCCGACGCTCGTCACCGCCTCGCCAGGTGCTGTCACCGTTGTGCCGTGTGACATTCCGTATTTTCTCGATTACTATAAATAAGTTCTCATTAGAGAAGAATTTTGAGATATTATTTTACAAATGTTTTTCGATGGGTATTTTATTCGATTACGTAATCAATTGTTGATTTTATGGAATTTCGGTAAACAAAGATTTTTATAGAATTCAAGCAAATGATTTTATTGAGTTTGGAGTAATTCTATTGTTTGTGATTTCATTTGAAAAATGAATTTCTTTGTGCATCTTTATAGATTTAACCTAATTTGATTTCATGATGGATTTCTACACTTTGGAATTTAATCCACTTGTGTTAAAATTTCATGTGTTTATTTTTCCAAGGTTTTCGATGAATTATTTTACTTAAGGTTTTGATTAAGATTTTATCTTCTTAAATTAATTTATAAGGTTTTATGGTTTTAAGATGGAAAATTATTTTCACTCTAAGTTTCAAAAGTCAAAGTCCAATCATCTTGACCTAGAATCATCTCTAGAAACCCTAATTAGTATCCTAATCTTTGATTAAACCTTAATCAAGTTCCTAATCCTTGATTAAGAACTTAATCACTCTCTTAAACCCTAAATCCTCAAGGTTAGTGAGCTAATCTAGGATTAGTTCTCCTTAAACTTATGCTAGTATGGATTAAGTTTTTGATTAGTACCTTAATCCTTGATTAAGCCCTAATCTCTAAGGATTAATGGACTAAACCTAAATTAATTTTTCCTAATCCTACCCTAATCACGACTAGACCCTAATTAGCACCTTAAACCTAATTAAGCTAACCTAACCTACCCTAATTACTCTAAGGCCGAATACTAGGAGCATTTCTTGGCCACCAAGTTGATTTACTTGGTCACCAAGTTGCCATGCTTAAAAGTCAAGAACATGACATCATCCTAATGACCTAAGCATGACCTAAAGGAGGAAAAAGAAAAAAAAAAGAAGGAAAACCGTGGAGGGACTTAAAAGCAAAACTTGGGCCCCAAGTTTTGTAACTTGGTCCCCAAGTAGTTGCAATCAAGCCCCCCATGCAAGCCCTTGATGGCAAATAAGAGAAAATAAGGAAAGATAAAAGAAAGGGGTCAAAACCGTGCGGAAGGGAGTGAGTCCTTCTTTATTCTTTCATTCCTCATTCTTCCTTCTTCATCCTTTCTTCTTTCGCTCATCAACACAAGCCACACCAACACACACCAACATACACCATCAAAACCGTGATGAGTGAAACCGAGAAAGAGTGATCAACGCACACACAAAATCCAACTTCAAGCCTTGATCCTTAATCTTCTAAAACACACAATCATGAACCAAGAAACAAGATCTTAAAGAAAACAAGTTGAAACCGTGAGGGACTTGATGAATGGGAAAACCGTGAGATCAAAAGAGAATCAAGAGCTAAGGACTTGAACTTTTGAAACCAAAGTAAGCTTTCCTTGATTTCTTGAACTTTTTCATCTTTTCTTTGATTTTCTTAAAGTATTCTTTGAAAAAGTTTGATTTTGGTATTTGCACGACTTGTTTTTCAAAGGATCAAGACTTGATCTTGAAGTTTTTGTTAAGAAAGTGTTTTCTCTCATGATCTTGAGTTTTCTTCTTGATTTCTTAAAAGTATTTTTGAAAAGAATTTGATTCTTGAGTTTTCATAAAGGATTTTTCAAAGATCTAGTATTTTTGTTTGCATGCATGTCAAGATCTATGTTTGAACTATGATATACTTGATGCTTGAGTTTTAATGTAAAGATCCTTGAAAACGATTGAACTTTTCTTGATGATTTTCTTATGTTGGTCACGGTTTTGATGATGGTGTGGTTGAGATCTTGATTTTCTTTTGTTTGATCTCTTGCATGTTGTGATCTTTATGTGTTAGCCACGGTTTTGCATGCCTGGTTGAAAAGATTAAGATTTTCTTAAGTCTAAATGATGAATATGTGATTTCCATGAACTTTGAGTTGATCTTAAGTGTTTGATGTGAAATAAAAATTGTTTAAAGATTTGTTTGATGCTCACGGTTTTAGGTAGAAGATGCATGCTGGGGTTATATTTTTACTTGTTTGATGAATTATGTGAAATTATTGTTGGATTTGAAGTTGTTTTTAGATGTCTTGAATCCTTGAAAATGTTTGTGAGAAAACCTAGTTAAGGTCACGGTTTAGACTTTAGCTTTGGAGCTAAATTTTCTTGAATGTATATGTGTTGATATCATAAAACTATGTGATGATTTGTGAAGTCATTCTTTGAGGAAATAATTTTTGAAAAACTAATGAAGCATACGGTTTTGACATGATTAAATGTAAGATTAGGTGAAAATTTGTCTAAGTGTTCATGTATGCCAAAAAGTTTGACTTCTTTATTTGATTTAGATGTATGCATGAACAAGTATGTGAGCATGATGTTCAACTTGATGAATTGTGATTATGTGATGTTTGGAATGAATGAACAAGTTTGTTTGATAAAGTCTTGTGCTGAAATTGGGATATGTGTGTTTTTAACCTTGATAAATAATATTTGTGCATGTTCAATAATTCTGAAATTTTGTCACTGGTCTAAGTATGTTAAAATGAGTTTCTCTGAAATTTTGAATGATTTTTGGAAATGATTTCCTATTTCTATAAAAGCTAACTTTGTGAAGACAATTTTGAGAAAACAAGTTTTTTGGTTTAAAGATGAACAGAATTTTCAAACTTATGCTACTCTAAATTGTTTGAAATTTTTATGATAGCTTCCTGAACCTCTCTAGATACTCTCTGTAAAATTTGAGGTGAGTTGGAGTTGGTTTGATATTTTTACCAATTGAGAAACAGTGAATTGCTTGGTTCAGATTTTCCGGACTTAGTGACAAGTTTAATTGAAAGAGTATGATTTTCACAACTCCAAATAATCTGAAATTTTTATGAGATGATCTTGATTGTGTAAGGAAGATTTATACCAATTTTCATCCAATTCGGAATTGAAACACTATTTTTAATCATGGCATTTTGGCCTCATACCAGCAACAGTTCTATCTTGCTTTTCACACAAAATCTGATTTGCAACCAAGCTTAAGATTGTCCAAATGACTTGGAAATTTTATATGATGAACTTTGGTATATATATGTTTGTTCTGAAAATTTTTGGAATTAAACAAATTGATTTGGTATAGTTTTAGATTTTATCTTTTGAGCTTTCCCGTAATCAAACAAAAGGCATGTTTTCGACAAATATGAATTTTGTACTTTATTTTGTGTCTTGGCTGGACTTGTATGATTATCATAATGTCTTGAAATAATTGAATGAGTGAGTGTTTGATGATATGTTTAGGTCATGCATGAATTAGTTTGCAAAGTAGTTGTTTACGGTGTTTCGGTTTAGGCTATTAGTTTGAAATTATGATTTGAGAATGTGCTATGTGCTATGTGCCAAATGGTTTGTTTTAGGTGATCCATGCTAATTGAATTACTTTGTTTAAGTGTCTTGGAATTGTTTATTTGATAAAATAAGTGAAGGAAAATGAGTTATTTAATAAGTTACGATGTTAAAATTGATCTTTTGAAGTTGATTGATTTTTGAAAAGAATTTGGTTATTTGAAAAAGTATTGGGTTTATTGATTTCTGCCCTATTTGATTTCATGGTGTTATGTTTGAAAATAAATCATTTCAAATGTTCATTTTAACATGGAGTTTTTAAGAGATTAAAGAACGATTTTTCGGTGTTTTCAAATCTTGGTTGTGGCTGTCCGGAATGGACCAACAACCAATTCATTGTTTAAAGTGTTTTTATGAGTATGATTTTGTTTGTATGTGTTTATAAGTTTAACTACTTTATTTGATTGAGAAATTGTTGATCAAAGTGTTTATTTGATTGTTTTCAAAATACTTGGTTTGTCTATGGATTTAAATTGGTTTTGAACAACGGAAAGTGAACTTGGGACTTAGCATATGATGCTGTCTAGAGTTTTTCTAACTTGTATTTCTTATTTAAAAATGTTTTCAAAGTGCTTTGAAGTTGAGTTTTTATGAGTATTTAATATAAGATAAAGTTGGTTTGAAAAATGCGATTTTAAATGTTTTCGGATTTTCTAAAGAGTGGTTTATGGGCTAGCATCTTTGCTGTCCAGTTTTTATTTAAATTGTTTTTCCAATTCTGAAAATGTGTTTGGTTGTTTTAAAGTTTAAATTTTAAATGGTACGTGATTTAAGAAAAGATGGATTTCAAAAATAATGACGTTATTTGATGTTTTCGGGATCGAGCGAGCTGCTGTCCAAGACGGACCAGCAACCGATCCATTTATTTAAAATGATTTCATTGATTTCTTATAATGATTTCAAAGTATTTAAAGTATAGTGAAAGTTGGATTTTTGATTTGAGAAAAATCTTGACGTTTTACGATTTTCCGACAAGAAGTGAAAGGAGTTTTCGAAAAACACGTTTTGATTTCCGAATATGACGATCATTTAGATAGACTAGTAACGTTAGTGTCTCCTATCAAGTATAAGGTGCGTATAAGTCAGGAAGTTGGAGCAGCTGACAGTTGGGAGGACGCGCAACGATTTCGGACGAGGTATTTGCTGGAGTTGAGGTGAGAGAGAAGCTTCCCTAAGACACCGTGGTATTTAGGTGAAGTATTAGGACACTCCGTACTCTCTCAAAGTCGGAGTAAAGGTCTATTGTAGCTAGTAGTATACCCGATAAATTGTGTGTCTTGTTTGTATCGCGGTATACGAAGACTCAGACCTATACCATCACATGGTATGAATTGATTGATATGTTTGTTATGTTGAGATATATTGTTGTTTATATTGTCATTGCATGAGCATAATGCATCATCTCGCAATATAATATAAGAATAATAAAGACATTAGAAACTATAAGAAATCTGTAACATCCCGAAAATTAATATTAAATAATATAACTTTAGTATATAAATATCTATTTAAGGATAGGATTAAGCCTTAGAAATGTACAAGGTTAGAAGAGTGGTATGAACATAGGCCGACCTAGGATGTGAGATTAAGGCCTCGGCCCGATCCCGACCGAACTAGATATGATTGTGTGCATATGAACCGAGCTGGATGAGAATCAAACGCGGAACCTGTTGTCCAGTCCGGACTAGCCGACCTTAGCATACCTCACACTAGTATCCGAGATGAAAGCTCGGACTACTACGATTCCTCCATACCGAGCCGACGTATCCTAGCCGACGTACCCGAGCCGACACTTCCTAGTTTCTCCGTGCCAGCTCATTTTGAGCTGTTGATCCTTTGGTTTTCGTACCGTCCGTACGATACTATCTTTCACTTTATGTCACTATCATTACTTTATGTCCCTTTCAATATACTATTCATGGCTTCCTCAAGAAGCCAATGAATCCTGCCCACACATTCTAGCTTCTCCAAGAAGCCAATGAATCTTAGCCACACAAATATTTCCCCTAAATGAATAAAAGAGAGTCATCATACACAACATAACATTTTCATTTTTCATTCTTCTTCTCCCTACGTCTCACTCTCTTTCTCCCTCACATATCTCCCTCCTCCTCTCCGTCCCCGTTTTAATCTGGAGTCCCTGGGACGCCGTGAAGTTCGTGTGTAGCGTGGCGTGGTGGTGGCAGCAAGGAGGAAAAGGATTTAAAGGTATGAAGCTCCAAGATCAAGCAACAAGGAACCATTCTCAAACTCTCAACTCTTATCTCACACGGTTGGAGGTAAGGAGTGAGTGTTACCTCTACTTGAGTTTGGGTTTCTAGGGTGTTCAGAAAGGGTACTAAGAGTGGGTGTTAGATTAGGGAATGGATCTAGGTTAATGTAGAAAGAAAATGGTAAAAAGGGTAAAAGGGAGCTAATAAATGAATTAGAAACATGAATTTGAAGTAGGGATGAGTATTGTTGATACACCCAGGAAATGAGACCATGGTTTCCAAACGTTTTCTCTAAGGTATCAATCAAAACATAAAAGAAATGAAGAGAAGAACTCTAAGACCTATGGACGAATCTACAAAGTTGTATAACAAAAAGACTCAAAGAAGGAACATAAAAAGAAACTACAATGGATAGAAGGGAGGCGCCTCATTCCAAGAGGAATGATTAGCCCATGGTTGCACTCACAACAAAAATTAAGGACAACATATTCAAACTGCCACGGTTTTAGTTTTTGATTATAACACATCAAAAACGAAAACAGCCACGGTTTGTAATGTTGCTAAACGCAAAGACATGACTCATAAGAGAGACACAAAGATGAAGGATCAAAATTAAACAAAGACTCAAAAGAAAAAGTACCTTAGATAATCCTGGGCTCTGATACCAAATTGATACGCCCAAGGAATTGGATGTATGATTCCAATGATCTTGCTTTTAATCTTGAGGGTCTCTTCTATTTTGTTTGGGATTTTTATGATGGAAAGGTAATGAAAAACGAATAAGAAGAAGAGAAAACCGAATTGAGAATAGAATATAGTGAACTTTGGATAGTGAAGGAGGCGCCACACTTGAGAAACAAGTGATAAGCCTTGGTTGGACTCAATTGCTTCACACAATAGAGCTCCTTCCCACAACCAAAATGAAGAGAATCACTCTCTAGGAATGTGAACAAGTCACACGAATTTCACAAATGCCAAAAACTAGTTTATTCATCAAATGAAGCTCCTTATATAGGAGTTTACAAACACTACTCTTGGCTTGCTTGGCCGTATATGCTAAGAAATAATGACTGAAAGTTACAAATTAAAATCCTATGCATGATGACTCTTCCCGATGAGAATGGGGGTTACATAATTCAATGCAAATGATGAGTAATTAAAACAAGTTTTAATTCTCTTCTTCAAAAGGTAAACTTGGCCGTGTGGATGATAGCTTTGCCAAGATGTTGATCCCTTGATCCTTTATCTTTGGCCGAGTGGAGATGATTATTATGATGGCCTTTTATTATGTAACCACAACACTAACTTCTTCATGGTGGAGATTAGTTTGTAACTCCCCTCATCATGGCTGGCCGTAGCATTAGTTGAGGAATTCATTCTCAATTGGAATTCTCATTTAATAGCCATAACTCCTCCTTATTATTACTAATGAGTGGCCATGAGATTATAACCACTACTCCCTTAATGCTCCATTGATGGCCTTGATGATTGTATTGATGATGGCCATCAATTTGTAACTGTCATCATTTATGGCACCATGATGGAGATTAATTTTGTAACCTCCAAGGCTTCATGATCATGTGAAGTATAACTTCCCATTGAATGCATTAACTTGCATCTTGTTACTTGTCGATTCCTTGCTCTTGAAATGCCTTCATGGTTGGCCTAAACTAACTTAACTATTACAATTGTCTAAACAAAATACAAACTTAAAAGTTCAAACTGAAATGAGCAGAAACCCTAATCTCTTATTACAACACCTTTAAAGTAAGTCAAAAACTTAAGTAAAACTTCCTCCTTTTTCCTCTATTGTAAGAGAAAAGGATTCCTCAACATAGCATGATCCTGGATCAAATGGAAAGTTGTTTAAGTTCTTAGGGTCTTGGGACTGCCTTGCATCAATTGTTGTATGCTATATGTTGGTATTTACATGATGGATGGGTTGAATGTTTTATCCTTATCGTTGTTGATGTGGTATAAATGTTTACTGAGCTTTGATATTTACGATTCATGTCTGTGACCGAGCTGAGTGACTTCGGTAATGGGTATAAGAAAATGGTAGAGGTAAAGTAGGAGAGATAGAGTAACAAGACAGAAAATGAGTAAGGTTAATGGAAGGAGGGAATGGTTACTGAATTTAGCCGAGAGGGAGGCCGAGGTAAGTAAATAATGAGATTAATGTAAAGAGGAATAAATTAAAGAGTGGAGCCGAGAGAGGCCGAGCTAAAAAAATGGTTAACGGGATAAGAGAAATTAAAGAGAAATGGTTGTGTGATCGGGTCATAGCAGACGCGTACCGGGTGCGTGCATTGATCGCGTCAGACGCATACTGGGTATGTGCAGCTGTAAGACGGGTACTGGGTACTCGCAGTTATGATTCACACAAGGTTACGAGAACGGAATCGGTGGGATGTGTTCCTGGTCATAGCAGACGCGTACTGGGTGCGTGCATTGATCGCGTAAGCCGAGCATTGTGGTGCTCGCAGCTGTAAGACGAGTATTGTGGTACTCGCAGTTATGGACATTCCTTACTCCATAGAATGATCGGCGGTAGTGCTCTTGGTCATAGAAGACGCGTACTGGGTGCGTGCATTGATCGCGTCAGACGCATACCGGGTATGCGCAGCTGTAAGACGGGTATTGGGTACTCGCAGTTATGGATGACACTCCGATATCCGACTGTAAATGGTGTAAGACATGCACTGGGTGTATGCATCCGAGAAGAGTAAAAGATTGTAAGCTATGTGAAAGTGAAATAATGGGTAATGAATCCGAGATAGAGATGGTAATCTGAGGTAAGAGAATGTGAACCGAGGTATAACTAATAGGTAATAGAGCTGTTGGATAATCATGTGAGCCGAGCTAAATTAGAGTGTAGGATGTGAGCCGAGCTAGATGAGATCGTGTGTATGTAACCGAGTTAAATGAGATAGTATGCATGTGATATAGGGTTTGATTACTTGTGATTTATTTGCTAATTGACTATTTGTGTTTGGCTTGGTAGTTCGGTAAGTCATTTTAGAAACTGCTTACTTAAGTTCTGTGTAATGCTCACCTCCTTACCATTTTTCAGGTACTGAGCCCGAGCAGACGCAGTCCCCGGCCGAGCAGGACCACTCTCCCTCACAGGGAGAGTAAGTTATTTAGAGTCAGATAGGTGGATGAGTCTCGGCCAGTTTGGCCGAGCCAGAACATTGTTTTGTATTGGGTCTCGGCCCGTTGGGCCGAGCTAAAACATTGATTGTATTTTGAATGACCGAATTGAATGTACCTGAACTTATATTTTATGTATTTGATGCATTTAAGTCTTCCGCTTTATTAAACTCTGATGTTTTCGTTATTAATGGGAGGAAATATTATTTTGGCAAATATCATATTCTTTTTTTTAAGAAATTTTAAATCCTAATTTTGGGGTAATAAAGGGTAATTATTATATAGGGTGTTAAATTTTTGGTATCAGAGCAGTTTCTCCTCGGCCTATTGGAGTTGCAAAGGACTCCAGTGGTTACTCACCAAGAGAGTGACAAATAAGTAAAGTCTAGAAGTCTAAGTTAGACAATAGAACTCATAGGTACATATGTTTATATAAAAATATATATTTACTTGATTATTGGGAAGTTAATTGGCTTTCTCTCCATGACCGAGCAGCATGGCTGGGAGACGAGCTGATAACGACCGAATTGTTGTTGTGTTGGAAACTCTGGTTCAACTACAGCAGAACCAAGCGCAGGCTCAGCAGAATCAGGCTGAGAACCTCGCTCAAAACATCGCCGCAGCCGCAGCAGCTGCGGCCCTTCAGCCCCAACCTCCGGCTCCGATCGAGATAGACTGGATGAGCCGATTTCGGAAGAACGAACCACCTAGGTTCGAAGGAGGATATAATCCAGATGGAGCTCAGAGATGGCTCCAGGATATTGAGAAGATTTTTCGATCTCTGCAACCTCCCTATGAGTACAGGGTGAGGTTGGCTGAGTTTGTGCTGGCTAGTGAAGCCGAGCACTAGTGGGATCAACAGAGCCGAGGACTGGAAGCGGCTAATGAGGTCATCACTTGGGATTTGTTCCGAGCTCGCTTCCTCGGAAAGTACTTTCCCGAGGATGTCAGGAGAGAGAAGGAGCTCGCTTTTCTCAAGCTGGAACAGAGAAACTTGAGCGTTGGGGAATATGCCGCTCAGTTCGAGGATTTGATCCGTTATTCAGGAAGCTACCGAGATGCTGATGAGCGTACCAAGTGCATCAAGTTTGAGTCTGGTCTCCGTGACGACATTCGGCTCGCATTCGAATATCAGAACATGGCCAATCTCTCGCAACTGGTGAACATGGCTAGCACCTATGAGAAAGGGCTTAAGAGAAAGGCTGACAGAAAGAGGAGCAAGTCGGCACAGAAAGGAGTGGGTCCGATCAGAGGAAAAGGAGCTGTCCAGAGATCTGCCCCATATGTGAATCCGAACTCCAGAATGTCAACAGCTCCGAGGAGTAGTGGTCAAATGGTGGCTGTTCCTGGCCCGTATCCGATATGCCAACATTGTGGAAGGTAGCACCGGGGGGAATGCTGGAATCTGGATCCGAGCAAAACCAGAGGATCCTGTTTCCGATGTGGCAAGCCTGGCCATTTTGCAGCTCGGTGTACCGAGAATATTGTGAAGGAAGAGGTCAATGTGACCAAGGCTCATCAGACTGGTATTAACCGACCTATGCAGAGAGGCAAAGTTTACACTATGGATGGAGAAGAAGTGACTGATGCGGACGAACTGATCCGAGGTACTTGTCAAGTAAACAGTATTCCTTGTGCCGTACTATTTGACTGTGGAGCCACACATTCTTTCATTTCCCTTGACTGTATGAATAGACTGAAACTATCCCCAGTAGAAATGCCTTACAAACTATCCATTTCTACCCCAACCAATTCTTCTGTAATCACTTCTAAAATGTGTCTAGAGTGTCCTATCCAAGTATTAGGCAAAGAATTTAAAGTCAATTTGATTTGTCTACCCTTAACCAAGCTAGATATTATCCTTGGCATGGACCGGATGTCTCAACACCGTGTCTTACTCGATTGCCGAGAAAAGACCGTAATCTTTAGTGGCCCGTCTGTTGCGAAGTTAGAGACAACAGAGGAACCGACCTTAGACCAAATTCCTGTGGTCGGAGAATTCCCTGAGGTTTTCTCGGACGAAATGCCTGGCTTACCGCCGAATAGAGAAGTAGAGTTCAGTATAGACCTCCTTACGGGAACTGGCCCGATCTCAATTGCTCCGTACAGAATGGCACCTCCCGAGCTAGAAGAGCTTAATAAACAGCTAGAAGAACTTTTGGCCAGAAAACTAATCCGACCAAGCGTCTCACCTTGGGGAGCTCCAATTCTATTTGTTAAAAAGAAAGATGGTAGCCTCAGAATGTGCACTGATTATCGGAAGCTCAACGCGGTAACAGTGAAGAACAAATATCCCCTCCCTCGGATTGACGATTTATTGGACCAACTCAAGGGAGCGTCAGTGTTCTCAAAGATAAACCTTCGATCTGGATATCACCAGATCCGAGTCCGAGAAGAAGACATTCCGAAGACATCCTTCCGAACAAGGTATGGGCATTTTGAGTACGTGGTTATGCCCTTCGGACTTACCAACGCCCCTGCTATCTTTATGGACTACATGAATAGGATTTTTCAACCCTACCTGGACTCGTTTGTGATAGTCTTCATTGACGATATCCTCATCTACTCCCGAAGTCCGAGTGAACACGAGCAGCATCTGAGGACGGTGTTGCAGGTTTTGAAGGATAAGAATCTCTACGCTAAACTCTCTAAGTGCAGTTTTTGGCTCAACGAGGTTCATTTCCTTGGACATGTGATATCCGAGCAAGGTGTAGCAGTTGATCCCTCCAAGGTGGAAGCGGTGCTCAAGTGGGCGAGACCGAACTCGGTGACGGAGATTAGGAGTTTCCTCGGGCTTGCTGGATACTATAGGAGATTCATTGAAGGATTCTCTAAACTAGTTCTACCATTTACCTCGTTAACCAGAAAGGATGCATCCTACCAGTGGTCTGAAGTGTGCGAGCAGAGCTTTCAAGAGCTAAAGAAAAGGTTGACAAGCTCGCCCGTGTTGATTTTACCCGATCCGACCAAAGTCTTTGACGTATTTTGCGATGCCTCGAAGCAGGGCCTCGGCTGTGTGTTGATGCAGCAGGGAAAAGTGGTGGCTTATGCTTCTCGGCAACTTCGGCAACACGAGCAGAATTACCCTACGCATGATCTTTAATTGGCAGCAGTAGTGTTCGCCCTTAAGATTTGGAGACATTACTTGTATGGCACGAAGTTTGAAGTGTTCAGTGACCACAAGAGTCTCGGCTACCTGTTCGACCAGAAGGAACTGAATATGAGGCAGCGCAGATGGGTGGAATTTTTGAAAGACTACGATTTCAACCTGCACTACCATCCTGGAAAAGCTAACGTGGTGGCCGACGCACTGAGCAGGAAAAGTCTTCATCTGAGCAACATGATGGTCCGAGAGATGCAATTGATGCAGGAGTTCAGTGACCTAACCTCGGCATACAGAAGAAGGAAAATAGTGTGGTGCTGGAAATGTTGCAAGTAACAAATGAGTTTGTGGGTTTCATCAAGGAGAGACAGGCTGCCGGCCTAGAACTCCAAAAGCTATTAGAAAGAGCCGGAGACAAGGATGAACCTGACTTCACTAAAGGACCTGATGGTCTTGTACGATTTCGAGGCAGAGTTTGCATTCCCATGGACTTTGAAGTCCGAAGAGAGTTAATGGAAGAAGCCCACAAGACGAAGATGAGTCTTCATCCAGGTGCCACAAAGATGTACCAAGATTTGAAGAGGTTATTTTGGTGGCCGAAGTTGAAGACCGACGTGGCCGATTATGTGTCTCGGTGCTTGACATGTCAGAAAGCCAAGATCGAGCATCAGAAACCTGGAGGATTACTCAAATCCTTGGAGATTCCGCAATGGAAGTGGGATAGCATTTCAATGGACTTTGTATCAGGTCTACCAAAGATGAGATCAGGGCAGGAAGTCATTTGGGTTGTGGTGGACCGACTTACAAAGTGTGCTCATTTCCTGCCGATCAGCATGAAGTACAGCCTGGAGAAGCTGACGCAACTGTACATAAAGGACATTGTTCGACTCCATGGTGTTCCGAGCAGCATAGTGTCGGACCGTGATCCTCGTTTCTTGTCTCGATTCTGGCAGAGTCTGCAAGAAGCCATGGGTACAAAGTTGAGGTTTAGCACTGCTTATCATCCCCAAACTGACGGACAATCCGAGCACACCATTCAGACTCTTGAGGACTTGCTGAGAACATGTGTGCTTGAACAGTTGGAAAGCTGGGAAACACTATTGCCGTTGGTCGAATTCACTTACAACAACAGCTTCCATTCAAGTATCGGAATGGCTCCTTTCGAAGCCTTGTATGGTCGGAAATGCCGAACGCCGCTATGCTGGTTCCAGATAGGAGAAAATTTGTTAATTGGTCCTGACATTGTTCATAAGACGACCTTCGAAGTCCTACCAGTCCGAGTTGAGGACAAACAAGTCAGACGACTCAGAGGGAAGGAAATCTATTTAGTCAAGGTCGTCTGGAATCGGAATGACGTGGAGAAAGCCACGTGGGAACTCGAGGGCAAGATGAAGCAGTCGTATCCGCAACTGTTCAATGCCGACTGAATTTCGTGGACGAAATTCCTGTAAGTGGGAGAGGAATGTAACATCCCGAAAATTAATATTAAATAATATAACTTTAGTATATAAATATCTATTTAAGGATAGGATTAAGCCTTAGAAATGTACAAGGTTAGAAGGGTGGTATGAACATAGGCCGACCTAGGATGTGAGATTAAGGCCTCGGCCTGATCCCGGCCGAACTAGATAGGATTGTGTGCATATGAACCGAGCTGGATGAGAATCAAACGCGGAACCTGTTGTCCAGTCCGGACTAGCCGACCTTAGCATACCTCACACTAGTATCCGAGATGGAAGCTCGGACTACTACGATTCCTCCATACCGAGCCGACGTATCCTAGCCGACGTACCCGAGCCGACACTTCCTAGTTTCTCTGTGCCAACTCATTTTGAGCCGTTGATCCTTTGGTTTTCGTACCGTCCGTACGGTACTATCTTTCACTTTATGTCACTATCATTACTTTATGTCCCTTTCAATATAATATTCATGGCTTCCTCAAGAAGCCAATGAATCCTGCCCACACATTCTAGCTTCTCCAAGAAGCCAATGAATCTTAGCCACACAAATATTTCCCCTAAATGAATAAAAGAGAGTCAACATACACAAAATAACATTTCTCAGTTTTCATTCTTCTTCTCATTACGTCTCACTCTCTTTCTCCCTCACATATCTCCCTCTTCCTCTCCGTCCCCGTTTTAATCTGGAGTCCCTGGGCCGCCGTGAAGTTCGTGTGTAGCGTGGCGTGGTGGTGGCAGCAAGGAGGAAAAGGATTTAAAGGTGTGAAGCTCCAAGATCAAGCAACAAGGAACCATTCTCAAACTCTCAACTCTTATCTCACACGGTTGGAGGTAAGGAGTGAGTGTTACCTCTACTTGAGTTTGGGTTTCTAGGGTGTTCATAAAGGGTACTAAGAGTGGGTGTTAGATTAGGGAATGGATCTAGGTTAATGTAGAAAGAAAATGGTAAAAAGGGTAAAAGGGAGCTAATAAATGAATTAGAAACATGAATTTGAAGTAGGGATGAGTATTGTTGTATGCTATATGTTGGTATTTACATGATGGATGGGTTGAATGTTTTATCCTTATCGTTGTTGCTGTGGTATAAATGTTTACTGAGCTTTGATATTTACGATTCATGTCTGTGACCGAGCTGAGTGACTTCGGTAATGGGTATAAGAAAATGGTAGAGGTAAAGTAGGAGAGATAGAGTAACAAGACAGAAAATGAGTAAGGTTAATGGAAGGAGGGAATGGTTACTGAATTTAGCCGAGAGGGAGGCCGAGCTAAGTAAATAATGATATTAATGTAAAGAGGAATAAATTAAAGAGTGGAGCCGAGAGAGGCCGAGCTAAAAAAATGGTTAACAGGATAAGAGAAATTAAAGAGAAATGGTTGTGTGATCGGGTCATAGCAGACGCGTACCGGGTGCGTGCATTGATCGCGTCAGACACATACTGGGTATGTGCAGCTGTAAGACGGGTACTGGGTACTCGCAGTTATGATTCACACAAGGTTCCGAGAACGGAATCAGTGGGATGTGTTCCTGGTCATAGCAGACGCGTACTGGGTGCGTGCATTGATCGCGTAAGCCGAGCATTGTGGTGCTCGCAGCTGTAAGACGAGTATTGTGGTACTCGCAGTTATGGACATTCCTTACTCCATAGAATGATCGGCGGTAGTGCTCTTGGTCATAGAAGACGCGTACTGGGTGCGTGCATTGATCGCATCAGACGCATACCGGGTATGCGCAGCTGTAAGACGGGTACTGGGTACTCGCAGTTATGGATGACACTCCGATATCCGACTGTAAATGGTGTAAGACATGCACTGGGTGTATGCATCCGAGAAGAGTAAAAGATTGTAAGCTATGTGAAAGTGAAATAATGGGTAATGAATCCGAGATAGAGATGGTAATCCGAGGTAAGAGAATGTGAACCGAGGTATAACTAATAGGTAATAGAGCTGTTGGATAATCATGTGAGCCGAGCTAAATTAGAGTGTATGATGTGAGCCGAGCTAGATGAGATCGTGTGTATGTAACCGAGTTAAATGAGATAGTATGCATGTGATATAGGGTTTGATTACTTGTGATTTATTTGCTAATTGACTATTTGTGTTTGGCTTGATAGTTCGGTATGTCATTTTAGAAACTGCTTACTTAAGTTCTGTGTAATGCTCACCTCCTTACCATTTTTCAGGTACTGAGCCCGAGCAGACGCAGTCCCCGGCCGAGCAGGACCACTCTCCCTCACAGGGAGAGTAAGTTATTTAGAGTCAGATAGGTGGATGGGTCTCGGCCAGTTTGGCCGAGCGAGAACATTGTTCTGTATTGGGTCTCGGCCCGTTGGGCCGAGCTAAAACACTGATTGTATTTTGAATGACCGAATTGAATGTACCTGAACTTATATTTTATGTATTTGATGCATTTAAGTCTTCCGCTTTATTAAACTCTGATGTTTTCGTTATTAATGGGAGGAAATATTATTTTGGCAAATATCATATTCTTTTTTTTAAGAAATTTTAAATCCTAATTTTTGGGTAATTAAGGGTAATTATTATATAGGGTGTTAAAAAATCCCCCAAAGAATAGAACGGAACTCTAACGGATAAGACACGCTATGGAACCGGATGATGCTGATGCGCCTGAGTATTGTGATCGAGCTGACGATGTGACGATGACGACGATGCTTTTGACGTGTATAACACCCCGATTTGGCAACTTGAAAACTTAAACTCAAAATTGTGAAAATTAGGGCCATTTTTTTTTACAAGTGTTACACAAGATGAGAACATTTAGATTTTCAAAACACAGTTACAATCAAACTAATGTTCTCACTTTTCATAAACCTTTCAAGTTCCAAACCGAGATGTCACAAGACACCGCACTTTGAAACCTCATTTAAAACATTAGCCCGTCTACTTGTTTCCAAATCATCCGTGTTACATAAAACAGTTGCCGGGTTACAGTATGATAGAGCTAGGTATCTAAGTACTTACAATGGAGTACAAGCTCTGAGGGGATTGCCTAACTTCTTGTCATGCACACCAAAACTGTCTCTTTATCTTCGCATCTTGGCAGCCCACACTCTCGATCCACTAGCAGAGTTGTCGCCTCCAACCATCTCGGGAGTCTCACTCAGAGAGTTGTCTGGTACTCGCTTCTCCTTGCCGGGATACTGTTGTATCGCTACACGCTACGCCATCTACCGGTTGCAATATCAGCATTTGCCAATACGACAACACGATAGGAGAGAGTCAGTGTTCCGAACACCAACGGGTTGACCATGCAGTCTCAGGGTAGGTTAAATATAAAGAAAGACAGATAGTATAACGAAACAACTTAACTATAACATCATCAACATACATAACATGTAATGCACATAGCGTATATGAATCACGTAGAACAAAACATATCATAATTTTCTAAACACATCGATCCATCATTCATAACCACTTAAATCATTCAGGCTCTTATAACCACATTCTCAGAATCTCCATTGAAAGCTTTCACATTTCCTCTCAATCTTTCTTTCCTCATGGTTTCCAAACTTATCAATCGTCTCGAGAATTCTTTCTTATGTTAGTCTTATAACCCTTGTTCGATGCTTAATATCTCCCATGTACTTTTCTTTGAAACGTCTTTGTCTTTTAATTTTTATTATTTCGGTTAGCATCAATGATGAGGGGGAAACATCATTGAACTCACACACGTCTACATCTCCTCGGTCAACCACCCAACCTAGTTTTACGATTTAATTAGCGGCTTAATCCTAACAGTCGGCTCGTCCTTGGTGCATCCCTTCAACGAAACCCGACCACTAAACGCAATCCATTCCCCCTAAATCTCAATGGCCCTTGGCCTCAAAATCAAATTCTCATCTCATCATCATGATTCTCATAAGCTCATTCTCAACATATTCCTCATCAACATCATCAGTCTCTTTTCCTCGTCTTTCTCAAAATATCTTTTCGTAAAACTTTTCGAAAACATGATTTCACAAAACTTTACTTCACAAAACATTTTCAAAAACCTCATTTCATAAACCTCTTCGCAAAACTTTTTCAAAAGATAATATTTCCAAAAACTTTCACAAAATATCGTTTTCACAAAAACTTTTCAAAAATCTCTTTTCAAAACCGTTTTAAAAAAAAAGTCATATTTTTGGATGAGTGTTAATGGAGGAGCAAGCTCAACTCAACACTAAGCTTCTTCCCAAAAACATGTACGAGGAATCACATCTCCATTCAACCACATCACATTTTCATAACCACGCTTCCGCTCGCCTCATCGGATGTTTCATTTCTTTTCAACTCAAATTTCACTTTCTTTCTTACTTTATCCCTTTTGCATTCCATTCGCATCAAGCTTTATCTTTTTCTCAATCATTCCAACAACCTTTTCTTTAGTCTTACTTATCGCTCATCTTTCACTTAATTATATTCATGTTTCGCATTCGCATTCTCTTTTCTCTTTTCAATCTCATCTCTTCACTTTCACGGTTTCCTTATTATGGTTTCACTACTCAGACATAATCAAACAATTTCAAACAGAATTAAATATGCACAACTAGTGAACATTTAGCATGTAACTAAAACAAGTAAACATTTAGCACACAGATTTCTATTGCCTAATTCGCAGTACTCTCACAATCCATCTATTCGGATTGCGAGCAACCACGTTATGGAACCACCGCACTCTCACTCACCTGGATGACGAATCATCCGAAAGCTTTCCAAGGTTTCCCAGTCGATAGCCTTGCTACGTTTCCTTCGCGTCTGACACCCGAACTAGAACATTTTTCCCCGTGCGTTAGAATGTTTTCGATAGATTCTTAATTTTATTTTGAAAATTCATTGGAATAATTCCTTTCTTGAAACACATTGCCAATATCCAAAAATTCCAAATCAAATAAAAAGGTTTTCAAGAAACTTTAAAACAACTTATAAAATAATCTCTTTTTCTAAAACAGAATCTATTTGTTTTAAAACACTTGGGTTGAAAAATCATTTTATTGAATGAAATCTTAAGAAAACAACTCTTTGAAAATCTTTCTTAGATCAAACACAAAATTCAAAACCAATCAATTAATTTATTTAATTCTAAACTTCACACATCAACAAACACTGATTAAAGAAGGCCATTTAAAAATCTCAAATCAAATTAAATTGTTTAAACCATACTTTTTCAAATAAAACATTTTCAATTCCTTTAAAATACAGACATAGATTTTTCACATACAAGACTCACAAACAGAATTCCAAACAATTCACAAAGAACAATCACATATAATTTCAAGAATTCAAAGCATTCAGACATCATGCAAATATCCATTGTCAATTATTTAAAACCATCAATTAGATTTCAATCTTAATAAATTAACTTAATTACACTTAAGAAAATAATTTAACTTAGGCCTTGTGACTAATTCATCAAGGACCGAATCCTATGGTTATTAATTTCCAACCACAAATAAATTTAAAACTTGAAATCCTTAAAATCTTTTCACATAATCAATTCAAACCAAAAAGAATTAAAAGAAACACACATCATTCTCATCAAACACATAACACTAAGCGTCTAGGAATATAACTATTACCAAGGTCATTTTATGAAAATAATTTTCCTACCATTTAAACACACATTGGCCGAATAATATACATACAACTTTGCAAAGATTTAAGGCACAATCTATGCAACATTAAAAAAAGAAGCTGGTTTCAGGCACCTTTTGTACTGTTCATTTCCACGTAGTGTGAACGCGCATCCTTGCCTTAACTCTTCTGAGTGCTCTGCTTTCTTCGTAGCTTTAGCATGCATAGGATAGCATATTATTTCTTTTGCATTTACTTAAATAGCCTTATATGCATACCTTTGTTATGCTGCCTATCTTATATCTGTATTTTGTCCTCATCTTGCCTATCATTTTCGTTATCATTACCTTGGTTTCTAGGCTATCCCTACGTGGGGTTATCATCATTGCTAAATTTGCAGTTCTTTCCCTTTGCAATCTGGTTTTCCCCCTAAATTCTCATTTCGAATTTTTCCGTGGGCTATTTAAGCAGGTTTGTTTCTCCATTTTTTTCATCTGCTCATTCGAGTTACTTTGTCTCTATTTCCTACTCTCTCTTTCTCTCTGAGTCGCTCTCTTCCTCATATTCCTACTCTTTCTCATTGCCACCATACACATCCAATGGATTCGAGAATCGAGTCCAAACCTCCATCACGACCCCTATCTCCCATCCGCCCAAGACTTGGACCGCCTCCTCTCGGAGCAACAAAGCGAGCTCGCGGCGGCGGAAGCCATGGACTCCAACCTCGACCTCGACCTCCACTTCGCCTTACAAGAAGCTCTCGCCGCCTCTCCCTCCTCCTCCTCCACTCTCCCCAATTTACAGCGACAACAACCCCTCCCCGACGATGCCGTTTTAAACCCCACCGCTCTCCAATTCGAAGAGCTCTCTCCCGCTGAGCAAGAAATCACGAACCCCTCTCCAATTCGAAGAGCTCTCGCACCATAAGTTTAAGTTTGTAATCGATTAAAATGAGAACATAAATAATAAAAAATATGTTGTATATATGTCTTTATATATGTTGTATTTCTTAAAAATCATATAATTAATTGGAACTGTTCTCGCACCATATGTCTTTATATATGTTGTATTTCTTAAAAATACATAATTAAATATTATTCCTTCTATGTCTTAGATAAAAAAATATTAATTAGAATTGATCTATTTTTTATAAGTCATTTTATAATATCCAAGTAAGATTAACTTTTTCCTCTAAATACAAATTTGATAAATATATAAATGATAGTTATAATTACAATAGCCAAAAAAATTAGTAAAATTTTATATGAAGATAATGTTAGAAATACAACATAGCTTTTAATAAAGTTTAAAATATGAATTAGTTACCTTAATCTAAGTGAATTATATAACAATATATTATATTTAAAAACAAAATAAGCATACAATAATAAAAAATAATTACAAATTAATTGAAAATTAACACATCATACAATGCTTTTAAAAAATCGAGTTACAAAATAAAGTAATAGTCATTAAAGTATTAATAAGAATTAGTTTCTGGTTATTTTAAGTATTTCTAAAAATAGATTATAATAATTGGCATGCAAAGTAAAAAACTTTTCATAGACAACAAAATATTAAATTAACTGTAACAATTACATTATTTTACTTAAAGCAAGCATTTTTTATATTCAATAAAAATACAAATCAATACAAAAATAAAGCATATATACATGTTTGAGTCAGAATAGTCAATATTAATTTTTTTTAATAATTTAATATAGCAGCGACTATATAGATTCTTAAGAAAGTGAGTAATAATATGTTTGAGTCGGATTGCTCCTTGCTGCTGAGCCTGACGAAGTTTTTCTAGCTTGCATAGCTTCAGAGGATAGCTGGTTCATTGTCCCCCCATTTTCAACTCCTCACGTTTCCTATAGGAGCTACTCACCACAAAAAAACGGGCAAATTGCGACGGTTTATGGAGGTCTTTTGCGGCGGTTTTAACCGTCGCAAAATATATTTGCGGCGGTTCTCTATCTCACGCAGAGCTGACCGTCGGGAATCATATTTTGCAGCGGTTATGACAACGGTTGTAGAATTTTGACGCAAAATTTGCTGTGGTTCAAAACCCCCGCAAATTGCAAATATGAAATTCCATTAAAAACAGTAACGACAGTTATAACCGTCGCAAGATTCCTATATATTTTTATAAAACAATTGCGACAGTTTATAACCGCCGCAAGATGCCTCTTTATATTATGAAAACAATTGCGACAGTTTATAACCGCCGCAAGATGCCTGATGAAAACAATTGCGACAGTTTTAACCGCCGCAAAATGCCCATTTCTATTTTATAAAAGCAAATAACCACCGCAAGTAAATATACATTTGCGACAATAAAACCATAAATTAAAGAATATTTGAGTCAACAAAAAAATGGACTAGAATAAGGTGAAATATAAATGTCATAAAAAGATTTCTTAAAAGTAGTAAATCGGATAAAGAGGTGGATCTCAACCATTCTCATTAAGTTGAAATGACTTTTTCTGTTCTCTTTTCAATCATAGTATACTCAAAACATCAAAATTTACTTAAAAGAAACTAGATGGGGATTCTTTTCAATCATAGTATACTCAAAACATCAAAATCTACTCAGAATTGTTATCTTCTCAGCACCTTGTCTGTCTCTCATATGCTTCAACACATACATCAAAACTTTAGCCACTGCTGCTTTATCACACTCACTCCTTAGTACAGTTATTATGTCAAACAGAAACCAAACTGATAGCACCTGAATACAATCAAAAGAAAAAGAAAAGAATCACTTCCATTTAATCCTAACAAATTGAGATCTACAATATTTTCAAATTCATTTATAAATCTATTAATTAATGCTGTTTTAGATTGGTCATTTCAAACTAAATTAAAAATAGAGATAATACAATGTCCCTCAAACTGTGGATGTGGCCAAATCTAAGCATATCACAAGAGCATAACAAATCATGAGCCTACCAGTATAGATTCAAAATTAAGTATAGGCTCAACTTGATGTTCAGACATGGAAGACGCTAATTAAGTAACCAAAATAACCTCAAACCCAACCTAGCACAGGAATACTAAATCCAAAATCTTACCAGTGATTGAGAAGGATACAAGGAGTGTCACATTCAAATCAGATTCAAAAAGACTTGATTCTCTTGATAACCCTACAGAAAGCACTATCTTTATGTAATATTAAATTCTAGACAAATTAGAAAGATATACCTTAAAACTCGAAGGATCCTCTGAAATGTCTGCATGCATTGACTCCTTTCCTTCAAAAACAAGTGTGCTGTCTTCTTGATGCGATTTTCTATTGGCCTAATTATTTCCTGAATCACATATCGCAGAAAATTTGTAGTCGGCCAAGAGATCTATTTATTGACAGTCATGGAAAGCATTCTAAAATTGAGTAGCATTAAAATCATACCTGCTTTAGACAACGTAGGGAAAAGTTCTGCATTTTCAGCAAGCGTCTTCCCCGTGACTAGAGAGGAGGTATATCTATGTTAGCAATTTGTATATATTTCCTCGCAAAAGAATTTTCTATTTTAAATACAAGGAAAGTAGACAAACCAGTCATACAGTCCCTCTAATCTATCAAAACAAAATGATTTTCAACTAAGATTAATAATGATACAATAGCATAAACACCGTAATCAAGGCCAGGAAAAATGAATAACAGAAGTAAGGGCAGGCACAATTAATTAACATAAACATCAAATCTGTTCATAAGCTTGCAAAATGGACTCACAAATCATTCATCAGTTAATTGCTTTAGCAATTTCTGCAGTTCAGTTGGCTGAATATCTGAAATAAAGATTCAATAACTAAAATTCAATTATAACTAGTAAATAAAGATTCAATCATGCAGGCCAGTTCAAACATGTCAAGTTACTGCTATATTATTTGAGAATGTTTAAGTTGGCTGCGTCATCTGCTCTTACATTTCAAATCTAGAAAATTCAAGATTAGTAGTAATGTGCAGAGAATTTTCTTGCTCTTTGAGTCATTTATTCTTTTAATTTGGATTCAAATGCAATATTAACAGAATACACACTATAAATATACAAACAGCTAGTTTTCTTGTGGTGATTATATGAATTAAATAAGTATATATGTTTTCTTGGTTTTCAATATATTCACAAGTCACACAAGGCACCATTCAGAACACATCCTACGACCCAGATTGTGTCATGACTCGTGATAGCTTTTATGCACATACATAGCTTTTAAGGAAAACACCCCTTTCACTTGCAATAAATACATACATGTTGAAAATAGCAGGAAAACTATGATTCTATCAATGAATTTCTGCTAACTCTTTAGCAGTGCTACAAGTAAGTAAACAGGAAGAATTTGATACCTATAAACAACATGCCTAAAATGCTTTTGATATCCAATGCAACAAACGTATGATTTTTGTGGTAACAAAAGAAGAGTTACTAAATTGAGCAGTGAGCACTTAAAAAATTTCTAAAATACCATTGCCAGTTAATAATAGCTCAAATTGTACAAGGAAAAAAGCGAATTGTGTAAGTCTTGAAAGAAGATGTATTTGAATGGTATAGTGGCTATTATCAACATGGAGTGTACCGGCTGAATTACCAAGCATTTATTGACTCTTGATTTCAATATAAACGTTTAAAAGTTCATTAATTCTAACTAGCTGCCACTGAGATGTTTAAAACTCATCCTAGGTGCCAAGCTTTTAAATTGACTTGGTACTCACTACTAGTCTACTCCTGAAAATTCCTACTTCTATACAGTCGTGCTAAAAGAAGGTCAAGTAGATGCTTTTCAACTGCAAGCAACATCAAAAAGATTTGAACCTACCCCGCAAAGAAAGAGGATTTTTTTATTGGAGCCACTTATGTTGCCTCCTAATGCCTTCACAAAATGGCGAATAAATTCCGGGTGCCCTTCATAAGTAGCTGCAGTAATGAGATTACCATCCACCACTGTTGCTGACATGGTATCAGGTTCAACCCAATGAGCACCAGAAGCAACCAGCGTTGGTCTAACAGGAGGAAAAGCCGTGCACTTGCGACCTTTAGCTAGTCCTGCAGCAGCCAGAATCAACTGCCCATGACAAATGGAAGCAATGGCTTTTCCGGAACTTGCAAACTTGGTCACCAGCTCCACAGCAGCAGGATTGTGAGCAAGATACTCCGGCGCCCTTCCACCCGGTAACACCAATCCATCATAGCTTGTGGCATCGACTTCATCAAACGTTGCATTCAGAGCGAAATTGTGACAACGCGTCTCCGTATAAGTCTGAAGCCAGCCAAAAAAAGGAATTACTTCAAAGTTCAAACTTCAATCAAGATTAAATATGGGAACTCACTAGATTTATAAATGAAATTCTTTTTTATGTCTGAAATTTATAAAATAAGAATTGATTTGATTTTATAAATGAAGTGAAAAAGAGAATATTACCAAACCTTACAAGCAATTGAGAAACCCCACCTACCCCCTTCCCCTCCCTTTTCAAAAGAAGAAAAAGAAACAAATAAATGTCAGAAAGAGATAAGAGAAAGAGAATGCATAATCCCTGTATTAACAACTAAAAAATTCAATAGCAAAAACAACATCAAGGCTCAAAGCCTCAAAGGCTTGATTGAGGAACCCCGGGTGAAATCCACTAGACAAGAGTACCTAAATAGATTATAAGCAATGAATTATGTCATTATGCTCTTGATCCGAAAGAGAACCTTATATCTTCTGTGTAAGAGACACATCAAGTATCCAAATTGAAATTTTTGGTTTGTAGTGTTCATCTGTTTCCACTTATCCAATTTCCTGTCATAGGATTATGTAACATTCAATAACAAACCGTAATTTATAAAACCCATCATTGATTTTGCAAGCATTCAGAGCTGTAATAATGTCTAGTAATAAGTAAAATTGAATAGAAGTAATATAACAGGTATACAAACAGCTTGATGTATTTTCATTCCAAACACCGCAGTCCATAGAAAATCTCAGAATATTAACTCCATTTTATACAGATGACTGGATTAATATGGTTCTGCCTTCTATAAACATTGTCATCATTACTACTTTTTTAAAAATTAATCACAAATACATGCCCACTGTAGTAGCCAGATTTCATTTTAGACTTAATTTCTGCAACCTATATACAATGAAATAGTAAAATAAATAAATCACACAGTTCCGTGTCATCATTACTACTTTTTTAAAAATTAATCACAAATACATGCAAAGTGATAAATCAACAAATAATGGCAGTGAACATTTTCAGCCTTGATTTGTGAGTTGAAATTATTAACTTCACAGCGATGTTCTACGACTACGAAAACACAAATATCTGATGTCGCAGTTAAATTTTCCTAGCTCCTATCATTTCATGTGATAATACAATCATCAAGGATTGCAAACCTAAAGAAATCAAAGCACTTATAATTATAAAGGAAATGGATGAGAACCTGATAAGAATCAGTATTCGCCTTCTTGTCGTCACCGTCTTCAATAGAGTTAGCGTTCGGTCCTTGAGAGGCATGCTTGTTCTTCTTCTGCTTTCGACGCTGACAACGGCGATCACTCTCCCTGATTTTTAAGCAAAAGAGTGGCAAATAAGATGTAGCTTCCTCAAAAGAGAATGAGTAAATCCAAATGACTGAACTTGTGAACAAATGACTGGTTTGGGCATTTTGTCAAATACTTTGGATGCATTCAAATTAAGTCTAAATTAGAGGAAAATAACAACATAGATTAGTCACCATGAACTGAAACCCTAAAGTACAAACTCTAGGACCTAAAACCAGAAATTGAATCAATTAAAATCAGCAATTGAATCAAATTTTGAAACCCTAAATCTCAAAAATGCAAGATTTAATACCTTTGGATAAATGGAGAGAATTGAGAAGTTAAAAGTTATGTTCTCACTCCTTGCTGCAAAATGAACAAAGATTAGGGATTAGGGATTCCGGCTTTTAGGATTAGGGCTTCTAATTAGCGATTCTATGTGAGAGCTTACAGAGATTCGATTTATTGAAATGAGAGAATGAGTGATTGAAGTGGTTGAGAGAACAGAGATTAAGATTGTGAGATTACCTTCGATTGAGAATGAGAGAAGCGATTGACATAGAATGAGAGTGAGCACACCAAGTGGAACGAGTGAGAATGAGAGTGATAGTGAGATTACCTTCGAATCTTCGATTATTGATGGAGATCGATAAGAGAAGCATTGAGAGAGAATGAGAGGGAGCACACGAGAATGGAACGTGAATCACATGAACGCAAGTGAGAGATGAAACAAGGTACGTGCGGCTCGCACGTATAAACCTTGAAAGTTACGGCAGTTACAAAACCGACGCAAATTTATCAATTTAATTAAGCACCGACGACAGTTAGTATAACTGCCGCAAAAAATCAGCCGCAAAACACCAGTTTTCTTGTAGTGACTCTAGCCTGCATAGTCTCTCTTCTTCTTCTTTATAGGCATATTATTACTCTCTATTTCCTACTCTGAAATATTCTATTAATTAATGTATTTTTATATTTTTTTTTTCTTATATTTTTTTTTGTTTTTTAGAAAAAAGAACTGAAATTTTCAACCTTTTTAAAAATATTTTACAGAATTTTTTGATAATGACTGTGGTTTTTTTTAAAAAAAAAATTAAAAAATAATTTTCTAAATTTTTCATGGAAATATTTTACATTATTTTAAAAAAGACTTTGGATTTTTTTATTATATTTTGATGATATTAAAAATATTTTATTATTTTATATGAATAAAATATTTAATATAATCGGGTTGGCCATTTCTAATTGAGTATGCTATATATAATCGAGTATGTCAATTCTAAACGAGTGTGTTAATTTTAATCAATTGTACTACTTTTACTCGAGTAAAATTTAGAATAATTTTAATCGAGCTGTAATATTTTAATCGAGTGTCCCATATCATTACTTTTACTCGAGTAAAATAAATTGGCCACTGAGCAGTGCTTTTACTCGAGTGTCCCAATGTTTTTGGCCACTAAGCAATAGCTTATATCTATAACATTACTCGAGTGTCCCAATTTTAATCGAATGTCCGAATTTTACTCGAGTGTCTAAATTTTAGTCGAGTTACCAAATTTTAATCAAGTATCAAAATTTTATACATAGAGAATGAGGATGGTGATATGACTCTTATTAAGAAGTAATAAGAAAATTAAAAAAAATGAGTCAATTTTAAAAAAATTCTAATCTGTAAAAAATTTAAAAAAGCTAAAATTTGTTAAGAATAAAGATAAAATTTTCAGAATTTTTTATAAATATTTTACCGCGCTTTTAAAAAAAAATTTATGAATTTTTTATTATTGCCAGAATTTTTTATTTTATAAATTTTTTATTCTTTTATAATTTTTAAAATTTCAAAAAAAATTTAAAATATTTTACTGATTTTTTAAAAAAAATTGTGAATTTTTTTAATTTTATAATATAAAAACATAACTTTCCGATTTTTTTTAAAAATATTTTACAGTTACTAAAGAGAAGCATGATCGTACGCACTTTTCCACTGTTCATTTTCACGTCGGATTGCTCCTTGCTGCTGAGCCTCACGTTTTCTATTGCCAGGTTTTTTTAGCTTGCATAGCTTTATAGGATAGCTGGTTCATTGTCCCCCCATTTTCAACTCCTCACGTTTCCTATAGGAGCTACTCTAGCCTGCATAGTCTCTCTTCTTTATTTTTTGTGAATGAAAAATTCCATTAACCAAACGAACGAATTCAAAACAAAACTAAAGGCCAACAACCTTACTCTTTGTCACCTTCTAGGAAGGGTTCAAAGAGTAAAAGATGTTGCCAAGCCTAATAAGATGATGTCACCTTCTATGAAGGGTTCACCAACCTTATTAGACCACTATTTACAAAATGAATAGCAATTATAATTCAATGGTAATTCTATCTCTCTTCTTCTTTATAGACATATTATTACTCTCTATTTCCTACTCTGAAATATTCCATTAATTAATGTATTTTTATATTATGATTTTTTTTCTTATTTTTTTTTGTTTTTTAGAAAAAAGAACTGAAATTTTCAACCTTTTTAAAAATATTTTACAAATTTTTTGATAATGACTGTGGTTTTTTTTAAAAGAAAAATTAAAAAATAATTTTCTAAATTTTTCATGGAAATATTTTACATTATTTTTAAAAAGATTTTGGATTTTTTTATTATATTTTGATGATATTAAAAATATTTTATTATTTTATATGAATAAAATATTTCTTATAATCGGGTTGGCCATTTCTAATTGAGTATGCTATATATAATCGAGTATATCAATTCTAAACGAGTGTGTTAATTTTAATCAATCGTACTACTTACACTCGAGTTACTCAATTCCAATTTCACTCGAGCTGTCTATTATTACCCGAGTATCCACATTTTAATCGAGTTGGCTAATTTTACTCGCGTATATTATTAATTTTAATCGAATGAACTAATTTTAATCGAGTATTCCAAAGATAGCTTAAATATTCAAATATAAATGGAACAAAGATAGCTTAAATATATACCACGGAAACAAAAGTACATTTTTTTTTTAAAAGGAGAGAACAATGAAATATACGGCTAAATCTATTAACTAAAATGTAGGAAAAAAAAATAGACGTGCAAAACAAATACTACTATAAGTAACTGATAAAGTGCACTGCAACCAGGCAATAATTAATGTACGGTAAGTCATCAGAAGCAAGTAGCTGATGAAGTAGCCGAAAAATATATAGGAAATGACAAATAAATAAAGTAAATAGACACAGCCTAGAAAAGATAGGCTTAATTCCAAATGATGCCTTTCAGATGATGATTACATGGGACAGAAGATAGACGGCAGAAAAGCTAGGGTGCAAGTGCACAGCTAAATATAGGACTACAAAGAGCTACTGAAATAATAAAAGCCTAGAGAAGCAAAGACAAAATAATTAATCGATTACAAACGAATAACATACAATTGTTCACACAGCATTATTTGCTACTAATAAAATGACATTTTTTTCTTTTTTATCGTTTGTGCAATATGAACAAATGCATCGTTAAAAAATTCACACAAGTTTTTTTTTCGGTAGAAAGAAAAAATTCTATTACCAACAAACCAAAAATACATCAAAGGTTCAACTCCAATCACCCTCTGCTACCTTCTAGGAAGGGTTCAGAAAAGAAAAAGGAGTAAGACAAAAAGGATTAAGAGCCACCTTCTAAGAAGGGTTCCCCTAATCACTAATACAACCAATCTCACTACAAATTCTATCAACCAAAGACTTATTTGACCAACTTCTAAAATTAGAAAAACAAAATTTAACCCTGAAAGCAAACTCTTTTTTAATTAGAGTAAATCTATAATAAGGTGAATGGGATCAATTTGAGAAGGTTCTGGAATTTCTTTCTAACCACGTGTGGTAGATAACAGCCACACAAAGTCCCCAAAGAAGCCTTCTCTGACGATGCCTTCGGACCGCAAAGAAGAACCAGCGCTTCCATTGTCTGAAGCTTGGAGGGAAGCCAAGAAAATCCATCCAGGACATGCAAAGGGAAAGCAGCTCCTTACTCCAGATACAATCAAAGAAGAGGTGACTCATCGATTCCTCAGATGCAAGACACAAACTGCAGTGATTAGGTAAGTAGCTCCATTTTAATCGATCTCTAGTTTGAAGCTTATCATGCATAGCTAGCCACCCAATAAATCTATGTTTAGGCACACTAACATTATTCCACACAACCTTTGACATGATGAAGGGAGTTCGATTACCCTTAAGGAATCGATACCCTGATTTAATGGTGTAGACACCATCTGTGCTTGCTAGCCATTGATCATTCTGAAAACCACTTCTGAGTTTATCCCTGATCTTCAATAGTTGCCTCCAGTGCCAACTTTGGCCATGAACCCATTCACAATCCCAAAAGGATTGCGATTTTATATAATAAACATGCACCCAACGAACCCAGAGGCAGTCTTGTTTCTGAGCAATACTCCAAATCTGCTTCCCTAAGGCAGTCATGTTCCAGACACCACAATCAGAGATACCTAAACCACCAAATCTCTTTTGAGTACAAACTGTAGACCATGCTACTTTTGCTTGATAAGGACCATCTGCAGCTGAATTCCAAAGAAAAGATCTACATCTTTTCTCAATCTCCTTAATCACTGATTTAGGAATTATAAATGTAGAAGCCCAGTAAATGTGAAAACTCATGAGAATTGAGTTTATGAGGCAGACCCTAGCTTGATAGGATAGGTGTCTAGATTGCCAGCAATTAATACTTTTCACAATTTTGTCAATCAACAATTCACAAGTTGCAGCATTCCACTTCCTGGAAGACAAAGGAAGACCTAGGTATTTACAAGGGAAAGATCCCTCTTGAAAACCAGATAAGTCTAGAATAACCCTCCTAGTGTCTTGAGAGACCCCAGCCATATAGATATGAGACTTCTCAGGGCTCACCTGAAGACCAGACCAAGTAGCAAAGTCATTTAGAGCCTTCTTAATTATTCTGATGCTGGCTGGATGGGCTTTGCAAAAGATTAAACAATCATCAGCAAAAGCTAGGTTGATAAGCCTTAATTCCTTACAAGCAGGATGATATCTGAAATTTCTTTCACAAGCAGAGAGATTTAGGCATCTAGTCAGAATTTCCATGGCCAAAACAAAAATGAGGGGGGACATAGGATCCCCCTGCCTAATTCCTCTTGAAGGCCAAAACCTATTACCTTGATAGCCATTAATGACAATAGAATATGAAACAGACCTTACACAAGCCATAATCCATGAGATAAACTTACCTGGGGACTTTAGGGCTACAAGCATAGATTAAATGAAGTTCCATTCCAAGGTATCAAAGGCTTTCTTAATATCAAGCTTAATCATACTTCTAGGGGAGACTCTCCTTCTCCCATAAAGCCTGACCAGTTCTTGAGAAAGCAAGATGTTATGCAGAATGCTTCTATCCCTGATAAAGGCATTTTGATTATCTTGAACCAAGACTGGAAGAACAGAGGCAAGCCTAGTACTCAAAATCTTAGCAATGCATTTGTAGAGGGTAGAGCAACAAGCAATAGGCCTAAATTGATGGACCTTTGAAGGGGAATCAATTTTAGGAACTAGCACAAGATTAGTGTGATTAATCTCTCTAAGCATCTGACTAGAGTCAAAGAAATCCTTAATGGCCTGACATATATCCTGACCAACACAATCCCAAGCTGATTGAAAGAAACCAGACCCAAACCCATCAGGCCAGGGGATTTATTTTTATTGATAGCAAACAAACTCTGCTCAATTTCATCATCAGTTATAGGCTGAATAAGAGCAAGCTGGTGATCTATATTTTAAGCAATTACCTAGATTAATGACCTCCTGGGAGAAAACATCACCTCTACTTCTACTATGAAAGAGATTCTGATAAAACTCCTCAAACAAATCCTGAATACCCCTCTGATATGATATTGGCTCATCATTATCATTAAGAATTCTGAGAATCCTGTTTTTATAGTTCCTCCTCCTTATAGAGTCATGAAAATGTTTAGAGTTGGAGTCACCATCCCTCAACCAGTTAATCTTAGCCTTCTGATGAAGGAATAAGTAGGCATCATTCTGAACCTTGCTGTATTGAACAATTAGCTCCCTCTCAGCTTCAATAAGATCAGGATCCATTGGAGTTGAAGAAAGCTCAATCTGAACAGCTTCAAGCTTATCTCTTAATTCTGCTTCTCTCACATCAATCTTAGAGAAATATTTTTTGTTAAGAATAGAAAAAAGCTTCTTAAGATCCCTAAGCCTTCTACAAATAACATACATCCTGCTTCCTTCATAATGTCTCTGCCAACCTTGCCTTACAATACTAGTGAAAGAATTGTGATTTGCCCACATGTTAAAATACTTGAAAGACTGCCTCATATTCTCAGATTGACCTCCCCATTCTATAAGAATAGCTGAATGATCAGAGAAGCCAGGAATAGTAAAATTAGCCAAAGAAGTTGGCCATTCCCTACACCATTCCAAATTCACCAAAGCTCTATCAAGCTTTGAGATGATCCTCTCAGAACCAGTTTGCTTATTGCTCCATGTAAAGAAGCAACCAGTTTGATTCATATCAATGAGTCCACATTCATCAATGCAACCCTGAAAATCACCAGCACTGGCTATGTCTAAAGGACCTCCACCATTCTTTTCCTCTTGCTTTAAGACTACATTGAAATCTCCTAGGACAAGCCAAGGAATGTTGATAAACCTGTGAATACCAGCCAGAACCTGCCAAAGCTCTTTCCTCTCCTGGGAATCATTCTAACAATAAACAAAAGTGACAAAAAAAGTCTTTTGAGATTGAATCAATGTCACAAAACAGTGCACATATTGAGAAGATCTAGCAATCACTTGAACCTCATAAAAATCCTTTCTCCACATCACCCAAATTCTCCCAATAGAACAGACATCTAAATTAATAAAAGAGCCCCAACCATAGGCAATATTATTTTGAACTTGCTGGAAAGAATTGCTTCTAAGCTTATTTTCTAAAATAGCAAAAAGACCTACTTTATTTTTTCTATACAACTCAAGAACCTGATTTTGTTTTCGAGGATGGTTCAAGCCTCGAATATTCCATGCACCAATCCTATCCATGGGGAGAATGGGAGGGTTCACCTCTCTGCACCTCTAGATTTCTTTGCTGTATTTTGCTTCTAGTAGTCACTGTAGTCCAGCCCTCATTATCAATCTCTTTTTGTTTTCCTCTATCCTCTGCTTGGTTGGTTTTGGATAACTCCTTAACAACAGCTTCCACAGAAGCTATTCCAGACTCTATATTTTCCTCAGGAATAGTGCCTTTTTCAATACTATCTTTTAGCTTCAAAGCATCATCAAGCTTATGAATTTCTTGCTGAGTAGGTTTATTTTTGATAACCCATTGCTGCTTGACTCCCTTCTTACACATTTTAGAGTCATGTCCATAACACGAACACTTAGAGCATAAAGTAGGTTTCCATTCATAGGACACTTTTTGAGAGATTAGGTTTCCTTTATCATCCTCAAAGTGGACTTCTTCTGGTAAAATCGCAGGATTCACCTCAATTAGAACCCTGGCATAGCTAATTCTGTTCTTTTCCTCAGTAACCTTATCTGCCATAATGGACGTACCCACCAAGCTAGAGATCTTTCCCAAAGCAGAGGAGCCCCAAAACTTCAAGTTAAGATTAGGCAATTGCACCCAAACAGGGACTCTGTCAAGGAAGCTTTTTGTAACAGGTCTTCCACTCCAAGGAGCTATGATTAGAGGCTTTTTGTCAAAGTGAAAGATGCCTACCTCAAGGACATTGTTCCTTCCTTCTAGTGTAGTAAACCTAACAATAAGAGTGCCATCAGTGTTCATCAGAATCTTGTCTATGCCATATTGTCCCCATGCCTTTTTGATGAATCCACTCAACACAGGGTAAGGTGGATTTGCTCCTAAAACATAGCAAACAAGAGAGTTTTGCCAATATTTTAATTCATCTTCCACATCACTTGGATCAATCTTCCCTATTGAGATACCATCCTTCAGTTCTGGCTTGTGAAATTTTAATTTTCCTCCTGCATTCCTTAGTTTGGAGATATCAAAATTCTCCCAAACGTTTGGAACTGCTGGTGTCGAATCTGAAACTGTTGGGTCAGGAATTTTAGGATTGCTATTATCCATACTTTCATGCTGCTGATCATCATTGTTTGTTGTTTGTGATACAGGGATCTCTTGCTTTTTCAGTCTGGCACGTATCATCTCAATACCCTGAACCAAGGATTCCAGTTGCTTGGGGTTCAAGGCATCGATTGTTGCTAGATCATCTTCATCCAATTGTGATAAATCAAAAACCGGTTGGTTTTTATCAAGCACAATCGTAGAGGCAGGCGAAGCAGGGGATGGAGATTTAGGAGGCCTCCCCTTCTTTTTGGCCATGGTGGCCACACGGTGGCTAAAGGAAACCCTAAGGAAACCCTAGACACCAGAAGAGAGAAGAGGAAACCCTAGCAGAGCTTTTTTTCTTTTTGTTCTACCTACTGTACAGTAAATTTTTGTAAATGCCAAAAAAAAAATTAAAAAAAAAATTCATACAAGTTAATAACAAAAACTACAACACTCGAGTATTTTTTTAAAAAAAATTAAAGAAATCTAATTATATTCATTGGTGTGCATGATACAATAAAGAAAACATCATAAACAAAATCAAAGAAAGTAAAAGATAGCTGTGCTTACAAAAATAGAAACAATGAATAGAAATACATTCAGCAACGCAAAATTTTAACAGAATATTAAAAACATAAAGTATAAGTAATGTTAAGCTAATACATTGCAACTGTTTATTTTATTTTCAAAAATTAAATATAATTGTAATATCATAAATTATAATTACATTGCAAATTTTAAAAATAGATTGCAAAATAAAAAATAAACAATGTTCAAATAAATTCAGCATTTGTAAGAAAAAAAATTAGGAAAATTACAAACTAAAGATAGCACTCCCTGTGATCCTATCCATAGGTATACTTAACCATATCACATGGACCAAGAATGTTAATTAGATTTCTTGAGACTTTAAAAAAATACCTCAACATTACAATTTTATACTTTTTAACTTGCATTGCAAATTTCACATTGTATTAGTTCAAGTTAATAGGCAAAGGCCAAATAAGAGAAAATAGCAATAAATGTCTCCCAGCAAATACAAAGTAAATTAGAAATAGAACAAAACAATTCTTTTAGAATGTGACCTATAAATCTAATCATGCTTACAGAAAGAATAAAAGATACTCCCTCCAATCTTTATTATAACACATAACTAACCAATTACAAATATCAAGAAAAAGAAAATTAACACTTATGATTAAGCAAGAAAAAACTCATAAATATTCAAAGTATTTAGAAAAAAGCAAAAAAGAAAAAAATCAATAATTGATGCATAAAAATACAAAGTGATTTATAATTAGAAGCAAAAACACTTTATAGAATGTAAGCTATACATAGAATGAAAAATAATGCTAATATTTTTCAGTCACACAAACAGCAAAACAAAACTTTAAAAAATTTTAAAAATCACTTACACTATTTACAAATATCATATAAACTTTTTAATTAACAACTAATAAATTTGTAATTAAATTTTACAATAAACGTATATTTAAAAGAACGGATAGATTTTTATTTATAAGCATGAGTAAGGTAGTATAAGGAATACATTATTCAAATTATAAATAATTTGAAATAATTTTGAATTGGAGAGGGGTTTGTGATTCTCGCACCATAATTGACCAGTAAAATATTTTACTGATTTTTTAAAAAAATTTGTGAATTTTTTTTTATTTTTAAAATATAAAAAAATAATTTTCCGAATTTTTTTAAAAAATTTTACAGTTACTAAAGAGAAGCATGCTCATACGCACTTTTCCACTGTTCATTTCTACGTCGGATTGCTCCTTGCTGCTGAGCCTGACGTTGCCTATTATCAAGTTTTTCTAGCTTGCATAGCTTCAAAGGATAGCTGGTTCATTGTCCCCCCATTTTCAACTCCTCACGTTTCCTATAGGAGCTACTCTAGCCTGCATAGTCTCTCTCCTTCTTTATAGGCATATTATTACTCTCTATTTCCTACTCTGAAATATTCTATTAATTAATGTATTTTTATATTATGTTTTTTTTCTTATATTTTTTTTTGTTTTTTAGAAAAAAAACTGAAATTTCCAACCTTTTTAATAATATTTTACAGATTTTTTGATAATGACTATGGTTTTTTTTTAAAAAAAAATTAAAAAATAATTTTCTAAATTTTTCATGGAAATATTTTACATTATTTTAAAAAAGATTTTGGATTTTTTTATTATATTTTGATGATATTAAAAATATTTTATTATTTTATATGAATAAAATATTTAATATAATCGGGTTGGCCATTTCTAATTGAGTATGCTATATATAATCGAGTATGTCAATTCTAAACAAGTGTGTTAATTTTAATCAATTGTACTACTTTTACTCGAGTAAAATTTAGAATAATTTTAATCGAGCTGTAATATTTTAATCGAGTGTCCCATAGCATTACTTTTACTCGAGTAAAATAAATTGGCCACTGAGCAATGCTTTTACTCGAGTGTCCCAATGTTTTTGGCCACTAAGCAATAGCTTATATCTATAACATTACTCGAGTGTCCCAATTTTAATCGAATTTTCAGAATTTTTTAGAAATATTTTACCGAGCTTTTAAAAAAAATTTATGAATTTTTTATTATTGCCAGAATTTTTTATTTTATAAATTTTTTATTCTTTTATAATTTTTAAAATTTCAAAAAAATTTTAAAATATTTTACTGATTTTTTAAAAAAATTTGTGAATTTTTTTAATTTTAAAATATAAAAACAAAATTTTACGAATTTTTTTAAAAATATTTTACCGTTACTAAAGAGAAGCATGGTCGTACGCACTTTTCCACTGTTCATTTCCACGTCGGATTGCTCCTTGCTGCTGAGCCTCACGTTTCCTATTGTAACATCCTGATTTCTTTAACATTATAAATTATAAGTTTTATTGAATTAAATAAATGTTCCCTAGAATTTATCATTTAAGTGTTGGGTATTTTCCTAGAATGCTTTATTTTAATTAGGAAAGAATATTTAATTATATTTTAAAGTGAACTCTTTTAAAGATAATTAACATATTAAAATAGGGTTTTGCTTTGATGCCACTTTTATTTCAATTGACATCCATGCCATTTTAAAATGTACTAATGACAATGCGACATGTATGATATTTAAACACAGTCATTGCTTAGTTGTTTGATTACGTGTCGTATAACAAGATTTTTTTTTTAAAATAAAAAAAAACTTAACTTAGCCATAGTTACAATTATTTTTTTTTAATTTTTAACCAAAAACAAAAACAATAATCAATGGCCAAAAAAATTAATGTGGTTCATTGTTGTTTATTTTGTTCGTTTCTTTTTTTTTTGTTTTCGTCGTATCTTGTTCATTATTTGTAGAAAGTTCATGATTTTTGAAATTTGTTTGAATTAATCTCATCTATTCGTTTCTAGATTCAAAAGATTCATGATTTCTTTATCAATACCTATCAAACAAGGATCAATGCATGGTTTCTTGTTCCTTGTTCTTCGCTTCTTGCCTTTTGCAGGCTGCTGTTCACATTTAAATTCCTGGCCGCTGTTCTTTTGCATCGAAATAATAGATCCTATAAGTAATATTTTTTATATTAACCTGACAAATACCAAATGAATATATGAATCCTTATTTTAGGTTAAACAAGTTTCAATTAACTGGAGTAACAATCAAACATGCCGATGCAACTACTATGGCGGCAGGTTTAATTTTTTATTCAAATTAGGATTAGGTTTTTCTTTTAATTTCTGTTTTTTTAAGTTGATTTTAATTTTTTTTATTTGTAACTTTGGTTGAGTTAAAGTTTTTAAAAATTTGCAAAATAATCCTTCCAATATGATATATAGATATTGATAATTTTATGCTGACTGTATTAAATTAATCCATGTGTCATTATTTAATTTGTTGAAATGAAATGACATTGGTGTCTTTCATTGTTAAATGGCATGGAAGCTTTTCCCATTAAAATAATGCTAAACATTTTGAATACTTTACTTAACCTTTATATATTCAATAATGAATTACGTTTAGTGTTTTTAAATATTTAACTTTATGACATTCTTAAAAATATATTTGTTTATTTGATTCGATGACTAGATTCTATTTTTTTTAGAATGCTCTTAAAAAAAATATAATCACCCTCATTGAAGGATATACTTTTTATATTTTCCTTAATTTGGACATACCAATATTAAATTACTTCGTAAGTAATATAAATTATTAACTTTATGATATCCCTTTATGTGATAGTATGATATTTAATTCCTTGTATTAGATTCCCTTCAAATAATAATAATGTTGATTTCTATTTACTAAATTAATAAATAAATAAAAAAAAAGTATTTGTTATAAAAAAAAAAGAAGAAGATGTGTGCTGTGTGAAGGGGAGGGGGAAAACCCTAACACCTTCCTTGGTTCAGCCGCCCCTTCCCTCACCCTCCTTCCTCCGTCCCTTTCCTCTCTCCCTCCGATCCCTGTCGCCAAGCCACAATCACCACCGCCCAAAGTCCCTCTCCCTCCTCCTCTCCTAGCCTCCTCCATCGCAGCGGTCTCTCTCCCCATGCTTGCGATTTCTCTTTCTCTCCTTGGTTTTATCTTTGCGTCGCTGCCCAAGCTTCATTGCCGCCGTCACTCGCGAGCCCCAACCGTCCGTTGTTGCTGGGCTCTTCTCCATCAAGCTCGCGACGCGTGCTCGTTCTCCCTCCTGTCGCGAATCGCGACGCCCCTTTTGGCCAGAACAAATTGCCGCTGCCGTTGCTAGTTGTTGCTCGCTGCTGCTGCCATGGAGGCCGCCGCTGTCAAGGACGACATTCACCTCCTCTTCGCCGTGTGTGCTTTGTTGTGGGTTCAAACCAAGCCGTCGCCGGTGGAGTTGTCGCGGTGCATCAATACGCTGCATCAGAACCGTGCCGTTATCGTCACCGACGCCGGTCGTGGATGCCGTGGTTGATGTGAAGAGGTGATACTGTGAACCACTTTACCTTGCTGTGAACCAGTTTGAACCGAAGCCGTTTTTGTCCTCCCTGCTACTTCAAAGTTCATATTTGAGGGTAAATCCCTAGTACCTTTTTAATTGCTATGTGTTATGTTTTAATAATAACAATGATACTAATACTAATAGTAATACTAATTTTAATATTAATTAGTGATAATTATAACATTAAGTTGTTTTTGAATGTTTATGTTGTTTTAGAAAATAAATAGTATTTGAATTAAGTATTAAGTTTTAATTTTACTATTTAAACTATTATTGATTATTGATAATGATTTTGATTAGTTACTCAGATTTGTATAATACCGAGTTGACCATTATGCCGAACGATGAGTTTAAAGGGTATTTTAGTTAAATGTGCTGGGTCCCTAAGTAAGCGAACTGTCGTTTAGCTTAGTGGGATTGTCCCTAGGCTAAATCATACTTCAGTTAATTAGGAACCTGAGATATTCAGCATAACATTAATTCGAGTCAAAACGTTGAACATTAGTTTCAAATTGAAGAGAAGAGCAATTATTTGAAAGTTATAATTGTGACTTGGACTTATTTTGAATCGTGGACACTTCTTTTTAATTCGGAATTAATAGTGTCAAGTACCGGCATTTGATTTTGTGGCTTGAAGCTAAAACTACTCAACTTTAATGTATTTTCAACAAAAAGCTGTACTATCTTATTGAAGGGACAACGGTTTTAATTTCATTTGACTATGATTTATGAATTTTAAGTAAACGATTTCGAACTTGGCTTGCTTCGATTTCCAAACTAAAGTTCCCTTTTTGTAAAGCTTCAACGTGTTAACTTTAATATGATTTTGACGCGTTTTCACATTTGCTATTAGTTTACTAATTTATTTTTAATGTTTGGTTTTGAGAACACCGAATGGTTCCTTCTTAACACTTTGTTAGATTATCTTGCATATAATGGGAAGTATATATTTTCATAATGTATGAATCAAACAACTAATCCAATAATGATATTAATATAGTGTAAATAAAAAGGATTAAATGATTGTTGCTTGTCACGTGAGTAAGACTTTGTGCGTTATATTGATTATTATTTATTTTATATAATATGATTAGACGACGAAGGAGCTTGAGAACTTGTCGCCACGTGTAAGCAATGGGATAGGATACTTTTGGACAGTGTCGCACAAAAAGGAGCGTGTCTTTGGAAAAGCAAGGTAAGGGAGTGGATATAGTGAGCATTGGTTTGTTCTAGGGAATAGGTTCAAATTAGTTCATAAGAGCTTGCTAGGATTTATATGTTATTTTGGTGTTATTAAACCCCAAGGATTATGAAGGAATAGAGTAGTTTGATTTAATTAAAGAAATAAAAAGTAAACTTTGAGAATGCATAGAAATTGGTAGGTATTAATGATAAATGTTCTTTATATTAAATATTGATTGAATTGGTGAATATTTGTAAATGTGAGCAATTGATCTAATTTGTGAGTTATTTGGAATATATGTGGATTTTACTTTTATGTGATAATGCAAGTAATGTTGTCAATGATTCTAAGTGTGATAATTGTTTTGAATATAAATAAATGGAATTATAAAAATGATTAAAGTTGCAGAGATTGATCATTGGGATACACCGACCCATTAGGTGCCCTGTTAGGTGCAAGTTACCCATTAGGCACAAGTTACCCAATCCAGGTGCAAGTTACCTATTAGGTCCCGTAAATGCCCGTTAGGTGGGGGTATCCAATGAATCAATCATGCTGCACAATAATAAACGTTTTGAAAAGAGAAAATGTGGATGTGATGGTAAAAGAGCTGAGATGTTGCTTTTAGTCCTAATGGGTGTCAACCGTGGCCTAATAGGTGGAAAGTTACCTGGATAGGGTGAAAGTCCTAGTGGGTGTGAAATGCCTAACAGGTGCGCTAATCCCTAATGGTAAAGAAAAGATAAAATGATTTAAAAGATGATGAGATGTGGGTATGTTGTCCTCTGACCGTGAGGAGACATACGATGTCATTTGGGTATGTTAGCCTCTGATTGTGAGGTGACATACGGTGTATGGTTTCAAAAAAATGTATGACTTATAACTATGAGCTGAGAACTGATAATATGAGTAAGTGAAGGTAATGAAAATGAGAAATATAAATGAAATCTAAAAGGGATTGCTAAATTGTGAATGCATGATATGTGCCTGTGGATAAATTGTGCTATATGATCTAATTGAAAATTGTGCTTGGCTTAGTGGGTAATTATGTCTAATGAGAAACTGCTTTCCTATTTCATGTGCAATGCTCACTCCCTTACTATCCTTTACAGGTACATAGATTGAGATTGCACTATTACTGGCCGAGCAGGAGTGCACTCCACACCGTGGAGTGTAATTTAGTTTAGAGTGTATTATGGTCATTTTATTATAATTAATCTATTTTGGGTTTTTGAAATAATCTAATCACTGTAAGCCCGAGTTTGTTATATGTCGTTGTTAGGGCTGGTAAAGTTAATTATTATATTTAGAAGTTGAAATGTTTTTCTGGATTGTACTGGTTTGACAGGTGAAAATTTTAAATTTTTGGGAAGTCTGATAAACAGAGCAAACTCTGTCGGATTTTCATTAAGTTTTAAAACGAAATTTTCAAGTCCTAAGTAAAAATCAACTTAATTATTAGTAATTAAACTATATAATTGTGAGGGTGTTACATTATGGTATCAAAGCAGTTTTCCTCGACCTTGGAGTTCGGACTCACAACTCCTAGGGTTTACTCACCAAGCGAGTAGCCAATAGACAGTTATATGTCTAAGTTAGTTAAATTAGGAATTAGGACTTAGAATAATATCGCTAATTCATAGTTGATTTCTTGGTGTTTGTTTCAAACTTCACCAAGTGTTTAAAATGAATTTCCCCATTTGTTGTATTGTCATACTTGGAAAACGTGTAATTGTCAAGACTAAGGGCAGTGAAAGATCCCAACGGGCCAGGGCATGCTAGCTGCCACCCCAACGGGAAGGATTAACCCTTGGTATTGAATTAAGAGCACGAATTCCAATGGTGACAATTTAGACAAAATAATTCCAATGGCATTTCTGTACATTTAAAACCGTGAATTAAGTCGTGTCACTCTCCTCAATCATGATTCTGTTTCTGTTGTGCAGAACCTTAACATTGGTTTAGCGTCTTGAACCTTTATTTCTTCGTTCAAATCTTGACATCTTAGATATTAATTGTTGAATCTAGAATTCATCCTCCTGCGAATATCAATCGATTGTGAATGGTTTTTATTAATGCGTGATGCACTTGCTAATGTACAACTTCTTGAGTACATTGCATCCATCATTCTTATTTCTATGCGAACACTTGAATTCTAAACCAAAAACTTACCTATTCTTGTTCTTGCATGGATTGGATCTTACATACACCCATGGCCTTTTGATATCGAATAGAATTCCTCTATTGTCATCGATGATCGAATTTCTATTCTTAATGAATAAGATTCCTTGTGGTTCAAACGTAATTGGAGAGTCGTTAGTTCTTCCTTTAATCCTGTCTTAGCTATGAAGGCATAATGCAGTTGCAACTTGACAAGTTGACCCTTGAACTTGTCTTGGTAAAGTAATCTTTATCCTCTCTTATACGCCAATAAATTCAATTGCTTGGTGATTCTTTTCAATTCCAATTGCATCGTGATTGTCATAGACTCGAATTGTCTCTTGCAAAGTTTAAAATACATACTTTCTAGTTTGAATACGCTCCAAGTTACATGCAACCCTTTTCGTATGACCTATGACTGCATGAGCATGCTTATTTCGGGTCATGACTCTAACGCTTTTGATAGTGGTGACTCTTGAGACATTGTCCTTACTCTTTAATACTTTGAAAATTATTTTTGATAATCTCCCGATTTGTCTAATCCTTAGATTTGATTGACACTTTTTTGAGTCTACTGTATATCACGTTTCTCAAATGTGTAGTCCACAAACATTCTTATCCTATCTAGAATAAGGTTGTTATCCAAGAAAATTGATGTCCCATGTTATCGTTCTATTGTCTAATTGGCGATCCGAGACGATCAATTACCTTGTTCCTTGATGGGTTGTTTTGGATTTCGCCTTACTTGATTAATTATTCTATGCCTTGTGAAGAATTTAGTAAACTCGTGGAATTTGACATCGGAATTGATCAAAACTTTGTTCGGAACAACGAAGACGCATCAAAGACTAGACAATGCAAGAACGACCTCAGTAAAAGGAAGAAGTTTACCTCTTGTCTTATAAGTTAAATTAAGCACCTTGTTTGTTATAGCTGGCTAAGTTTATTGGAATGATACTCAGGGATTCTCGAATCCTAACCTTACGGTTTTCCCTAATCAAATTTCGAGGACGAAATTTCTTTTTGGGGGGAAGGATTGTAACATCCTGATTTCTTTAACATTATAAATTATAAGTTTTATTGAATTAAATAAATGTTCCCTAGAATTTATCATTTAAGTGTTGGGTATTTTCCTAAAATGCTTTATTTTAATTAGGAAAGAATATTTAATTATATTTTAAAGTGAACTCTTTTAAAGATAATTAACATATTAACATAATGCTAAACATTTTGAATACTTTACTTAACCTTTATATATTCAATAATGAATTACGTTTAGTGTTTTTAAATATTTAACTTTATGACATTCTCAAAAATATATTTGTTTATTTGATTCGATGACTAGATTCTATTTTTTTTTAGAATGCTCTTAAAAAAAATATAATCACCCTTATTGAAGGATATACTTTTTATATTTTCCTTAATTTGGACATACCAATATTAAATTACTTCGTAAGTAATATAAATTATTAACTTTATGATATCCCTTTATGTGATAGTATGATATTTAATTCCTTGTATTAGATTCCTTTCAAATAATAATAATGTTGATTTCTATTTACTAAATTAATAAATAAATAAAAAAAAAGTATTTGTTATAAAAAAAAAAAGAAGATGTGTGCTGTGTGAAGGGGAGGGGGAAAACCCTAACACCTTCCTTGGTTCAGCCGCCCCTTCCCTCACCCTCCTTCCTCCGTCCCTTTCCTCTCTCCCTCCGATCCCTGTCGCCAAGCCACAATCACCACCGCCCAAAGTCCCTCTCCCTCCTCCTCTCCTAGCCTCCTCCATCGCAGCGGTCTCTCTCCCCCATGCTTGCGATTTCTCTTTCTCTCCTTGGTTTTATCTTTGCGTCGCTGCCCAAGCTCCATTGCCGCCGTCACTCGCGAGCCCCAGCTGTCCGTCGTTGCTGGGCTCTTCTCCATCAAGCTCGCGACGCGTGCTCGTTCTCCCTCCTGTCGCGAATCGCGATGCCCCTTTTGGCCAGAACAAATTGCCGCTGCCGTTGCTAGTTGTTGCTCGCTGCTGCTGCCATGGAGGCCACCGCTGTCAAGGACGACATTCACCTCCTCTTCGCCGTGTGTGCTTTGCTGTGGGTTCAAACCAAGCCGTCGCCGGTGGAGTTGTCGCGGTGCATCAATACGCTGCATCAGAACCGTGCCGTTATCGTCACCGACGCCGGTCGTGGATGCCGTGGTTGATGTGAAGAGGTGATACTGTGAACCACTTTACCTTGCTGTGAACCAGTCTGAGCCGAAGCCGTTTTTGTCCTCCCTGCTACTTCAAAATTCATATTTGAGGGTAAATCCCTAATACCTTTTTAATTGCTATGTGTTATGTTTTAATAATAACAATGATACTAATACTAATAGTAATACTAATTTTAATATTAATTAGTGATAATTATAACATTAAGTTGTTTTTGAATGTTTATGTTGTTTTAGAAAATAAATAGTATTTGAATTAAGTATTAAGTTTTAATTTTACTATTTAAACTATTATTGATTATTGATAATGATTTTGATTAGTTACTCAGATTTGTATAATACCGAGTTGACCATTATGCAGAACGATGAATTTAAAGGGTATTTTAGTTAAATGTGCTGGGTCCCTAAGTAAGTGAGTTGTCGTTTAGCTTAGTGGGATTGTCCCTAGGCTAAATCATACCTCAGTTAATTAGGAACCTGAGATATTCGGCATAACATTAATTCGAGTCAAAACGTTGAACATTAGTTTCAAATTGAAGAGAAGAGCAATTATTTGAAAGTTATAATTGTGACTTGGACTTATTTTGAACCGTGGACACTTCTTTTTAATTCGGAATTAATAGTGTCAAGTACCGACATTTGATTTTGTGGCTTTAAGCTAAAACTACTCAACTTTAATGTATTTTCAACAAAAATCTGTACTATCTTATTGAAGGGACAACGGTTTTAATTTCATTTGACTATGATTTATGAATTTTAAGTAAACGATTTCGAACTTGGCTTGCTTCGATTTCCAAACTAAAGTTCCCTTTTTGTAAAGCTTCAACGTGTTAATTTTAATATGATTTTGACGCGTTTTCACATTTGCTATTAGTTTACTAATTTATTTTTAATGTTTGGTTTTGAGAACACCGAATGGTTCCTTATTAACACTTTGTTAGATTATCTTGCATATAATGGGAAGTATATATTTTCATAATGTATGAATCAAACAACTAATCCAATAATGATATTAATATAGTGTAAATAAAAAGGATTAAATGATTGTTGCTTGTCACGTGAGTAAGACTTTGTGCGTTATATTGATTATTATTTATTTTATATAATATGATTAGACGACGAAGGAGCTTGAGAACTTGTCGCCACGTGTAAGCAATGGGATAGGATACTTTTGGACAGTGTCGCACAAAAAGGAGCGTGTCTTTGGAAAAGCAAGGTAAGGGAGTGGATATAGTGAGCATTGGTTTGTTCTAGGGAATAGGTTCAAATTAGTTCATAAGAGCTTGCTAGGATTTATATGTTATTTTGGTGTTATTAAACCCCAAGGATTATGAAGGAATAGAGTAGTTTGATTTAATTAAAGAAATAAAAAGTAAACTTTGAGAATGCATAGAAATTGGTAGGTATTAATGATAAATGTTCTTTATATTAAATATTGATTGAATTGGTGAATATCTGTAAATGTGAGCAATTGATCTAATTTGTGAGTTATTTGGAATATATGTGGATTTTACTTTTATGTGATAATGCAAGTAATGTTGTCAATGATTCTAAGTGTGATAATTGTTTTGAATATAAATAAATGGAATTATAAAAATGATTAAAGTTGCAGCTATGATTGATCATTGGGATACACCGACCCATTAGGTGCACTGTTAGGTGCAAGTTACCCATTAGGCACAAGTTACCCAATCCAGGTGCAAGTTACCTATTAGGTCCCGTAAATGCCCGTTAGGTGGGGGTATCCAATGAATCAATCATGCTGCACAATAATAAACGTTTTGAAAAGAGAAAATGTGGATGTGATGGTAAAAGAGCTGAGATGTTGCTTTTAGTCCTAATGGGTGTCAACCGTGGCCTAATAGGTGGAAAGTTACCTGGATTGGGTGAAAGTCCTAGTGGGTGTGAAATGCCTAACAGGTGCGCTAATCCCTAATGGTAAAGAAAAGATAAAATGATTTAAAAGATGATGAGATGTGGGTATGTTGTCCTCTGACCGTGAGGAGACATACGATGTCATTTGGGTATGTTAGCCTCTGATTGTGAGGTGACATACGGTGTATGGTTTCAAAAAAATGTATGACTTATAACTATGAGCTGAGAACTGATAATATGAGTAAGTGAAGGTAATGAAAATGAGAAATATAAATGAAATCTAAAAGGGATTGCTAAATTGTGAATGCATGATATGTGCCTGTGGATAAATTGTGCTATATGATCTAATTGAAAATTGTGCTTGGCTTAGTGGGTAATTATGTCTAATGAGAAACTGCTTTCCTATTTCATGTGCAATGCTCACTCCCTTACTATCCTTTACAGGTACAGAGATTGAGATTGCACTATTACTGGCCGAGCAGGAGTGCACTCCACACCGTGGAGTGTAATTTAGTTTAGAGTGTCTTATGGTCATTTTATTATAATTAATCTATTTTGGGTTTTTGAAATAATCTAATCACTGTAAGCCCGAGTTTGTTATATGTCGTTGTTAGGGCTGGTAAAGTTAATTATTATATTTAGAAGTTGAAATGTTTTTCTGGATTGTACTGGTTTGACAGGTGAAAATTTTAAATTTTTGGGAAGTCCGATAAACAGAGGAAACTCTGTCGGATTTTCATTAAGTTTTAAAACGAAATTTTCAAGTCCTAAGTAAAAATTAACTTAATTATTAGTAATTAAACTATATAATTGTGAGGGTGTTACACCTATTGCCAGGTTTTTCTAGCTTGCATAGCTTCATAGGATAGCTGGTTCATTGTCTCCCATTTTCAACTCCTCATGTTTCCTATAGGAGCTACTCTAGCCTGCATAATTGTGTTCTTGGTTGAAAACCTAGAAAAAGTGATTTTTCATAATTGATTGAATTGAATCTTTATTGTTCAAATTAAGTTTGGGAAAATCATTTTCATAACCTAGGTTAATCAATAAGAATATAGGTGTTAATTGTTTCCGCTGAATCTCTGGTTATACATGTGAATTGATTGATTTTCGTATTTGATTGAAAAGTGATTTTTCAATGTACAAAGGCATTAATCGATTAGTTCATGTCATTAATCGATTAAGGCTAAAGAATTTTCAAGAAAATCATTTGTTTTAATCGTTTTGATTTGTTTCTTTCGAAAATCTTTCAAGGTTTCTTAAACACCTATTCAACCCCCCCCCCCTTCTAGGTGTTCTTCTAGTGTTTCCTAGTTGTTTCACCCACTGATTGTAGGTTCCAACAATTGGTATCAGAGCTCGGTCGAAAGACACGAGCATAGAGCTTTTTCGTTAAGATCCTTGAGGAAACTACAATGGGTTCTACGAATCCTTTTGGTGGTGAAGGTGCTTCAATTAATCGCCCTTCTATGTTTGGTGGAGAGGGTTATGGTTATTGGAAAATTAGGATGAGAATCTTTATAGAAGCTATAGATGTGAACATTTGGGAAGCCATTGAAAATGGTCCTCACATTCCCTCAAAATATGTAGAAGGTGTGCTTACACTAACTCCCAAAGATAAGTGGACCGATGATGATAAAAGGAAAATTCAATATGATTTAAAAGCAAAGAATATCATCACCTCCGCTCTATCTTATGATGAGTTCTTTAGAGTCTCCCAATGTCGTGATGCCAAAGAAATGTGGGACACCTTGCAAGTCACACATGAAGGCACTAGTGAAGTTAGGCGTGCTAGATTAAATTCTTTGATGCATGAATATGAATTGTTTCGTATGTTGCCTAATGAATCTATATGTTTTATGCAAAAACGTTTTACTCATATTGTTAATCATCTCATTGCTCTTGGTAAAACTTTCCTAAATTCATACAATAATGAAATTAATTCTAAGAAATCACAATTTCAAAATCATTTCATGCATCACACATCACACACACACCAAACCAAGCATTCATCACATAAAAATTTCAATCCCAAACCAATAAATTTATTTTCTTCAAAGCATAAATCCCAAAAATTCGTATTTCTTAATTCTGAAAACAATTTTTGTAATACCACCCAGAAAAATCTGAAAATTACATTTTTAAAATCTATGTTTCAAGACAGTCGTTTTGATATTAAGATCGAAAAAGTCCGAGTTACGGTTAAAAAGTTACAAAATTTTCAAGTTAGCAGACCCAAAACTCCATTTCAAACAAAAATCTCTTTTTAGAAAAATCACAATTTTGGCAAGTCATTTTCATCTCAACAAAATCATTCACTTCTCTTTCATGAAAACATTTTGTTCATAAAAATCCTTGAAAATTAATACTTTATTTCTCTCTCACGTAAAACACTTTTCCAAAAATCTTTTATAAAACAGAATTTCAGGGTTTATTGTAACAAATTCGTTCTAGCACGTACGGAAAAAATGCGGGGTGTTACATTCTCCCCAACTTGAAGATTTCTCGTCCTCGAGAAATGTTGCGCCGAGTCCGGCTAATTCGTGGACGCGTAACTTCTTGACGAAATTCTTTCCCTTTCCAACCGTAGCCATTGCCGTATTTTCGAACACATACCCTCTACTTGTCGTTCTTAAGAGCGGATCAAACGGATTACTTGAAAAAGTAATCTCTTGGGGACTTTCAACAACAAACATGATGGGTTACAAACTGTAACATCCCTGAATTTTAGTTCCCAAATAATTCGTGCTTTGTGATTTTAATGCTTTGCCTTAGCTTGATGTGTTAGAGTTTAATCGTGTTTAGATAGCAAATCGTGATTAGGGTTAGATCAAACCTAATTTATTAGGTTTAGACTTGTGTGGTTTTAAGTTGATTTGGTTTAGTTAGCTAATAGTTTAGTTATGAGTTAGATTAGTTTGGTTAATGAATGGCTTAAGGGTTAAGTGGACTAGATTAAGCCTAAGTAAACCTAATGGGCCTTGTGAGTGATGTTGGGCCATGATTGTGTGTTGGGCCTTGTGTGTGCATGTGTAGGCCTTGGCATGTGTGTGTGTGGGTAACCATGAGGTGAATTGTGAGTTGCATGAAGAAAGTGAGGTGTCAACCTCACATTTCATGCATGTTGGTCAAACATTAGGTGGCAACACCACATTCCCTTTCTTTGCATGAAGTAGTGAGGTGTCCACTCCAAAACCCACCCTTATGCCACCTTACCTCTTCACCTTTGACCATAAGTTTTATAAAAGTGGCCTTGTGTTGATGAGCTTCACTTTTGCTTTCCTTTCCTTCATGACCTCTTCACCATCATCTTCTTCTCCTTTCCTTGTGAAGCTCACGACCACCTCCCTAAACACCACCATCCAACCATTTTCTTCCATTAAAACCATGAAATCCTTACATACTCTAAGCCTAGATCATGAATACACAACATGCATAAGTGATTGAAGCTTAGAAGTTCAAATTCAACCCTTCCTTTCTCTTGAGGAGCTCACGGCCTCACCCCACCAACACCCTAAAATCAACCTAAACACTTACCAAATCACTCAGAGAGTTGTCTGGTACTCCCTTCTCCTTGTCGGGATACTGTTGTATCGCTACACGCTACGCCATCTACCGGTTGCAATATCAGCATTTGCCAATACGACAACACGGTAGGAGAGAGTCAGTGTTCCGAACACCAACGGGTTGACCATGCGGTCTCAGGGTAGGTTAAATATAAAGATAGACAGATAGTATAACGAAACAACTTAACTATAACATCATCAACATACATAACATGTAATGCACATAGCGTATATGAATCACGTAGAACAAAACATATCATAATTTTCTAAACACATCGATCCATCATTCATAACCACTTAAATCGTTCATGCTCTTATAACCACATTCTCAGAATCTCCATTGAAAGCTTTCACATTTCCTCTCAATCTTTCTTTCCTCATGGTTTCCAAACTTATCAATCGTCTCGAGAATTCTTTCTTATGTTAGTCTTATAACCCTTGTTCGATGCTTAATATCTTCCATGTACTTTTCTTTGAAACGTCTTTGTCTTTTAAGTTTTATTATTTCGGTTAGCATCAATGATGAGGGGGAAACATCATTGAACTCACACACGTCTACATCTCCTCGGTCAACCACCCAACCTAGTCGGAAGCAAACAGGAGTACAGGACCTTTACCACGCGGGCACGACAGCTGTCACACAACAAATGGTCCCAGACCAGGAGGCCCAGCCTCAAATCATATCAATCATATCATTTCATATCATAAACAGGCACGCTCTCAGCGGCAATCACAAATGCCCCGTTCCAGTCCCTCTCACTGTTCTCGATTTGCAATCAAGGGGGCGACAGTATATTTCTAGTCTGCAGTGCAGAACGTGCCACGGCATTAGACCCAGTCCCTACCACGTTAGTATGCCACTTGTGGAGTTGTTCCGCCTAGAAATATACTCTAGACTTCTTGACGTTTCACCGTCATCGTCCTCCCCTCATGCAATCTCCTCCTAAGTATCCGCAGATACCTATGGTTCCTTCCTCTCCACTACTTCGATACGACACTCATACCTCACCGCGTTTGTAAATGTCTTTTAAAGTCTTTTAAAGTTTTAAGATTTAATTAGCGGCTTAATCCTAACAGTCGGCTCGTCCTTGGTGCATCCCTTCAACGAAACCCGACCACTAAACGCAATCCATTCCCCCTAAATCTCAATGGCCCTTGGCCTCAAAATCAAATTCTCATCTCATCATCATGATTCTCATAAGCTCATTCTCAACATATTCCTCATCAACATCATCAGTCTCTTTTCCTCGTCTTTCTCAAAATATCTTTTCGTAAAACTTTTCGAAAACATGATTTCACAAAACTTTACTTCACAAAACATTTTCAAAAACCTCATTTCATAAACCTCTTCGCAAAACTTTTTCAAAAGATAATATTTCCAAAAACTTTCACAAAATATCGTTTTCACAAAAACTTTTCAAAAATCTCTTTTCAAAACCGTTTAAAAAAAAGTCATATTTTTGGATGAGTGTTAATGGAGGAGCAAGCTCAACTCAACACTAAGCTTCTTCCCAAAAACATGTACGAGGAATCACATCTCCATTCAACCACATCACATTTTCATAACCACGCTTCCGCTCGCCTCATCGGATGTTTCATTTCTTTTCAACTCAAATTTCACTTTCTTTCTTACTTTATCCCTTTTGCATTCCATTCGCATCAAGCTTTATCTTTTTCTCAATCATTCCAACAACCTTTTCTTTAGTCTTACTTATCGCTCATCTTTCACTTAATTATATTCATGTTTCGCATTCGCATTCTCTTTTCTCTTTTCAATCTCATCTCTTCACTTTCACGGTTTCCTTATTATGGTTTCACTACTCAGACATAATCAAACAATTTCAAACAGAATTAAATATGCACAACTAGTGAACATTTATCATGTAACTAAAACAAGTAAACATTTAGCACACAGATTTCTATTGCCTAATTCGCAGTACTCTCACAATCCATCTATTCGGATTGCGAGCAACCACGTTATGGGACCACCGCACTCTCACTCACCTGGATGACGAATCATCCGAAAGCTTTCCAAGGTTTCCCAGTCGATAGCCTTGCTACGTTTCCTTCGCGTCCGACACCCGAACTAGAACATTTTTCCCCGTGCGTTAGAACGTTTTCGATAGATTATTAATTTTATTTTGAAAATTCATTGGAATAATTCCTTTCTTGAAACACATTGCCAATATCCAAAAATTCCAAATCAAATAAAAAGGTTTTCAAGAAACTTTAAAACAACTTATAAAATAATCTCTTTTTCCAAAACATAATCTATTTCTTTTAAAACACTTGGGTTGAAAAATCATTTTATTGAATGAAATCTTAAGAAAACAACTCTTTGAAAATCTTTCTTAGATCAAACACAAAATTCAAAACCAATCAATTAATTTATTTAATTCTAAACTTCACACATCAACAAACACTGATTAAAGAAGGCCATTTAAAAATCTCAAATCAAATTAAATTGTTTAAACCATACTTTTTCAAATAAAACATTTTCAATTCCTTTAAAATACAGACATAGATTTTTCACATACAAGACTCACAAACAGAATTCCAAACAATTCACAAAGAACAATCACATATAATTTCAAGAATTCAAAGCATTCAGACATCATGCAAATATCCATTGTCAATTATTTAAAACCATCAATTAGATTTCAATCTTAATAAATTAACTTAATTACACTTAAGAAAATAATTTAACTTAGGCCTTGTGACTAATTCATCAAGGACCGAATCCTATGGTTATTAATTTCCAACCACAAATAAATTTAAAACTTGAAATCCTTAAAATATTTTCACATAATCAATTCAAACCAAAAAGAATTAAAAGAAACACACATCATTCTCATCAAACACATAACACTAAGCGTCTAGGAATATAACCATTACCAAGGTCATTTTATGAAAATAATTTTCCTACCATTTAAACACACATTGGCCGAATAATATACATACAACTTTGCAAAGATTTAAGGCACAATTAAAAACATACAAACAGAAAATCATTTTCTTTCTTTTATGATTGAAACCGTGAGCATAAGTATGGAAAATTAACAATTTTCAATTCATTTTCAAAACAAAATCAAGTAACAATTAGAATCACAATTTACATACAAATTTATTTATTTCATGCATGCATTTTATTTTTAAACCTTAAAGTCAATTATCCTTCTTATGCATGCAACCTATATGAGGAACAAGCATAGCTACCTATTTTCCCTAGTTTGGCCGAAAGTCAACATGTAAAAAGACATGGTTTCATTTATTTTCAACATACACAAAATCACATAATTACAACCAAGGCATGTAAAGTACTCATCATTCATTCACATCAACCTTCACAAAATAAACTTCAATTTCATTATTTTATAAAAATCAAGGTTACACTTTAAATTTCCAAAAATAACAAGCATGCACTTGAAATCAATGGATCTAACCTTAAAACGAACATGCATCAATTTTTAATAAAATAAAAAGCATAGATCCTATCATCACTAAGCTTGGCCGAATGGCTGTTCACAAAATAAGGCACACACAAAATCAAACACTTAAATCAAATAATGTTTAAACTTAAAAATCAATTTAAAACTTTGTTTCTTTAATTCTTTTCGCTAAAAACCGAAACATATACAAAAAGGAAGACATGATTTTCCTCTTAAAAATTTACATGCAACTAAAGATCTAAACATTTTTTCACACATCAAATAAAGATAATTACATGCACATACTCAAAACAACTAAGATCAACACAAAATTAACATGCAAAACTAGATCATGAATTTATTCATCAAATCATCACATAAACACATAGGATCCACGGTTTAGAGCAAGAAATTTTTACATGCAAAGAGGTTCATTTTAGTTTTCACAAAAACCTTAGTTTTCTTTAGATCTTTAAAGATTTAGTTAGAAAATTATTAGATCAATCAATAAAAATCCAAACCGAAACAAAAGCATAAAAATCACATATTACAAATTAGTCTAAGTCCTTAAAGTCCAAGATCAAGGAATAATAACACATAAAATTAGCTCTCAAGCTATAAAAACAAACATGCAAAGAAGAAAAGGAAATAGATCTATAAACTTAAAGGAAAATTCTAAACTATTACAAGTCTTCATCTTGATCTCCAAATCCTACCATGAAAGGGTTGGTTCTCTAGCTCCTAAAGCTCTTGATCTTCATGGGACAAGGCTTGATCTAGTTGGAATCACCTCCTTCTTTCTCTTCATGTCTACGGCCCTCCTCTCTCTCCCTCTATTTCTTTTCTTTTCTTTCTCTAAGAGCTTTAGAGTTTCTCTTAGAGTGTGTTTGTGTTTAGAAGTGAATGTGGAGAGTGGAAATGAAATGGAAAGAATGAACTAAGGCTTCTAGGATATATAGACCAACGAATTTCCCTTCTTTGCCCTTAGAAAATAATTCGGTCATGAGCACGAGGGAGGGGTAGTCTTGGGCTTCTAAAATTTTGCATGGGAGGTGTTCATCAAAGTCAAGGGGACAAGGTAAGCTAGTCTAGGAATTTAGGGGTCACTTAGGCTCTAAGCAATAGTTAGCAACTAGTTAGGGTTTGTTACTTGGTTTGGTTAAGGTTTTGTTCATTTAGTTCCTAGAATTTTAAATTTATGCACACACACATGCGCACACACACACGTAGCACACACATATGCATGCACCAACCGTGGCACCTTCCTACACACACACATGTCTTCTTATTTTTATTTTCTTAAAGGTCCTAAATTCATACAATAATGAAATTAATTCTAAGAAATCACAATTTCAAAATCATTTCATGCATCACACATCACACACACACCAAACCAAGCATTCATCACATAAAAATTTCAAGCCCAAACCAATAAATTTATTTTCTTCAAAGCATAAATCCCAAAAATTCGTATTTCTTAATTCTGAAAACAATTTTTGTAATACCACCCAGAAAAATCTGAAAATTACATTTTTAAAATCTATGTTTCAAGACAGTCGTTTTGATATAAAGATCGAAAAAAATCCGAGTTACGGTTAAAAAGTTACAAATTTTTCAAGTTAGCAGACCCAAAACTCCATTTCAAACAAAAATCTCTTTTTAGAAAAATCACAATTTCGGCAAGTCATTTTCATTTCAACAAAATCATTCACTTCTCTTTCATGAAAACATTTTGTTCATAAAAATCCTTGAAAATTAATACTTTATTTCTCTCTCACGTAAAACACTTTTCCAAAAATCTTTTATAAAACAGAATTTCAGGGTTTATTTTAACAAATTCGTTCTTGCACGTACGGGAAAAATGCGGGGTGTTACAACGTGGACGCAATGATTGCAGAATTCTACAGAGATAGTTTCCATATGGTCGTAGCCATATGTCGAGAATGATTTAAGATAGGTTGGAGCCTATCCATCAAAGATTGATGGATATCCCGCATATAGTCGTAGCTATATGCCAGAGGTGATTCTGAGTGGGTCGGAGCCCGTCAGAATGATAATTGATATTCCGCATATAGTCGGAGCTATATGCCGAGGTTGGTTCTGAATGGGTCGTAGCCCGTCAGAAAGATTGTGGATATCCTGCATATGGTCGGAGCCGTATGCCGTAAATGATTCAGGATGGGTCGGAGCCCGTCAAACATAGTGGTCGAGTCCCACAGAAGTAATCCGCATATGGTTGGAGCTATATGACGGAGATGACTTAGGATAGGTCGACGTTAGGACAACGAGTATAACCTCACGACTTAAAACCCTTACCCGAAGTAGTGGAGAGGAAGACACGGTGTTTACTTGCGTGGTAAACACTTGATGATTAGGATACTGGAAGGCAATGATGGTGATGCGTCATGAAGCCTAAGAGGAGTCTGTCTAGGCGGGGAAAAGCTACAGTGAACTGGGTTGACCATCCGAGGTTGGGTAGGTAGTTCGGTGTCGTAGCTGAAGTACTGCATGATCACTAGACGGATGACTGACACCCCCTTGACTAAATCAGGATCAGAAGAGGGATACTTGAACACGGCGGAGGTGGACACCCTTGTCATGACATCTTTCCCGAGCATTTTATATTATATTTTGGTGTCGTCTCCCGGAGCCGGTGTGGTTAGAGGTCCTGTACTTTTGGTTGCTTCCGACTAGGTGGATGGATCCCGAGGAGATGTAGACCCGAGACCCAAAACCATCAAGCTTGAATTTCCGATCTTATGGACTCGAGATACGTGGATAAAGAGACTTCGACTCTGCGAGATAAGCTGGTAAAGAGATTCGATTTTGCGAGATAACTGAATAAGAGATTTCCTTAAGAGAAAGATAAAGGTTTGGATAATGCGACGACTGCATTGCATTCTCAAGCATTCTGCATAATTATCTGCTGAATTGTTGTGCTGTGAATGTGTATTGTTGTATGCTTGTATTATCTTAATATCTTGCCTATCGTAAACCCACACCGTCGACGATACATCGTTCGGAATGCTTACTCTCTCTGTCCTTCCCTCTCCCCTGTGGACTTCTGTGATGATGTCCACAGGTGACAGAGTGAGTAGTTTATATTGGGAATTGGCGCTGCAAGCATTGGCCTACGAAGACACGACTGCGACGGAGTCTCGAAGGAGAAGAGGTCAAGCTCGGCTCGAGGACTCGATGGTTGATGATTCGAACCTTCTAAGGAGCATTGCGTCGGACGGAGGTCTACTGTTATAGTATCTATGTCCAAGTATTGTACTCGCTTACCAGGTACTTAGACATCATTAGCTGCATCCACATGTGCACCCGAAAGATGTTTTATAAAGCTGGATAATCAATGTTAAGTTTTATGGTTAAACATAAAAGATATGGGCTATTAAATGTGATTTGTGAAAGCGAGTTTCAAAGTGCGATGTTTCGTAACATCTCGGTTTGGAACTTGAAGTATAACGTGTGATATGAGAATCAAATTTATGTTGCAAATTATTTTGATAAAAGATTTTGGAAGTTGGAGATTCTCATGTCCATGTTATGTTATCAAAAAAAAAATTGGCCCAAATTTTCACTACATTAATTAAAGAAATTATATTTTCAAGTTATCAAATCGGGGTGTTACATGCCGCACCGCTCGCCTACCACCGCCGCATCGGGTGCTGTCTTCCGCCACCACTACACTTTCCTCTAATTAACACCTAGAGGCATGTGAAATGGGATCAAGGATTTGGATCAGTGAAACAATGGCCTAGGCTTATTTGGATCATGGATTATGGCATCTGGCTTGCAATATATGGTGGCGGTGGGCACTCTGCGTGGTTGCTAATTGTGTCGGCGGTGGCTGTTGGTTCAAGAGGCTTGTGCGATTGTGGTGTTTTCTTCCTCACATGCGTTTTCCCATAAAGCAATAGAGGCAGTGCAATTTGGAAGAGGAAAAAAAATAAAAATAGTGTCATGTGTCATCATATTAGTGGATCAAGGAGATAACTTCTCACCTCATATGAGGAGATATGTAACATCCCAGAATTTTTTAACCCCTGATTAATAAAATGTTAATTATAAAGCTTATTTATAATTAACTATTTTTATTCTTGATTTCAAAGTAATTTATTATGAATAATAATATTAGAGAGTTTTAATATGAGAAAATAAATATTTTTCACATTAATCCCTGTTGGAGGGAAAGAAAATAAAATTAATATTTTTCAAAAACTGGGCAAAATACTCGAGTGTTTTTGGGAGTACTCGAGTATTTTGGTCAGAGTTGACGAGTTAGTGCGTTTGGTGAGTCACCACCACCGAGTCACTGCCGTTTGACACGAAATCAGTCCTTCAACACGTCCATGGCTTTCGTGTCGAGCTGCATGAACTTCAGGAATGGCTATTTAAGCCATGGTTGATGAATCAATCAACCCCTTTTGCTCAATTCTGAAGTGTTGTGTGTGTTAGGGTTTCTGAATTGATTCAATCGATTCTCCCTCTTTGGGTTGATTCGAACCACAAATCATACACCATTGTGAAGCTCACATTCAGGGCTTCACAAATATACCAAGATGGTGAGCTGAGAGTTCGTAGATTGGAAGAATCGAAGCTTGGAAGTTAGAGTCCGTTTGCTGTGTAAGGTTTCCTGGAGCTTACTTTGGAGCTCGATTTTGGTAAGCTCAGGCAACCTTTCCATGTAAATCTTCTTTCTTTAGCTAGTACGTATTGTAGAGAGTTTATAGAGACTAATTTCCCCAATTTTTATGGCTGTTTCATGCATCAACCAATTCAATCTTGGTGCTCTGCTGAAACTGCTCTGTTTCAGTGTGGAGATTGGGGGATTCAGCTTGGAAGCTAAATTTTGGGTAAAGTCTCTATTGATTCACGTCTAAGAGGTAAGGGGAAGCTATCTATTCACTAGATAGAGTTTAAATTGCATGCATTTGATTAGAGAGCCACCAAGAGGCTCTAAGGGCTTAGTTTGAATAGGGAAATTGGTTTGGAGACCAACCTGTGTTCTATTGTTGTTCTGAGCAAGTTCTACATGTTGCATGTGAGCTATATGCAAGTTGTTTTCATGCCAAAAGTGTTTGGAACTAAATTTGGTATGTTAAGTTGTTGAAAATGTGTTTTTATGCATAATTGTTGCTCAGATTCGATTCAGTGTAATAAGTTGTTGTTTTGGTGTTGGAACATGTGTAATATATGTTATATGGACTCTGTTGATCATTGTATTGGACTAGAAATGGTTGGAATTGAAAATGGTATGTTAAAACCAAGTTTCCAGTCTGTTCTGCAGGAAAAGACTCGAGTACTTGGATTTATACTCGAGTAAAATTTTGATAAAACAATGTATTTGGTGTTAGAACACTCGAGTACCAAGCCCAGAACTCCAGTATCAACTGGTGTATGAGGACCTTTTATGGTAAACGACTCGAGTAATGCAGGAGTCACTCGAGTGTTCTGGAATTGATGAAGAACACTCGAGTACTCATGAATCACTCGAGTATTTTTATGAACCTGAAACCCAAATCCTCAGAAAGACATGAACAACTCGAGTAAATAAGAACTACTCGAGTAATCTGGAAATGATTGAAGAACACTCGAGTATTCTGAAGAACACTCGAGTAGTTTACCCAGAATATGAAAAATATCATTTTTAATTCTGAACCATTTGGTTAATATTTAAATGACAATAATCCAAGTGATTTAGGACTTAAAAGGAATTGATTGATGTTATGGTTATTCCGTTTGGATGACGGGACGTTGCTCGGGTGGCACGTCATAACGTTGCTTGGGTGGCGCGTTACATATTGAGATATATCAATCAGTTTCTTTAAGTTAAGATATTGCATTCGTTTTGAGATTGATATTAGATCGTTTACTCATGTTCGGATGACATGAGGAGGACCTTTGGAATTACTAAAAGTTGCTGCTAGCTCGATGACACATTAAGGTGGACAATGTGGGCAGTGTTGGAAGTCAAGCTTGCCCCAAAGGACGTAAAGAGTAATGCTAGAAGGATTCTAGAAGATAATGTTTTGATGATTACAAACAAGATTCAAAGTTTCAAGCATCAAGCTGCATCAAGTTCAAGCATCAAGCTTCAAGGCTAAAGTCAAGGCTCAAGCTTCATGTTCAAGTTTAGTATAGCCTGGCCCATAGGAAATTTGTAAGGTAATGAATTTTTATTACAAGTGTCTAATGGCCAAAATTAGTTTTTCATGTTAAGGAGAAGAAAAGAACTTTTTATGAAAAATGTTTTAATTGCAAAATGTGTTTTCATGAAAATCTGTTTTTTAACTTAGTTTTTGTGAAAATAATTGATGTTACAAAACTCTGTATATTTGTATGTTTGCAAGAGAGAGTAATCGATTATCTTCTCAAGTAATCGATTAACTTTGTTGCATCATAGAAAAATCAGAGAGGTTGTAATCGATTAAATGAATCTTGTTAATCAATTACTTTCTTATGGGAGTAATCGATTACCTGGCTCAAGTAATCGATTATAATTGTTGCATCATATATTTTTCAGAGGCTTAGTAATCGATTAAAGGCTCTGTAGTAATCGATTACATGATGTTGCATCATATGTCTATCAGAGGCTCAGTAATCGATTAACTATTATTGGTCTAATCGATTACATGGTTTTCAAATGAATTTAAGAATTTCTATTTTTGAAGGAATAATCGATTACCTTCAGAAAGTAATCGATTACTTCATGTTTTATTGAAAAATGTGTCAGAATCATTTTGATTATTTCCTGATTTGTTTTTATATAAAAGATTCTGATTTATTTTATAAAATTCGAAAATGATTTTAAATTTGAATTATTTCCTTTTTGGTTTTAAGAATCAAATCTTTATTTTATTTCGTAAATCATTTTGATTTAGTTTTGATTTTAAAACTTATTTCAAATCTTTTATTTTATTCCTTAAATCTATTTTATTTGTTTCTGATTTCAAAATTGATTTTATTCTATTTTATTTTATTCTTTAAATCTATTTCATTTGATTTTGATTTCAAAAATATTATTTTACTTATTTGATTTCAGAAAATCAATTTTGAATATTTCCGGATTTGATTTCATTCTTATTTTAAATTTGATTTATTTCCAAAATCAGTTTTGATTTGATTCTAATTCTTTTTTTCAAATTCAAAATTTGAATTTCAAATATTCTCAAATCTTTAGTTTTATGTCTTAAATCTATTTTATTTGTTTCTGATTTCAAAATTAATTTTATTCTATTTTATTTTATTCTTTAAATCTATTTCATTTGATTTTGATTTCAAAAATATTATTTTACTTATTTGATTTCAGAAAATCAATTTTGAATATTTCCGGATTTGATTTCATTCTTATTTTAAATTTGATTTATTTCCAAAATCAGTTTTGATTTGATTCTGATTCTTTTTTTCAAATTCAAAATTTGAATTTCAAATATTCTCAAATCTTTAGTTTTATGTCTTAAATCTTTAAGATTTGCTTTTGATTTTAAACATGTGTTATTTGTATTTTTAAAAGGGTTTTGGATCAATCTCATTTTCGCTCTCCAACCTTTTTCTTCTTCACGTTCTTCTCTTCTTTTCTTCTCCTTCAACCAGTTCTTAAACTTTGATATTATTTTCTTGAAGAGAAAAATTATCTTGGCCATAGTTCTTGTGATTTAAATTCAGCACCACTAGAGCTTTTATTGTTGTATTCATGTTGTTTAGAACACAATTTTGTTAGAAGCCTATATTGTTGTATTTGCACTAAGAAGAGTGCACTATAGGTCTTGTACCAATCATTCATATCCATAACCATTTGTGTAAGGGGTGTGTAACCCTTAGTGACTAGGGAGTGAATCTCCTAGTGCGGACGTGCTGCGTTCGTGGTTGTAGGGTGAGGAACCCTTTGCTATGTGGGTAGTGCTAGACGAACGGTGGAGCACCTAGTAGTTAGGCTATCTGGTTTATTGAGGTCCCTGGCGAAAGGAGGTTCCTAATAGCTTGTGGGGCGCTCTGGTTGTACTTGGGGACGCGTGACATCTTGGTTTAGTGAAAAGCTCAAGCGGGTCGCTTGGGGACTGGAGTAGGCCGGGTTTGCCGAACCAGGATAAAATCTCTGGTGCAATCTCTTCTATCCCTATCTCTTTTATATTTCCTTGTTATATTTATTTGTTGCGTATCATAACATCTATTTTGTAATAATCTATTTTAAGCGAATTTAAAATAATAAGCGCGGTAACTGTTTTCGTTGTTCTTATTTAATTCATATTCGCGCATATTAGTTTTTCATAATAGTATTAATATTATTCGCTTAAGCGCAATCGCTTTTCAACCTTATATTGTTTTCCGCTGCAAAATCTCTTTAATTTTATTGAAAACGATTTGAAACCAATGTTTTCGTAAACACCCAATTCACCCCCCCTCTTGGGTGTCAGCTGCCAATCCTATCAATAATTCTAACAGGCAGTATGTGGTATACTGTTGATTTGATGACTCAATGGTGTGTTGCAGACAAGTGGTAAGGTTTACGTTTTGGCGACGTGACGTTCATCAGACATGGTGACGTTGTTTATCACCTCTGTTGTGTATCACAAGTGATAAGGTTTACGTCCTTAGGCGACGTGACGTTCATCAGATGTGGTGACGTTTTTTATCACACCCGTTGTATGTTGAGAAGTGATAGGTTTACGTCCTTGGGCGACGTGACGTTCACCAGTTAGTGTGACGTTTTTATCATTTCCGAGCTAGTACGCCATACGTTTTGGTAACGTATTCGTGATTTGGAAATACATTGTTGAATTTGATTGGCGTCCGTGAGGACATTAGAGGGAGAATCTCAGAAAAATAAGGATGTCAGACATCATGCCACTTACCCTTAATTTAGTTAAGGCTGGATATCAGGAATGAGTGTGTGAACATCTTATTTGCATTAAGTGTTTGCTAAGTGTTAACTATGGCTGTTAACTGATTTGGGGTTATCTGTGCATAATTGTGTACTCCAACATTTATGCTCTATTGATTATGTGTATAGATTTGCTTACCCTTATGCCCTTGTAGGTGATGTCACGTTACACCGCTTGCATCGAGGTTCGCCCACTTCTTAGTGACATATGGATCTGCGAGGATTGCCGAGTGGTGTATGAGGGTGAGGTAGTGGTTACCTTTGATCACCCTAATCCACTGGTTCGATTACAACCTCGTAGGTTTAGGATTCCCATCATATACCCTATGCATGTACCAACTTTTATACTTACCATGGATCATCTCCCACTCGACCAACTCGCTTGTATCACAGTTTTCAATTCGGACCTACCCGGCTCATACCCTTTTTCTTTTAGAGTCATTCGAGAGGAGACTCCCCCATCTATTTCAAGGAGCCTTATTAAGGTCACGTTTTCATCAGACCTTGTACCCAGTGGTAGGGTAACTACTCCTTCAAATAAGATCAAGGAGGATCCTGTCGAAGACGAGAGCGGAAGCGAGCATGTCGTTCATTCTATCGGGAGTCAATGGAGAGGCAATGATCCCTAAGTATGTGCATAAGGTAAATGATGAGGATCAGGGATCCGGTGTGATGGTTGTTGTGGAGGAGATTTGCTGCTTATGATGATGTTGGATGATGATTGCTGTTACTTCTTGGAGACTTCTACTACTACTGCTACTACCAGTGTTGTGAGACCAGCTTTGGAGTTTTGATATTTTGGTTATGGGAATACTCCTTTTGAAAACTCTTGAGTTATGATCTATTTCGATGTTCATATATATACATAACCTTATGGACTTGTTCTAGGAGTTTGGAGTTCTTTATCGCTGGATTATGTATTACGTATCTTTTGATATATATAAAATCCATGTTTATATTATAGTTTATTACATAGTCCTGTTATTTCCGCTTACTCTGATATTGATTTAAAAAGAATTCGGCTATGACATTTTGAGATGGTATCAGTTGGTTAGATGAAAAACTGGATGACATTACTTAAGTTCTGTTATATGAAATTCTATCTTAAAAAAAAAATGCTATCTAGAATTTGCGAAACTATTTTCTGAGCAAAGCAAATGTCGAATTCGTTTTTGAAAAGTAATATGTAAATTATTCTCCAAATATCCTATGCTTTGGTTTGTGCACCCGACTCTTTAGAATTAGAAAGAAAAATTTTGAATCCAGTATTTTCTAACAATTAAACAAGTCCATATATACTCAAGTAATAGCATTCATTTTGTATTAATTACTTGGGTTATTTTGAGGGTGTGACAAGATACATTATTCTCTTATTATTTACATAAAATTTTGGGTGATTTTATTAATATTCACTTATCTACTATTTGCATTATTTATCCAATTTTTTTAAATATTTATCTTGTGCTTATAAAAATATTCATATATCTAAGTTTAAACTTTTTTCCATCCCCCCTTCTACTCTTAATCACCTAATATCCACACCAACATAATATCTTCAACCTCTTACTCTTCTTACCCAATACCATAAAACCGCCACCACTCTTCTCATACTCATACTAGTAAATTTGATGTACTCGAGTTTGACATGCATATATGGCCATGCTTAGGTCCCCAAACTTTTCTTGAACTCCCTTTTTGACCAAAAACTTTCACACGATCTTTTTTTATATAAGCAATTTTGCACAGTATTGAAAAACACAATTCTGGAAATAAGTTAAGCACTATGTACACGGTTATCCAACTCAAAAATCTACCTAAAGTTGTGGAAGCTATGAAAACTTGTACGAGTTCGAGTTTACCTAATTAAAAAGGTATACATTAACATAACATATATAACATCAACACATAATAATAATTATTAATTCACATTAAAAATCTATCATAAATTAAAGAGGTTTCGTAAAAGGTGATGATTGTAATCAAAATTGGTCGAAAGAGGAGCAAAAAGACTTAGATATAGAACTCCGAGACTTCGATTTTATCGGAATCCCTTGTTTTATATATATTGGTCAAAAAGCGTGTTTTTTATCATTAGTCATGAAACATCATCATTTTAGTTGTTTAAGTCATGAAACAATGTTGTTTTGGTTGTTTAAATGATGAAATTTGAATTGGTGAGTCAAAATGCAAACTTGATGGTAGACTCACGAGTTTATCCAAATTCACCCAGGTCCAAGTTTCCATGCGAATTGACTCGATTCCTCTACCTACGAGTTTACGAGTGAACGCGTGAATTTAACAACCATGACATTAGATGTCTTTCTATGCTAATTGAAACAAATTTTAAATTTCATTCCCACAATGAATCTTACCAACCAGTTTGTTGTAATCCAACTCTATTTATAGCAAATGATGTACACTATAAAATTGAAGTTGTGGGTATGTGAAGATTGAAGAGAAGATGTATGAGAAAAGTTTAACTTTAGAAATAAGGATATTTTAGATCGTGCAATGCAAAATTTTTAAACACAGGTGTGTGAGTATCATAATCACGAGTGTTAATAAAATTTTCCTAATTTTTTTAATCTTTTGCCCTTATTTATAATTCATTTTGTATTTTATAGGAAATATCTAATTCTGTTTTTCTTTTATTTGCAATTTATTCATTAATCTGAAACAATAAATTTGTGAAATTTTCAATACAAGTTAAAAGGGTAAAATTATAATATAAAAGTACATTTTTAAAGTTTTATAGAAATGCAATTATCCACCTTGATCTTTGTAATGTAATTAAATATGACCTGTAATAAGGATCATAAGGAGTATTTTTAAAAAAAAAAAAATTGCTAAAAATACTCGTCTTTTCATATTAAAAATGGGGTTCCAAAATAAAACCTGGGGTTCAAATTCCAGGACTCAAAGCAAAAAGCAAAAACATAAACTCTAAACGAGAAATTATTTTGCCATCCCAAAACTATAAAATTTTTCAATTTTATCACTTGACTAAAATTTTCTTTCCTTATATTTTCTTTCTTTTCTTTCCCCCTTTTTCACTTTTTTCCGTTTTCCCCCTCCACCCAAAACGAAAATTAACTTAAGATCCCCTGAAAGTCTTATCTCACTAACAAGTCATGGCTCCAAAGTATGAATTATAAGCAATTTAGTATTTCTTATTTTCTGATTACTTTCCTGCTGCTACTAAAAATTACCTTGAAAATGCATGGTGACCCGTAGTATTGACTAATGTTCTTCGTTCAATCTTGTTGCACTATCCAACTCATCAACTGGCAAACAAAACAACAATATTTAACAAATGAAATTAAAAGTAGTTATGCAAAAGCACCTATGTTAATCATGGGTCTTGAACTAGTCTCACGACCTTGAGATTGTGAGCGCCCCTCACGACCTGCATAATTTCTTCCCAAATACCACTTGTAACCTATGAGAAAAACAAATATGTATGTAACTAAAGTAGTTCCATTCATAGAATACACAGAGATCTTCAGTAGCTTCATCCACGTTTCAACTTTATGAAAATCGTGTTTTTGGTACTAACAACATCCTCCTATTATGGAAGATAACAAAAAAGTACTCAACCAACATGTCAATGGAAGATATCAGTAGCAACATCATCAACCTCTCTCTTTGCACAGGCACCACTTTTCCAGTCACAACACATTATCCCCACCTCTTTTCTTTCCGTGCTAAACTCTTCCCAATAGCTTATTCGTATCTTAATCATTTTACTCTTTCTTTTCTTAACACTATAATTTCCAACTCTGATATATTGTTTAACTTTTATCTAAATCTTATTATAGCGCGTCCATCGATGACGGGGGATCTGGGATTTGTCATCGCGGATTTGATTAGCACACTTACATCTCCTTCATTCCTCCCGAACCTAAGCAGAAGCAAACGGGACGTACATGAACCTTAATCCACGTAGGTCAAACAACCGAGAAATCACAAGGTATATGTAAAGGCCACAACCGTACGAACCGACCATCATGACAATCAATATTATATTTTTAAGCGACATTGCAAGGGCCCAAAACCATTCGACTGCCCGCCTCGTTCAGGTTCCCTCTCATCGTTTCGAATTTGATCAAGGGGGTGACAGTACTATTCTAGTCTGCAGTGTGGAACACGCTACGATCCCTTGGGTCTTAAGTCCCGATCACTTATAGACTCGTTCCACCTAGAATAGCACTCTGAGTTCCTTGACGTATCACCGTCATCACCCTCCCCTATCACAATCACACACCTAAATATCCGTAGATAGGCACAGTATCTTCCTCTCCACTACTTCACGCTCAACTCGCCGTGATATACATAATGTCTTTTAACATTTCTTATTAGTGTCTTATTAATATCTTAATATTTTATTAAGTCCTAAGGTTTTGGACGAATCACTCTTTTTACATCCCTTCGGTGAACTTCGACCTCTAAATAAATCTTTCACATTAACTCTTCCATACTATTTCACGATATTACACCATGAGAGCTCGAAACCACGAAATGAGACTCATGTGGCCAGCACTATCCTTAACCCGGAAAGTCAATCAAAGCAACCATGCACATAGGGGATTTCAAATTTCCACACCAATTCTTTGTTCCATTTCAAATCACCGATTGCATCATTACTTTCCCATAATCTCTTTTCTTTTCTCACTCTTCCTGTCACTGATGCTTTCGAATCAAGCCTCTTAAAGAACCATGAATTATTTTTCGTACACCACATCATCATATAAAATTTATAACGTCATTTCAATCATATCATAATAGACGTCTCTCAACACAGGTAAAGTTATAATAATTCAACAGGCACAAATACATGAACAAATAATACCATCAAAGTATCATAATATGTCTTTGCATATTGAAAATCAGCCACAACATAAAAAGGGTCCAGCCTTCCATATAAGTGGTCACTCACACGCAAACAATTGCCACTATACGGTAGTCTCTCTCGGATCCCTACGTTCCGACTTTTGAGATGGTCAGGAACATTAACACAAATTACCTAATTACCACGACGTCTTAAGGAAAGGTTCTCTCTCACCTGTAAGAACTGGCGATTCCTTGAGATCCATGGGGTCAAAGCCGCCGCCATCTATCTTTTCCTTTCTCATGCTTCCTTAAATTAGAAAATCACGCAAAGATTACTACTACGTAATTACATTATGCTACACCCATATGTCATGCACTTAAACATTTTAGGATAATCAAATCAAATAATTCACTGCGAACTTTTAAAAATACTTTGAATCACTCTAAAACGCTTCAGGGTCCAGGGAAATCATTTAAAACTCATTTTGCAAAAGTATCAGGGCTGAATTCTCTATACACGTAATAAATTCACTTAAAACCAAACTTAAACAATTTAAGCTTTTCCGGTTTCATTCTTAAACTTGCAGGCAAACCTTACGCTGACAAACTAAAGCAATAATACGCTGAATAATAAAAATATTAATACGTCAAATGCTTCTCGTTACAACCGTCAAATAATCAGGAGGCATATTGCCAATATCCAAATAAAATAAATAAATTTCACTCATAATGTTTATGCTTGGCGCATGGCTGAAATCGTTCTACAAAGGGTTTGAAAATAACTTCAACTATTACAAAATTCATTTAAATCCTTTCTATACTCATTATGTGAAAATCCTTAAGTTTAAAAGCACCAAAATTCATTTTCAAATGCGTTATAGTTAAATAACAAAATCCGGACAACATATACAACATAAAGGAATTAACATTTTAACTCCATCAAACTTACTCAATGTCCTTTGAATAATTTTCACAAAACTTCAAGAGATCTTATCATACGAAATTACTTATAGCTAATACCATAAACTTGTAAAAAAAACCCAAACACGTTATACGAACTCATATACTTGTTACAAAACACTCTTACATTCAAAAATCCAAACCAAACTTTTTTTTCTACCTTCTTCTCAAAAATCAATTATAAACATATACACAAAATAAGTTCAAGTATCAAATCACGTAAACAACTTTCGGGGCAGCTTTTGGGCATAAAACAAAATCATCGTTTTAAAACAATCAAAGTTATTTCAAAACACAACCAAACACTTTCTTAAAAACTCAAGCTCCATTTACAATCACGTGACTAAAATTAATCTTTTAAAGAACACACTTCTCGAACAACACCTCTAGTGCAAACCAAAAACAATCTTTAAACAAAAATCAAATCATAACCGAAAACATGTTACGTCACTTAGAAACTCATGAGTCTTAGGCATAGGGTCATTACCCTAAGCTAATATTTACAAAAATGCAACTTTGGGACAGCATCACATTAAACAAGTATTCTTTTTATAAAATCGACTCAAACACTTATTATACCAAATTAGCTTTCAAAAATCTTTTCACCTATCATCAAACTAAATTTTTCAAATATCTAAAAACACTTGGTATCATTCTTGGACAGCATCATACTTGAGGGGAAAAATTATACTTTATGCATCGAAAGTAAGTCAAAATCTCACATAGGTCTTATCACTTAAAATTCTTAAGTCTCATGTACCAAAACATATTTTTAAACTATCATCTACATACTATAAAATAGGAGAATCTGATTACTAAATTGATTTCCCGTCTAATCCTTCCACCTAATCCTTCCTACTTATTAGTTTCTATTTTTAACCTCCATTAATTGCACATTTGAGATAGACTACTTGGGTAAGCCAACAGGCTTCATTGAGAAGCAAAAAAAAAACTTTTGATGTATCAAGCTTCATTGAGAATAAAAAAAGACTCTTTGTATCTCTCTTCTCTCATTTCTCATCTCCTTCTTGAAAACAGAGGTCTTGAAATCAAATGTCACCGGATAAGTAACCGGCGACGCCGACGAGACCATGCGAGCGCCAAGTGCTCCGGTGGCAGCGGAGGTGTTGTTGGTGGAAGAGGATCGGCGAACCCTAACGGAAGCTAAGTTGAGGTTGGAAAATGAGAGGTTGGTGGGGGAGAAAGAGGTGGATCTGGTTAAGGTCTTGGAAGCGGCAACGGCGGCGGAGATAGTGGCGGAGCAAGAAGAGGAAGGAGCAGCTGCCATCTTCTTTCTTTCATTCTTTCCCTCAATGTTTCTTTCATTCTCTCTTTCTTCATCTTCTCACTTTCTCTCTCTCATCTGGTCTCTCTCTCTCTTTCTTGATCTCTTCTTCTGCGACGAGTGGAGGATACCCAACAAAGGGAGATGGTGATGGGAAGGAGGTGATTACCCATAAAAGCTAGAGCTCTCTCTCTCCTTTTTTTGTGCGCGCTCTGTTTGTCCTTCTACAACACCCATCATCATCATTTCAAACCCCTCCGTCCTTACCTCAAAGATACGATTTGGGTATTGATGATTTAATTATTTTGGTTTTCATGTGTTATGTCTATTTATGTTTTCAGTGCTATGAAAATTTTGTGGTTCCCTTTGCGATGGAGGAGAGTCACCTTGGTTGTCAATGAAGGCGGTGGCCACATTCGTTTCAAGTAACGGAGGAGATCACGGTGGTTGATTGCCCTTCACCCATCAACTCTTCATAAGCAAACCGACTTTCAAGTATGAGATACTTTCTTCCCCATTCAGTTATTCAACATAGAGGCTTATTGATCTTTACTTTTGCTTTAATCTTTGTTTTTTGTTTCTTCTTTCTTCTCTATGTATTGAAGTTTTGCACATTTGTTTTTAAGATTTTGTTTAGGAATAGTATTTATTTTTGCCTCTACTTTATTTATTTTTAAGATTTGGTTCAAGAACCATGATTCTGTTTTTTTTGCTTTATTAGAACAATAAATACTTTAACATGCACAAAATGGAGTTCTTACATATTTGGTGTTTTGATACTAAGTGTGTAAACTTATTCTTAAAATTCCATGCAAAGACTTATTCTTTGCTGGTATATCAATCTAATGATAGTTGGATTTTTAATATGTTGCCTTAAATTGGGTTATTCGTGCTTTAAAAATTTGTATAATGAGTCCTGGTGCTTGTGCAAGTAAAAGCAGTGTATGTTAAGAACCTTCCGGAAAACATCACTCATGATTGTCTTAAGGAGCTGTTTGAACATAATGGAAAGATCACAAAAGTGATTGTCCCTCCTGCTAAAGCATGACAAGAAAAGAGCAGGTTTGGTTTTGTGCACTTGCTGAAAGGTCAAGTGCCATGAAGGCATTGAAGAATACTGAGAAATATGATATTAACGGTACTTTTTCTTTCTCTATCAGAATTTCTTTTTTCCAATCTATACTTTCTTTAGCAACAATGAACTGTTTCTTATGGTAAGCATTAAGTTTTTTGGGATTAATAGGTCAAGCTTTGGAGTTTCACTTCCAAAGCCACAAGCAGACCAAAAGTCATCCGGGGCATCAAACTCACAGAATTCAGTTGCACTTCCCACTTATCAACCTCATCATGGTTTTGGTATGGTTGGAGGGGGTGCCAATAGCGCTTTTGGTGCAGGATAGGGTGCTACTGGCTTCACACTAGTAAGTTGCTCCTTGCCCTGCTCGAGTCTCCGTTATGTTTACTTTGTCTATTTTAAAAAAGATGGTTGGAGTGGTGAGGTATATGTGCTTCCCATGAACTCACCGTGATGGTGCAGTGAGAGTGTTGTCTGACCCTGAAAACTTTGATCAAATTGGATTATTTACATTTAAGACATACCCACTTAATTTCACTGGCAGTAAATGTTTCCACTTAAGTTGTGGAAATTGCATTTTTATGCATAATTATGGATAATCTGTGATTCAGTGTTAGATGTTGTTAATTCTGTGTTGGAACATGTTTAAAATGTGTAAAGTGAGCTATGTTGATCTTTGGTTTGGACTGGATTGGACTATAATCGAAATTGGTATGTTAAAGCTCATTTTTCTGTGCTATCTGTCTGCAAACACTCGAGTATTATGGGTAATACTCGAGTATTTGGCCTATTTGGAAATTGGAATTTCTGGAAAACTCAAGAACACTCGAGTATTCATATAGAACACTCGAGTATTCTGGGAATTTTTAATAAATTTCTGGGAAACCTTAAGAACACTCGAGTTTCATGGAGAACACTCGAGTATTCTAATGAATTTTCAAAGTATTTCTGGAAAATGAATGAACACTCGAGTAATGTGAGGAACACTCGAGTATTTTCATAAAACTGAGGAACACTCGAGTATTGATAGGTTCACTCGAGTATTTTGGACCTGAGACAGAAAAATTAACTTTCTTTTAATATACCCAATAGGATATCGATTAAGATCAATTATGCTCACGGGAAAAGGTTTCATGTTCCAATAAAAGGATTGGGAAAAATATTAACAACAGTCTAACTCACTGAAGGAATAATATTGGATGCACATAATAAGATTATTGGTTAATCTTGTGTATATAATTTTATGTGCATACATGCATGGTGTAAGGTTGGGGATAATTCGGTGGTAACTGGCTCGATGACACATTTTGGTAATGTGGGCAGCATTTGGGAATGCTGTTACGTCTTGGTGACGTTGTGTGCACACTATCCGAGCAGTTCCACAATACATGTTGGTCATGTATGCGAATTATTGGAATGAACGTTCAATGGACAATGGATTTGGGAGACATGCATCATTACTCATAATTAATGGAAATGTTACAATTGGAAAACACTCATTCATTTACATGTGTTCTTGCATTGGATGTTTGCAACGTATATTGTTACATGCTTTATTTATTCTTATTCGATTATGTGAGTTATGTGCTTACCCCTTATTGCCCATGTTAGGTGATGGCACGCTATCTAGCTTGCATCGAGATGCGCCCGCTCCCTAGTGGAGTGTGGTACTACGAGGACCATCGAGCCACTTATGAGGGCGAGGTGGAGGTGACTCTATATCATCCCAACCCTTTGGCTCGTGTCCGTCCTCGTAGGTTTCGCATCCCTATTATCTATACTTTGCATGTACCTCCTTTCTATACTTATCATGGACCACCCCCGACTCGACCTGCTCGTCGTTTTCATTCCTTTCGTTTTCGAGCCGCTACTAGATCTCACCCCTCTGCTTCTCGAGTGGTTCGAGAGGAGACTCCTATACCTAGTCCGATGAGTCCGGTTCATGGGACTCCCTCAGCTGACCCAGTGCCCGGTGGTGGGGCACCCACTCAGTCGGAGGAGATAGAGGAGGACCCGGATGAGGGTGAGAGCGAGGATGAGCCAGTCGAGTACTCCACTGGGAGCCAATGGGGAGTTGGGGATCCACCAGGTAATGCATAGTATAGATGGTTAGGATGTGAGACGGGTGGAGCAGCTGCTGGAGACTTGGAGATCATGCTATGGAGGAGGATCGCTGGACCACTTCTGGGATTTCATATTTTGCTCTATATATATATTGTACATATTTTGAGAGATCTCAGTGAGGTGGTCTTATATTATGGACTTGTATTTTGTATAAACCTGCTATCTCGACTTTGACTCTGATGTTGATGACTCTTTTTATGATGATCATATATATATAGTTATGTTTATGTTTTCTTCACTAGTATTAAAGTGAGTTATCAAGTCAAGGTCTCTAATTTCCACTTACTCTGATAAACGTGGTTTCACGCTTTAATAAAGAATATTTTCATGAAATGATAAAGGTAAGGTTTTTAATAATTGCAAATAAACACCAAGTATTTTACGAAGGCTTTGGAAAGGATTTTTAATTAAATCTCTACTCAAGCAAGTCCATAAACTTTTTATCAAAGATAATAAGAGCAATTCTTTTTATTTTCATGGATCTATATAAAGGAGTGTTACACTTTTATGGTATCAGAGCAAAATGGTCCTGATTCTTGATCCTCTCAAGCATAATCTGCCAGGAGTTGCCACAGCTGGGTAAAGTTTTCTTAGCTATTTGATTCATTTCATATAGCTTAGTACTATTGGTGATAGTTTAGAATAGAACTAGATAAGATTTCAAAACCTAGATAGACCTTTAACGACATAAGTCCATAGTGCAGGTTCACTATGGCATCACGATATAGAAACCATACGAACGATTTGCTGGAAAGGATGGCTGCAGTGCTAGAGAATTTGCATCAGAATCAGCAGCAGCAACATCAACCTCAGCCCGTTAATCCACCTCCCGCAGGTACGGTGGCTGCGGAAGTCAAAACTTTGTCGGATTTCAGGAGCTGCAATCCCTCAAAGTTTGCTGGTGGGTTTAAACCTGAGGAAGCTAATAAGTGGATCTTGGAGATGGACAAGATCTTTAGAACCTTAGAATGCCCCGACGCTCAGAGGATAGCTTATGCTGTTTTTATGCTGGAAGGAGAAGCGGAACATTGGTGGAGTCATACTGCCCAGTTACTCGCTCACGAAGGAAGAGAGGTAACTTGGGAAGTATTCATGGGAGAATTTCTTAAGAAGTATTTTCCTGAAGATTTAAGGAGAAAGAAAGAGGTTGAGTTTTTGCAACTCAGACAAGGCAGCAGGAGTGTGGGTGAATATGCTGCAAAGTTTGAAGAACTAATGAAATACTCCCCTTACTATCAGATGAATCTGGATGAAAGGAGTAAGTGTATTAAGTTTGAGGGAGGACTGAGACCCGAATTGAAGTCGGTATTCAGTTATCAAAGGATTCAAAGTTTTCCTACGCTGGTGGATATGTGTAGGATGTATGAGGATGATAAAAAGACGGAGTCAGTTCAGATTATGGAAGGGAAGAAGGAACATTCAGGACATGGTCCGCAAAGAAGGAAGGGACATGACCATCGTAATAAAGGCCCTTATTCTCATAAGAATAGGGGAAAGGGCAAGATGTCTGATGATCGAAACACCTCTTACAATAATGCTCCTTATTGTGAGAAGTGCATGCGTCATCACTTTGGAAGGTTCTGCTGGTCTCACAGTGGGTGTTTTAACTGTGGAAAACCTGGTCATATGTCTCGCGATTGCAAGGAACCACCCAAGAATACTCAAAGAGGTCCTACGGACAAGTCGATGACTCAAGGTAGAGTTTTCACTCTTAGTGGTGCTGAAGCAAATCAGACTCCAGGTCTCATGCAAGGTACTTATCTGCTCAATGATCAACCTTGTAGAATTTTATTCGATTCAGGAGCCACTCATTCATTTGTGTCATTTGAATGTGTGAATCGTTTGAAATTGCCTATGACTGAATCACCCTATTGTCTTAGGGTAGAAACCCCCACTAACTCTCCTGTAATCACTTCAAAAGTGTGTCCTGATTGCAAAGTTAGGATAGTAGACCGAATCTTTCGTTTAGATCTGATCTGTCTACCTTTGTCCCAATTGGATGTAATTTTGAGAATGGACTGGATGGCTAGCAATCATGTGGTTATTGATTGTGCTAAGAAGGCACTGTTATTTAAAGACCCAACCCCGGAAAAGCATCTCTGTTTAGTCTCTGCGGGTGAGCCAGAAAAAGAGGAAAGATCGGTGGAAGAGATACCGGTTGTTCGGGAGTTTCTGGAAGTATTTTTCGAGGAGATGCCAGGATTACCACCTAAGAGGGAGATTGAGTTTGGGATCAAGTTGATTCCAGGAACCTTCCCATTTCTATTGCTCCTTATAGAATGGCACCATCTGAAATGGTTGAATTGAAAAACCAGATTGAGGAATTGCTGCAAAAGCAACTCATTAGGCCAAGTGTATCCCCATGGGGTGCTCCAGTGTTGTTTGTCAAGAAGAAAGATGGAAGCCTTAGGATGTGCGTGGATTATAGGCAGTTGAATAAGGTGACTATAAAGAACAAGTATCCTTTGCCAAGGATAGATGATCTCATGGATCAAGTAAGAGGAGCCTCGGTATTTTCTAAGATTGATCTGAAATCCGGGTATCATCAGATCAGAATAAAGGAAGAAGATATCCCTAAGACTGCATTTTGATCTCGATACGGACATTATGAGTATGTTGTAATAATATCTTGCTTTTGTTTTTCTTTTTTGGTTTATAAATTTTGATAATAAAATTTAGTATGTCAAAACAAGTGAAAAAAATCATAGTCAATCTAATGCCCGTGCGACCGCACGGGATAACATACTAGTTTCACAAGAATGCAAATATTGGACAGCATGTACTTCCTTCAAATACTCCTCATGAAAATCATTTCATATTTGTCCAAAAATCATTCATTTAGAAAGGATAGTTCAATGATCAAATATCATTGACATTCAAATATAAACCATTGCAAAAACACTTCAAATACTAAACCAAGATGCTTAAACAAAATTCCGTGTGATTCATTTTAACTTGGCCAATTCGGCCATTCCTTTCGTTCATTGAAAATAATTCCATTTTTCGAAGACTTTGATTTACAAACCTTAATCAATCAAAGAGAGAGCGCTAATCCTTAACGACATCCAATTTTCCAAAGAAAACCAAAATCATCTTATTTCAATCCAACAATCAACTCCTTAATATTTTCAAACCATTCAAAGTCAAAAACAATGCAAGTACATTCCAAAACAATAAACAAGCAATGCACTTGAAATTCTTACACAAATCAATACAACATTTCAAGATCAAGATCAAAACTTGGTTCTAAATTGGAAAAAGGGGCTCACGACCTCTTAAGGCTCTTTATCCAAAAATTGGGTTTCTTCAACTTTATTTCACATACAAGGTTTTAAAACAATATACGACATAAAACGACTTGATACATCATATCCTTTTACAACATAAAGTATAAACCAAAACTAAAGCTTTTAAAGCAATTAGTCTTTCTCAAATATAGGTACCAAAAATAACAAAGGAACATTATTGAACAACTAATACAAATTAATCAAACAATGGCATAAATATACCAAAACCAAACAACCAAATATCAAAACATAATCACTCCTTATCTTTTTCAAGACTTTTCCAAAAGCTCGAAAATCAACTCATCAATTGGCATATTTGAAATCAAAAATCAAAATAGCCATTTATCTTATCTCAATTAATTCGGCCAAACCAACAAAAATAGGGTAGCCTTGTGAAATCTTTCATTTCCACCAAAAACAACAAAATTCTAGCTTATCAACATCATTGGAACCAAACCAAATTAAAACATCAACGTATATTTAGACAAATCAATTCCTTCACAATTTTCAAATCACACCAAGTTAAAACAACACATGTATGTTCTAAAACAATCATGCAAGTACAAATTTCTAAAACACATACTCAAATCAACACAACACTTATGGATTATCGCTTTTTATCGTTATAAAATTTGCCTAACTTACCTTTTGGTTTACTACCTTAAAATTACATACGTTATCATGTCAAAACACTTTTTAAATCAAATTTTCATTAGTCAAAATGGTTTGGACAACAACAAGACAAGTTCATAAAAATTACTTTTTTAACATTTAAAAAAAATCAAAACTTCATTACTTTCACTTTACTCAAAACGTAATGTTTTTACAAAACTATTTCCTTTGCTAATAACTCTTTTAGCTTTATCATAGGTAATGATTTAGAACACCTACTTGTTACATCTACCAAAAACATCATTTTTCCTTTCTTTCTCAAATTCAGCCAATCATAAGAATTTCAAAACAAAACAATCATTTTTCTTAAACCAATAGGAATTAACATTACCACCCATAAATAAAGACTCTAAAACATACAGACTAGAACCTTCGTTATTTAACTAAGGTTTTTCATAAACACTTTGAAAAGCATTATTTTCAACACTACTCTTTTACTTAAACATGTAGACAAAGCCAATTAACACAAATCCTTCAAAACAAAAGAAATAAAGCACAAAACAATTGCAAAGTCAATTTCCTCTTCCATATACAATTCGGCCAACCTCCCAAACAAAGGGGAAATTTACTTTTCAACTCAAAACTCATTTCTAACTTCTAACTTCTAACTTCTTTATAAAATTAAGGATTTGTACTAGTGCATTCCAAAACAGCAACATGCATGAGGATTACAAGCTTATTTTCTTAAAAGTAATGACTTTTTACTATTCTTATGCAAAAACCGTACATACAAGGAGGGGTTTCACTATTGTTGTTAAAATACTCAGCATGCAGCAACATAAAGTCTTTATTTTTGTAAAAATCATACCATTTAACACATATTTAAAACAAATCTTTACATGCAATGGGTAAAGCTTACACAAATTAATTTATACAAACCCAAAGTTATTAGAACAACAACTTTTCTTTTCATACAGTAACAAAGCTCTTTTTTTTTGTAAATCACTCCTGCAAAAATTGAAAACTAATGCCAAACAACACTCTAATCTCAAATGGATAAAATAGAAAAGGAATGAATTGAAATAGGTTAGAAACCATTACGCCACAAAGCAAAAATTGATAAATTGAGTTCCTCCTTCTCTTCCTCGCAGCAACGACCCCTTTTTCTCCTTCAATGGGGAGATTTTGATTTCACACGTTCTTGTTTGAAGGAATAATAATAATGAAATGGGTATTGGTTTTATGACACTAAAATAGAGAAATAGGAATGATGTTACTGTTCTATTGTGTACTCATGTGAGAAGGAGGCAAAATGAATTTACTGTACAGGGAGGGAGATGAGGCGTGTGGAAGGAGGGAGCATGTGGGTATGGTTGGCTTCTCTGTTTTATGGAGGAAGAAATGAAAAGCACTTTGTATGAGGGAGAGAGAGTGGGTCGTGTAAAGGAGGGAGTATGTGTTGTGTGTTGATGCCTCTGTTATTTTGGGAGAAGAAGAAGAGGGTGAAAAACGTAGACCTTTTCTTTTCACACCCCATTTTTCTCCCCCATTTTTCTCCCCATCCCCCATTTTTTTCGCCTCACATGAGACGGAAGTGCTTTTTTTTTACCCTTTCTACCTCTTGAGAGGCGGAAAAACCAATAAATTTACACTTCCACCTCATGTGAGGCGGAAAAAATGGGGGGTGGGAAGAAAAATGGGGGTGTGAAAAGAAAAGGTCAAAACGTATGGAGAAAGGAGGGGGTATGTAGTGTCTGTTGTTGTTTTGCTTCTAGGGAGAGGAAATAAAAAAAACAATCTTTTAGAGGAAGGAAGTAAGAAACGTGTAAGAGAAGGAGGGAGTTAATTATTATTATTATTATTATTTTTTACAAAGGAAACTAAGAGTCATCAAACAAAATGAATAAAAGAGAGAAAATAGAGAGGGGGTACGGTTTCCTCCTTAAAAATAGGGGTGTTTATTTGTTTTTAATTAAAATACCAATAGAGTAATTAGAGTGGTAATAAAATGAGCGTTGTAACAACTTGGAGGTTTATTTTTCTAAAGACTTTTCCTCTTCCTTAATTATTTCCAAATCGTGAAAATAAATGTACATGGGGAAAATGAACATTTCTTTAAACTATCATAGGGTGCATTAAAATCATGCTCAAATAAATTACAAAACACTATAACAATGTTTGATAAATTAAAGCCAATAATAATAATCTTTTTCAAGTGGTAACAATTAAACTTTTATTATAAAAACAAAACTCAATATTTTTATACAACTCACTTTGACCGTAACATCATTTTATTCAAATATCATATGAAAACATAATGCCTTTGAAAATCAAAATAACGTAATCAATTAAATCAACAAATAAATAAACAAATCGAAATCCTTTGCTAACGCCAATAAAATCAACCTGTCAAATTTAAATCCCAAAAACTGAAATCTGACAAATTAATGTTTCAGGAACTCCTTTTATAAAAATACCATATTAATATAAAAATCAAAACTCTTCATAAATCGCAAAACTCAAATGAATTCATTTATTCCTACCAGGAAGTAATAAAATAATATTGTAAATCATGGAAATATAATTTTGTCAAATATGAAAATGACGGGTATTACACATTTTAGTACTGCAGAGACGGAAGTCATTTAAACATTATTCTGGATTTGCTGAAACGGGAAATAGCTTACGACTTAATTGAACCGGAAAAATTTAATGATTTTCGTCTCTACAAAACCGAAAATATTAAAAATATTCAAAATTCCCAAATTGCCCCTCCGTGTTTCTACGTTGCTTCCTCTTCCCCTTTCAAACTCCCTCTCCCTCAATAACTCCCTCTCCTTCTTTTAATAACAGTTTCAAACTCTATTTCCCCTTTCAAACTCCTCCATATACTCTCACTTTCATTAGCTCTCAAAAATTAACCCACTCTTAAACAAATCACTCACTCACAGAAACTCACTCTCACGGTTGATCTCTCTCTCTCTCTCTCTCACTCTCACGGTTCTCTCACCAAGTGCAAGTAAACATTTTCTTTCCCTTATTGTTATTATTCCTTGGTTCATTCCATTCCAACATCATTATTCCTTTGTTGTTGTTATTATACCCCTGTCATTGTATCCGTTGTTGTTGTTGTGCTGTATGTGTTGCCATCAATGGAGATGGTGCAACAATCGTCACAGATGTGCAAAACCAGAACCCTAATTTTATATGTTCCGGTTTTGCGGAGTTGGAGACCATTCCTTTTTAGCAGAGTCGAAAGTCTTCCGTTTTTGCAGATTCGGAAATAGTGGATTAGATGCAGTATTGTGATTAATATTTGTTTAATCCTTTAGAATAATGATTAATCAGTATTACAATAGATTAGTGTTGCATTTAATTCAGGTATTTTGAATATTTTAATATTTGATTAGTATTATATTAGATTAATTTGTGTTAATAATTTACTTTATTTGTTAATAATTTAATATAACTTAGATTATTTATTTAATTTGTATTATATATTGTTATCAGTATTTATTAGTATTTGTAATTTGTGATTAATTATTAGTGTGTGTTATTATTCATTAGTATTTGTTATTTGTTATTTGTTAACCCTCAAAGTCATTCACGATAACCTTGTAAAATTGGCGAGGCTTTGCAAACAAGCTACTAAACTGCCTCAATGCCCACAAGAAACTATCATGATTTTCAGCTGACATGTAACAAAAAGAAGCAAAAAATGTTTTGCAGGTTGATGTTTGACCAACAATCTCAAGCAATGACAACCTATATTTGTTGGTCTTGTATGTGTTGTCCATTATGATCACAAGATTGAAGTTGCGCAATAGAGCAACGGAAGTAGGATGAGTCTAGAAAATGTCCTTCACAACATCAGAGTCAGGAAAGGTTTTGTGCAAGTACTCATATCCTTGTTTCGCCAAGCATAACAAAAGATGTTGCATCTGGGTATATGGGAGCCTCACATTGCATTTATACCGAGTGCGAATGTTGTAAATCTGTTTCATGGTTGTCACGTTCTCTGGGTATCGTTCTTTCAAAATGGTCATTATCCTCCTTGGCTTCACACCGCTCTTCGTCAAGTCAACCACAAGAGCATGTTGTTCCGTGGTTAGCCTTCCAACTAGCGAAATGACCAACCAATGATTCATTTTTTTTGTGGTTATGGGAACCACATTTAACCTTCAACTCCCATTTATCACCGGAACGACTCGGCTTCGCATACAATCTGAAAGGGCAATTACTCTTTTTGCTTTCGGTATTATATTTGAGGTTTGCCTTTGAAGGCTTGTAAATGTCACTTTGCTCGCATCCGAATACAACCCTTTGCCTTTTGCTTTTACCCAATCCTAAATTAGACTTCAAAACTTTGAGCACAAATCCGAGACGATACCCAACTGCTTGAACCCAATCAACAACTTTATCTCGATTGTTAAACGCATCATTCGTGCTAAACGCATTGCTATAATCTAGAATCTCTGTCCTCAATACATTTTCTTTGTGTCCTTCTTCACCATCATGCATCACCTTCTCCTCTTTAACAACCATTATATCTGCAATGGTTAACAAACATTAAGTTAGGGCATGTTGTTTGATCTTCTGTCTTATCAGAGTCGGAAAATATATAAATTTATCGTCTTTGCAAAGACGGAATCCTTTCCGTCTCAACTTAACCAGAATTTTCACTTCAGCATTAGGAGTGCATTGAATATGTATCGCACCATTATCGAACACAACAATCACACAATAACATCATACAAATATAGATATCAGCTATTGTAAGTTACAAATACATGATACAACAAATCAACAAATCTATTCAAACAAAAAATAAGGGGTTTACATGAAATCCTACCTTAAAAGAAAGCAACTTTAATAGAATCACTGCAAGAGATTGAAGCTATTGGAAGTGAATATTATAAGTTTTGGGAGTGAAACAATGAATTTGTGAAGGTGATGTTGAAGTTTTGGGATGAAGTTTTGTTGTTGATGGAGTTATGTTGTTGCTGTGTGTTGCTTTGTTGAGAAGTAAGGTGAAACAATGTAGAAACACGGAGGGGGCAATTTGAGTATATTGATTTTTTAAAAATATTTCCGGTTTTGTAGAAACGGAAATCATTAAAGTTTTTCGGTTCTACTAAATCAGATGCTATTTTTCGTTTCAGTAAAACCGGAATAATGTTTAAATGGATTCCGGCTTTGCAATACCGGAATGGATTTTTCGACTTTGTATAACCAGAAACATTATCACGCTGGAGTAGAGCTGTCAAAATGGGCGGGCCGGGCCAAAAAGCCCAAAAAAAGCGTAGGGTTTGGGCTACACATATTGAGACATAAATTCAATCCGGGCTATTTAGCCCGGACCGGCCCGGTCCGGCCGGGTTCGGGCCACATAACAGAAAAAAAACAAAAATTTGAAATTATACGTCCATTATGAGTATTTGCTGAGCATACCAGGTTCCATCCTCTTCCATTATTGGTGGGTCTATTGGGTGCAAATGAGAGCTGGGAACCATTGGAAATTTGAACGTAGTGGCTTTTGAGCATAAGGGAATATGAAAAAGACAAATAATGCCATAGTGCAAGGCATTTTCTTACCAAGTTTTAATAAAAGAACTAGTTCGCTTTAATAAGCAGTTGTGCCAATGTGCAATTGTGCCAATGTTTTTAACTTCAGTGTCATTTCCCAGTGCCTAAGCAGCATGTTATATATATATATATATATATATATATATATATATATATATATATATATATATATTAATTCACCTATGTTTGGACATATAAAAAGGAATTAATAAAAATTTTATTTAAAATGAAAAAAAATTGATGTGGGCTGGCCTGCAAAAGTCCGTGGCCCACTTAGGTCGGGTTTGGGTTTTATGTTGTTGTAGTCAATTTGCAACTGGGCTTTTAAGCCCGAGCCCGGTTTGGCCCGAACCCGGCTGGGCGACTCGTTTTGACAGCTCTACGCTAGAGGGGTGTTTTGGTCCATGAAAATTAGAAATGGGGGCAAAAAGCTATGAAGCATGGGTACACCACTAAAATTGAAAGAGACTAATTTATAAGCATGGGTACGGGTACAGCTTGGGTACGTCCCGATACGTACCCGAACAAAAAAAATAAAAAAAAAACTTGGGTACATATTTGGGTACGTCGGGGTACGCGGTGGGTACGGTACCAACCAATTGGGTACGACACAACATCACTAAAATTGAAAATTTTTATTTTTTTTATTTTTTTTTATTCCTAGCCTTAGACATCTTAATCTTATCCTAGGGTTGAATTTTGAAGCAAACTAACCCTCTCTGCCTCCTCTCTATCTCTCGAAGCACCCTCTCTGCCTCCTCTCTCTATTTCTACTGTCTGTCAGCTGTCGTTCGCTCGCCGTGCTGCTCGCTACTCGCTCGCTGCCATTGTCGTTGTCGTGCTGCTCGAACCCGTCGCCGTGCTGCTTACTGCTGTCGCCGCCGTGTTGTTCACTGCTGTCGCCGCCGTGCTGCTCGAACCCGTCATACTCATGGTACAGTGATAAAATACTTCTACTCTGTTACTTATTTTTCTAATGAGATATGCTGCATCTTGGAAAGTTACGATTTCATTTGCTGCATCTAATGAGATTTGCTGCATCTTGTAATTTTTCAGTTATTTTTCATAGTGTCATACTAATTTCGTAAGCTTGTTCTTTTTTTTCATAGTATCATACAATTACTTTTTCATAATATAATACTGATTTGCTGCATCTTTAATTGACTGATTGAGTAAGCTTGCTCTTTAAATATGGTAATGTTGTTACTAGCTAGTAAGCTAACTCTATTTGGAAAATCTTTAATTTTTAAGTGTTTATTATTAATTTGAACTTAATGTTTTTTTTCACATCAAAATAATTTTTAAGTGTTTATTGTTAATTTTAACTTAATTTTTACCTTATTGGTTTTATTTTTTCCATTTTTTTAAATTTAAATATAATTACATAAATAAAATAAATTATTATATATATATATAAACGTACCCATACCCTAATTTTTTAAAAATTGCCATACCCGTTTACCAAAAAAAAAAATTGCCATACCCCGTATCGGATACCGATACCGTATCCGTACTCGTGCAATCCAGCCAAAAAGTCATGGATGGGGAAAAAGCAATTTCCAAATAATTTGTCCTCGGAACTAACATGTTTTTAGACCCAAAAACCTACCCGGAGAGGCCCGGCCCGGCCCATTAACTTCCAAAATACCGCTGCCACTGACTAGGAAACCGTCGTGTTCGCGACTACGACTTCACTTCCCTTCACTAGTTCAGAACCTTCCTTCACAACTCAACTCAAGTGCACTGCAGAGGCAGAAAGAAAAAAATGGTAGCCAAGAGAATCGAAACCTACGAAGAGTTTTCCAAAGTTCACGCTCTTTTACTCACCGCTTCAGGGCTACCACAGCAACTCCACCGCCTCCTCTTCCTGAAGCTCGCCGGAGACACCTTCGACGGCGGCGAACACTTCCAAATTGAGCCTTGCGAGGATGGCCGACAGAGGCGCCTTGTTCTCACGTCGGATTCAATGGCCAAAGACTCTAACGTCTTCCTCGTCGATCATGCTTGGACTTTCAGACTCACCGATGCTTATAAACAGGTCCTTACTTTCTTCTTCTAATTAAAACTTTTATTCTTTAGTACAAGGTTTTTTTATTATTTTTTTTTCAATCTGTTGTTTCTCATTTTAATTTTAAAAATTGAAATAATGAATACTCCATCCTGCACGAATTATAAGAAAAATAACTTATTTTAAGTTTATTAAGGAGAATAGTTGATTAAATTTAATTTTTTCAAATTTATAAAAAATAGAGGTATTTTAGGGAAGTGAGATTGGAAATGAAACAAAAATTAAATAATATAACAATTTTCTAGGAATGTGGATGTTTTAGGAAAGTGGCATTGGGAATGAAACACAATTTAATAAATTTAGTTAATTTTGCTTATATTTTAATTTTTAAACCAAGAGAAGTATAAATTTTTTTGCTTATAATTTGAGCCGGAGGGAGTATATGTTGTTGAAACTTGAAAGTTAACCGCTTTCAATTTGTTAATATCGGTGTTTTTTTGGTGGTTGTAGCTTCATGAGGTTCCGGGATTGGTGGAGAGGATGGGTGCTTTGATGTGTGTGGATATTGATCTGAATTCGGATGCTAATGGTGATGGAGTGTCATCACATGAGGAGAGTGACAAGCCTAATGTTATGGAAATACTGGAGAGTGAAGTTAGAGAGGCAAGAGAGAAAGGAGATGGTGTGTTGAGGTGGTTGGAGCTTGACGGCCTCGACATTGATGATGATGTGCTTCTGTCTCTTGAGTTATCTACTCGATTTCCGGTATGCCCTCATTATTATTTACTACAGTAGTATAATTTTGCCTAATTTGATTGAAAGTTGTATGCTTCGTTGAACTCATAGAAATCATCATGCTTATTAAACACAGGGGTCTTGTCATAAGACACTGAATCTTATGGTTGGATGCCGGGCACTACTGTTATTTATTCATTATTGAGGAATTACAGGTTTCGGGTCTTGAAGAAGGGAAAAGAGAGACTGCTGTAAACTGACATTATTGATATAATTATGGATAATGTGATACAAAACCTTAACCTGATACCCTTATTTATTAGTATACAAGTAGTTAGGTCAAGTACTAGTACTAAATACTAATAGTACCAGCCCGAGAATTCGAACAATTAGACTAAAACCTAATTAATATTCTCTAACATTCATCACAATAGTCCCTTTGTTATTCGCTTATTCTGTTATCTCAGCACTCAGCTCCTGTCATTTTATAGCTATTAGCAGTTTTTTTTTATTCTTTTAAAAAAAAAAACAAATCTCTTGTTTTCCCTTTTAGTTTGAGACTTTGAGGACTTAACGCTCTCCTGTCCCCTTTCATTGTTTCAGGATTTATTGGCACTGAGCCTGTATGCAAACAAGCTCAATAGAGTGGAAATGATTGTTCAGGAAGTTATCAAATTTAAACACCTCAAAGGACTCTGGCTGAACAATAATCCAGCTCTAGAAATTTGGTAATTTTTCTCATATTTAAATATTCTTAAATTAAATATTTCGTTCATCAGGTCATTCCTTTATTGAAGAGCACTAAATTACTTTACTTTTAGTGACGGTGAGCTTTCAGATGCAGTTGTTAAGGAGTTACCAGAACTGGAAATTTATAATTCGGTTTTCACAAACAATTTTGGGGAGTGGGCCTTGGGCTTTTGTGCTGGGATATATGGAAAAGATAACCCAGGCAATGTTGATCAGTCTGACAAACCACTGCAGAGCGTGTCCACTCTTGACCTTTCAAATAGAAACATTCACAATTTAATCAATAAGGTTGAACCATTTCCTAGGCTTATTTGTCACTGCTTTATGCATTTTTTGCTTGCTTCTTTGTAAAATGTATAGATTTGTGTGTATTTTACTAGAATAAAAAGTTTATTTCATACGTTAATCAATCTAGGAATTCTGCATGTCTCCTTGATTCCTCACAGAAGAGTTTCTAAATGTTAAACAAAGTATAATCAATCAATTAAGGAATCATTTGGTGGACAAGATAAGAAAGACAGGATAGGATAGTGTCCTATCCTATTACTATCCTGAGTTTGGCGAGTCAGTGGGATAGGATAGTGTTATCCTGTTTGCCTATCGTATCTTGTCTACCTAGTGTATTTTTTATCCTATCTTGAGAGCTGAGTTAGAAATGAGCAAGATAGGATAGTGCAATTTTCCCCTCATACCCTCGCATATTAATACTATTGTCTCCACCATCATCACATTGTCACCACCTCATCAATGTTATCGTTATCTAATGTGCACCAAACACTGGATAGGATAAAAGCTATCATGTTCATATCATATCCTGCTCTTATCCTGCTCTCTATCATATCGTGTCCTTATACTATCCTGACCACCAAACGAGCCCTAAAGACATTTGCAAGTAGCAGCATTTCATACCAATTTGGTAGTCTCATGTCTGTTTGTGTTTATCCAAATATTTTAACGAATCCCTCTTTTCTGCAGGCATTTTCACCTATTTGTTTGCCAAATCTTTCATACTTGAACATTCATGGAAACCCATTGGAGCAAAATTCAGTTGGTGACTTGTTAGATTTATTGAGAAGATTCTCCTCCTTAAGTTCTTTGGAGGTGCTTTTAATTTACGTTATACATTTTTTTTAACCGTGAAATTGCCTTTGTTATATAGTTAATTTCCTTTATTTCCATACTGTGATAACCATTTTTTGGGCCTTTTTTTGAATTTGAGCAATTGTTAGGTGGATATTCCGGGACCACTTGGAGGAAGTGCCATTGAAATTCTGGAATCTCTTCCAAACATACTTGAGCTAAATGGTATCAGTGCATCAAAAATACTGGAAACGGGAAAGCATGTTATTGATTCAATGCTTCTTCCTCGACTTCCTGAATGGAGTCCTGATGAGCCTCTTGCTGACCGTATTGTAAATGCAATGTGGCAATATCTTATGACTTATAGACTCGCAGATGAGGAGAAGATAGACGAGACATCTGTATGGTATGACATGCAGTGTACTTGTTTTACTTTCCTGGTTTTAATTGTTGCACTAGCTTTCTTTTGATCAGTATATGAATTTAAGCGCGTTATGTATTTTTGCATGTCACATTGAAATGCTAAAACTATATCAAGGTGGTCTGATTTATCTTGTGCTTTTAATATGTCTTGAATGGGTCAATGTTTGACCACTCAAATTTTTGGGTTCAGTACAGTAAATGGAAAAAAAATAAAATAGAAGTGTCACATGAATCACAAATGATCGGACGATCAGTTTTGTTTTTCCGAATGATATACCAAAGTAACATCATGTTGATTTTTTTAAGGTACGTGATGGATGAACTAGGTTCAGCTTTGCGGCATAGCGATGAGCCAAATTTCATAGTGGCGCCTTTTCTCTTCATGCCGGAGGGTAATCTGGCATCAGCTGTGAGGTTATTTTCTGCCTTTCCTTTTTCAGATTCGTGCTATGTGGAAGTCTTATGTTCGTGCTCTATGAATGTATATACTGCTTTACTATATGGTTGTACTTTACCTAACTACTAGTAACATCTTTTATGTTATCCTCCCCTCATTTTATATATGTTCTTTCTTAATGAATTCTTTTTTTATATAAAACAGAACATCTTTTTTTTTTTTTTTTACCACAAATTCATTGTTTTATGTTTTGCTCCTTAAATTCTAGCTCATTCATGATTTCTGATTTCGTTTCTTGCATAGCCCATCATAGAGATTTCTAAATATGTAACTTTTTTCTTTTACCTTTTTTAATGAAATGCTTGAAAGCATGCATTTATATTGGCATACCTTCGGGTTTGTAATAATTCAGATACAAGTAGTAACTCTTCCTATTTGCCCCAGCTATTCCATTTTATGGCCAACACAGAATGTTCGGAAAGGTGATGAATGCACTCGTGATTTTCTTCTTGGTATTGGGGAGAATAAACAACGTTCTGCTAGACTTACTGCCTGGTTCCACACTCCAGAGAACTATTTTATCCAAGTATTTCTTCTATCACTGAGAGAAATTATGATTCTGATTTGTTATTAACAATCAATCATATGATAGTGTCCGGAATGTTAGATGCCTAATTATTTTTTTACTTTCAGGAGTATGAAAAGCACAATCAGAAGTTGCAATCCAAAAGTTTAGTACCGCCTACCACACAGTCTTCTGAGACTAAAAGTATTCGTCATCTTGATGGGTGTCCTTTACGTGTTTACACAGATATACCGCAAGTAGAGGAATACTTGACTCATCCTGAGTTTGTAGTCAGTAAGTAGAATGCATAAATGCTTGAGCTTTATCTTATTTTTTTCTTCGCAGTGATTTTTAATTTATAATTAGATTATGGTGTAACTTAACAAATTGAACGTTTGCCAATCTTCATGTAAATAGCCTAAATTAAAGTTTTCTTGTTTGATATAACATTTTCTCTTTTGAAGGAGAATTGCCATCTTTTAGCTGCCCAAAAATTCCCTTGTACTTGATTTTATGGTTGTTTCCAACTTTCCATCATTAAAAAACTATACTTTGTGAAGTTAATGTTCTCCCCCTCTCTTTGAGTGTTGATTTGACAGCAAATGAACCGAAGGATGCAGATATAATATGGACTAGTTTGCAGATAGATGAGGATATGAAAAGGGCCACAGGAATAACAGATCAGCAATACATTAATCAATTTCCTTTTGAGGCATGTATTGTTATGAAACATCATTTAGCAGAGACAATTCAGAAGGTGACTATAGTTAGCTAAAATTTTATATTTATGCCTATGAGATTATCTGACATGTGTCCGTTATCCATTTCTATTCAAATACCATCGTACTCCTAAATGAAATATGTAATATGTTTAGCATGCAAGAATTTTATTTTCCTGTCCAAATAAATTGAAATGTTACTGTGGTTTTCTCCTTTTGGTTTCATAATAGCTAATCATTGTTTTTTGGGGTGGGGGATTGTTTACTTGCCGCAGGCATATGGATCTCCTCAATGGTTGCAGCCTACATATAATCTTGAAATGCATCTATCTCAACTTATTGGTGACTATTATGTACGCAAAAGACAAGGACTGAACAATCTGTGGATCTTAAAACCCTGGAACATGGCCCGAACTATTGATACTACTGTAACTGATAATTTACCTGCAATTATCCGGCTCATGGAAACTGGTCCAAAGATTTGCCAGAAGTATATTGAGCACCCTGCTTTGTTCCAGGGTAAAAAGTTTGATCTCCGTTACATAGTTCTGGTTCGGAGCATGCACCCTTTAGAGATATTCCTTTCAGATTGTTTCTGGGTATGCTGATTCTTCTTTTGAGTTCTATCTTTAAGTTAGTGTGGCCTATGAAGAACATTTTTTCAGCCTCTCAGTTTTATTGTTATTGTTATGCTCTTAATTACAAGAAGTTTTGAATTTTACTTTCAGGTCAGGATAGCCAACAACAAATATTCTTTGGAAAGAAGTAGTTTTTTTGAGTACGAAACTCACTTCACCGTCATGGTATGTCATGAGCACCATATTACTTAGCAACACCGACATCTTCAGTTTAAAATTTAATTGAAATATTGAATATTTCAATGTTTCCTTTTCTCAACAAGTTCTAACATAGCCACTATATGGATCTCAGAATTATCGAGGAAGAATAAATATGAAAAATATTAAGGATTTTGTGAGGGAATTTGAGGAAGAACACCAAGGTAATGGGGACTGCTCCAAGTATATCTTCTGCTATAATTAGAGATGAATTTTTGCTTCCGCATCTTATTTTATATATTTTAATGAACTCTTCTGATTAATCCATGTTCGTGTTTCTTGCAGTTAAATGGTTGGATATACATGGAAGAGTACGGAATATGATTCGATCCGTCTTTGAGTCAGCTGCTGTTGCTCATCCAGAGATGCACAGTCCAACTTCAAGGGCCATGTATGGTGTAGACGTCATGCTGGACAGCTCTTTTCAACCTAAGATATTAGAGGTTTGTAACTGAAGTAGTAGTCCTCTTCTGATGCTCCTTTTCTCATTACCGACATGCTTTATGTTTGACCTTGAACTCATTTTTCAAAATCTGGAGAAAGTAATTGTTGAGAAGGTTTCTCCGCAGTGTCTAATACTCTTGCAACAATGCTTGTGGAGGATACCTCCTTGGTCAAAAACTAACTAAAATGAATAAATGAAAATAAACATCTTGAGTTTAGCACGTCTGGTTGTCTTATTTTCACGTACTTTGAAGATTCTTCAGGATGTTTTTCTATGTGAATCCAAGAATTATATGTAACTTGTATTTCCTTTGATGCAGGTGACTTACTGCCCTGATTGTACAAGAGCCTGCAAGTACGACACAGAAATTGTGGTAGGAGGGGGAGGTTTTGCCAAAGGCTCTGACTTCTTCAACAATGTGTTTAAGTGCCTTTTTTTAAATGAGATTTCACAGATTAGCCCACTGTAATATTGTCACCATAAAAAATTTTGTTTTTTAATTGTTGCGTAGAGGCTATAAGTTCTTGTAGTGTAAGGCCTCTATGTAATGGACGATCGTCTTGTGTGTCAATTTACCTTTTTGAGTGAGTGATCGAGTGACAATCAATTTACGCCTTGGCTTTTTGGGCATAGTGACTTGTAGAATATGCTGCTTTCATAGTAGTCGTGTCTTTACCCTTTTTATTCGGCATTCCTTTATATTCATTCTTTGTTTGTTTGTTTGTTTTTTTTTTGTTTTTTTTTTTTAAATTGAACGTGGCATTCATGTGTCGCAACGATACGTCACTTGTCGATGTTGTGAAGGTGGTGAAGGTAATGTGACTTGTTGTCGGTTAGGGTGAGTAGAACCCGGTCCGTCCCTTGAATCGGTCCGTCCTGTTCCAATGACTTCGAATCGGGTCTAACACAAGTGTATTTTATATAACCTATTCTCATTATAGTGTGTATTTTAGCTTCATAAAACACAAGTGTTATATTCTGTAATCAGAATAAAATATCTCCTCATATGAGGAGATAGCTTCTCTACTTAACCCACTAATAAATTGACATGTGGTTTTAAATTTTAAAGCTTTTATAATTAAAAAAACAAAGCAATTAAAACAGAAAGAAGAAAAGGAGAACGCAGTTGAGAGAACGACAAAGCAGTGAAAGGAAAGGAGAACGCAACAGCACAGCCGCTCCACCACTGCCATGACCCGACGCTATCCCACCGTCGCTCCTCCACCGCCGCCATGACCCGACGCTATCCCACCGTCGCTCCTCCACCACCGCCATGCCCCGGTGCTATCCCACCGCCGCTTGTAGAAGATAGGTAAACGCAGCAGCACACCGACAAAGCAGTGAGGAGATAGGAGAACGCAGCAGCACACCGCCGCTCCCTCCACCACCACTGTGCCCTGGTGCTATCCCACTGCCGCTTGTAGGTACAGTCATCGTCGAACTTTTCCTCTTATTAAGTGAAGAGAAAACAAGAATTAATGTATCACCCATGTTACATAAACAAGGATTGATGTATCACCACTGTCACCTAAATAAGAATTTGGTGAAAATATAGAATTTACCCACTATATTCTCAAAGCAATATCACCAAATTCATATACACCGGAACCGTAACATTTTCTATTCTTTCTCGGTGCTCACAAATGTAGCTTTGTTGGGCTCATGGTTTACTTTTTACTTTCAAGGCTTTTTTTTTTAAATTACCAAATTCATTGAATAATATAAGAAAGGATTGAGTCACCAAATTCATTGAATAATTATTTTCTTTTTGAACTACGCAGGGAATGTCTCTCAATTAAGATGGAATTTCTGAAAATCATATGAGGAAGGGGATGAGAGAAGTGGAACATTCTCAAATTCGATCAAAATTTGATGAGAACTTCACTTCTTTTGAGGACCCACATGTTGGTATGATATTTGAAACTGATCAAAAAGCTTATGATTTTTACAATGCATTTGCATTCAGAGGGTCTTAGAATTCGAAAAAATTGGAATTATAAATAAAAAAATAGTGAAATAGTCACAAAGTATAATTTTGTTTGTAATAAGGAGGGCTTTAAAAAACCATATAAGAGACTTGAAGGAAAAGAAGTAAAACATCGTCGAGATGAAAGGGAAGGGTGTAAGACGCTCATGCATATCGATAGAACAAAAGAGGGGAATTGGGTGGTGCAAAAGTTTTCTAATACACATAACCATGATTTGATAGATAGTCCATCCAAAAAATGTCAAATGCGTTCTCACAACAAGACGCATAAGAAACCTTGCATTAAGAATCTTACAGATATCATTCGTGGTTGTGGGTTAGGTCCAGCACAAATTTCACGTATTGTAAATGTCATGAATGAAGAATCAGTTTTGGTGACACCGAATCAAGTAGCTGGGCAATTGAGAGAGAATAGGAAAAATAATATTGGAAAAGAATGTATGAGTGTTCTTAACAAATTCTTGGAGAGACGAGCTAATGACTCTCAATTTTTTTATTCATTTGAGATTGATGAGAATAGTGTTTGTCGTAGTAGTTTCTGGGCTGATGGTAGGGCAAGAAATGCATACCTAAAATTTTGTGATGTTGGGGTTTTTGATGTCACATACAAGACCAATAGCTTTTCGATGTCGTTTGCACCATTTACCGGTGTAAACCATCATAGACAATCTACATTGTTTGGTTGTGCTCTCTTGGCTGATGAGAGAGAAGAAACCTTCGTTTGATTATTTAAACAGTGATTGAGGTGTATGTGGGATAAAGCCCCGGTGCAATTATAACTGACCAAGATACTGCTATTGGGAATGCAATCAAGAGAGTTTTTCCTCATTCTCACCATCGTTATTGTTGTTGGCATTTATCTCTTCATGAGGATGGACACATTCGATCTTTTCGTTCAAAGCCAGAGTTCGATGAAGTTTATACAAGATAGGCTAAAAAAAGCAGATCAATTGAAGAATCAGAACAATGTTGGAAGACATTAGAAGAAAAATTCAAACCTTCTTTTGTTGGTGTTTTGAGTGAAAAACAAAGAAATGAAATGAAGGCTTGGAAATGATTGGAAGATATGCATGAAAATAGGCATCATTGGGTGAAAGCTTATTTGTGAGGCACATTCTTTGCAGGTACTTAATTATTAGTATTGTTTGTTCAAATTTAACTTATTTTGTATATGTATGAAAAAACCTTACGCGAGTTACATTGAATATTATTTTATTTATGTTAGGGATGAAATCAAGTCAAAGAAGCGAAAGCATGAATGCTTTTTTTTTAATGGCTTTGTACATAGCACCACTCCGCTAGATGAATTTGTTGATCAACATGACAAGGCATTGGCGGATCGTCGATCAAAAGAGGAGAGTGAGGACTTTGTTTGTATGAGAACCCGTCCTGACTTGGAACATTTGAGTGAGATTGAGGCACATGCAGGAAAAGTGTATATGAGGAACATTTTTAACCTTGTAGCTGAAGAATTTAAACAAGTTTGGAGTTGCGAGCATAAAAAATTAAGGAAGGAAGGAGATTTTACCACTTACGAGGTAACATATAGTTGTAGAGGAAAAGTTGTTTCACACAATGTAGATGTTAATGTGTCTAATTTGGATTTTAAATGTAGTTGTGCAAAGTTTGAGACTCGTGGATTACTTTGTAAACACATTTTTATATCATGAAACAAAAATTGTTTATGAAATCGATTCCAGATAAATATATTTTATCTAGGTGGACACTTGGTGTTCGTTATAGCACTACATGTCTTGGTAGTCTGACAGAGAAAACTGTTGAGTCGATTGAGAAACCACTAACTGCCATAGAGATTTGGAGTTTTCGAACTTTGCTTAATAATTTCTTCGATAAGATAACTAGTTTGCGAGAGTTCTTCCAAATTGGTGTAGATCTTTTGCAAGAAGGATTTGAAAAAATTTCTATCATGGAGGTAGAATCAGATGGAGTTACACAACAATGCAGTCAGGTTGATTCAACCATCAATGCAAGTCAAGGTTTGGATAATTCAAATATCATGATCCGTGATCCAACAAATATCAGGACAAAAGGAAGACCAAAAGTGGCTACAAGATTTCCATTTGGAAAGATAGTGGCTCAAAGTCAGTCTCAAATACGAACGAGAACATGTAGTGCTTGTCATAAAAAGGGTCATGACATAAGGAAATGCCCTGCTAACAAGGTATGAGATTATGACTAAACATAGTATAAATTTTACTAAGTTTGCATATTTTAAAACTAATAAGTGTTTTATTACTTTTTTTCTTCAGGGAGGAAATCCAAGCACTCAGGAAGATTAAAGAAGTTCACTTAGAAACTCCAACTTTTTTATGATTTAATTTTGAACATGTTTGCTTCAATTGTATTAGAAAGATTTATAATATTATAAGAGTTTTATGATTTGATGTTTCATTGGATGATGTTTGGTTCAGTTATATCATATGAAATAAATTATGAGTTCTATGAGCTCAAGGATTTGGATTTCCAGTAGTCATTGAGTTGATGTAGCAGAAGAGAAAAAGAACAAAAAGAAAAAGTGACTCTGAGCTATATTTAAAATGTTTGACCCTTGTTTTATTTATTTCACTCTCCAATTCTATCCCTGCAATTTAGCAAAACCAAGGCTTATTGAAAATAAGCAAGAAAGAAATTTGAAATCAGGGAAACAAGCAACATGTATACCAAAGGGTGATCTACATATTTGTGAACTTCAAACAGTAACAGAAATTTATAACTAATATGGGGACAATCATCTAACAAGAATATACAAATAACATAGATTAAGGAGTGCCACAGGCTTGTTCAATTTGTATAATTCCAAATCACAATGATTTCAATAACTTAAAATTTCATTAATAATAAAGAAGTACATATTCTTGAGATATGACATTGTCATTTCTAAATGGAACTTTTACATTATATTGAACAACTAGTCTAACATTAAAATTGTTGGTCTTCTTTGTTGGATCCTTAGGTGCTACGACTCCTTTTGCTTCTTCAATAGCTCTTTTAGTTCAGTGTGTCTTCAGTAATTGAGCTTGGTAATTGAGCTTGAGCAATTCTATTAACCTAAAAAGGAAGAGGAAAAGAAAATTATAGGACCTGAAAAGGAAAAGGAAAAGCAATAAGAGTCAATTAATCATAGCCAAACTCAGCTGGTGACACTTTGGCCTAAATTAATCATATCGACAAGAAGGGTGTTGCATGCTTTAAGAGGACTGGTCAGGTTGAAATCATTGATGGAAGGGGCCATTGTAAAGCGCCTAGCCACAAGTACCCTCCGCTCTATGCAAAATTTAGCTCAGGTGCAATCTCAGATTCGTTTCAGGAGGATCAGAATGCTAGAGGAAAATCAAGCTCTGCAGAGACAACTATTACATAAGCATGCGAAAGAGCTTGAGAGCATGAGGGTCTTGACAGTTTGGTCCTTTTGATTTTTTGACTTTTAAGCATGTTGTGTCTTCAAATTTTCATAATAGACGGGAGAGGAATGAGATGACAGCTTACAATCAAAAGAACAAATTGAAGCCAAGTTACAAAGCAATTGTTCGCATCTGAACTACATCTGTTCTCAAAGCCATTTTCAAGCCTAAACAAACCATTTCTAAACCTTCTTTCAGAATCAGAAGAATATGAGCAAGTAGATTTTTCTAGATTATGTAGTTCTTACTTTTTTGGTACAAAATTTCAAAAGGACCAAACTTTAAATTGCCAAAGGCTTAACTCAAATGCTTCCTAATTAGCCTATGAAATTAATCTTGCCTCAATGAATTCAGTAGCACAAGCAATGCCGAAAGTAACACAGCAACGTGACATGTAATGAAGTCATGCACATAATCATATCACAAGCTCTATCTAAGTTTAGAAATGGCATATGCTAAAATGAATGGTGAAGAACTCTTCCATAGCCTTCCTCTATTGTTTAAGTTGTTTGCTATAATATAATCAGAATTCAGAAGTGGAATTATTCATGCCCTGGTAATTAGCAATGAAGTCATGCATGCAATCAGATCAGAAATGCTTCGTAAGATTAAAATAGCATCTTAAAGAGACATGGTGCATAAATCTTTAATAGACCCTCCTCTTTTGCATAAGCTTGTTACTTAAAATAAAATCCTACAATGATACATATCAGGCACATAAATTTATGTGAAATCGATTTTTTTTTTGGAAAATTGCCTTAGTCTATGTTATTGTACATTGCATACAAATAATCAGGCATTATCATAATCACCATCACAAGGCATTATTCATAATCATAGTCACCATCACAATCATAAATCAGGGGAGGAAGAACATGAACAAGAACATAATGAAATTCAAGAGATTGATACCTTGAACAATTTGATGGAAGGCACCATTGAAGAATTTGGGGATTTAGGGTTTGTCCAACTGGGAAGTAGTGGCCGTGAATTTGTGAGGCGATGGTTGAGAGAGGAAGGCTCACGTAGGCACGACGACGATGGGCGAGCGCCGGATCACAGCGGTGGTGGAGGAGCGGCGGTGTGCTGCTGCGTTCTCCCATCTCCTCATTGCTTTATCGGTGTGTTGCTGCGCTCTCCTATCTTCTACAAGCGGCGGTGGGATAGCGTCGGGGCACGGCGGTGGTGGAGGAGCGCCAGTGTGCTGCTGCGTTCTCCTTTCCTTTCCCTGCATTGTCGTTATCTCAACTGCGTTCTCCTTTCCTTTCCTTTCCTTTCACTGCGTTCTCCTTTTCTTCTCTCTGTTTTAATTGCTTTGTTTTTTTTAATTAAAAAAGCTTTAAAATTTAAAGCCATATGTCAGTTTATTAGTGGGTTAAGTAGAGAAGCTATCTCCTCATATGAGGAGATACTTTATTCTGGTAATATTATCAGTTTTTGTTTCAATGAGAATATTGAAAATTTTAGACTCATTCAGTTCCATTTGAGAGAATATTTTGTGAGAGAAATTTTTCTTCTTTTATCCTTATTACTATAAGAGGATTTGTTGTACTCACCTTTCTCATAGTGGAAGTTGCTCTTGATCGTCGTGGTTTTTTTACTCCCTACATTGGAGAGCTTTTTTTTTCACATAAATCTTGTGTGTCCATCTTGTTTATTTTATTTTACTTCTCTTTAATTCCCAGTTGATTCGATCCTTTTTGCTTCCGCATTGCGCTGATACCCTAACAATCACTTAACTGACGAAATGATCATTTCCAAATGATCGAGCAAAGTTCAAAGACCTAAAACATTAAAAGAAAAAGTGACCTAAAACATTAAAAGAAAAAGTCTATGGACCAACTTCAAAAGAGCATCTAAACTTAAAAATTAAACTTAAATAAGTTTGTAGTGAAAATATTACGGCATAGAATTGTAATTCAAAATTCAATTCCCTCTAATTGGTGATAGCGACGGCAATGATGATGGCGACAATATTGGCGATGGTGGCAACAAGGTGGACATGATGATTGGGTCGCAATTGTAAGCCACTTGATGATTGGGTAACAACTGTAAGCCCTTGATATAATAAGAATCTCTACTATGAAGTTCAAGTTAAGGGAAATTTTATTAACACTCAACCTTTTACTATCCACACCATTTTAAAAAATACCCATATTTTCAATTTTATACTCTTTTTTTCATCCTCCCACCAATTATTACTCTCTTTAATAGTTGTTGCTTTCCTTATATGTCTGTTGATAAACTAATGAAATGATTGAGATGGATTGGGCATCCGTTTTGGGCAAACAGATGGCTCATCCGTCCTACACTATTAGTTCATTTAAACATTCATAACATGTCTTGACGGACTGAGCATCCGTTTCATAAAAACATATTACCCATCCATCTTTATATAAAACTACTTTTTCAAGAGATAGATTGGGCATCCGTTCTTATCTACAAGTGGGACGGATTCTGCATCCTTCTTGGTAACGACGGTAGAAGGGTGAGAAGGGTAGTGGTAGTGGTAATCTCATGGTGTTGGATGAGAAATGATATCATAAGCTTTTGATGCTCAAAAATTAAAGTGCTTATTTTATTCATTCAACTCAATATTTTTTCTCACACAAACATAAATTCACTAGTCTTTTCTCTTACACACAAAATATTTATGAATTGAGAAAGGAACCGAGTAATTCATTCCTTTCTCATATTCTCTGACACACACAAATTCTTGCTAAAAGTACTAGTCTTATATAAAGGAAAGAACTAGGCAATCAGAACAAACATACCCTATGCATTATTACAAACAAACAAAATGACAAAAGCAAAAGGTAGAAACCATTAAACTATTTGTGGCTTTGTTGAATGCACATGGCCTTTCTCTTCTTTTCTTCAATATGCGACATGTAAGATGGCCAGATAGAAAGCTAGAAATATTTGCACATGAAGCCACTAGGGATTACTTGGTTTAATAATTACATTGCTCCCCTTAAATCAAGCTATAATTTTTTTTGTCATTCCAAGCAATTTCTTCATCTTGTAGAACAATTCAATTTTCAATGGCTTAATAAAAATATCTGCAATTTGCTCTTCAATGTGACAATAATTTTTTGTCATGCTTGGAACGTCCATGAAACACTGGATTTTTTGAAAGTGCAATTGCTGACATGTTGTCACAAAATATTTCTTTGGGTGTGCTTTGCTTTTGATGCAACTCCTTAAGAATTCTTCTTAACCATATTGCTTGTGTGACACAACTAGTTGCTACTTTGTATTATGCTTCAGCTGTAGAGAGTGCAACTGGTTGTTTCTCCGAGAATCAACATATTGCGCTTGTTTCAAGATGAAATACATATCCTGACGTGCTTTTTCTTGTTTCTATGTCACCAACCCAATCACTGTCTATATATACAAGCTTCACATCATTAGTATTGGCATAAAAAATTTCATCAGTCAGAGTACCTTTGATGTATTTAAGAATTCTTTTTGCTCATTGTAAATGACAAACACGTGGTTCTTCCATAGCAACCATAACCATCAAAAGCTGCTTGCTGGTCTGCTAAGAGATGGAGTTCTCTGCGAAGGGTGACGACTTCATGCAACATGCAAAGCCCCCGGACCCTGGGGCAAGGGTCTCCTTTAGAAACAAATTGATGGAGGGCCAAGAGGCTTTCCCGGTTCGTGAGGAGGTTAATCTGCTGGATAATCAGTTGGGTAGAATTGAACTAGAGGGAGGAAATCGCCTTCTACCGAAGATCTATATAGATGACAGTGTGTTCACAGAGTTGTGTAATCCTTGGAAGGAGGCGTTGGTTGTTAAGCTTTTGGGAAAGACCTTGGGGTACTTCACTATGAAGGAAAGGTTGAAGTCTGTTTGGAAGCTTTCTGGTGGTTTTGACCTGGTGGACGTTGATAATGGGTTTTATATAGTGAAGTTTGAAAGAGCTGCTGATAAAGCGAAAGTCATGAAGGGAGGAGCTTGGATGATCTTTGATCATTGCCTAGCGGTTAGTGCATGGTCTCCGGACTTCTCCTCTCCTACGGCACGGGTGAATAGGACAACGGTTTGGATCCGATTTCCAGGTCTCAATCTAATGTATTATGATGTTAGCGTCCTGAAACTCATGGCGTCTGCAATGGGGAGGCCCATACGGGTGGACACTAACACCATGAATGCGGAAAGGGGTCGCTTTGCTCGAGTTTGTGTCGAAATAGATCTCACTCTACCAGTGGTTGGGAAATTCTGGTTTCGTGGACACTGGTATAAGGTACAGTATGAAGGGTTACACCTTATATGTGCAACTTGTGGATGTTATGGGCATCTTACCAGAGACTGTAGTATTTCTCCACCGGCAAAAAACCATGATAATCATAAATCCGAGCAAGTTAATCCTGAGGTCAACTCAGCTATGGCGCTAGGCAAACCTGCTGTTGCTGCGACGGGGAGCCCTAACGAGCAGAATCACGCTGATTCCATTCCAGCGAAATTAGCGGGAGAAGGATCCGAAATGGAGAATATTGAGGAACAAACTCATGGAGAGTGGCTTGTTGTCACGAGGAAAAAAAGGAGCAAGCCTAAAAATCAGCGTGGCGTTATTGCTAATGATAAAGACAGGGGTAGACCTTCTAATATTGAAACACGTGCGAAATCTGTTACTCTTGCGGAGGGTGCTGACGTGGAAAAATCTGCGGATAACGTTTTCATACGTAGTTCGGGGAAGAGAAGCAGGCAGGAAGGGAAACATGCAACCCCAACCCATGTTCTTTTGAGAAATGCAGGCTTTAAAGACGTCAATAAGGAGGGGGAAAGTACCTCGAAGCAAGCCCCACGTGGGTTTTTTATACAGCCAGGAAATTTTGGTGCAGCTGTTCCTAATCTTAAAAAGGACATGGAAGTAATGCCATCCATTTTGGAGGAGGATGCTGGAGTTAACTCGTTCAAGGCAACATTGAGCATGGACTTTGTACCGGAGACACAGTTTGCATTTGACCCTGGCCAAACGAAGTTTAATCCTAATGCTTTCACGTAGGGATGAAGCTAATCCTCCCCCCTCTCTCTATTATTTTGTCGTTATCTATGGATACACAAATGAATCAATTCCTAGATTTCACAGTTATGGCGTGGAACATTCGTGGAGCTAGTAATAAGAAAACGAAGAGGTATCTTAGGGAGTTGCTCAGACGCTTCCGTCCTTCTCTTCTTTTCATTGTTGAGACCCATGTCCCCATTTCTAGAATGGGGTCCTTTTGGAGGAGGGTGGGGTATGATATTGTGGCAGTGGAAGAGGCTAATGGACACGCAGGTGGGATTTGGGCTTTAAAGGCGTTAGGATGTACGGTTCAAGTTCACCTTCTGGATTCTTATTTCCAATGCATCACGCTAAGCATTGGAACAGGAAATAGTGCTTGGTTGTGTTCTGGAGTTTATGCTAATCCAGCTTATACAACGAGACTGGCCTTGTGGAGTTATTTGACTCAGTTTAGGAGTATTCATTCTGCTCCATGGATTCTTCTTGGTGATTTTAATGAAATCCTTCTCCCTAGTGAGCAACGTGGTGGTATCTTCTCTCCTACCAGGGCCAATAATTTTGCGAATTTGATGGAGGCTTGTAATCTTGTGGACCTGGGGTGTGTGGGCGACCAGTTCACATGGCACCGTCAACAGCTTGGTTTTAGATCTCTTTCAAAAAGGCTTGACAGAGGGCTTGCTGACCACGCTTGGCGGTTGTGCTTTCCAGAAGGTATGGTTGAGACCCTTTGCAGAATTCAATCTGACCATAATCCAATTTTATTGCGATGCGGTGGTTTGCCAATATCTAATTCAAATAGACCTTTCCGCTTTGAGGCTGCCTGGCTTGATCATCCGGAGTATGATTTGGTTGTTCGGAATGCTTGGAGCAGGTGTGACAGGTTAAGTGAGGCTCTCAAAGAGGTCCAGATGGATTCGGTGAAATTTAATGAAGAGGTCTTTGGGAACATCTTCAGAAGGAAAAGGCATATTGAGGCAAGGCTTAAAGGGATTCAAAATGCGTTACAATATTTTGATTCCATTAATATGTTACGGCTCCAAGTCCAGCTCCAAAAGGATTATGATCGGGTTCTTTTTCAAGAGGAGGTTTTATGGTTCCAAAAATCCAGGGAAAAGTGGATTAAATTTGGTGACAAAAATACTTCTTTTTTCCATACGCAAACAGTGATTCGGCGGAAAAGAAATAGAATCCACGGTTTGACGCTTCCTAATGGTCTTCAATGTATTGATGATGATGTTTTACAGAGGGAGGCATTGGTTTTCTTTAAAAAACTCTTTTTCTCCACAGAGAATGTTCAGTCTGATGCTTTAGTCACTAATGCCATGCCTCAGTTAAGCGTTGATGGGTGCAATAGCCTCACAGCGAAAGTGACCAAGGAGGAAGTTTATGCGGCAGTTCAGGGTATGAGCTCTTTTAAAGCACCTGGTCCTGACGGCTTCCAGGTTGTGTTTTATAAAGCTCACTGGGATATCGTGGGGGATAGTGTTTGGTGCATGGTCAAAGATGCTTTTGCTCATGGGACTTTTGATAACAGGTTATCTGAGACTCTCATATCTCTAATTCCCAAAGTTGATAATCCTGCTACTTTTAAAGATTTCCGCCCAATTAGCTTATGTAATGTAAGCTATAAGATCATAACAAAGGTGTTAGTGAATAGGTTGAGACCTTATCTGCCTGACATTGTTAGTCTGCTCCAGAGCAGCTTTATTCAAGGAAGAGGAATAACAGATAATGCTATTATTCTGCAGGAGGTGATTCACACTATGCACAAGTCCAGAAGAAAGTGTGGAGATTTGGGCTTTAAGCTTGATCTAGAGAAAGCCTATGATAGAGTGGATTGGAGTTTTCTTTGCCGAACTCTTTGTGATTTTGGTTTCCCGCAGGTCACTATTAGGCTCATCATGCACTGTGTCCAGTCTTCCGTTATGACTCTTCTCTGGAATGGTGGTTGTTTAGCTCCCTTCAAACCAAAACGGGGTTTGAGGCAAGGAGATCCCTTATCTCCTTACCTCTTTGTTTTATGCATGGAGAAATTGGGTATGGCGATATCATGTGAAGTGGGGGTTAATAAGTGGAAACCTTTATCCTTGTCCAAGGATGGCCCTAAGCTTTCACATCTTTTCTTCGCTGATGATGCTCTCTTTTTCACAAAGGCTAAAGGCTCTCAAGTCCGGCTTCTTCGATCCGTTATGGAGAAATTTTGCAAGGCTTCTGGGCTCAAGGTGAATGTTGATAAATCAAAGATGTTTGGGTCTAAATCTTTGTCAGGTGCAAAACGGAGGAAATTATCTGATCTTGCTGGTATCTCCTTTACGGATAACATTGGCAGGTATTTAGGCTTTCCTATTTTCACGGGTAGGCCTAAGCGAGAGCACTTTGATTTCATCTTCGAACGGATTCAAACGAAACTGGCAGCTTGGAAAGGTAAGCTCCTTAATAAAGCTGCGCGAACCACATTGGCAACGTCAGTTTTGAATTCTTTACCCACTTATTGCATGCAAAATGTTTGGTTCCCAGAATATATCTGTAATACCATTGATAAGGCTGCAAGGGATTTCATATGGCAGAGGGATGATGGAAATGGACTTCATCTTGTTAATTGGCAGACCTGTACAACTCCGCGGCGGTTAGGAGGGTTGGGTCTAAGGGTCGCCAGGCATCAAAACATATCTCTCCTTGGTAAGCAGGTTTGGAGCTTGCTGCATAATCCAAACAAGCTTTGGGTTCAGGTTTTGTTGGGAAAGTATGCTCCTCAAGGTTTTGATTTATTCAAATGCAAAGTTGAAGGGTCTTCAGTTTGGAGAGCAATTATGAAAGCGAAAATTCAGCTCTTGGATGGTTTTCATTTAAAAATTGGTGCTGGTAATGTGTCTTTCTTTTTTGATAAGTGGTTAGAGAATGAGCCACTTTGTCGAATGGTCCCTTGGGTGGCTATCCACGACACTGCTCTAAAAGTTAAAGATGTTTGCCGCAATGGAACCTGGCACTTTGACTCTGTGTATACATTACTACCTCTTGATATTCAACGTGAAATTATTGGGAGTGGGGTCATGTTGAATGAAGCAGTTCCTGATTGCATTGTTTGGAGAGGTGCTCTGAATGGGATTTACACGGCGAGATCAGGATATGAGTGGCTTAGGCAACATGTCACGCCTCATCAGGTGTCTGTGAGCTGGAGTTGGATATGGAAAATTAAGCTTCACCAGAAACTAAATTTCTTCTTGTGGTTGGTTTGTCGTTCTGCCATCCCTACAAATGTGCTGCGAGTGCAGCGACGGTGTGCTTCTACTGATATGTGCGGGAGGTGCAACACTGAGCCTGAATGTATTTTTCATTGTATTCGTGACTGCATCAAGGCCAGAGCAGTGTGGTATGAGCTTGGTTTGGAGGGTTCAAGCTGGTTTTGGGTTGACCAAGACATTATGCAGTGGGTTAGACATGGTATCTCTGCTTTGGGGACCACGTTTGTTACTGTTTTATGGTGGATTTGGCGAGCACGTTGTTTGGAATGTTTGGCTAATGAGTTGGTCTCAACTTCACTTGTTCTTCAGCAGGCAAGTAGAATGGATGAGGATATTCAGCATGTTTTTGGAGCAGCCTTTACTAAAGAGAAGGAGTTTCGTTGGGTTTCTTGGGCACCCTCTTCTAATGACATTGTGCTTAATGTGGATGGGAGTTCGTTGGGAAATCCAGGAGCGTCCGGTTATGGTGGTTTAATCAGATATTCGGATGGGAAATGGATATGCGGCTTTGCAGGCCATTTCGGTGTTTCAACTAATATCCACATGGAGCTTCTGGCTATCTTCCACGGTTTGAAGCTGGCTTGGGATCGTGGTTTCAGACAGATTGATTGTCGTTCAGACTGCTTGGAAGTTTTAAATTTGATCCAGGGAGAGATGAATATTTTCCATGTTTATGCTACTACTATTGCCTCAATCAAGGACTTGCTTTCAAGGGATTGGACTGTTGTCCTTAGACATACTATGAGAGAGGGCAATCAGTGCGCAGACATTTTGGCAAAGAAGGGAGCTTCTATGACTTCTAGTTTGGAGGTCTTTGATGTTCCACCCCCTGTTCTCACGCTAGCTTTACTGGCTGACTCTTTGGGCATTTCCTTCCCTCGCCTCTAGTTTTTTTCTTTCTCTTTTCATTTGTACCAAAAAAAAAACAATGTCGGAATCAATCTTTTTGTATCAAGCTCTTGGTGTCTGCTTCAGTCCATACAATGCTTTCTTCAGTCGATAAACTTTGTCTTCATTTCCTTTGACCACATATTCTGCAGGTTGTTCAACATATACTTCTTTTTCCAAAGTACCATTCAGAAAACTAGACTTAACATCCATTTAATATACTCCCTCCGTCCCTAAATATAAAGCCCTCTTGACACTTTTATTTTGTCCCTATTTATAAAGCCCCATACCAATTTTCAATGATCATTAATTACTTTTTTCCACAAACACCCCTATTTATTTAACACTTTTTAGATTCCCAATAATATTAATAGGGGTAATTTTGAAATTACATATCAAAAGTTCACATTTTCAATACAATTAACTAAATTATTCCACTTTCTTAATGGACGTGAAATCCCCCAAAAAGGCTTTATATTTTGGGACGGAGGGAGTATCTTCATTTATTTTGAGCATTAAGTGAGATAATCATATAGATTGTATCTAGTCTTGCAATAGGAGCAAATACTTCGAAGTAATCAATACCTAGTTTTTGCTTATATCCTTTTTCAACCAATCTTTCTTTGAATTGGTCAACATCATCGATGGGTTTGTACTTTGTTTTGTACACTCACTTCACTCCAATAGGCTTCTTATATGCAAGCAAGTTTGTCAGCTCCCATGTGTCAATTTTCTCAATGGAATGAATTTCATCATCCATGGCATTTCTCCAATGTTAGTCATTTGAGGCTTCCTTAAAAGTTACTAGCTCACAATCTGCAAATAAAGCAAAATTGAAAATTTCTTCATCAGATGGGTCATTGTCATTACTCAAGACATAGTCTTGAAGTCTAGCTAGTAGTTGTCGACGTCTTCGTGGTCGGTCTGATGGTTATGGTTGCTATGAAGGTTCTGCTTGTCATTGTGGTGATGGTTATGCTTGTCTTTCTTCCTCATCTTCATAATTTTCTGAGATCGCCATTGGCTACTTTTGGGCTTTTGAGGACCAGTCCCACATTCCTTCTTCATCAAATGTCACATCATGACTGATAATAATCTTCTTTGTATCTGGATTGTACAATTTATATGTCTTTGAATAAGTGTTGTAACCAATGAATATGCATTTCTCACCTTTATCATCTAGTTTCTTTTGCCCAAAATTCTTTTGCCACTTCTTTAGCTTTCAACATGCATCTCACCATATCCATGATTGTCTGGTTCTTTCTTTCTGCTACTCCATTTTGTTGGACAGTATATCTGATGGTCAATTGGTGCTGAATTCCATGTTGTTCATTGAAATCAGAACAAACAAGGTATTCTTGGCCTATATTTGTTCTCGCTGCTTTGATTCTGCAACCACTTTGATGCTCCACACAAACCTTGAATGACTTGAAGGCATCACAAGCTTTTGACTTCAGATTCAGAAAATACACCCATGCTTTTATGCTAAAATCATCAATAAAAGTCATAAAATATCTGCAACCTCCATTTGTTGGTGTGTTAACCATGCATAGATCTGAATGGACAATCTCCAATAGCTTTATCGCTCGCCATAATTTTCCAAAAAAGTGGAAGTGACCAAAACGCATATGCAAAAGCCAATTATTGTCCGATATCACAGAACTCAAGCACACAAATTTTTCATTTTGAATCTTTAGTGGGAATAGGCAATTTGGTGTCATTTTTACCTTTGCAATGAATCTCCCATTATTGTTAATCAAAGTGTTGCATGTGACATCTCAAGTTCTTTTTACCCGTTTAAGTGTCTTAAGTCCTAGAGTGTGCGTAGTTTCCTTGTATGTGCTTTTTGTCTTGATTTTTGCTTTAATTATTGCTTAATTATGCTCTAATTATGTTTTAATTGCTTAATTATGTTTTGATTATGTTTAATTACATGATTTAATTCTTAGTTTTTCGTGTCATGTTTATAGCTTATTCATCGTATTATGCATTTTTTTACTAGAATTTCATTTATAAGTGTTTTATACATGTACATGTGACTAAATGTACTTTAATTAATTGAATGTATAATTTATTTTTAAGGAGGGTATAGTAGTCCGTTAGAAATGGTTTTGGGGCTTTTCGGGCGAGAAAAATATTTCAGAAACGAACCGGGCCACACACGCGCGACGAAGGGCCGCACGTGTGCGACCTAATTGGGCCAAGTGGGCCCAAAACAAAGGGGACCAGCCCAAAGAGAGAGGGAGCCACGTCCATGTAAGGTTAGAGGGAGGGGAAACCCTCATTCTCCTCCCACTTTGTTGAACACCCATCTTCCTTAGCCTCCCTTTTCTCTCTTCTTCATTTTTCTCATCTCCCTCCACACTACTCATCCTACATACACTCTAAACCTCTCAAAATCACAAACACCACCATAAACACTCATCTCCTACATACATACTCCACCATATTCATCCCTCATCCTTCACCTCATCACCTTGAATCCTCTCACCTCTTTGAGAGAGAGACTCAAAAATTGGTTAGTGGAGCTCAAGGAAAGCAAGGAGAGCACTTGGGGTAGAGGAAGCTTAGGAGCTAGGAGCTTGAGGTGGGAGCTTCAATTTTTCTCTTTGTTGAAGGAATTGAGGTAAAGGGGGTAGTTTTACTAAATAAGGGTTAGGGTTTGATGGAAAATTTGGGGGTTTTCTTATTTCCTTGTTGATTATGAATATATATGTCTTATTATGTCTATTGAGTATGTTTATAATGACATAGGGGCTGATTGTTGATGATTTGAAAGCTAAACACGTTTTTGAGTAGGTGCTGAATTTTTAGAATGGTGTGTTTTTGCTTGTAAGAGGCTTGAGTAAATGATACCTCCACTAATCCTTTTGCTTTGAAAATTTAGAATAGTGTTCTCAGGTTTATTTTGTTTAATTCTGGAAATTTTGAGTTAATTTGGACTTGTTTTGGTATTTTTATAAAATAGAAGTTTGTTTTAGTCAATTATGAAAACTATGAGAGTTTAGTCTCAAGATATCTTTCATAAATGAACTTTTACTACTCCGATGATTCTGAATTTTTGTCTCAGCCCTTTGGATGTGATTTTAAGGTGTTCTAAAATTTTTCATAATTTTTGGGGTTAGTTTCCTATTTTTATGAGAAGTGACTTTGCGAAATCGGTTATGAGAAAATAGGGTTTTTGACTCAAGGGAGAGCAGAGTTTTTGAACTTATACTGCTCAAATCGACATGAAAATTTCATGATATTATCTTTCATGTGTCTTTAGGGTCTCTGTAAATTTTCATGCATTTTGGAATTAGTTTACTATTTTAATTAATTCGATTTTTCTCTCAGCCACTGTGCGTTTTCAGTGTTTTCGGAAAAAGGGTAAATTGGGAAATCTGCCTTCCACATGTCCGAATGACTTGAAAATTTTATATGATGTTCTTTTATATATTTGGTTTGTCCCTGTAAGTTTTCATGATATTTGGAATTTTTTTGATATTTTACATAATTGCATTTCGGTTACAGCTATGTGAAAATCCACGTTTTCGGGTTTTCGGGTAAATGATAGATGTCATACTGATAGATGTCATACTTCCATAATTCTGATTGACCTGAATTTTGGATATGTCGCCTCTGTATATATATCATTGAGTTATGCAAAGTTTCGTGTGATTTGGAATTGAAATGATATGGGTTTGATACTTATCCTATTTAATGGTGAGTGTGCTTAAATGACCTATTTTGACATGAAAAGTGTGATTTACATACTTTAATGCATGTATTGTCTTGGTTGGACTGTATGAATGAGGTGTGATGTTTAAGTATTATAATTTGACATTTTTGAATTATTTACTAATTATGACGAGACTTATGTTTGAATATCCCATTTTGCATTCATGCATAACATTCCATAATGAATCTTTCTTATTTGAAGTTGAGACTAATGAATAAGTATTTTAAAAAATAATATGTCTCAAAGTCAAATAAGAAGGATGTCACCTACGTGTGTGCGAAGTTATAAGGAGGTGAGGGAGCCTGTGTGGCATAGCCTGTGTGGCAAACTTTGAGCCTGTGTGACAAACTTTTTAGCTTGTGTGGTATAGCCTGTGTGGCAACTTACTGAGCCTGTGTGGAATAGCCCGTGTGGCAACTATTGAGGGTGGATTGCGGGTCTTTATGGCCATTGTGTGAGTAAGCCTGTGTGGCATGATAGGTCACATTGAATCCTAGGTTTGAATTGTTAATTTGAAAAGAGAAATATCGATTTAAAATGAAAAATGTGGATTTGGAATGAGAAAGTGGAATGTATGAAATGATAAGGCAATGGCCTAAGCAAACTAGGATTCAATGGTGTACCTACTAAGAGTAGTGAGCATGCATTGATGTGCATAGCATGGACTATGAATGCATTGATGGTTATGTGTTGCTTGACGTATACTTTATGTGAGAATGTTGATAATTGTGATACTAAATGAATTGGGAAGGAATGAGTATACCTTGTTGAACAATTGTGAATGTGTATAATAGTCTTGTTGTTAATTGTATGTTTTAAGTTATAACTTGTGTACCTAACTGAATATTATCTTCTTATTTACTATCTCATGCTTTCCTTTATTTAGAATAAACTGCTCACCTTTACAGTATTTTTTTAGGTACACCAGTGATGGATGCGGATGTGGGCACAGAGTCCGAGGATGGGCACGTCCCATCTTGAGGGACGTAGCCCGATGTTCGTAGCTTAGCTACTTGAAGCGCCGATTGCTCTAGTTATAGCATCTTTTGTGTTTTTGGTTGTGTGCATTTACATTTTGTGCTAAGATGTATATGAACTAGAGTGGCATTACTTATGTTTTACTTTATCGCATCTGAAGGGCCTGCTTGGCTGGATTTATTTATGTTATGGTTGGTTGTGAAGACCTTATGAAAGACCCGACGCGTAATTCCGGGCAACTATCTTTATGTGAATGAAAATATGCCTTGTGCGTTTATTTATTTTATATGTGCATGATTTTTTTTAGGTATATGTTTTATGAAAAGTTCCCAAAAGTTTTACTAAGAATTTTGAAAGTAAATCGTGCAAAAGTCTTTTTCAAAAAAAAAAAAAATTCACCTTTTTCGCATGTAGCATTTTAGGATGTTACACTGCAGCCTTGGGAAATCTGCACGTTATCTTTCTTTTACAGGTGTCCCATACTCAATAAATTATGATGAAGACTAGGAGCATAGAAAACGTCAAAGATAAAGTTTTTAGAGCCATCTTCCAAACTTACAGTGATTCTCCTTTTTCCCACAATTGGAATATTTGAATTATTTTCAAATTTTTTTGTTGACTTGACACTTTCATCTAGTGAGGAAAATAATTCCTTTCTCCCACACATATGGTTACTACAACCAGTATCCGAGTACCAGATATTTTGATCTTCATCAAGAGAGTTGGATGCCAAAAATAAACTTTCTAGGTTATTAGAACTCTCATCAGTGTTTTGGTTTTGATTTTTTGCAACATTTGCCTGGTAGTTATTTTGATATTGGAATTTGTAATATGCAACTTTGTGTCCAGGCTTTCCATAGTGAAAACAATTAAAGAAATTGTTTCCTTCGTAGTTGTTGGTTCTTCCTCTTCCTTAGTTGGTAGGTGCAAAATTATTTACACCTCTTCCTTGAATAGGTGGTACTACCGGGGTTGAAATTAGCATGCCCTCTTCCTCTGAAATTTCCTCCGCCTTTTCCTTTGCAGTTTCCTCTTCCTCCATTGTTGTAATCACGACCTCGATCATCTCCACTTTGGTTTGATTCTACCATATTCACATGGCTTTTCAAAGCTTCTTCTCTTGATCGTTCTGTCTTTTTCCAAGATTCTTCTAACATGACTTTCGATGCTTCCTTACAACTTATCTACCGTCATGGTGTTTGTGTCATGTGACTCTATGATTGTAGTCACAACATGGTCAAACTTGATTGGCATAGTATGAAGAATTTTCGCAACCACTTGGTCATCATTTATGTCGTCTGTACACCCTCATCATGTTGACAAGATCGATAATTCGAGTGAAGTATTGCTTGACGCTTTCAGAACTTGACATTTTAGTTCTTTCGTACTCTATTCTCAATTATTGTAACTTTGATTTTTGAGCTTTGTCTACACCTTTGTTTGACAATTGTAATGTATCACATGCTTCTTTAGCATTTCCAACATTAGCAATTTTACTAAATACTTAATAATCTGCTCCTCGGTGGATCTGTGACAACGCCAATTGGGCTTTCCTTTGGGTGGTTGCATCGACTTCGCCTTGAATGCCTGGATCAACGAAATTCCAAAGGTTGTGAGCCTTTAGACGAGTACACATCAAAGTTTCCCAATAGTTATAATCCAGTTCCCATTTAATTTGGGACCTGACCAAACAATATTGTAATTGTTTGCCATTTTTCACTTGTGAAAAAAACTCTCCGACAAAAAAATATTACAACGATGAGAACACATTTGTTCCTCCCATACACTCAAAAATTTTGTGCTAGACTCAACAAACTAGCTCTGATACCAATTTGATATCATAAGCTCATGATGCTCACAAATTAAAGTGTTTATTGTATCTCACTCAACTCAATATTTTTCTCACACAAATATAAACTCACTAGTGTTTTCTCTTACACACAAAATACTTATGAAATGAGGAAGGAACCGAGTAATTCATTCACTTCTCATATTCTTGGACACACGAATTCTTGCCATAGGTACTAGTCTTAAATAAAGAAAAGAACTAGACCATCAGAACCAACATACCCCATGCATTATTACAAACAAACAAAATGACAAAAGCAAAAGGTAAAAGCCATTAAATTATTTGTGGCTTTGTTGAATGCACATGGCCTTTCTCTTCTTTTCTTCAATCATGCGGCAAGTAAGATGGTCAGATAGAAAGCTAGAAATATTTGCACATGAAGCCACTAGGGATTGCTTGGTTTAATAATTACAAGAAAGATGAGAGGTTGAAGATAACTACGTTGGTATTGGGCGTTGGATGTAAGTAATAATAGAAAGGATGATGGGAAAAAGGTTTATGGGTGAATAATATATTTATGTGGGTTAGTAGTATCATAAGGGTATTTTTGGTAAGAAAGTGCAAAATTTATAAAAAAAAAAAAAAAAAGAAAATGGATGTGAGTAATGATGTGTTGGATATTAATAAAATTTTCCTTTGAGTTAATTATTCAGAAGCATTAGATTTTGAAATTATGATTCAAATTCTGAGGGGACTAACAAGAAGATTAAGATTTCCAAGTTTTTCATGCTCAATTGCAAATGTCAACAACCATTGAGTATTTCTTTTTAGCTTATTAAAAAACAATAAAACTATTAAAAAAGTGCTTTAATTAAGCCAAATACCTAAATGTGCCAAATTTAGAAGTTAAAATGTGTGGAAATTTCCTTCTCACTATGCAACGCAAAATATCTATCAGAAAAAAATACAAATATGGAGCGACAACTGCCTATGACCATTCTTTAGAATCAAATTAGATCATGGAATTTTTTTTCTTGGTTACAAGATCATGGATTTCTCTAATCATATAAAAATAAGACCCTATTTATCACTAAGATGTACATTAGATCTTCCTAAAACAGTCATTGTGTGCCTTAGACACTCGTTGACATTTATAAATCATGGGATTGAGATTAAATGCTTGATACCAACTGAGGGTCAACATTTGCATGGCAAGTCAAGCTCCTTGCTCAGTTGCTTCTACTAATGTATTATGTGATTGATTTCTTAGCATAGAAATCTTCCTTTGCAATTCAAGATTTGACATCCTCTCAGCCTCCAGTGCTCTCTCAAGCTTTCATCATTTCAGACAGAAGGTATAAGCACACCACATTTTAACAAGGAAAAATAAATCCCAAAATGTATATTAATATTATAACACTAGATAGCTGTTCAATATATCACAGTTACAAGTAATAATACCTTGGCTGCGCGGGTGCTCCATTCTCCTAAAATAGCTCTCAGTCTTTCATTCTCTTCTACATACTGTAACGATTATAGCAAGAATTACAATTAAGCTCCTTATACTTGTTATTGTTAGTAAAACATGTAATGTAAGATACCTGATTATTGGTTGTGCGAACAAGTTGGATCTCCGAGTCCCTCTCAGCAATCAAGGCCCGAGCAAGCCTTAACTCAGATTGCACTTGGTTCATCTGAAACATAAATTTTCCAGGGAAGATCCTCTTAGTTTGAGGAGGTGAAGTTGATATCTGATGCTAGATGTCTAAAAGTGACATGGCTGGGTCCCGAACTAAGAGAAACTTTTCATGTCACTGATTCATCGCTTCATTGTGTAAAAAGCAATTAATATACACTACTTTTCTCAGATAAATATGTCAATATCTGACTCATTCGAATGTGTTTTTTGATCCAAGTGATTCATCAACTTCAATGAGCTTGACTTAGGAATTTATTCATATCAAATGCAATATAAAGCGTATGGCTCTACTCTATTAAATTCTGACTCATTTTCGACACTTATCATCATCGTAGTTAGGCCTGTGTAGCTGTAGTTATAGTTTTAGTTTGGAATTTGCCAAAAGGATAAAATGATACTCGTGATAAGAGGCAGCACAGAAGTTTTCATTTGGAATTTAAATTTACAAGACAAGGCAATATTTTGTTCAATGTTACTGCAAATTTTTGGCCAAACTGGTATTTAAAACTGGAACAGACAGTAATTACCTCTGCAGAAAGTGTCCGCAATTCTTGATCACGAGCTGCTAATAGATGGGCAAGGTCAACCTGCAATACAAGCAACTAATTCCTAAAAAAAGAAACAGGATAAAAATATGGAGCCACCGGTTTTTGATGAAACCAAGATCCAAACCTAGGGTTGACAATGAGTTAAGCCAGCAAACAGGTTTCTCACAGTTAGGTGATTTAATCATTTAATAAGTTAAGCTTATGAACTAATGGGTTCAGTTTGAGCCTAAACTTTTGGCTCATTAGGTTGTGTGTGTGCATGTAACATCAAAAGTCCAACATGGATCAAGGCAATTTAGTTCTGAATCCTCTTTAATGATATCATTTGGAGTTTTTCTTGGTCTTTCTCTACCTCTGACTATTGGTTATCTTGCATCCGATCAACTCTTCTTATTGGGGCTTCTATAGATTTTCTTCTCACATGGCCAAACTTTCTAATGCATTAATTCTTAACCTTGTATTGTGTGGCCGCTCATATACCACAACATGCTCATCCCTGCAGCATTTATCTTATGCTCTACTTGAATCTTTACTGCCCCACCATTCAGTACCATGAAACATCATGGATCTTATGGCTAAGATAAATTTTAAAATTTTCGACGCAAATAAAACCTCAAGTATTTCTCCACTTCCCGACCCAACTTGAAACCTATTTATTTTTTTTGGTTTGGCTAAACTGTTTTGTAGTTAATTATGTAAGAATAACGTGCAATTAGGCTTGGCAATTGGACTCGTACCCGTTGGGTACCCGCGGGTAATACCTGCAACGGGTCCGGGTCCGGATCCAAAAATGGGCCCGCGGGTATATAAAAACGGGTAACCGCTGGTAATACTCGGAATGGGTCCGGGTCCGAGTAATGGGATATGGGACCCGCGGGTACCCGGACCCGCAAAAAAATACATGTATTCAATTTATTTGGAATCTAAGTATGTTTTTGTGAGAGGATTTGTTTTTAAGTGAATTTGTTTTGCCTCTAGTGAATTTGTTTGTGAATTTTGTGAATTGTTTAATGATATATCAAGTGTTTAACAAGTAAAAATAACGAATTTTTATATTTGTTCAGAAAAAAATAAGCATAAAATTTATTAATTTTTTATATAAAATATAATGGGTACCCGTGAACCAGTTTGGGTACCCGAAGACCCGCGGACCCACTTGACAGCGGGTACCTGTGCGGGTCCGGGTCCGGATACTCATGAACGGGGCGGGTCCGGGTAATGAGATACCCGGACCCATTGCCATCCCTACGTGCAATAGAAGAAACGTCTTCCCTTAAAATGTATTAACAAAAAATTTAGACAATGCCACAAATATCTACTGAAAATAATATGTCAACCCCAATCCTTCATCCAAGATCTCAACAGAATGGGTGGTGTCAGCAGACTCATTATCAAAACAAGATTCTATAAGTTAATATTTAAAAAAGAGACCCATGTGGTTACGTGGCATAAAAAAAATACCTGTGGTGTGCTCCGATCATCAGTTCTTTCATATTTGCTTAAACACTCTTGCAATCGAAGAATCTGCGAGACCCAATGTTGATGGCAACTATTATACAAGTTTCATTATTGGAATGTCTACACTATCAGTATCAGTTGAAGTGTATGTAACCAACAATAAATGAATACTTCAAATTGACCTTACCTCCTCACTCAAAAAATGAAGATTTTCACGCTGATATTGCAGCAAAGCCATTTGCTGATCGGAGAGCCTACCATCGTAGTACCTATAAACATCAAGATATACTAATTAAAGTGTTTACATTCTACACAATCCAATTGACTTGCATAAAGGGTAGATCATCATGCAATAAAAAAATATTACTGTTTGCTGAACATTTTTCTCTCGTTAGTAGCTTGAAAGTTAAAAAGACATGGATAGAGTCATGAAATAAATTACATCAGAAACTAAATAACAAAATGTTTGCCTTAGACCCTCCAAAGCACTTGATGGCTGTAGTGGTGAATATAAGGACTTCAGAACATCAGGATGGGAGTTCAATGAATTATACTGGTGTATGTAACCTGTTTGCACCGAAATGCACATAGAAAAGATTAGAAGAAACTAATATTTTACAACGAAGAGGTATCATAATTGCAAAAAGGTGAGGTGAATTATGCAAAACGTGCTAATATCTTATTAAATTAAATAAGGTAGATTGGTAAAACCAAATACATTTTTTCATCCAGGGTGTTCCCCCAAAGGCTCATGACAGACCTGTAGTTTTTTATTTGCTAAAATTATTTATAGAATTTTATTGACCAAATTACAAGTACTTTTAAACAAATAATCTTCTTAAATTTTTTTTATTTTTTTAGATAATTTTGTTTGGCTCCCTCAAAAATAAAAAAATAAAAAATATGCCCCCCATCCCCTCAAAAAATGGGAAAAGAAATCGTACTGATGTAAAGACTCATAAAAGATCCGGCACATACTGCTTCGACTACCATAATAATCCTGCAAATTGTTGAAGCAAACAAAATATGAATTAACAACTTGGGGAAGTTAAAAAGTGAACAATAAATTTCCAGTGATGCACAGAGGGATTAGTACATGCCATACAAGTCCCAACAAGTTGATGATTACTAACTATATGGTTAGGTGATAGCTAAACAAACTATGGAGATTATATTCATATGTATTAGTAAAGCTATAACATTATAAGATTCAAATATCAAATTTCTTTAGATCATGGCCATAACATACGTACAGCTATAAACATATATGGACAAGGGAAGCGGGATTTAAAAAATAAAAAATAATACATACTGCAGCAAGAAATTCTGTAAATTGCATTATATTGAGCATTGCTGTCTACTAGCAAACCACTCTTACAACGGCAATATTTTAAAACTAAGTATAATAGTTCAGCCAAACATACAAAACTAAACAAACAAGCACAAGTAACAGAAAAGGCTTCAATATCTTTCATGTACTTCATGTTATCATGCTCTGTCTCCAATAAAATATGGAAAAAAATTGCAGTATTTAATCATCAATCAAATATCATTAGCAACTTTTATTGATTCAGGTTAAGGATGTAGTCCTCTGATGGTAGAAGCAGCACACTCTTACCGATATTCCATTCAATTTAATCTATCCAAATAGTCAGGTATAACCAAATAACGGAAATACCTCAATATAGCACAGATTGACAAAAAACCGGTGTACGGTTTCCAGAGTATAACAAGTAGCATTGCAGCAGTTCCTGACATTAAATCAAATTATTCACATTTTTAATTAACAACTCAAATAAAATACACAATCCATATTGTTATAAATTATAAATATGAACAGCAGTGTTAAACTACCCACATTGTTGTAAATAATAAATATTAATAGTGAATAGCACAAGACACACCAGCTTCATTGTTTTAAACTATATAGTAGTTAAATTAATATTTAGAAGAAAAAAAAACAACTATACTGAATGCAAATACAGCACTGCTGTTTCTTGTTTTAGGTGGTGTGTTAGTAGACTTTGCATTTCCTTTACAATTCAAGTGGCTCCACCTAACAATTTAAGCTTTTGGGCACAGTTGGTTATTCACAAACACGAATACATGTAATATATATCAATTGAGTTCATGTATTAAGTACGATCTGAAAGTTAAAAAAGACACTGAAGTGCATACCATAAGCTGTAATGGCAAAGGGTATGCGAACAATAAATTTCAACTTCTGGCTGAAACTATAATAGCCCTGAAAATCACGTCAGTGATAAAATCACACAATGGAACAGTTAAACACTGCCAAATACAACTCAAAACTTCAAAGATAATTTTAGCAAAAAAATAAAATAAAATTGATAGGTAAGCATTTTTCCTTTTTTCTATTTTTTAGGGGAGGGGAGAGGAAGTGCAGTCCCCAGAGTTTGAACCCGGGCATGAGAACACTTATGTCCCATAGCTCTACCAACTAAGCTGGCTCTTGAGGACTCGTTTTAGAGAAATTTATATCAGTAATTCTATTATTTTATAGGTCTCATTCCACTGATGCACATTCATACTCTAGAGAACTAGTAGTTACAAATTGCAAACGAATGCCTAGTGCGTGTATACATGAGAGAGAGAGAGAAATTAAGAAACCACTGTGATGATGAAGTACCTGCAAGCGTATCTTCTGCACTTGATAAACCAGATATTGTTGAAAGATTCCTGAAGCAGTAAAATATGACAGTTAAACCAAATAAAACTGTGTGCATTAAATATTAAATACAAAAGCTTATAATTCTTAGTTGTTCCTCATTGCTAGTAAAGTAGTAAATTAGTCCTTAGTAAATATATATATGTAGTGGTTCCTCATTGTCAGTAAAGTAGTATATTAGTAAGATACATTAGTCTGAAAAATACATAAAGAATTTCAAAATTATGGGCAAACGGGATGCATTAGAACTCTAATTTGCTAGACTGCTCCATAACCATTCTCAAATAAAGTAAATGCCCTGAAGGGATTCTTCTATCACATTTTAAAATGATAAAATTGAAGACTGCAAAAAATATTTAGTTTAGTAATCACAATTGGCAAACAAGTTTGTCTGTGATTTTGAAAAAATGTCTGCGGGACACATTAAACTGAAAGCAGGGGCATTGTCAAATATCTACTTCAATTTATTATTCCGAAATGGAACAGCTCCTTGAAATTTGTGAAAATATTTTTCCAACAGTGAATGTTCCTTTAAGAATAAATAGCAGCAGAGCACGGGCAAGAACATTATCTTGTACCCTAACCAAATGCAATGAACTGCAGCCTAGCATAACAATCCATTTCTTCTGAAGAGCATATTGAAGACAAAAGCATCGAACTAGAATTGAGACAACAGGAAAAGAACGACCTTTTTTTTTTCTTAAAAGCTAAAAGAAATAAAAGACCCACCGAAAAAGGCATTCCATAATAAATATACACTTCATCTGCAAAGACATGCAACTAAACGGTGCACCAATCAGAAAATATACAAATCTGGAGATAAGAATTAAGAACACCTAATCCAGGTTAAGTTCTGATGCAAAACCTGTTAATAGCAAAAGAAGAACGTCGCAACTACAAAGCACTGGAGATATCAAGTCTTGAGATATCCGGCCTTGAAGTGGACGAAAAATCCACTCAGCTCCTATGGCCAAAGTAGCATAACCAGCCTACTATGGAAGAAACAACAAAAAATTTATTTCAACAATCTAAGCAAATTAAACACAACATAACAAAAAAGAAAAAGTCTTTCAATTTAATCAAAATCATCAATGCATGCCTAATAGCCAATGACCCACAATTTTGAAAAAGGTAAAAGAATTCATCTTTCTAATAGAAAATACTCCCAACAATATAATCAAGCACAACATAAGATAACATCAAAGAACTCTCAATTCAACCAAAATCATTCACTTTTGCCAAATCATCATCCAATGACCCCCCAAATCAGCCAATAACCCATTATTTGATATACTAAAATGCATTCAACTTGCCAATAGAATGCAAGAGCAAACACTCAAACAACAATGAACAATACCACATAACATAACATAACATCAAACAACAGTCAATTCAATCAAAATCATCAATTTCTGACAAATCAGCCAATGACCCATGAGTTCAAATGGCAAAAAGAATTCAACTTGGAAACAGAATGCAATATAAAACACTCCCGACAACAATAAACAATTTACTCAACAATCTAATCTAACAAATGTAAACAACTATCAATTCAATCAAAATCATCAATGTCTGCCAAATCAGCCAATGACCTATTATTTTAAATGGTAAAAAGAATCCAACTTGCCAATAGAATGCAGTAGAAAACACTCCAAACAACAATAAACAATTAAATCAAAATCTAATCAAACACAACATAAACATAAACAACCGTCAACTCAATCAAAATCATCAATGCCTGCTAAATCAGCAAATGGCCCATTACATGAAATGACAAAAGGAATTCAACTTGCCAGTAGAAGGCAATAGAAAAAATACCCAACAATAAACAATAAACAATATAATCAAATACAACAACAACATAACATAAACAACTATCAATTCAAACAAAATCATCAATATCTTCCAAATCAGGCAATGACCCATTATTCAAAATGGTAAAAAGAATTGAACTTGCCAGGAGAACGCAATAGAAAACACTGCCAACAACCCTTGCAGCTTTCCGGTGAGCAAACAAAGGAGCTTCATGCAGTATATCAAGAAACCTAGGAACAGTTAGATAGCTCAATTACATGCATGATCACTGCATTAACAACACTAGACAAAATTGAAACTCAAAGGGTATTATACAAAATCAGAATCAAGCTGAAACAGATTGTAAAATGAAAATTTTGGATGTGTAGTTAAGAACTCACAGAGCGTTCTCCTCGGGCGAGGTGGCTGGTGGAGAAACGAATCTCTCCGTCGCCATATTTTAGAATTTAGATACAGATTATGACAGTCGTCGCTATTACCTGGAGAGAAATTTGGAAGGCCGTGAGTCGTTGCGTTCGATTCAGGGATTCAGAAACGGTACAGTATCGACGAGGGAGGTTTTTCACGAAAAGAGTAGATATTACCACCTTAGTCCCTGATTATAAAACCTTAGGAAAATTTCTAGTCCATTGATAAAATTAATTAATTTATTATTTGTATCAAAAATGTAAATTTTTGATGTGTATTATAATTAGGGTTGGAGGGAGTACTATATTAGTATTAGAGTTAATAGTCACATAGGTCCCCGAAAGATACCTGTGGAATCAGTTAGGTCCCTGAAAGATTAGTGGAATCTCGTAAACTCCCAAAGATCATTTTGGAATCAATTAAGTCCATGAAAGATTTGTGGAATCTCTTAAACCCCCAAAGATCAATTTGACATCACATTAGTCCCCCATGAGGGACCTAACGGAATCTTATGTGACACATTAAATGCTTTGTTGACCCAAACGTGACACATTCTTAACGTTCCAACATCACATTGGGACCGACAAAGCAACGTGCCACGTAGAATTACGTCAAGTCCATCCTGATGAAATTGAATGGAAGGGACTAATGTGACGCCAAAATGATCTTGGAGGGGTTTAAGAGATTCCACAAATCTTTCAGGGACCTAACTGATTCCACAGGTATCTTTCGGGGACCTATGTGACTATTAACTCTTAGTATTACTAGCTCTTACCTCGTGCAATGCACTGGTTGTTACTATTTTCAAATTTTTATGTTAAATATTTTAAATTAAAGATTATTATTATTTTTTGTTATAAAGTAAAGATTATTATTAAACAACAACAAAAATTAATTATATAAAAAGGTAGGAATTCAAACCAAACCCTACACTTAAAAAATTAATGTAGATGATATTGTTTATAAATTTTGTACTTTCCCGTATGAATAAAAATGTAATACTTTTTATCTCATATATTCCTTATTTATCTTATGTATAAATTGACATCTACTATCTTCTATATATAAAAGGATCCCTTTTCGAGGTACCACGTTTGCCGGAGAAATTTTCGAGACACCACATTTGTCCCGTGAAACTTTTCTCGCACCAGAGAGTTTGTAGGTAAATAATCATTATCTCTAATAAAAATTACAATTTAAAATTAAATAAATTATTTAAATTTATTTAATCATTATATGTATGTAAAATTATTATCCTCAATTATTTTTTGGAAAAAAAGTAATCATTGTCCTCAACAAAAGTATTTAAAAAAAATATTAAAAATCACAAATTTATTTAATCATTATCTGTACATGAAATCGTTATCCTCGATTTGTTAAAAAAAAAGTAATCATTATCCTCAACAAAAATATTAAAAAATTTATAATAGTAATCATTAATCAAATTACAATTTGAAATTAAATTAATTATTTAAATTTATATAATCATCATCTGTATGTGAAATCATTATCCTCAATTTGTTGAACAAATCATTATCCTCAACAAAAATATTTAAAAAATATTAAAAAGATCACTATATATATAATAGGCTCTCCCACTCAATTTTTAAAGTTCTATCTAATTCTAACAATTCTCTTCTCCAAATTCTCTCTTTTATTTTTATTTTTTCCTTCATTCCTCTATTTAAAGCTCTTAATTTTGATTTTTGAGTGTTTGATGAATTACTTATTAGATGATGCATATTTTGTTATACTTTTAATTGACTTTTGTTTATTCCTTTACTTAGAGCTCTTAATTTTGATTTTTGAGCGTTTGATGAATTACTTATTAGATGATGCATATTTTGTTTATACTTTTAATTAACTATTGATAATGCTAATTTCAGGAAAAATGACAGCAATGAGTTACTTCAAACAAGAGCATGACCTTGGTAAGTTGTTTTTTTTTTTTGAAATTTTGGTAAGTTGTTATACATACTTACTTTGATTATTCTTTGTTGAAAATATGCAGATAATTGATCTTTTTCTCTTTTCAAAGAAGAGAAGGGCTCTCCTAGGATTAGGAAGAAATACCTTGATCGTATTCGGGTGAGAAATAATTTTGGTGAGTCTTTTGCCTGTTTGAAGAAACAATGTTTTTCGATTTATTTATGATTTTTTTTTTCGTTTTTGTCATGAGATAAGATAAATGATGAAAAAGATCAAAATATTTAAATATGAATAATAATAATAAATGTGATAATTATATTAAAAAAATAATAATGGTAAAAAAATATTAATTTATCCATCAAATAAATATAAGAAATATCTTATAATATTATCCAATAAAAAAATCAGAATTTATAATTTTGGTTTAATTATGTATAATTTTTCATATTAGATGTGATAATTATATTTAAAATAGGCTAAATTATCATGTCTTATGCAATAGAAAATATTTTGATTTATCTTTAAATCCACTCATAATACCATCAAACAAAAAAATATATAAAAAGTTTAATTTTCATTTCACTCTAATAATTAATCATAATATCATGATAAAACGTGTTAATTCATCGATCAACTAAATAAGGAATACATTAATTTAATACTCATCTATACATAGACAAATATAATATTAAATATATATAAAAAAAGAGCCAACATTATATTCATAATAAAATGCAATGTGTTAACCAAGATAGTCAAAAATAACAATTTCAATGTCGTCTTCATGTTCTATGAAATAGTGGATATTCCAATTTATCCTTAAATTTTCTCATAATACCATTAAACAAAAGAGATCAAAACATTTAATTCTGATTTGTTTTTAATTATCATAATAAAGTTGATAAGCATATAAAAATATTAATTTATCTATTAAATAAATAAGGAAGATCTAATTCTTATTTACTTTTGATTCATCAAAATAAAGTTAATAATCATGTAAAAAATTGTTAATTTATCCATTGAATAAATAAGGAAAATATCAGAAAAAAATGTTATTTTTTATTTATAAGGAAGTACAAAATATTTCAACAAGCTCATTTTTTATTGTTGTTTAATAATAATCTTTACTTTAAAATATTTAAATATTAATAATTCGTGCATTGCACAGGATAAAAATAAAAAAGTTTAATTTTGATTTCACTCTAATTAATAAAACATGCTAATTATCGATATTAAAACAAGGAATACATTAATTTAATATTGATCTATACATAAATAAATATAATATTAAAAAACGAACTGTCATTATCTTCCAATGAATTCATGTCCAATGAAATAAGGGATATTATGATTTATCATTAATTATTCTCATAATACCATCGAACAAAAAAATTCAAAATAATAATAATAATTTTTGATTTATCATAATAAAGTATATTGAATAATCCTTTTTTATAATTATTTTTGTTATTGTTTAATAATAATCTTTACTTTATAATGAAAATAATAATAATCTTTAATTTAAAATATTTAATATAAAAAAATTTAATATCAACAATCCATGCATTGCACGAGGCAAGAGCTAGGTTTTTATATATGATTATCGACTTTATTATGATAAATCAAAATTAAATCAGAATTAAACGTTCTGATCTTTTTTGTTTGATGATATTATGAGACAAATCTTATATTTTTGTGATCGATGAAGTATTGTTTTTACAATTACTTTTTTTAATATGATTATCATATTTATTCTTATTAATAATAATTAAATATTTTTATTTTTTCATCGATTATCTTATCTCAAGTTAATAATAAGATTGAATCCTACAAATCTTTATTCTTATTGTTCTAATCATTTTGATTTAAATTTCTTCTACAAAGATGATATCATCTATTAGCGAGCAATTTGATATTTGTCATTGAAACTTAGGAATAGAAGAATAGGCACATGATGAAGACTATTTTTTGGAACTCAATAATATAAACAAAAATTAATATAAAAATCAACAACAACATAACATAGGAAAGATTTAATAATATAAATCTTAGTAGATGTGTGAGTGATTAAACATAAATTTAGTTAATCAATGTAATTTTTAGTTTTTTTCGCAATTGATATTTAAAATTTGTAATTGTTCTCGGACTAATGGTTTATATCATATGAGAAAAAAATAGAAAGATAATATTATTAAAAACATTTGGTTTGTTATTAGTAGTTTTAATTTTCTTCATTAAAAAAATAGTTTTAATTTTATATCAAGCATAAAATTAAATCTTATTTTTATATAGGATGATTTTTATATATTACAATAGACAAAATATATTATTGAAGGAAAATCAAATCCTATTATTATATATATAGGATGATTACATTTGGTTTGTTATTAATAGTTTTAATTCTCTTGTCACAATAAAAAACAAAAAACAAAAAAAAATATTTACATAAGCATAAAATCAAATCTTATTTTTATATAGGATGATTTTTATCTATTACAATAGACAAAATATATTATAGACGAAAAATAAAATCTTATTATTATATTGCCGCAATCATAAATTAAGTCTTCTTAAATTAAGTCTTGAATCTCTCAAGAAGATGAAAAGGTAGGATTGGGTATATCGGCCACCGTCACATGCCATCTTCCACTAATTGCGTGATTAAAAAGGTCATTAGTGCATATAACAATAAATAACCATTTTCCTTGGTAGTTTATGATAGTCATCCTAAAACAATGCAACATTAGACTTTGATGCACTCTATTATCACTCGCAATTGAAGAATCAGTCACTATAAAAACAAACTGGTTGAGCATTATTTACTTTGCCGGATAGACTCCTCCACTTGTCTTTCTCTACTCCCTAACATCACAATTAGTTACACCAAGTTCAAAATTTTGAACATATCAAATTTTAATCAATGGTATATAGAAATTGCACAAATTGTTGAATTAAAGTAAGTAAGTAATTAAAGAGAAACTAAAGAATTAAATAATATAAATTAAAATTAGAATTATTACAATTAGAAAAATTTAATGACAAAAAAATACATAAAAAAATTGAAGGCGAATATAATTGTGAGATTGTTGTTTACCTGAATATCCATAACTTTGTAAGCCAATTCACATAAATACTAAAATATTATTGAGGAGTCATCAAATGCATATTGCGTACTATATATAATGATTTGAAAAACTTGTCAAATTAAGGATAATGATTTAACAGATAAGATTAAATAAATTTAAATCTAAGGATAATGATATCACAGATAAGTTTAAATAAATTGTGAAACTAAGGATAATGATTTCACAAATAAGATTAAATAAATTTGAATTATTTATTTAATTTTCGACAACTAAGGATAATTATTATCTTCCTAAAATCACTTTGGTGCGAGTATTCCTTAAGCGAACAAACGTGGTGCCTCGAAAATTTATCTGACAAACGTGGTGCCTCGAATAGACATCTTTTTTATAGATAGATAGTAGATAACAACGAAAAATAATTACACACAAAGCTAAGGTTTCATATCAACCCTACACTTAAAAGAATTAATCTAAATTATTTTGTTAATAAATTTTGAACTTCTTCATATGAATAAAAAATAACATTTTTTATCTTAGATATTCCTTATTTATTTAATGAATAAATTAACATTTGTTATATGAATATCAACTTTATTTTGAAAGATAATGACTGTTAATTTTTAAATATTATATTTTTTTATGTATTTTAATAATATGTAATAATTCAACTGTTGGATTGACAAATTTCATAATATATAAAAAGTTATGAGAAGGTGTAAGAGACCAAGTTTTACACCTGGTGTCAATGGATCCTAACTCATTAAATTAATGTATTCCTTATTTAGTTGATCGTTGAATTAGTATTTTTTTTATATACCATTATTACCTTTATCATGATATCATGATTAATTAGATTAATTAGAGCGAAATCAAAATTAAAATTTTTGATATTTTTTGTTTGATAATATTATGAGTAGATTCAAGGATAAATCAAAATATTTCATATTTTATTGGACATGACAATTTAGCATTTGTTGAATATAACTATCACCTTTAATATGGAAAAATTATAATTAAATCAAAATTATCCATTCTTATATTTTTAATTTGATGGATATATTAGTATTTTTTTTTGTACAATAAGCATTTTTTTAATATGATTATCTCAAGTTAATCATAAGATTGGATCCGAAACAGTCTTTACCCTAATTGCTCTAATAATTTTGATTTAATTTTTTTTATGCAAAGATGATGTTCACGCGAGTTTTTTTTTTGTTGTTTCTTTGTGATTATCACACGTTAATGTTTTTTTATTATGATTTTATTATAATGATATATGTAACACCCCTAATTTTCGTCTCCCAAATAACAGAGAAATTAATTATAACAATAATTTTATAATTGATTTATATTAGTTTTGAAGGTTTTAGTTTTCGTACATTATGTGTTTTTATATATAAAAATATGAGGTATATTTTTATATGTTTATTTTGTACAAAAATGTGAATATTGTAATTTAGTCCTTGGGTTGGGACCTAATTTCAATATTAAAAAGGTTTGTGAAGAAAGAGTAATTAAATTATTAATTTTTGAATTTTATCAGTATGTAACCGGTTAGAAGGGCTCTGTAACCGGTTACACGATGAACTCAGAAACTGGGTTAGTGAATTTTGATGAGTAATCACTTGATTAATCCATGGAATCGCCACGAAAACAGCTCTAATCTAGTGGATAACACGCGTCGGTGTACATGTTACTCCAATTTCTCTACAAAAGCCAAGATTGTTGAAGATTTGAGGTTGATTTCTTAGTGTTGGTGGAGAAATTGCTCTGTTAGGGTTTCTATTTCGTTTGGAGAAATTCTTCATCTTCTCTGAGTGTTAGAGAGTGAGTGATACACTTCTGAAAAGCTTGAATCAAGGGCTTTTCATTGATATAAAACTTGTGAGCTGAGAGTTCTTGTGTGAGGAGAAATCGACCTTAGAAGTTGGAGTTGGAAAGCTGAACTCTGTTTTCTTCTACTTCTGGAAGCTGGGTTTAGGCCTTGATTTTGGTCAGTTCAGGTAACTTCTAAGTCTCAAACCACTTCTATTCTTTGGTGCATGTTACCTAGATCAAGTCCTAATTGTTTTCCCCAATTTCTTTGGTCAATTTCTATGTCAAATTCTCTGGTCTTTGAACCCTGTTGCTGAAAAATGTGGCTGAGAGCAGAACTTGGAATTTCTGTGGAGTCTGTGGATTTTCCTTCAAACCTCAGTGATTATACTCATCAAACACGACTTTGAGGTAAGGGAGAAGTTTACCTTATACTAGATTGAGACTAAAATCAAGTGTTTTAGGATTTGAGTCAACAAGGACTCAAAAGGGCATTATGTGTAAAGGTCAAAAAAGCTTGGAGGCCAATTTATAGCTCAATTCTGTTTTGAGCAGTTTTGATTTGATGCATGCAAGTAATTTTGATGCTTGAATCATGATCTAAGTGCTTTTCATGAATTGTGTGGTATTAAATTGTGTTTATGTGGGTTTTTATGCAATTTAATACTCTAAATTGAATGCATGCAAATGAAATATGTTCATGTGGTTGAACATGTTTAAATTAAGGTATGTGAACTCTATTGAGTGTTGAAATTGGTTAGATTTGAGTATTAAAAAGAATGGTATGTAAAACCTCATTTTTCAGTGTACAAACTGCATAATCTAACCGGTTATTCGATATTTGTAACCGGTTAGATACTGTGAAATTTCAAAGAAAATGAATTTCTGAAATTGGTTGTGTTCTTACCATTTTTACTCAAATCAATACTTTAATTTGACTTGAACTCAATCTGAAAATATGTTGATACATATTGTTTGGTTCAGATTGAATTTGAGGAGTTAATACCTTAATGTTTTGAGATAATTTCAAGAGGAAATTATGCTCCATTGGGAATGGATTGTGATTTAGACTTTGAATGATGAAATCAGTGGAATTTGAGGTATAAAACAATGTTGAACTTTGTTTATGGATTGGGTAGAGAATTCAAGAAAAAGGGTTTTTCTGAATTGCAATGGTTAGTAAGTTCAGGTCTGTAATTCTAACCGGTTAGCCTGAGATTGTAACCGGTTAGTACCTGAAATTGGAAAAATAAAAGTTAAGTCTTTTAATGAAAAGTTTGATACCATTGGTTGAGATTTCCCAATCCATGTTTAATGGCATGTTTTTAAGTAAATTCATGGATGAATTTTGGTGCCAAAGGTTATACCTCAAATTAATCATTCAAAAGAGAAATTGAGATATCTCTAAATCACAATAACTAAATTAAAGTTAAAAACCAACCTTAATGATTGTGCATTCATGCATAGAGAATGGAAGATGGGTTGGTAGGAAACGATTATCATATTCTGGGAATATGAGGAGGGTACTCCGGGAGTACCAAATTTGTAACATACTTGATGACACATTCTGGGAATGTGGCCAGTGTCTGGGACCTGGTTTCTTTGATGTGTTCTGGGAACACATTGGTGTGCAACCTACTTGATGACACATTCTGGGAATGTGGCCAGTGTCTGGGACATGGTTTTTATACTTTCTGGGAACGTGATACACACTCTGGGAGTGATGTTTATTTTTCCAAGTATGGTTTGCTATGCGTTCTGGGAACGTGATGCACACTCTGGGAGTGATGCTTGTATATCCAAGTATGGTTTGCCATCGTTCTGGGAACGTATGGTAGTGTTCCGGGAACACACTGGTGTATTGGATGGACGTCCGAGATGGACTTATAGTGGAGGCCTCAGTTGTGGATAGAAATCATGCATCATGCCACCTGCATTATAAGAGATATAATGTTGAAAATTGGTGTGCTCATATGTACTTGCATTATTGTCTGTCCATGACATACTTGTGTTTGTATTTTAGTCTTTATTGATTATGTATAAGTGTATACTTACTCCCCATGCCCTTATTAGGTGTTGAACGTATATCTAGCTTGCACAAAAGTCAAGCTTGCACAAAAGTCAGTGAAGGGAGATGTCCCTTAGGTGCATGCAGAGTGTAGAAAGTGTGAGTTTGGAACCCCTTGTGCAGATATCGAGGATCCAACCAGATGGATGTTTGGACAGAGGACCAGTGACCGGCTCTATAACCTTTCTATTTTTAATAGAATTTATATGATACATATTTTGGAAAGAGGTATCGTAAGAGGAATTTAGTTTCATAATAATACTTATTTGGTATCCGTGGACTTGTTACACTTGATATATTTTGGGAGTATAATATGATTATTTTACTATGTTTTCGCAAACTCTGATTTTATTAGTCAACTTCATTATTAATCAAATATTTGTGAAAAGGAATTTTCAAGAGAAGGGAAAATTCTTACCTTCAGATCTTTTTCCAACAATAACAAGTCCAAGAAATCATAAACTTATTACTTTTCTTTTAAAGTAAAGTGATATACAAGGAGTGTTACACTTTTATGGTATCAGAGCAATGGTCCTGACTCTTGGTCCTTGGGTGTGTGGTCCAATAGGCTGGTCATCGATATCTGCGATGTTTCATGGGAAGTATGCTTTCATATACTTCCAAACTAGAGCTAAGGTTATGTGTAATGGCTCTCGATAAGTAGCTTATTCTGCTAATAAGAAGCGTTCTACGTAGTCTAAGTAGAAGTATGATAGTTGCATGCTTCTCTTTAGACATGTTGTAAACCCAGAACCATAGTGTTGGTTTATTCCGTTCTCATAGAACCAGTGATAAGGAAATCTTAATGGAGTTGTAGTTAAGTCCTTGACTCTGGGGAAGAGTGGTTACCCTCACTAGTGTTAAAGTTAATCAACTTTTCAGACCGAGTGCAGGGCAGTCATCTTCTTAAAGATCAACCTTGTTGAGTTTGTTAAACTCTAAAACTATCCTTTCTTTTGTTCCTTATGGATAAGGGTATTGATCAAAGTTTCTCTATGCCTTACCCAATCTGCTATCTCAAAGTGGAGACTCCTACAAATCTTCTTGTAGTTGTTTCCAAGGTATGTCTGAATTGTTCTATTAAGGTATTAGACTTTGTCTATCTACCTGTGTCATGATTAAATCTGATCTTAAGCACGGTTTGGAAGCCGAGAGATCAAGTGATCATGATTGATGATGATAGAACAACCCTGTATTGGGCTTTCCAAGCTTCGAATCTGGAATCCAATGGATACATATGTCTGTTTCTGGGAAGCAGTGAAGGAAAGGAGGAAGGGGGTTAAAGAAATCTTGGTTGCAAGAAATGATATCAGGTTTACCCTTGAGTAAAGAGATAGAGTTTGGAATCAAGTTAATTCTTGAAGTCGATTCTATCTTTATTACTCTTATAATATGGTATCATTGGGAATGGTCAAATGGAAGAAACACGTAGAGAAGTTTCTAAAATGGTTATGGTTGGATCAGGTTAAAGGAGTCTAAGTGTTTTCTAAGATTGATTGGAGGTTGGATTAACCCCAACTCATGATTCAGGACAGGGATACACTTAAGATTGCATTTTAATCTCGATACGGACATTATGAGTAGGAAATAATGCCGTTCGGATTGACTAATGCACCTGTTCTTTTATGGACTATAAGAACGAGACCTTTAGATTATATTCGGATTCGTTTGTGGTTTACTCTAAGAATCCGGAGAAATAGGAGGAACATCTCAGGATTGTATTGAGAATCCTGCAAGAAGAGTAGTTGTGTGCTAAGCTCACCGAAAATAAGTTTTGGTTGAGCGAAGTTACATGTAAGCTTTAAAGAAGAACTTGTGGTGGATCCAGCGAAGGTGAATTCAGTGGTGAAATGTGAACAACTTCAAACTGTGGTTAAAGTCAGAAGTTTCTTAGGGCTGGCTGGATACTATCGTCGGATTATTGAAGGATATTTTTGAGATCACATGACCTTTGACCAAGTTGACTTGGAAAGATCAACTGTTTGTATGGAATGATAGGATGTTGTTTAATTATAGTGGGGTAGTCATGGATTATTGTAGTGGACCTGTAGTAGTCCGAGCGATACCCGACTAAAATCATCTTGATCCGACCAGTTAGACGCTGGGACAAGGCCTACGGTCGGAAGCTTACACCGAGCAAACTGGGTTTTATAGAGATGTCGTATGCTTATGAGGTTAACCCCGAGCAGGATTCTCATCCTTATCTCTATCATTTACAGTCTCATCAAGCTTAACCACTTCTCCTAGATTCCCACAACTCTTGGCTAGATAAAAACAGTAGCGGATAAAGTCTATCGTTTACAGGATTTACGGATGTTATCTTATCATAACCCCCACGAATCCTACTTGAGTTCTTCCTCTTCAGAAGCCTTATCAGATCGGCCCACGACACACAGGTAATCCCCTATAAGAACCACCATGCTATAGGGGCTAAGGTACGTCTTCTCATTCCTAAGTTGACACTAGCACACACATTGTTTACTAGGGAGAACCTGTTTATCCCAACTGGATATAAAGAAACCCTAAAAGTCCTATATTAATCTCTTAGCTGGGATCATTCTTTGAAGTTCCTCCATAGCTTCAAGGTTGATCTTGGCGAAGGACGCGACAATTATACCCTAATATAATATGATTAGTCCAAGAGGAGTTATGGAAAAATGTGAGTATATTATGATTTAAATCGTTTCAGTGACGAATTTAGTTGGAATCAAGGTATTAGATTATGATTAAATCCTATTTGAGTTGGATTGGATGATGTAAGGAAAATAGTTTTGAAATTCTTTGGTTTTATTTCTAAAACTGTACTTCATAACCGGTTAGAGTTTCTTGTAACCGGTTAGAAGCTGAAAGTTTAAAATAAAAATCTAAGTCACTTGTGAAGGAACTTATGGTATCAATAAACATCTTCCTCCAATCCAAACTCAATGTCAATCACCTAAGTAAAATTTAAGGAAGGATTTAATGTGGTAAAATAACTTAATGCTTTGATTCATCATTGAAGTTGATTTAAGAGGATTGAATCATAATACTTATGGACTAACCAAAAGTTAAAATTAAGGAGCTACTCCAATCGGAGAAGGTAGAGAATTGAGCTGGATGAAGCAAAAGAGACAATAGGTACTAAGATAAGAAGGTTGTGATTCATGAACAAGTTTGGAGTTCGAAAATATGAATGACAATAAGGTGAATAAGAGTAGAATATAAGACAAAGGTGATGAATGGAGTTTCTTAAAGATTATGGCTTTGAACTCCATTATCATCCTGGCAAAGCGAACGTAGTTGCAGACGATTTGAGCAGAAAGGTTATTCCTGTGAGCTCAATGATGGTCAAGGAGGCTATTCTGATCGAGGAGTTCAGAGACCAAAGTCTGGCAATGCAAGTAGAACTATCTAGCCTTAGATTGGGAATGTTGCAAATGACCAACGAATTCTTGAATCGGATTCGTGAATTACAACCAGAAAATGAGGAGTTGAAAGAAACGAATGAGATTTAATCTTTGGAATTAAAGTCAGGGATTATGGATATTAGAGAATATATTATGGAGGCAAGGGATTTATGAAGTGTTGTCTAGAACAACCTAGATGAGAAATCCAAAGGCATGAACTTCAAGAATAGATTAGATTCGAACCCAAGTCAGCTATCAACTATCAAGGAATAAGGAATTTCTCGATGTTGGTAAGCATGTATGAGGACTATAGGAAAGCACATGAATTTCATGCGAGAAATGTCTGAGTTTAGAATAAGAGAAAGATTGATGAAATAAAGGCCCAACTGGAGAAAGGGAAAAAGTAAATAGGAGAATATCAACCACGGAAATATCCAGGTTAAGGAATCCTCGACTGAAGAAAAGTGACTAAAGAGGAAATAGGGAAGGGAACATTTGTCCACCTCAAGGTGAAAAATGTGAGGCACATCACTTTGGGTTTAGTTGTGATGTACCTAAGGGGATAGTCGATTCCGACTGCAAGAAGCTGGAGTATTATTCACCGAATTGTCCTGAAGGAAAAGGTGAGAAAGGAATGGACGAATCAAGCACGAGAAGAGTTCACCTACTGAGATGTGAGTTGAGTATACTCCTGACGTAGACAACCCAAGTCTATCTCTTCCTTTGATCTGAGTTAACGTAGTCAAATGTTTTTCGATTACGTTAATCTAATCGTTTGAAAATATCAATATTCTGTTGGAAGTTCAACTCCAATCTTTCTGTGATCAAAACCTTTATCACAGTTGGATGTGATAAATATCTGCGGACACTACAGAAATAGAAAGATCAGTTGTGGCTAGAGAGATTAACAACCACCGGGATAGGACAAATCTTTGTCTCCCCAACGAAATTGTCTCTAGAACTTGACTATCTAACAAAGTCTGATAGTGATAATTACCCTATCTTTAAGTTCATCTAACTTAAAGACCTGTCGTATGGTCTTTCTTGCGAAAGATTATATCTGAAAGGGATGATTTTGTTATTAATGGTTTGAATATTAGGACTGATCACCCTAATGTCTCAGGCTGTTAAGGAACGAAGTCATGCAGATGTTTCTTTGATCGTGCTCGAGAGATCAGAGTGCGCAGCCCAAAAAGTTTTTTCCCAAAAAGTTTATTGAAAAGTGTTTTATTTGAAGAATGTTTATGTGAAGTGTATTACTCAAAAGAGTATTTCTTTTAAAAAGAAATTCTTTCACATAAGAGTTTCTATGTAAAGAATCTTTATTATTTAAATTGAAAAGTTCTATTAGAAATGTTTCGAAATAAAAGAACTATATTGAAACTCTTTTAAGTGGGGGAGGACCCTAAATAACAAATTTTGAAGGAAGTTAAATGAAGTTTTCAAATATAAGAATACTTTGGAAAAGTGGAAAATTTCAGAAGATGAATTTCGGGGACGAAATTCCTTTTAAGTGGGGGAGTAGTGTAACACCCCTAATTTTCGTCTCCCAAATAACCGAGAAATTAATTATAACAATTATTTTATAATTGATTTATATTAGTTTTGAAGGTTTTAGTTTTTGTACATTATGTGTTTTTATATATAAAAATATGAGGTATATTTTAATATGGTTATTTTGTACAAAAATGTGAATATTGTAATTTAGTCCTTGGGTTGGGACCTAATTGCAATATTAAAAAGGTTTATGAAGAAAGAGTAATTAAATTATTAATTTTTGAATTTTATCAGTATGTAACCCGTTAGAAGGGCTCTGTAACCGGTTACACGATGAACTCAAAAACTGGGTTAATGGATTTTGATGAGTAATCACCACGAAAACAGCTCTAATCTAGTGGATAACACGCGTCGGTGTGCATGTTACTCCAATTTCTCTATAAAAGCCAAGATTGTTGAAGATTTGAGGTTGATTTCTGAGTGTTGGTGGAGAAATTGCTCTGTTAGGGTTTCTATTTCGTTTGGAGAAATTCTTCGTCTTCTCTGAGTGTTAGGGAGCGAGTGATACACTTCTGAAAAGCTTGAATCAAGGGCTTTTCATTGATATAAAACTTGTGAGCTGAGAGTTCTTGTGTGAGGAGAAATCGACCTTAGAAGTTGGAGTTGGAAAGCTGAACTATGTTTTCTTCTACTTCTGGAAGCTGGGTTTAGGCCTTGATTTTGGTCAGTTCAGGTAACTTCTAAGTCTCAAACCACTTCTATTCTTTGGTGCATGTTACCTAGATCAAGTCCTAATTGTTTTCCCCAATTTATTTGGTCAATTTCTATGTCAAATTCTCTGGTCTTTGAACCCTGTTGCTGAAAAACGTGGCTGAGAGCAGAACTTGGAATTTCTGTGGAGTCTGTGGATTTCCTTCAAACCTCAGTGATTATACTCATCAAACACGACTTTTAGGTAAGGGAGAAGTTTACCTTATACTAGATTGAGACTAAAATCAAGTGTTTTAGGATTTGAGTCAACAAGGACTCAAAAGGGCATTATGTGTAAAGGTCAAAAAGGCTTGGAAGCCAATTTATAGCTCAATTATGTTTTGAGCAGTTTTGATTTGATGCATGCAAGTAATTTTGATGCTTGAATCATGATCTAAGTGCTTTTCATGAATTGTGTGGTATTAAATTGTGTTTATGTGGGTTTTTATGCAATTTAATACTCTAAATTGAATGCATGCAAATGAAATATGTTCATGTGGTTGAACATGTTTAAATTAAGGTATGTGAACTCTATTGAGTGTTGAAATTGGTTAGATTTGAGTATTAAAAAGAATGGTATGTAAAACCTCATTTTTCAGTGTACAGACTACATAATCTAACCGGTTATTCAATATTTGTAACCGGTTAGATATTGTGAAATTTCAAAGAAAATGAATTTCTGAAATTGGTTCTGTGTTCTTACCATTTTTACTCAAATCAATACTTTAATTTCACTTGAACTCAATATGAAAATATGTTGATACATATTGTTTGGTTCAGATTGAATTTGAGGAGTTACTACCTTAATGTTTTGAGATAATTTCAAGAGGAAATTATGCTCCATTGGGAATGGATTGTGATTTAGACTTTGAATGATGAAATCAGTGGAATTTGAGGTATAAAACAATGTTGAACTTTGTTTATGGATTGGGTAGAGAATTCAAGAAAAAGGGTTTTTCTGAATTGCAATGGTTAGTAAGTTCAGGTCTGTAATTCTAACCGGTTAGCCTGAGATTGTAACCGGTTAGTACCTGAAATTGGAAAAATAAAAGTTAAGTCTTTTAATGAAAAGTTTGATACCATTGGTTGAGATTTCCCAATCCATGTTTAATGGCATGTTTTTAAGTAAATTCATGGATGAATTTTGGTGCCAAAGGTTTTACCTCAAATTAATCATTCAAAAGAGAAATTGAGATATCTCTAAATCACAATAACTAAATTAAAGTTAAAAACCAACCTTAATGATTGTGCATTCATGCATAGAGAATGGAAGATGGGTTGGTAGGAAACGATTATCATATTCTGGGAATATGAGGAGGGTACTCCGGGAGTACCAAATTTGTAACCTACTTGATGACACATTCTGGGAATGTGGCCAGTGTCTGGGACCTGGTTTCTTTGATGTGTTCTGGGAACACATTGGTGTGCAACCTACTTGATGACACATTCTGGGAATGTGGCCAGTGTCTGGGACATGGTTTTTATACGTTCTGGGAACGTGATACACACTCTGGGAGTGATGTTTATTTTTCCAAGTATGGTTTGCTATGCGTTCTGGGAACGTGATGCACACTCTGGGAGTGATGCTTGTATATCCAAGTATGGTTTGCCATCGTTCTGGGAACATATGGTAGTGTTCCGGGAACACACTGGTTTATTGGATGGACGTCCAAGATGGACTTATAGTGGAGGCCTCAGTTGTGGATAGAAATCATGCCACCTGCATTATAAGAGATATAATGTTGAAAATTGGTGTGCTCATATGTACTTGCATTATTGTCTGTCCATGACATACTTGTGTTTGTATTTTAGTCTTTATTGATTATGTATAAGTGTATACTTACTCCCCATGCCCTTATTAGGTGTTGAACGTATATCTAGCTTGCACAAAAGTCAAGCTTGCACAAAAGTCAGTGAAGGGAGATGTCCCTTAGGTGCATGCAGAGTGTAGAAAGTGTGTGTTTGGAACCCCTTGTGCAGATATCAAGGATCCAACCAGATGGATGTTTGGACAGAGGACCAGTGACCAGCTCTATAACCTTTCTATTTTTAATAGAATTTATATGATACATATTTTGGAAAGAGGTATCATAAGAGGAATTTAGTTTCATAATAATACTTATTTGGTATCCGTGGACTTGTTACACTTGATATATTTTGGGAGTATAATATGATTATTTTACTATGTTTTCGCAAACTCTGATTTTATTAGTCAACTTCATTATTAATCAAATATTTGTGAAAAGGAATTTTCAAGGGAAGGGAAAATTCTTACTTTCAGATCTTTTTCCAACAATAACAAGTCCAAGAAATCATAAATTTATTACTTTTCTTTTAAAGTAAAGTGATATATAAGGAGTGTTACAATATATATGGATAAATTAATTCGAATTGTTTTATTCTTTTAAAATAAAGAATAAGAATTTAGAATCAATGATTTATCTATTTATTTATGATAATAATAATAAGGGTAGTAATTTATAATTATGATTGTATAATATAATAATTTAAATTTAAATTTTGAAAAAAATAAAAAAAGTATTTGTGATAATTGATTAAATAGTAATTACAATTAACAAAATTTATTTTGATATGGTGTAGCTGTTTCAGTATCATCATAAATTTACAGAACTGTGTGTTTACACATGAAATATACATCAAAAACACTATCTAGTTTGAACAATGACATTATAACAGTTACATCATCGACCTTGCCACCGGCATATCCCACATAGCCTAAAGCCTGGGCTGCATAGTCAAAAGGATTAGAGTTCTTGTGAATGATGATCTTCCAACTTGTTGTGCTCTCATTGCCATTAACTTTGCAATTTCCTGCAAGTATTCCATAAACGTAATGGTGAATTGACAGAATTCCATAAACATAACGTAGTGGTGAATTTCTCATCATTATAATCCATTACGTATAACCGTTGTAAACATAGGCAGACTCAAAAATCAAAAGACATTGATTGAGGCAATCGAATTAACATGAGAACTCCAGCCAACTTAGATTATTTAGAATATAATAATAGCTAAATTTGAATATAATAATAGCTAATATTATTTTTTAGTGGTTGATGAACAATAAAATGAGAGGAGAATGACGAAGGATGTGACTTTCATGGAAGCCATGAGTATCCGTAGACTTGAGAAATATGTTATACCATAATTTGATGAGTAATGTGTCATAGTTTGAAATATGTGATAACTAAAAAGAAGTCCTAGATAAATATAAACTTTTGTTAGATGTCTGGGTGGACTCTTTGCCATGACCATATAAGTCTCGTCTCTTTGGGTTTATCTTTTTGAGGATAATGATTACTTTTTTTAACAAACTGAGGATAATAATTTCACACTGAGGATAATGATTTCATATAGATAATTTATTTAATTTCAAATTATAATTTTGAATAGATAATTTACTTAATTTCAAATTATAATTTTGATTAGAGATAATATTATCTACCTACAAACACTCTGGAGCTCAATATTCCTTAAGTGGACAGACAAACGTGGTGTCTCGAAAGAGATCTTTTTTATATAAGTACTAGTTTTAAGCCCGTGCGTTGCACAGGTCTACATAGGTCTTATGTTTTTTTATTGGTACTTAGTTAATAGTTAATATGAAAGATTAAATAAAATATATCTAGAATTAAATAAATACGAATTTATTTGTATGTAGACCTAAAATAATTTATTGATATTTAAATGAGGAGTTCGTAAATTTTTTTGTAAATGTGAGATACTTATTGTACAAATATGATTTAAGAAACACAATCAAACACGGAAAATTATAACTGGATATAAGATTATATATTAACTATTTTCCCGTTCGTCTTTGTTCTTTTTGATAAATTTTGCATAACTCCTTACAAATTTTTTATTAGAATATTTCATAATAAGATTTCGCAAGCCAGTGTATTATTCAATTAATCTTTTAATATATCACCTTAACCATTTTGATTGATTGATTCTCAAGCTACGTACAATAACATTCAATACACAAATTGAAAATTTTGATTATTTTAGTCTTTTTCAAACTGATTTAAAAAATCAAGCACCATCCATCCTCAAGAGTTATGACAGAGGGAAAGTTTGTAAATTTGAATGACAGACACATCATAATTAGAAGATGACACATTACTAAAAACAAAGTAATATTGCAAAGATGGTTCAAAATGTTCCAAGACTTAGCAATGAAATATTCAAGATTTATGTTTTTAAGCTTCAATTTCGCTCAATGAATTCAAACACAAATACTCTCAAATTAAAAACCCTTTTTTTTTCTTCTGTTTTTTTAGTTTTCATTTGATATAATAAAGGTGGACAAAAACACATATATATTTAAGCCATTACAAAGTCAGAATGCACACAACCTTCAACCTCCAAAGCCTTATTCTAATCCATTTGGTCTTCAATGTCTCATATCACAGAAACCAGTAGATTACCTTCCCTTGACCCTTCCAACCCACTTGAACATAAATCCTAAAGTCATTATAAACTTGTCAATCTCCTACTACCAAAATAAAATTAAAAAAAAACCAAAACAGGGAAAACAAAACAATCAATCTGGTCCACAAAACAATTTTTATTTTCCCTCAATCTCAAATTGTACCCTATTAAAAAGATAAGAATCAGAATCAAAAATCACATATCTAATAAGTAAAGAAGAAGGTGATGATTCATGCATTTATTGGTCCTTAGCAGAGTTAAGCTAGATTTGATGTTGCACTCGAAAAGGGGAAAACTGCTTTGTATCTTCTTAAGATTGCTTTCCCTTCATAAAGGGCTCTCTACCTTTACTCCATTTCACATTAACTAAATTTCTCAATCTCAGACAAAGTCAACGCATCGATCAATTATACATCGATTGTTTAAAATGTCTTTATTCTTAATGGAATTTATTATTTGAGTTTGACAACCAAACAAACCCGAGATGCAAACCTAGGATTTGCAATTTTCAACTTTTATACACTTTCCAACACTTCAAAGGGAAGAATATCTCCCATAATAACTACTATTTTGGAATCCAGATCCTCCTTGTATGAACTCATCCCTGTTCAAGGTAGATAGATGCAGTTATTCTAAATTATATTATATTATACAAAGCAAGAATAAATAGAACCATTACCATATTGTGAGAATAAATAATAGAGTAGTAATGTTTACTTTTTCACATGACACTTCAATTTGTTAAAGGGAGTGATGAACATAATCTATCTTATCTCCATGAGGAACATTTGGACAACTGCATTGGGTTTATCTTACTGTTTAACAATCCAAGAATTTGGTAAGGATTAAATTTTGAAATAAATAAATAATCAACGCACTAACACAGAGAAAGTTAAGAAAAGTAATGCAAAACAATGTTGGGTTTCTTATATGATTTTAGTGTAAGTTGTGCATATATTCTTAATATTAATTAAAAATATGTCACTTTTTTACTAATGTCAAGTTTTGTAAATGCAACACGAGACTAATATTTTCATTATGTAATTATTAATACATATTGATTAATGAAAATAGAAAACAAAACTCAAATACCATAATGTCTATAACTCCCTCAATCCGTAAGATAAAACGCATCAAGGAACAGATCCGAATCCGAGCCGCCGCCACCGCCTTTGGTACCTACTTGAATCAGTTGAAGCCTCCGGTCAACACAGAACGATCTCTTCCCATCTTTACCGGGAAACATGATTCTCAAACTGATAATCTTGCAAACCGTGATCGCAAGGGAGATTGCACCCACGGTAGCCATGGTTAAAGGTCTCTGAAGCTTCCCCCATGCTTTCTCTTCTTCCCTCACACTTTCGTACTCGCGCTTCAGCATGAACGCTTGTAGAAGTGCATCACCAATAATCGCCATTGACGCCATGGTGAGAAGTAGCAACCAGGGCTTAGAGATTAAAGCAACGACATGGGATGGGATTTGGGAAAGTAGGATTTCAAAATTGCTCTACAGTAAATCTATTCTAATTCTTATGGATAAATGAAATGTAAATTTGAAGGATGATATAGAGAAGAGAAACTTGAGAATAGTGGGAGGGAGTGAGATAGAGAAACTTGAAGTAGTAGTATGAGATTGGACTATGCGTGAAGGAGATTGTTAGAAAGAGAGAAACGGTGAAAGATAGAGTGGAGGGAAGAGAATAAGAGAGTGAATGGAGAGAGAAAAGAAAAAAGGGAAATTAGAGGAATTGAATGCAGTTTTTTTAGTGAAGTAGTTACGCCCATATCTCACAAAAATAGTGCCACGTGGATACCCTGATTGAAGAGAAAATGCTAACATTTGCTGTGAAGCCTTTATTTTGAAAAGATTGAATGAGAGAACAACATTGGGACACTTTTTTTATAATAAAAGGAAGGATAGTAGATAAGGTTTGAATTTATTTATGTTTTTAGTCCTCGAGGTATTTTGGTTTTGGTTTCTAAAAGTTTTTTTTGTTTTGACTCATCCTTAATTACTAGGAAAATTTGGTTTTAGTCCGTGTCGTTAAGAAAAATCTGTTAACTACTTATGTGGCTAATGGAACGTGAACGTCAAATCAGCATACATACATGTGTGCACGTATTACGTGTCACCGGTAAGATGACGTGAAAGATCCGGACCCCCAGAAGCAATAGGGCTAGAGTCGTGTTAGTGGACTGGGCTTTGACCCTTTTGCTCATGCGGGTCCGGATCATCCATTGTCATCTTCATACACTCTGCACATTTCCACTAAAGCAGGGAAACTTCAAATCTTTTAATACCCAAAAGCTGACTTTATCTCCGGCTTAAGGCCACTTTCAAATTTTATACACTTAGACCTTTCGTCAGGGTTGAGTTGATAGTAAGGAGAATATTTCATTAACTCCTCAAACTTGGCAGTGTATTCTCCAACACTCAGACTTCCTTGCTTGAGTTGCATGAACTCCATCTCCTTTTTCCTTCTTAAATCTTCGGGAAAATATTTATTGAGAAACTTTTAACGTCCTGTTTTTAATTCCAAGTTCCATTAGTGTAACTCTAAGTTATATCCTAAACTTAAGTGAAAGAATTCATGAAAATGCTAAGTGTAAACTAGGATTTGGAGAAGTATGGATAACCTAAACATGCATAGGAGGTAAGAGGAATACCTTAGAGTTAGAAACCATCAAAATATGAAAATTCAGTGATGTAATCGATTACCTTGGGGAAGGTAATCGATTATCTACATTTTGTGAGAAGCCTTAATTTTGATTTAAGGGAGGTAATCGATTACATCAGGGAAGGTAATCGATTAAAAGGCTTCTGTGAGAAATTAGATAGTTGAAGAAATAAGGGGGTAAGGTAATCGATTACCAGCTCGTGACACACAAAAAAAAGGGTCTTGAGGACCACTCATTTGTGGCTTCATCAAGAAGCCATTAATTGTGGCCACATATTCCTTTGCTTCATGCAAAAGAAAAAAAACAAGAGCAACACACAAACACAACAACAACAACCCTCACCACTATCTTCTTCATTCCTTCTCTCTCAAGAACAAACACTCTCATCATCATCATCCTCATCACAAACAACAGCAAATCAAGAACACCCACCATAACTAACTATCATTGATCATCATAATCATCAAAACCTCCATCAAGAAAAAGCTCATAAATCACTTCCTCACCTCCTCCTCTTACACACATAACATCATCATCATCATCTCTAGGGTTTCTCAAGCTCCAAATCCATGGAGAACATCATGTACTCATGCCTCAACCCCAAGACCTATTGAAGCCAAGCCCACTTCCTCCTTCACAATCTCCACTTGATCAAGTTCCACTCCATCTCATAGTTGCTTGGTTCAGGCACCTCAAGAGGTTCAAGGGACTAAGGTTTTAAGAGCTAGGGTAAAGCAAAGCTAGGACTCAAAGGCTTCCGTATCTCTCATCACCTTGAGGTAAGGAGTGGGTGTTACCCTAACCTAGGGGGTAGTTTGTAGTATGTATATAATGGGTACTAAGATTGGGTGTTAGTTTAGGATATTACACATTAGGGTAGTGGATATAATTAATAATTAGAGTAGTAGAATTAAAGAAGTAATATTATTTTGGTAATTGTATATTATGTGTATTTGTGATATTCGTTATATATGTTTGAATTATTTGGGCATGTAAGAATGACTATAGGAATATGAACTTAGGAGATGGTGCAATATGCTAGGGCAATAGAATAAATTGAGAATAATAATTAGGAGGTAAATAGTCATGAAAGGAAGGTATGAGTAACAACAAATGAGAGTAAGACAGAGAAGTTAGGAATAATGATTGTGTGAGCCTGGTCATAGAAGACGTACGTTGGATGTGTGCATTGATTGCATAAGTTACACGCGATGTGCCGCTGTAAGACGCACACGGGATGTGCGCGATAATGACTCACACAAGATCCTTATGAACGGGGTCGGTTGGGATGTGTACCAGGTCATAGAAGACGCACGTTGAACGTGTGCATTGATTGCGTAAGTCACACGCGATGCACAGCTGTAAGACGCACACGGGATGTGCGCAATGATGGTCACACCATAACTCCAATAATTATCGTAAGACGCCACGGGATGTGCACAACATGGACTCACACAAGATCCCTATGAACGGGATCGGTTGGGATGTGTACCAGGTCATGGAAGACGCATGTTGGACGTGTGCATTGACTGTGTAAGTCACACGCGATGTGCAGCTGTAAGACGCATATGGGATGTGCGCAATGATGGTCACACCATAACCAAAAATAGATGAAGATTGTAATTAAACGAAAGGAAATAATAGGAGAAATCCTAAGAGAAGAAAAATATAAGAATAAAATAGAGGAAGACACTAGAAAATGATATAAGTGAGAATAAAGTGAAAGGAAAGGAGTGAGCTAAGTTAAGGATTATAATTGTGTGTTTGATGCATAATTCGAGTGAGTATTTGATTATGTGCATTACTTGACTTATTGTGTTTGACTTGGTATAGCATTATGTCATATTAGAAACTTCTTTCCTATGTTTTGTGTAATGCTCACTCCTTACCATTTTAACACAGGTACTGATTCTGAGCTAGCACAGATCCCAGCCGAGCAGGAGTACTCTCCCTCACAAGGAGAGTAGGTTTTTATTTAGTAGGACATGGCGTATGTCATGTCCTGGGCTCTTTTGATATTATGACATAGTTCGTATCGATGTATAAAATGTAAATAATTCTTTTGGGTGGGCCCAGGATAACTCCTTTGGGGAAAGGAGCCTTTTGGGAAAATATTATTTCCGAAACTTGTTTATATACTGCTATAACTCTGATATGCTGATAACTGTTATCTGGAGTGCACTATGATGCACATTGTGAATATAGATGCCCTGCTGGCAATCTGAATGATGTAAAATATGTGTTTATCAGGTCTTGAAGGAAAACTAAATTTTGGGAAAGCTGGAAAACAAAGGAAACTCTGTCCGTTTGACGGAAGATTTTTATTATTTAAATGATTAAAGATGATTTAAAAAAAAAACTCTCAGGTTCATAATTAATCATAAGTAATTAAGGGTAAATATAGATAGGGTGTTTACAAAACCTCTCAATAAACACTTACCAAGTTGCATCTCTTCTTTCATAGTTCAACAATTGAATAGTATGATGCCACCAATTTTCAGCTTCTTCAGAAAGCATGAAACTGGCAAATTTCACCTTCTGTGCATCAGTGCATTCCAAAGCACGAAAAATCTTGTCGATTTTCTGAATCCAACGATTCGCTTCTTCCGATTTATGTCCCCCTTCAAACCTTGGAGGGTTAAAGTTACAAAACTCAAAAAAATTCCTAGATTCTGGGGGTTCAACCGGACATGGCGGTGGCGGATTAGCCTGCTGTTGCTGCTGATGTTGTAAAATATCCAGCACTTCTGTCAATCTTTCCAAAATCTCTGCCATATGGTTGTTATTTCAGGTTGCCATAGCGTACCTGCACTATGGGCTTACGGTTAAGCTTGTTTCTAATTAGAAGTACGTATAAGCATACTTCAAACAAATTCCCTTATTACTAAATATTAATGCCGTAGACTACACTTCTGGGATCATGGATCAGGATCAGTTCTCAGGATCATTGCTCTGATACCACCAAGTGTCGCACCCTTCTCATATAAAACCATAAAACATGTTTATTTGTATTTCGTGTTAAAAATCGTCTTTTCAACTAATAATTAAAAGATATTGGATAGGATTGATTAAGAGATCTTATGATAAACTTTTTCCATTTGAAATTTATGTTTATTTAATAAAATCGTTTCGTCCCAACCTTATTCGTTTGGTTTTTAATTAAAAGTTGAGTACCCGATTTAGTTAAAATTTTGCGGAAACGTTTTCAAAATCATAAATATGGTTGCCATAAAAGATTTAGGAAATATACAATATAAAATAGTGCAACCATAATATATACATATATATATATATGCATCTTAAGTGTCATAAGGTACATTGTCATCAGAGTCGAGATAGCAGTACAAAAGTAGTACAAAAAGTAGTATATAAAGTCTAAAAGTAAAGCTCTGAGCCATCCCTCTCAAAACTATATATTATATAATACATCTCAAAAATAGAGAAGATGTCTCAAAGCGGCTCCATGATCCCCATCCACTGATCAGCGATCCACTGATCCAACAAGCTGTAGAACACTATCCTCCCCTCATGATCCAGATCCTTCCCATACTCATGGGTCATCCACACGCCACTAGCTACCGGTCGACTGATACTCGTGGGCTCGATCGTCGGCTCCCTCGTCCAAGTCCTCAACTGGATCCTCCTCCTCCTCATCCTCGTCCGGCACCGGGGGTTCTGCAGTGCAAGGCACTGGCTCAGGTGATGGTGCAAAACGAACCCTCTTGGACGAACCAGGGTGAGGAGTGGCAGTGACATCGTCGCGGGGTGACACAGGACTCGTATGAGTAGCTGGACGGAACCTAAGGTTATAAAACCTACGACAGGGACGAGGTGGTGGTGGTGGAGTACCACGACAATAACTGTACACAGGGAGTATGTGCATGATATAGATCATGGGGGAGACGGATCCTTCAATGTCTCACACGGGCAATGGGGTTGGGGCGATGAAAGATGATATCAACGTCCCCCTCGAAAATGGCTCGGTGACCCTTGAAGTCCCACACACAGCTATGGAGCGGCCTGATCTCCACGAATGCTAAGAAACGTGCCATCACCTACATGTAGGGCTAGGGAGTAAGCAACTACAATCACATAATCAAATGGAAAATAATGGCACTGGTAATTATAACTCAATCATATAATCATTAAATAATAGTTCATCGAATTATATTACCACCAATGATCATGTCACAATCATGCATATGTCTAATGCATACTCAGTACATGTACATGCTAAACAACGTTGGCCAACACTAAATCTCAGGCTCCCGGAGTACCTTCACTAACATGCGCCACGTTCCTACGAACGCGTCTCAAACTTGGAAACCACATAAATAACGTTACTCTTAGAGCTCATAGAGTGCCCACCCACGCTCCTACGAACGTGTCTCCACCAATGTGGGAAATCACAAGGTACACTCTAGTTGCCGACATGCCCCACGTTCCTACGAACGCGTCTCAAACTCGAATACCACATAACGTCACTTATCAAGTTCCCGCCCACGTTCCTATGAACATGTCTCGAGTTTTTCCATTCTAAAGTATGCGCACGTTTCCCAAACGTGTCTCCATTCTCGTGGGAAATCGTCAATCAACCTAATGTTCAATGCTTCTACCATGCATAAATACTTTCAAATCATTAGGTTGTCATTCACGTCATATCACAAGTTCACACATTCAAAAATTTATTTACCTTTAATAATGTTTGAGAACTTATGTTATTGACTTGGTACTTTAAAATCCCCTTTTTCATATATAGATAATTGACAATTATTATTAATAGTCAATTACCATATACACTTCCATTTTTATTTCAATTTTCAGTTTGGTAATCGATTACTCAAGCCTGGTAATCGATTACTGCAGTGTGTTCTCAATTTTGTTTCATTTTGAACTGGGTAATCGATTACTCAAGCCTAGTAATTGATTACTTCAGTGTATTTTCAAATCTGTTTCATTTTAAACTAGGTAATCGATTACTCAAGCCTGGTAATCGATTACCACGTCTACAGAGTACACTGAAATTGATTTTTAAGTACCAAAATCAATAACAATCAATTTTCATCAATTTCAACCTCAAACACAGTTTAAAGGCAACAAATAGAACTTGTCTAAATCATCAATTTTATGCCAAACTCACTGAATCAAAATCTCACATTCAATTTGCATAGTTTCATAATTATGAGAACTCAACATACCAATTCTTAATTTAGAGATATTTGATGCAATTAATTCGTTCATACAGCATCATCATACATATAATAGCATGTTCAGATTCATTTATAACATTAGATTGGCCTCCAAGCAATTGAAACAATTCACTATGCCCTTGAACCTCATGTTGGTTCATCCTATATGTTCATACCCATTTTAATCCATTTTAGTGAAGGTAAAGCTTCTCCCTTACCTCAATGAAGCTTTTCAAATTGATCCAAAGTCATAAATCGTCCAAAATCTCCAACACCAAATCTCTGTTTTCGGTTTCGTTTTCAGTTTCGGGTATGCATGTTGTAACACCGTGATTTTACGCACTATAAATTTAGTAATTATCCTATGTGAAAAATATACTTTTTATAGTTTAATTTAATTTTGATATATTCAATATTAAATAATTTCTATAATTCCAAAATTCTAACTTTATGATTTTTCTATAGGTATTTATTTAATTAATGTTTATATTTTATTATTAGTATTTATTTTCGGGTTTTTAAAAAAGATAAATAAATAAATACATATATAGATTTTTATAATTTTGGTCATTATCTAGAACTAAAAAAACAAAAAAGAAAAATTAGAGGATTTGGAATTTTGGATTCAATCTTATCATCTTAAAAAAAAGGTTAAAAGTCTTTATCTTTAACTAATTAATTCTTGATTATCTTTTATTTGTTAAATTTTAATCCCCTATTAATTAATCTTTATCTTTTAAAAATATTTAAAGTATTTTTGATCTAAAACCTTGTGTTATAAATACCTTGATTGCCTCTTCAATAAAAATAAAACAAAAACGACAAACTTTATTTTTTCCTCTCGTTCCTCTCTTCAAAATTTGAATCGTGTTCGTGTCATACTCTTAAACTCCTCTTTCATTCCTGTTGGCATCCCTGTGTTCTCATATACTGTTGTGATACGATACTCTTCTTAGTTCCTTTACATACATATTTATAATTATCTATGCCAGTTTCACTATTCTCATTGGTTTAGTTATATCTTATTTACTTTTATTAAACCAAAGGAAAGATAGTGATATATATATATATATATATATATATATATATACACTATATCAGTACTATACAAGATATATACTACTATTATAGTTTATAATAAGTATACAGTACGGTAACTATATATATTACTAGTAAATAGTTCATAACAGTAACATAGTAATACTACTACTCTAATAATAATAATAAATTAATAATAATGATAGTATTGGTAATAATTATATAGTGATAATTTGTTTTGGGAATTTTATTATTGTTTTGAAAAATAGATTGCATTATGGGTTAGTATTGATTTTTAATTATAATATTATTGATAATGATGAATTTAATTAGTTGCTTTGATCCGTGATAATATCTAATTGATTAGTTTTTAAAAATATATTTTAAATGTATTGGGGTCCTAAGTAATGGATTGTTGTTTGGTTAGTTTGGGTTGTCCTTGAATTAAACAATATGCCAGTTAATTGACAATTTGATATATCCGTCATATGTTAATTCGGGCTAAAACCTTGAACTTTAATTTTATTTAAATTGAAGGGAAATGTAATTATTTAAACGTTGCAAATGTGATTTAAACTTCTTTTTAGAATCGAGAACACTTCCTTTTAATTCGGAATTGATAGTGTCAAATCATGTATGCATTTGATTTTGTGAGTTGAAAATTGAACTACTTAACTTCGCTACTTTATTTTTTATGATTATGTTAGTTTTTAAATATAATATATTTTTGCCAATGACCTGCTTCTATTTTATTGAAAGATCAATGGTTCTAATTTTATTTTCTATTTGATTTTAGTTTATGAATTATATCTAATCAATTTCTTGATTTAAAAACTTACCCAAAATATGATACCTCAACACTTATCAATTTTTTAGGCCCCGTTCGGGGTGGTTGCCAATTTTTGGTTTTTGGTTTCGAAAGTGTATTTTTAAAACAAAACCTGTTCGGCAAAATTTGAGCTGAAATGGTTTTTTACTCATTTTCAGAACAATTTCACCTCTATTTTCAAAACAACAAATAATTGTTTCATAATTTCAGTTTTGAATTGCAAACTTATATCACCTTATCATCTTTTGCATCATTCAATCACCACCACCATCATCACTCATTCATTCAACCACCACCACCACCACCGTCATCATCACTCCTCCCACTACCATAACCATTATGGCCACTGCTACCACATGACTGCTATCTAACTAACATCATTGTAACCGTCTAAACCCCAACCACCACCTTGACCCTTATAGCCACCCCAACCATAACTACATTCTCACCTACTATCATTGCCTCTCCTTGTACCACCATCATCACTATTCGGACAACCACCACCCAACAACTATCATCACCACTCGGACCACCACCATAGTGACCACCCCAATCACCATTGCCCTCGCATGACCACAACCACCATCGCAACATCACTACCACCTCAACCACCACCACCACCTCCACGTCCATCACAACTATCACTTTTTAACACCATCACCACATCCTCACCCCCTCCCCCACCATCTCTCCTTCAACCAATGCCACAAAAGTTACTACTCGAAACTGCAGTCACTATAACAACGACCACTGCCTTCAACTAGTAATAACAACAACCACGCAGAAGTTGTTATTAAATTATTGTGGTAGCATACAAGATGATGGTGTGTAACATTGTAGGAGCGCTATAAAAATTATAAATTTGAAATTAATTTTGAAAACTGAAAACCAAAAAATTTGAAACCGACATTATAAAATTGGAAAATAGTTTTAGTTTTTTAAAATTTTAAAACTCATAACTTAAAACCACCCCGAACGGGGCCTTAGTTTTCGTATTTAGTTGTTTTGATTTTTATAGCTAAACTCCTCATTATGTAAAGTTTTAAAGTGCTCGTTTTAATTGATTTCGACATTAGTTGTTTACGTTACGCGTTTAGTTTAGTATTTAAATTTAAAATTTGTTTTAAGGGGACTTTGAATAATCTCTTATTGGTATTTTGTTAGTTTGCTTTATGGATAACAGAAAATATTTTTTTTATGACATTACGAGTCAAACTACTAACCCACTGTTGATATTGGTTTAGTGTAAATTAAAAAAAGAAGGTTTTTAAAAGGTTGTTTGACTGTCATTTTTGAGTAGGACTTTGCGTATTTAAGTTGATTGTTGTTTGATTTTGTGTGGCATGGCGACGATGTTAGGTCAAGCGACCTTAACGTCGACCCTCGGAAGGTTGTGCATAAGGCTATGGCGAGATGATGCAAAGCAGCATGTTTAGGAGATAGAAGGAACTTTAGGATTAGCCGCAACACGAAAGCAATGGATCGTAATACAATTGGGAATGATCATACGGAATGAACACGTCTATGACAAAACTAAGAGTTAATATATCTAAGGTGAGAGAAGTAATATGTTTTGATAGATTTGTTTGTAATGTAATTAATGGTCATTGTATGACCCCATGAAATTTAATTGCTTGATTGATTTAATGTTGTTTTGAGTAAATGTGACTTGATTTATTTTATTGTGGTCTTGATATAACTGTTTACGTGCCTTACTTGTGATATTATTATCTATTATCATATATTGTGTTGTATATTATACAGTGTATTTGTTTAAATGCAAGAAGAGTGATTTATAAAATAAATATAGTATTGCGAAAGACTTTAGTAGATAGTTTGAGAGTTTTAGGAGATTTTAGAAATTATTGAGTAGGGGAGTGAAATGAAAGAATTATGAGTGAATTAGTATTTATGAAATTTACTTTTGGAAATATAGTTAGTCCCTTAGAATTAATAGGATAGTTTATGATTGAAAATTTAAATGTATTAATTAGAATGTGAGAATTAGGAATGTTAGGAGTGGAAGATGAGGAACGAGTGAGAAAGTAAAATTCTTAAAGATATAATGAAAATCCAAAAATATGAGAGGTTAAGGATGAGTGAATTAATAAGAGTGATGATTAATGTTGCTCAACCCATTGTGCGGCTGAGTGACAAGTATTGGAATAATTTCAAGTGTTATGTTTTGGTGGTCCAGAGGCCATCGCTTAGAAGAGTTAGTTAGTGAGATTGAATTGATTTGAGATGATTTATGATTGAGATGAGAGATAAATAAAATGTTTTAAAATATTTAAGAGACTCTAATAACTAGCCGTGAATGGTTAGTAGCATGCATCATGACATTGTTTTAGTGGCGCATGGTGGAGGGATCGAAAAGATACGACAGTGTTCCGGGAAATGACGGAGGGACTTGGTCGTGTTTTCCATCGAGTCTAGACTCTAAAGGGTCAGTTGGGAGAGGTGGTCCAGTGACGGTCCAGGCTGCAGCCTGTAGAACCAGGATAGCCAAGCAAACCAAGCGATCACTGACAACCTCTTTTCATTATCATGATCGGTGAGAGAGCTCCTTGTGAGCACCCAGGTGCAATAAGCTTATAGGATACTTGTACATCCTGATCGCTTTCCGCGGAGTTTGGTTGGAATGAGTATTGATTGTGCCTGGGGCACCGAATGATTTGATTTGAGGAGTGGGGTATAATGTGTCGTGTCTGGATCCACATGCATTACATCATGAAAGATAATTTAATTGGGGAAGATGAGTTCTAGCGCACAAAACACTAATCATGCATCATATCATTTGTGTAAGATGGTTGTGTTTGATATGATTGAATGACTTATTATTTGTTTATATGTGTAAATGTTAAATGCTTTTTTTGACTATGGCCTTAGCTATAGTATTGTTTGTGACATCCATTTGATTTGCTATCCCTACATAGTATCTTATTCTCGCATTTTTGGTACTTGTACCTGCATACTGGATGTCGTATGTAGATGTTGCTGATCTAGAGAATATAGGAGGAGAACAAGAGGAAAACTTCAACAAGGAGGAGCTTGGAAATTAGCATTAGGTGTTTTAGGATTTTTAGTATGTAGTAGTTTCTTTTGTGGTAGTTATTATTTATTTTGTTTGGAGAAATACTGGGTAATGATACCATTTAGTATAACTCTTGTTATTTCGGACTTATTTTATTTCAGTTTAAATTTCTCATAAAATAAAATAGATACTATGAGAAACTTTATTTATTTATTTATTTTTAAAATTAATCATTTTCCGCAAATAAGTTTTTAGTTATGAAAAATGGAGTGTTACACATGTTCATAAGAGGATTTGACATAGCAAATGGGCATGAAAACAAGCAAATAAGATCAATAACGAATCTACACACTTCCTACTCGAAGTTAAAGCAGATTTGACACTAATTGGTAACTTGAGCTTACCAAAATCAAGGTCTAAAGTGAGCCACTTGAGTCTGTGTGCTCTGGTTTCCAAATTCCAGAGCTCCACTTCACAGACCCAGAACTCACGGCGCGAGCCACCAAAGCTAACGATCTTGGTATCAAATTGAAGGTCTCATTGCAATCTTTAAAATGATATAAAGCTCGCACGATGTTTTAGTTTGTGGAGGAAGAACGAATTCAAAGAAGAAGGGTACTTGAAACTGAGCCAGAACAGGGACATGGAGTTTCCAACTCCATTTACTTCATCAACATCCATTATATAGCATTCAACTCGTTACATGCAGAGAGACATGCGTCCTCCACAGTCTCTAAGCAAGGCTAGGTGTCAAGGGGTGGCACCTCCATGAGTTTGAGTCATCAAACCCACTATCTGGTGCTGCAAACGTCGTGGTAATCGATTACTGCATTGTGGTAATCGATTACCACACCTTAATTTTCAAATAATAGTATTTTATTTACTTTTCCTCCAAATATCTCTTCAATATTGCACTTTGGATCTTCCCAAGGACCAAACTGCAAAAATGCCACTTTTCCTTACCAAAATATTTTTCCATTACTTATAACTTAAACACAAACATAATTTTAACAAACAAAACTAATTAATTTTCATATAATTAATTTTGTTTATTACATTTTTTTTTATTTAGGAATTAAAATTCGGGGTGTTACACGTAGAGCAAAGGAAATAAGAAATAAGGAGAAAATAGGTTTGGTGGGAAAAAAATGCAAAAAAGAAAAGAGGAAGACAAAACAACATATTCTTGGAACCGAGTTGTACCCGAACCGTACTTGAGGCTTAACCAAACCATATCCAACCAGTCAAGTCGTATCGCGAATCATACTACTCAATTTTTTTTATTTGTGGTGGAACAAATATGTATCGGGTACGTACCAATGCATAATCGAGCGGTATTTGTACCGTTGATCATACCTGATACCCGCTATGCATACTATTGCAAATATAAAATATCCATCCTTTGGAGGTTAAGAATGATGGACTCTTAATCAGAAACAATACGTGTAAATAATAAATGATGTGTCAACTAAAAAAAGTTTATACCGATAGCACATATCCATTAAATTCTTTAAAAAAAATTCTTATAATTATTTGACTTATTTGATGTTTCAGTTCAAACAAATATAAATCATACTAATTTTTGTTGTTCCAAGTGAAAGGGATTTTGATCACTTAAATATGAGATTTTGGTTTGATCTTTGAATCCATGTGAATATAAAAATTTATTGGGAGGAGTGCCTACTTAAGTGCCGAACTGTATTATGGGAGGTTAGTCTATCACCTAGGGGACAGAAACACACTCTAAAAATAATAATAATAATAACCACTCAGTTTGGTGTATAAAAGATATAGTGGTAATCAATTTAGCTATGAAAGATTTTTATATCAATTTAATCCTTCAAAAATTAACATGACATTAAGTAGTGTAAATTTTGATCTCTGAAATCTTTTTTTTTGGTCCATGACCGGAATGTCTACCGCCGACCGCAGTGACTAATCTCTTCACTGACTTAGGCACCTCTAATGGGTGGGACAACTGACCCCAAGATTTAACGCTGCTGCATGCACAAGGCAAAATTCAAATACTTGATCTTGCTCAAGCGTAGATCAATGTCACCGAAAAATTTAATTATATGTTCACTAAATAAGTCTCTTAAAAGCTCAACGTGGTGTTATATATACTCATATTGATCTTTGGATAATAAATTGGTGTAAAAAAATTATGGGAATTAAATTGATGACCAATTAACTTACGAGACCAAAATAACTATTAACTCCTAAAAAACAATTATAAACCATAAATAAAAGTATTATTAAACTTCATTAAAAAAAAGGTGTTATTAAACTTTAGGAATTTAATTTCTTCCGTAACCTTGTTATATATATATATATATATATATATATATATATATAGGTATCGACACCTTACGAAACCAAAATAACTATTAACTCCTAAAAAAACAATTATAAACCATAAGTAAAAGTATTATTAAACTTCATAAAAAAAAGGTGTTATTAAACTTTAGGAACTTCTTCCGTAACCTTGTTATATATATATATATATATATATATATATATATATATATATATATATATATTGCTAATTTGACAGAATATCCTTCCTAAACTTTGCTCCGTATAAGATACTTTGTTGATAATAACCTATAACTTAATAAATTTGTTCATACGTATTACTTTGATCGTGTGACTTGTTTTCATTTATGCGGATCAGTTAAATAATAGAGTGGATGAAAGTTCTATGTATAAAAAATTGTAGAATGGAAAGTAATAGTTTGAAAATTAAAATTTCGTAATATAAAATTTTGAAATCAACCTTAAAGTTAATAACGTTGAAATAAAAAGATGCAATTTGCTACGAAGTCTACTAGTTCCCCTTTAAAATTTAAGAGTATAAGGAAAAAAGTATCAGGAAAAAGTTCTTAAATTTAATTTATAGGTAGTGTAAGAATTTAAGATCGTTTTTTTTTTTTAAATGAAAGCCCTCCTTGTAACAAAAACAAAAAGTCAATATGGCCGTGTTCAGACATTCAACTATTTTAGGATATTTTTTTTTTTTAGAAAACTATTCTAGGATCTTAGATGAAAGGCAAAATTATAAATCAGTATCTTAAGATTTTCTTTAAGTTGTGTAAGTTGTTGTATTCAACAAATCGGTTATAAGGTTATGATGGGTTTAAATTAGGGCATGTTGGGTTAATTCGAGACAATAATGAATAGTATAAAAAATCAATTTTAAAAATGTTCCTTTCATTTTTTTTATTGTTAAATCTAAAGTTTGTAAAAAGAAAAATGAGCATAAGTGAAATTCAAGATATATTCATCTAAAATCAAAATTCTAAATATTTGCTTGTCTAATCTCAAAAAAGAATTCTTTTCCCGATTACAAAGATGCAACATAAAAATTAATTAAATAGGATTTTGAGGATAAATTAGTATAATCGTTTATTTTTTTATAATGTTTGTAACAATTACACATTCAGTCTTATGAAGAGCATAAAACATAATAGAAATAGTTGAAAAAGCTAATTTGAGTGATTATAACACATTCAATCTCTATTTAACATAGAGTAGCACCAAAAATTAACAGAGAAAATAATTCAGAAAAGTACAGTTTTTCGTTGTTATGGACATTAGTCATCCAAAAACTAGTCATAAAATAGTACTCTCTACTACTTGACACTATAGAGAGTCAGTAGCCCGAATATAGAACTCTATCTAGGAGCATAAACTTTAAATCAAGACCAACCATAAAGAAAACAATTATAGAGTTGAAGGAAGAAGGGATCAGAGTTACCAAGTTACAATTTGAAGTCTTGAAGATTGGAGGGCAGTAGCACTGCAATAGTCGATGAGTAGCTTCTGAGCGACGGCAACAATCACTACAACATTTTTTAGTTTAGGCAACACTTAAAGTTTCAACTGTTGAAAAACCGTTGCTTATATATGGAATAGGCAACGGTTTTTTTTCGTTGCCATTTAATATGAAATAAGCAACGGTTTTTAGTTTAGGCAACATTGAAAGTTTCAACGAATGAAAAACCGTTGCTTATATATGAAATAGGCAACAGTTTTGTTTTGTTGCCAATTAATATGAAATAAGCAACGGTTTTTATATAAAATAAGCAATGGTTTTTTGTGTGTAGCCAATTGATACAAATGGGCAACGGTTTTCATTGTTGATGGAAGGACCACATTTTTATAACCGTTGCCTAAAACTTCATGAAAAAACCGTTCCTAAATGAGCTGTTGAAGTTAAACAATTTTTTATTTATTGATGAAATAAAATAACCGTTCCGGCACTCAATAAACAGTCACAATAAAAGAATTATTTTATTATTGGTGCAATCTATCAGAACCTAAATTCCTTTCTTCTTCCATTATTATTCAGTTCTGCTTCTTCATCGATCAGTTCTTCTTCGTGCCTTCTTCTTCCAAAATCATTCTGCGTGCCCTTCCTCTTCGTACCCACACGACGCCGCCGCCGCCACCACACCACGACCCCGTTGTGCTCTCTTCGTTGTGTTCTCTTTGCTCTGGTTGCGAACACGTCCTCGCTGCTTCTCCCGACGGTGCTGCCTTCTCCAAAGCTTAGTCGACGGCGCTGCCTTCTCCAATGCTCTCCCGTCGGCTCTGGTTGCGAACATGTCGGCTCTGCCTTCTCTGGTTGCGAACACGTCGCTCTTCCACGAGCTCCACCACCAATAAGGGTTTGCTCATCTCTCACTTTCCACTTTTTTCTTATACATTTCTATGATGGTTTGGTACTGCGATTTTGATTTTCATGAACCCTAAGTCCATGGTTTACGATTTTAATTTGCACAAACCCTAAGCCTTTAATTTGTAATTTCGATTTGCACAAACTTTTTCCTTTGATTTCCAATTTCGATTTACATTTCATGGAAACTGATTTGCAATGTTTTGCTCTAGTTTAACCCTTTTAACTTAGTCTTTATACTGGATGCACATTTTATGTTTGATAAAATGCCTAAGTTGCCATTTTTCTTCAATCCTTACTTAAGTTTATGATGCTTTATTTCATATTCAGGTACTAAGACTAGGATTTTTACAAGGCTATGCTGCTGATTTTGTTTTGTAGTTTTTTTTTAATTTTTCCCTAACTCTTACTACAGTCTTTATTGTTTATTGTATGCTGTTTTTATTCACATTTTCACAAATTGACAGAGGAAAGAAGTCGTATCACTTGTTTTCGCTTGTACTATTTATCTGCCTCCTCTGTTTTGATATATTTTTCATCCTCTTTTTTTTTAAAACTACACTTCCATTTGCTTCTCTTTTCTGATTTTGCACTGAATAGTCAAAAGCTCTAGCCTTTTCATATCTGTTCTCATTGTGTTTGTTGTGCAGGTTGGTGCGTCACTATTTCGATTTATCAATTGAAAAGGGTAAAAACTAGTTTAATTGTTTTTTCCATGGTTGTGAAAGGACTAGAGAAAAGTGTGGGCTTAGATAATATATGCTGAAAATGATAATAGTAATGAGTATTAGAAATTTTAAATGGTTTTGACTTGGGAGTTGAAATTCATGTACACCTTATGGGATACAACTACACAAGTCTTGTTCCTATGGAGGCATTATTCATTGACATGTAAATTAGACTATATGCTCGTTTCTTATTCTTAATACTTCTTTCAGGGGATCCACGCAGAAAAAGATAGAAGAGGAGACAGGGGTTAAGATAATATTACCTTCTTCAAAAAAGAGGATTTTGTTAGTAAGTTTTCGGGTTCACCTGATCCATGGACTATCTTCCATGGGTCATCTTTGAAATAGTTATTTTATATTTTGCTTTTTTAAATCTTTGATTATTGTTATACTTTGAGATATTTATTTAGTGCTGATATGACATTAGTTAATTAGTATAAATATCTTGAACTCAAAATAATATATTGAGTGTGTTGAGAATCATAATCATGGCAGGGGTCTGTGATTGAAGATGTGTTTACTAACTCTATAACCAAAATCCCAATTTGATCTAAAGGTCAGGACATAATTATGTGACCATGGAGCGTGAGTCTTACATTGGCTGAGTGTGAGACACACAACTTCCTTTAGAGGCTCTCGTCTCATAACAGTTTCCCACCCTTTTGTTATGGCAGCATGTAGCAGTGTCCAATCTTGTTCCAAGAATTTTCTAGCTTCTTTCCGGTCACCTTTCAATGCTGCTTTGCGAAGGGGTACACATTGAGTGAGGTATCTGTGTCTAGCTTCAAATCAGCACCCTATAAGTTTTCAAATCTGAAAATGCTCTGTAATTGAGTGGGGTTGGGGTTGATAATGTGTGGTCTTAACCTTAGGCACTGTTTTTATTATTGACTTTAAGCTAGTATTCTTTCTGCTATAAAGTTCAAATATCAGCACAAAAGGGACAAAAGAAACTTTAGAAAATGAAAGGGAACCAATTTATTCCATCTAATTGGGCAAAAGGAGGTGTTGTCAATTGTTCTTGAAATCAGAGCTCACTTATCCGCCTTTGCTACAGTGAGAACTGAAGAAGTTAAGTACATAATAATTTGTAATAGTAGTGATATAATAACAATTATAAACATGGTATGTTACTGTTTTTTTTGTTTTACGAATATTTTATTTTTCCACAGCAAAAGGAATGGGTTCTAAATTCATGTCTTTTGCCTTGGAAGGTTTTTAGTTCAATCTGTAGAAACCAACATATATTGGTCTGAGGGTAGGAGTTCGGTTCCCCTAGAATCTTCTAATCTAATGAAGTAATTGAATACAGGTTACTGCTGCTCTAGCAAATGCTGGCCTGGAATCTTCTAATCTCATTGTTGGAATTGATTTCACAAAGAGCAATGAGTGGACAGGTTTTATCTCTTGCTAGTAGCTTCATGTTTGAATCTTTTTTATTGAGTTGTATTACTAAATATATATACTTCACTTTGAAAATCAGGGAAGATGTCATTCAACAGAAAAAGCTTGCATCACATTGGAAGTGGCTATAATCCTTATGAACAGGCAATCTCCATTATTGGCAAAACTTATCTGTTTTCAATGAAGATAACTTGATTCCTTGTTTTGGATTTGGATATGGTAATGCCAGATATGAATCTAAATACTTTTTCAATGAAGTTGTTTTAGTTTCCACATTGCAATCCTAATTGTGTTTCTTTTTTTTTCCCCAATCAGCGTCAACACATGATCAAGATGTTTTTAGCTTCCATTCAGATGAGAGGTTCTGCAATGGGTTTGAGGAAGTTTTGTCGCGATACAGAGAAATCGTTCCTCAACTCAAACTTGCAGGTATGTTACCTCGCATCAATTATCTTAGATATAGTATTGAATCATTCTCATTATTACTCATTGCATTCATGTGACAGGACCTACTTCATTTGCCCCTATTATTGAAACGGGTATGACTATTGTTGAGCAAAGTGGTGGTCAATATCATGTCTTGCTAATAATCGCTGATGGACAGGTAACTTTTCACTTCATAGAGAGAAGTGCATTTTTTAAGTACTTCAAATCTGCAGCAATCTTAAGTTTCATGTCATAAAAAAAGAAACTGCATTTCTATAAGAGTTTCATTTAATTGTGCTAATATTTATTGAGGCTCATTGTATAGTTCCATAAGAAAACTAAATGTCCCAACTGTTAAGTCCGCAGGAACAGAAGACAATAGATGCAATTGTTAAGGCCAGGTAAGTTTTTAGTTGTCTCTCTTGTGGAGAAGGAGAATACCATTATGTATTCTTATATTCTTTATGAAATTGCAGTGAGTATCCACTGTCAATAGTTTTGGTTGGAGTTGGAGATGGACCGTGGGATATGATGAAGGAATTTGATGATAATATCCCTTCGCGAGCATTTGACAATTTTCAGGTTTGGTGTAATTCACTTAGCCTTGTTGACTTGCCATATTTAACTCTTCATATTATGCTGATATGTGATATTTTGATTTGTGGCTGGATGTAGTTTGTGAATTTTACTGAAATAATGTCGAAGAATGCTGACGCAACTAGAAGAGAGGCCGAGTTTGCCCTTGCAGCTTTGATGGAGATACCTTCTCAATACAAGGCAACCCTCGACCATGGCATACTGGGGTAATAACATCATATCATTATCATGAAAATAATAATAACTTGTTAGATATGGCTTTATTGGTGAAATAATTTAATTTGAAAATCTCATGACTTATTGGTACATGTAGTACAAGGAGGGGACATTCACCAGATAGGGTTGCTCTACCCCCACCAGTGTATGGTATCGGTAGGAGTTCTTCAAGCAACAAGTTCTTTATATGAAGATCTATTCGTTCAAACAGCTTTATGCAAAGCGCACCTATGGATACTGGTGCAGGTCACAGAGAACCATCAAGTTCTTTATATGATAACAGGTACTAGTCAATATTTTCCAGCTTATATTAGGCGGGCACATGGCTTAGCTTTTTTCATGAGTCATGTTCATTTTGGTGTCATTTTTAGTTTTTTCGGTTTACATATGATATAACATGTTTAATTGCAGGTGTGCCCTGTTTATTGTGTGTCTATGTCTGTGCATATAAACATATATATATATATATATATATTGTAATGATGTTTTGTTTTGATTCTATATTCTTAACATGTATATTTTTTTTCATATTGCAGCAAAATTTGAATGTTGAGGAAGACCAAGCCGAAGATGAATGAGAAGGATATCATTGGCAATGCAAGAATATATATGTGGATTATTTAAGTTTTGACTTTTTTTTAAAACTTTTACAAAAAATTATTATGTTATTTAGCAAGTACTTATTAATTGACTTGGTGTTGTACTCTTTGGATTATGGAACAATATAATCTTATGTTATTTTGATATGTATGGTGATGATTATAATTTAATTTCATTATGGTGCGTTGTTATAATTTCATTATGGGGATGATTATAATTTAATTTCATTATGTACTCTTTTGTATGGTATATATATATATACACATATATATACACTACTTAATATAATTTTATTTAAAGTGTTGCATATAGATTGAACCCAAAATAAGTGTTGCATATGTGAAGTTGACAACAATTTTATAACTATTGCTGAAACATAATGCAACGGTTATACCAAAGTTGCATATGCTATTAATAAAAATAACCGTTGTTGTTTTAAAGGAAAAGGCAACGGTTTTCTAACACGGTTGTTGCATATTCTGAACAACAAAACCGTTGTTGTTTATAGTAAAACCGTTGCCGTTTATTAGGAAAAGGCAACGGTTTTATTGATACAATCGTTGCATATTCTCAACAAAGAAACCGTTGCTGTTTGTAGTAAAACCGTTGCTGTTTATGTAAAAAAAAACCGTTGCTGTTTATACGTCAAAGGGCAACGGTTTTAGTAAAACTGTTGCCAAATTCAAAAAACCGTTGCCTTTGACAATAGGCAACGCTCACCTAGAGAATGGTTTCAAAACCGTTGCATATACTTTCAGCAACGGTTTTTGGGCTTTTAGCAACGGTTTTGTGCCGTTGCAGAAAGCCAAAAATGTTGTAGTGAATGTCTGGATAATGGTAGCAGTGTCTGGGTTATGGTGGATGCGTGAGCTATAGCGGGTCCATGAGGAAGAAGGGAGAAGGAACCCTATAAGTGCCTCTCTGAATTTTGAAAGGTGAAAAAGGTGTGGGATCTGTTTATTCTATCAAATTTGGGATTGATTCAGAAATCCTATGTTTGGGACTTGTAATGGGACGGGTCGAGTAACCCGACAACAAACCCGAACCCGTCCTATTTCTGCACGGGTCTGTCCCTTTTTAAATGGGCATATCTTCTTTTATTGAATTGGACGAGTCTAACCCCGACCCGAACCCGTCAGGTAGGACCGGATCCACGGGTTGGACCAAGTCTTGCTCACTGTTCATTGTAATGCTATATTTCTCATGTATTTTATATTTCTTACTGTTTTATATATGGCTCACATATATAAATAAATATATATTTATTAATTATTTATATTATTAATATAACATATAGTTTATATAGCTACTGTTTATTTTTAAAATTTTATTTGGGTCAAAATTAGTCGTGATTTATCAATAAAAAGAAAAAGAAAACTTATTACTATATAATAAGAACATATTTGTCTTTTAACAACTTTATTGTTTTATCTTATTTATTGAAAGAAAAAAAAACATAACTCTTCTTTCTGCTCTATTTCTTCTTATTTATTCTCATACCAAGCAATTAACAAAGACAAAGTTGCTCGTTTGGTTCACTAATTTTTTTTTGTTTCATTCTGGTCCCCTAAGTATTTTTCGTTTGAAAGTGCTCCCTTAAATCTTGTAATGTCTGCACCGTTAGTCCTTTCCGTCACTTACCCTCTAACGTTGTTTGTTTTTGTTGACCTGTTACCATCATTGGCCAACGTGGGTAACCCGCGTGTATTCTTCCTCTTGTCACCTGTAGAGTTTAAAATGGGGGAGTAAAACGATGTTGTTTTAGCTTTGATGTAGGAAACCAAAACAACGCCTTTCTTATTTGATATATGGCCTCTTCATCTTCTCCTTTCTTCTCTTAGAAGCCATTGTGAGCCGAGAGAGAAAGAAATTTTTTGGAGGGAAACAGAGCTTTGCTAGGGCATGGGGTTACTTCACTTCTCGAGCCACATTGTCATTGATAGTGAGTGCGATTTACAGTTGTGAGGTGCACGCAAGGTTTGGAACAAGAAGGAGCAAAAATGTTAGGTTTTAACCCCCTCTTTATTTTATTTTCTGTTCTTTCAGTTCAAAATAAGTATCCAGCATTTTTAAGCATTTGGGTTTAGGTTTCAGCATTTCATCATTTTTGAGCTTTTGAGATGTTGATTTAGGGTTTATATATTGTATCATCACTTGGGGTTTATGTATTAATGCTTATTGTTGCTTTATTTGGATATAGGCAAGGAGAACTATTTTACTATCCAAGTATTTCATGGGGGCTCTTTCTGTGACTCTGAAAGGAAAAGTCTAAAATAATCAAGACCTAGCTCTATCTAGAAGTGTGATCCAGATAGATGGAGTTTTTTTTTTTAATTCTTAGAATTATGAAGGAGATGAAGTATGCTTCTGGAGTTGACTAGATGTGGTATGCATATGGAAATGAGTTGAAGGAACTTGAAGATGATGAAGGTGTAGGGGAGATGGTGAAGTTGGCTAGGAAAAATGGAGTTGTTCAAATGTATGTGACTCATGTAGTGTCACAGCCTGAAGTGATTTCTCCACACCCTTCAGTGATTGTGGGACATGAAGATGATATTGAGCATACATATGATGGAGTTGATGGTATGGGTTGGTGTGATGCAAATATTGAAGGAATGAAGGGTGTAAATGATGCAGATGATGTACAACAAGTGAAAGGCGTACCTGATTTAGGAGAAGGGAATCAGAATGCCATTGAAAATGAAGAAACAAAGAAGGATGAATATCATATAGAAAGGGCTATTAATTTTGAAGATAATGCTGACGATGAGTTGAGATTGAAGAAACTCATGGTGTTGAGTCTGAACACAATGTTGAGGGAACTAATGCTAGTGAGACTGAAGAAAATGGGAGAAAGAGGAAGACCACTACTGGTGAGGCTTTTGGTTCAGTGAAAAGGAAACATGGGAGACCTCGTAAGAATAGGGCGGAGCACAATGAGGTCTCCGTTGATCCTAGAGCCTTTGACTTTGATGAGCAAAGAAATTCAAAGAATGATTCCCTTCTTTTCAATGCTGATGAAGGCGATTAGGCACACCCTAAATTCCTTGGGATATCTGATGAAGAACTTAATTCTGAAGAATTTGAGAGTAATAAGTGGGTTGTAGGTACACTTTTCTCATCCCATGAAGAGTTTAAGGATGCTATCAAGACATATTCAATGCACATCGAGAGGAATTTAAAATCCACAAAGAATGATGCAAAAAGGAGAAACCTATGTAACTCTGATGAGAAGTACACATTATATCTAACATTAAAGGAATGTACGTTTAGAAAGTGAAAGCTAATTGGTATACCATGTTGTTATGTAATCACTTGCATGAACCATATGAACCTTACACCTGAGGACTACATCCCTGACTACTATAGGAAGGGTAATTATGAGGCTTGCTATGGGCCTATAATATACATTGTAAATGGCAGCAGCCTTTGGGAGAAGCATGAGAACAATGAAATTTTGCCTCCATCACTAATTAGAGATGAAAGAGGTTGGTGAACTAATTAGAGATGAGACAAGAGAGGAAAGAAGGGTGCTAACCAATAAGTGTAGCAGGTGCCAAAAACCTTGACACAAGAAAAATAGTTGCAAAGAGCCTGCAAATGAAACTCAAGATCAACATCAGGCCCAAAACACTCCTCAAGATCAGTCTCAAGCCCAAAACCAACCTCAAGTTCAGTCTCACTCCCTAAACCAATCCCAAGACCAAGCACCTCAAGCTTTGCATGTACGAACTCAAAGAGTAACAAGGAGTGCCAGCAAAAATGCACAAGAATCCAACTCTTCACAAATAGATACCACCTACATTTAGTCCTTTAAGTTTGTATTTAGTTCTAAATTGGCCTCTGAACCTTTCATTTAGTTGCAGCAAGCAACCCTTCTCAAACTTAGATGTCAAACAACAATCAGAATGCTAAGAGCAAAGCTACAACAGTGTCAGGTTCTTAGGGTGGAAGTGCAAAGGGAAAAGCTATAGCAATTTTTGAGGGTGGAAATGCTTCTCGAGATGCAAAGGGTAAGGCTAAAGTAGTTCCTCAGGAAGGAAATGCTTCTCAACATGCAAAATGGCAAAGCTCTTGTGAGGTTTGTTAACAATGCTTCTGCATAATCTCTAACTAAGATTACTACTAGTGCTACTGCAAAAGCTGCTACAAGGTCTGCTACCAAAGCTGCTACCAATTCTTCATAGCTTGCTCCACTTCAAGATGCACCAAAAAAATGTCCTTAGGCAGAAGTTCCCCATAAGAAGGCTATGGGAGTAATTGGATTGCTTATGATGTCATTAGGCTTTTGATTTAATTTTATGTTATGTTTTGGCTAGTTAAGACAAAAAAACTACTCATGTAACCACTACTTTGTTGTTATGATGTTTAGGCCAAAACCTGTTATGTATTGGATTTTGGCTAGTGGTTATTGTTTTGTTTTTGTTGATATGTATTGGCTACTATATGCAACATTAGTACTGTTATGTATTGGCTATTATATGAACCATTAGTACCAAGTTGTGTATTGGCTCTCAAGTAATGACTATTATGTTTTTATTTGTTTGAAATTGTTGTGATTTATGCAATAAGGTAATTTGTGATTGTGTTATAAGCCTCATTAAACAAACACCATTTCATCACTTCATTTCATTTCATAGCCATAAAAGCATAGTGCATTAACACAAAACTAAAGATAGCCAAAATACATCATACCCAAAAACACTAAACTTTATCAATCACATCCTAATGAGATACAAGTTGAATGCAAACATCAAAAAGCAAAAAATTGACAAAATCTGCATCCTTCTTCTCACTCCATACAATTCTCTTTTCATCCCCTTGATTTCTTTCTTTTTTAGCTTCAGCTCAATCAATGCAAAGCTCAATTCAGTCTTTTTGGCATCCAATGCAGCTTGCAAATCAACAATCTTCATTCGTTGCCCTCTTATCAGACTCTCTTTCTCATCTTCATCTTTCAACCAATCAAAATACGCACACCAAAAATCCTTCACATCCTTCTGTAAAAACCAAAGAAGAATACATGAATAATGAAAAAGCACAAATTCAACTCAAGCGCATAATAATATACCCATACCTGATAGAACCGGCAACCCCAAAACCTCCAACCATAATGCTCAGCTATGCATGAGGTGCGAAGGACAGCCTCCACCTCGCACTAGCAGAGTGATGGCTCCTTGTTGTACTTCTTCGATGGGAGTTGAGATGTGCAATTACATGATGAACCCGAACGCAATGAAGACATAATCGCAGGAATAAGAGATATATTTTAGTATAGAGAAGGAGAAACTCGCAGTGTAATTTAGGGATTTTAGGAAAATATGAGACCCTAAATCCCAAATTATATGAGGAAGACAAGGACAAAACGAACATTTTAGGGGAATACATGTGAGTTACCCACGTTGGCCAATGACGATGACAGGTCAGCAAAAACAAACGACGTTAGAAGGTAAGTGACGAAAAAATTAACGATTCTCACGTTATAAGACATAGAGAACCGACCACGTTTAAACAAGAAATACTTAAGGGACCACAATGGGAAAAAAATAACTTAGGGATCAAACAAGCAGTTTTGCTATTAACAAATCTATTAGTTCTTTTTCATATTTTTATCTCTCCAACTTCTCTAACTTCTCTTTTCTTTCTTTTCTCCAACCGAACAAAATGAACAAAATGTTAAATTTCCACACTACAAAATGACTTGAATTTGAGGAAACTCTTGTTACTTTATAAGGTCAAGCTAGCCCATATAGCATTCACACGTATGACACATCATATCCAGATTTGACACATCATATCTTCTCAGTAAGGGAACCTCTCTTGTAATTAGATTTTATGTCTTATACACTAACTAACACGATTTGGAGGAAATGACCATAAAGCCTATTGACTTTGAGAGAGTATTGTTGACACCCGGAATAGCCCCACATAACCTACTCCCTCATTGACGGAATTGTCCTCATTTGGCACATCGTTTATTCGGTATTCAGTATACCCGCGGTTTGCACCATCATCGAGTTTTCCTTGGAGCGCACACAATGTTTCAGTCCAAATTATTTGGAAGATACCTCTTGTCCTCGTCATTCCTTTTTCCCAAAATATTAAAACAGATAAAAGATTCCTCAATTGGGATTATTATAATGTCGCTAACTTTTTTTTATAAGGTATTGTCACTAACAAAAATCATATCCTCGGCTGTTCAATCAAAATAAAACATAAAACAAGAGACCTAGGCTGCACACCCCAAAGCCCAAACCACTTCCTTCAAAATGCCCACGGAAATATGAGCTCCGATTCCAATATTAGGTTCTTAAACAAAAATAATATAGGGTAAATGATAGATGTTTAGTTGATAGAGTGAAAAAAAATTCTACCTATAATATACATCCATTAAATTATTTAACAAAAAAAAACTGCTTAATTTTTATTTGACATATTTGATGTTTGAACTGGAACAAATATTTGAACTGGACCAATTATAAATCAGAGGTATAAAAGTGATATTAAATTTTGGGAATTTTTTTTTCCGTAAAGGTATTGACACTTTACTAATAGAGATGACAATTAAATATGCGGCAATGGACATCCACTCGAACTCCACCAATTTTGATGGAAAAAACATGTTTTGATTGAATTTGAGAAAATCTGAACCCGAAATATGCTTTAAAAAAACGAGACTGGGAGGATATAAAATTTGTTATTTGTGAGTATCTGCCCCGCCCCCCTTCAAAATTCGTCATGATATAAAAATTAAATAATTTATATTATGATAATAATTAAATGGTGAAATTAAACTAACACATTTAGTTAAAATTATTATTTAATTCTTAAGTTTTAAATATTATTTAAATTTCGGATATTTATTTATATATATTATTTTAATTATAATATATTTTATATATAGTTTATGTTTCAAATTGTGAATATAATTTAAAAAATAATTTAAAATAATGACAAGAGTTATCCGCCGGTTTTTTTGAAATCCAACGAGAATAGATTTAAATTTCGTTTTTTTATTATCGCTTCTCTTAAACTCGTACACAAATTTATCCCAATATTCATAAATATGAGATTAGATTGATGAAAACTGCCCTAAACTGGACAGTCGTCTCCGTGCCTACTTGCTAATTTGACATAATATTTTTTAAGATAATTTTTTGATGATAACTTAATAAATTAAATTTGTTCATACGATTGACCTTGATCGTGTGACATGTTTTCATTTTTCAAGATACATAACTTAATATAAATAATACACGGTGGACGAAAGTTCTATAAAATCTTGTGGAAAGAAAAGTTATAGTTTGAAAACTTATTCTTAATATTATCAACATGGGTTGGGACGAGTAGTAAGCGGTTCAGTCTCGTTTAAACAAGATCTCGGATTCAATTCTTTGTGGATGCAGAAAATTCATATTGGGAGACTTACTTGCCGTAGCCAAGCATACGATGTATCTAGGTAGTACTTGGGGAACCATGGACAACAAAAAAAAAGAAAAAAAAAACTTATTTTTTATATTAAATTTTAAAATGAACTTAAAGTTAAAAAAATTGAAATAAAAAGATGCAATTTGTTTGGTAGTATACTAGTTCCCTCTTAAAAAATAAAGAGTATCATAAAAAAAAATTATCCTTAAATTTACAGGTAGAGTAAGAATTTAAGATACTCTTTCTGTCCTATTATTTTGGTAGAAAAAAATTAAATTTTTTTGTGCCAAATTGAAGTAAAATAAACAAATTAAATATTTTTAAAATGATATATAATATATTTATAGTTGATTAATTAAGAAAAGACACACTAAATTATTAGAAAATAAAATATGTGATTTATTAATAATGAAAAGGGACAATAATACGAATAGGCAAAACTACTAGATTGGTCCTTTAAGTTATTTTTTAGTTGTGATTTAGTCCTTTAACTTTTTTTCGTTTCAAATAAGTCCTGAAGTTATTGTCGTTTAACAAATCAGTCATTTTCGAATCAGTCATTTCCGTTAATTTTTATCCATTAAGTGACACGTGTCACTTAACTAATGGAAAGTCGGAGAATACGTGGCACCATTAGTTGAGTGACACATGTCACTTAATGAAAAAATTAACGGAAAGGACTGATTTGTTAAATGACAACAACTTCATGACTTATTTGAAACGAAAAATAGTTAAGGGACGAAATCGCAACTAAAAAATAACTTACAAGACCAATCTAGTGGTTTTGCCATACAAATATGTATACAGAATAGTTTCTATTTAGAATTAAAGAATTGTATTAATTTTTTTTCTTTTTTATTTTTTATTAAGATATTAGAACAAAGGAAGTTATTATTATTATTATTATTATTTTTTCCAATAAAGCTCTCCGTGTTACCCACTTGCCACTACAAACAAAAAGTCAATCCACCATAAGCGTGGCTGTGTTCAGACATCCCAGAATCTTAGGTGATATCTATATTTAGGATCTAATCTTACGTTAAAAAAAATGATTTTTATTTTACTGTTGTACTCTCTCCAGTCCCATATATATATGTATGTATGTATGTATGTATGTATGTATGTATGTATGTATAAGTTACTTTAAAGACTTTTCTTTGATCTTTAATATATATATCTCATTTTTAACTTCCAATGACATTAATTACTTCTTTTCCACAAACATATCTATTACTCAATATTTTTTAGATTCCCAATAATAATCGTAGGGGAATTTTTGAAAAAGTATACCAAATATTTACATTTCCAATACGACTAACAATATTAACTAAGTTTAGGATATGAAAATTAGTCAAAGGGGCTTATAATAAAAATTGGAGGGAGTAGTACATTTATGAAATTCAAAGTCATTTTTAAGAGTAATAAAGTAATTGTAGTAATAGCTTGTGGCTTCATAACTTAAATTAATAATAAAAAAAATTGACTAAACTGTCACTTTCGTCCCTGACTTTGTCACGACTCCTCACTTTAGTCCCTAACATTACGAAAATCTCTTTTTAGTCCCTGACTTTGAAAAAATGTCCTCACGTTAGTCCCTCGTTAACTTAGCCGTTTGCTGGTGTTAACGGAAATCCTATGTGGCAGTTAACAGACCCCAAAACGACGTCGTTTTATTGCACAGGGACTAAAGTGAAAAAAATGCACATCCCACATGGACTTTGGTTCAGGGACTAAAGTGAAAAAGTTAAAAAGCTGGTTCAGGATCATTTCCTTCGAGCTTCTCCATCCACATGAGCATGTTGATGACTAAAATAAAACACTTCTTTCTGTTGTTGCTTTGACGCATTTAGAGGTTTCCCTTGGTCAGTGGAGTTGGTAGTAGCCCCAGCAACGCATGACAATTTATCAAGTTCCAAATTTTTCTTCAATGGCCTTGTTAGCACCATTGATGTTTGATACCCTCCATGCAGTGGACATTAGCAGTCAGTCAGACGGTTACATAGAATAAATATTCATTTTAGAAAAGTTGATTGACAAATTTGTCTGTTGATGAAGCTGCTATTACCAGGCTTTGGTTTCTGAATTCCCCTTTCCTGCATTGATCTTCTCTCTTTGCTCATTTCATTCCATTGACCAGTACTTGCATACATGTTTGCAAGAAGAACATAATCACTGCTATGGTCTGGTTCCAATTCCATTACATGTTTTCTTACCTTCTCCCCAAGTTCAACATTTCCATGAATCCGACAGGCAGCTAACAATGTCCTCCATACAATTGCATTGCACTCTACAGGCATGTTCTTAATCAAATTGTATCCTTCCTCTAGTAAACCAGCTCGACCCAAAAGGTCCACCATGCACCCATAGTGCTTTATTGATGGTTGGATGTTATAGTCTCTTATCATAATATCAAAATAGTGTCTTCCTTCATCAACCATCCCTCCGTGGCTACAAGCATACAGTACTCCCAAAAACGTGACATCATCTGGTCTCTCGACGTTCTCTTTTAACATTTCTCTAAGAAGCATTAAAGACTCTTGTCCATTACCATGTGACGCTAGCCCAAGAATCATCACATTCCATGAAACTATGTTCTTCTTACTTTTCTTCATCTTGCTAAATATTTGGCAGGCTTCTTCCATTGCCCCGCACTTTGCATACATGTCAACAAGGGAGTTGGACACTGATGTTGTAATCTCTTGTTTGCAGAAGGAAGAATGAATCCACCTCCCAAAATCTAGAGCTCCCGATGCACCACAGGCTGCGAGTGTGACTACCAAAGTGGCGTCATCAGGTTGCACCCTGCCGCTCTGTAGCATTCTGGTGAACAGGTTCAACGCTTCTTTGTAGCTTCTGCAATATGCATGACAGTGTATGATAGAGTTCCAAGCCACTACTAAATCTGTTGAGGTGGCATTAGTGGTAAGCATTTCCTCGAACAGGTGATGTGCAGTTTGTATGTCTTTCAGCATTCCATACATATGCATGAGAGAGTTGGTGACATGAGAATGAGTTTCCAAACCAAGTTTAAGTATGTTGCAGTGAAGTTGCTTCCCCAACGTAATGGATCCCAATCCTGTATCACTAACAATTTTATGCAAGAAAGTGAAAGTGAAACTGTCTGGTCTAACTCCAATGTGGCGCATCCTCTGGTAGAAATGGATGGAGTTGTGAGGTTGGTTATTGTTGCCAAAGCCCCTAATCATGGTGTTACAAAGAAAAGCATCCGGTTTATGAATGGAGTCGAAAATGGAGAGAGCGTAATTCATAATATGGGCAGAAGAAGAAGAAGAAGCAACAACAGAAAGAAGTGTCTTATTTTAGTCATCAACATGCTCATGTGGATGGAGGAGAGGGAAAATTTAGCGCCAAAGTCCACCAGCTTTCTAACTTTTTCACTTTAGTCCTTGAACCAAAGTCCACGTGGGATGTGCATTTTTTTCACTTTAGTCCCTGTGCAAGAAAACGACGTCGTTTTGGGGTCTGTTAACTGCCACATAGGATTTCCGTTAACACCAGCAAACGGCTAAGTTAACGTGAGGACATTTTTTCAAAGTCAGGGACTAAAAAGAGATTTTCGTAATGTTAGGGACTAAAGTGAGGAATCGTGACAAAGTCAAGGACGAAAGTGACAGTTTAGTCAAAAAAAATTTATTACTAGCCTAAATTTTCTTTTGGGCCTAAGAATCTTCCGTAGTTGTCTAGATTGTCACGAGATAGCCGCGACTGTGCCTTGAAGATTTTGGGGCCTTGTACCAAAAGTTTTGGAAATTCCTTAACTTATTTTCTGAATCATACTCTAAAACATAACCTTAATACGTGGGGTGATCTTAGGATGGTTTGGGATAGATTAGATTTTATCTTATTTATTTTTAAATATTGATTGGGTTAATTTTTGAATTTGAATCCACTTTTAATTGGGATGAAACAAGTTTAAATTGGGATGAAATAAGATAGGAACAAATTGGGTTGACTCAAGACAAAAATGTAAGCATAAAATTTATAAAAATATAAATTTTTCCTTGAGATAAAAATGTCAAAAATTGATATGATACAATAAATTTTTCATCACAAAGTTGCTTTTATTCGTGAGATTGTTAAAATTTTATCTATAATTTAAATATCAAGTGATTTCGTCAAGATAGTTGATCAAACCGGCTCAGCATTATTATGTGTGCAGTACATGGTTTAACTATTATACACAATTTGAAAAGTGAAAACATCAAGAGACAAAGATGAATAATTAACTAGCAAGTATTTACCATATATATATATATATATATATATATATATATATATCATCAACACAACATCTTACACAAAATAGTCACATTATGTTATTAACTATATAATAAAGGAATATATGAGATATTCAATGTTTGAATTTGTGTTGACTTCAAATATTAATTTTATAAGATAAAATTTTAAACAAAAACAAATCAATGAAAAGCACACAACCTTGATATGCATTGAAGGGTGAATCAAATGACCTAAAGTTATACTTAAATCCGTCACTACTTGTGGAAAAATTATTAGTTAGTCCTGGACCATGTGGTCCAGGCACATCTCAACCGTTAGTAATTTATTTTTATTTAAAAAATTCAAAATTTAAATAATGGATGGTGATGATTATCCTGCGTCATATGGTCCCGGACCACCTAATAATTGCTCCCACTTGTGTCAGGTATGTTTCTTTTAATTTTTGTCTGCCTTTTTTCTATAAATCGTGACGGGTCAGATCCTCGGCGATCTAAAATTATTGAGACATTACAAGTTCATAAAATAGGTCTGATTCTAGTTCGTTACCCTACTTAAAGTATATTTAGTATGTCTTAACTTGTAACCTTCTACGCTAATACAAAAAAGTAATTTAATCCCAGTTCTGAAACAATTTCAATCCCGGTTCCGAACCGGAATTGAATATGGCAGGATTAAAAATAAGATAATTTACGTTTCCGGTTCTTTAAAAACACGGAACTGGGATTGTAAATTCCACAGAACCGGGATCGTATTTGAAGGAATTTTTTGTATAACCGGAATCTTAAATGAGGGAGTTTTTTTCGTGAACCGGAATCGTAAATTAGAGTAATTTTTTTATGAACCCGAATCGTAAATGAGAGTAATTTTTTTTTTGGAAGCACAATTTTATATAATAATATAGCATGACAATACCTTGTGTACCTGTATAACCAAAATGAGAATTTGATATAGCTAATTTTTTTTTGGAAGCATAATTTTATATAATAATATAGCATGACAATATACTGTTACCTGTATAACCAAAATGAGAATTTGATATAGCTAATTTTCCCATAAAATCTCTATTTCAAAAGCAATAAAATATATATCTTCCTTGATTTCATACAAAAGAGCTTCAAAAGACCAAAATAGCTCCATAAAGTTGAGAAACATACAAAAAATTAAAAGCTAAATTATCAAGTACTATATAACCAAAAGATCATAATATCTTCAAATGTATACTATATAACTAAATTATCAAGTACTACATATATATATATATATATATATATATATCTAAATCTAAATCTAAGGTAATTCATCGAACATGAATGTTGCCCATTCTTCTTTGACTTCATCCAACAACTCCTGAGTGTACATGGTATACTTGCAATCATCAAAGTACTGTAAAATAATTTAAACATAAGTTATATTATTGAACTAAATGAGTAATTATAAGAGTTGAAAGGAACATAAATCAGAATGAAATTACAAACCAATTCAGGAATCATGACATCTTGGTGATGTAATTGAACAATTTCCTTCATGTATCTCAAAACATAATAACCACAATCAATATGATTTGGTTGTTTAGGACACTAAAATAAATTTCACATGAAAAAAAAGTATTAGGATAAAGCAGTACAAGACAAACAATATATATCAAACTGTAGACAACAAATAAAAAACAGAAACAATAGATAGTAGACAATAGACAACAAATAGATTACAGCAAACAGCAAAACACCTTTATTGTCAACCATTTGAATGGTTTGGATAATTGCTTTTGTGTGTACGTTTTTCCATTGATTCCACGGTAGATTCTTAGAGCTCTAAAAAATAAAAATTGATATTAGTAATACTTTGAATCATGTGCAGCAAAAAGAAAAGAAATTGCTTTTACCTATTAAAAATGTCCAAAATATCTTTGCGGACTTGCAAAGTTTTTCTCAATGGATCCAAGTAATATACTGTCTCTTTAGCGACATCAACAGCAAACAACACCCAATGATAACTACAAAATGAATAATACTTAGCTTAGACAATATTTCACTAACAAAAATGATAATGATAAGTCTTAGACGATGAATTAGCAAGGTGCCAGAAATGGATTGCTACAAAAAAATAGGAAAACATAGGTTTAAAAAGAAATAACAAGAAGAAATAACAAGTGATTTACCCAACGTTGCAAGGTTCCAGCAACCACATCCCTTCATCATCTTTAAAATGATCAAGCACCTTAGCAATATATTGGTCAGCATCCAAATTATCTTCCTTTTGTAACTTAATCTCCTTACTCTTAGCTATAGACTCAAGTTCCGCATTAGACTTCCTCAATTTATAGGAGGATAGGAATGCAAACCTCTTTGATAGGTCTCTTGCCATCAAGTATTTGTTGTACAAGTACCTGAAATGGGCAGGCATATTAAAAGATGATTATGAATATAGACCAGCATATTTAAAATGTGCAAAATGAACTAGTTTGATAAATTACCACATATATACACAAATGATTGAGGCATCCAGTTCTTTTTGCTCTAAGAGCTGATGTATTTGTTTTTTCCCAACAAATAAATTTTCAGTGTTATTTTTGAATAAATCTTCATCCACCATCAATGTGAAATAATCATCGGTTGCCTTTTGCAAGTATTTACGGAGAGCCTTGCAATTATGAGGGAGAACTATCTCCGGATTGCCATTTGCTCTTGAGGGTTGAAACATGGATTTTTCATGAATCTTTCTTGGTGACACAAATGACTCCTTTGTTTGAAGTGAGTTTTTGGCATTTTCCTTTTCCCCCTTCAATCCCAAAGGTCCATGTAAATTTGTAATTCAAGTCAGCAGAATGTGTAAAGTAATAACATTATTTCAAAGTGTTGATTCTTACTAATTACTAATAATGCAAAGTTAAGAACATACCACAGAAGCCTTGTCTGAATTCTTGTTAGGTGACTTCATTGATTCATCTTTGTGTCCTGTCTTTTTGCCCTTAGTCCCTTTGGATCCAGTGGGTAGCTAAAGACATTATTGAAAGTTAATATGATATTTAAATAATGTCATGAAATATTGTTATTCATTAATATTAAATGCCATACCGAATCCTCTACCACAATAAGGTGCTCTGGCCATGGCACATGAGATCCTAATTCTTCTTCAACAATGTACATTTCATGAATCGGTTGTGGCAAATTTGCGCTCAAATCAAGTGGAACCTCAACTAAAACTCGCAAATGTTTCGGGGGTAGGGGTGCACCATCAAGAGTTATCACCTTGAAGGTTATATACTTGACCTATAGCAACCTTGTGCTCATGCGGATCAGCTAATAACAAATAACATCGACTGACTCCCTAAACCAATGACAAGATAAAAAATATTAGTTGGTAATAGTTAATATTCAATTACAAATGTCATCAAAATAATTAAAGTATGTAAATGAATGACCTCGGGAAGGTTTGCAGCAAGTGCACAACTATCTCTACCACTTTGTGGTGTAGGCAAATCTTTCTGCCTCTCCATTCCCTCTTTCATTTTCTCATGCTTTTCCTTTTCCAAGACATCAAGTCTTTCTAGGACAATACGCAACACTTCCCTAACCTTATTGTGTTCTGAAATCTCAACATATTTCTTCTGACGCTTGTGACTCCCAAAATAATTGCCTATTGTGACCCCAAATCCCACACCAGTGACCCGACCAGGATGCTCAGGTTTGTTCAAGACTTTGGCAAGTATATCCTGACGCGGATCATTTGTTATCTCTCCACTTTGTTCTTCCACATGCTGAAACAATGAAATAAAAAAATAACAGCAGTAGCAATATTAGCAGCAAAAGAACATTAGCAGCAGTCCAACAGCAACTAAATGCAACTTACAATAGCAATAAAAGAATAAAGTATAACAGTAGCAGTAAAACAGCAAAATAGCAACAAAACAGGATGAATCATTCATGTACTTTAAGAAATTCACACGAAGAGACTAATTCTCTCCATTTTTTCTTAACTTTGTATCTGGTCAAACAACAATAAAACAGTAGCAATAAAACAGTAAAATAGCAATAAAACAATAAAATAGCAGCAGTTGCAGTAAAACAACAACCCTCTACAAGTTTCAATTTCACACTTACAATTTTTCGCACAATTTCACGAGCATTTTCATTGTCTATTTCGCCATTCTTATTAAATCGAGCAGCCCTGTACAACTTGTAACGGGGTAAGAATGTTTCCTGGGAATTTGTCTCTTTAAGCTACACATTAAAACAACTAATCAGTAAAGAATGTAGTTTGAATGACTAAGATATGAACAAGTAATCAATAAGATCTTAAACGTACAATTTTTTCCTCCAAACCAGCATACCCCATGCGCGAGATACGTGATGGACACTTGGGATTTAATCCTCGTTTGCTATTCTCTTTACTAGTTTTCTGCGCAAATTAAACACATGTAAAAAATGTCACTAATATATGTGATATATATGTGATATTGTGCATATAATTGTATTGCTGATACCTCAAAATCCGGCGATGTACAATAAGCTACAAATTCCTCCCATTTTTCTTGGGAAATTGAGTCAGCATATTCTTTGGGTGGATGCATTGCATTTTTTTCCTTTCGCCATCTATTTAACCTAACTCTAAAGGTTTTGAGCGAATCCCCAGCTAAACTTAGAACATATGTCATACGAGTCTCATCTATATCCCATGTGCTCTACAAAACATTATAACAATAGTGAGAAATAAACTATAAGGATGAGTAAGTATTAATATAAGGAATATGGCATAGAACACTATGAATAGAATAATTGTATATACCTGCACTTCGTTCCAAACAATAGATCTAGTCTCATCGCTCGCATCTTTCCAATTTGTTAGAGTGATTGACACTTCTTTCCGAACAATAACACCAATGTGACTTCTGAACAATGACCTACTGGTTGGCCCTTTACATTCCATTCAACCTAATCAAATTGATTCAATTGATAAATTAAATCAAACACCGGTTGCTAGATAAGAACTAACATAACTAATCAAAGTAAGTATGACATTACCGGAATTTTCCCTAATTTGTTTCTCAAAATGATCACCTTCTTCAAAACGGTCTTCCCTCGCTGGCCCCTTTTTTTCTTTTCCTTAGGAGGACTTTTCTTTTTCTTAGGAGGACTACCACCAGATTTTTTGGAAGCCATTTCCCTGTAAACAAATTAGAACACAAACAAAACATCAATACTTAATACACACATATAAAGGGGGAAATAATAATATCAAAAGAAATAAAAATTTATACACATGAAACTAATTAGAAAAAGTTCGTACATATTGTTTAAATTAATCTTCTCTTTTTTCTCATCCAAAAAGGAGACTTAGGCTTGATCCAATCTCCCTCATTATGATCATCTCTAGTATACATTCCATCATCTTCAGGAGCATCACTCTCAACCGATTGTGATGTCCCAAAGAAAAGATCCTCCTCATTATTATCATTATCCTTATCTTTTTGATCATCATACTTATTGACATTTACTTTGTTTGAATGAAGAACAATGAACCACTTTTTATTAGCAGGATCTGTGACATAGAACACTTGTTCAGCTTGTGATGCTAAAATGAATCTGTCATCTTTGTACCCCACTCTATTAAGATCCATCTTTAGGAACCCAGGCTCATCCATTTGAATGCCATTTTTGTTGTCAACCCACGTACAACCTGTGACACCCTTTTTCATAAACCAGTAATTAATGTACTAATTATACTATTACTTGGATAAAATATGGACTTGTAAGTATTTAGAAAATGTAGAAATAAATTTTTCTTTTAAGGCGGGTGCACAATCAAAACATGGAACTCTTGGAGAGGATAGTTCATAATATTTAAACATTGTGTTGAATTCGGCATACTCTAAAACTTTTTTCACAAATTAGATAGCATCAGTACTTTGAAATCGTATTCATATAATAGAAATTAAGCGATGCCATCCCTTCTTTCGTTTTGCGGAACTGATACCATACAATTCTATCGTAGCCGAATTCCTTTAATTAAGTTAAATCAGAGTGAGCGGAAATAGTGGAACTATGCATAATTATAAGATAAACATAAGATGCATATATTTATAAGTAAGTCATAAAGTACATAGTTCCATGGTGAAATCTCCAAGATCCATACACAAGTCCATCATAAAGATCTATACCAAAAGTAAAACCATAACCCTAGAGTTCTCAAAAGTATATATACAAAATATACATCACAAAAATATGAAACTCTAGAGGTGGTCACATAGATCTGGCAGCAGTAGTAGTAGTAGTGATAGTAGTAGCAGTCTCCAGGTAATAGAAGTGAACATCATCATCAACAGCAGCAGCAACAGTATCTCCTCCACAGCATCCCCACATCGGATCCCCTGATCCTCATCATGTACCATACTCACATACCTAGGGATCATCGTCCCTCCACTGACTCCCGGTAGAATGAACGACTGGCTCGCCTCCGCTCTCGTCCTCCACGGGTTCCTCCTCGATCTCATCCGATGGAGTAGGTACCCTACCACTGGGTACCGGGTCAGGAGAAGGTGAGACCCTAACTGGGCTCCTTGGATCAGAAGGGGAAGTCTCCTCGCGAACGACTCTCGAAGAAAAAGGGTGTGAGCGGGTAGGTCGAAAACGGAAACTGTGATAAGAGCGAGATGGTCGTGTGGGAGGTGGTCCATGATATGTGTAAAAAGGTGGTACGTGCATAGTGTATATGATGGGAATCCTAAACCTACGAGGACGAAATCGAATCAGCGGGTTCGGGTGGTAGAAGGTGACCTCTACCTCTCCCTCAAATACCGCGCGATGGTCCTCGTAGATCCATGTACCACTAGGAAGTGGCCGGATCTCGATGCAAGCGATGTAACGTGACATCACCTACAAGGGCATAGGGGTAAGCAATTCTATACACATAATCAATAGAGCATAAATGTATGTACAATGTGAAGATATAATCATATGCGATAATAAACAACATTCACATTTAGCATTTAGCAGATATTGAATGCAAGTAGGATGCTCATACTAGTTTCATTTATCAACATTAGATTAAATGAGTGGCATGATGTATGAACTTAGCTCTCAAGCCTATCTCCATCATTCTATGTCACTCTCTGACGTCCATCCTTTACTTCGTCCAACACTCAACAGTGCGTTGTACTCCTAGGTGTACAACATTCGTACATTCACCAAGAATGTACACGACAAGCTTGGAATCCATGCCACCCGAGCACGTCCCGTCATCCAAACGGCCCGTCATCCAAACGGTATAACCATATCGGCACCTCACTAAGCCGACCACGTCGTCAACCATAACGTGTCATCAAGCGAGCCGTCAATTGGCACTCCCAGAGGCCCTCCTCATGTTATCAAAACATGATAAACGATCTATCATCCAGACTCCAAAATGAATGCATTATCTTAACTTAAAGGAATTGATTGGTGGTTTTTCTTTTTAATAATTCCCGATGTGCAACCTGAGCAACGTCTCGTCGTCCAAACGAAAAATTTACCATATCATCAATCAATTTCCTTTAAGTCTTAGATCACTTGGATTATTGTCATTTAAGTATTAATCAATGATTCAGAATTAAAAATGGTATTTTTAATATTCTGGGTAAAATACTCGAGTGTTCCTCAGAATACTCGAGTGTTCTTCAGTTATTTCCAGATTACTCGAGTGATGAATGAGTACTCGAGTGTTCTTCATCAAACCCAAAATACTCGAGTGACTCCTGCATTACTCGAGTGATTTACCAGAGCAAGTTTCTGAGCATCAGTTGATACTCGAGTTCTGGGCTTGGTACTCGAGTGTTCTAACACAAAATACACTGTTTTGTCAAAATTTTACTCGAGTATCAAGCCAAGTACTCGAGTCTTTTCTTGCAGAACAGACTGGAAACTTGATTTTAACATACCATTTTCAATTCTAACCATTTCTAGTCCAATCCAATGATCAACAGAGTTTATATAACACATATTGAACATGCTCAAACACTTAGAACACATCAAATAACAAATTTGACAGAGAATCACAAGATTATGCATAAAACATACAATTTCACAACTTAATATGCCAAATTGCAATATACTCAATAAACTTGTGATTTTATGTTCAAGATAGCTTGCATGCAACATATGAGACTTGCTCAACACAGCCATAGAGCACCGTTTGGTCTCCAAACCATATTCCCTATTCAATCTAAGCCCTTAGAGCCTCTTGGTGGCTCTCTAATGAAAATCATGGAATTTAAACTCTATCTAGTGAATAGAAAGACTTCCCCTTACCTTACAGACGTGAATCAACAAGAGTTTTTCAAAAGAAGCACCACAGCACCCAAAAACCTCTTCAAGCATCACATGCAGGACAATTTTGAGTGGAGGTCCAAAATGGAATTGGTTGACATATGAAACAGAGATAGAAATTGGGGAAATTAGTATTTCTAAACTCTATGCAATCTCTACTAACTATAGAAACTAAATTGAGACTCAGAGAACTCATGAGCTTACCAAAATCAAGAATCCAAGTAAGCTCCAGAACAAGGTTTGACAGCAACAAGCTCCACTTCCAAGCTTCAATTCTTCCTTCACACTCACTCTCAGCTCACGAACTTGGTGCCTATACAAAGCTCGAGATGTGAGCTTTGTATTGGTGTATAATTTGTTTCTCAAATCCAGACACAAAGGGATAATCAAATGCTCCAACTCAGGAACCCTAACTTGAATAACAAACTCGAATTTGACCAAATGCCTCACCAATTCGAGCTTGATTGGCTTATATAAACAGGGAGGAAGCTCAAGCACGACGACACGACAACGGGATACGTGGTTGAGAGGTGTTTTCGTGGCAGAGGAAGGGAATCGGTGGTGGTGACTCACCAAACGCACTAACTCGTGCAACTCTGACCAGAACACTCGAGTCTTTTCAGAAATACTCGAGTATTTCGGTCAGTTTTTGAAAAATAATAATTTTATTTACTTTCCTTCCAAAACTTTCCTATATTTACCTCTAGGTCCCAACTCAGGGACTAATATGAAGAATATTTATTTTATGCATACTTATACTTAATAAATAAATTCACACACATTCCCTAAATGCATAAATACAGATTTTAATCGAAGATTAAGAATGGAAATAATTAATTATAATAAACTTTATAATTAACATTTCATTAATCAGGGATTAAAATTTTGGGGTGTTACACTACTCCCCCACTTACAAGGAATTTCGTCCCCGAAATTCAACTTATACAAACAATTCAGGATAATCCTGACGCATCTTATCCTCTAATTCCCAAGATGCTTCTATCACATCACCACAAATCCATATTACTTTGACCAAACAAATATCCTTCCCTCTAAGCTGCTTGACTCTTCGATCTTCAATGCAAATAGGCATGGCTTCAAAGGTTAGGTTCTCATGGATTTCTAGATCATCAGGTTGGATTCTAAGAACAATGGTGGGATCATGTGTAACACCCCAAAATTTTAATCCCCGATTAATGAAATGTTAATTATAATTTAATTATAATTAATAGTTTCTAAATTAATCCTTGATTAAAATTTGTGTTCATATAACTAGTTGATGTGTGGAAATTATTTAATAAATAATTTCAATGCATAAAATAAGAGTTTTGCATATTAGTCCCTGGGTTGGGACCTAGAAGAAATTATAGGAAAGGTTTTGGAGGGAAAGCAAATAAAATAATTATTTTTCAAAATCTGGGTAAAACACTCGAGTATTTTCTGGAATACTCGAGTATTCTGGGTCAAACTGCACGAGTTAGTGCGTTTGATGAGTCACAGCCAACGAGTTCGCTTTATTGACACGATTACACCATCTCCAACAGCTCAAGGATGTCGTGTCGCACTGCTTGAACCTTCTCCATGTCTATATAAGCTTATCAACCACGAATTCGTGGGAATTTTGCTCAATCTTGCTTGTGTTGACATAGTTAGGGTTTCGAATTCGTATCGTTCGATTCTCTTTTGATTCTAAGTGTTAGGCTTCGAGTGATACACCAATACAAAGCTCACATCACGAGCTTTGTATAGACACCAAAGTTGTGAGGTTTGAGTGTGTGGATTGAGAGAATCGAAGGCTTGAAGTGAAGCTGTCCTTGCTTGAGTTGGTGTCTGGAGCTTACTTTGATCATCGATTTCGGTAAGCTCGTGAATCCCTGAGTCTCAAACTTAATTCCTTTAGTTAGTTGATGTTGTATAGAGTCTAGAAATCTAATTTTACCCAATTCTTATCTCTGTTTTGTGGGTAAACCAATTCGGTTTTGGTGATGCACTCAAAACTGCTCTGCATGTGAAGTTCAAGTTGATTTCTGGTGTTGGAGCTCTTTTCTTGGATTTCTTTCTGTTGATTCACATCTGAGAGGTAAGGGGAAGTAATTATATTCACTAGATAGAGTTTGAAATCCATTAAATGTGTTAGAGAGCCACCAAGAGGCTCTAAGGGCTTAGATTCTATAGGAACTTTGGTTTGGAGACCAATCCATGCTCTAAATCCGTATTGAGCAAGTTTGTTATCATGCATGTGAACTTAAATGAGCTTTGTTTCATGAATATTATGCTTATTGTGTGATTTGAGGTATTGAGTTGTTAAAATGCCTTTTTATGCATAATCAATGATTTCTCTGTCAATTCTGTGTTTTGAATTGAAATAAGTGTTGTAACATGTTTGATTAATGATATGTTAACTCTGTGGATCCCTGAAATGGACTTAAATTGAGTAGAAATGAAAATGGCATGTTAAAACCAGTTTTCAATACTGTCAGCTGCGAAACACTCGAGTAAATGGCAAAGTACTCAAGTAAATCGTGTTCAAAATAAAGTAAATTTCATAAGAACACTCGAGTATTTTGTCTGGTACTCGAGTATTGGGCATGAACTGAGAATTGTTATAGGTCAAACACTCGAGTCATTCAAAGTCACTCGAGTATTCTGGAAAAGTCGAAGAACACTCGAGTAACTCATGAACTACTAGAGTAAATTGTTGAAATTAAAACCCAAATCCTCAGAAAGACATGAACACTCGAGTAAGCTTAAGAACACTCGAGTAATCTGGAAAATCTCCAGAACACTCGAGTACTCTGAACTTTACTCAAGTAAAATGCCCAGAATCTGAAAACATCATTTTCAATTCTAACTTAATTAATTAAGGAATAATTAAGGATAATTCAAGGGATCAAAGACTTAGGGAAATTGATAAATACAAATAGGTCGTTCGGTGACGATCCATTTTGAAAATTAAGCCTAGGTGGCAAGTAAAGTATTAATCAATTTCCCCTAAGTCTAAAATGCATTCATTCTGGAGTTTGGATGGTAGGACGTATTCATGTTTCGATAAACATGTGGAGGGCCTCTGGGAGTGCCAATACGCTTGCTTGATGACACGTCGTTGACGTGGTCGGCTTTGTGGATGCCGATATGGATATATCGTCTGGATGACGATCCGTTTGGATGACGGGATATGCTCGGGTGGCATGGATACCAAGCTTGACGTGTACATTCTAGGTGAATGTACGAATTGTTGTATACCTAGGAATACAACGCACTGTGGAGTGCTAGGTTGTCAGGGATGGACGTTAGAGAGTGACTTAGAAATGTGGAGATAAGTTGAGAGTTAAAATCATGCATCATGTCATTCACTTAATGCAAATGATATACCTGAATTAAGTGTGAGCATCCTATGTGCATCTGATACTTGCTAAATGCTAATTGTGTTTGTTATTAATTGATGCATTATAATCTTTCATATGTTGCATGATTTATTGTCTATTGATTATGTGAGTAGAATTGCTTACCCCTATGCCCTTGTAGGTGATGTCTCGTTACATTGCTTGCATCGAGATCCGGCCACTTCCTAGTGGTGTATGGATCTATGAGGACCATCGCGCGGTGTATGAGGGGGAGGTAGAGTTCACATTCTACCACCCTAACCCGCTGATGCGATTCCGTCCTCGTAGGTTTAGGATTCCCATCATATACACTATGCATGTACCCCCGTTTTATACTTATCATGGACCACCTCCCAGGCGACCAGCTCGCTCTTACCATAGTTTTCATTTTCGACCTACCCGCTCTCACCCTTTTACTTCGAGAGTTGTCCGCGAGGAGACTCCCCCTTCTTATCTGAGGGGCCCCGTCAGGGTTTCACCATCACCTGACCCGGTACCCAGTGGTAGGGTACACTCTCCTTCGGATGAGATCGAGGAGGATCCGGTGGAGGACGAGAGTGGGAGCGAGCCGGTCGTGCATTCTACTGGGAGTGACTGGAGGGACGATGATCCCTAGGTACATGTATATGGTGTATGATGTGGATCCGAGGATCCGGTGTGTGGAGGAGATGTGCTGCTGCTGCTGTGATGATGATGCTACTACCTTATTACCTATGTTTTTGGGAGACTACTGCTGCTACTACTACTGCATCTGATGCTGATGGATCTACGTGACTATCCCTGGGGTTGTATTTTGATGATGTATATATTGTACATATGTTTTACTCTAGGGTTATAGTATCATGGTGATGTAGATCTGTTTATATGGACTTGTTATATTTTGGAACTTGGTGACTTATCTCATGGACTATGTATGTATGACTCTTTCGTATATATGAAAATCTATGTTTATATTATATCAGTTGCATAGTCCAGTAATTTCCGCTTACTCTGATTTAACTTATAAATGAGCTCGGCTATAAGTATTAATTGACGGTATCAGTTTTATTGAACAAAGTATGGGTAGCTTCAATTGATTGTAAAATGTAAAGAAATTTCTAAAGAACGAACGTTATCCTGCTTGAGAAAAGGTTTTAGAAATCGCCGAACTCGATACAAGTGTTTTAAAGGATTTTAGAATTTATTCTCCAAGAGTTCCATTAGATGAATTGTGCACCCGCTTTAAAGAAAATTTTATTTACCATATTTTCAAAGCTCACAAGTCCATATATTATCCAATATAAAGCATAAATACTATATTATATTTGGGTAATCCGGAAGGGTGTCACACTTAGTGGTATCAGAGAAAAAGTCAGATCCTGCAGTAGTAGAAGTGGTTCCAGAAAGGTAGCCATCAACATCAAGCAAGTATCTCCAAAGCACTTATTACCTTGAATGCTGTTATTTTGATTGTTAAAGGTTTGAATACCCTGAATTGTTTGTATCTTGTCTCTTTTGAGTACAAGACGCAATTGATTGTAGATCTAATAAGCTTAGGATAGAGCCTTAGTATAGGTGGTGCAATGGAAGTTTCTTTAAGTTCAACATATGTGACCGTAAGCCCATAGCGCAGGTCTAATATGGCAACTAGAAACCAAAATCACACCAACGCGATGTTGGAGCGAATCACCACGGTATTGGAAGCCATGCAAAGGCAGTCTCAGCAACCATCTCAACCGGCTAATCCGTCTCATCAGTGTAATATGGGAAACACTGAGGCGAAGACTCTGGCTGATTTTAGGAGCTGCAATCCGCCAAAGTTTGAAGGAGGATTTAAACCGGAGGAAGCCATCAAATGGATTCATACTATGGACAAGATTTTGAGGACTTTGGAGTGTTCTGATGTTCAGAAGGTGGCATATGCAACCTATATGTTGGAGGATGAAGCGGAGAATTGGTGGAATCACACCATGCAGCTTCTGCAATATGAAGGAAGAGATGTAAGCTGGGGAATATTCATGGAAAAATTTCTTCAGAAATATTTTCCTGAGGATCTAAGGAGGAAAAAGGAAGTGGAATTCTTGCAGTTGAAGCAAGGTAACATGAGTGTGGGTGAGTACGCGACAAACTTTGAAGAGCTGATGAAGTACTCTCCATACTATCAGAACAATCCAGATGAGAGAAGCAAGTGCATTAAGTTTGAAGGAGGTTTGAGGCCAAAGTTGAAGTCGATCTTCAGTTACCAGCGGATTCAAAGTTTTCCTGCACTCGTGGACATGTGTAGGATGTATGAAGACGACACCAAAGCTGAGGAGGTGCAAGTCTCGGAAAAGAAGGACAATCAAGGCTATGGATCTCAAAAGCGTAAAGGTTTCAACAACCGGGGCAAAGGTTCGTATGATTGTCGGGGAAAAGGCAAAGGAAAAGCTGGTGGTTTTGAGGGAAGGAATTATCGGAATGAAGCTCCATTCTGCGACAAGTGCAAGCGCAATCACTATGGTAGGGTATGTTGGGGAACCAGTGGATGTTTTAACTGTGGAAAGCCGGGACACTTTGCAAGAGATTGCAAGGAACCAGCCAAGGCCAATTCCAGAGGAGCTGCAGATAGACCGGTGACTCAAGGAAGGGTCTTCACCCTTAGTGGTGTGGAAGCGAATCGATCTTCTGATCTGGTGCAAGGTAAATACTTGCTTAATGGTCAGTTTTGCCATGTTTTGTTTGACTCCGGTGCAACGCATTCATTTGTTTCATATGAATGTGTAAACCGTTTAGGCTTGCTCATGTCTGAAATGCCTTATGTTCTTAAAGTAGAAACCCCTACCAATGCTCCTGTAATGGTTTCTAGAGCATGTCTTAACTGTTGTATAGAAGTGTTAGGACAGACCTCTGAAGTAGATTTGATCTGCTTACCTTTAGCACAATTAGATGTGATCTTGGGGATGGACTGGTTAAGTCAGAACTAAGTGATCATTGACTGTGATAGAAAACTGGTAACCTATAGAAACCCAAAACCATCTGGTTACGTGTGTCTATTCATTGCTGAGATGGAGGAAGTTGGTCCGAAGATGGAAGAGATTCCTGTTGTCCAAGAGTTTCCGGAAGTGTTTGCTGACGAGATCCCTGGTCTGCCACCAAGAAGGAGATTGAATTCCGTATCGACCTAATTCCGGGAGCTGGTCCCATTTCTATCGCTCCCTATAGAATGGCACCACCGGAAATGGCGGAAATGAAGAAGCAGATTGAGGAGCTGCTGCAGAAACAGATGATTCGACCAAGCGTGTCACCTTGGGGTGCTCCTGTCTTGTTCGTCAGGAAGAAAGATGGTAGTATGAGGATGTGCATCGACTATCGACAACTTAATAAGGTCACCATCAAGAACAAGTATCCGTTGCCACGGATAGATGACCTTATGGATCAAGTTCGTGGGGCTTCAGTATTTTCCAAGATTGATTTGAGGTCGGGGTACCATCAGATCAGAATTAGAGAAGAGGATATCTCTAAGACTGCATTTCGATCTCGATACGGACATTATGAATATGTCGTAATGCCGTTCGGATTGACTAATGCACCAGCTATCTTCATGGACTATATGAATCGAATCTTTAGACCTTATTTAGATTCATTCGTGGTTGTGTTCATTGATGATATTCTGATTTACTCTAAGAGCCCGGAGGAGCATGCTGAACACTTGAAGATAGTGTTGAGCATCTTGAAGGAGAAGCAATTGTACGCCAAACTTACAAAATGTGAGTTCTGGCTGAAGGAGGTTAAGTTCTTGGGGCATGTGATTTCAGACAAAGGAATAGCCGTTGATCCGACGAAGGTAAGTTCGGTTTTGCAATGGGAGCAACCAAAGTCGGTCACGGAAGTCAGAAGTTTTCTTGGTTTGGCTGGGTATTATAGAAGGTTCATCGAAGGTTTCTCGAAGATTGCACTGCCTCTGACGAAGTTGACTAGGAAAGATCAACCATTTCTGTGGGATGAGAAATGTGAAAATAGTTTTCAAGAGCTGAAGGAAAGGTTGACATCGTCTCCTGTATTGGTGTTGCCCGATACACAGAAGAGTTTTGATGTGTACTGTGACGCGTCGAAACAAGGTCTTGGGTGTGTTTTGATGCAAGTGGGGCAAGTTGTCGCCTACGCTCGAGACAGCTAAAAGTTCATGAGATGAACTATCCAACTCACGATCTGGAGTTGGCAGCTGTGGTGTTTGCCTTAAAGATTTGGAGGCACTATCTCTATGGCACTACGTTCCGGGTGTTTAGTGACCATAAGAGTTTAAAATACCTCTTTGATCAAAAGGAGTTGAATATGAGGCAACGCCGATGGATGGAGTTTTTGAAGGATTATGAGTTTGAGCTCCATTATCATCCTGGGAAGGCAAACGTTGTGGCGGATGCATTGAGTAGAAAGGCAATGCACATCAGTGTGATGATGGTCAGAGAAGCTGCACTGATAGAGGAATTTCGAGATTTGAGTCTGACGATGCAAGTGGAGCCGACAAGTATCAAGTTGGGGATGCTACAGATTGCTAACGAGTTTCTACAAAGGATACGGGAATTGCAACACAAGGATGGGAAACTCATGGAAAAGAGGAAGTTGATGCAAGAAGGTAAGGAGTTGGAATTTCAAGAAGGGAAGGATGGAATCCTTCGCTTTAAAACGAGGATTTGTGTGCCTGATGATTTGGAAGTGAGAAGGATGATTTTGGATGAAGCGCATAAGAGTAAGATGAGTATGCATCCGGGAGCTACTAAAATGTACCAGGACTTAAAGAAGCTATTTTGGTGGCCTGGTTTGAAGAGAGAGGTAGCTGAATATGTGGCATGTTGTTTGGTATGTCAAAAGGCCAAGGTGGAACATCAAAGGCCAGGAGGAGAGTTACTTCCTTTAGAGATCCCGTTGTGGAAATGGGATAGCATCTCGATGGATTTTGTGTCGGGATTGCCAAAGACATCTACTGGTCATGATGCAATTTGGGTGATCGTGGACCGTTTGACCAAGTCAGCGCATTTCATTCCCGTAAATATGCGCTACTCATTGGAAAAGCTCACTCAGTTGTACATCAAGGAAGTTGTTCGTCTGCACGGAGTACCATCAAGCATTGTGTCTGATCGCGATCCAAGGTTTACATCAAAGTTTTGGGAAGATCTGCATAGAGCCTTGGGTTCAAGATTGAAAGGACTATTCAGTCATTGGAGGACATTCTACGAGCCTGTGCTTTGGAAGGACAAGGGAATTGGGAGCAAATGTTGCCACTCATGGAGTTCACTTACAACAACAGCTATCACACGAGCATTGGAATGGCACCATTTGAAGCTTTGTATGGGAGAAAGTGTCAGACGCCGTTATGCTGGTTTCAAGTGGGGGAGAATTCTCCGGTTGGGCCAGATTTTGTGCAAGAGACCACGGAGCAGATCAAAATGATACAAGAGAAGATGAGGGCAGCTCAAAGTAGGCAGAAAAGCTATGCTGATAGAAGGAGAAAAACCTTAGAGTTTGCTGAAGGAGACCACGTGTTCATTAGACTAGTACCAACCAAAGGTGTTAGTAGAGCCTTGAAAACCCAGAAATTATCACCTAAGTTCATTGGTCCCTACCAAATTCTCAAAAGAATCGGGCCAGTAGCTTATCAGTTAGCCCTGCCTCCATCATTAGCTAACCTCCACAATGTGTTCCATGTGTCTCAGTTGAAGAAATATGTCCATGACCCCACCATTGTCCTTAGAATCCAACCGGATAACTTAGAAGCTCATAAGAACCTAACCTTCAAAGTTGTGCCAGTTCGCATCGAAGATCGAAGAATCAAGGAGCTGAGAGGGAAGGATATCCATCTGGTCAAGGTTGTCTGGGTCTGCGGAGATGTAATAGAAGCATCATGGGAGTTAGAGAATAAGATGCGTCAGGATTATCCTGACTTGTTTGTATGAGTTGAATTTCGGGGACGAAATTCCTTGTAAGTGGGGGAGTAGTGTAACACCCCAAAATTTTAATCCCCGATTAATGAAATGTTAATTATAATTTAATTATAATTAATAGTTTCTAAATTAATCCTTGATTAAAATTTGTGTTCATATAACTAGTTGATGTGTGGAAATTATTTAATAAATAATTTCAATGCATAAAATAAGAGTTTTGCATATTAGTCCCTGGGTTGGGACCTAGAAGCAATTATAGGAAAGGTTTTGGAGGGAAAGTAAATAAAATAATTATTTTTCAAAATCTGGGTAAAACACTCGAGTATTTTCTGGAATACTCGAGTATTCTGGGTCAAACTGCACGAGTTAGTGCGTTTGATGAGTCACAGCCAACGAGTTCACTTTGTTGACACGATTACACCATCTCCAACAGCTCAAGGATGCCGTGTCGCACTGCATGAACCTTCTCCATGTCTATATAAGCTTATCAACCACGAATTCGTGGGAATTTTGCTTAATCTTGCTTGTGTTGACATAGTTAGGGTTTCGAATTCGTCTCGTTCGATTCTCTTTTGATTCTAAGTGTTAGGCTTCGAGTGATACACCAATACAAAGCTCACATCACGAGCTTTGTATAGACACCAAAGTTGTGAGGTTTGAGTGTGTGGATTGAGAGAATCGAAGGCTTGAAGTGAAGCTGTCCTTGCTTGAGTTGGTGTCTAGAGCTTACTTTGATCATCGATTTCGGTAAGCTCGTGAATCCCTGAGTCTCAAACTTAATTCCTTTAGTTAGTTGATGTTGTATAGAGTCTAGAAATCTAATTTTCCCCAATTCTTATCTCTGTTTTGTGGGTAAACCAATTCGGTTTTGGTGATGCACTCAAAACTGCTCTGCATGTGAAGTTCAAGTTGATTTCTGGTGTTGGAGCTCTTTTCTTGGATTTCTTTCTATTGATTCACATCTGAGAGGTAAGGGGAAGTAATTATATTCACTAGATAGAGTTTGAAATCCATTAAATGTGTTAGAGAGCCACCAAGAGGCTCTAAGGGCTTAGATTCTATAGGAACTTTGGTTTGGAGACCAATCCATGCTCTAAATCCGTATTGAGCAAGTTTGTTATCATGCATGTGAACTTAAATGAGCTTTGTTTCATGAATATTATGCTTATTGTGTGATTTGAGGTATTGAGTTGTTAAAATGCCTTTTTATGCATAATCAATGATTTCTCTGTCAATTCTGTGTTTTGAATTGAAATAAGTGTTGTAACATGTTTGATTAATGATATGTTAACTCTGTGGATCCCTGAAATGGACTTAAATTGAGTAGAAATGAAAATGGAATGTTAAAACCAGTTTTCAATACTGTCAGCTGCGAAACACTCGAGTAAATGGCAAAGTACTCGAGTAAATCGTGTTCAAAATAAAGTAAATTTCATAAGAACACTCGAGTATTTTGTCTGGTACTCGAGTATCGGGCATGAACTGAGAATTGTTATAGGTCAAACACTCGAGTCATTCAAAGTCACTCGAGTATTCTGGAAAAGTCCAAGAACACTCGAGTAACTCATGAACTACTCGAGTAAATTGTTGAAATTAAAACCCAAATCCTCAGAAAGACATAAACACTCGAGTAAGCTTAAGAACACTCGAGTAATCTGGAAAATCTCCAGAACACTCGGGTATTCTGAACTTTACTCGAGTAAAATGCCCAGAATCTGAAAACATCATTTTCAATTCTAACTTAATTAATTAAGGAATTATTAAGGATAATTCAAGGGATCAAAGACTTAGGTAAATTGATAAATACAAATAGGTCGTTCGGTGACGATCCATTTTGAAAAATAAGCCTAGGTGGCAAGTAAAGTATTAATCAATTTCCCCTAAGTCTAAAATGCATTCATTCTGGAGTTTGGATGGTAGGACGTATTCATGTTTCGATAAACATGTGGAGGGCCTCTGGGAGTGCCAATACGCTTGCTTGATGACACGTCGTTGACGTGGTCGGCTTTGTGGATGCCTATATGGATATATCGTCTGGATGACGATCCGTTTGGATGACGGGATATGCTCGGGTGGCATGGATACCAAGCTTGACGTGTACATTCTAGGTGAATGTACGAATTGTTGTATACCTAGGAATATAACGCACTGTGGAGTGCTGGGTTGTCAGGGATGGACGTTAGAGAGTGACTTAGAAATGTGGAGATAAGTTGAGAGTTAAAATCATGCATCATGTCATTCACTTAATGCAAATGATATACCTGAATTAAGTGTGAGCATCCTATGTGCATCTGATACTTGCTAAATGCTAATTGTGTTTGTTATTAATTGATGCATTATTATCTTTCATATGTTGCATGATTTATTCTCTATTGATTATGTGAGTAGAATTGCTTACCCCTATGCCCTTGTAGGTGATGTCTCGTTACATTGCTTGCATCGAGATCCGGCCACTTCCTAGTGGCGTATGGATCTATGAGGACCATCGCGCGGTGTATGAGGGGGAGGTAGAGTTCACATTCTACCACCCTAACCCGCTGATGCGATTCCGTCCTCGTAGGTTTAGGATTCCCATTATATACACTATGCATGTACCCCCGTTTTATACTTATCATGGACCACCTCCCAGGCGACCAGCTCGCTCTTACCATAGTTTTCATTTTCGACCTACCCGCTCTCACCCTTTTACTTCGAGAGTTGTCCGCGAGGAGACTCCCCCTTCTTATCCGAGGGGCCCCGTCAGGGTTTCACCATCACCTGACCCGGTACCCAGTGGTAGGGTACACTCTCCTTCGGATGAGATCGAGGAGGATCCGGTGGAGGACGAGAGTGGGAGCGAGCCGGTCGTGCATTCTACTGGGAGTGACTGGAGGGACGATGATCCCTAGGTACATGTATATGGTGTATGATGTGGATCCGAGGATCCGGTGTGTGGAGGAGATGTGCTGCTGCTGCTGTGATGATGATGCTACTACCTTATTACCTATGTTTTTGGGAGACTACTGCTGCTACTACTACTGCATCTGATGCTGATGGATCTACGTGACTATCCCTGGGGTTGTATTTTGATGATGTATATATTGTACATATGTTTTACTCTAGGGTTATAGTATCATGGTGATGTAGATCTGTTTATATGGACTTGTTATATTTTGGAACTTGGTGACTTATCTGGACTATGTATGTATGACTCTTTCGTATATATGAAAATCTATGTTTATATTATATCAGTTGCATAGTCCAGTAATTTCTGCTTACTCTGATTTAACTTATAAATGAGCTCGGCTATAAGTATTAATTGACGGTATCAGTTTTATTGAACAAAGTATGGGTAGCTTCAATTGATTGTAAAATGTAAAGAAATTTCTAAAGAACGAACGTTATCCTGCTTGAGAAAAGGTTTTAGAAATCGCCGAACTCGATACAAGTGTTTTAAAGGATTTTAGAATTTATTCTCCAAGAGTTCCATTAGATGAATTGTGCACCCGCTTTAAAGAAAATTTTATTTACCATATTTTCAAAGCTCACAAGTCCATATATTATCCAATATAAAGCATAAATACTATATTATATTTGGGTAATCCGGAAGGGTGTCACATCATGGACATACCTCTTTAACTTAGACACGTGAAACACATTGTGAAGATTAGCTAGTGACGGGGGCAGGGCTAATTGATAGGCTACTGGGCCGACTCTTTTAAGAATCCGGTAGGGACCAATAAACTTAGGTGATAGTTTTTGGGTTTTTAAGGCTCTACTAACACCTTTGGTCGATACTATTCTAAGGAACACATGGTCACCTTCAGTAAATTCTAAGGGTTTCCTCCTCCTATCAGCATAGCTTTTCTGCCTACTCTGAGCTGTCCTCATCTTCTCTTGTATCATCTTGATCTTCTCATTTGTTTCTTGCACAAAGTCTGGTCCAACCAAAGAACTCTCCCCCACTTGAAACCAGCATAATGGTGTCTGACACTTTCTCCCATACAAAGCTTCAAATGGTGTCATTCCAATGCTCGAGTGAAAACTATTGTTGTAAGTAAATTCCACGAGCGGCAACATTTGCTCCCAATTCCCTTGACCTTCCAAAACACAAGCTCTTAAGGTGTCCTCCAGTGACTGAATAGTCCTTTCTGTTTGACCATTAGTCTGAGGATGGTATGCAGAACTCAACTTTAGTCTTGAACCCAGGGCTCTATGCAGATCTTGCCAAAACTTCGATGTAAACCTCGGATCGCGATCTGACATGATGCTTGATGGTACACCATGCAGGCGAACAACTTCTTTGATATACAACTGAGTGAGCTTTTCCAAAGAGTAGCGCATGTTAACTAGAATAAAATGCGCTGACTTGGTCAAGCGATCTACGATCACCCAGATTGCATCGTGACCAGTAGCTGTCCTTGGCAATCCCGACACGAAATCCATCGAAATACTATCCCATTTCCATAGCGGAATCTCTAAGGGAAGTAATTCTCCTCCTGGCCTTTTGTGTTCTACCTTCGCCTTTTGACACACCAAACAACACGCCACATAACTAGCCACCTCTTTCTTTAAACCAGGCCACCAAAACATCTTCTTCAGGTCCTGATACATTTTGGTAGCTCCCGGATGCATACTCATCTTGCTCTTATGCGCTTCATCCAGAATCATTCTCCTTACCTCCAGATTATCAGGTACACAAATCCTTGTTCTAAAACGAAGGATTCCATCCTTTCCCTCTTGGAACTCTAACTCCTTGCCTTCCTCCATAAGCATCCTTTTCTCCTTGAGTCCCTCATCTTCTTGTTGCAATTCACGAATCCTTTTCAAGAACTCATTAGCAATTTGCAGCATCCCCAACTTGACACTTATCGGTTCCACTTGCATCGTCAAGCTCAAATCTCTAAATTCCTCTATCAATGCGGCTTCTTTGACATCATTGCGCTGATATGCATTGCTTTTCGACTCAATGCATCTGCCACCACGTTTGCTTTCCCGGGGTGGTAATGAAGCTCGAACACATAATCCTTCAAGAACTCCATCCATCGGCATTGCCTCATGTTCAACTCTTTCTGGTCAAAGAGGTACTTTAAGCTTTTATGGTCACAAAACACCCGGAACGTAGTGCCATAGAGATAGTGCCTCCAAATCTTTAGAGCGAAGACGACCGCTGCCAGCTCTAGATCATGAGTTGGGTAGTTCATTTCATGAACTTTTATCTGTCTCGAGGCATAAGCGGCTACCTTCCCATCTTGCATCAAAACACTCCCAAGTCCTTGTTTCGATGCATCACAATACACCTCGAAACTCTTCTATGTATCAGGCAAAATCAACACGGGGGATGATGTCAATCTTTCTTTCAGCTCTCGAAAACTCCTTTCACACTTCTCATCCCAAATAAAGAGTTGGTCTTTCCGAGTTAACTTCGTCAAGGGCAGTGCTAACTTCAAGAAAGCTTCTATAAATATTCGATAGTAACCAGCCAGACCAAGAAAACTCCTCACCTCCGTGACCGACTTCGGTTGTTCCCATTGCAAAACTGAGCTCACCTTCGTTGGGTCAACCGCTACTCCCTTGTTTGAAATCACATGCCCCAAAAACTTAACTTCCTCCAGCCAGAACTCACACTTTGCAAGTTTGGCGTACAGCTGCTTCTCTTTCAGGATACTCAACACTATCCTCAAGTGTTCAGCATGCTCCTCCGGACTCTTAGAGTAAATAAGGATATCATCAATGAACACAACCACGAATGAATCTAAATAGGGTCTAAAGATTCGATTCATGTAGTCCATGAAAATAGCTGGTGCATTGGTCAATCCGAACGACATCACAACATACTCATAATGCCCGTATCGGGATCGAAATGAAGTCTTGGAGATATCCTCTTCTTTAATCCTGATCTGATGATACCCTGATCTCAGATCAATCTTGGAAAATACTGAAGCCCCACGAACTTGATCCATAAGGTCATCGATCCTTGGTAAAGGATACTTATTCTTGATTGTGACCTTATTCAACTGCCGGTAGTCGATGCACATTCTCATACTACCATCTTTATTCTTGACGAACAGAACCGGAGCACCCCATGGTGATACACTTGGTCGGATCATCTGCTTTTGTAACAATTCCTCAATCTGCTTCTTCATCTCGGCCATTTCCGGTGGTGCCATTCCATAAGGAGCGATAGAAATGGGACCAGCTCCCGGAACTAAGTCGATTCCAAATTCAATCTCTCTTTTCAGTGGCAAACCAGGTATCTCATCAGCGAATACCTCCGGAAAATCTCTGACAACAAGGATCTCTTCCATCCTTGGACCATTCTCCTCTACTTCAGTGTTGAGCAGGCACATGTAGCCAGAGGGTGTTGGATTTCTATAGGTCGCTATTTTTCTATCACAATCAATGATCACTTGGTTTCGACTTAACTAGTCCATCCCCAAGATCACATCCAATTGTGATAAGGGTAAACAGATCAAATCTACCCTAGAGGTTTGTCCTAACACTTCTATACAACAGTTAAGACAAGCTCTAGAAACGACTACAGGAGCATTAGTAGGGGTTTCTACTTTCAGAGTGTATGATAATTCAGACATAGGTAGACTCAAACGATTTACACATTCATATGAAACAAATGAATACGTTGCACCAGAATCAAACAAAACATTACAAAGCTGACCATTTAGCAAGTAATTACCTTGCACCAAATCAGAAGATCGGCTTGCCTCCACATCACTAAGTGTGAAAACCCTTCCTTGAGCCATAGGCCTATCAGTTGCCCCTCTTGAATTGGCTTTGACCGGTTCCTTGCAGTCTCTCGCAAAGTGTCCCGGTTTCCCACAGTTGAAACAGCCACTTGTTCTCCAACAAAAACGACCATAATGATGGCGCTTGCACTTGTCACAAAATGGAGCCTCGCTCCAAAAGTTCCTTCCATCATTATCTCCAATCTTCCCTTTGCCTTTCCCTCGGCGATCATACGAACTCTTGCCTCGGTTGTTGAAACCCTTGCGTCTTTGAGGTCCATAATTCCGGCTATCTTTTCCCTCGGTTGCTTGCAACTCTTCAGCTTTCTTGTCATCTTCATACATCCTACACATGTCCACAAGTGCAGGAAAGCTTTGGATCCGTTGGTAGCTGAAAATTGACTTTAGTTTGGGCCTTAAGCCTCCCTCAAACTTGATACACTTGCTCCTTTCATTAGGGTTGCTCTGATAGTATGGAGAGTACTTCATCAACTCTTCAAACTTGGCCGCGTACTCACCCACACTCATGTTTCCTTGTTTCAGCTGCAAGAATTCCACCTCCTTCTTTCTCCTCAAATCCTCAGGGAAGTATTTATTGAGAAACTTCTCCATAAATACACCCCAATTCACATCCCTTCCTTCATAGTGTAGGAGCTGAACCGTGTGATTCCACCAGTTCTCAGCTTCATCCTCTAGCATGTAGACTGCATATGCTACTTTCTGAGCTTCCGTGCAATCCAAAGTTCTCAAAATCTTGTCCATGGTATGAATCCACTTATTGGCTTCCTCAGGTTTAAATCCTCCTTCGAATTTGGGTGGATTACAACTCCTAAAATCTGCCAGACTCTTTGCCTCAGCGTTGCCCACATTGCATTGGTGAGGGGGATTAGCCGGTTGAGGTGGTTGCTGAGATTGCTGCTGCATGGACTCCAACACCGCAGTAATCCTCTCTAACATCGCATTGGTGTGATTTTGGTTTCCAGTTGCCATAATAGACCTGCGCTATGGACTTATGGTCACATATGTTGAACTAAAGAAACATTCATCACACCACCTATACTAAGGTCTTTAACCAAAACCTCAAACAAAACATTCAATTGTATCTAATGCTCAGACTAAGCAAGATACTGGCATTCAAAACAATAAATATGCCCTGTGGATACCTGCTTGATGTTGATGGCTACCTTTCTGGAACTACTTCAACTACTACAAGATCTGACTTTTGCTCTGATACCACTCAGTGTGACACCCTTTTTCATAAACCAGTAATTAATGTACTAATTATACTATTACTTGGATAAAATATGGACTTGTAAGTATTTAGAAAATGTAGAAATAAATTTTTCTTTTAAGGCGGGTGCACAATCAAAACATGGAACTCTTGGAGAGGATAGTTCATAATATTTAAACATTGTGTTGAATTCGGCATACTCTAAAACTTTTTTCACAAATTAGATAGCATCAGTACTTTGAAATCGTATTCATATAATAGAAATTAAGCGATGCCATCCCTTCTTTCGTTTTGCGGAACTGATACCATACAATTCTATCGTAGCCGAATTCCTTTAATTAAGTTAAATCAGAGTGAGCGGAAATAGTGGAACTATGCATAATTATAAGATAAACATAAGATGCATATATTTATAAGTAAGTCATAAAGTACATAGTTCCATGGTCAAATCTCCAAGATCCATACACAAGTCCATCATAAAGATCTATATCAAAAGTAAAACCATATCCCTAGAGTTCTCAAAAGTATATATACAAAATATACATCACAAAAATATGAAACTCTAGAGGTGGTCACATAGATCTGGCAGCAGTAGTAGTAGTAGTGATAGTAGTAGCAGTCTCCAGGTAACAGAAGTGAACATCATCATCAACAGCAGCAGCAGCAGTATCTCCTCCACAGCATCCCCACATCGGATCCCCTGATCCTCATCATGTACCATACGCACATACCTAGGGATCATCGTCCCTCCACTGACTCCCGGTAGAATGAACGACTGGCTCGCCTCCGCTCTCGTCCTCCACGGGTTCCTCCTCGATCTCATCCGATGGAGTAGGTACCCTACCACTGGGTACCGGGTCAGGAGAAGGTGAGACCCTAACTGGGCTCCTCGGATCAGAAGGGGAAGTCTCCTCGCGAACGACTCTCGAAGAAAAAGGGTGTGAGCGGGTAGGTCGAAAACGGAAACTGTGATAAGAGCGAGCTGGTCGTGTGGGAGGTGGTCCATGATATGTGTAAAAAGGTGGTACGTGCATAGTGTATATGATGGGAATCCTAAACCTACGAGGACGAAATCGAATCAGCGGGTTCGGGTGGTAGAAGGTGACCTCTACCTCTCCCTCAAATACCGCGCGATGGTCCTCGTATATCCATGTACCACTAGGAAGTGGCCGGATCTCGATGCAAGTGATGTAACGTGACATCACCTACAAGGGCATAGGGGTAATCAATTCTATACACATAATCAATAGAGCATAAATGTATGTACAATGTGAAGATATAATCATATGCGATAATAAACAACATTCACATTTAGCATTTAGCAGATATTGAATGCAAGTAGGATGCTCATACTAGTTTCATTTATCAACATTAGATTAAATGAGTGGCATGATGTATGAACTTAGCTCTCAAGCCTATCTCCATCATTCTATGTCACTCTCTGACGTCCATCCTTTACTTCGTCCAGCACTCAACAGTGCGTTGTACTCCTAGGTGTACAACATTCGTACATTCACCAAGAATGTACACGACAAGCTTGGAATCCATGCCACCCGAGCACGTCCCGTCATCCAAACGGTATAACCATATCGGCACCTCACTAAGCCGACCACGTCGTCAACCATAACGTGTCATCAAGCGAGCCGTCAATTGGCACTCCCAGAGGCCTTCCTCATGTTATCAAAACATGATAAACGATCTATCATCCAGACTCCAAAATGAATGCATTATCTTAACTTAAAGGAATTGATTGGTGGTTTTTCTTTTTAATAATTCCCGATGTGCAACCTGAGCAACGTCTCGTCGTCCAAACGAAAAATTTACCATATCATCAATCAATTTCCTTTAAGTCTTAGATCACTTGGATTATTGTCATTTAAGTATTAATCAATGATTCAGAATTAAAAATGGTATTTTTAATATTCTGGGTAAAATACTCGACTGTTCCTCAGTATACTCGAGTGTTCTTCAGTTATTTCCAGATTACTCGAGTGATGAATGAGTACTCGAGTGTTCTTCATCAAACCCAAAATACTCGAGTGACTCCTGCATTACTCGAGTGATTTACCAGAGCAAGTTTTTGAGCATCAGTTGATACTCGAGTTCTGGGCCTGGTACTCGAGTGTTCTAAAACAAAATACACTGTTTTGTCAAAATTTTACTCGAGTATCAAGCCAAGTACTTGAGTCTTTTCTTGTAGAACAGACTGGAAACTTGGTTTTAACATACCATTTTCAATTCTAACCATTTCTAGTCCAATCCAATGATCAACAGAGTTTATATAACACATATTGAACATGCTCAAACACTTAGAACACATCAAATAACAAATTTGACAAAGAATCACAAGATTATGCATAAAACATGCAATTTCACAACTTAATATGCCAAATTGCAATATACTCAATAAACTTGTGATTTTATGTTCAAGATAGCTTGCATGCAACATATGAGACTTGCTCAACACAGCCATAGAGCATCGTTTGGTCTCCAAACCATATTCCCTATTCAATCTAAGCCCTTAGAGCCTCTTGGTGACTCTCTAATGAAAATCATGGAATTTAAACTCTATATAGTGAATAGAAAGACTTCCCCTTACCTTACAAACGTGAATCAACAAGAGTTTTGCAAAAGAAGCACCACAGCACCCAAAAACCTCTTCAAGCATCACATGCAGGACAGTTTTGAGTGGAGGTCCAAAATGGAATTGGTTGACATATTAAACAGAGATAGAAATTGGGGAAATTAGTATTTCTAAACTCTATGCAACCTCTACTAACTTTAGAAACTAAATTGAGACTCAGAGAACTCATGAGCTTACCAAAATCAAGAATCCAAGTAAGCTCCAAAACAAGGTTTGACAGCAACAAGCTCCACTTCCAAGCTTCAATTCTTCCTTCACACTCACTCTCAGCTCACGAATTTGGTGTCTATACAAAGCTCGAGATGTGAGCTTTGTATTTGTTTATAATTTGTTTCTCAAATCCAGACACAAAGGGAGAATCGAATGCTCCAACTCAGGAACCCTAACTTGAATAACAAACTCGAATTTGACCAAATGCCTCAACAATTCGAGCTTGATTGGCTTATATAGACAGGGAGAAAGCTCATGCACGGCGACACGACAACGGGAGACGTGGTTGAGAGGTGTTTTCGTGGCAGAGGAAGGGAATCGGTGGTGGTGACTCACCAAACGCACTAACTCGTGCAACTCTGACCAGAACACTCGAGTCTTTTCAGAAATACTCGAGTATTTTGGTCAGTTTTTGAAAAATAATAATTTTATTTACTTTCCTTCCAAAAACTTTCCTATAATTATCTCTAGGTCCCAACTCAGGGACTATTATGCAGAATACTTATTTTATGCATACTTATACTTAATAAATAAATTCACACACATTCCCTAAATGCATAAATACAGATTTTAATCGAAGATTAAGAATGGAAATAATTAATTATAATAAACTTTATAATTAACATTTCATTGATCAGGGATTAAAATTTTGGAGTGTTACACAACCAAACACAAGCACTCGAAAGCTAGAATAGTCTAACTCCCATATGTGTTCAATGACACCAAAGTATGACATATTAGCATATATGGGGTTTTTGTCATCAGCATGTGAGATATGCATAGAGTGAGCCACGAGAGTCACGCCACTATTTTGCATAGTGCTGCGATCATCCTGCCTTTTGGTGTAGAATGTGTACCCATTAATTGCATAAACATGGTAAGATATGGCATACAAACTTGGACCCTTTGCAAAACGTTGCAATCTTTCGGAAACTGAACCAGGAGCACTTGTAAGCTTTTCTGAAACCTCATCTTTTAGCCAATCTTTGAATGTCCGATTATGTTCTTTTGCTAACCAATTATCACTCTTGTCTGAGTACAAGTGACGCAATATGTCTCTATGTCTTTCAACATATGGGTGAATCTCTTCGGTGTTGTGTAAAACATATAAGTGTGCTTGATCTCTTTCTGACAACGACATGGTCACAACTTCATTTCCAGGAATCTTTTTTCCCTTCCTTTTTTCCGTGTGACGAGTTTTTGGAAGGCCTATAGAATTGACATTGCTTAGGAATCCACTACAAAACTCAGCACTTTCTTCGACAATGTACCGTTCAACAATACAACCCTCTGGTCGACTACGGTTTTTCACATACCCTTTTAATATTTTCATACAACGTTCAATCAGATACATCCATCTCATATAAGCTGGCCCACACAATTGTGTCTCTCTAACCAAGTGAACGGTTAGATGAATCATTATGTCAAAGAAAGAAGGCGGGAAATACATCTCAAGCTCACACAGAGTCTCAAAAATTTCATTTTGCAATTTAGGCAACTTCGAAGGATAAATCACTTTGTATAGAATGTATGAAGCTAGCTTTATAGTTACTCCTCTTCATGAAAATATCATTGGTTTGTTATATTTTACTTTCATCCCTTCTCCATTAATCATTATTATTGCCTTTTTTATTCTGTCTTCTACTCTTTTTTTTTTCCAGCACGATTTCATTCTGTGCCCAAAGTGGTGATCCAATCTTAAAGTGATCTACAGCCACTTTCAATGCCCTTTGTGTTTATCACTTTCTAAATCATACTAAGACATGAGTTTAATTTTGTTCCCTTACCATTTGGTTATGATGAGTAAACAACATTGGTTCTATTTCAGTAACAATTAGTTTGCCCCTTTTTTGGATTTTCTATTCATGCGTTTGATTCATTCTTCACTTGTATTTTCAATGCTGATCAACTACTGATATGGTATTATTAAAGTGAATGAAAAATGATCAACTTGTATTGAATGGAAACAAAATATTGAAATGCTCAAGAAATCAGTATTGGCTAAGCAGAAAACGAAAGAAAAACTTCACTTGTCAACATTTGTCATATCTCTTGCCTATTCTTGTCTTTGTAAAGTTAAAGCAGAGGGAATAAAAAACAAAACAATTGAGTTTGGTCTGAACATTGATTGCAGACCTTGCTTAGAGCCACCTATTCCTCCAACATATTTTGGAAACTCTGAAGGTTTAGAAAGTTGGTAATACTGAGTAATACTAACACTGGGATTTCTTTAGCCTTGCTGACCTTAGCCATCTCCCATTTGGTCATTATTTGGTGAATCAAACTGGGAGAGGGAATTTCGTAAGGGAGCGGAAGCATGTGAGTGCTTGGTGGGATGATATTAGAAGCAGACCATCTTGGAACAGGTTTTGCAGCTATACAAATAGCCTGTCTAGCTGCTTAGTTAGTTCTACTTCTACCCAACATTTCGACCACCTAAATAAGAGCTACTGTATGTTTAAGGGTAGTTTTCTATGATGTACTTGAGAGTTAAGACAAATAATAAAGCTTGAGAGTTAAGTGCAACATTGATTATTTGACTACTGAGTGGTGCAGAAAGTTGGTCATTAAAGTTTTTTTTTATAAGAAAAGAATATATTAAAAACCAATTGGGAGAGTATGAGACATACTCAAAAGCCCCCAATCCAGAACCAAAATCATATACAATAAAAAAGAGAAAAACCAAAAACAGAACCAAATACAGAAAAACCATAACAATTTTGCATAAAGATCACCAGCAATATGAAAAATTCTCAATGCTCAGCAACCAGCAGCAACACTCGATGAAATTTTGCATAAAGTTGGTCATCAAAGTTGCATGAAGGTTTAGAAAAAAGTAATACTGAAACAGTAATACTAAGCAATAGAAAAAAGAAATAAATTCACACACAAACACATGCAATCACAAAAATTAAATTCAACACAAAATAAAAAAGAAAGATAGAATGATCATTATACCTCTCCTTGGTTTAGCAGCAACTTTAACAAGTGGAGTTGTTGTTGTTGTTCTTTTCTCAGCCTTGGACTCCTTCTCCTCCAACTCTTCCAAAAGGAACAAAACACTCGTGAACAAAGTGGAGTTGATTAGGAACGGAAACAACCGTGACTTGGAAGAATTCAGACAAAATAAAGCAATAGAACGGAGATAGAGATCAGAGAAGTCGATACCTGTAGTGAAGCGGCGGCGGCGGCGGTTCAGGCTGTAGTGAGTTGGAGGAGTCGATACCTGTAGTGACTTGGAGGGATCAGCGGCGGCGGTTCGGGCTTCGGAGCGACGAGAGAGAGAGGGCTCGAGGAAGAGAAGAATGTGTGACAGCTTGGGCAAGGAAGAGAGATGATCGGCGACAAAGAGAAGCTAGGAGGGTGTGGTATGCTTCAGCGGCGACGGTTCAGGCTTCAAGGAAGAGAAGAATGGGTTCGAGGAAGAGAGGGTTCGAGGAAGACAGTGGCTGATGAGGAAGAGCGGCGGCGGCGAGTGAGCTTGCCAAGGAGAGCTTGGGACCGGCGTGAGAGAGAGAGAGAGATGATCGGAGAGAGAGAGAGGCTGATGAGGGTTTGCTACTGTGTTATGGCCTTATGGGTTACTGAAGGCCTGAGGGTTTTGGTTTGGTACCAAATTTTCTTATGCCCGCGTAAAAAATTTATCATTATTGATCCCGGCTCCTTATAAAAATGGGGATTAAAAATGCACCGTTATTTAAAAAATTTAATTAACATTTATGATCCCAGTTCCGAATTTTTTTTTAACTGGGAGGAAAAAAACGCTAGAATTTTAAATATATTTCTACTTCTTTTGTATTAATTTTTTAATTAAAAAAGGTATTTGATCCCAGTTATAACACGGAACCGGGATTGAAAATCTGGTATTAATTTTATAAGATAAAATTTTAAACAAAAACAAATCAATGAAAAGCACACAACCTTGATATGCATTGGAGGATGAATCAAATGATCTAAAGTTATACTTAAATCCGTCACTACTTGTGGAAAAATTATTAGTTAGTCCTGGACCATGTGGTCTAGGCACATCTCAACTGCTAGTAATTTATTTTTATTTAAAAAATTCAAAATTATAAATAATGGATGGTGATGATTATCCTGCGTCATATGGTCCCGGATCACCTAATAACTGCTCCCACTTGTGTCAGGTATGTTTCTTTTAATTTTTGTCTGCCTTTCTTTTTTTATAAATCGTGACGGGTCAGATCCTCGGCGATCCAAAATTATTGGGACATTACAAGTTCATAAAATAGGTCCGATTCTAGTTCGTTACCCTACTTAAAGTATATTTAGTATGTCTTAACTTGTAACCTTCTACGTGACCCTCTTAACATTTTCATGCTAATTGCCCTTATTGGTTGAATAGCACTCTCATATGATAACCCCGTGTGCAAGTCTATGCTCTCATCCTTAATGAATATAGTCTCTGTGTTAGTTGTTGGTGATAGCAAATCCTTCCAATAGTATTT